>CM039678.1:34369213-35853515 GCA_022496015.1 Hordeum marinum
GATTTGGGAACGCACAGGGGAATCCACCCTGACCGCCCTGGCGACAGTAAGTGGCCATCGCGTCGGAGTTGACCGGCGGGTGGGAGGCCAGTTTTGGGCGCTAGCGGAGGCATCCGATGATGAGGCGGAGGCGGATCACGTCGGCGGCTCGCCGGACGAGGTGTTACCGACTCCCTCGGATCGGATCTGCGAGGCGTTCAAGACTGGAGACGAAGAGGGTTGCAAAGTACGTTGATTTGATCGTCCCGTTCGATGATCCTGCAAGAGCTGGCCTACCGCAGACGGGGAAGGCAGAGCTGGTGTGGAGGCTGGTACATCGAAGGACATCGACGACGTCGATCCGGCCATGGAGACGGCCAATCCCTAAGGTGCATCTCCCAAAACCGACCCTAGCAGATTTTTTCATTCATTCATCTTGGAAGACGGTACACAAGAAGAAGCATCGACGAGGTCCTCCGGCGGCGGTGCCAGCGACGCCGTTGCCGTCGGGTGCCGCTGTGTCGATCTGTGATTTGCTGTCTGCTCGTTTGAACGAGCTACTAGGCTCAGATGGGCCGGTAGACTCCATCATGGGTTGTCTGATGGCTGGGTATGAGGCCCAGCTAGCAGCCCAGAAAACTGACGAGGACTTACCTGCGAGGAGGTGTGAGTCGATCGAACGCAAAACCCTGGGACCTAGTGTCGCTAGGTTTCCCAGGGAGGCGCGGCCAGGTTTCCGATCGCTTGGATTGGGTCGGGCGTCGAGGATTGCTGCTGCTTCGCCGGTGGAGACTTCCCTGATGACCGGTTGCGGGGGTCAGCCTGTGCGCCAGCCGCCACAGCAAACGGGCCGTCAACAACGGCAGCCGCCGGCTAGAGCCAAACAGCAGCAACAGCTGTAGCCGGTGAGGGCTGCTAGACATGCAGGCACGGGTGGCAACGATGGTAACGGGGCCGGACGAGGCCGGGGACCTCCAGCCGGTGGCCGTGGGCCTGGTCACTTCAATGAGAACCATAACATGACTGGATATTGGGGAGAAGATGGCTATGATGCCTACAATGAGGGTATACACCGGGGTTCGTCGTCTACCGGTGGCGGTCGGGTTTACGAAGAAACACAAGGCTTCGATGGGCCTCCCAGTCCCTTTGTGCATGGCGCGACAGGTCCTCCTAATAGACAAAGGAGTTGGCACCGGCCATATCGGGGGGGTCGAGGAAGAGGAAGATGGCCTCCTCCACCTCCCTCGCCGGCAGATGCAGCTACTCACAACCAGCAGCCGGTCTTACGGGATGCACCCATGGCACAGCCCGTTGTAGCGGGTGAGACTGAGCCGAACCTTCCGGCCGTGGTGATAGAGGTGGTTGGTCAACTGGCGACAGTTAAGGTACCGACTTCTAAAGGGGTGTAGTTGAAGGATGCTATTTCTGAAAAGTCCGAAAAATCCGAAGGCGAGAAACTGTCTAAGTGGGCTCGAAAGAAAGAGAAAGTGTCGTGTTACCGGTGTGGGGAATCGGGGCACTTCACAGCAGAATGCAAGGCTGAGTTATGTGACCTGTGCCGGAAACCAAAGCATGATTCGGGAGAGTGCCCGTTTCTTCTGGGAACAAAGCCTGTCATCACTATATATGGGGTCTGCTGCTCTGAGCTGATGTTTTTTGAGTCTCCACGGGCGTCTTCTACTGCACCTACTCCAGAGAGCTCCAGGACTGGGGTGGTGCGGGTGGTTCGTGGGAGAATGACGTCTGATCAAGTTTTGTAGCGTCTTCGAGAGTTGGTTCCTGGTTCCTTTCACTGGGATCTAGTGTCTCTGGAGGATCGGGTGTTTAGAGTGGATTTTCCAACCAAGGAGGATTTAGGTAGACTCCTGACATTCGGGATGAGCAAGGTTCCGAACAGCGTCTGCGTACTTGAATTTGAACCATGGGCACGGCAGGAACTGGAAGGAATTCCAATACCTCAGCTTTGGATACAGGTCATCGGTGCCCCCCAGTCGGCCCTTGATGATGTCAGAGTGACTTGGAGTCTGGGGTCGCTTATTGGAAGACGGAGAAGGTGGATATGCCCTTCACTCGTTCTAATGGGGTGGCTCGTCTTTTTATCAGCGTGATTAATGTTGAACACATACCGGAAACGGTTCGTTGGACGTACGATGGCAAAAGCTATTTGTTGGATATCGAGATAGAGGAAAATGTTGAGTTTCAAGACTTGGCAAAGATAGTTGATATGGACACTGACGAGGGAAAGGATAGGGATGGACACCATGAGCCGGATGCTCTGTCGTGCCCGGAGGCTGAGAAAGGGGCTGCTCCTATAACCAAGAGTACTGAGCCTAAATCTCGCAGTGAAAGGGTGGCTGATTCTTCTGTTTTGCAGCAGCTACGTTTTGGATCTTTTGGATCCTCGTCAGCACCGAGTAAGCTGTGGGGTGTTAGAGTGGAATGCCAGGACCTGGAGGAGTTTTTGCTGCCTCCGCTGTCTCCGCCGCTATCAACAAAAGTCACCCATACTCCTACATAGAGGAGGGAGGCCGGGTTTCAAGGAGGCTCACCTAGGTACACCTCGATCAGCCATGAGGTGATGTGGGTGGATGGATCCACCATGGCTGGCCATACCGCTGCCACGAATGGAGCAAGGAAAAACATCGACGAGGATACATCGGGGAGCATTGGATCGTCGGTGTCGGTTCAGGTGGCCGCGACCGCAGCTATGGACACGTGCTCGCCGGTGTCGTAGGTGTCGGTTCAGGTGGCCGCGGACACAGCTGTGTACACGCGATCGCCGGTGTCCGCTTCTTCAGGGCGCCATTCGCCGGGAGGTTCAGTCCTGCAGCCGGCATCGCCTACCTCCCCGGGCGGTTCAGGCAACCGCCCTGTCTTGCCCCTCCCGGGCGGTTTGGGTGACGCCATAGCTGATGGAAGCAAGGTGGGGTCCGTGGCAACGCCGGGGGCAGGAGGCTCCCGGGCTGTGGTGTGCAGCCCCGGGCAAGGAGCCGGGAGGGACTCCCAGGTCTGTTCGGCGATGCCTGGTGGGCATGCTGCTGCGAGACGAGGGCCGGGTGGCCCTTCCATGCTGCTGCCAACCACCGAGGAGGTGGTAGCATTCGGTGGCATCCCTGATCCGGTGACTGTGGAGAGTCAGACGAGCCATAAGCTCCAGGAGCAGCCGGATGCGGATGACCTGATGATGGGCCGTGTGATGAGAGCGGCCAAGCTTCGGGACATTGAGACTATGACAGGTATGGCCATCAGCACTAGTCATTCCATTCTGCATTTTTCAGAAGAAGAAATTATTTCGAATGCAAACGTATTGGGGGTGTCTATGGATAGCAATGCTAAGGAAGTTTTCATGACTGTCAATAATTTACTTGACCTAGAAGCTGAGCGAGCTATGACTATGTTGCGTAATATTATTGCTGACAAACCATTGAATGATGACGAGATTAATGAACTAGGGATGGGGGCTATGGAACGTCTGTGTGAGGATCTTATGCCGTGATCCCAATTTAACGAGGAAGAGGAGACTAGTAGTAATTCTGTGGCAGTGACTTCGATTGTCACTATCTACCTCCAAGAGGAAGGTCTGGAGGCATCTAACTTGGGGTGAGGTGTGAGACACTGGAGGTCAGAAATGTAGTGTTGGGAGATTTTGTTGTTAAATTCAGAGTTCGCTCAAAGGAAGATGGTTTCCAATGGGCACTTGTCGCGGTCTATGGGGCAGATCTTGTGCGGGTCTGTGGTAATGAGAGGTTACCCATCTTAGTGGCGGGAGACTTCAACATTATTAGGAGAAGGGATGAGAAAAATAATGATAACCTTGCTGGGAGATGGTCATTTATGTTTAATACAATCATTGAAAGCCTTGACCTTTGTGAAATTGAGTTCACAGGTAGAAAGTTTACCTGGGCCAATACTTTACCTAACCCAACATTCGAGAAGTTGGATATAGTACTTACTAGTGTGAAATGGGAGCAGAAATTTCCACGGGTGACAGTTAGAGCGATGCCCAGGATCATATCAAATCTTACCCCTCTGTTTGTGGACTTGGGGGAGGCAACCCATGTGGGTAATAAGAATGCCTTATCCTTTGAGGTGGCATGGTTTAAAAGAGAAGGATTCCTGGACCTTGTAGCAAGAGAATGGAATAGTGCTACGGGGGATAGAACCAATGTTGACAAATGGCAAAATAAAATTATACACTTGAGACAGTTCCTACGGGGCTAGGCGAAACACGAGAGTGGTGTCTATAAAGTCAAGAAACAAAGCCTTACTGATTTCATAAATGCGCTTGATATAAAATCCGAGTCCGTGTTGTTGGATGAACATGAGAAGGCATCCAAAGCGGAGGTAGAACATGATCTCAAACAACTCCTTAGAGAGGAAGATCTGAAGTGGGCTCTTAGAGCAAAAGTGCGCCAGGTTATTCAGGGCGATGATAATACACAGTTCTTACATTTGATTGCCAACGGTAAACATAGGAATAAGAAAATTTACCAACTAGAGCAAGACAAGGGTACTATCGTTGGGCATGAGAACCTAAAGTTGTACATCTCAGATTACTATAAAAAGCTTTTTGGGCCTCCTGATGATACGAATATGACGATGGACGAGACCTTGGTTGGTGATATACCTCAACTCGGAAGGGACAAGGATGAGTTATTAACTGCATCATTTACGGAGAAAGAGGTGTTTGATGCAATATTGCAAATGAAAAACAACAAGGCACCAGGACCAGATGGGTTCCTGGCTGAATTTTACAAGCGATGTTGGCATATTATTAAAGGAGATTTACTACCAATGTTTCAGGATTTGTTTGATGGTTACTTGCAGTTGTTCCACCTAAACTTCGGGACAATAACGTTGTTGCCAAAGAAGGAGGGGGCAGTTCGTATTGAACAGTTCAGGCCAATATGTCTCCTCAATGTGTCATTCAAAATATTTACCAAGGTTGGGACTAATAGATTGACGCAAATTGCACATGCAGTGGTGCAACCTAGTCAATCAGCATTTATGCCTGGTAGAAATATTCTAGAGGGAGTGGTTGTGCTCCACGAGACCCTACATGAAATTCATTCGAAGAAACTAGACAGGGTTATCTTCAAAGTGGATCTTGAAAAAGCATATGAAAAACTTAAATGGCCTTTCTTACAACAAGCTCTGTACATGAAAGGCTTTAACAAGATCTGGAGGAGGCAAGTCGAATCCTTTGTACAGCAGGGGAATGTTGGAATTAAAGTGAACGATGACATTGGTCATTTTTTCCAAACTCACAAGGGTCTCCGGCTGGGAGATCCAATGTCTCCTATCCTATTCAACGTGGTTGCGGACATGCTTGCAATACTAATAGGAAGGGTGAAACAGGAAGGCTTGGTGGGAGGACTGGTGCCACATCTAGTGGATGAGGGCGTGTCCATCCTGCAATATGCTGATGACACTATTTTGTTTATGGAGCATGACATGGCGAAAGCGAGAAACATGAAACTTATTCTCTGCCTATTTGAACAATTATCGGGGTTGAAAATAAACTTCCACAAAAGCGAGTTGTTTTGCTTTGGAAGTGCTAAAGAAGTCCAGGAGGACTATAAACAGCTATTTGGTTGTGAGTTGGGTATTTTGCCTTTTAGTTACTTGGGCATACCAATTCACCATCAAAAGCTATCGAACCAAGAGTGGAAGTGTATTGAGGTCCGTATTGAGAAGAAGCTAAGCTATTGGAAAGGAAGCAACTTAGTCAACGGATCTGCAACATTTGCATCCGTATGAATCTTCCACAAATTGGTATCACCTTTCTGTACGAGCTTTCGTATCAAGTGATATTTTCGGTCTATGTGCACTAGTAGAAAAAAACCCATTTGTCCCAGTTCGTAAGGCTCATTTGTCCCGGTTCCGGAACTGGGACTAAAGTCTATAACCTTTAGTCCCAATTCTCTTACAAACCGGGACAGAAGGGGCTCCACGTGGCCTCTGCGGGGAGCCCAGGCAGGAGGACCTTTAGTTCCGGTTGGTAACACCAACCGGGACCAACAGGCATCCACGCGTTAGCATCTGGCAATTGCTTGTTTTTTTATTTTGAAAGGGAGGGGGGTTTAGAGGGTTTTAGAGAGTTAATTTAGGGGTTTTATATTATTATAGCTAGCTAATTGATAGAGAGAAGTGTCCTCACTTTCTCCATGCTTGGTCGACGCTAGCTACAATAGAGAAAACTCGACACGCTAGCTAGTAAGCAAATAAAGGAACCATTAAGTACAGAAGATCGTCATGCACATATAGAGATAGAAGTGATCGACCTCTCTTTCTCTGAGAGATTGGTCGTATAACAAGTTTTGTATATATATATCCGACGCTACTAGCTACATATATAAAATATAAGATCTCTTACAATTCCTAACATCTAATGTCCAATTGCAGATGGTATTCTCCGGCTTTATTGATGACGTGGTCAAGAAAGAATCCCGACAATTCTTCTTGAATTGCTCGTATGCAATCATGTGGTAGGAGTTCATCCCGTATCTTCCACATCTAATTTGAAGAAGGGGGGTCAATACATATATATGGTAATAAAATAAAAGTATGAATATTATTGCTTACGCACTTGAAATTGTTTTTCAGAGTATCCCCGCTTAGGGGTCGTCGCGTTGTAGATGAACTCGCAAACGTAGTATCCACATAAATTAGTCCCGTCTTCCTGCCACAAGCACTTCACGAGAAATAGATTTCAATCCAACTGATAATCAAGCATGATAAATGGTATTGATGAAACTAGAATCAATGGGAGATGCGCGGAACTAGCTAGTAGTACTTACTTTCGGGTGTGTAGATCGCAGCTTCCTCGGCAGTGCCGGAACAATTGTTGTGAACTCTTTCCGAGCCCTGCCAGACAACGAAAATAATTACTTGATATCAGGAAATGAACACATTAAAGTTGTCGATATGATGCGATAATGATCGATTGAACTTACTTCTGGAGAATTTTAGTCATGTCCACATAATTCTGGGGGTCTTTTCGTTTCGAGTCTAAGACGATTACTAGTCCCCGCTCAACCTGAATCTCTAGCAGAATAAAGTGGAAACTGCGCACGTATGCATAACTCATCAATTACATTATTATAAACCTCAAGTAATAAGGGAAACTGAATATGCACAAGACAGTAACACACACTTGAAGTTGTAAGGAAAGAGTATTGTCCCTTTGTTTTGATTTTTAAGCAACGATTCTAGCAAGTTCTCCTCGGTTTGTGTGGGATAATGTTTTAAATTATGCTCATCAGCTCATGTATGACATCTGGGTTAATGAACCCAATGTCATACATTTGTGCTTTTCTGCATTCGACGATCTTCAATCTGCATAATATAATAGTGAGAATAATTATATATGCATGCAATGAAAGAGTTGAGCTATATACATAGAGAGACTTAATTACATAAGTAGTACTTACAGACCATAGCAAGTCACGATTGTTTTGTTGATGGCCTTCTGATTGTATAACTGCCATATCTCCTCAAATTCAACATTCAACATTTCAGTTCCAATGAGGTCGTGCTAATCTTTAACTGACAGTACCAAAGAATCCTTCTTAGACTCGTGGCAGCTTTGCATGTACCATTCATGGAATTTTCGCATCATCGTTGTTAGAGGAGGATGATCGGGTTTGATGAGAGGATACCCGTACCGCTATTTGAATTCGTCCACCTCCAACTGCTCAAACAGTACATCATCACTCAGGTAATCACCAGGTTTGGTACCGGGGACCATCCCTCAATGATTAGTGACGATATCACTAGAAACCTTAAGCGGGGGGCATGATTGGTTCGGCTGTTCGCCGAGCTGGGGAATTTTTTCCCACTTCTTTGTTCTGCTAACTTTGCATCACTGGAAGTACTTCCCGACCGCCGCACATCTTGATATGTCTTTTTAAGAGTGTGAACATAGTTGGAATCTAGCGGAGGCGATGGTGGTCGCTTCAGGGCATTGATAGTGCGCATCGCTTTCACCGGATCTATCTTCTCCTTCGGAGCTAGAGTTTTCTTTTCAAAGTGGTCCCTCACTTCGGCCTGACTTATCTCCTTGTTTTCAGACTCGGTCCTCTCATATGGTAACTTTTCCAGAGGCTTGAGAGATGGACCGTATCTGTATCCCCTGCTGCCTATGCTTGTACTGCTAGCCGCCGGAGCGGCGGCGGCTCCCTTTTGTCGTTTGCTTACTAGGCGTCGGAGGAGCCGTAGTGGCGGCGTCTGTCTTCCACCGTTGCCGACGAGGCTGGGGAGGAGGCGTACTGCTCCGACGTGCCGGAGTAGGCGAAGGAGAGGCGGAGTGCCCCACGTGCCGGAGGAGCCGAAGAAGGAGGCGGTGTTCCCTGATCACTCGCCGTAGGAGGAGGAGGAGGAGGAGGCGGAGTGCCCTGATTCGCCTGAGGAGAAGGAGGAGGCGGAGGCGTCCAGTTTGGAAGCTTGATGTACTCCTTCTGCCATAGACATGTACTCCTCAGGGCACGAGCCAGCTTATTCTCTCCTTCACCTCTATAGTGGTCAAGCTCAAGCTCCTCAAATTCCGGCATTACTTCATCCACCATCACAACAGCATAGCCATGTGGAATCCGACGATAGTGAAAAGTTCCATTGGGTTGAGGAGGTGCAACAGAGCCGACAACTGCCTTGAAAGTGAGGTTCCGGCATTTCGTCAAAAGCTCGCAATGTTGAGCCTCCGGGATAGTATCCACGGGGTAGCTAGGAGACGTGAAGTCGGGCTGAACAGCTCCGTGGAAGTGGCGCCGCTTCTCTGCTGAGATGGTGGGGTAGTAGCTTCTGGGTAGCTTCGTGCCGCTGAGATGATTCGCCGGCAGCTTGCTGGCTCTCATCTTCCTCTAGGTTTTGTAGTCTTGCATTCAGCTTCTGAATTTCGCTCAGCTCCGCTTTCTTCTTTCTCTCCCGGCTTCTGTAACCGCCTGTGTCGGGAAACCCATGTAGGGGAACGTCACATGGGAACCAAATTTTTTCCTACGCACACGCAAACCTATCCATGGTGATGAGCATCTACGAGAGGAAGAGTGGATCTACGTACCCTTGTAGATCGCTAAGCGGGAAGCGTTAAGAAACGCGGTTGGTGTAGTCGAACATCTTCGCGATCCAAATCGCTGAGCGTCCCGCGATCTCATCACGATCCGTCCCGCGATCCAATCATGATCCGTCTCGCGAACTCATCACGGTCCGTCCCGCGAACTCATCACAAATCGTCTCGTGGCCTTGATCACGATCCTTCCGATCTAGTACCGAACGGACGGCACCTCCGCGTTCAGCACACGTGCAGCTTGATGATGATCTCCACCGTCTTGATCCAGCAAGAGGAAGTGGAGGGGAGGAAGAGTTATCCGGCAGCGTGACGGCGCTCCGGAGATGGTGGTGGAGCTATTCCAGCAGGGCTTTGCCTAAGCACTGCAGAAATCCGATCTAGAGGAGAAGCTATGCACTAGAGGAACGGGTGACACGTGGCTGAAAATCTTGTGCCCAAACCCTAAAATCCTCTAGTATATATAGGAGGAGAGGAGGAGGAGGCTTGGCTGCCAAAAAGTCAGCCCTTGGGTCGGCCAAACCAAGGAGGGAGGAGTCCTCTTCCTTCTCATCCAAGTAGGATTAGGACTCCTTCCTTATATAACCCCCTTTTGCCTTTTTCCACCTTTTTCCTTTTGGTATTTTCTTTCCAGCCTCATGGGCTTTGTGTAGGACTTCCACCAGCCCACTAAGGGCTGGTATTCACCCTCCTACAGCCCATGTAGGCTCTTGGGTCGAAATACCCCTCCTAGAGGTCTCCCGGTACACTACTGACACTCTCCACTACTAGGAAAAGGGCTATAGATGATATGGCCACTAATGGCGCACCAGACTTGTGGTGCGCCACTACTATATAGTAATGGCGCACCATGAGTCGGTGCGCCATTAGTATGGTAGACACTAATGGCGCACCAGCCCACGGTGCGCCATTAGTAACAATTTTTTTTTCCAAAAATTCTAATGGCGCACCGGGAAGGAGTGCGCCACTACTATTTTTTTTTTGCAAAACTACTAATGGTGCACCACAAGCTGGTGCGCCATTAGTAACCAGGGTTACTAATGGCGCATCTGTCTGTGGTGCGTCATTAGTAACCTGGGGCCAGCTAGATATTTTGGACAGCCACACCTACACACTCACTTTCCCCACTTCATTCTCTCCACCTCCTCCTCCAAGCTTGTGTCATCTGCTTCCTCCTCCTCACCTCATTTGCACCATAGATTCATCAAAATTAAGTGGTTAAATTACCTTTTTTTTGATAGGCAAGTAAGGGGAAAGCTATCTTTATGTTGTAGATCTACTTTTTTTCTCCCTAGCTCGCTCCAACAACGTGCACATGCACTTTTTATGGCCTTGCTAGATCTATCTATGTTTGTGGTGTTGCATATATGTTTGTGTTTGCAAGTACCGGTATTTGAAATGCGATAGTTGCCAATATTTTGCCGGAATGTTGATTCATTTCCGTTTCGGCGAGAATTTTGGCACTATGCATTATTTTTGGTCCTATTTTTAGGGAAAGTCATGCCAAATTTTTCTTGGTTCTGAAATATCGTTTTGCTCTACCCCGCAGGCGACCATGGTCCGCACGATGACCGAAGGCATCGTGAATAGGTTTTTGAGCTCCGCAAAGGCCGAGATGCTTCAAAAGAATGAGACGGAGGTAAGATGTCCGTGTCGAAGATGCAAGCTGAAGAGCCTTATTGCAGACCCGGATTCCGGGCAGGTGCGAGACCACCTGCTCTTGTGTGGTTTCATGGATGGCTATCGGTGGCAAGGTGATAAAGATGACTATGAAGTCGTCCATGGGGGCTGGGCGAGAAATGAGGAAGGGCAGCAAGACAACCACCGCGGCGAGGGCGGGCGAGAAGACGAAGAATCTCCAGGACATGATCACGACGGTGATGCTGTACGCAGTCATCATGTAGAAGATGCCGGACATGATGATGAGGAAGATCAAGACGAAGGGCATGATCATGAAGATGAAGATGCCGGAGCAGACGACGATGGAGGCTGGGTGCAGGACCCTCATATTCAAGAGCTGCTTCTCAAGCAAACGGATAACGCAAGAGCTGCCGCCCGAGAGAAAGCCAAGCTGGATCAACTGGAGATAGACGCGGTTACTCCATTGTATGAAGGATGCAGGCCCGAGGATACCCGCCTGAAAGTAATGCTCATGGCTCTGGAGATGAAGGTAAAACACAAAATGACCGACGCATGCTTCGACGAGATCATGTCATTCTGGCACGAACGTCTTCCCAAGGGGAACAAGTGCTCGACCAGTTTCGAGGAGGCGAAGAAAATCGTGTGTCCTCTAGATTTACCGCACGTGAAATACCATGTGTACATGAACAATTGCATCATTTATCGGGACGAGCACGCGGAGTCTACCATATGTCCGGTGTGCGGCGTCACTCGATACAAGAAGAGGAAGAAAGCTCCTCGAAAAGTGGTGTGGTACTTTCCGATCACTCCTCGTCTGCAGTGGTATTTCACGGACCCTAAGGTAGCAAAGCTTCTGCGTTGGCACGTGGATAGGGAGGAGAAGAAGCGAGAAGATGACGCAAATGATCCGGAAATAAATAAAAAAGACAAGATGCCGAGTCACCCTAAGGATGCGAGTCAGTGGCAAGCGTTGAACTTCGAACACCCAGAATTTGGGAACGATCCAAGGAACATCGTGCTGGGCGCGAGCACCGATGGAGTCAATCCGTTTGGCAGCCAGAGAAGCACACATAGCACCTGGCCTGTGTTTGTGTGGATGTACAACCTTCCCCCCTGGTTGTGCATGAATAGGAAGTACATTCACATGAGTATGCTAATTGAAGGGCCGAAACAACCAGGGAACGACATCAATCTGTATCTGTGGCTGCTGAAAGAGGAGCTAGACACGCTGTGGAAAACGCCAGCCAATACGTGGGACGTCGCAGAGAAAGAATATTTCCCTATGAGAGTCGCACTGCTCACGACAGTGCACGACTATCTCGGTTACGGATATGTCGCGGGGCAGGTGGTCCACGGATTTTCTGGATGCGTCAGGTGCATGGATGACACAACGTATCCCAGCTAGATAGAGATCCCGGGTCTTTGAAAACCGTGTTCATGGGACATCGAAGGTGACTTCGCGACGATGACTCATGGAGAAAACGCAAGGATCTGTTCGATGGTGAAACCGAACCCCGAAGACGCCCGCGTACGAGGAGCGGCGAGGAAATAGACGAGCTGTTGAAAAATTGGAGAGATTGCCCACTGCCGGGAAAGAAGCAAAAGGCGCCAGAGCCGGGAAAGAAGCGAAAGGCGCCAGAGCCGCTGCTGAAGGTATGGAAAACGAGGTCTGTTTTCTGGGACTTGCCGTACTGGAAGATCCACCGTGTGCCTCACAGCCTTGATGTCATGCATATCACGAAGAACGTGTGCGAGAGTCTGCTTGGTACCCTGCTCAACATGCCAGAGAGGACCAAAGATGGGCCGAAAGCAAGGGAAGACTTGAAATCAATGGGCATCAGGGAGGAGCTTCACACTAATGATGATGATGATGAGGCGAAGGAGGACACAGAAAGTCGTCGCAAAGGCAAAAAGTCCAAGAAGACCGGAAATGACTACCCTCCCGCGTGCTTCACTCTAAGTCAGGAGGAGATCGATCAGTTTTTCACCTGCCTCATAGGAGTAAAACTTCCTTACGGTTACGCGGGGAAGATAAGCAGATACCTAGACCCAGTGAAGCAGAAGTTCAGCGGGATGAAGTCTCACGACTGTCACGTGCTGATGACACAGATACTTCCAGTTGCAATCTGTGGGATCATGGACGCGCACGTCCGTGAAACGCTATTTGGCCTATGCAACTTTTTTGACGTCATCTCTCGGAAGTCGGTTGGCGTGAGGCAGCTCAGAAGGCTACAGGAAGAGATCGTGGTGATACTATGCGAGCTTGAGATGTACTTCCCGCCCGCATTCTTCGACGTTATGGTGCATCTGCTGGTCCATATCGTGAAGGATATCATCCATCTCGGGCCGACGTTCCTGCACAGCATGATGCCGTTCGAAAGGATGAATGGTGTCATCAAAGGATACGTTCGCAACATGTCACGTCCAGAGGGAAGCATAGCCAGGGGCTTTCTGACCGAAGAGTGCATCTCCTACTGCACGAATTATCTAGGCATCGAGAACCCCGTTGGTCTGCCCATCAACAGGCACCTCGGCAGGCTCGCTGGATGGGGTCACTATGAGGGGCGCCGCGAAATGCATGTCGACTTCAACGGTCAACTCGCCGACTTTGAAAGAGCAAACCTAGTCGCGCTACAACACATAGACGTGGTCGATCCTTGGGTGGTAGAGCACAAAACCTTTATTGAGAAGACGTACAATGACCGAGGACAACAGAGGACGGACGGAGATATAATCAAAGAGCACAACTCATGTTTCACGCGTTGGTTCAAGCAGAAGCTTCTGTCGTACCGTTTACATGAGGATTCTTCCGCGGCAGAACAACTCATATTCGCCTTGTCACAGGGCGCCGAGCACAACCTGATGACCTATGAGGCGTATGATATCAACGACTACACATTCTACACCGAGGACAAGGACATGAAGAGCGATGGTTATCAGAACTCCGGGGTAACGATGGAATCCTACACCGGTCATGACAAGGACAGATACTACGGAAGGATCGAGGAGATCTGGGAGCTGAGCTACACTGGAGAGAAGGTCCCGATGTTCCGTGTCAGATGGGCCAAGAGCGTGCTAAAAGAAGACCGGTATTTCACCACCATGGTTATACCCGAAACCAAATCCAAGACCGCGGGCGCAAACGTCACCGCGAAAAATGAGCCATGGGTACTGGCTTCCCAAGTGGACCAATGCTTCTTCATTACCGACCCGTCAAAGCCTAGTTGTGTTGTCGTGAGGAGAGGCAAAAGGAAGATCATCGGAATGGATGGAGTCGCCAATGAGCAAGACTTCGACAAGTACGGCGACCCGAAGATGGAACATGACGATGACGATGAAGTAGCAGCATACACCACAAGAAGAAGCTGGACCACCTACCTAAAGGACGTCCGTTCCACAGAAGAACTCCGTTTGCGAAAAAGAAGGGCAAGAAGATTGTGAACAGATAGCTATACACCACAAGAACATGGGCACTTTTTGAACTCGATCATGAATATTTTTAAATTTCATGGGCACTTTTTGAATTCATGAATATTTTTTCACATTTGATCTCTATCCCCCTCCATCTTGATCGCTATACCCCTCCATCTCGATCTCGATCCCCCCCGGCCGCACCCTCCCCCGCTAGCTCCACCGCCGCCGAGACGACCCACCGCACCCTCCCTGGCCCACGCCACCACCGCCGAGCACCCCCCGCACCCTCCCCCGCTAGCTCCACCGCCGCCGACGACCCACCGCACCCTTCCCGGCCCGCTCAACCGCCGCCAAGCACCACCCGCACCCTCCCCTGCTCCACCGCTGCCGACGACCCACCGTCGCCGAGCACCCCCCGCACCCTCCCCCGCTCCACCGCCGCCGATCACCCCCATTTTCAAATAACAAATTTGATGATATTTTTTCATATTCATAAAAAAATTATTACTGTTTTTATAAAAAAATTATTACTGTTCTTATAAAAATATATTAAAAAATAGCATTGTAATGGCGCACAAAATGTGAAAAAAAATATTCTAATGGCGCACCCCCGAGCGGTGCGCCATTAGAATGTGAAAAAACATTCTAATGGTGCGGTGCGCCATTAGAAATCTTTAACAAACTCCCCCGACCCCTTCGTCCCTCCCTCTCGCCAGATCCACCTCCTCTCCCGTCTCCGGTCGCCATCGCCGCCACCCTGTTCGCCATCGCCGCCACCCTGGTCGCCATCGCCGCCACCCTGTTCGCTTCCTCCTCCCTGGTCGCCATCGCCGCCACCCTGTTTGCTGCAAGGTACGGGCCTCCTTCCTCCCTCCTCTCTCCTCTCTCCTCCCTCCCTCCTCTCTCCTCTCTCCTCCCTTCCTCCCTCCCTCCCTCCTCTCTCCTCCCTCCCTCCTCTCTCCTCCCTTCCTCCCTCCCTCCTCTCTCCTCCCTTGCCTCCTTCCTGCTCCTCCCTCCCTTGCCGTGCCATGCCCCTGTTTTCTACACAATCTCTATCTTTGTTTCGGTAAAGTGTGACCTTCTCCCTGTGCTGAAAGCTCTGCAAATATTCTTACTACTTTGGGTGCGTGATCACTGAGGAACAACAAGGTTTTTGTTCATAGAATTACCCAATGCCCACCTCACGTATTTTCACAACATGGAGTTGACGCTGACAATTTTAATTCTTAAGCCACTGAATATATATTTTAAGTGCCAGCAGAATGTTTCCCATTTTTGTTGTCCTGGTGGCCCAAAATATACAGACCATACCTTAGTATTTTATTACAAGACTATAGAAGGATCTATTAATACCACAGGCTGTGTCCGCATTTTTTCATATGATGAAGTGAGAACCAATCGACACCAAGTATTTTATGTACAATAAGTAAGGGTCCGTTCAAATTAGTGCTCTCTTATCCTGATGGGGACATCTCTCTTTTCTCCTTTAGCTACACAAACTGCCCTCTTTTTTCTTCCGTCGTGGTTTGCTACCATTTTCGTTCGTGGGTTGTAAATGAACATAGATACACCTATTTTCCCTTTAAATTATGTATGATGGTGAGAAGCCTGGAGGTCATTGTCATCCATTCACATCCTTTTCAGCCTTTTTGTTCTATATTCAATAGGGACAGCTTTTGTATTCTATAGATTAGTAGTTAGACCATAGTTGGTTTAACTCCCCGCCCCCCTCAATGGAATGACATTATTTAATACATTGAACTCAATGTACAGCTGAACAAATTAGTGCTCTACTAATGATGTTCAATCAGTCTCACAATGCATCATATATTTCTCTGTCGGACAAGTTCTTGTTAATATAATTTTTTTATCTTCTACAATCTACATTAAATTAATGTAACCACAGCAAGCGTGGTATGCAAATTTCAATTCACGCACATAACCTTTGACTACACAGCAAGCGTGGTATGAAAGTTTGTGCTTTGGTTTTCCATAGCTTTTGTTAAAGATGAGATGAGTTTCTCCTCGACGCACACATAAAAACAGAATTCTGATCGCAACGAACAAGTTCATAATTATCAGTATTATGAAACCTATGCCCATTACTCAATCTGGTGTTGAGTTACTTACACGCTTGGAGGTACTTCTTGATTTCATCAAGATTATCTAAGGAGGCCAGGATTATGCCAACTCCCATAAATTACTCGTTTGTACTCAAATAACTAGAAGGCTGTTCAAGAAGTAAAGCCAACTTAGGACTTCAGCCTGTGCTAATTTTGCTATGGAAAGAGTGGGACAGAAAAGAAGCAAGCAGTTTGATAATGAGTGAGCCTAGCCTATTGTACTTAGCATCAGGCAAAGTAGCTAAACTGAAGATATCCGTTATATGGAAGATGTTCACTAGATTGGCAAGAGATGTCATTACTGATAATGGGAATACCCTATATTGAACTTTTCATCCATATGGTCTATGGCCTTTTCATCCATATGAAAGTAGAGGCACATTGTGGTGCTAGTTTGCTGGGTTTTGTCTCCGACCATCGTGTCGTGATGATTTTGCAGGTACCCGAGAGGCCCTTGAGTTTGCCGGAATGTCGATTAACTTCCGTTCCGGCAAATTCGGGTACTCCATATGTCCTATTTTCAGCAAAGGTCATGCTGAAATTTTCCGTGAATTTTAGCATGACTTTGCTAAAAATCGGACATATGGGGTACTTGCTACTAATGCATGGGCCGGGGTATCTTAGTACTTAATTAAGTAGGATCAACTGCCTCTTGTGTTATGCATGGGCCTCGGCGTCGACAAACCCTAAATGATAAAACCTTGGCTTTTAGGGTGCCTCGGTGTCGATAAGAACCTAAATGATGAAAGCTTAGGCTTTTAGGGTGCCTCGGCGTCGACAAACCCTAAATGATAAAAGCTTAGCTTTTAGGATGCCTCGGTGTCGACAAACCCTAAATGATGAGACCATGATCTTGTTCCTTGACAATAACAAACTTTTTGACCAAACTTTTTTCCTATTTAGAGCGAAACATGGCCCACAACGATGAGGCCGGCGGTTCGGGCGGCAAGCAATTCTGGGAGCTGTCCCAGGAGATGGAGGAACAACCTCACCGCTATGAGGACGCCACGGAAGACACCGATCCTGACTACACAACCCATAGTGGCGTCGGGGATGCCACCACTGATGGTGCCGCCGAGGATGCCACCACTGATGGTGCCGCCGAGGATGCCACCACTGATGATGGCAGCGCACGCACAGATGGTAGCCAACCGAAGAGGCAACGGAAGGACCGGCGCCCGAACGCGCTCCGCACCGTCAAGGAGGAATTTACTCAAGTGGACTCTGACGGGCATCCAACGGAGCCCAAACATATAGTCAAGGTGTACTCGGTTCAGCTCGGGTGCATTCTCCGGAGCAGCGTCTCGATCAACACCGAGAACCTAAGGCATAAGGACCGATGGAATTTGTGCAACCTCCTCTTCACGAAGCTGCACGAACGATACAAGTTCCCCGCTGAATTTGAAAACACACGGCTCTCAGGGAATAAAGTGAACAGTGCCACCCTCACGAGGATGAGCAAGGCCCTGTCTACTTGGAGATGCGCGGTGAAGAGAATGATTGACAAAGGTGATAGTTATGAGAAGATCAAGGCGAAAAATCCTTCGATCAGCGAAGATGACTACAAGGAGTTCAAGATCAAGTGTGAGAGCAGCGCAACCTCCAAATCAAGTCAGTGGGGGAAAGAAATGCGGGAGTTGAACTTAGGGGAACACAAACTCGGTGCCAGCGGTTACAGAGTGGCGGAGCCTATATGGGACAAGGAGGACGCGGAGCGTGCCGAGCAAGGCCTACCGCCCCGCTTCGATAAATACCGTGACAAGCAGACCAGGAACTATGTTAGGGCCCGGTACAAGGAGGACCCGGTAACAAAGGAGCTTACCACGGATCCGAAGACCAGGGCGCTTGAGCTTGTTCTGGCGAAGGGGACTGAAAGCAGTAGCGCGGGGTCGTCTCAGAGCACCCCTTGGGACATCACTCTAAATAGGGCGTTGAACATAATGAAAAACAAGGATAAGCTCACTAAGCCGTCGTCAGCTGGTCGTGTGGCCGGCAAAGGCTTGTCCACAAAATGGTCGTCATACTATAATGCTGGTGGGCGAAAGGAGAGAAAGACCAGCTCGGAAAGCTAGTCGCGCGAGGTTCAAGAACTCAAGGCACAAGTGGCGCGGATTCCGGAGATTGTCCAAGAGCAAGTGCAACAACAACTGGGATCGACGCTCACCGGCATTATGCCTACCTTTATTCATGGGCTGACAACGTGGATTGCGGGCGGCCAACAGGGGCCGCCCCCGATTCCCAGCTTCACGGCCAGCAACTCGCACAACGCGTAGGCGGCGCCATTGGTGTCTCCGGCGGCGGCGGTATTGGTGTCGCCGACGCCAGCACGGGCATTGGAGCTTAATGCACCCGGGTGTACGCCGGCCGGCACCTCGGCAGCAAGCGGCCCCTCTGTGAATTGCACACCCGCCGTTGGCAGTGCCTCGACATTAGCCGAGCTCGACGCCATCATCACGGTAACTAATTAAGCCTCTCGGCCGAGGACTTCATCTCCTTGCCTTTGACTGGGCATCCCTGATGCCCTACATGTTTTCGTAGGGCGCCGCCGACGTTCCGTGCACTCTCCTGCACTTCGTGAACGACGAGTTGGTCGATGTCGCCAAGGGCAAAATCGTTTAACCGGGCAACCCCGTGTTCCACGGTAATCCGATGCCACCCACCGTGTATAGGGTTCAACTGGTTCGGGTGCTGCCAGGCTGCGACGAGTTGTTACCTCCGATTCGACCCGCCGGGGCCGACGAAGATGATCTGATAACCCTCAGCGCCTGCCTAAGCTGGCCCCTGCTTTGGTCGAAGAGCCAGATTCGTTTGGGGGCGAGGGACACCACCCCAAAGACAACACCACCAGTCGTGCTAGCGCCAAGCCATGGCAAGACCGCCGCAACGCTACCGGACATGCCGGACATCCCTATGGCACAGGATCCGAACATGCATATGGCACAGGATCCGGACGACGACGACAACGACGATGGTACATTTACGAACATCGATAACTACTTTGCTGAACATGGGTACGATGAAGAATTCTTGGGGCCTCCTTCTCAAGAACCCAACCCTACAAAAGACGATCGCGATCTAGCTGGTACCACGAAGAAACCCAATTGCAACAGGCGTCGTCTAGCGTTCAGTTCTCAGGAGACGCCTCCAGCTGCCGACTTCACCGAGCCTCAGATAGCCGAGGTGCGAAATATTATCAGCCCCAACACACTCAAGAAGGCGGTCTGTGAGCAGAACTCGGTCCCATTACAGCAGAAGAAGAAGGGACGGAAAAGAAAGAGCAACAAGGGTGCGAGCCAGCCGGCACCGAGTACGATTCGTGCTCAGGACGGGCCACCTTCACCTAAGGATATCTCGAGGAGGGTGCATGTGGTGGGTATGCCGATGCTACCACCTAATATACCACCTTCATGACAGTGTTCTTTCTTTGGAGAAGCGGCGTCTCAGAGAGAATGACGTGGCATACCCGGTTTTCGTGGCCAAGGTGCCAGAGGGCAAGGGCTTTGTGGATAACTCCGTCGGGGGTACGATCGTCCTGCGGTTTGATGACATCTTCACTATGTTTAACCTTCATCCGCTGCACTACACCTTCGTTCGGCTATTTTTGCTGAGTATGGAGATGCGGATCATTAGAGACAAGACCCCGGACATCGTGATAGTCGACCCCTTCTACATGCGTGCCAAGATCTTGGGCAGCGCGAGTTCTTACCTCGAAGGCGTCATTCTGGCAAACCCAGATAAGGGTAACTTCCTCGTGCCTTACTTTCCCGAGTAAGTCGTCTCCTCAACTGCCCCATAACATATGATTTCTTAGATTTCGATCGTTTTTTTTAACATTCCGTGTTTTGTGCAGTGACACACATTGCACACTCATCCTCTTAAGCCCGAAATATTTCATGGCCACGTATTTCGACTCGGACCGTCAGTCGAAGAAAGACTACACAAATGTCAAGAAAGTTCTTGATGATGTTCTCCCTGGCTACGCCAAATCTGGAGGCACCTTCACCAGGGCAGTTCCTAAGTACGGCAAGCACGTGTTCGCCCACAATACGACGTTCTGCTGCGTCAAGCAGCCGCCTGGCGGTCAGAAGGATGCCTACTACGCCCTCCATCACATGCGGGCGATCATACGGGACCATAATCACCTTCTGCTACCTAATAATCTCAAAGATTGGGCCGAGAACTTGTCGGCAATCCAGGACGCGGACATCAGACAAGAATTCTTTCGCATCCAATCGGAGTTTGCGGAAATCATCCATCAAGATGTCCTTCGTACCTTGGGGGCAGTTCAACCTCGGAAATCAATTGTCCAACAGTGAGATAGACACAACGCTACAAATGCAGGCTGACAATGCCCGCGATTTCATGACCATCACGAGAGACAGCGGCTTCATCCACGCTCCGGTCCCTTGAGTCGAGTCCAAAGTAGTGATGCTATGTGTAGTTCTGAAACATCGATTGGCTCATGTTGTAATTAAACTTTAATGAACTTGTATGTCTCTTTGGTTTGCACAGTCGTTCAACTTAGATGTAATCGATGCTATTGATGTCTTGCTTTTCACTTCCGATCCTTTTGTTGCATACTTATATATTGCTTATGTATTGTCCGTGAATTGCTACTAACGTTTTGTTTGGCTAGTGCATAGAGATGCCGTCTTATGTCGTGTACAAGGGTATGGTTCCCGGAGTCTATGACGACTAGGAGGAGTGTCGGAGACAGGTTCACCGTTTCAACGGTAACAGTTACAAAGTATACACCACTAGGGCGGAGGCGGAATCTAGATACGCGCGCTATCTAGCGGGAGAGAGGAGGGAGCGTTGGAGGAACCGGATGAAGACCAGTTTCATCGGGATTATGATCATCGTGATGACCGCAACTCTCTTCTATGTGATGGTAGTTTAGATGATCGATATCGACTTGTAATGTGAAGACAAACTCGCTACTCGCGGTCTCGAGACTTGTAATATTCTATCTTTGTTCGGTCTTTTGAATTTGGAGACTAATATGATGATTTGTATTCGGAGACTAATCTTCTATTGTATTCGATGAATCTGCTGTTGCTGTGTGGTGTTGTCTAAATTCTGTCCAATAATATATTTTGTAACCTGTGAAAATATCAGAAAAGAAAAAAAATAATTCCTAAAATTCATACTAGTGGCGCACCACTCAAGACACTAATGGCACACTGTAAAAATGACACTAATGGCGCATCAGCCACCAGTGCGCCATTAGTATGCCAAAGCACACGGGTACATATGGCCCCCTGGGAGGCATACTAATGGTGCACTCTTGGCTATACTAATGGCGCACGGCGTGGTGCGCCATTAGTACACCAGATTCTAATGGCGCACCAGGGGTGCGCCATTAGTATTTAATTCTAATGGCGTGTTGCTAGTGGCGCACCACAAGTGCGCCATTAGTAGGCAAAATTGGTGCGCCACTAGCATGCCTTTTCCTAGTAGTGCTCGGTACACTATCGATGTGCCCGAAACTTTGCTGGCGACCAAACTGAGACTTCCTATATATGAATCTATACCTCCAGACCATTCCGGAGATCCTCGTGACGTCCGGAATCTCATCCGGGACTCCGAACAATCTTCGGTCACCACCATACATAACTCTACACTACCGAAACGTCACCGAACCTTAAGTGTGTAGACCCTATGGGTTCGAGAACTATGTAGACATGACCGAGACACCTCTATGGCCAATAACCAATGGCGGGACCTGGACGTCCACATTGTTTCCTACATATTCTATGAAGATCTTCATCGGTCGAACCTCTATGTCAAGGATTCAGTCAATCCCGTATAACATTCCCTTTGTTCTTCGGTATGTTACTTGCCCGAGATTCGATCGTCGGTATATCCATACCTAGTTCAACCTCGTTACCGGCAAGTCTCTTTACTCGTTCCGTAATGCAAGATCCCTTAGCTAACATATTAGTCACATTGCTTGCAAGGCTTGTTGTGATGTTGCATTACCGAGTGGGCCCTGAGATACCTCTCCGTCACACGGAGTAAGAAATCCCAGTCTTGGTCCATGCCAACTCAATAGACACCTTCGAAGATACCTGTAGTGCACCTTTATAGTCACCCAGTTACGTTGCGACGTTTGATACACACAAAGAATCCCTCCGGTGTCAGTGAGTTGCATGATCTCATGGTCATAAGAACATATACTTGACATGCGGAAAACAGCAGCAATAAACTGACACGTTCATATGCTATGTTTGTAATTTGGGTCTTGTCCATCACATCATTCTCCTAATGATGTGATCCCGTTAACAAATGACATCTCATGTCCATGGCTAGGAAACCTTAACCATCTTTTGATCAACAAGCTAGTCTATTAGAGGCATACTAGGGACATGGTTTTGTCTATGTATCCACACATGCATTTAAGTCTCTGATCAATACAATTATAGCATGGATGATAAACGATTATCATGAATAAGGAAATATGATAATAACTAATTTATTATTGCCTCTATGGCATATTTCCAACAGTCTCCCACTTGCACTAGAGTCAATAATCTAGTTCACATCACCATGTGATTCGCATTGCTATGAATCTAACACCCAATGAGTTCTGGGGCTCGATCATGCTTTGCATGTGAGAGAGGTCTTATAGTCAACGGGTCTGCGATATTCAGATCCATGTGTACTTTGCAAATCTCTATGTCAAACCATAAATACTGCTACCACACTTCACTTGGTACTACTTCCAAATGGCTGCTCCACTATACGTATCCAAATTGCTACTACTAGTCATCCGGATTGGTGCTAAAGCTTGCATCAACGTAACTCTTTACGACGAACTCTTTATCACCTCCATAATTGAGAAACATCTCCTCAGTCTTTTAGTTACTGAGGATAATCTTGACCGCTGTCCGTTGATCCACTCCTGGTTCACTCTTGTACCCCCTGACGTACTCATGCCAAGGCACACACATGTGCGGTACACAGCATGGCATAATGTATAGAGCCTATGGCTAAGGCATAGGGGACGACGTTCGTCCTTTCTCTTTCTTCTGTCGTTGTCGAGCTTTGAGTCTCACAAAACTTCACACCGTACAAATCAGACAAGAACTATTTCTCTGATTGATCCATTTTGAACTCTTTCAAAATCTTTTCAAGTTATGAACTCATTGAAAGTCTCATCAAGCATCTTGATCTATCTCTATAGATTTTGATGCTCAACAATTAGGTAGCTTTATCCAGGTCTTCCTTTGAAAATCACTTTTCAAACAACCATTTATGCTTTCCAGAAATCCTACATTATTTCCGATCAACAATATGTCATCCACATATACTTATCAGAAATTCTATAGTGCTCCCACTCACTTTATTGTAAATACAAGTTTCTCATAAAATTTGCATAGACTCAAAACTTTGATCACCTCATCAAAGTGCATATTCCAACTCCGAGATGCTTGCTTCAGTCCATAGAAGGATCACTGAAGCTTGTACACCTTTTAGCATCCTTAGGACTGACAAAACCTTCTGGTTGTATCACATACAACCTTTCCTCAAGTAAAACCGTTAAGGAAACGATGTTTTGACATCCATCTGCCAGATTTCATAATTGAAAAATGCAGCAACTGCTAACATATTTCCAACAGACTTTAGCATCGCTACGAGTGAGAAAGTCTCATCGCAGTCAACTCCTTGAACTTGTCACAAACAACTTTGCAACAAGTCGAGCTTTACAAATGGTGATAATTACCATCAGCGTCTGTCTTCATTTTAAAGATCCATTTGTACTCAACGACCTGCCGTCCAACGAGCAAGTCTACCAAAGTCTATACTTGGTTTTCATACATGGATTATGTCTCGGATTTCATGGTCTCCAACCATTTGTCGGAATCCGGGCCCATCATCGCTTCTCCATAGCTCGTAGGTTCATCGTTGTCCAACAACATGACCTCCAAGACAGGGTTGTCGTACCGCTTAGGAGCAGTACACATCCTTGTCGACCTACGAAGTTCGATAGTAACTTGATCCTGGAGCTTCATGATCATCATCATTAACTTCCTCTTCAACTAACGTAGGCTTCACAGAAACAACATTCTGTGCTGCGCTACTCTCTAGTTGAACAAAGGTTTAACAACCTCATCAAGTTCTATCTTCCTCCCACTCAATTCTTTCGAGAGAAACTTTTCCTCGAGAAAGGATCCGTTTTAGTAACAAACATTTTGCACTTGGATCTGAGATAGAAGGTTCACCCAACTGATCTTAGGGTATTCTATGAAGATGCATTTGTCCGCCTTGGGTTCGACCTCATTAGGTGAAAACATTTTCCACACAAGCGTCGCAGCCCCAAACATTAAGAAATGACAGCTTAGGTTTCTATCAAACCAAAATTCACACGGTGTCATCTCAACGGATTTAGATGGTGTCCTATTTAAAGTGAATGTAGTTGTCTCTAATGCATAACCCCAAAATAATAGTAACAAGACGATAAGAGACATCATAGCATGCACCATATCCAATAGAGCACGACTATGACGTTTGGACACACCATCACACTATGGTGTTCCAGGTGGCGTGAGTTGTGAAACAATTTTCACATTGTCTAAAGTTGTATGCCAAACTCGTAGCTCAGATATTCATCTCGACGATCATATCGTAGACATTTTTATCTTCTTGTCATGATGATCTTAAACTTCACTCTGAATTTGCCTAAACCTTTCAAATGATTCAGACTTGTGTTTCATTAAGTAAATATACACTATATCTACTCAAATCATCAGTGAAGGTAAGAAAATAACAGTATCCACTGCACACTACAAGACTCACTAGATTGCATACATCAACATGTATCATTTCCAATGAATCACTTGCCCGCTCCATCCAACGGGGTCCTTTAGTCATCTTGCCCAAGAGGCATGGTTCGCATGTCTCAACCGATTCGAAATCGAATGAGTCCAAGTATCCATCAGCATGGAGTTTGTTCATGCGCTTTATACCAATATGACATTTTGCGGCAGTGCCACAAGTATGTGGTACTATCATTATTTAACTTTGTATATTTTGACATCAATGTTATGAACATGTGTATTACTACGATCAAGATTTCAACAAACCATTCTCACTGGGTGCATGACCATTGAAGGTATTATTCATGTAAATAGAATAACCATTATTCTCTGACTTAAATGAATAACCTTATTGCAACAAACATGATCTAATCATGTTCATTCTCAACGCAAAACACCAAATAACATTTATTTAGGTTCGTCACTAATCCTGAAGGTAGAGAGAGTGTGCGATGTTGATCACATCAACCTTGGAAACATTTCCAGCACACATCGTCACCTCACCCTTAGCTAGTTCTCCGTTTATTCCGTAGCTTTTATTTCGAGTTACTAACATTTAGCAACCGAACCGGTATCCAATACCCAAGTGCTACTAGGAGTACTAGCAAGGTACACATCAATAACTCGTATATCAAATATACTTCTGTCGATGTTGCCAGCCTTCTTATCTACCAAGTATCTAGGGTTGTTCCGCTTCAACGACCTCTCACCTCATAATAGAAGCACTTAGTCTCGGGTTTGAGTTCAACTTTGGGTTGCTTCACTGGAGCAGCAACTGACTTGCTATCCATGAAGTTTCCCTCCTTGCTCTTGCCCTTTTCGAAACGAGTGGTTTGATTAACCATCAACACTTGACGCTCCTTCTTGATTTCTACCTTCACGGTGTCAAACATCGCGAACAGCTCAGGGATCAATACTTCTATCCCTGGTGTTTTATCGTTCATCACTAAGTTCTAGTAGCTTTAGTGATAGTGACTTGGAGAACTATATCAATCACTATCTTATCTGGCAGATCAACTCCAACTTGATTCAAGCGATTGTAGTACCCAGACAATCTGAGTACATGCTCAACGATTGAGCTATTCTCCTTCATCTTACAGGCAAAGAATCTTGTTGGAGATCTCATATCTCGCGACATAGGCACGAGCCTGAGATCACAATCTCTGCTCCTAGAACATCTCATATGTTTCGTGACGTTCAAAACGTTTCGGAGCCTCAATTCTAAGCCATAATGCATGACGCACTAAACTATCAAGTAGTCATCGAAACGTGCCTGTCAGATGTTCACAACACCTACAGACGACCCTAGAGGGGGTGGCGCACCGAGCGGTGCATTAAGGACATAAGCCTTCTGTGCAGCAATGAGGACAATCCTCAGATCACGGACCCAGTCCACAATATTGGTACCAACATCTTTCAACTCTATTTCTCTAGGAACATATAAAAATTTAAGGGAGCTATAGCGCGAGCTAGTAATCTACAACATAATTTGCAAAGACACTATTGACTATGTTCATGATAATGAGTTCAATTAATCATATTACTTAAGAACTCCCACTCAAATTGACATCCCTCCGATCATTCGAGTGATACATGATCCAAATTCACCAACTCAAGTCCGATCATCACGTGAGTTGAGGTGGCTGCAATGGTGAACATCATTATGTTGATCATATCTACTATATGACTCATGTTCGACCTTTCAGTGTCTTGTGTTCCGAGGCCATGTCTGTACATGCTAGGCTCGTCAAGTTTAACCCGAGTGTTCTGCACGTGCAAATCTGGCTTGCACCTGTTGTATGTGAACGTAGAGTCTATCACACCAGATCATCACATGGTGTCTCAAGACGACGAACTTTCGCAACGGTGCACACTCGTGGAGAACACAATTTATCTTGAAATTAAGCGAGGGATCACCTTATAATGCTACCGTCATCCTAAGCAAAACAAGCTGCATAAAAAGGTTTAACATCACATGCAAATCATAAGTGACATGATATGACCATGAACTTGTGCTTTTGATCTCCATCTAGAAAGCACCAGCATGATCTCCATCATCACCGGAATGACACCATGATCTCCATCATCTTGATCTCCATCAACGTGTCGCCATCGGGGTTGTCACGCCCTGCATGCTTCTACTACTATTGCTACCGTTTAGCGATAAAGTAAAGCATTACATAGCGCTTAATGATTGACACGCAGGTCATACAATAATTAAAGAAAACCCTATGGCTCCTGCCGGTTGCCATACTCATCAACATGCAAGTCGTGAAATTCTATACATCACATGATCATCTCATACATCACATATATCTCATCATGTAATTGGCAATATCACATCACAACATACTCTGCAAAAAAAGTTAGACGTTCTCTAATTGTTGTTGCATGTTTTACGTGGCTGCTACGGGTATCTAGCAACAACGATTCTCACCTACGCATAAACCAAAATGGTGATACATAGTTTGCTTTTCAACCTTCTCAAGGACCGCCTTTGTCGAGTCCGATCCAACTAAAGTAGGAGAAACTGACACCCGCTAGCCATCTTTTGCGACAAGTGCAGTTGAGGGAACCGGTCTCTCGTAAACGTACGAGTAAGGTTGGTCCGGTCTGCTTCATCCCACAATACCACTGAACCAAAACACACCCAAGGGAGGAAGCAATCTAAGCATCAACGCCCACAATCCTTTTGTGTTCTACTCGAGATCTCATCGAACCATCAACCTAGCTCATGATGCCACTATAGGGGAACGTCGCATGGGAACCAAAGTTTTTCCTATGCACACGCAAACCTATCCATGGTGATGAGCATCTATGAGAGGAAGAGTGGATCTACGTACCCTTGTAGATCGGTAAGCGGGAAGCGTTAAGAATCGCGGTTGGTGTAGTCGAACATCTTCGCGATCCAAATCGCTGAGCATCCCGCAATCTCATCACGATCCGTCCCGCGATCCAATCACGATCCGTCCCGCAAACTCATCATGGTCCGTCCCACGAACTCATCACGAATTGTCTCGTGGCCTTGATCACAATCCTTCCGATCTAGTACCGAACGGACGGCACCTCCGCGTTCAGCACACGTGCAGCTTGATGACGATCTCCACCGTCTTGATCCAGCAAGAGGAAGTGGAGGGGAGGAAGAGTTCTCCGGCAGCGTGACGACGCTCCAAAGATGGTGGTGGAGCTATTCCAGAAGGGCTTCGCCTAAGCACTGCAGAAATCCGATCTAGAGGAGAAGCTATGCACTAGAGGAACGGGTGGCACGTCGCGGAAAATCTTGTGCCAAAACCCTAAAATCCACTAGTATATATAGGAGGAGAGGAGGAGGAGTCTTGGCTGCCAAAAAGTCAGCCCTTGGGTCGGCCAAACCAAGGAGGGAGGAGTCCTCTTCCTTCTCCTCCAAGTACGATTAGGACTCCTTCCTTATATAGCCCCTTTTTGCCTTTTTCCACCTTTTTCCTTTTGGTATTTTCTTCCCAGCCTCATGGGCTTTGTGTAGGACTTCCACCAGCCCACTAAGGGCTGGTAATCACCCTCCTACAGCCCATGTAGGCTCTTGGGTCGAAATACCCCTCCCGGAGGTCTCCCGGTACACTACCGGCACTCTCGGTACACTACCGATGAGCCCGAAACTTTTCCGGCGACCAAACTAGGACTTCCTATATATGTATTTTTACCTCCAGACCATTCCGGAGCTCCTCATGACGTCCGGGATCTCATCCGGAACTCCGAACAATCTTCGGTCACCACCATACATAACTCTACACTACCGAAACGTCACCGAACCTTAAGTGTGTAAACCCTGTGGGTTCGAGAACTATGTAGACATGACCGAGACACCTCTATGGCCAATAACCAATGGCGGGACCTGGACGTCCACATTGTTTCCTACATACTCTATGAAGATCTTCATCGGTCGAACCTCTATGTCAAGGATTCAGTCAATCCCGTTTAACATTCCCTTTGTTCTTCGGTATGTTACTTGCCCGAGATTCGATCGTCGGTATCTCCATACCTAGTTCAACCTCGTTACCGGCAAGTCTCTTTACTCGTTCCGTAATGCAAGATCCCGTGGCTAACATATTAGTCACATTGCTTGCAAGGCTTGTTGTGATGTTGCATTACCGAGTGGGCCCTGAGATACCTCTCCGTCACACGGAGTAAGAAATCCCAGTCTTGATCCATGCCAACTCAATAGACACCTTCGAAGATACCTGTAGTGCACCTTTATAGTCACCCAGTTACGTTGCGACGTTTGATACACACAAAGCATCCCTCCGGTGTCAGTGAGTTGCATGATATCATGGTCATAGGAACATATACTTGACATGCGGAAAACAGCAGCAATAAACTGACACGATCATATGCTACGTTTGTAATTTGGGTCTTGTCCATCACATCATTCTCCTAATGATGTGATCCCGTTATCAAATGACATCTCATGTCCATGGCTCGGAAACCTTAACCATCTTTTGATCAACGAGCTAGTCTATTACAGGCATACTAGGGACATGGTTTTGTCTATGTATCCACACATGCATTTAAGTCTCTGATCAATACAATTATAGCATGGATAATAAACGATTATCATGAATAAGGAAATATGATAATAACTAATTTATTATTGCCTCTAGGGCATATTTCCAACAACCCAACTTTCCACGGAATGGAGCCTGGTGTGCCTCGTGTTCGTCCAGGGTGCTTAACATTCCCTAGGGCCTCAGTCGGCTCGTCCTTCTCTCTGTCGGGAATGAACGTCCCTTCCTGCGCTGCGGTGATATAGTTATGAAGGTTGTTCACGGGTATTGCAAGTTGCTCGTCCGTCCAATAGCACTTCCCTGTTTCAAGGTTCAAAGTTCCCCCAACCCTGAAGAAGCAAGTCCTTGAACGGTCTGGCCAGTTATATGTTTGTGGTTGGACCCCTTTAGCAATCAGGTCGTTCTCACCTTTGTCCCACAACGGCCGGGCTTTAAGGTAGCCACCTGACCCCATGTGATGGTGAAACTGCTTCTTTGCAGCATTGTTCTTGTTTGACTCTCACATTTTCTAACTCTTCTCCGATGTCTTGTAGGCCACAAATGCGGGACAGTAAGCTCATATCTTCTCATATCGACCGACGAATGCTAGAGTCTTCCCTTTGTCGAGAAACTTTGATTTCAACTCATTCTTCCACCTCCTGAATAGATCTGCCATCTTCTCAAGAGCACACGCCTTGACCCGTTGCTCTATAACTGGCTTATTCGGATCCTCCTCTGGAGGTAGGGTGTAATTTGCCTTCAGCGCGGTCCAAAGATCTTCTTTCTGTCTATTGGTGACATAATCACCATCAGGGGCGTCGTCCTTAGGCTTATTCCATTGCTTGATGCTGATCGGGATGTTGTCCCTGACAATAGCTCCGCACTGAGCAAAAAATGCGTTCTTGGTCCGCTTGGGTTCAATCGGATGGCCATCATCCGCCAGTGCTGTGATCGTGAACTTTTCATCCTTGCGCAACCTCTTCTTCGGGCCTCGTCTCGTTATCGAATTTTGGCTCGATCCAGAGGGCTATAAAATAAGAAAGAAGAGTTAATTAATATATGTACATACCAAAACAATTAATGCATCAATTAGCCAGAGTCAGCATAGGCTTAATTAATATATATACCCCGCCGGACTTTGCAACAGCTCCCTCATTCGATCGGCCACCGGAGCCGTCATCATGGTCTCCTTCTTCCTCCGGCATTCGATCACTGGAGCCATCATGATTATGTCCTTCCTCCTCCATTGTTCGATCACCGCAGCCGTCATAATCCACTCCTCCAAGACCATCGGTGAAGTTGAGATACGAAAAGATATCACGTCCGCCATGGATTATGTCCCCCAACAACAGTTCTTGTTCGTCGTCTCATGGATCCGTAGTTTCTGCAAATATTACAACATGGCAATTAATATATAAACATGAATGTCCGGTGTCCTGACCGCCTCTCTCATGAATGTCTGACAACTCTTCTAGGGTTTGGGGTGGCATCGACAACGCTCTTTTAACTCATTTAACTTGGTAAATTTGGTTGGCCTCGACAACGCTTCTAGGGTTTGGGGTGGCCTCGACAACACTTCTAGGGTTTACGGACTCCTCCCCCCTCATTTTCCCGAGAGAGTTAGGGATACTCCTCCCCCTCATTTCCCTCGATTTACGCTCTTTCTTAATATGAACAAAAAATCATGAACGTTCAGTGAAGTTGCCCCTCCCCGATTTAGGCAAAGTAAAACCCCTTCGTGAAGGAACTTCTTTTTAGCCAACTTATTTTCTTCCAACAAAATACATATATCACATATAAAAAAGCATGGGATACCTTAATCAGTTCCATTTTTTGCCTTGACAAATCATTGAACCTTTTGACAGAAACCTCCCATAAACTCTTTCATAATTTTCTTTAGCATACATCCATAAAAAAACAGGAAGCTACGATATTTTTTTATATCATATGATAATTTTCTATATATATACATCCATCCATCCATCCATCCATCCATATACACACACATATATACATGCGCAAAAAATGCTATAAAAATTATATCAACAAAAAAAGCATACATCATCTATCATCAACATCATCATCTAACTATCATATATCATCTATCATCTATATATCATCAAATTAAATATGCAAAATCGGACAGGGAGGAAAGGGGGCCGGCCAGACCAAACGGGGAGGAAGGGCGTCGTCGTCAGGGCAGGGCTGTGGCGTGGGGCGGCGTCGGGGAGCAATGCCGGCATCGGGGCAGAGGCGCACGTCGGGGCAGGGGCGTCGCGTTGGGGCAGGGCGGCACGTCGGGGCACGGGGTGGCGCGTCGGGGTAGGGCGGCGCATCGGGGCAGGGGGCGTCAGGGCAGAGGGCGTCGACGGCGAGCTCGGGCAGCCTGGCGGCGTCGATGTGCTCGGCGTCGTCGGGGGCAAGTGCTAGATGAAATCTGAAAAAAAATCAAACTTGTTGTTTATATACACAGAGCATTGGTCCCGGTTGGTGGCACCAACCGGGACCAATGCCCCCTTTAGTCCCGGTTGGTGGCACCAACCGGGACCAAAGGTCTCTTTTCGGCATCCCAGAGGGCGGGATGCAGAGACCATTGGTCCCGGTTGGTGGCAACAACAGGGACTAAAGGGGGGCATTGGTCCCGATTGGTGCCACCAACCGGGACCAAAAGGTGGTGCTGCCCGGGGACAAATGTTTAGTCCCACCTCGCTAGCCGAGAGGGCTCGAGAGTGGTTTATAAGCGCTGTTGTGCCAACCCTCTCGAGCTCCTCTCAACTACAAGCTTACGGGCCTAATTGCACTCTCCTCTGCTTGTGGGCCTACTGGTCCTTCTATGGGCCTGAATCCTGGCCCAACTAGCTGTTGGATTTCTAGTCGTATTCAGGCCGTGGTGGCCCAGTAGGCGGCATTTTAAAAAAAACTGTTTTTTGTTTCGTTTTTTTCTTTATTTATTGTTTTAAATTTTTTCTAGTATTTTTCTTCTGTTATTTTAGTTCATTCTTTTTAACAAATAAATACTTTGATAATTTTAGTTGCATAATTTCCATTATTTTGTTTTGTTTCTTGCTTTACTTATTTCTTGCTTTATTTATTTCCAGTGTGTTTTATCATTATATTCTTTTTGCTATTAATGTTTTGAACAAAAAATACTTTGATAATTTTAGTTGCATAATTTTTATATAATTATTGTTTCAAAAATACTAGAGGTTTATAAAAGCTTTTTAGCTAATTCTTTTTTGAACTCCATTCCTACGATGTTTTGAAAGAAATTAAAAAGCACTTCAAACGAAATCTGAAAAGGTTGAAAGTTGGCATGGTATCATCATTTCACCCACATAGCATGTGCTAAAACGTTGAGTGGGTTACGACAAAAACTGGATGCACTTCGTGAACTAAATGGACAATCTATTTCGAAGTATCACGGTTTCGAACGAAAATTCATCTGTTATAAAGGGATTTCATTTTTCTGAACTCATTTGAACTCCAGACTTTTTGTGCGTTCAAAATGCACCATTCAAAGCCATATCATCAATTTTCAACCCTTTCTGACTTCATTTGGTATTTTCATGCACTTACTGATTTTTTTGAGCTAAATGACCCTCAAATTGAAAAGAACTTCAAATGAACTCTGAAGGGAGAAATTTCATGAAACTTTTCATAATCTTCACACATGTCTGTCTTGCCCTCTAATCCCATGATGTCTGTTTTTCCTGAAAGAACTATGTGGCGTTTTGGCTCATCGTATGATTATTCGCTTCCTTATCTTTTCTTTTTCTCAGTATGGTAGACATGTCCTTCACATAGAAAATCTGTTCCACATGATTGGCTAGGATGAATGGTTCATCTCTGTACCGAAGATTGTTCAGATCCACTGTTGTCATTCCGTACTGTGGGTCTTCCTGTACCCCGCCTTTTGACAGATTGACCCATTTGCACTGAAACAAAGGGACCTTGAAATCATGTCCATAGTCAAGTTCCCATATGCCCACTATGTAACCATAATATGTGTCCATGCCCCTCTTGGTTGCTGCATCAAAGCGGACCGCTGTTTTGGTTGGTGCTCTTTTCATCTTGGGCGATCGTGTAAAATGTATTCCCATTTATCTCGTACTCTTTGTAAGTCAATACCGTTGAAGATGGTCCCCTGGCCAACGAGTACAGGTCATCAGAAACAGTGTTGTCACCCATGAGACGTGTTTGCAACCAACTGCCGAAAGTCCTGATGTGTTCATATATAATCCAGTCGTCACACTGCTCCGGGTGTTTGGAGCACAGAATATTCTTGTGTTCATCGACATACAGGGTCACCAAGGTGGAATTCTGTAGAACTGTGTAGTGTGCTTGAGACCAAGAATGCCCGTCCCTACATATTATTGAGTCTGCTCCTAGCGTGCCTTTTCCAGTCAGTCTCCCCTCATACCGCTATTGAGGGAGACCAATCTTCTTAAGGTCAGGAATGAAGTCAACACAAAACCCAATGAAATCTTATGTTTGATGGCCCATGGAGATGCTTGCTTCTGGCCTAGCGCGGTTACGAACATATTTATTTAAGACTCCCATGAACCTCTCAAAGGGGAAGATATTGTGTAGAAATACAGGGCACATAATGGCAATCTCTTCGACTAGATGAACTAGGACGTGCGTCATGATATTGAAGAAGGACGGTGGAAACACCAGCTCAAAACTAACAAGACATTGCACCAAATCACTTCTTAACCTTGGCAGGATTTCTGGATCGATCACCTTCTGAGAGATTACATTGAGGAATGCACATAGCTTCACGATGGCTAATCGAACGTTTTCCGGTAGAAGCCCCCTTAATGCAACCGGCAGCAGTTGCATCATAATCACATGGCAGTCATGAGACTTTAGGTTCCGGAACTTTTTCTCTCCCATATTTATTATTCCCTTTATATTCGACGAGAAACCAGACGGGACCTTCATACTGAGGAGGCATTCAAAGAAGATTTCCTTCTCTTCTTTGGTAAGAGCGTAGCTTGCAGGACCTTCATACTGCTTTGGATGCATGCCATCTTTTTCATGCACACGTTGTTGTTCCTACCGTGCCTCCGGTGTATCTTTTGTGTTCCCATACACTCCCAAGAAGCCAAGCAGGTTCATGCAAAGGTTCTTCGTCATGTGCATCATGTCGATTGCAGAGCGGACCTCTAGATCTTTCCAATAGGGTAGGTCCCAAAATATAGATTTCTTCTTCCACATGGGTGCGCGTTTGCCAGCGTCATTTGGAACAGATAGTCCGCCAGGACCCTTTCCAAATATTACTTGTAAATCGTTAACCATATCAAGTATGTGATCACCAGTACGGAGGGCGGGCTTCTTCCGGTGATCTGCCTCACCTTTAAAATGCTTTCCTTTCTTTCGACATTGATGGTAGGTTGGAAGAAATCGACGATGCGCCAGGTACACATTCTTCCTGCATTTGTCCAAATCTATACTTTTGGTGTCATCTAAACAGTGTGTGCATGCGTGGTATCCCTTGTTTGTCTGTCCTGAAAGGTTACTAAGAGCAAGCCAATCGTTGATGGTTACAAACAGCAACGCATGTAGGTCAAAATCCTCCTGTTCATTCTCATCCCATACACGTACACCTCTTCCATTCCATAGCTGTAAATGTTCATCAACTAATGGCCTTAGGTACACATCAATGTCATTGCTGGGTTGCTTAGGGCCTTGGATGAGCACTGGCATCATAATGAACTTCCGCTTCATGCACAACCAAGGAGGAAGGTTATAAATATATAGAGTCACATGCCATGTGCTATGCTGGCTGCTCTGCTCCCCAAAAGGATTAACGCCATCTACACTTAAACGAAACCATACGTTCCTCGGGTCACCTATAAAGTCGCTCCACTTTCTCTCGATCTTTCTCCACTACGACCCGTCAGCGGGTGCTCTCAACTTCCCGTCTTTCTTACGGTCTTTTTTGTGCCATTGCATCAACTAGGCATGCTTTTTGTTTCTGAACAGACGTTTCAATCGTGGTATTATAGGAGCATACCACATAACCTTGGCAGGAACCCTCTTCCCGGTGCGCTGGCCCTCAACATCACCAGGGGCATCTCTTCTGATCTTATACCGCAATGCGCCGCATACCGGGCATGCACTACTAGAAAAAAGGCTGCTAGTGGCGCACCTGTTTTGCCTACTAATGGCGCACTACAGGTGGGCCACTAGCATCACGCCATTTGAATTTTTTACTAATGGCGCACCACAGGTGCGCCATTACTATGGTATACTAATGGCGCACCATGTAGTGCGCCATTAGTATAGCTCAGCGTGCGCCATTAGTATGCCTCCCAGGGGCCATATTTACCCATGTGCTCTGGCTTACTAATGGCGCACTAGTGTATGATGCGCCACTAGTGTGCTTTTTGCAGTGCGCCACTAGTGTGCTGGATGGTGCGCCACTAGTATGAATATTAGGTATTTTTTTTCTTTTCTGATATTTGCACAGGTTACAGAACATATTATTGCACAGAATATAGAGAGCACAACATATAAAGAACGGATTTATCGAATACAATAGAAGATTAGTCTCCGAATACAATGCATCATATTAGTCTTCGAATTTAAAATACCGAACAACGTTAGAACATTACAAGTATCGACACCATGAGTAGCGAGTTTGTCTTCACATTACAAGTCGATATCGATCATCTAAACTACCATCACATAGAAGAGAGTTGCGGTCATCACGATTAGCATCATCGCGATGAAACTGGTCTTCATCCGGTTCCTCCAACGCTCCCTCCTCTCTCCTGCTAGATAGCACGCGTATCTAGCTTCCGCCTCCGCCCTAGTGGTGTACGCTTTGTAACTGTTAAAGCTGAAATGGTGAACCTGTCTCCGACACTCCTCCCAGTCGTCGTACACTCCGGGAACCTTACCCTTGTACACGACATACGACGGCATCTCTATGCACTAGCCAAATAAAACGTTAGTAGCAATTCACAGACAATATATAAGTATGCAATAAAAGGATCGGAAGAAAAAAGCAACACATTAATAGCACGATTCATGGTCCTACTAATAAATAGCATCGAGTACATATAAGTTGAACGACTGTCCAAACCAAAGAAACATACAAGTTCATTAAAGTTTAATATTACAACATGAGCCAATCGACATTTCAAAACTACATAGCATCACTACTTTCGACTCTACTCAGGGTCCGGAGCGTGGATGAAGCCGCCGTATTTAGTGATGGTCATGAAATCGCGGGCGTTGTCAGCCTGCATTTGTAGCATTGTTTCTATCTCACTGTTGGACGGTTGATATCTGAGGTAGAACTGCCCCGAGGTACGAAGGACATCTTGATGGATGATTTCCTCAAACTCCGACTGGATGCGATAGAATTCTTGTCTGATGTTCGCGTCCTGGATTGCCGACAAGCGTGTGGCCCAATATTTGAGATTATTTGGTAGCAGAAGGTGATGTTGGTCCCGTCCGATCGCCCGCATGTGATGGAGGGCATAGTAGGCATCCTTCTGACTGCCAGGCGGCTGCTTGACGCAGGGGAACGTCGTATTGTGGGTGAACACGTGCTTGCAGTACCTACGAATTGTCGTGCTGAAGGTGCCTCCAGATCTGGCGTAGCCGGGGAGAACATCATCAAGAACTTTCTTGGTATTTGTGTAGTCTATCTTCGACTGACGGTCCGAGTCGAAATACGTGGCCATGGAATATTTCGGGCTTATGAGGATGGGTGTGCAATGTGTGTCACTGTGCACAAAACACGGAATGTTAGAAAAAAAAGAACGATCGAAATCTAAGAAATCATATGTTATGGGGCGGTGAGGGGATGACTTACTCAGGAAAGTAAGGCACGAGGAAGTTATCCTTATCTGGGTTTGCCAGAATGACGCCTTCGAGGTGTGAACTCGCGACTTGCCGGTCCCCAACGCTGCCCAAGATCTTGGCACGCATGTAGAAGGGGTCGACTATCACGATGTCCGGTGTCTTGTCTCTAATGATCCGCATCTCCATACTCAGCGAAAATAGCCGAACGAAGGTGTAGTGCAGCGGATGAAGGTTAAACATAGCGTAGATGTCATCAAACTGCAGGACGATCGTACCCTCAATGGCGCTATCCACAAAGCCCTTGCCCTCTGGCACCTTGGCCACGAAAACCGGGTATGCCACATCATTCTCGGAGAGACGCTGCTTCTCCAAAGAAAGAACACTGTCATGTAGACTCTGCATAGCACTGGTTGCAGGATTGAGCAGCTTAGTCGGTAGCATCGGCCTACCCGCCACATGCACCCTCCTCGAGATATCCTTAGGTGAAGGTGACCCGTCCTGAGCACGGATAATACTCGGTGCCGGCCGGCTCGCACCGCCCTTGTTATTATTTCTTTTCTGTCCCTTCTTCTTCTGCTTTAATGGGATCAAGTTCTGCTCACAGACCGCCTTCTTGAGTGTGTTGGGGCTGATAATATTTCGCACCTCGGCTATCTGAGGCTCGGTGAAGGCGGCAGCTGGAGGCGTCTCCTGAGTAATGAACGCCAGACGATGCCTGTTGCAATTGGGTTTCTCTGCGGTACCAGCTAGATTGTGGTCGTCTTTTGTAGGGTTGGGTTCTTGAGAAGGAGGCCCGAAGAATTCGTCACCATACCCATGTTCGGCAAAGTACTTATCGAATTTGGTAAATGTACCGTCGTCGTCGTCGTCCGGATCCTGTGCCATATGCATGTCCGGCATGTTCGATAGCATTGCGGCAGTCTTGCCATGGCTTGGTGCCGGCACGACTGGCGGTGTTGTCTTTGGGGTGGTGTCCCCCGCCCCCAAACGAATATGGATCTTTGGCCAAAGCAGGGGCCAGCTTACGCAGGCGCTGAGGGTCATCACATCATCTTCGTCGGCCCCAGCGGGTCAAATCGGAGGTAACAAGTCATTGCAGCCTGGCAGCACCCGAACCAGTTCAACCCTATACACGGTGGGTGGCATCGGATTACCGTGGAACACGGGGTTGCCCGGTTGAACGATTCTGCCCTTGGCGACATCGATCAACTCGCCGTCCATGAAGTGCAGGAGAGTGCATGGAACATCGGCGGCGCCCTGCGAAAACATGTAGGGCGTCAAGGATGCCCAGTCAAAGGCAAGGAGATGAAGTCATCGGTCGAGAGGCTTAGTTACCGTGATGGCGTTGAGCTCGGCTAATGTCGAGGCACCGCCAACGGCGGGCGTGCAACTGATGGAGGGGCCGCTTGCTGCCGATGGCCGGCCGGCGTACACCCGGGTGCATTAAGCTCCAATGCGTGTGCCGGCGCCGGAGACACCAATACCGCCTCCGCCGGAGACACCAATACCGCCCCCGCCATAGACACCAATGGCGCCGCCTGCGTGTTGTGTGAGTTGCTGGCCGTGAAGCTGGGAACCAGGGGCAGCCCCTGTTGGCCGCTCGCAATCCACCCCCACAGCCCCTCAACCAAGCTAGGCATAATGGCGGTGATCGTCGCTCCCAGTTGGTCTCGCACTTGCTCTGAGACTATGGCGAGAATCCGCGCCACTTGTTCCTTGAGTTCTTGAACCTCGCGCGCTTGGCTTTCCGAGCTGGTCTTTCTCTCCTTTCGCCCACCAGCGTTATAGTATGACGACCATTTTGTGGACAAGCCTTTGCCGGCCACACGACCAGCTGACGACAGCTTACTGAACTTATCCTTGTTTTTCATTACGTTCAACGCCCTATTTAAAGTGTTGTCCCAAGGGGAGCTCTGAGACGACCCCGCGCTACTGCTTTCAGTCTCTTGCGGAAGGAATGTGAACCATTTAGAAATTTGGCTTCATTAATTATAATACAACCATATGGAGCTAATTACGCGGGGGTATATTCCTTACCAGAACACGCTCAAGCGCCTTGGTCTTCGCATCCGTGGTAAGCTCCGTTGTTACCAGGTCCACCTTGTACCGGGCCCTGACATAGTTCCTGGTCTGCTTGTCACGGTATTTCTCGAAGCGGGGCGGTAGGCCTTGCTCGGCACGCTCCGCGTCCTCCTTGTCCCATATAGGTTCCGCCACTCTGTAACCGCCAGGACCGAGTTGGTGGACCCCTAAGTTCAAGTCCCGCATATCTTTGCCCCACTGACTTGATTCCAGGGTTGCGCTGCTCTCGCACTTGATCTTGAACTCCTTGTAGTCATCTTCGCTGATCGAAGGATTTTTCGCCTTGATCTTCTCATAACTATCACCTTTGTCAATCATTTTCTTCACCGCGCTTCTCCAAGTAGACAGGGCCGTGCTCATCTTCGTGAGGGCGGCACTGTTCACTTTATTCCCTGAGAGGCGTGTGTTTGCGATGTCACCGGGGAACTTGTATCGTTCGTGTAGCTTCGTGAAGAGGAGGCTGAGCAAATTCCCTCGGTCAGGATGCCTTAGGTTCTCGGTGTTGATTGAGATGGTGCTCCGGAGAATGCACCCGAGCTGAACTGAGTACCCCTTGACTAATTCTTTGGGCACCGTTGGATGCCCCTCGGAGGACACTTCAGTAAATTCCTCCTTGACGGTGCCGAGAACGTTCGGGCGCCGGTCCTTCCGTTTCCTCTTCGGTTGGCTGCCATCTGTGCGTGTGCTGCCATCATCAGTGGTGGCATCCTCGGCGGCACCATCAGTGGTGTCATCCCCGATGCCACTAGGGGTTGTGTAGTCGGGATCGGTGTCTTCCGCGGCGTCCTCATAGCGGTGAGGTTCTTCCTCCATCTCCTGGGACAACTCCTTCCTCCATCACTTTGTTAAATGGTCTAAGAGCCGGAAGAGCAACAACCTTTACAAGTTTAGGTGCATGTGGGCAGAACGAAGTAGGGAGAAAACGACTAGGGGAATTCAAACCCCGGCCCATGCATTAGTCGCAAGTACCCCATATGTCCTGTTTTTAGCAAAGTCATGCTAAAATTCACGGAAAATTTGAACATGACCTTTGCTGAAAATAGGACATATGCAGTACCCAAATTTGCCGGAACGGAAGTTAATCGACATTCCGGCAAACTCAAGGGCCTCTCGGGGTACCTGCAAAATCATCACGACACGATGCGGGCGGGAAGTACATATCAAGCTCGCATAGTATCACCACGATCTCTTCCTGTAGCCTTCTGAGTTGCCTAACGCCAACCGACTGCCGAGAGATGACGTCGAAAAAGTGGCATAGGCCAAATAGCGTTTCACGGACGTGCGCGTCCATGATCCCACGGATTGCAACTGGAAGTATCTGCGTCATCAGCACGTGACAGTCGTGAGACTTCATCCCGCTGAACTTCTGTTTCGCTGAGTCTAGGTATCTGCTTATCTTCCCCGCGTAACCGTAAGGAAGTTTTACTCCTACGAGGCAGGTGAAAAACTGATCGATCTCCTCCTGACTTAGAGTGAAGTACGCGGGAGGGAAGTCATTTCCGGTCTTCTTGGCCTTTCTGCCTTTGCGACGAATTTCCGTGTCCTGCTTTGCCTCATCATCATCATTATTAGCGTGAAGCTCCTCCCTGATGCCCATTGATTTCAAGTCTTCCCTTGCTTTCGGTCCATCTTTGGTCCTCTCTGGCATGTTGAGCAGGGTACCGAGCAGACTCTCGCACACGTTCTTCGTGATATGCATGACACCAAGGCTGTGAGGCACACGGAGGATCTTCCAGTACGGCAAGTCCCAGAAAACAAACCTCGTTTTCCATACCTTCAGCAGCGGCTCTGGCGCCTTTCGCTTCTTTCCCGGCTCTGGCGCCTTTCCCGGCGGTGGGCACTCTTTCCAATTTTTCAACATCTTGTCTATTTCCTCGCCGCTCCTCGTACGCGGGTGTCTTCGGGGTTCGGTTTCACCATCGAACGGATCCTTGCGTTTTCTCCATGAGTCATCGTCGCGAAGCCACCTTGCGTTTCCCATGAACACGGTTCTCAAAGACCCGGGATCTCTATCTAGCTGGCGATACGTTGTGTCATCCATGCACCGTCGTGAGCAGTGCGGCTCTCATAGGGAAATATTCTTTCTCTACGGCGTCCCACGTATTGGCGGGCGTTTTCCACAGCGTGTCTACCTCCTCTTTCAGGAGCCCCAGATACAGATTGATGTCGTTCCCTGGTTGTTTCGGCCCTTCAATTAGCATACTCATGTGAATGGACTTCCTCTTCATGCACAACCAGGGGGGAAGGTTGTACATCCACACAAACACAGGCCAGGTGCTATGTGTGCTTCTCTGGCTGCCAAACGGATTGACTCCATTGGTGCTCGCGCCGAGCACGATGTTCCTTGGATCGTTCCCAAATTCTGGGTGTTCGAAGTTCAACGCTTGCCACTGGCTCGCATCCTTAGGGTGACTTATCATCTTGTCTTTTTTATTTATCTCCGGATCATTTGCGTCATCTTCTCGCTTCTTCTCCTCCTTATCGACGTGCCAACGTAGAAACTTTGCTACCTTAGGGTCCGTGAAATACCGCTATAGACGAGGAGTGATCGGAAAGTACCACACCACTTTTCGAGGAGCTTTCTTCCTCTTCTTGTATCGAGTGACGCCGCACACCGGACATATGGTAGACTCCGCGTGCTCGTCCCGATAAATGATGCAATTGTTCATGCACACATGGTATTTCACGTGCGGTAATTCCAGAGGACACACGATTTTCTTCGCCTCCTCGAAACTGGTCGGGCACTTGTTCCCCTTGGGAAGACATTCGTGCCAGAATGACATGTTCTCGTCGAAGCATGCGTCGGTTATTTTGTGTTTTACCTTCATCTCTAGAGCCATGAGCGTTACTTTCAGGCGGGTATCCTCGGTCCTGCATCCTTCATACAATGGAGTAACCGCGTCTATCTCCAGTTGATCCAGCTTGGCTTTCTCTCGGGCGGCAGCTCTTTGATTATCCGTCTGCTTGAGAAGCAGCTCTTGAATATGAGGGTCCTCCACCCAGCCCATCGATGGTCCATCGTCGTCTGCTCCGGCATCTTCATCTTCATGATCATGCCCTTCGTCTGCTCCGGCATCTTCCTCGTCATCATGTCCGGCATCTTCTACATGATGACCGTGTACTGCATCTACTTCGTGATCATGTCCTGGAGATTCTTCGTCTTCTCGCCCGCCCTCGCCGCGGTTGTCTTGCTCATGCCCTTCCTCATTTCTTGCCCGGCCCCCATGGATGACTTCATAATCATCTTCATCACCTTGCCACCGATATCCATCCATGAAACCACGCACGAGCAGGTGGCCCGCACCTGTACGGAATCTGGGTCCATAAGGCTCCTCAACTTGCATCTTCGACACGGACATCTTATCTCCGTCTCGTTATTTTGAAGCATCTCGGCCTTCACGGAGCTCAAAATCCTATTCACGATGCCTTCGGTCATCTTGCGGACCATGGTCGCCTGCGGGGTAGAGCAAAACGATATTTTAGAACCAAGAAAAAATTTGGCATGACTTTGCCTAAAAATAGGACAAAAAAGAATGCATAGTGCTAAATTCTCGCCGAAACGGAAATGAATCAACATTCCAGAAAAATATTGGCAACTATTGCATTTCAAATGCCGGTACCTACAAACACAAACATATATGCAACACCACAAACATATGCAACACCACAAACGTAGATCTAGCTAGACCATAAAAAGCTCATGTGCACGTTGTTGGAGGGAGAAAAAAGTAGATCTACAACATAAAAGCTTTCCCCTTACTTACCTATCAAAAAAGGTAATTTAACCACTTAATTTGGGTGAATCTATGATGCAAATTAGGTGAGGAGGAGGAGGCACCCGAGACAAGCTTGGAGGAGGAGGTGGAGAGAATGAAAGTGGGGAAAGTGAGTGTGGTAGGTGGCTGTCCAAAATATCTAGCTGGTCACAGGTTACTAATGGCGCACCACCTATAAATGCGCCATTAGTAACCAGGTGCGCCATTAGTACTTTTTGCAAAAAACAAATAGTAGTGGCGCACTGTGCTTGTCGTGCGCCATTAGTAGTTAAACTATTAATGGCGCACTTTGACCTGGTGCGCCATTAGTACTTTTGGAAAAATAACAAAAAAAGTTTGTTAGTAGTGGCGCACCAGGTGTGTGGTGCGCCATTAGTGCCCATCACACTAATGGCGCACCAGCACCTGGTGCGCCACTGCTATATAGTCGTGGCGCACCACTTCTCTGGTGCGCCATTAGTGTCTACATTATCTATATCCCTTTTCCTAGTAGTGATGCGTTCCGTTCCTCGTACTCACCAAAGTGGAGGATGCAGTCATTGGGGCATGCATGTATCTTCTGCACCTCCAATCCTAGAGGGCATAGAACCTTCTTTGCTGCGTACGTACTGTTGGGCAATTCTTATCCTTTGCAAGCTTCTTCTTCATTATTTTCAGTAGCGAACTAAATCCCTTGTCAGATACACCATCGTTTGCCTTCCATTGCAGCAATTCTAGTGTGGTACCGAGCTTTTTGTTGTCATCTTTGCAATTTGGGTAGAACCCTTTTTTGTGATCCTCTAACATGCGATCGAACTTCCACTTCTCCCTTTAACTGTCGCATTCTCTCTATGCATCAACAATGACCCAATGAAGATCATCATCGGGCACATCGTCTGGTTCCTCTTGATCTTCAGCTTCCCCCCTTTATAACATCACCGTATTCAGGGGGAGGGTAGTTGTCGTCATCCTGTTCTTCTTTGTTGTCTTCCATCATAACCCCTCTTTCTCCGTGCTTGGTCCAAACATTATGGTGTGGCATAAAACCCTTCTGAAGCAGGTGCAAGTGAAGGGTAGTAGAGTTGGAGAAAGACTTCGTATTCTCACAGACAGTATATGGACAAGGCATAAAATCATTCTGGTTGTTTGCCTCAACCGCTTCGAGAAAATTATGCAGGCCCTTAATATACTCTGAGGTGCATCGGTCACTGTACATCCATTGCCGGTTCATCTACGTGTGTTATATAATAAAGTGTATTAAAAACCATTACAACCTATCATGAATACATAAGTGACCAAATTATTAGAAATCCATCATCACATTGAAGCCAAAGTACGATAATGACCGAAATAAATACATACAGTTCATACATAGTTGTCATTATTGAACAACATATAGGTCTCTAGAGCATCTAATTAAAACATACACCAAAACTATGTAAAAAATTTAAATGCAACAACAAATGCAATCATAACCGCTACTAAGGTACCAATTGATCCAACGGCATAATGATACCAAGCCTCAGTATGAATGACATATTTTCTAATCTTTCTAAGCTTCAAGCGCATTGCATCCATCTTGGTCTTATGATCGTCGACGATATCGGCAACATGCAACTCCAATCCCATCTTGTCATCTTCAGTTCTTTTCAATTTTTCTTTCAAATGATCGATTTCTTTTTCAGCTTTAGTTAACTTGTCGAGCAGAATTGCATAGTCGGTTGGAATTTCTGGTTCAACTACTTCCTATAGATAAAAACATCTACGTCAAGTTGGTGGCATAATTAATTGTCATAGACATTAGATGTGTGAAATAGTTATACAAGAGATAATATACCACATCTGAATCATAGACTGGACGAGGGCCGACATGGGCGGATACCATAACCATGGCACTATATAATAATAAACAATAATAAAATTTAAGAAAATCATACGAGTAAGTATATTTTCTTTTAGCAAGAAGATAAGATCAAGAGGCTCACCACACGCGGGCGATCGACGGCGGTTTCAGGACTGGGACGGGACAGGATGGACCGCCAAACCTAGAAAAATCTTGACGAAAATGGAGTTTGGACAAGGAGCTTCGAGAGGAGAAAGCTTAAGTTTGGCTTGGGCATTTCGTCAAACACCTCATGTGCATAGGAGGTGAGCTAGAGCACCACAAAGGTCTTCCCTTTCCGGCAAAAAATAGAGCAGTGTGTGGAGTGCTCTGCTCGCCGACGAGGGGGTATATATAGGCATCTCATTGGTCTCGGTTCATGGCTGGAACCAGGACTAAAGGACCACCTTTGGTACTGGTTCTAGACACGAACCGGGACCAATGGGTGTGGGACAGGAGCGAGGCACATTGGTCTCGGTTCGTGACTAGAACCGGGACCAAAGGTGCCAGACGAACCGGGAACAATGCTCCACATGCCCGCCCAGCCCCCTGGCCTCACGAACCGGAACTGTTGCACCCATCGGTCCCGGTTTGTGTCTGAATCGGGGCTAATGGGCTTGCCTGGCCCGAACCGATGCCCGGTTTTCTACTAGTGAGAGGAGACTAGTAGTAATTCTGAGAAAAATTACTTTATGCAACCAATAAAAAGTTTGAACCTCGGAACCGGTTATGTGGACCGGGTAACCGAGGAGGGGAAACCAAAACGCACTTGGAAGAGGAAGGTTTATCCAGTGTCGGTAGTGCATCGGAGTGCACGATTTAAGATTGCAAAGAAATTTTATGATGACCGATGAGAGGAATATTCTTGAATAGCAGAGGTCTTGGTGACTTGGCTAAACGGAGATTCCTAGCAGAAGCAGCGATTGAGCATAGGCTCGATTTTATTGCCTTAATGGAGACTGGCAGGGACAATTTTACTTCTCAGTTTCTAAACACAATATCGGGTGGCATTGACTTTGATTGGCATTGTCTACCTCCAAGAGGACGGTCTGGAGGGATCTTACTTGGGGTGAGGTGTGAGACACTGGAGGTCAGAAATGTAGTGTTGGGAAATTTTGCGGTTAAATCAAAGTTCGCTCAAAGGAAGATGGTTTCCAATGGGCACTTGTTGCGGTCTATGGGGCGGCCCAACCAGAATTCAAGATGGATTTTCTGGTGGATCTTGTGCGGGTCTGTGGTAATGAGAGGTTACCCATCTTAGTGGCGGGAGACTTCAACATTATTAGGCGAAGGGATGAGAAAAATAATGATAACTTTGCTGGCAGATGGTCATTTATGTTTAATACAATCATTGAAAGCCTTGACCTTTGTGAAATTGAGTTCACAGGTAGAAAGTTTACCTGGGCCAATACTTTACCTAACCCAACATTCGAGAAGTTGGATATAGTACTTACTAGTGTGAAATGGGAGCAGAAATTTCCACGGGTGACAGTTAGAGCAAAACATGAGAGTGGTGTCTATAAACTCCAGAAACAAAGCCTTACTGATTTCATAAATGCGCTTGATATTAAATCTGAGTCCGTGTTGTTGGATGAACATGAGAGGGCATCCAAAGAGGAGGCAGAACATGATCTCAAACAACTCCTTAGAGAGGAAGAGCTGAAGTGGCTCTTAGAGCAAAAGTGCGCAGGTTATTCAAGGCAATGATAATACGCAGTTCTTTCATTTGATTGCCAACGGTAAACATAGGAATAAGAAAATTTACCAACTAGAGCAAGACAAGGGTACTATCGTTGGGCATGAGAACCTAAAGTTGTACATCTCAGATTACTATAAAATGCTTTTTGGGCCTCCTGATGATACGAATATGACGATGGACAAGACCTTGGTCGGTGATATACCTCAACTCAGAAGGGACAAGAATGAGTTATTAACTGCACCATTTATGGAGAAGGAGGTGTTTGATGCAATATCACAAATGAAAAATAACAAGGCACCAGGACTAGATGGGTTCCCAGCTGAATTTTACAAGCGATGTTGGCATATTATTAAAGGAGATTTACTACCAATGTTTCGGGATTTGTTTGATGGGCACTTGCAGTTGTTCCAGCTAAACTTTGGGACTATAACGTTGTTGCCAAAGAAGGAGGGGCCCATGCGTATTGAACAGTTCAGGCCAATATGTCTGCTCAGTGTGTCGTTCAAAATATTTACCAAGGTTGGGACTAATAGATTGACGCAAATTGCACATGCAGTGGTGCAACCTAGTCAATCAGCATTTATGAATGGTAGAAATATTCTAGAGGGAGTGGTTGTGGTCCACGAGACCCTACATGAAATTCATTCGAAGAAACTAGACGGGGTTATCTTCAAAGTGGATCTTGAAAAGGCATATGACAAAGTTAAATGGCCTTTCTTACAACAAGCTCTGCACATGAAAGGCTTTGAGGAGCTCTGGAGGAGGCAAGTCGAATCCTTTGTAGTTGGAATTAAAGTGAACGATGACATTGGTCATTTTTTCCAAACTCACAAGGGTCTCTGGGAGGGAGATCCAATGTCTCCTATCCTATTCAACGTGGTTGCGGACATGCTTGCAATACTAATAGGAAGGGCGAAACAGGAAGGCTTGGTGGAAGGACTAGTGCCGCATCTAGTGGATGAGGGCGTGTCCATTCAGCAATATGCTGATGACACTATTTTCTTTATGGAGCATGACATGGCGAAAGCGAGAAACATGAAACTTATTCTCTGCCTGTTTGAACAATTATGGGGGTTGAAAATAAAGTTCCACAAAAGCGAGCTGTTTTGCTTTGGAAGTGCTAAAGAAGTCCAGGAAGACTATAAACAGTTGTTTGGTTGTGAGTTGGGTAGTTTGCCTTTTAGTTACTTGGTCATACCAATTCACCATCGAAAGCTATCGAACCAAGATTGGAAGCGTATTGAGGACCGTTTTGAGAAGGAGCTAAGCTGCTGGAAAGGAAAGCTTTTATCTTATGGAGGGAGACTTATCTTGATCAACTCGGTGCTTACGAGTATGCCCATGTTTCTCCTTTCTTTCTTTGAAGTATCAGTAGGGGTACGTCAAAGCCTAGACTTCTATCGATCTAGGTTCTTTTGGCAGAGTGATGAGGTTAAGAAAAAGTATAGACTTACTAGATGGGACATAATTTGCAGACCCAGAGACTAGGGAGTTTTGGGGATTGAAAACTTAGAGGTTAAGAATAAATGTCTACTGAGTAAGTGGCTATATAGATTGTCAATGGAAACTAAAGGGATGTGGGCTCAAAGCCTACGTAATAAGTATCTCCAATCGAAAACATTATCCCAAGTCACCATGAGACTGACAGACTCCCCTTTTTGGAAGGGCTTGAAGAAGGTGAAAGCACACTTCTTTCATAGGACTCGGTACTACATGCCAGATTGTGTGCCTCCAGGAGACTAAACTTGAAGATATTGACAGCTTCACCGCATCTTATCTTGGTGGCCATCGTCTGAAACATTTTGCCCAGAGATCGGCTACCGGCACCCGTGGAGGGATCCTTATGCGTTGGGACGATAGTTATGTCCATGTCTCCAATGTTGTCACCTCTGAGTTCTGCCTTTCGGCGGATGTGGCCGTCTTGAACTCCGACTCTCGCTTAAAGATAACTACGGTCTATGGGCCTACCGTGCACTCCAGAAAAGACGATTTCTTCGCGGACCTCGTTGCCCAAAAACCGCCGGCTGGCTATAAGTGGCTGGCCTTGGGGGATTTCAACCAAATCTTCCGTGCCAACCGCTTCCGTTCCACCCTCCAAGCCATGGCGGACCTCCGAGACAAGAACAACCGTAACATAAATCGTAGTCGGATCAACCGCTTTCGTGTCACCCTCCAAGCCTGTGAGCTAAAAGAAATACATCTTCAGAACAAAAGATTCACTTGGAGCAATGAGCGGGTGAACCCTACACTTTGCAAGCTTGACTCCTACTTCTGCAATGCTGATTGGGACATCCAGTTTGACACCCATGTGCTACATGCGCTCTCCTCCTCGCTCTCCGACCACTGCCCTTTAGTCCTCGCCGACGATCGAGGGTCGCGTAGGCCTTGGAGCTTCAAGTTTGAGAACTTTTGGTGTTCCATCCCGGGTTTCTCCGAGGTTGTCACAAATGCTTGGGCTGCACACACCAGCCATATTGAGCCCTATCAAATCCTTTTTCACAAGCTCAAGAGGGTTGGCCTGAGATTGTCAGAGTGGAGTAGAAGTTTGTTTTCCAAGCCCAAGTTGCACCTACATGCTGCGCTGTTGGTTATCCTAAGGCTTGACGTGGCTCAGGAGGCACGGACTTTATCTGCTGCGGAAGTGGACCTAAGAGCAAGACTAAAAATAAGGGTTATTATCTTGGTGGTCCTTGAGCGCACAAGAAAGAAGCAATGTGCCCGCTCAACCAATCTCAAGGCGGGAGATGCTAATACCAAATACTTTCTCCTCAGGGTGAATGCCAGAAGGAGGAAAAACCATATTCATCGCCTCAAACACAACAATGGCTAGGTTACAAAACACGAGCAAAAAGAGAAAATCATTCATGACCACTTCACCAAGGCCATTGGAAGAGGGGGCGCTCGAACTAAAGACTTCAATTGGGAGAACCTTTAATTTGAGGAGATAGACCTTCATGGCCTTGATGACCCTTTCACCACGGAAGAGGTGTGGAATGCCATCAAACAAATGCCTAGTGATAAAGCCCCTGGTCCGAATGGTTTTACAGGGGCATTCTTCAAAAAATGTTGGCATATCATCAAAGTTGACGTCATGCGTGTCATCCAACTTGTTGGAAATCTTCATGTGGGAAACCTCCAATGGTTAAACTCCTCAAATGTCATCTTGCTGCCCAGAAAGGAAGGGGCGGAAGGAATCACCGATTATAGGCCCATTAGTCTCATCCACGCCATTACCAAGATTATTGCTAAAGTGCTTGCCCTGCGACTCGCCCCCTCATGAACAACCTTGTCTCGCATGCCCAAAGCGCGTTCATTAAGAGACGAAGTATCCACGACAACTTCATGTATGTGCGAAATCACGCGTGGAGGCTCCACAAGAGCAAGACTCCTTCCCTCCTCTTCAAGCTTGACATCTGCAAAGCGTTCGACTCCGTGTGGTGGGAATACGTCCTCGACCTCCTTCAAAGGAGAGGCTTCCCAAACAATTTCAGGGAGTGGATCACCGCTCTTCTTAAGACATCTTCCTCAAGAATCCTTCTCAATGGTATCCCCGGCAATGCAATCCAACACGGGAAGGGCTTTCGACAAGGAGATCCTCTATCTCCTCTCCCCTTTGTCATTGCCATTGATACACTCCAAGAAGTTCTTAACGTGGCCACTCGCTGCGGGATTCTTCACAAGATCAGAGGGCGTGGCACTTGCTTCCGAACCTCCCTTTATGCGGACGACGCGGCTGTTTTTGTAAAGCCTTTAAAGGAGGATGTTTCAAACCTTGCAACCATCCTGGATTGCTTTGGTCGGGCCACAGGATTATGCACAAACTTCCAGAAAAGCTGAGTCGTCCCCATAAGATGCAGGAACTTGAACTTGGATGAGATCATCCATGAGCTTCGGTCTCCCGCGCCTCTTTCCTTGTGAAGTATTTGGGGCTTCCTCTCTCCGTGCGGAAGCTCAAGAGGGTTGACTGCCAATACCTCGAGGACAAGGTCGCTGGCAACCTTGTCTCCTAGGAAGGTGGGAATATCACGACAAAGGGCCGATGCATACTTGTCAAATCAGTGCTCACCTCGCAAGTGATCTTTCATGCCACTTCCCTCGTCATCCCGCCTAGCATGCTCGCTAGCATGAACAAGATCAAGAGGGCATTCCTCTGGTCCGGGATGGACAAGACAACCGGATCCAAGTGCAAGGTCATTTGGGAGATGGTGTGCCGCCCGAGGACCTAGGGGGACTTGGTGTGCTTCATCTTGGGAAATTTTCCCGTGCACTAAGATTACGATGGACTTGGTATGAGTGGAACGACTCCCATCGGATGTGGGTGGGAATGGGCAATCCCTGTGATGAGGACAACATGGACCTCTTCTATGCTACAACCACTATCACTATTGTTAATGGGGCTATTGCACCATTTTGGGACTCCCACTGGCTATTTGGTAGGAAACCAAAAGATGTGGCTCCAGTCATCTTTGAGTGCTCTACGAGGAAAAATTGGAAGGTGCGCGAAGCCTTACTCAAGAGAGCATGGATTGGCAAAGTCAAAATTTTGACCTCCTTTACACTCGAGCATATTCGTCAATTCATCCATCTTTGTACCTGGCTTCGGAATGTTCATCTTGAGGAGGATAGGGTGGATTCCATCACATGGAAGCACACAACAAATGGTGAATACACCACAGCCTCGGCGTATAGGGCGCAATTCTTGGACATTGCGCGCACGAAAGATGAATGAAGCCATTTGGAAGGTTTGGGCACCCCCAAAAATCAAGTTCTTTGCTTGGCTAGCAATTCAAAATCATATTTGGACCGCCGATCGCTTGGCCAAGCGAGGTTGGGACAATTGCGGACTTTGCCCACTATGCAAGAGGGATCAAGAATCTGTGGCCCACCTCTTCTACAAGTGCCGGTACACGTTGAGGCTCTGGGAAATGTTGAAAGTATGGCTAAATTTGGATAGCATGGGTATTGCTACTTGGACGGGGGAACGATCGATCAAGGATTGGTGGACAAGCATGTCTAGCGCAACAAGGGTGAATAGGAAAGCTATGGCCTCCCTCACAATGCTTGTTAGTTGAACTATTTGGAATGAAAGGAACGCGAGAATTTTTTGCAACAGTTTCAAGCCACCCAACATCCTATTTATCAACAGAAAGAGCGAGGCTAAACTTTGGGTCACCGCAGGGGCAAAGATTGTGGGTCTTTTGATGCCGGGAGAGTAATGAACATGATGTAATATTTTTATTTCTTCACTTTGTGCTGCAAACTCTTGTCCGTTTCCTTCTTAATCAATGGATGAGGCAAAGCTTTTGCCTCCGTTTTAAAAAAAAAAAAGAAACTAGTGTGTCCGCTCGACAATCCCCTGACTAATATAGCATCCTATTTACATGAATAGCATTCATGCTCACATTTGAATTGCTCCTGCTCTAATCAAATTTGGATCCGTTCTAGCACCATGGTTGATCGCCCGGTGGCAAGGACTTCACACCCCACGTGCTTCTAGGTTCCAGTAAGATCGGGGCAATATTATCCATTGTGATTGTGATGAGCAAAGACAAGTATTTTCTGGTTGAATAAATACAAAATAAATACTATTTTAATAAGTATTTTTTAGCGATATTTACTAAAACTATCCTTATAATCATGTTGTTATTAAGTGAAGTGGAAAGTGTATTGCAAATCGGTGATGTATGTCCCCTTCGTCCATGACATTCACATGACTAATTCAACGACGCGACTTGATATGGTAAACGTGTAGACTATCTTACAATGTGGACTCATCTAAGGAACTACACTGTGGGCTTGAACTAACCTATCAGAACTTCTATCAGGAAGTTGTGCGCATGTGCTCTTTATGACAATGGCGGATAGCTCGAAAGCTTCAATACCATGGTTATTCCACCATACATTATCGGACATTTATGTAATTATGTTCCTATTCATTTAAGGGTGATAAGACAGATGGAACATGCTCATGTATGGTTTGCTTCATGGCTGTTTAAGTTATTTGATGAGACCGATGCCACATGGGCACAGATTTTGTGTAATAAGTACCTACAGACCAACACATTAGCACATGTTACAGGCAGACCAACAGATTCACCCTTCTGGAAAGGGTTGATGAAGGTTAAATCAGCGTTCTTCCATAGGTCAAAATTTATCGTCGGTAATGGTACAAATACGAGATTCTGGGAGGATACGTGGCTAGGGGAGACGCCGCTAGCTATCCAATACCCGGCTTTATATAATATTGTTCAACGTAGACAGACCTATGTTGCAACGGTATTACAATCGATTCATCTGAATGTCCAGTTTCGAAGAAACCTAATTGGTGACTGATGGGATGCTTGGTTACATTTGGTAAGAAGGCTGATGGATGTTCAGCTTACCACCCAGCCAGATCGGTTATACTAGACACTAACGAAAAACAGAGTGTTTTCGGTCAAGTCTATGTATTTGGATATGATAAACTCGGTAGATGTCCCAAGAACAGTCAATATCTGGAAGGTAAAAGTGCCTTTAAAAATCAAAGTGTTTATGTGGTTTGTCCACAAACAAGTCAATCTCACCAAGGACAATCTGACAAAGCGAAACTGGACTGGATCACGAAGATGTAGCTTCTGTGATCATGATGAGTCTATCAAACACCTCTTTTTGGACTGCCCAATGGCACAAATTTTGTGGCGGTCGGTTCATATAGCTTTTAACATAGCTCCACCTAATAGCATACACACGTTATCTGGGACGTGGCTAAATGGGGTGGAAATAGAAACCGTGAAACACATTCGTGTAGGCGTATGTGCTTTACTTTGGGCTATATGAAACTGCAGGAATGATCTGGTATTTAACAGAAAAACAAACTTACATTTTTTGCAGGTCATCTTCAAAGCCACAACGTTAACCCGTATGTGGTCGCTAACCATACTGGGTCTATCCGATGGGAGATGGTTGCTCGGGGTATATTCAACCGGTTTGGATGAGGTCATGTAATAGGTTAGGAGAGTAGTTTCCTACCTACTTTTGTCGCCGGTTGTGGCTACTTCTTTTTATATTTCTTTGGATACTCATGAACAACTGTATTACTTTGACTTCGAGACTATGTTGGACGAGGTCCTTTTTAATAAAGTGACCCTATGCATCGTTCTGATGCAGAGGCCGGGGATAACCTCCTTTTCTAAAAAAAAATATGTGCCGCAAAAAAGCGATGGTTAAGTGCTCAGAACAGAGTCAGCAGCGGAAGGCATTTGAAACAGAGGCAACAACAAGTTGTACTGTTTTTTCACTGTAGTAAAGTTTCAGCTGATTGACCATGACCATGAGAAATATTTCTTCACCGCAAGCTTACAGCGTTGGACATGACTTGCTGACAAGATAAAACAATCTGCAAAATTAGAGGTCTTCGTTCCGAACGCAAACTAACAACTTTGGACATGACTTGTAACAAAATTAAAAATTCTGCAAAACTAAAGCATTCGTTTCAGGAACGTTGCAAAGAAAACATTTTTGGGAAGTGGCAAACCCTAAACAACGATACTTATTTGAGTGTGTACTTTGTACACTGTCACAGTAGCTTATTCCTGATCTATCACTAATACAAGGGAGAGTTTTTTCTTAGAAAAGGAGGATGCATCCCGGGCCTCTGCATCTTGACGATGCATACGACCACTTTATTGAATATTCATAAAAAACCTTACAAGGAAGTACATCAGTAAGCCTGAAGCCACCCTCTAGACAACTCCTGTCGCTACTCCTATTCTCTTTATGTAGTGGTACCGAATGTCCGAGCCTAATACTAAACAGACATCGCATCAAATCCTAACATCTAATGTCGGATGCTCCATCCTGACCACATACCTGGACTAGGTCACACACCGATCCGACGCACTCACCGAGATTGCCTTCGCCGTCTTTCATCGATCCATCTTCAAAGCTGTACTGATGCATTGACCCTGCCTAGTCTAACTGCCATCGAGAAAACAACAGACCACAGTCAGGTCATCTTTGCTTTGCTGAACTGTCTGCAACTGCTCTCGTAACGCAGCCTAAATCTTTCAGGTTTGCCTCTATTAACTCCGAAGAACCTCATCACTTCATTTTACTCGAAGTTCTGGTCAGATACTAGAACTTTAAAAGATCAAGGGACTGCGCTCTGCTGTGCTAAGATCTCTGTCCACTAAGCCGGACACCAGTCTGGCTTGATCACCTCGACCCACACATCTCTTTGTTGTCGCTGATGGCGAGGGTTGCGTTTTCCTTCAGTGCAGCTTCGAGCCGCAACAGGCCCATTAGATGGCTGCCGAGAGCGGTGCTTACCGTACCGAATTTCTGACCAGAGGCATCGGCGACGACATCTGAGCCTGGAGCAACGGCATTCTCAAGTTCTGATAACAGAGGTTGCAGAATCAATATCCAGTTGACACAGAGTGGATGATTGCATAATTTAGCACAGAAAATTAATACCTTTGTCATCTTCATCTGCAAACTTCAAGGGTATCAGGTGCTTCTTGATGACACCACGGTGGTGTGTGCAACCAAAAGGAAACTTGGTGTTTTGCGGCAAAAGACGCATTCAATGTAGTTATTTTCTGTAAAAAAATGTTTTGTAACCTATAGGTTGAAATATATGCCCTCTCCCCAAATTCAATAAAACTTGCTTTCTGCTAAAATACATATGTTGTATACACAACTTGTCGGTTGAAATATATTCTGAAAATATAAGTCAGTGGAAATATCTGCCCATTCCGCCAACATGGGTCCCGCGTACACATGCTTCAACTAAAATCATATGGTTTCTCCATTGGGGGGGGGGGGGGGGGGGTGTTCTCCATACATTAATGGTCCAGCGGTCAAGATCCTTGGAACAGGTGTCCACCGTCACAATGCCAAAATGCATGATCCACCATGTAATGGTTGTTGAACTATGTGGTGTCAAACATTAATGTAATAGTGATCTTATTGATTTAATAGAAGAGAGATCATGCATACCGTTCTCAAAGGAATTGTACCTTAGCAAAGCTAGGAGTATATATCAGTCGTGCTAGGTTCACATCCGCATGCCCCACACGTAATATACAAAAGTTATGCACTTATCTGGAATTGAAACTGCTTTTGCAATGCCAGTAAAACCCATTTGTATCATAGGATTAGGGAGCATCAGGGTTTGCAATTATGCCTACCTAGTTTCCATTTTCGGTGGTAAAAAATGGAGAAGTCCATCCTAAACCTCGAATGAAGGAATCAGAGGATAACTAAGCACTTATGGCCCGCGAAGTTCATGCGGAAGGGTACGCATAAATAAATAAGTATACACGGGAGGTGCTGGTTCGGATGACGGAACCTCATGGTGATCACCAGTTTGAGGTGTAGTTGTCGGGTTATTGATAAAGTTCCCAAATATCTGGCCACTCGCCATGGCGAAAGGTGCAAAGCTTAGATATCTGTTTAATAAAACTACTCAAATATGAAGCCAACGAGTAGCACTACAGGTCCGCACGTGCCTCTCTTACCTTGGATGCGCAGCCAAACACGGTGGACATCAAGCACTAACAAATCAAGTTGTAGTGTTGTTTCGGTGCAGTGCAATTTCAGCTAATTATAAGCATAAGAATAGATGATACGATTAGCTTAACTCTGAACGCGACTTTCTGCATGACCTCCTCACAAGAAAGATATCATAGATGATACGACACTGAAGCATATGTTTTGACTATTCGAAACCAAAATAACATTTTGTAAGTGGCAAACTGTAAACAGGGTAACTAATATGATTGTGAACTTTGTAAGTTCAAAAGAATTTCACTACAATGGATTTTTTGGACCAGGTTCGCACAGTTTAAAGGATCAAACCACACCCCTCTGTTGTTCTATGACTTGTGTCCAATCAGCCAACAACCAGTCCGGCTTATTCACCTTCACCATCACATCCTTTTCACTGACAGCACGGTATGATGAGGTTTGCCTCCATGCTTCTTCAAGCCGCAAGAAACACATTCTGCGGCTGCCAATAACAGTGACAGTCTATTCTGGCAGTTAGAACGGGTAATTGTACAATTTAGCATAAAACTGGTGCCTTTGTCATTTTCATCTGCGTACTCAAAGGGCATTAGACACATCCCTCTGACACGAGAGTAGTGTGTCTGCGCGATAACCCCCTTTCTAGTATAGCACCCTTCTAAATAAAGAGCATTCAGGCTCACATTGGAATTGCTCTTGCTCTAATCGAATTCGGATCTGTCCTGGCACCATGGTTGATAGCCCAGTGGCAAGGTCTTTTCACCCTACGTGTGTTGGGTAATAACCGACGGTGAGAGTGGCCAGCAAGTGTGTGGGCGCGAACTGGTCGAGTCGGGTGCGGTCTGAAGTCGTGTCCGTACATTTGTCCGTGCGGTTGTGTGTTAGTTGGCGACGAATATGAAGGTCTGACCGTGTTGGGTGCAGGGCTAGACCACGTGCGTGTGGGCCGGAATGCGTGGGACGTGGGGGGGTGTGAGTGGGGCGCGTTAGAGCGTGGCCTGGCATGCAAGTGCATGCCCATATAAAGCCCATTCCCTCCTGCACATTGTTGAAATGGCGATCAAGTTCGTGCTCGAGGAGAAAAACAGAAAATGTTGTTCGTGCGGCATGTGTTTGTGCGTCACCAATTTCTTTGTGTCCCCTCTCTCGTTGTCCCCCCTTGTCTTGAGTGATCGTTATCAAGCTGTGGTTCCACTTTTGCACTAACATTTGGCATCAGAGCCTCCGATGAGGTCCTTGGTGCGGTTATGTCGCTCGTCCCGTATGGCACCGGCGGTGGAGGATCGATGTCGCTGCCCGTCCCGATGCTGACCTCGATGGAGGCAATCATTGCTGCCCAGGGGCTATGGGAAGCGGCGGCTTTGGAAATGGACGTGGCCGTGGAACTCGTCGCGAAGAAGGACAAGACGGCTCGGGCCCTGCTGTTGGGCGCGCTGTCGGAAGACGCCCTGATGCAAGTCGCGACGAAGACGACGACGAAGGACCTGTTGGACAGCCTCAAAGTTTGGTTCATCAGGGCGGATCGGGTGACGGCAGCGTGGCTCGGCACCCTCCGGGGCGAATTTGATCGCCTGCGCATGGAGGAGGGGGGGTGAGCTGGACGGGTATGCCACCAAGATTAGCAGCATGACGACGAGGTACGCGGTCCTCGAAGCTATGCTCAACGATGCAATGACGGTGAAGAAGTAGCTCGACAACGTGTCGGACCGGATGTACACCGTTGTGGCTAGGAACGAGCTGTTCTGCGACATCGACTCGATGGCATTCGAGGAAGTGTTTCGTCGACTAAAGGCGTTGAAGGAGAGGACGCGGCAGCGTGCCCAAGATGGCGGCGGACGGAGCAACGACCAATTGTTGCTGACGACGGCTCTATGGGTGGCATGGCGGCCTCATCAGGGCGGTGGGCATGACCACGACGACGACGGTGGCAGAAGCACTGCGTCGGCAATGGATGGAAGCAGTGCAGGTGGTGCTACAACTGTGGCCAGAGCGGGCACTTGCTACGGGACTACACGAAATCGAGGAAGTGCGCGGAAGAGAAGGAGAAGGCTCTCCTTGCTGAGGTTGATGACGTCGGGTCGGTGCTGCTGTAGTCGTGGATTAGGGGGTGGTTGTTGGGTAATAAGACACGATATAGAAAAGAGTATTTACTCGTCATTTATCGAAACTATCCTCATAGGCATACTGTTACTAAGTGAATCACAAAGTGTATTGCCACTCTGTGATGTACGTCCTCTTCATCCATGACATTCAAATGACTAATTCAATAATCCGACTTGCTATGGTGAAGGCGAATGCTATCTTAGAAGGTGGTCTCGAAGGAACTACACCGTGATCTTGAATTGACTTATTAGAACTAGTTTCAGGAAGTTGTACCCATGTGCTCTTTATGATAATGTTGAATAGCTCAAAAGCATCAATGCCATGGTTGTTGCACCATACATAACCAGACATTAAAATAATTGTGTTCCTAATTATCTAAGGGTGAGGGGAGAGATAAAAAATGCTCATCTATAGTTTGCAACCTGCGTGGGCAAGGAGTAGAGCTCGGCCATTCCTAGGTGGCAGGGGCGGAGCTACACCCCTGGCCTGGGGGACCTTGGCCCGGGTCATTGCGTGAATTGACTTTGTTGAATGTGGTGTTTTTGGCACTAGTAGAAAAAGACCTATTTGTCCCGATTCGTAAGACCTATTTGTTCCGGTTCTGAAACCGGGACTAAAGGGTCAGGACTAAAACCCAAAACCTTTAGTCCCGGTTCGCTTATCAACCGGGACGGAAGGGGCTCCACGTGGCCGGTGTTGGGAGCCCAGGTAGGAGACCTTTAGTCCCGGTTGGTAACACCAACCGGGACCAAAAGGCATCCACGCGTCAGCATCTAGCAGTTGCTGGGGTTTTTTTTTGAAAGGGAGGGGAGTTTAGGTGGGTTTGGACGGTTAGTTTAGGGGTTTTATATTGTTTTAGCTAGCTAATTAATAGAGAAAAGTGTCCTCTCTTTCTCCGTGCTTGGTTGAGGCTAGCTACTATAGAGAGAATTCGACACGCTAGCTAGTAAGCAAATGAAGGAACCATTAAGTACAGAAGATCGTCATGAACATATAGAGATAGAAGGGATCGACCTCTCTTTCTCCGAGAGATTGATTGTATAACAAGTTTTCGTATATATATCCGACGCTACTAGCTACATATATACAATATAAGATCTTTTACAATCCCTAACATCTAATGTCCAATTCCAGATGGTATTCTTCGGCTTTATTTATGACGTGGTCAAGAAAGAATCCCCTCAATTCGTCTTGAATTGCTCGTATGCGATCATGTGGTAGGAGTTCATCCCGCATCTTCCACATATAATTTGAAGAAGGGGGTCAATACATATATATGGTAATAAAATAAAATTGTGAATATTATTGCTTACGCACTTGAAATTGTTTTTCAGAGTAGCCCCGCTTAGGGATCGTCGCGTTATAGATGAACTCGCAAACGTAGTATCCACAAAAATCATTCCCGGTTTCCTGCCACAAGCACTTTATGAGAAATAGATTTCAATCAACTAATAATCAAGCATGATAAATGGTATTGATGAAACTAGAATCAATGGGATATGCGCGGAACTAACTAGTAGTACTTACTTTAGAATGTGTAAATCGCAGCTCTCCCGACAGTGACGAAACAATTGCTGTGAACTCTTTCCAAACCCTGTCAGACAAAAAAATAATTACTTGATATCAGAAAATGAACAAAGTTACCGATATGATGCGATAATGATCGATTGAACTTACTTCTGAAGCATTTCAGTCATGCCCGCATATTCCTGGGGATCTTTTTGTTTCGAGTCTAAGAATATTACTACTCCCCGCTGAAGCTTAATCTTTAGCAGAATAAAGTGGAAACTGCGCACGCATGCATAACTCATCAATTACATTACTATAAACCTCGAGTAATAAGGAAAGCCGAATATGCACAAGACATAAACACTCACTTGAAGTTGTAAGGAAAGAGTATTGTCCCTTTATTTTGATTTTTAAGCAACGAATGTAGCAAGTTGTCCTCGGTTTAGGTGACATTCTTTTTAACCGTATACTCATGTATGATATTTGGGTTAATGAACCCAATGTCATAGATTTGTGTTTTTCTGCATTCGACGATCTTCAATCTGCATAATTTAGTGAGAATAATTATATATACATGCAATGAAAGAGCTGAGTTATATACATAGAGAGACTTAATTACAGAAGTAGTAATTACAGACAATAGCAAGTCACGATTGTTTTGTCGAGGGCCTTTTGATTGTATAACTAGAATATCTCCTCAAATTCAACATTCAGCAGATCAATTCCAACGAGGTCATGCTCCTCTTTAACTAATGTCATCAAAGAATCCTTCCCAGACTCGCGGTAGGTTTTCATGTACCATTCATGGAATTTTCGCGTCATCATTGTTAGAGGAGGATGATCAGGTTTGACGAGAGGCTGCCCATGCCGGTAATGGAATCCGTCCACCTCCAACAGATTAAACCATACATCACCGCTCAGGTAATCACCAGGTTTGGTACCGAGCACCATCCCCGGATGATCAGCGACGATATCGCTAGACACCTTGAGTGGGGGGCACGATTGGTTCGCTTGTTCGCCGAGCTGGGGAATTTTTTTCCAACTTCTTCGTTTTGCTAACCTTGCATCACTGGAAGTACTTCCCGACTGTCGTGCATCTTGATATGTCTTTTTAATACAATGGTCAAAGTTGGAATCCGGCGGAGCCAGTGGTGGTCGGTTCAGGGCATCGATAGTGCGCATCGCTTTCACCGGATCTATCTTCTCCTTCGGAGGTGGAGTTTTCCTTGCAAAATGGGCCCTCAATTCAGCCTGACATATCTCCTCGTTTTCAGACTCGGTCCACTCATATGGTAACTTTTCCAGAGGTTTGAGAGATGGACCGTATCTATATCCCTCCTGCCTATGCTTGTACTGCTAGCCGCCAGAGTGGCGGCGGCTCCCTTCCGTCGTTGCTTACTAGGCGCCGGAGGAGCTGGAGCGGAGGCGTCTGTCTTCTGCCGTTGCCGACGAGGCTGAGGAGGAGGCGTACTGCTCCGACATGTCGGAGTAGGCGAAGGAGGAGGCGGAGTGCCCTCACACGTCAGACGAGACGGAGAAGGAGGTGTTGTGCCCTGATCACTCGCCGGAGAAGGAGGAGGAGGAGGAGGCGGAGTGCCCTGATTCGCCTGAGGAGAAGGAGGAGTCGGAGGCGTCCAGTTTGCAAGCTTGATGTACTCCTTCTGCCATAGACATGTACTCCTCAGGGCACGAACCAACTTATTCTCTCCTTCACCTATAGAGTGGTCAAGCTCGAGCTCTTCATATTCCTTCATTAATTCATCCACCATCACAATAGCATAGCCATGTGGAATCGTACGGTAGCGAAAAGTTCCGTTGGGTTGAAGAGGTGCAACAGAGCCGACATCCACCTTGAATGTGAGCTTCCGGCATTTCGTCATAAGCTCGCAATGTTGAGCCTCCATGATAGTATCCACGGGGTAGCTAGGAGATGTGAAGTCAGGATGAATGGGCTCCATGGAAGCGACGCTGCTTCTCCGCTGAGATGGCGGGTTAGCTTCGTGCCGCTGAGATGGTTGGCCGGCAGCTCGCTGGCTCTCAGCTTCCTCTAGCTTTTGTAGTCTTGCATTGAGCTTCTAAATTTTTCTCAGCTCCACTTTCCTCTTTCTCTCCCGGCTTCTGTAACCGCCTGTGTCAGGAAACCCAACATTCCACGAAACGGAGCCTGGTGTGCCTCGTGTTCGTCCAGGGTGCTCAACATTCCCTAGGGCCTCAGTCAGCTTGTCCTTCTCTCTGTCGGGAATGAACGTCCCTTCCTGCGCTTCGGTGATATACTTCTAAAGCATGTTCATGAGTATTCCAAGTTGCTCATCCGTCCAATGGCACTTCCCTGTTTCAGGGTCCAAAGTTCCCCCAACCCCGAAGAACCAAGTCCTTGAACGGTCTGGCCAATTCAATGTCTGTGGTACGATGTTTTTAGCAACCAGGTCACTCTTAGCTTTGTCCCACAACGACCGGGCTTTGAGGTAGCCACCTGACCCTGTGTGATGGTGATACTACTTCTTCGCAGCATTGACCTTGTTTGTCTCTGACATTTTCTTACTCTTGTCCGATGTCTTGTAGTCCACAAATGCGGGCCAGTAATCTCTTATCTTCTCAAATCGGTGGGTGAATTCTGGAGTCTTCCCTTTGTCGACAAACTTTGATTTCAACTCATTCTTCCACCTCCTGAATAGATCTGCCATCTTCTTAAGAGCACACGCCTTGACCAGTCGCTCTATAACTGAGTTATTCGGATCCTCCTCTGGCGGTAGGATGAAATTTGCCTTCAACGCGGTCCATAGATCATCTATCTGTCTATCGGTGACATAATCACCTTCAGGGGCGCTGTCCTTGAGATTATTCCATTGCTTGATGCTGATCGGGATGTTGTCCCTAACAATAGCTCCACACTGAGCAGAAAATGCGTTCTTGGTCCGCTTGGGTTCAATCAGATGGCCATCGTTCGCAAGTGTTGTGATCGTTCACCTTTCATCCTTGCGCAACCTCTTCTTCGGGCCTCGTCTCGTTACCGAAGTTTCGCTCGATCCGGAGGGCTATAAAAGAAAAAAGAAGAGTTAATTAATATATGTACATACCAAAACAATTAATGCATCAATTAGCTAGTCAACACAGTCTTATTAGTATATATACCTCGCCAGACTTTGCAACAGCTCCCTCCTTCGATCGTTCACTGGAGCCGTCATCCTGGTCTTCTTCTTCCTCCGACATTCGGTCACCGGAGCCATCATGATCATGTCCTTCCTCCTCCATTGTTCGATCACCGGAGCCGTCATAATCCTCTCCTTCCAGACCATCGGTGTCGTTGAGAAACGACAAGATATCACGTCCGCCATGGATTATATCCCCCAACAACTATTCTTGTTCTTCGTCTCTTGGATCCATAGTTTCTACAAATATTACAACATGGCAATTAATATACAAACATGAATGTCCGATGCCCGGACCGCCTCTCTCATGAATGTCCGACGTACGGACCGCCTCTCTCATGAATGTCAAACAAGGGATTCTGTTAACCTTGAAGGGATTTAATTAAAAAAATGGCGCCATTCTAAATGTGCAGAAAATGGTCCATATTTTTCTTGATCTCATCTACCCTTCTATATGTCACGTTGTCTAGTGTCAAAGGATTCAAGAAAACCAAGACTTCATCATTAGCCGGAAGTAACAGGCGCATAATGGTACAAAGCTCTCCAATTTTTTTTTGTAACGGAGTCCTCGATAGGATAATTAATTAGATTTTTGGTACGAAATTCAGCAAGAGCCTTCCGAATATCGCTATTTGGAAGGCCTTTGCTAAAATTCGTACCAAAAAGCGAATTATTCTATCCGGGACTCCGTTTCAAAACAACTTTGAAGAGCTTCGTAGCATCATATGCATGTTACTTCCGGCTAATGATGAAGCCATGGATTTCTTCAATACTTTGACAGACAACATGACATATAGAAGAATATATATATATATATATATATATATATGAGATCAGAAAAAAATTGGATCAACTTGTGCACATCCATAATGGGGGCAGTCTTGATAAAACTATGTTACCGAGTTTTCTTCGTTTAACTTGGTAAATTTGGGTGGCCTCGACAACGCTTCTAGGGTTTGGGGTGGCCTCGACAACACTTCTAGGGTTTGGGGTGTCCTCGACAACGCTTTTTCAGTCCCGGTTTGGGTGTCGTCGAGAGTTTATTGGATAGGGACGGGGTAGATCGACAACAACGCTCTTTCTTCTAAGGCTTGGGTGGCCTCGATAGTTGGTCGGGTGAGCGGACCGCCTCTCTCATGCATGTCAGACGTCCCCTCTCATCGCGAAGTTATCGGGGAGGGGGTAGATCGATAACGGCGCTCTTTATTCTAGGGTTTGGGTGGCCTCGATCGTTGGTCGGGCGAGTGGACCGCCTCTCTCACTCATGCATGTCCGATGTCCTCCCTCATGTTGAAGTTATCGTGGAGGGGGTAGATCGACAACGATGCTCTTTCTTCTAGGGTTTGGGTGACCTCGATAGGGGGCCTGGGTGCTCCCGTGTTTGTTGTCCTTTGTTTTTTCTTATATGTTTGTTTTCGTTTTCACTCTACATTTTCATACATATGAAAAACAACGAAGACTTTTTATATGAACATATACACTCATATACATGAACATATATACATATACATGAAAAAAAACGTATACATGAACATATACACACACATATATGAACATATATACATATACATGAAAAAAACATATACATGAACATATAAACACATATACATGAACATATATACATAAATGAAAAAAACATATACATGAACATATACACATATACATGCCCGAAAAAAACATATACATGAACATATAAACACATATACATGAACATATACACATATACATGCCCGAAAAAAACATATACATGAACATATACACACATATACGCGGTGACAAGGAGTAGGGACCTCACTGGGGGGCAGCGATGGCTGGAGGCCGGCGACGGGGACGAGGACGGCGGCTGGGGGATGCGATGGGGAGGTGACGAGGACGGCAGCGACGAGGAGGCAACAGGGACGAGGACGGCAGCGACGGGGAGGCGACAGGGACGAGGACGGCGGCGATGGGGAGGCGATAAGGACGGCGGCGACGGGGACGAGGCCGGTAGCGACAGGGACAAGGACGGCGACGAGGACGGCGGCTCGGGGAGGCGACGGGGATGAGGACGACGGCTCGGGGCAACTGGTAGATGAAAACTAAAATTTTCTAAGGGTTTTCTTATATACAAGAAGCATTGGTCCCGGTTGGTGGCACCAACCGGGACTAAAGGTGGGCATTGGTCCCGGTTGGTGCCACCAACCGTGACTAAAGGTGGGTATTGGTCCCGGTTGGTGCCACCAACCGGGACTAAAGGTGGGTATTGGTCCGGTTGGTTCCACAAACCGGGACCAATGGCCTTGCACAGTAGCGTGGTGGGAGTTTAGTCCCACCTGCTAGTGGAGACTGTGTCGCACCTGTTTATAAGGCGCGGTGCGCCTGAGACTTCGAGCTCCTCTCAAAAGCAGGCTTACGGGCCTAACCACTTTGTATCTCCCTGTGGGCCTAGTGGGCCTTTTATGGGCCTGAATCTTGTCCTAATTGGTTGGTTGGGTTTCTAGTCGTATTCAGGCCATGGTTGCCTAGTAGGCGGCATTTTTTCCAATATTTTTGTTTTGTTTTTTGTTTATTTATTTTTTTAATTTTTTTCCAGTATTTTTCTTCTGTTATTTTAGTCCATTCTTTTTAACAAATAAATACTTTGATAATTTTAATTGCATAATTTCCATTATTTTGTTTTGTTTCTTGCTTTATTTATTTCTTGCTTTATTTATTTCGAGTGTGTTTTATCATTATATTCTTTTTGCTACTAATGTTTTGAACAAAAAATACTTTGATAATTTTAGTTGCATAATTTTTATATAATTATAGTTTGAAAAATACTAGAGGTTTATAAAAGCTTTTTCGTTGATTCTTTTTTGAACTCCACTTCCACGATGTTTTGAAAGAAATTAAAAAGCACTTCAAACGAACTCTGAAAAGGTTGAAAATTGGCATGGTATCATCATTTCGTCCACATATCATGTGCAAAAAAGTTGATTGGGTTACGGGAAAAACTGGATGCACTTTGTGTACAAAATGGACAATCTCTTTCGAAGTATCACGGTTTCGGACAAAAACTCATCTGTTACAAAGGGATTTCTTTTTTTGAACTTACTTGAACTCCATACTTTTTGTGAGTTCAAAATGCACTATTACAAGCCACATCATTAATTTTCAACCCTTTCTAACTTCATTTGGTATTTTTCAGGCACTTATTGATTTATTTAAGCTAAATGACCCTGAAATTGAAAAGCACTTCAAATGAAGTCTGAAAAGGTTGAAAGTTGGCATGGTATCATCATTTCACCCACATAGCATGTGCTAAAAAGTTGATAGGGTTACGACAAAAAATGGATCCACTTCGTGTACAAAATGGACAATCTCTTTCGAAATATCAGGGTTTCGGACGAAAACTCATATGTTACAAAGGAATTTCATTTTTTTGAACTCATTTGAACTCCAGACTATTTGTGTGTTCAAAATGCACCATTCAAAGCCATGTCATCAATTTTCAATCCTTTCTGACTTCATTTGGTATTGTTCATGCACTTATTGATTTTTTGAGCTAAATAACCCTGAAATTGAAAAGCACTTCAAATGAACTCTGAAAAGATTGAAAGTTGGCATGATATGATCATTTCACCCACATAGCATGTCATAAAAAGTTGAGAGGGTTACGGCAAAAACTGGATGTGCTTCGTGTACAAAACAGAAAATCTCTTTCTCAGTATTAGGGTTTCGAACGAAAACTCATGTGTTACAAAAGGCATTTCATTTCTTCACATGTCACTAAAATGATATAGTCGTGGAGAGAAAGTCTTAACTTTTTCTTCGGTTGTGTCCTTTGCTTATTGTGCCGTAACCATGGATAATCTTCATCGTTTAACAGGGTGCTTGGTTCAGCCTTGATTTTGAAGCGAAGAATTTCATGAAACTTTTCATAATCTGCAGACATGTCTGTCTTGCCCTCCAATCCCACGATGTCTCTGTTTCCTGAAAGAACTATGTGGCGCTTTGGCTCATCGTATGATGTATTCACTTCCTTATCTTTTCTTTTTCTCGGTATGGTAGACATGTCCTTCACATAGAAAACCTGCGCCACATCATTGGCTAGGACAAATGCTTCGTCTGTGTACCCAAGATTGTTCAGATCCACTGTTGTCATTGTGTACTGTGGGTCTTCCTGTACCTCGCCTCTTGACAGATTGACCCATTTGCACTGAAACAAAGGGACCTTGAAATCATGTCCACAGTCAAGTTCCCATATGTTCACCATGTAACCAACATATGTGTCCTTTCCCCTCTTGGTTGCTGCACGAAAGCGGACACCGCTGTTTTGGTTGGTGCTCTTTTCATCTTGGGCGATCGTGTAAAATGTATTCCCATTTATCTCGTACCCTTTGTAAATCAATACAGTCGAAGATGGTCCCCTAGCCAACGAGTACAACTCATCAGAAACAGTGTTGTCACCCATGAGACGTGTTTGCAACCAACTGTCGAAAGTCCTGATGTGTTCATATGTAATCCTGTCGTCACACAGCTTCGGATGTTTGGAGCGCAGAATATTCTTGTGTTCATCGACATACGGGGTCACCAAGGTGGAATTCTGTAGAATTGTGTAGTGTGCTTGAGACCAAGAATGCCCGTCCCTACATATTATTGAGTCCGCTCCTAGCGTGCCTTTTCCAATCAATCTCCCCTCATACCGCGATTGAGGGAGACCAATCTTCTTCAGGTCAGGAATGAAGTCAACACAAAACCCAATGACATCCTCTGTTTGATGGCCCATGGAGAGGCTTGCTTCTGGCCTAGCGCGGTTACGAACATATTTCTTTAAGACTCCCATGAACCTTTCAAAGGGAACATATTGTGTAGAAATATAGGGCCCAGAATGACAATCTCGTCGACTGGATGAACTAGGACGTGCGTCATGATATTGAAGAAGGATGGTGGGAACACCAGCTCGAAAGTAACAAGACATTGCACCAAATCACTCCTTAACCTTGGCAGGATTTCCGGATCGATCACCTTCTGAGAGATTGCATTGAGGAATTCATATAGCTTCACAATGGCTAATCGAACGTTATCCATTAGAAGCCCCCTCAATGCAACCGGTAGCAATTGCGTCATAATGACGTGGCAGTCAAGAGACTTTAGGTTCTGGAACTTTTTCTCTGCCATATTTATTATTCCCTTTATATTCGATGAGAAGCCAGACGGGACCTTCATACTAAGCAGGCATTCAAAGAAGATTTCCTTCTCTTCTTTGGTAAGAGTATAGCTGGCAGGACCTTCATACTGCTTTGGATTCATGCCGTCTTTTTCATGCACACGTTGTTGTTCCTCCCGTGCCTTTGGTGTATCTTTTGTCTTCCCATACACTCCCAAGAAGCCTAGCAGGTTCACGCAAAGATTTTTCGTCACGTGCATCACGCCGATTGCAGAGCGGACCTCTAGGTCTTTCCAATAGGATAGGTCCCAAAATATAGATTTCTTCTTCCACATGGGTGCGCATCCCACATCATCAGTCGGAACAGATAGTCCGACAGGATCCTTTCCAAATATTACTTGTAAATCATTGACCATATCAAGTATGTGATCACTAGTACGGAGGGCGGGCTTCTTCCGGTGATCTGCCTCACCTTTGAAATGCTTTCCTTTCTTTCGACATTGGTGATTGGTCGGAAGAAATCGACGATGCCCCAGGTACACATTCTTCCTACATTTGTCCAAATATATACCGTCGGTGTCATCTAGACAATGTGTGCATGCGTGGTATCCCTTGTTTGTTTGTCCTGAAAGGTTACTAAGAGCAGGCCAATCGTTGATGGTTACAAACAGCAACACATGTAGGTCAAATTCCTCCTGTTCGTTCTCATCCCACACACATACACCTCTTCTATTCCATAGCTGTAAAAGTTCATCAACTAATGGCCTTGGGTACACATCAATGTCATTGCCGGGTTACTTAGGGCCTTGGATGAGCACTGGCATCATTATGAACTTCCGCTTCATGCACAACCAAGGTGGAAGGTTATACATACATAGAGTCACAAGCCATGTGCTATGCTTGCTGCTCTGCTCCTCCAATAGGATTAACACCATCTGCACTTAAACCAAACCATACGTTCCTCGGGTCACCTATAAAGTCACTCTACTTTCTCTCGATCTTTCTCCACTGCGACCCGTCAGCGGGTGCTCTCAACTTCCCGTCTTTTTTACGGTCTTTTTTGTGCCATTGCATCAACTCGGCATGCTTTTTGTTTTTGAACAGACGTTTCAACCGTGGTATTATAGGAGCGTACCACATCACCTTGGCAGGAACCCTCTTCCCGGTGCGCCGGCCCTTAACATCACTAGGGTCATCTCTTTTGATCTTATACCGCAATGCACTGCATATCGGGCATGCGATCAAATCCTCGTACGCACCGCGGTAGAGGATGCAGTCATTAGGGCATGCATGTATCTTCTGCACCTCCAATCCTAGAGGGCATAGAACCTTCTTTGCTTCGTACGTACTGTCGGGCAATTCGTTATGCTTTGCAAGCTTCTTCTTTATTATTTTCAGTAGCGAACTAAATCCCTTGTCAGATAAATCATTGTCTACCTTCCATTGCAACAATTCCAGTGTGGTACCGAGCTTTTTGTTGTCATCTTCGCAATTTGGGTACAACCCTTTTCTGTGATCCTTTAACATGCGATCGAACTTCAACTTCTCCCTTTCACTTTCGCATTCTCTCTGTGCATCAACAATGACCCGGCGAAGATCATCATCGGGCACATCGTCTGGTTCCTCTTGATGTTCAGCTTCCCCCATTGCAGCATCACCGTATTCAGGGGGAGGGTAGTTGTCGTCATCCTCTTTTTCTTCGTTGTCTTCCATCATAACCCCTCTTTCTCCGTGCTTGGTCCAAACATTATAGTGTGGCATAAAACCCGTCCGAAGCAGGTGGAAGTGAAGGGATTTGGAGTTGGAGAAAGACTTCGTATCCTCACAGACAGTACATGGACAAGGCATAAAACCATTCTACTTGTTTGCCTCAGCCACTTCGAGAAAATTATGCAGGCCCTTAATATACTCGGAGGTGCGTCGGTCACCGTACATCAATTGCCGGTTCATCTGCGTGTGTTATGTAATAAAGTGTATTAAAAACCATTACATCTTATCATGAATAGAGAAGTGACCAAATTAATAGAAATTCATCATCACATTAAAGCCAAAGTACAATAATAACCAAAATAAATACGTACAGTTCATACATAGTTGTCATTATTAAACAACATATAGCTCTCTAGAGTATCTAATTAAAACATACAACGAAATTATGTACAAAAATTAAATGCAACAACAAATGCAATCATAACGGCTACTAAGTTACCAATTGTTACAACGGCATAATGATACCAAGCCTCAGTATGAATGACATATTTTTTAATCTTTCTAAGCTTCGAGCACATTGCATCCATCTTGGTCTTGTGATCGTCGACGTTATCGACAACATGCAACTCCAATCCCATCTTGTCATCTTCTCTTCTTTTCAATTTTTCTTTCAAATGATCGATTTCTTTTTCAGCTTTAGTTAACTTGTCGAGCAGAATTGCATAGTCGATATCCATTTCTGGTTCAACTACTTCCTATAGATAAAAACATCTACGTCAAGTTGGTCGCATAATTAATTGTCATAGACATTAGATGTGTGAAATAGTTATATAAAAGATAATATACCACATCTGAATCATAGACTGGACGAGGGCCGACGTGAGCGGATACCATAACCATGACACTATATAATAACAAACAATAATAAAAGTAAGAAAATCATACGAGTAAGTATATTTTCTTTTAGCAAGAAGATAAGATCAAGAGGCTCATCACGCGCGGGTGATCGACGGCGGTTTCAGGACGGGGACGGGACAGGACGGACCGCCAAACCTAGACAAATCTTGACGAAAATAGAGTTTGGACAAGGAGTTTCGAGAAGAGAAAGCTTATGTTTGGCTTGGGCATTTCATCAAACACCTCATGTGCATAGGAGGTGAGCTAGAGCACCACAAAGCTCTCCCCTCGCCGGCCTGAAAAACAGAGCAATGTGGAGTGCTCTGCTCGCTGGCGAGGGGGTATATATAGGCATCTCATTAGTCCCGATTTGTGGCTGGAACCGGGACTAAAGGACCCCTTTTGGTTCCGGATTCAGCCACGAACCGGGACCAATGATTGTGGGCCAGGAGCGAGGCACATTGGTCCCGATTCGTGTCTGGAACCGGGACCAAAGGTTCCAGACGAACCGGGACCAATGCCCCACGTGGCCCGCCCGGCCCCCTGGCCTCACGAACCGGGACCGTTGTCCCCATTGGTCCCGGTTCGTGACTGAACCGAAACTAATGGACTGGCCCGGCCCGGACCAAAGTCTTGTTTTCTACTAGTGTGGTACCGTAGATAATTGTAGATCACTGCATCAACTAAGCAGGCCCGGGGCTAGTCGGTAACCTGGCTTCGCCCCTGCTAGGTGGAACATGCTCATATATAGTTTGCGAAGAAGCCATCAAACCTACGCAGACAAGGAGTAGAGCTCGGTCTTTGCTTGTAATATCAGAAATGTAATGTACGCAAGTTCTGCACTTAGTTAGAATTGCAATCGCACTTGCCATGCCACCAAAACCTGCTGAGATCGTAGGACTAGGAAGCATCAGGATTTATGATTACACCAGCCTCGACTTGTGTACATGGGGTGACAACGTTAGTGTAATTGTCCGCTGGAGGTGTCTTGCTTCAGACGATTTACAGTGAACTATAGGAGGAAAGTTCACGACCAAGCAATTCAGAGTATTCACCTCAGGTCTCATCAACAGTGAGAATTAACCGCGCAGAACAGAGTCGGCAACAAAAGGCGCTCAAATTGGAACAGAAGCGACAACTTGTAGTGTTGTTTCAATATAGTACATACAATTTCAGCATGGGAAGATATTTCCTCATTCCCAACAGAAACCAGCGACTTTGGGCATGACTTGCTGACAAGTTAAAATATCTGCAAAAGTAAAGCACCCCTTTTGGAAACGTTCAACAGAAAGCATTTGGGAAGTCGAAACCCTAAACAGGGGTACTTATTTTAGTTTAAACTATATGTACAGTATCACGTTAGCTTATTCTTTATACATCACTGATACAAGGGGGTAGAGTAAATAAGAAATTAGGTCCAGCAAATGATAGAACACAGAACATGGTCAGGAAACCTTTGCTAAACTGTCTCAAACGACTACCCTGATGTCGCCTCTATGGAAGACTTGGCAAGCAAAGCCTTCAGGCTTGCCTCACTAAACTCCAAAAAGAACATTCTTCCTGAAGGCGCCGCTTTGGAGTCCACGGTTCGTCGTATATGTAGCTTCATCTCTTCGTGATGGTAGTGCCAGGGATGATGTTGTTGCGCTCAGCGCCTATATATCCTGACTTGGGTGTGTGCATGGTGATGGTGTGCGTTTGTTTCAGATGTTGTTGATCTGGGCTTTATATATAAAGCGGAACGAAAGCCTTTTTTGATAAAAACTCCAAAAATAACTTCATCACTTCACATCCCTGAATGTTTTGGATCAAGTACCAAAACTTACTTTCGAGGATCAAGTAACTGCGCTCTGCTGTTCTAGGACATGAGTCCACACAGCCGGCCACCAGTCTGGCTTGATGGCCTTGGCTCTGAAGTCTCTGTTGTCGCTGATGGCGAGGGTTGCATTTTGCTTCAAGACTGCTTCAATACGTAAGAGGGCCATCCCACGAATGACGAGAGCGGTGCTCACTGTACCGACTTTCTTACCGGAGACATCGTCCATGACATCCTGCTCGAGTTCTGATAACAGAGGTTGCAGAGTCAATATCTGGTTAACGGAGATGGGATAATTGCATTAGCACGGAAATAATACCTTTCTCATTTTCATTTACAAACTTCAAGGGTATCAGGCGCTTCTTGATGACACCACGGTGGTGTGCAACGAAAATGAGACTTGGTGTTTTGCTGCAAAAGACGCCTTCAATGTAGTTGTTTTCTGTAATTAACTAATTCGTTTTTTGTTTTGTAATATATTTGTTGAAATTGAGATCGAGTAGAATGCGAATGCAAGGCACCTTAAGTGCCGATCCTCTATTCCTCTGTGATATATACAGGTTACAGCCGTGTGCATTGGCGTAGTTACAGAGAGAGTGGGGAGGTGCGTCGTGCGCAGAGAGAGAGAGAGAGAGAGATCGTGGGCCAGGACGTGCCCATGCAACGATGGGTCGTGGGCATGCACGTAGTACACTAGGCTACCGTTGACACAAATATATGTCCTCTCTCCTCCAATGCAACAGAAGTTGTTTTCTGCTGAAATACATATGTTGTACACACAACTTGTCGGTTGAAATATATTCTGAAAATATATGTCAGTGGAAATATCTGCCCATTTCCCTGACATGGGTCCTGCGTACACATCCTTCTACTAAATACATATGGTGTCTGGATCGCAGGCTATTTTGATTGATTTGTTAATAAAGGGCTGCATGCATCTCTCTAATGCAGAGGCCAGAGGTAATTCTTTTTTCTGAAAAAATACATATGGTGTCTACATGGGTGGGGTGTTCTAATCGTTATGACATTAATTCTCCAACCGTCAGGTTCCTTGGAACACGTGTCCACTCTCACAATGTGAAACTTCATGAAGCATTCATATCATAGTTGTTGCACCATATGGTATCAAACATTAATGTAACAATGATCTTATTTATTCAATAGAAGAGAGGTCATGCTCACTATTCTAAAAGAACGAAGTCAGCTTCTGTAGATTAGCCAAGCTAGGAGTATATATCGTCATGCTAGGTTAACATCAGCATGCCACACCCTACAGAACATCTGCACTTATTTAGAATTGAAACTGCTTTTGCAATGCCAATAAAACCCATTTGTATCATAAGATTAGGAAGCATCAGGATTTGTGATTATGCCTACCTAGTTTCCATTTTCCTTGGTGGAAAATGGAGAAGTCCATCCTAGCCTTCTAATGAAGGAATCGGAGGATAACCACGCACTAATGGCGCGCGAAGCCCATGCGGAAGAGCACACAGAAAAAAAGAAGTATACGCGAGAAGCGCTGAAGCGGACGAAGGAACATCACTATCATCGACGGCTTGAGGTGTAGTGGTTGGGTTATTGATAAAGTTCCCAAGTATGTGGTCACTCGCCATGGCGAAAGGCTCAAATCTTAGATATTTGTTTGATACAACTACAATCTGAAGCTAACAAGTAGCACTACAGGACGGGTGCCTCTCTTACCTTGGATGCGCAGCCAAACATGGTGGACATCAATCACTAACGAATTAAGTTGTAGTGTTGTTTCACAGTGAAATTTCAGCTAATTAAGCATGAGAGTAGAAGATATGATAAAGTTAACTCTGAACGCGACTTTCTGCATGAATTTCTCAGAAGAAAGAATATCATAGATGATATGGCACTAATGCATATGTTTTGACTATTCAAAACCAAAAAAAAAACAGTTTGCAAGTGGCAAACTGTAAATAGGGTAACTAATATGAGTGTAAATTTTGTGTGCCACGATTTATTCTTCACAAATCACATATACAAGTGAAGGTAGTGACCAAGAAATTAGACCAAGCAACTGATACATCATAGAACATGGTACCTTTGCTAAACTCTCTGAAATACCTCTTCTACTAACGGCACCTTCCTGAAATACTTAGCATGAATCCTTTGGGTTTTGCCTCTATAAGTTCAAAAGAATTTCACTACAATGGATGTTTTGGATCAGGTTAGACCAAAGGATCAAACCACACCCCTCTGTTGTTCAAGGACCTGTGTCCAATGAGCTTGACCACCAGCCCAACTTCGTCACGTTCACCATCACATCATTTTTGCTGATGGCGCAGTATGATGAGCTTTGCCTCCGGCTTCTTCAAGCCGCAACAAACACATTCCGTGGCTGCCAAGAACGGTAACCTTCTAGTCTGGGAGTTATAAAAGGTAACTGCATAATTTAGCACAAAATTGATACCTTTGTCATTTTCGTCAGCGTACTCTACGGGCATTAGAAACTTCTCTATGACACCAAACTAATGTGTAACGACAATTCCTTGACTAATATAGCTTCCCTTTTAAATGAATAGCATCCATGCTCATGTTGGAATTGCTCATGCTTCAATTGAATTTGGATCTGTTCTGGCACCATGGTCGATAGCCGAATGGCAAGGACGTCTCACCCCACGTGCTTCTAGACTCCGGTAAGATTGGGGCCAGATTATCCATTGTAATTGTGATGAGTAAATACAACTCTTTTGTAGTTCACTAAATACAGAAATAAAATACTGTTTTTATAACTATTTTTATTTTGGCAAAATTTACTGAAACTATCCTTATAGCCATGCTGTTATTAAGTGAAGCGGAAAGTGTATTGCAACTCTGGGATGAATGTCCCCTTCATCCATGACATTCACATGACTAATTCAATGGCACGACTTGATATGGGGAACGAGGCTATGATAGAATGTGGTCTCGTTTAAGGAACTATACTTGGGATTGCATTGACCTATCAGAAGTTCTACAGGAAGTTGCACACATTTGCTCTTAAAGACAATGGTGAATAGCTCGAAAGCTTCAATGACTTTGGTTGCACCATACCTTATCGGACATTTTTGTAATGTTGTTCCTAATCATTTAAGGGTGACAAAAGAGATGGGACATGCTCATATATAGTTTGCAATCTGTGCGGGGATGGAGTGGAAGTCGGTTGTTGCTAGGTGGAACATGCTCATATATAGTTTGTGAAGTATCCATAAAGCTATCTGCTATGCACGCAAGGAGTAGAGCTCAGTCTTTGATTGGTTCAGACCAATTATACCGCAAACATAATGCACATAAGTTCTGCACTTCATTAGAATTGGAATCGCACTTGCAATGCCACTAAATCCCACTGATATCCTTGGACTGGGAAGCATTAGGATTTGTGATTACACCTGCCTAGATTTCTACACACGAGAGGTAACAACATCAGTGTGGCTACCGGTTAGAGGTGTATTGCTTCAAAGGTTTCACAGTGAACAATGTGGGCGGTATTCACGACCAGGCAAAGAAGTCAATACTCACTTCGGGATTCATATAGTGCAGCATTCTTGCCTGTCATGGTTGGGAATCACGGATCACTCCTTAAAACGGTTATGCAGACCGTGATCTGATTGCAAAGTTGAAAAAGGTTAGTTGCCTGTCAGGGTTATGCAGACCGTGATCTGATTGCAAAGTTGAAAAAGGTTAGTTGCCTCATCTTCATGTCATTTGAGCTAGGGACCAAGACGGATGAGGTTGATTTGGCTTGATCCTGACAAAGAAATTTACTTACTTTTTGAAAAATGAAAGCATGTTTTTAGAAGTTCAGGGTTAAGTTTCCAAATCCAAGCTTTATAGCAAAGCAAAGAGGACGAAGAGAAGCATAGTAGGATAATAAAGGTTCACATAGATGTAGTGATCTGTCACTATCAGCTAGCTCTAATTGATATTTTCTTGGAGCGGTTTCATTTGCAAATAGACCAGCCACAAGGGCACACACATACGCGCGCGCACGCGCGCGCACACACACACCCTAATTGAGATACCATATTACTTACATGATGTAGGTTATTCGGGTTATTATGATAAATTATTTGACTGATCATTGTAAGCTGTCAAATCCAGTGGGTAAACAGATGGCTCTGCCTTTAGATCCAATGTACTCCAACTCCAAGGCATTGATAGTGTCGACCGAATTCAAGTGCTCAGAAGGAATGTTGATTGATGTTAGTAGCTACACTTGTATACAGTGAGACGACACACAAGAGCAGTAAGAAGGATCTGATGATGTACTTGTGGGCTGCCGAGCAGAACCACATATAGCCGTGTCTCCTTTGCTGCATCATGGTCAGGGACCTCCAGATTCATTGCTTCTTGGCCTTTATTTTGTTGGTGAATAAATTGTAGTGCAGTGAATAACACAGAATGGATCAGATAGATTATTTTATCTCAAGGTGAATAACATAATTTTTCCTTATCAGATATTTGTTTTTGTTCTTGCATGTTCTGTTGGAATTGGAGCTCCAACAGATTACTTATATACTCAGATTACTTGAGGAGAAAACAGATTACTTATATACTCAGAATAGTTTGTGATTTAGTGTTCTTATGGTATTTTTTGTCCATTGATTTTCTCTGCCCACTACATCATGACCTGCTAATATAAAAGTAATATATAATTCTGGTGGGGTAATGAACTTCCCTTCTTTATCCTCATGTATCTTCAGATTTTATGTATCTGCCTGGGGTCTTCGTATGCGACAACTCAAGTCACCTTTGTAAATTCTGAAAGCCAACCTTTTTGACACCGGGCGAAGGAGATAGGGTGCATGATTCAGTTAGTTACAAAATTGCAGTAGCCAAAACAATAACCATTAATTAGAGATGTAAAACGAACAGCTTATAGCATCCTGATGTGCAACTGTTTATTTTTTAGAAATCTATTTTGAAAATTATGATTCTGAATGGTGCTGCAACAGGTCAAAGTAAGAAGTCGAACCTAAAGAAGTGCAGGGAAGAATTACAACTGCGTGTGGCCAGCTGGTTCAAGGGACGTGCAGGGCAGGCACGGCCGTGCGGGTGCCTGGGCAGGCTCCTGCGCGGCTGGGCACCGGCGATCTCGAAGACGGATGCCACGCCGCGAGGGCAGGGTCCTGGGCGTTCCGTCGCCTCGCCTGTCGCCTCCCTACACTGGCGATCTCGCGGACGGATACGGCGCTGCGAGGGCAGGGTCGCGGACGGATTCCAGCTGCAAGCGGCAACAATCGGAGATGGCGATAGCGATTGTGCGACGGAGCGTGCAGTGCCGCGAGGTGGGCGTGCAGGCAAGAGGCGGCGTGCAGGCAGGAGACGGCGTGCAGGGGAGCCGATTTCGTTCACTTTCCTTCGTTAGCGATCAGAATTGCATGGTTGTAGGGGACGCGGGCTGGTGGGAGTGCGGTCAGTCAATTGAAATTGCTAAGCCCACACCATAGAGTTATTAGATCAATGATGACTGTTAGATTCAGATTTGTGGGACTAATCCTGTGGTGCTGGTCGGTTTGCCCGGTGTTGTGGGCCACTTTGCTGGGTGCACGTAGAAAAATTCCTGTTTGCTTGTTTAATACTAGTATAGATACGTACTGGTGTAGGAACCTTAGTTCCGTCTGTGTCACCTTAATTTTCTACTCCTGGGCGTACCTACACCTCCGTGAATAGTAAATTCACAAAAAAAATATTTTTTGGAAATTAAACATGATCAAAAACTAGTTTTGCAAAAAATCCTCCACGGATAACATTTGAGGAGTCAACCATAAAAAGGAAAAATCATTCCTCAAAAGTACACATAACTTTGAGCATTGTTTTTTTTTGTGACGAGGGCTCCTCGAATGGCTATTTTTTTAAAATATTGTCTTTTTATTAAATTTTTCATATATAATGGTAAATTTATAGAAATGTGATTCAATTGGCTAGGAGGAAGCCGACTGGATCCAGCCGGCTCCGTCGTAGCCGATTAGTCCCTGTCGGCTACAGGTAGGCCGATAGGGCTGTCGGCCATGCAGGACCAGCTCCTGTCGGCTTTGTAGTGACCGATTAGTACTAATTAGCCTAGCTATGACCGATTAGTACTAATTGGCCTCTCCGTGACCAATTAGTATAAATCGTCCATGACAAAACCAATAGGTGCATGTTCCTCATATTTAAAACATAGTGCCACACACAATACAAATTTAAAACATAGTGCCACACTTAATACAAATTTAAAACATAGCGCTTAGCTTCTTCATCTTGCTCTCCCTCTTCCTCCTCTCCGTCCACGACTGCCTCGTCCATGCCTTGCGCCCCCCTGGTAGTGACGAACATGGTGTTGGAAGACGTAGTAGTAAATCAAAAAAATTCCTACGTGTCACCAAGATCTATCTATGGAGAAACCAGCAACGAGTGAGGAGAGATTCCATCTTCATACCTTTGAAGATCGCTAAGTAGAAACGTTACAAGAACGCGGTTGGTGGAGTCGTACTCGTAGCAATTTAGATTGCGGTGGACTCCGATCTAAGCGCCAAACAACGATGCCTCCGCATTCCACACACGTGCAACCCGATGACGTCTCCTACGCCTTGATCCAGCAAGGAGGAAGAAGAGGTTGAGGGAGAGCTCCGGCAGCACGACGGCGTGGTGATGGTGGAGCTACGTGGACTCCGGTAGGGCTTCGCCAAGCGCTACGGAGAACGAGGAAGAGGAAGGGTAGGGCTGCGCCGAGAGAGAGAGAGAAGTCGTGTCTCAAATCATCCCAAAACCTTGGATATATATAGGAGGAGGGAGAGGGAGGGCTGCCTTGGCCCCTCCTCCAAGGAGGAGAGGTTTGGCCGAACCTAGGGAGGAGTCCACGTCCCACAAGGGAGGTGGATCTCTTCCTTTTGAATCCTTTTCAGCCTTATCTCTTATCCCTTGCCGCATGGGCCCTTCCGGAAGGTCTTGGCCAGCCCAATAAGGGTTGTTACACCTCCTCTAAGGGCCCACAAAGTCCTTTGGTCGTCACACCCCTCCCGGGGTCCTCTGGCACCCTCCCGGCACTCCCGGTATACTACCAATGAGCCCGAAACTTTCCGGTGACCAAAACAGAACTACCTATATATCAATCTTTACCTCCGGACCATTCCGGAGCTCCTCGTGACGTTCGAGATCTCATTCGAGACTCCGAACAACCTTCGGTAATCATGTGTACCATTTCCCTATAACCCTAGCGTCATCGAACCTTAAGTGTGTAGACCCTACGGGTTCGGGAGACACGTAGACATGATCGAGACACCTCTCCGGTCAATAACCAACAGCGGGATCTGGATACCCATGTTGGCTCCCACATGCTCCAGGATGATCTCATCGGATGAACCACGATGTCGGGGATTCAGTCAATCCCGTATACAATTCCCTTTGTCTATCGGTATGATACTTGCCCGAGATTTGATCGTCGGTATCTCTATACCTTGTTCAATCTCGTTATCGGCAAGTCTCTTTACTCGTTCCGTAATACATCATCCCGTGGCTAACTCCTTAGTCACATTGACCTCATTATGATGATGTCTTACCGAGTGGGCCGAGAGATACCTCTCCGTCACACGGAGTGACAAATCCTAGTCTCGATTCGCGCCAACCCAACGAACACTTTCAGAGATACCCGTAGTGCACCTTTATAGCCACCCAGTTACGTTGTGACGTTTGGCACAACCAAAGCATTCCTACGGTATCCGGGAGTTGCACAATCTCATGGTCCAAGGAAACGATACTTGACATTGAAAAGTTTTAGCAGACGAACTACACGATCTTGTGCTATGCTTAGGATTGGGTCATGTCCATCACATCATTCTCCTAATGATGTGATCCCGTTATCAACGACATCCAATGTCCATGGTCATGAAACTGTGACCATCTATTGATCAACGAGCTAGCCAACTAGAGGCTCATTAGCGACATGTTGTGGTCTATGTACTCAGACATGTATTATGCTTTCCGGTTAACACAATTATAGCATGAACAATAGACAATTATCATGAACAAGGAAATACAATAATAACCATTTTATTATTGCCTCTAGGGCATATTTCCAACAGTCTCCCACTTGCACTAGAGTCAATAATCTAGTTACATCCTGATGAATCGAACACCCATAGCATTCTGGTGTTGATCATGTTTTGGTCGTGAGAGAGGTTCAGTCAACGGATCCGCGACATTCAGATCCATATGCACTTTACAAATATCTATATCTCCCTCCTGAATGTAATCACGGATGGAGTTGAAGCGACGCTTGATGTGTCTTGTCTTCTTGTGAAACCTGGGCTCCTTCGCAAGGGCAATAGCTTCAGTGTTGTCACAGAATAGAGTCATCGGGACTGACGCACTTGGAATTACCCCTAGGTCGGTGATGAACTCCTTCATCCAGACTCCTTCCTTTGCTGCTTCCGAAGTAGCTATGTACTCTGCTTCACATGTAGATGCCGCCACGACGCTTTGCTTGCTGTTGCACCAGCTGACTGCCCCTCCGTTCAAAATATACACGTATCCGGTTTGCGACTTGGAGTCGTCCGGATCTGTGTCGAAGCTAGCATCGACGTAACCCTTTACGACGAGCTCTTCGGCACCTCCATATACGAGAAACATGTCCTTTGTCCTTTTCAGGTACTTCAGGATATTCTTGACCGTTGTCCAGTGTTCCGCTCCGAGATCAGTTTGGTACCTCCCTACCAAACTTATGGCAAGGTTCACATCGGGTCTGGTACACAGCATGGCATACATAATAGAGCATATGGCTGAAGCATAGGGGATGACACTCATCTCTTCTCTATCCTTTGTCGTAGTCGGGCATTGAGTCGTACTCAATCTCACACCTTGTAATACAGGCAAGAACCCTTTCTTGGACTGATCCATATTGAACTTCTTCAATATCTTTTCAAGGTATGTGCTTTGTGAAAGACCTATGAGGCGTCTCGATCTATCTCTATAGATCTTAATACCTAATATGTAAGCAGCTTCTCCAAGGTCCTTCACTGAAAAACATTTATTCAAGTAGGCCTTTACACTTTCCAAAAGTTCTATATCATTTCCCATTATCAATATGTCATCCACATATAATATGAGAAATGCTACAGAGCTCCCACTCACTTTCTTGTAAATATAGGGTTCTCCATAAACCTGTACAAACCCAAATGCTTTAATCACCTCATTAAAACGAATGTTGGAACTCTGAGATGCTTGCACCAGCCCATAGATGGAGCGCTGGAGCTTGCATACTTTGTTAGCATCTTTAGGATCGACAAAACCTTCCGGCTGCATCATATACAGTTCTTCCTTAAGGAAGCCATTAAGGAATGCCGTTTTGACGTCCATTTGCCAGATCTCATAATCATAAAATGCGGCAATTGCTAACATGATTCAGACAGACTTTAGCATCGCTACGGGTGAGAAAGTCTCATCGTAGTCAACTCCTTGAACTTGTCGATAACCCTTAGCAACAAGCCGAGCCTTATAGATGGTCACATTACCATCCGCGTCAGTCTTCTTCTTAAAGATCCATTTATTTTCAATGGCTCGCTTATCATCAGGCAAGTCCACCAAAGTCCACAATTTGTTCTCATACATGGATCCTATCTCGGATTTCATGGCTTCAAGCCATTTGTTGGAATTCGGGCCCGCCATCGCTTCTTCATAGTTCGAAGGTTCACCGTTGTCTAACAACATGATCTCCAGGACAGGGTTGCCGTACCACTCTAGTGCGGAACGTGTCCTACTGGACCTTCGACGTTCAATAGTAACTTGATCTGAAGTTTCATGATCATCATCATTAACTTCCTCTTTAGCCGGTGTAGGCTCCACAGAAACAACTTCATGTGCTGCGCTACTCTCTAGTTCGAGCGGAGGTACAATTACCTCATCAAGTTCTATTTTCCTCCCACTTACTTCTTTCGAGAGAAACTTTTTCTCGAGAAAGGATCCATTCTTAGCAACAAAGACTTTGCCTTCGGATCTGAGGTAGAAGGTATACCCAATAGTCTCTTTGGGATATCCTATGAAGACGCACTTTTCCGCTTTGGGTTCGAGCTTCTCAGGGTTAACTTTCTTCACATAAGCATCGCATCGCCAAACTTTTAGAAACAACAGGTTAGGTTTCTTTCCAAACCATAATTCATACGGTGTCGTCTCAACGTATTTTGACGGTGCCCTATTTAAAGTGAATGCGGCAGTCTCTAATGCATATCCCCAAAATGATAGTGGTAAGTCGGTAAGAGACATCATACATCGCACCCTATCCAATAGAGTGTGATTACGACGTTCAGACACACCAATTCGCTGAGGTGTGCCAGGCGGCGTGAGTTGTGCAACAATTCCACATTTCCTTAGGTGCGTGTCAAACTCGTGGCTTAAATATTCTCTGTCACGATCAGATCGTAGGCACTTTATTTTCCTGTCACGTTGATTCTCTACCTCACTCTGAAATTCCTTGAACCTTTCAATGGTTTCAGACTTGTGTCATTAAGTAGACATACCCATATCTGCTCAAGTCATCAGTGAGGGTGAGAACATAACGGTAGCCACCACGAGCCTCGATGCTCATTGGAAAGCATACATCGGTATGTATTATTTCCAACAAGTCAGTTGCTCGCTTCATTGTTCCGGAGAACGGAGTCTTGGTCATCTTGCCCATGAGGCATGATTCGCACGTGTCAAATGATTCAAAATCAAGAGACTTCAAAAGTCCATCAGCATGGAGCTTCTTCATGCGTTTTGACACCAATATGACCAAGGCGGCAGTGCCACATGCAAGTGGGACTATCGTTATCAACCTTACACTTTTTGGTACTCACACTATGGACATGTGTAACATCACGTTCGAGATTCATCAAAAATAAACTATTGACCAGCAGGGCATGACCATAAAACATTTCTCTCATATAAATAGAACAACCATTATTCTCAGATTTAAATGAGTAGCCATCTCGTATCAAGCGAGATCCAGATACAATGTTCATGCTCAAAGCTGGTACTAAATAACAATTATTAAGGTTTAAAACTAATCCCGAAGGTAGATGCAGAGGTAGCGTGCCGACGGCGATCACATCGACCTTGGAACCATTCCCGACGCGCATCGTCACCTCGTCTTTCGCCTGTCTCTGCTTATTCCGCAGCTCCTGCTTGGAGTTACAAATGTGAGCAACTGCACCGGTATCAAATACCCAGGAGCTACTACGAGCGCTGGTTAGGTACACATCAATAACAAGTATATCACATATATCTTTAACGTTGCCGGCCTTCTTATTCGCTAAGTACTTGGGGCAGTTCCGCTTCTAGTGACCGGTACCCTTGCAATAAAAGCACTCAGTCTCAGGCTTGGGTCCATTCTTGTTCTTCTTCCCGGCAACTTGATTACTGGGTGCGGCAACAGCTTTGCTGTCCTTCTTGAAGTTCTTCTTACCCTTGCCTTTTTGAAACTAGTGGTCTTATTTACCATCAACACTTGATGCTCCTTTTTGATCTCGACCTCCACTGATTTCAGCATCGAGTACAACTCAGGAATGGACTTCTCCATCCCTTGCATGTTGTAGTTCATCACAAAGCTCTTGTAGCTAGGTGGAAGCGACTGGAGGATTCTGTCAATGATTGAGTCATTCGGGAGATTAACTCCCAGCCGAGTTAAGCGGTTGTGTAGCCCAGACATCTTGAGGATGTGCTCACTAACAGAACTGTTCTCCTCCATCTTACAGTTGAAGAACTTGTCGGAGACGTCATATCTCTCGACCCGGGCATGAGCTTGGAAAACCAGTTTCAGCTCTCGGAACATCTCATATGCTCTGTGTTGCTTAGAACGCTTTTGGAGCCCCGGTTCTAAACTGTAAAGCATGCCGCACTGAACAGGGGAGTAATCATCGCAGCGTGAATGCCAAGCTTTCGCAACATCTTGCTCTGCTAGGAGAACGGGTGTGTCACCTAGTGGTGCATCAAGGAAATACAATCTTTTGGAAGCTATGAGGATGATCCTCAAGCTACGGACCCAGTCCGCATAGTTGCTTCCATCATCTTTCAGCTTGGTTTTCTCTAGGAACGCGTTGAAGTTGAGGTTGGCATTAGCGTTGGCCATTCGATCTACAATATAGATTGTAAAGACAATTTTAGACTAAGTTCATGATAATTAAGTTCACATAATCAAATTATTTAATGAACTCCCACTTAGATAGACATCTCTCTAGTCATCCAAGTGACACATGATCCATGTCAACTAGCCCGTGTCCGATCATCACGTGAGACGGACTAGTCATCCATGGTGAACATCTCCATGTTGATCGTATCTTCTATACGACTCATGTTCGACCTTTCGGTCTTCCGTGTTCCGAGGCCATGTCTGTACATGCTAGGCTCGTCAAGTCAATCTAAGTGTTTTGTGTGTGTAAATCTGTCTTACACCCGTTGTATGCGAACGTTAGAACCTATCACACCCGATCATCACGTGGTGCTTCGGAACAACGGTCCTTAGCAACGGTGCACAGTTAGGGTGAACACATTTCTTGAAATTTTATTGAGAGATCATCATATTTACTATCGTCGTTCTAAGCAAATAAGATGTAAACATGATAAACATCACATGCAATCAATATAGTGACATGATATGGCCAATATCATCTTGCTCCTTTGATCTCCATCTTCGGGGCACCATGATCATCACTGTCACCGGCACGATACCATGATCTCCATCATCATGATCTCCATCATTGTGTCTTCATGAAGTTGTCTCGCCAACTATTAGTTCTACTACTATGGCTAACGTTTAGCAATAAAGTAAAGTAATTACATGGCGTTTATGATTGACACGGAGGCCATACAATAAAATAAGACAACTCCTATGGCTCCTGTTGGTTGTCATACTCATCGACATGCAAGTCGTGAATCCTATTACAAGAACATGATCAATCTCATACATCACAATGAATCACATTACATCCTTTTGGCCATATCACATCACAAGGCACATGCTGCAAAAACAAGTTAGACGTCCTCTAATTTGTAGTTGCAAGTTTTTACGTGGCTGCTATAGGTTTCTATCAAGATCATTTCTTACCTACGCCAAAACCACAACATGATCTGCCAATTTCTATTTACCCTTCATAAGGACCCTTTTCATTGAATCCAATCCGACTAAGGTGGAAGAGACAGACACCCGCTAGCCACCTCATGCAATAAGTGCATGTCAGGCGGTGGAACCGGTCTCACGTAAGCGTGCATGTAAAGTTGGTCCGGGCCGCTTCATCCCACAATACCGCCGAATCAAGATAAGACTAGTAGTGGTAAGCAAATTAACAAGATCGACGCCCACAACTGCTTTGTGTTCTACTCGTGCATAAATTCTACGCATAGACCTAGCTCATGATGCCACTGTTGGAAGACGTAGTAGTAAATCAAAAAAATTCCTACGTGTCACCAAGATCTATCTATGGAGAAACCATCAAAGAGTGAGGAGATATTGCATCTTCATACCTTTGAAGATCACTAAGCGGACGCGTTACAAGAACGCGGTTTGTGGAGTCGTACTCGTAGGGATTCAGATCGTGGTGGACTCCGATCTAAGCGCCGAACAATGACGCCTCCGCGTTCAACACACGTGCAACCCGATGACGTCTCATATGCCTTGATCCAGCAAGGAGGAAGGAGAGTTTGAGGGAGAGCTCCGGCAGCACGACGGCGTGGTGACGGTGGAGCTACGTGGACTCCGGCAGGGCTTCACCAAGCGCTACGGAGAACGAGGAAGAGGAAAGGTAGGGCTGTGCCGAGAGAGAGAGAGAAGTCGTGTCTCAAATCAGCCCAAAAGCTTGGATATATATAGGAGGAGGGAGAGGGAGGGCTGCCTTGGCCCCTCCTCCAAGGAGGAGAGGTTCGGCCGAACCTAGGGAGGAGTCCACCTCCCACAAGGGAGGTGGATCTCTTCCTTTTGAATCCTTTTCAGCCTTATCTCTTATCCCTAGCCGCATGGGCCCTTCTGGAAGGTCTTGGCCAGCCCAAAAAGGGCTGGTAAACCTCCTCTAAGGGTCCACGAAGTCCTTTGGTCGTCACACCCCTCCCGGGGTCCTCCGGCACCCTCCCGGCACTCCCGGTACACTACCGATGAGCCCGAAAACTTTCCCGTGACCAAACTGGACTTCCTATATATCAATCTTTACCTGCGGACCATTCCGGAGCTCCTCGTGATGTCCGGGATCTCATCTGGGACTCCGAACAACCTTAGGTAATCACGTATACCATTTCCCTCTACCCCTAGCGTCATCGAACCTTAAGTGTGTAGACCCTACGGGTTCGGGAGACACGTAGACATGACCGAGACACCTCTCCGGTCAATAACCAACAGCGGGATCTGGATACCCATGTTGGCTCCCACATGCTCCACGATGATCTCATCGGATGAACCACGATGTCAGGGATTCAGTCAATCCCGTATACAATTCCCTTTGTCTATCGGTATGATACTTGCCCGAGATTCGATCGTCGGTATCTCTATACCTTGTTCAATCTTGTTACCGGCAAGTCTCTTTACTCGTTCCGTAATACATCATCCCGTGGCTAACTCCTTAGTCACATTGAGCTCATTATGATGATGTCTTACCGAGTGGGCCCAGAGATACCTCTCCGTCACACGGAGTGACAAATCCCAGTTTCGATTCGCGCCAACCCAACAGACACTTTGGGAGATACCCGTAGTGCACCTTTATAGCCACCCTGTTACGTTGTGACGTTTGGCACACCCAAAGCATTCCTACGGTATCCGGGAGTTGCACAATCTCATGGTCCAAGGAAACGATACTTGACATTGAAAAGCTTTAGCAGACGAACTACACGATCTTGTGCTATGCTTAGGATTGGGTCATGCCCATCACATCATTATCCTAATGATGTGATACCATTATCAACGACATCCAATGTCCATGGTCATGAAACCGTGACCATCTATTGATCAACGAGCTAGCCAACTAGAGGCTCACTAGGGACATGTTGTGGTCTATGTATTCACACATGTATTATGGTTTCCGGTTAACACAATTATAACATGAACAAGAGACAATTATCATGAACAAGGAAATACAATAATAACCATTTTATTATTGCCTCTAGGGCATATTTCCAACACATGGGGCATTCAGTGTGCCTATGTCCAAAATCATTGCATAGAATGCATTGCATGGTGCGCCCTCCGGCATCAGATTCATCCATATCATTCCGGATGCACTGACACTGTCGTCGACCTCTACTTGTACGCATAAACTCAGGGTGTGGAATGTATCTCCGTTCAACGGGGTCGACAGTGTTGAAGTTACCCATTGATCGAAAACCAACCAACACTCGTGTCCAGGTATTGAGGACGGACTCTTTCACAAAGTATGGAGATACGAATGAGATTGTGTCCAGTCCTAACTGCTCGCAAGCAGCAAGTACATGCAACCAAGGTAGGTGAACCAACTTCTGTTTGTTACATGTGCACTCGCAAGTTGAACGGACTTCGTTTCCAATTTTCACCTCGTGTGTCCTCGACACATTTGCACTTCCGAATTTGTTGTTAGCTAACCAGACCTCATACCTTCGCTCTTGATTTCCTATGGCAACAACCGTGTGTGACCTGGCTTTTTCCATTTTTTCATTCATGTACTTCATAACCCTTTCACAGTAACGTGTGTTCCGCTTGTTAGTGATATGCAGGGCAGCGCTTTGTCGTCTATCTCTGAAATACTTCACTGTATCATAGAAAATTCCCTCAACAATAGTTGTAAGGGGCAAAGCCCTATTTCCTCCAAGGACAAAGTTACATGTTTCAGTGAGGGTGGTAGTCATGACACCGTACCTTGCTCCATGTGTGTCATGCAGCATAGACCACCTCTCAAGAGGCTCATGGTCTATCCACTGATCAAAGGTTTTAATTGTCCTTCCAAGCGTTCTCCTAGTGCTAGGTGGATCAAATTCTAGCAAGTCACAAAGCCCAACAGGCTCCTGCTCCATGGGTCTTGATCCTGTTGCTAACTGTGCAGCTACTGCTTCAACATGTTGCCCTCACACCTGCATCTCGTGCAGCTCTCCTGCCCCTAACATGTTTCTTCGTGCAAGTATTTAGTCTGTCATGTATCAAAGGGTACTTCCATAGCTGGTTCTGCTTGTAGAGTTTCTTGAATAGATTCATGAGGTTCTTATTTCTGAACTACGAGAAGAAATTGGCCCCAAGATGGCGCATGCACCAACGGCTCTACAAGTCCTTCCATGGAATTTGTTCCTTATGACCAGGGTTTGACAATGTCTTTATCACACTGAGTATACCTGCATGTCTGTCATGAAGAATGCACACATTCGGCTTATCCTGCACAACAACTATTTTCAATTGCCTGAAGAACCATGTCCAACTTTGAATGTTCTTGCTATCCACAAAAGCAAATGCGAGAGGAACGAGTTGATTTTTCCCATCTTGACCAATGGCGGTCAGGGTCTGACCCTTTACTTCCCTGTGAGAAAAGTGCTATCCACACATATCACTAGACGACAATGTCTGAAAGACTCAATGCACGCACCAAAAGAGAAGAACAATTGATGCAACACCTTTACATTTGGGAACTCTGGCATCAAGAAGTCTTGAATATTGAAATAGGTGCCCGGATTCCGGTCCTGTGGTGTGTGGAGGAGACAGACAACAGTGTCATATGCATCAACGTACGAACCAAATCTGCTCTCAATTGTGCTCTTCTTAACCCTCCAAGCCTTGCCATAAACTATTTTGTACTTGAACCTGACGAACACTTTTGTCTGGATAGCCTTCACTTCCATCGCTTTGCCCTCCACTATCTCGCTATAAAGCAACCGAGAAATGAGGGTGGACGTTAGGTTAGGATGATCTCGAGGGATGCAGGGAATAACACAAGTGTGATGAACTAAGTCACTGATCAGCCAGTTTGTGCCATACTTATGGAGATAGCCATGCACCCTCGCTGGACAACCAGTTTTCTTGCATACCATTGTCAAGTTTTTCGGACTTGACACATCTTCTACAAAAACCCTTTGTGTGGACATTGCCCAACTAATTATTGCATCTTTCAGAGCTTGCTTGTTTGGATACATGGCATTCGTCACAATGTTGTTCCGATGATATTGCCAGCCAGAATCATGACCATCATTCACGGTCATTGCAGTTGAGAAGTCCTGATTCCATGATGCAGGATTAGGCACGTGTTGGACGTTCTCTTCATTGTCCGACTCATAAGAATCATCAGCAATATCACCATCTCTACCTTCATTTTCCATCTGGTTTTGCAAGTGTCCATCTACCTCGTTAGCATCCACCTCGCCACTAGCATAATCATCGACATTACATCCTTCTGCATGACTGCTTTGCCCTGATTCATAAACTTCATCTACAGCATGGGACACATAATTTGACATTGAATCATGCATTCTTTCACTGCTGTGGCCATAATCGTAACCACCATCGGCTACAGTTGCACTCATCCGCTTCACGACAGGAAGGACTAAAGCGACAGGATTAACTCCCCTGCTAGAGCAAGCTTGTAACCAGTGCACCCATTGATCGTCCCGAGCTATTTCCTTCAAATAAAAGAAAATATTCGAACTGGACCGGGTCCATAATGCATGAACACAGACGGTGTGTGTTTCATTATCTTGAAGATCCGTGTTAAGTTGATAAAGATGATCCGGAACTGCATTTTAATCTTGAAGATCAAATAGACATTAGCCCCCAAGTGTCATACATATTGCTTGCAATCTGTTTGAGACTTGCTTAATCTTCCTTATCTGAAAAATTTCCTCCTGATGAATTATTCCATATGTTGATATGTCACAGGAAGCTTTAAACGAAGCCGGGTCAGAAGTGGCCGACTTCAAGAATAATCTAGCCGCACAGGAAGTCGCCCGAGGTGAGGCTGATGAAAATGTCGGCTCATTTCCGAAGAACTGACCAAGATCAAAGCCGACTTTGCCTCTTTCAAAGAGTCTGCTAAGACTGAACAAGCCGCCCTTACGCAACGGGCGGATGACCCTGACCAGCGGCTGATGATTGTATCAGATGAACTGCAATCTTTGAAGCGCCATATCAAGAAAATGGCAGCCGCCATATTTGGTAAGTTTTTGAAAGCTTAACCCAAATTGTGTATATGTACTTGTACTGGTGACTCATGATGAAGAACCCGTCTTATGTAGGTTCAAGGAGCCGCCAACTTGCTTCTGACAGCTTGCTGCTCCTGAAGGCTATTTACACTCTGACAGAGCAGCTTTACTTTGGAACTGTTTGCACGATCAAGTCTGTACTCTACAGGGATACCACCCCTTCAACTATTAAAGGGGTCATAGAGCTTCTTTGCATGCTGCCCAAATAGATTATAGAGTTGAAGAAATCAGCCGCCCGACAGGGGGCTATCGTAGCCATAAGTCGGGCATTGGCCTTTGCTCCAGAACTGACTCCTGCAAACATGATGGATGGATTTCCCTCCAAGAAAGATGATGGCTCCGAGTTTACAGAGGCTGACTATGCACGGTGTGTGAAGGCTTCCAAAGTCCTTGCCTCCGTGTTAGCAGAAGAAGTCAATTTGGAGACATATCAGGCGGCTTACAGCGCTGATCAGAAGAGAATCCGCGGCCCCCTCTTTGAGTCCAAGGATCTAATGCCTGCCTGCAGTAAGAACCTTTTTGCTTCTGAACTTGACCCGTCCCCCTTCTTTGAAGAAGGAATCTTTGCAACTTTAACCCACTGCAACTAGGACTTGGAAAATCTTTAGATCAAGAAGGTCGAAGACCCGGAGCAGGGTGGCCCACCGACCAGCTAATGGAGTTGTGAACGTCTGTTGATAGGTCGGCTCTTGTGACCCGCCATGGTGTAAAACACTTAACATATTTTTGGGCTCTACAGAGAGCATATGTAATAGGCTTGTAGTAACTTTGCCTTTGCTTGAACTGTGTCATCGTGCACATATTAAATAGCTCGGCTTAATATATATATCATCTTCCTTGCGCTTCATATTAGATGCATTACCGACTCTTGGCAGCTTAATTGACCTGCAAGAATAGATGTATCCTGACATTATTAGGAGGGCGGTTTAAAAGCATAACCCAAAGATGCTATATCTTCCTAACATGTGTTTTCCACAACGACTCATGTACTGGTTCTACTGGGCTGACTCGCCACTTATCCGGAGGGTCACCTAGCAGAATAGCATTAGTCTTACAGGCAGGTTTTAATCCTCTTTGGCTTAAGAGCCGATCAAGAGGGTGTGTAAGCTGCACCCAGCGGGTGGAAAGCCCCCAAGTGACCTTTGTTGACGGAATCAACTGTTTGGCTTGAGAGCCGACCGATAGGGTCTGATAAGCTACACCCGGAGGCTGGGAAGCCCTCTGGACGATCATGTTGACGGAGTCGACTTTTTGGCTTGAGAGCCGACCGATAGGGTCTGATAAGCTACACCCGGAGGGAAGGAAGCCCCCTGGATGATCAAGTTGACGGAGTCAACTATTTGGCTTGAGAGCCGACCGATAGGGTCTGATAAGCTACACCGAGAGGGTGCGAAGCCCCCTGGATGATCAAGTTGACAGAGTCAACTATTTTGCTTGAGAGCCGCCCGATAGGGTCTGATAAGCTACACCCGGAGGGTGGGAAGCCCCCTGGACGATGAAGTTGACGGAGTCAACTATTTGGCTTGAGAGCCGACCGATAGGGTCTGATAAGATACACCCGGAGGGTGGGAAGCCCCCTGGACGGCCATGTTGATGGAGTCAACTTTTTGGCTTAAGAGCCGAATGATAGTGTCTGATAAGCTACACCCGGAGGGTGGGAAGCCCCCTGGACGACCATGTTTAGATCTTTCTTGTATGGACGAAGATATGCGAAACGGCAGAGGCCCTGGCTGGCAGGGATGCCAATTTTATTCATATATAAATATGATATGTACAATGATAGTGTACAATGTCGAGTCTCAATGACTTAAGTGTAGTAAGGCTGCAGATGCGCTTTGTTCCATGGCCAGTGGGTCAACTGACCCGAGGTATCTGAATTGTCTCGGATGTCAATGAGGTAATATGACCCGTTCTTGTGATTTCTGCTGACCACGAACGGTCCTTCCCATGGATGAGATAGCTTATGCATATTTGTCTGGTCTTCAATCAGCTGCAGCACTAAATCACCTTCTTGAAATGTCCGGGTCTTGACTCTGCGGCTATGATAGCGGTGCAGGTCTTGCTGATAAATCGCCGAACGAGCAGCCGCCAGTTCTCGTTCCTCCTTCAAGGCATCCAACGTGTCTTGACGCGTCGTCTCATTGTCTGTCTCAACATAAGCCGCCACTCGTGGCGAGTCATGCCGGATGTGACTTGTTAACACGACCTCTGCACCGTAAACCATGAAGAGAGGTGTATAACATGTTGATCTGTTGGGGGTGGTCCTAATGCTCCATAAGACGGACGACAATTCCTCCACCCAACAACCCGGCGTTCCCTGTAAAGGAACCATAAGCCGGGGCTTCATACCTCTTAGAATTTCTTGGTTAGCACGCTCCGCCTAACCGTTGGACTGTGGATGAGCAACCGTCGAAAAATCAAGCCGGATGTGTTCCAGGTCGCAGAACGTTTTCATAGCCCCCTTGGACAGGTTCGTGCCATTGTCCATGATGATGTTGTGAGTGTAACCAAAATGGTATATCAACTTTTTGATAAACTGAACCACTGTAGCCACATCACACTTGCTGACCGTCTCAGCCTCTATCCACTTGGTAAATTTGTCAACTACCACCAAGAGGTGCGTCTTCTTGTCCTTGGATCTCTTGAAAGGCACGACCATATCGAGCCCCCAGACTACAAACGGCCAGGTAATTGGCATCATGCGAAAATTTTGAGCCCGAACATGAGCACGCCGGCCAAACTTTTGACAGGCGTCGCACTTGCGAACCAGATCCTCTGCATCCTTGTGAGCCGTCAACTAGAAGAAACCATGCCGGAAAGCCTTGGCTACCAGAGATTTTGAGCCGGCGTGATGTCCGCAATCACCAGCATGAATTTCGTTCAAGATTTCCATACCCTCCTCTGGTGAGACACAACGAAGAAACACTCCGGTGTTGATGCACTTGTGTAACTCGCCATTGACTATCGTCATGGATTTAGACCGTTGGGTGACCTGTCTGGCCAGATTTTCATCATTGGGTAAATCGCCCCGAGTCAAATACGCCAAGTAAGGCACAGTACAATCCAGAATAGCGTGTAGAGCTTCCACCAATTGTCCCTACGGGTCAGGAACAACCAAATCTTCCTCTGAGGGTAATTTGACAGTAAGGTGATGTAAGACGTCCAGAAAGATATTGGGCGGCACCAGCTTTCGCTGAGAGCCTAACCTTGACAGGGCATCAGCCGCCACATTCCCGCGATGATCAATATGATCCACCTGATAACCCTTGAAGTGACCAGCAATGACATCCACCGCGTGACGATAAGCCGCCATCCGCGGATCCTTGGAATCCCAAGTGCCTGAAACTTGCTGAGCCACAAGATCTGAGTTGCCGACGCACCTTACCCGGCTGAAGTTCATCTCCTTAGCTACCCTGAGGCCATGAAGCAGGGCTTCATATTCATCTACATTATTAGTGCAAGGGAACATTAACCGGAGCACATAAGAGAACCTATCACCTTTGGGAGACGTTAAGACAACCCCCGCCCCTGATCCTTCCAGCTGCTTGGATCCATCAAAGTGTATTGTCCAGTATGTGTTATCCGTCTTTTCTTCGGGCGCTTGACATTCTGTCCAGTCGTTTATGAAATCCACAAGGGCCTGAGACTTAACAGCCGTACGAGGTACGTATTTCAAATTGAGAGGCCCCAGCTCTAATGCCCACTTAGCAATCCTACCAGTGGCTTCTCTGTTTTGAATTATGTCCCCCAACGGGGCAGAGCTGACCACGGTGATGTGGTGCCCTAGGAAGTAATGCTTTAACTTGCAGTTGGCCATGAACACCCCATACACTATCTTCTGCCAATGCGGATATCTCTGCTTAGACTCTGTCAGGACCTCACTGATATAATAAACCGGCCTTTGAACTGGATATTCTTTCCTTGCTTCCTTGCGCTCAACCACAATTGCAGCGCTGACAACCCTGTTGTTAGCCTCCACGTATAGGAGCAAGGGCTCTTTCATAGCCAGAGCGGCTAAAACCGGCGGCTCAGTAAGTTGCTTCTTGAGTGCCTCAAACGCTTCACCCGCCGCCGTACTCCAGACAAAAGTGTCTGCCTTTTTCATCAATTGATATAGAGGGACGGCTTTCTCACCAAGGCGGTTTATAAATCGGCTCAACGCGGCGATCCGCCCCACCAGGCGTTGAACATCATTGATGCAAGCCGGCTCAGCCAAGCAGGTGATAGCCTTGATTTTATCCGGGTTAGCTTCAATACCATGCTCAGAGACCAGAAATCCCAAGAGCTTGCCAGCTGGAACACCAAAGACTCACTTTGTTGGGTTAACATCATCTTATAGATCTATAGATTGTCAAAGGTTTCTTTTAAATCATCATGCAGAGTCTCCTTCTTCCTTGACTTGATCACAATATTATCCACATAAGCATGAACGTTGCGCCCAATCTGGTTGTGAAGACAATTCTGCACACAGCGCTGATAAGTTGCCTGGGCACTCTTGAGCCCAAAAGGCATAGACACATAGCAGAAGGCCCCAAAAGGCGTGATGAAAGCTGTCTTCTCTTGGTCCTTAACCGATATTTTGATCTGATGATATCCCGAATAAGCATCCAGGAAGCATAAACTTTCGCAACCCACCGTAGCATCGATGATTTGATCAATGCGGGGGAGAGCAAAAGGATCAGCCAGACAGGCCTTGTTAAGATCCGTATAGTCCACACACATACGCCACGTGCCGTTCTTCTTGAGCACGAGCACTGGGTTAGCAAGCCACTCCGGGTGAAAAACCTCAACGATGAAACCCACCGCTAAGAGCTGGGCGACCTCTTCCCCGATGGCCTTGCATCTCTCCTCGTTGAACCGCCATAGAAATTGCTTGACAGGTTGAAATTTAGGGTCCACATTAAGGTTGTGCTGAGCGAACTCTCTCGACACACCCGACATGTCAGAAGGCTTCCATGCGAAGATGTCCCGATTCTCACGGATGAATTTGATGAGCACGCTTTCCTATTTGGGATCCATATTGGCCCCAATAATGAACTGTTTAGATGAGTCACCCAGAGTAAAATCCACCACCTTAGTATCATCCGCCGAAAATTTGAGGGGCGGCTCAACCTCTGTGGTGGGCTTCTTTAGTGGGGCCATATCCTCCGGGTCGACATTTTCCTTATAGAACTTGAGTTCTGCCTCAGCACAACTGCATTCCCATAAGCCGCGTCCCCTTCTTCGCACTCAATAACCGTATTCCGATCACCATGAATAGTAATCGTGCCTTTTAACCCGGACATCTTGAGCTGTAAATAGACATAACAGGGTCTAGCCATGAACTTGGCATAAGCCGGCCGCCCAAACAATGCATGATAAGGGCTCTTGATCTTTACTACTTCAAACCACAAGGACTCCACCCCGTAGTTGTACTCGTCAGCAAAGGCGACTTCCAAAGAAATCCTGCCCACCGGGTAAGCTGACTTGCCCGGTACTACGCCATGAAAAACTGTTGACGAGGGCTTAAGGTCTTTATCAAGCAGCTTCATCCGTCGAAAGGTATCGTAATACAGGATATTGATGCTGCTGCCACCATCCATAAGTACCTTATTCACCATATATCCTCCCACTAGGGGGGCAACTACTAGGGCTAACCGCCCCATGTCATCAACACGCGACGGGTGATCCTCCCGGCTCCACGTTATGTCATACTTAGACCACTTCAAGTATTGCAGCAGAGCCGGTGTGATTGCGTTAACCGCCCGCTTGCGCAACTTTTGATCCCGCTTGTTAAGGCTAGTCGTAAAAACATGATATTGGCCCGAACTGAGCTGCTTTGGATTACTCTGATACCCGGACTGATTATGTTGCTGTAGATTATTGTTACCAGAGTGCTGAGGATGTCCTCCTTGGTTGCCCTGGCCATGATGACCGGACCCTAAGCCGCCGGATCCAAACACGGCTCCTGACCCGCCTGGGCCTGAGCCGCCGGGCGGGCCACCACCATTGTTGTTATGCTACTGCATGTTATAGTTCTTGAACTTCTGCATGATGTGGCAATTCCCCATGTGTGCCCCGCAACTCTATCGGGCCGGCTGTGCTCCGGACAGGGTTTGTTGAGCATTTCCTCCAAATTGAAAGGAGTCTTATTTTTGTTAAAAGGTGGTCTAAACCTCCCATTTCCCTTAGGATGATTATGGCTGGTGCTGGCATTGGCCACCAGTTCTGACCCGCCATCCGCGTTCTTCCGCTTGCCCTGGTTACCGTTACCTGCTGCACCCTTGCCCTGATTGTTCTTTTTACCTTGGCTAGTCTTCTCCTCATCGGAACCTGGATCCTTCGTGTTATCAGAATCGGCATACTTTGTGAGAGCCACCATGAGTCCTCCCATGTCCTGACACGTACGCTTGAGCTGGCCGAGCTTCTACTTCAGAGGGATGAAGTGACAGTTCTTCTCTAGGATCAGCACCGCTTGAGCCGCCGTGATCTGTTCAGACGAGTGGATGACGGTCGACACCCGCCGGACCCAATGATGAGCCGACTCATTCTCCTGTTGGACATAGTGATCAAGATCCAAAATCGTCATAGGCTGTTTGCAAGTCCCTTGAAAGTTTTTGATGAACCTTGCTCTCAACTCAGCCCATGAATTGATGGTATTGGGTGGCAAACCCTTTAACCACGTGCGTGCCGGACCTTCAAGCATCGTGATGAAATATTTAGCACACACCACCTCATTGACATCCAACATCTCCATAGCCAACTCATAGCTCTCGATCCAGGCCTCCGGAGGAATGTCCGCAGTGTAACTCGGGACTTTGCGAGGTCCTTTGAAATCCTTTGGCAATCGCTCGTTCCGCAGAGCCGGTGCCAAGCATGGTACTCCCACGGCCCTGGTGGTCACTCCCGCTCCTACTGAGATGGAGGGCGCGGGCTCTTGGTGAGCCGTCGTGGCCAAAGCCGTTGCCTCTTGCTGGTTTCTTGCCCGGTTTATGAGTGCCTGTGCATCTAGAGCCGCCTGGTCATCCCCTGGAGGCCCCCTGTGCCGATCGCTGCTAGAATCCGACGACGACTCATAACGTCGGCTGAAGCTGCGGCTGGGGAGGGGGGTTGAATGAACGCGGCTCCGGCTGTAAGGGTATTTGTCCTACTGGGCCATCGCCGTCTGAAGGTACCCAATGGAGTTCCTTACTTCTTCTGCAAAAGGCGCCTCATCTGGAATAGGAATTGTTTCAATCCGGGTGGCTGCGTCCACCATGTTCTTTGCCGGGTTGGAATAATGGCCCGCCGGTGTTGGAAAAACCATTGGTGAGGCCTGGTTTCGTTGAGGCGGGTTAAGCTGTTGTCGCACTGCCGACCGACATCCAGGCGCATCCGCTGCTCGTCCCATTCCTGGCGTATTAAAGAGATTCCTAGCCTCATAATGTTCTGGTAAGCAGGATTGATGCCTCATCTGCTGGACCGCAGCCGCTGATTGCTGCTCTAGCTCATGGCAGAAAGCATCCGTCTTAAGACATTCTGCCTCTACATCCATCTGAACTTTTAATTCGGCTACCCTCTGTTGCTCCTCCGCCATCGATTCCTTGAGTCTTGCGATCTCCAAGTTCCGTGCGGCTTGATTGTCTGGTGTGACTTTGGTGGCCATCAGAGTTGCGAGCTCGTTCATCAGATCCAAAAGAACTTGAGCCGGCGATGGCGGATCAGCTCCCGTGCTTGCTGCTCCAGCGGATGTACTGCTCGTGCCTAGGGCTGACCCTGCCATAAACACGGCCGCATGAACCGACAGCCCGAGATCGTCCATCTCAGAACGCTCCGACTCAGGGTAAGGCTCGTCGTAGCAACCGAGCCCGCTGTTGTGAAGCTGGTAGATCAACTCTGCTTCTCCACTCGAAGATCCATCCTCTGAATAGACAAGAGTCTCCTGCGACGCAGAAGTTTCAAGATCCATACCCTGAGTAAAGCCCACGAAGACGTGCTTCCGACCCGGGTTAATATGGGCGGGTCGCACATATTGGGCGGGTTGTGCGCGCCGAGCCGATACGACGATGCTGGTGCAGATGTCCGGTCCAGGTATAGCTCCGTCGATTTTGCCGATGAAGACGTGGATCCTGCCGAAGGGAACCCGGAATCCAAATTCGACAGAGTCGGCGTCAGGACCCTAGCCGGCGTCGTCGATGTAGAACCGGTCGCAACGACTTGTTCATCCTTCTGACCACGTATCCCTCGAGCCCTAGGAGATAGCCCTTTGAGAGTTCAACACCACCGAGCGCAGGCCCCACGGTGGGCGCCAACTGTCATGGTTTTGTCACGGTAGATGTCGGGGTGAACGGACTTGGATTCGAGGCCATCGCTAAGGTGATGGACTCAAAGGGGTTGATTGGGACGAACAACACGGGTTTACCTAGGTTCGGCCCCTCAAGTAGAGGTAACAGCCTACGTCCTGCTTGTGTTTGTATTACTTGGTGTATCTATTACAAGGGAGCTGATTGCTTGGCCTAGTTCTCGATAGTTGATCTCTCTCTCTAAGTCGCCCCTGGTCTCGCCTTTATATAGGAGGTCAAGACCACGGGTCATACAAGTCATAACCGACTCTCACCACGTGTCTGAGTCTGTCTCTACCTTATCTTGCCTTCCTGAGCAAGTTGTCTCCGGGCGGTTCACCGTCCGGGTCTTCATACCTTCTCCGATCAGGCCACGTCCAGCCCATCTTATCAAGCCGCCCAACGTCTTGGGCTTAAGTCTTCACGGCCCATCCTTAGGCGGTGTACGAGCCGCCAGGTGTGACCCGGGGCCTTAAGGACGGGTCTCACCGTGGGGTTATATCCCCAACAGTGTGTGTTTCATGATTTAACCCTAAAGACCCGGTTATCCATTCTCTCAACTGACTAACATACCATGTTTCAGGGGCAGTCATTGTCACTTAAATTTGCTCAAATTCACTCATCAGCTCCTGTCTCAGTTATTTGCACATTACCAGGGCCGTAGTAAAAAATTAACGTCACTAAATCACACATATCTGTTGACCTAAATTCAACAGGGATAAATATTAAGCAAAAGGCAAACTAATGATTTTACCGAACCAACTAAAATTACCACATCTACCAGAAATATTACCCAAAGCTACCGGATAAACTAAAAATTACCACACAACTAAATATTTGACAACTACATATTCTATCAAACCCTAAACCAATTTTACCGAACCAACTAAAAATACCACAGCTACCCAAAATTTACCGCACCAAATAAAAAATGCAATATAACTAAATATTTGACATCTACATATTTTATCGAACCAACACTAAATATTCTACACACATAAATATCCACACAACTTAACACTACGGGAATGGACGTTGGATATATTACCCTTGAAGCGTGTGAAGAAATGACGAACGGCGGGCTTCAAACACGCGAACAGACGACGAACACCGGAATGTCCACCTCCACCTCCACCACCTCCACCTCCATTGCCTCCACCTCCACCTCCACCTCCACAATGGTCACCACCACCACTACGAGCTACCCCATCACCAGATCGAGGTTACACTAGCATCCCTAGCACTCTAGAAGCAATCTACGGTGAAAAACTAGGAAGAAATCGGCTAACTATGCGGTAAGAAATCGGGGGGCTTCAGGTTGAGAGAGAGTTGAGAAAGAACAGAGAAGAGAGGAAGAGAGGAGGAAGAAAGGGAGAGGGAGGCACGGCCGAAGGTGACTGGGTCCTATCGGCTCCGGCGTAGCCGATTAGGCCCAGCCGGCCCTGCCGCAGCCGACTGGATGGCCTCAGGCCGAGTGATGCATTCGGGCCAGTAGTCGGCCGCCACGTGGCCGACAGCCCAATTATGGGCCACTCGACAGCAACCACTCGGCTACCCCGTGACCGACTGGACCCTGTCGGCTCCCTCGTGTCCGATGGGACGACAAATTTGAAATTTTTTGAACCGGCATAATATGTGACGAAATTAATAATAAAAGATAATATTTAAAAAATATTAGCCCTCGAATGTTATTTGTAAATGAGATTTTGCAAGAAAAAAAACTTCTGATCATGTTTGGCGACCAAAAATTTCAGATTTTTTTGATTTTGTTGTGATGAGGACACCTACACCCGAGTAACCACATCTTAGAAGAAATGAGACCCAGCAACTAATACACCATAGAACACGGTCAGGCAACCTTTGTTGAACTCTCTGAAACACCTTTCCGATTAATGGGACCTTCCTGAAGGACCTAACACACAGATCATTTATGCTTTTCCTTTCGCTGAGCGTGGTATGAGAAGCTTTGCCTTCGTGCTTCTTCAAGATGCAACAAGCTCATATCGCGGCTGCCAAGAACGGTGATGATCTGGTAGATAGAATGGTTAATTGCAGAAGTTAGCACAAAATGATGACTTTTCAATTTTCATTTGCATACTCTAAGGGCATTAGACACTTACCTATGACACCAAAGTGGCGCGTCTGACAAGCTCCTGAGTCCTGACTATTATAGCACCCCTTCTAAATGAATAGCATCCAAGATCACATTAGAACTGCCCGTGCTCAATATAATCTGGATCTATTCTACCGCCATGGTCCACGGCCTAGTGACAAGGAGATCTCAACCTTCATGCTTCTAGGAAGTAAGAGCATTGCTAGATTATCCATTGTAATTTTGTGAGTAAATATATGTCTTTTGAGGTTGAATAAATACAATATTCTTTTAATAACTATTTTTATTTAGGCAGGATGAACAAAAAAGGGTCCCCCCGCGCTTTATATTATAAAGCATACCACCAATAACAACTAACATCCACAAGTTCAAGGTTCACGAGCAACAAGAAAAAATAAAATAAGAGGCTGGCTGGGGCACAACACAACAAACCCCAAAGATAAATAGCTAGCTAATCAGGCTCCGGAGGCGGAGGGGGGAGCGGCGGCGCAAGAGAGATGGCGGCGGAGCGGAGCCCGGCGATGATGGTGCTGATATTGTCTCGATGGCGCCGCTTGCTAAGAGGCCACTAGAGCTGCAGGAAGCCGCACATTTTATAAATGGCATCAGTAGTCCGAAGCGAAATCACGTGCTCTATCACAATTTTATTGCACACGTTCCAAAGCGACCAAGCTAGCGCACTCATCGCCACCCAGAGGACGGGACGCGTCCCGCAGGGGGAATCAAGGGTCTCGCGGAAGAGATCCGGGAGATTGTCATGGGCCCAGTTGCCTCCAGCCATCTCGCGGAAACAGCTCCATAGGAAAATGGCAGCCGGGCAGCAAAGGAATATATGGTTATTGTCCTCAGGGATATCACAATGAGGGAATGTATGGTCCACTACTAGGGAAAACCTTATAGACAGGAGCCTACTAGTAGCGCTGGAAAAATAAAACCGCTGCTACTAATTACCAGTAGCGTTGTATTCCTGCAGCGCTACAACCAAGGGCTTAGCAGTAGCGTTGGGCGCTAAGAAAGCGCTACTGATAAGGTGGCCCCGACGACTCCGCCGACACTATTTATAGTAACAACGCTGGGTGGGAGTAAGCGCTACTGCTAAGGCCACTGCCAGTAGCGCTTTCTGACATGCAAGCGCTACTGCTAATGTGCCACACATAGTAACAACGCTTTTTTGTAAGCAGCGATACTGCTAGTTGCGGCTGCTGCCACCTTTTCACCCCCTCCCTCTCTCCCCCACTTTGCCCTCTCTCCCCTCCTTTCCCCTCTCCACTCTCCACCATTGTTGCTCTTCTTCTCTCTTCCTCCTACCTCTCTAATTCTCTCCTCATTAAGGTCCCCCTCCACCATAACTCTCCTCCATAAATGGCTTCTCTCACATTATCTCTCTTTCTCCTACCTCTCTTCCTCTCCCTCCATTAATGTTCCCCTCCAACATAACTCTCTCTCCATTAGTTAGCTAGCTAGATTCACCTCTCCTCCCCAAGAACTAGATCTAGCTAGCTATTTAGGCATCCACATGTCTCGATTGGTCTCTCTCATCATCTAATTAACGGCGTGCTCTCTCAATCGGTATCGCTCTTGGGAGATATATAGGTGAGTAAAAATTTATTCATTTCAAGAATGAGAATATGTGTGTTAATGCGAATATGTGTGTTTGGGATATATGGAGAGATTTGTGTGAGTGACATGCCCTCGAGTTGCTTCTGTTTCGCCGAGATGTCGATTTATTTCCGTTTCGGTGAATTTCTAGCAAACTCAATATGTCCTATTTTTAGGCAAGGCCATGCCAAAATTTTATATGACTTTGAAGCATGCATGCATTATTTATTTTATAACCCTTTTGCTTGTTATACCGTGCAGTCGGTCATGAAGGTGAGTGGATGGAAGGTGGAGCGGTACATGCAATCCGCGGTGATGGACATGTACGCAAATAATCGGACTAGGATTAGATGTCCGTGTGCAAGATGCAAAGAAGGAGTCCTTTTCGACCCTTTTGATCGTGGCACTTTGAAGGCGCACCTGCTGAAGAATGGTTTCATGGGTGGCTATACTCAGTGGATAAGTTAAGAAGTTGGTGATGATGAGGACGTCCAGATGGCAGGGAATAACGACATTGGGCTCGACGAAGAGATGACCGATCGACACGATGATGACGCCGGGGAAGAGTCTGGAAATGTCAGCATCGGAGAAGATTCTAGACTTGGCGAAGAAAAGTCCGGACATGGCAGAGAAGAGGTCACGCTGCAGTCTTCGATGCTACTAAGTGCAGTCGTGCAGGACCCTCATGTTCGAGACCTCCTTCGCAAGAGTACGACTAGCGAGAGAGCTGCTTCTAGAGAGGATGCCAAGCTAGCGCAACTTGAAGTAGACTCGAAGACTCCATTGTATGACGGTTGCGATCCCGAGGTGACCCACTTGAGTTTCACGCTCGAACTTCTGAAGACGAAAGCCAAAAACAAATGGACAGACAAAAGCCTCGATGGGCATTTGAAGTATCTACATAATAAAATTCTTCCCGCGGGGAACCTGTGTCCTACTAGTGTCGAGGAGGCCAAGAAAATCAGTTTCCATTTTGATTTGCCGCACATTAGGTACCACGCATGCATTAACAATTGCATCATTTATCGGGGGGACCATGCGAAAAAACTAGTTGTCCAGTGTGCAATGCTTCTCGATACAAGAAGGCGGGAAAGAAAGCTCCTCAGAAAGTTGTATGGTACTTTCCGATCACTCCTCGTCTACAACGGTATTTCGTAGATCCTAAGGAAGCAAAGCTCATGCGCTGGCACGCGAAGAGGAAGAAGCCCGGCGATGGAGATGATCCAAAGCTGAGACACCTCGTAGATGGTAGCCACTAGAGAGCATTCATCGCTGTATATGGATGTGCTACAAAATATCCAAGGAACATCATGCTTGGTGTGAGTACCGATGGCATGAATCCGTTTGGAAACTAGAACACCAACCACAGCACATGGCCCGTGTTTGTATGGATGTACAACCTCTCCCCATGGAAGTGCATGAAGACAAAGTACGTACACATGAGCATGCTGATTCAAGGTCCGAAACAACCAGGAAATAATATTAACCTGTATATGGGGCTTCTGCAAGAGGAGCTAGACACGTTATGGAAAACACCGGCATGGACATGGGACGCCAGCAAAGGAGAGTATTTCCATATGAGAGTTGCGTTGATGATGGCGGTGCACGACTATCTCGGTTATGGGTACACCTCAGGCCAGGTGTGCCACGGATACTGCGGATGCACGGGGTGCATGGATGATACAACCTCTCAGCAGCTTACGTCAACGAAAGATGGCGGGTCCGGGAAAATCGTGTACATGGGCCATCGTAGATGGCTTGAGAAGGATGACCCATGGAGAAAGCGTGGAAATCTATTAATTGGGTTGGATGAGCTTCGATTACCTCCACGTAAGAGGAGCGGCGCAGAAATCGACAAGCTGTTGGGAAACTGGGAACAATGCCCCACACCGGGAAAGATCAAAAAGGCGTCGGAGCCGCTGCTGAAGGTATGGAAAACGAGGTCTGTTTTCTGGGACTTGGAGTACTGGCCCAATCATGACATGCCTCATTGCCTTGATCAAATGCATATCACGAAGAATGTCATGATTGGCACACTCATGAACATGCCAGAGAAGACCAAGGATGGGCCGAAGGAAAAGAAAGACTTGGAAGATTTTAAGGTCAGGAAAGATCTCCACCGTAAAAAGTCAACAGATGAGACGGAGATAGAGACGGAGGAGGGGGAAAGGGGCAGAAAAGTCAACAAGGAGGAGAATTATTGCCCCCTTCTTGATTCACCTTAAGTGTGAAGGAGATCGATCAATTCATCAAGTGCCTTATGGGAATCAAAGTCAGTTCCGGTTACTATGGGAAGATAAGCAGATTTCTAGACCCCAAGAAGAAAAGGTTCAGCGGGATGAAGTCTCATGACTGTCACATGATGATGACGCAGATACTCCCGGTTGCCATTAGAGGGATAATGGAGAAGCACGTCCGTGACATGCTTACTGGTCTTTGCAACTTCTTGGACATTATCTCCCAAAAGTCCATAAGTGTGAAGCAGCTCTGAAGGCTATAGGAAGAGATCGTTGTCATACTATGTGAGCTTGAGTACTTCCCGCCCGCGTTCTTTGACGTCATGGTGCATCTGTGTGTCCACATTGTGGATGACATCATCGACCTCGGGCCGACATTCCTTCACAGCATGATGCCGTTCGAGAGGATGAATGGGGTCATCAAAGGATTCGTTCGTAACATGACCCGTCCCGAAGGGAGCATCGTCCAGGGGTATCTGACGCATGAGTGTGTCTCCTTTTGTGAGAATTATATAGGTGTCAGAGACCCTGTTGTTGGTTTGCCTGTTAAGAAGCACGATGGGAAGCTCGAAGGAGATGGTCATAATAACGGCCGGAGGGAATTGCACGTGGACTACTCGGATCGACGGAACGACTTTGACATGGCTAACTTAGTAGTGCTACAACACCTAGATGTGGTAGATGATTTTGTGGCACGGCACAAAGAAAGAATCACAAAGAAGTACCGTGATAAGGGGATTCTCAAGACGGACGACAAAGTTACTATAGTGCACAACGCCACTTTCTTGCGTTGGTTCAAAGAGCAAGTTCTTGAAAATCCCCCACAAGAGGGAAGTTCGAACGGATTGCTAATACACGCCTTAGCACATGGCCCTGCGCCCAAGCTCGCGACCTATCAGTCCGACGATATCAATGGGTACACGTTCTACACGGAGGCCAAAGACATGGACAGTGATTACCAGAACTCCAGGGGCACAATTCAATGCGTGACCGACGCCAACGGCAGAACTAAAAGATTCTACAGAAGGGTCGAAGAGATCTGGGAGCTTGACTATGCTGGAATGCACGATGCGACGATGTTCCATGTCAGATGGGCCAAGAACATCGTAAGAGAAAACAAGTATTTAACCACCATGTCTATACCCAACGCGAAGAGCAGTCTCGTGAACGTTAACGTCATTGCCAAAAATGAGCCATGGGTACACTCTAAGCACATGACACAATGCTTCTTCATAACCGACCCGGCCAATCCCAGCCGTGTTGTCGTGAGCAGATCCAAAAGGAGCATCATCGGAATGGATGGAGTCGCCAACGAGGAAGATTACGACCAATACGGCAACCCAATGCGGGAAGATGATGATGACGATGAAGCATACGTGAAAATAAGAATAAATACTACATTACCTAAGAAAGATCGTACTCCATGGCTCCGGAAAAGTCACAAGGAGGGGCTCAATTACTCGGCAACGAACAAGAAAGGGAAGAAGCACAATGTGAAACGTCGTCGACACAGCTGATCAGAAACCATCATTTATATATATATATATATATATATATATATATATATATGTATCTACTTTGTGTACGCACTTAAGTAACCGTTATTGGTCAACTGATATGTTACCACCAAATGCATGGTTCCGGTGATAATATTCGCGCCGTGTGCGAGGGGGTGACGCCGTCATCGGGAGAAAAACAAAAAACAAAAAACAAAAACAAAAGGGAGAAAGCAATACAAAAGAAAAGTAAAGTAAACAGAAAAGAAAAGGATAGTAATAAAAGAAAAGAAAACTAAAAACTAGAAAAGGAAAAATAATTAAAAAAATAAAATTGGAATATTTAGCAGTAGCGCTGGTTTAGGAACAAGCGCTATAGCTTGTTGGGGAACGCTGCATGGGAAATAAACAAAATTCTACGCACACGCACGATCTATCCATGGTGATGAGCATCTACGAGAGGGAGAGTGGATCTACATACCCTTGTAGATCGCTAAGCGGGAAGCGTTGAGAAACGCGGTTGGTGTAGTCGAACGTCTTCGCGATCCAAATCGCCGAGCATCCCGCGATCTCATCACGATCCGTCCCGCGATCCAATCACGATCCATCCCGCGAACTCATCACGATCAGTTCCACGATCTCATCACGATCCGTCCCGCGATCTCGATCAAAGTCCTTCCGATCTAGCGCCGAACGGACGGCACCTCCGCGTTCAGCACACGTACAGCTTGATGACGATTTCCGCCTTCTTGATCCAGCAAGAGGGAGCGGAGAGGTAGAAGAGTTCTCCGACAGCGTGACGGCGCTGCAGCGATGGTGGTGGAGCTATTCTAACAGGGCTTCGCCTAAGCACTGCAGAATACCGATCTAGAGGAGAAACTATGCACTAGAGGAACGGGTAGCACGTGGTTGAAAATCTTGTGCCAAAACCCTAAAACCCTCTAGTATATATAGGAGTCGAGGAGTAGGAGGCTTGGCTCCCAAGGAGTCATCCCTTGGGTCGGCCAAACCAGGAGGGAGTAGTCCTCCTCCTCCACTCCTAGTAGGATTAGGACTCCTTCCTAATTTAGTCCTTTTGCCTTTTTCCACCTTTTTCCTTTTGGGATTTTTCTTCCCAGCCGCATGTGCCCTTTTTGGGACTTCCTCCAGCCCACTAAGGGCTGGTATTCATCCTCCCACAACCCATGTAGCCTATTGGGTCGAAATACCCCTCCCGATGGTCTCCCGGTACACTACCGGCACACCCGGTACACTACCAATAAGCCCGAAACTTTTCCGGCGACAAAAATAGGACTTCCTATATAACAATCTTTACCTCCGGACCATTCCGGAGCTCCTCGTGACATCCGGGATCTCATTCGGGACTCCAAACAACCTTCGGTCACCACCATACATAACTCTATACTACCGAAACGTCACCAAACCTTAAGTGTGCAGACCCTGCGGGTTCGAGAACTATGTAGACATGACCGAGACACCTCTATAGTCAATAACCAATAGCGGGACCTAGATGCCCATATTGGTTCCTACATATTCTACAAAGATCTTTATCGGTCGAACCTCTATGTCAAGGATTCAGTTAATCCCGTATGCTGTTCCCTTTGTTCTTCGGTATGTTACTTGCCCGAGATTCGATCGTCGGCATCTCCATACCTAGTTCAACCTCGTTACTGGCAAGTCTCTTTACTCATTCTGTAACACAAGATCCCGTGACTAACACTTAGTCACATTGCTTGCAAGGCTTATTGTGATGTTGTATTACCGAGTGGGCCCTGAGATACCTCTTCGTCACACGGAGTAACAAATCCCAGTCTTGATCCATGCCAACTCAACAGACACCTTCGGAGATACCTGTAGAGCACCTTTATAGTCACCCAGTTACGTTGCGACGTTTTATACACACAAGGCACTCTTCTGGTATCCGTGAGTTACATGATCTCATGGTCATAGGAACATATACTTGACATGCAAAAAATAGTAGCAATAAACTGACACGATCATATGCTACGTTTGTAGTTTGGGTCTTGTCCATCATATCATTCTCCAGATGATGTGATCCCGTTAGCAAATGACATCTCATGTCCATGACTAGGAAACCACAGCCATCTTTGATCAACGAGCTAGTCTATTAGAGGCATACTAGGGACATGGTGTTGTCTATGTATCCACACATGTATCTGAGTTTCCGATCAACACAATTATAGCATGGATAATAAACGATTATCATGAACAAGGAAATATGATAATAACCAATTTATTATTTCCTCTAGGGCATATTTCCAACAGTCTCCCACTTGCACTAGAGTCAATAATCTAGTTCACATCACCATGTGATTCGCATTGTTATCAATCTAACACCCAATGAGTTCTGGGGCTCCATCATGCTTTGCATGTGAGAGAGGTCTTGTAGTCAACGGGTCTACGACATTCAGATCCGGGTGTACTTTGCAAATCTCTACGTCAAACTGTAAACATTGCTACCACACTCCACTTGGTACTATTCCGAATGGCTGCTCCACTATACGTATCTGGATTGCTACTAAGAGTCATCCGGATTAGTGTTAAAGCTTGCATCGATGTAACTCTTTACGACGAACCCTTTATCACCTCCATAATCGAGAAACATTTCCTTAGTATTTTAGTCACTAAGGATAATCTTGACCGCTGTCCAGTGATCCACTCCTGGATCACTTTTGTACCCCTTAACAGACTCATGGCAAGGCACACACCAGGTGCGGTACACAACATGGCATAATATAGAGCCTATGGCTAAGGCATAGGGGACGATGTTCGTCCTTTCTCTTTCTTCTGCCGTTGTGGAGCTTTGAGTCTCACTCAACTTCACACCTTACAAATCAGGCGAGAACTCTTTCTTTGACTGATCCATTTTGAACTCTTTCAAAATCTTGTCAAGGTATGTACTCATTGAAAGTCTTATCAAACATCTTCATCTATCTCTATAGATCTTGATGCTCAACAATTAGGTAGCTTTATCCAGGTCTTCCTTTGAAAAACTCTTTTCAAACAACCGTTTATGCTTTCCAGAAATTCTACATCATTTCCGATCAACAATATGTCATCCACATATACTTATCAGAAATTCTATAGGCTCCAACTCACTTTATTGTAAATACAAGTTTCTTGTAAACTTTGTATAGACTCAAAAACTTTGATCACCGCATCAAAGTGTATATTCCAACTTTGAGATGCTTGCTTCAGTTCATAGAAGGATCACTGAAGCTTGCACACCTTTTAGCATCCTTAGTACTGACAAAACCTTCTGGTTGTATCACATACAACCTTTCCTCAAGTAAACCGTTAAGGAAACGATGTTTTGACATCCATCTGCCAGATTTCCTAAGTGAAAAAATGCCACAACTGCTAACATAATTCCAACAGAATTTAGCATCGCTATGAGTGAGAAAGTCTCATCGCAGTCAACTCCTTGAACTTGTCGTAAACTTCTTTGCAACAAGTCGAGCTTTACAAATGGTGACATTTACCATGAGCGTCTGTCTTCATTTTAAACATCCATTTGTACTCAACGAGCTGCCGTCCAATGAGCAAGTCTACCAAAGTCTATACTTGGTTTTCATACATGGATCCTATCTCGGACTTCATGGCCTCTAACCATTTGTCGGAATCTGGGCCCATCATCGCTTCTCCACAGCTCGTAGGTTCATCGTTGTCCAACAACGTGACCTCCAAGACACGGTTGTTGTACCGCTCAGGAGCAGTACACATCCTTGTCAACCTACGAGGTTCGATAGTAACTTGATCCGAAGCTTCATGATCATCATCCTTAACTTCCTCTTCAACTAACTTAGGCTTCACAGAAACATCTTCCTCCGCTGCGCTACTCTCTGGTTGAAACAAAGGTTCAACAACCTCATCAAGTTCTATCTTCCTCCCACTCAATTCTTTCGAGAAAAACTCTTTCTCGAGAAAGGACCAAGTTTTAGCAACAAACACTTTATGCTTGGATCTGAGATAGAAGGTTTTACCCAACTGTTCTTAGGGTATTCTATGAATATGCATTTGTCTGCTTTGGGTTCAAGCTCATTAGGTGAAAACCTTTTTCACATAAGTGTTGCAGCCCCAAACATTAAGAAATGACATCTTAGGTTTCTATCAAACCATATGGTGTGATCTCAATGGATTTAGATGGTGCCCTATTTAAAGTGAATGTAGTTGTGTCTAATGCATAACCCCAAAATTATAGTAGCAAAACGATAAGAGACATCATAGCACGCACCATATCTAGTAGAGCACGACTATGACGTTCGGACACACCATCACACTATGGTGTTCCAGGTGGCGTGAGTTGTGAAACAACTTTCACATTGTCTAAAGTTGTATGCCAAACTCGTAACTCAGATATTCACCTCCACGATCATATCGCAGACATTTTTATCTTCTTGTCACGATGATCTTAAACTTCACTTTGAATTTTCTTAAACTTTCAAACGATTCAGACTTGTGTTTCATTAAGTAAATATACACTATATCTACTCAAATCATCAGTGAAGGTAAGAAAATAACGATATCCACCGCACGCTACAAGACTCATTGGATTGCATACATCAACATGTATCATTTCGTATAAATCACTTGCCCACTCCATCCATCTGGAAATAGGGTCCTTAGTCATCTTGCCCAAGAGGCATGGTTCGCATGTCTCAACTGATTCGAAATTGAATGAGTCCAAAGATCCATAAGCATGGAGCTTCTTCATGCGCTTTATACCAATATGACATTTAGCGGCAGTGCCACAAGTATGTGGTACTATCATTATTAACTTTGTATTTTTTTGGCATCAATGTTATGAACATGTGTATTACTACAATAAAGATTCAACAAACCATTCTCACTAGGTGCATGACCATTGAAGGTATCATTCATGTAAGCAGAATAACCATTATTCTCTAACTTAAATAAATAACCATGTTGCAATAAACACGATCAAATCACATTCATGCTCAACGCAAAACACCAAATAATATTTATTTAGTTTTGTCACTAATCCCTAAGATAGAGAGCGTGCGATGTTGATCACATCAACCTTGGAAACATTTCCAACACACATCGTCACCTCACCCTTAGCTAGTTCTCCGTCTATTCCATAGCTTTTATTTTGAGTAACTAACATTTAGCAACCGAACCGGTATCCAATACCTAGGTGCTACTAGGAGTACTAGCAAGGTACACATCAATAACACATATATTAAATATACTTCTATTGATGTTGCCAGGCTTCTTATCTACCAAGTATCTAGGGTTGTTCCGCTTCAGCGACCGCTCTCCTCATAATCGAAGCACTTAGTCTCGGCTTTGGGTTCAACTTTGGGTTGCTTCACTGGAGCAGCAACTCACTTGCTATCCATGAAGTTTCCCTCCTTGCTCCTACACTTCTTGAAACGAGAGGTTTGACTAACCATCAACACTTGACGCTCCTTCTTGATTTCTACCTTCGAAGTGTCAAACATCGCGAACAGCTCAGGGATCATTATTTCTATCCCTGGCGTTTTATAGTTCATCACCAAGTTCTAGTAGCTTAGTGACAGTGACTTGGAGAACTATATCAATCACTATCTTATCTAGAAGATCAACTCCCACTCGATTCAACCGATTGTAGCACCCAGACAATCTGAGCACATGCTCCACAATTGAACTATTCTCCTTCATCTTGTAGGCAAAGAATCTTGTTGGAGATCTCATATCTCGCAACACGGGCACGAGCCTGAGATCCTAATTTCAGCTCTTAGAACATCTCATATGTTCCGTGATGTTCAAAACGTTTCGGAGCCTCAATTTTAAGCCATAATGCATGACGCACTAAACTATCAAGTATTCATCGAAACGCGTCTGTCAGATGTTCGCAACATCTACAGATAACGCTAGAGGGGGTGGAGCACCGAGCGGTGCATTACGGACATAAGCCTTCTGTGCAGCAATGAGGACAATCCTTAGATCATGGACCCAGTCCGCAATATTGCTACCATCATCTTTCAACTCTATTTCTCTAGAACAAATAAAAATTCAAGGGAGCTACAGCGCGAGCAAGTAATCTACAACATAATTTGCAAAGATACTATTGACTATGTTCATGATAATGAATTAAATTAATCATATTACTGAAGAACTCCCACTCAAATTGACATCCCTCCGGTCATTCGAGTGATACATGATCCAAATTCACCAACTCAAGTCCTATAATCACGTGACTTGAGGTGGTTTCAATGGTGAACATCATCATGTTGATCATATCTGCTATATGACTCATGTTCGACCTTTCGGTCTCTTGATTTCCGAGGCCATGTATGTACATGCTAGGCTCGTCAAGTTTAACCCAAGTGTTCTGCATGTGCAACACTGGCTTGCACCCGTTGTATGTGAACGTAGAGTCTATCACACCCGATCATCACGTGGTGTCTCAACACGACGAACTTTCGCAATGGTGCACACTCGGGGATAACACAATTTATCTTGAAATTTAAGTGAGGGGTCACCTTATAATGCTACCGTCGTCCTAAGAAAAACAAGGTGCATAAAAGGATTAACATCACATGCAAATCATAAGTGACATGATATGGCCATGAACTTGTGCTTTTTATATCCATCTTGAAAGCACCGGCATTATCTCCATCGTCACCGGCATGACACCATGATCTCCATCATCTTGATCTCCATCAACGTGTCGCCATCGGGGTTGTCGCGCCCACCATGCTTCTACTACTATTGCTACCGTTTAGCGATAAAGTAAAGCATTACATAGCACTTAATGATTGACACGGAAGGTCATACAATAATTAAAGACAACCTTATGGCTCCTGTCGGTTGCCGTACTCATTAACATGCAAGTTGTGATATTCTATATCACATATATCTCATGCAAGTCATCTCATACATCACATATATCTCATCATGTAATTGGCCATATCACATGACAACATACCCTGCAAAAACAAGTTAGACGTCCTCTAATTGTTGTTGCATGTTTTACGTGGCTGCTACAGGTATCTAGCAAGAACAATTCTCACCTACGCAAAAACCACAACGGTGATACATAAGTTGCTTTTCAACCTTCTCAAGGACTGCCGTTGTCGAATCCGATCCAACTAAAGTAGGAGGAATAGACACCCGCCAGCCATCTTTCTGCAACGAGGTTACACGTCAGTCGATGGAACCGGTCTCTCATAAGCGTACGAGTAAGGTTGGTCCGGGCCGCTTCATCCCACAATACCGCTGAACCAAAACACGACCAAGGGAGGAAGCAATCTAAGCATCAACGCCCACAAACTCTTTGTGTTCTACTCGAGATCTCATCTACACATAGACCTAGCTCATGATGCCACTGTTGGGGAACGTTGCATGGAAAACAAAAAAAATTCTACACACATGCAAGATCTATCCATGGTGATGAGCATCTACGAGAGGGAGAGTGGATCTACAAACCCTTGTAGATCGCTAAGCGAGAAGCGTTAAGAAACACGATTGATGTAGTTGAACGTCTTTGCGATCCAAATCGCCGAGCATCCCGCGATCTCATCACGATCCGTCCCGCAATCCAATCATGAGCCGTCCCGCAAACTCATCACGATCCGTCCCGCGATCTCATCACCATCCGTCCCACGATCTCGATCACGGTCCTTCTGATCTAGCGCCGAACGGACGTCACCTCCGCGTTCAGCACACGTACAGCTTGATGACGATCTCCGCCTTCTTGATCCAGCAAGAGGGAGCGGAGATGTAGAAGAGTTCTCCGGCAGCATGACGGTGCTGCGGCGATGGTGGTGGAGCTATTCCGGCAGGGCTTCGCCTAAACACTGCAGAAAACCGATCTAGAGGAGAAACTATGCACTAGAGGAACGGGTAGCACGTGGCTGAAAATCTTGTGCCAAAACCCTAAAACCCTCTAGTATATATAGGAGGAGAGGAGGAGGAGGCTTGGCTCCCAAGGAGCCAGCCCTTGGGTCGGCCGAACCAGGAGGGAGGAGTCCTCCTCCTCCACTCCTAGTAGGATTAGGACTCCTTCGTAATTTAGTCCTTATGCCTTTTTCCACCTTTTTCCTTTTGGGATTTTTCTTCCCAGCCGCATGGGCCCTTTTTGGGACTTCCTCCAGCCCACTAAGGGCTGGTATTCATCCACCCACAGCCCATATAGCCTCTTGGGTCGAAATACCCCTCCCGATGGTCTCCCGATACACTACCGGCACTCCCGATACACTACCAATAAGCCCGAAACTTTTCCGGCGACCAAAATAGGACTTTCCATATATCACGCTTTACCTACGAACAGTTCCGGAGCTCCTCTTGACGTCCGAGATCTCATTTGGGACTCCAAACAACCTTCAGTCACCACCATACATAACTCTATACTACCGAAACGTCACCGAACCGTAAGTGTGCAGACCCTACGGGTTCGAGAACTATGTAGACATGACCGAGACACCTCTACGGTCAATAACCAATAGCGGGACCTGGATGCCCATATTGGTTCCTACATATGCTACGAAGATCTTTATCGGTCGAACCTCTATGTCAAGGATTCAGTTATAACCGTCTCATGTTCCCTTTGTTCTTCGGTATGTTACTTGCCCGAGATTCGATCGTCGGTATCTCCATACCTAGTTCAACCTCGTTACCGGGAAGTCTCTTTACTCGTTTCGTAACACAAGATCCCGTGACTAACACTTAGTCACATTGCTTGGAAGGCTTATTGTGATGTTGTATTACCGAGTGGGCCATGAGAAACCTCTCCGTCACACGGAGTAACAAATCCCAGTCTTGATCCATGCCAACTCAATAGACACCTTCGGAGATACCTGTATAGTCACCCAATTACGTTGCAACGTTTGATACACACAAGGCGCTCTTCCGGTATCCATGAGTTACATGATCTCATGGTCATAGGAACATATACTTGACATGCAGAAAACAGTAGCAATAAACTGACACGATCATATGCTACGTTTGTAGTTTGGGTCTTGTCCATCACATCATTGTCGAAATGATGTGATCCCATTACCAAATGACATCTCATGTCCATGACTAGGACACCACAGCCATCTTTGATCAACGAGCTAGTCTATTAGAGGCATGGTACGGACATAGTGTTGTCTATGTATCCACACATGTATCTGAGTTTCCGATCAACACAATTATAGCATGGACAATAAACGGTTATCATGAACAAGGAAATATGATAATAACCAATTTATTATTGCCTCTAGGGCATATTTCCAACATAGCTACCTTAGCTATAGCGCTTGTTCCTAAACCAGCGCTACTTCTATTTGGGGTTAACCCCCAAGAGGGCTCCTCCGTAGCAGCAGCGCTGGTTTAGGAACAAGCGCTATAGCTAAGGTAGCTATAGCGCTGGTTCCTAAACCAGCGCTACTGCTATTTTTACTTAACCCCTCGCCGCTCAGGCTCAAAATTTTGCCAAGTCCTTCCCCCCCCCCCTCTTCACCTCTGTCGTCGCCATTGCACAACCCACCCTCGACCTTGGCCCTAGCCGTCACCCTCTCCTCTCTCTCCCCCGAGCACGCCCTCGACCTCATCGCTGTCGCCGCACTCTCCCCTCTCTTCCCCCTCTCCTCTGTCGTTGTTGTTCGAGGCCGCCCTCGAACTCACGCCGTCGCCGCCCTCTCCACTCCCTCCCCCTCTCCTCTGTCGCTGCCGCTCGAGGCCCCCCTCGACCTCATGCCGCACGTCGTCACCACCCTCTCCCCTGCCCACCCTCGACCTCGCCGCCAGCCACGCGAGCCCGCCCTCGACCTCACCGCCGCCGCCGCCCTTTTCCCTGCCTGCCCTAGACCTATCTGCCGTAAGCCTCTCGATCACCTCTGCCCTGCCCTCCTCTCTCTTTAGCTAAGGAAAAAATATTAGGAAATTAGCTAGGGATTTTTTTAGGAAATTTGCTTGGGCAAAAAACAGTAGCATTTAGTTTTCATTGATGTTCATTGTTTCTTGGTTAGCTAGGAAAAAAAATTAGCTAGGACAAAAAACTAGCTAGGGCAAATTTTTTTATGAAATTAGCTAGGGCAAAAAACAGTAGCATTTACTTCTCGTCGATGTTCATTGTTGCTTGGTTAGCTAGGACAAAAAATTAGCTAGGACAAAAAATTAGTTAGGACAAAAAACAGAATAAATGTTTATTGTTATATGATATATGTCATTGATGTTCATTATTGCTATATGTTCATTTGCATATTCCATATTTTAGGAATGTAGTATGATATATGTTCATTGTTGTTCATTGTTGCTATATGATATATGATATATGTCATTTGGTATCTGATATATGACATTGATGTTTTGCCGGAATGTCTGAGTGGCCTATGTTTTGCCGGAATGTTGATTCATTTCCGTTCTGGTAAATTTCACGCGCTCCATATGTCCACTTTTTAGCAAAGGTCATGCAGAAAATTTCAGTGATTTTCGGCATGACTTGTGCTAGAAACTAGGACATATGGAGTGTCCGGGATTTGCCTTAAGGGGAATTAATAAACATTACGACCAAATATATATAGGCCCCTTTTTCTCTTCATTATATCTTTTATTTACACTTGTTGAATAGGAAACACGTCTAACGACGCCCGGGTGTTCTGCTCGCCTCGTAGTAGACCCCCACGAGGCAGCAAATGCATATTTCGATTACCTGGACAAACACCAGATGGGGTTGCATGGTGGCGGCAGTGGCACCAACCCTAACACCGACACCGGCACCGGCACCGACACCACCCCCGAGACCGGGAACAATGCTGTCGTAACCGGTAAAGCGCCGAAGAAGAAGAGGTCACGCAAACCAAACGAGCTTGGCATCGGACAAATTATGGTCACGGAGATGCACCCGAAGAAGTTAGAGCCAACGGCGCCGGAGAAAGCGCGCTCGTGCTGGGGAAATCAACTAGGATGCATCCTTAGGGAAACCGCGAACATCAGTGACGTTCTGTTGAAGAAGATACCACATATGGAGCACATGCTCCTAAAGAAGTTGCACAATAGGTTCCTGTTCCCCGCTCGGGATGAAAAAACATTTAAAGACCCGTGGGACGATGTCGCCATGACAAAGATAAACGCCAAGGCGATGATGACGTTCACCAACGACTTGTCCTCCTGGAAAGTTCAGGTGAAAAAAGCGATTGCAAAGAATGAACCGTGGTCCAAGATTCATGCTGATAATCCGTCAATAACGGAAGAGGACTTTGAAAAATTCAAGGAGAATTGCGGTAAAGAAGAAGTCAAGGCAAGGTCGGAGAAAATGAAGGCGCTCCAGGCCAGGAACACGCCTTCCCACCGCCTCGGAAGCCATGGTTACGAGGGGAAGATGCACGTATGGGCCAAGGAGGACGCCGAACGTGAAAGTCATGGAATCCCAGACCCCTTGGCGGACTTCACCGACCCGCTAGAGCATGACTGGATCAGGGCCCGGTACAAGTGGGACAAAGTCAACAAGATCTTTTACACGGACCCGAACACGAGGGAGTTCATGAGACTTCTGGTAATTGTTATATTAACACATTATCATATTAGCTTCCAAACAGTTCGACTACAAGTTTTGTCACATTAGTAAACCATCCATGTCCCTTTTGCAGAAAGAGTAGCACCAAAAGGCAGCCGAAAGCGACAAGTCGTCACATTCGTCGGCGAGGCCCAAGTGGGACACCCCATTTAACCGGGCCCTGAACATACTGAAAAAGGTCCCGGTGGACAAGCCGCCGTCCTATGGATGTGTGCATGGCGTCTGAGATGGCGCCTCGTGGAAGACGTGCTACAGCGAGGAGCCAGAGGAAACAAGGAAGAGACGGTAGGTCGTCACTCAGCAGACCATCGACGAGAAGATCGCGATTGCGGTCAATAAGACCAAAGCTGAGACCAAAGAAGAGTTGCGCGGGGCCGTCAATGCAGCGATCACTGACACGGTGGCCAGCTTGATTCCGGTAATTTTCGATTTCACGAAGAACTATCCAAATGCACGACGGGAGGACTTTTCCCTTCCCAGCTTTGTCGGGAGCAATTCGGCGAACACCATAGCACCGACACCTGCTCAAGTAACCACAAAAGGTCCCACTCCTGTTCATAGCAGCCTGAGCTCCGTCTCTTGCATGCTTGGCGGGCCTTCATCGCTGGCTGAGCTCGACGCCCTCACGGTAATTACATGTCATACCCTTTTCACCAACATGTCTATAGTCTTCTGTTTTAGTTGCCTTTAGGATGTTTGACGTTGCAGACATGTCTTATTTGTAGGCCGACATACCCCGAGCACCCTACTGTATGACATCAAGGGCTAGAAGGTGGTTGTGGGAAAGGCAACGATCGTGAAACCGAAGGACCGCATGTTCCACAACTGAGAGATGTCCGATGGCGTCTTCAAGGTTAACATGGCCAGTGTCTTAGCGGGCTTCGAGGATTTGCCTCCTCCAGTACCAGCCGATGACGACGAGACCCCCCAGAGGATTGGCGCATGCAAGAGCTGGTTCTTGCCTTGGCCGAAGTCTCTTCTTCGTCTCGAGGCGCCCAGTATCATGCCAACGCCACCTTCTCAAGAAGGTATGAACACCACCCCACCTACCACATTACCAGCACCTGTCGTGGCGGATGGTAGCGGACGACGCGAGGGAGAGCCTCCATTAGTGCCAGATCATGTCGCCCCCGCTGTCGGAGAAGCAAATGTTGATGACATGGAGGACGATGATGATGACCTAGACAAGTATTTCAATACCGCCCATGATGATGGAAGGTTGATGGCTCAGGATGACGATGACTCGGGCTATGAGAGTGGAGATGATGACTTGATGCTATTTGCCAGAGCGGGAACATCCTAAGGCGGAATGCAAAAAGTCTCTCTTCAAGCAATCCTCGCAGGAGACGCCTCCAGATACCGCCTCTACCCAACAACCCCCCGAGGCCCGTCCAATGTTTAGCCCGACGACACTTGGGTGGTTAGGGAAGGTATCTTGGGCTCACTACCGCTGCCACCCAACAAGAAGCCAAGGAGGAGACCGGAAAAGAAAGGCCCTAAAGGCGCCAAAGCTGCTTCAAGCAGCCAGCCGCCTCTGAAGCCCCGGGTGGTAGAAAAAATACCTGTCGAAGGGAATAATCCTTTCAATGTTGCCGGCGAGACAATCCTACCCCCCAAAGTGCTAGATAACATATTGACCAATGCTCTAAGGAGACTCCATGAAGATAGTTGGCCAGAGAAAAAAGCCTTCTGATCGCGGAAAAACCAGATACCCGCTTTATGTGGCTCAGGTGCCGGGTGGGAAGTTGTATGTCAACACCTGGTCCCTCGAGTTAGTTCATCCTGCGATTCGACTACATCTACAACATGTTCCACATGACCAAGCTGGATTTCCAGTCCATCCGCATGTATGCGATGTATCTCAACTACTTTATCAGGATCGAGAACATACGATATATCTGTGTCGCGGACCCGTTCTATATGCACGAGAGCTACTTGGCAGTTTGCAAAGAGCACCGTGACTATGCGGGAAAGTACCTTGGCAGATTAATGATCGCTAATAAGGACAAGGAAGCGATTCTCCTGCCTTATCATCCCACGTAAGTCATCCGCGCATATCCTTCCATAAGTGTCGTTAATCATTCCTTTGCAAGCATGCATGGAGGCTAATTAGAGGTGTGTACTTCATTTGCGCAGCGGGGGCGGCGCCATGCTCATCGTTCTGTACCCGGAATACTCTCATGCTATATATTTGGACTCATCGAAGAACATCAAGAAAAAAGATTACACGCACGTAAAGAGAGTTCTCAATAGTGCCTGTTTACCTTCGGCATGTTTGGTGGATATATAAAGGTGAAAAGGAATAGGAAGGACGGGCTGGTTTTCCGCCATAAGACCGACTTCTGCTGCATCCAGGAACCACACACCAGTCAAGCTGATGGATTCTACCTCATGCATCACGTGCTCGAGTATAGAAGGGATAATCAACGCCTTCTCATGTCACCTAGTACCAAAGATGCCGAGATTTTCAGTTGGGCCACAAGCATAGGACAGACACCGGATCATTGACTCCGAGCTGAGTCTTATCACGTACAGTGTGAACTTGCCCAAGTGATGATGAAGCAGGTGCTCGAACCAATAGGGATGTTCTACCACGGGCCAAAAATGACGCAGGATGATGTCCGAGCACTGCTACTCGCTCAGCGTCTGGACCTTAATCCTTTCACGAAGCTCGGGTGCTTCATCCCTGACTATGAAGATTGGACCACCGACCTGGAGGACTGGTCGCTCTTGCTAGTTAATTAGTTTGGGTATATATGAGGAACTTCGTCACTTATGTTTACTATAAGTTGCCTGTATTTTGCTAATTATGCCTCTTTGTTTTCTTAAGTACATTATGTTGCATATTATCGTTCAGTTGATCAACTGTCGATGCAGGTACATAGATCAGAGATGGCAAAGGACTGGCACGTCGTGTTCATTGGGAGGGTTCCAGGAGTCTACGACAACTGGCCACACGCTCAGGCCCAGGTGTAAAGGTACCCGGGTGCTAGCCACAGAGGGTTTGACAGCAGAGCCGAAGTGGAAAGTAGTTACTTGAGGTGGACAATCCAGCATGAGCGGGGGCGGGACCGTCGGTGCCTCAAGTACTACATAGTCGTATTCTTGCTCATGTTGATCGCTCTTCTCCTCTACATCATGGTTTAGATAGAGATGATGAAAACTTGTGTTTGTGCCATGACCATGCATTTGCACTTATTCGAGACATGACATGATCACTCTTGTGTATCGCTATTTTCGAGATCTGATGATATTTGTGTTGAATGATGATGATGGTATGACGAGAGTACTGTATATCTATGATATGATGATAATAGTGTATGTTTAGTATGATCTGATGAAACTACTGTATAGATCATGTATAAATACATCACAAATACGTAGAGGGTGTAAATGTGTGAAAGCAGGAATACGAGCAGTAGCGCTGGAAATCATCTAATAACAGTGCTGGGTTAACAGCAACGCTTCGTTTGTCCAAACGCTACAGATAGATAGCAGTAGCGCTGGCCTGACAAGCGCTACTGTTAACAGCACATAGTAGTAGCGCTTGCCAGGCCAGCGCTAGCAGTAGCGCGATAGCAGTAGCGCTGGACCCAGCGCTACTACTATGCATATTTTGAACGCTACTACTAGGGTTTTTCATAGTAGTGGTCCCGAGGGCCGCACGATTATTGAGTGAAGTGTGAAGTGTATTGGGACTGTTTTGTAGGTCGTCTTTATCCATAAACTTCCACATGGTCAATTCAACGAGATGACTTGATGTGGCGAATGCAAAAGCTATCTCAGAATATGATCATCTAGGGAGTTGCATTGTGAGCTCGAATTGACTTGTCAGAATTTCTATCAAGAAGTTGCACACATGTACTCTTTATGACAAAGGTAAATAGCTCGAAAGCATCAATATCATGGTTGTTGCACCATCCACTATCTACACCTTAATGTAATAGTATTCCTAATTATTGAAGGGTGAGAAGACAGGTGGAACATGCTCATATATAGTTTGCACCCTATGTGGGTAAGGAGTAGAGCTCGGCCGTTGCTAGGTTGAACATGCTCACATATAGTTTGCAAAGAGAGAAGCCATTATGCCATTTGCATACATGTGTTGGAAAGGAGTAGAGTCTGATCTTTGCTTGGTTCATACCAGCAATACCACACACTTAATAGACAGAAGTTCCGCAGTTAGTTAGAATTGTAATCGCACTTGCAAAGCAACTAAAATCCACTGGTGAATAATTAATGAAATGGCCGTATGCATCGTCCAGATGCAGAGGTGGGGGGTCTATCCTCCTTTTCGAAAAAAAAAACCTAAAATCCACTAAGATCCAAGGAGTAGGAAGCATCAGGATTTGTGATTACGCCTGCCTAGTTTTCTACACACGACATAACAACATCAGTGTGGTTGCCGGCTAGACGTGTATTGCTTGAAAGGATTCACAGTGAACAATGCGAGCTGTACTCACGACCAGGCAAGCTAGAGGATTCGCCCCAGGCAGTCTTCCAAGTTCCACCTTATTTTTATCCGGTTACAAGACGATGTCAATACTAACTTCAATCGCATCCGTGATTCATAGAGTGTGTGCAGCATTCTATCCTAGCATGTTTGGAAATCACGGATCACTCCCTAAAAAGGAGTATTTGTTTTTCTCCCAATTCACTGAATTATAGGGACCAGGATTAATCATGTCTGCCCTCCTTAAGGCAGACTATGTTGCCACAATACTACAGTCCATATCCCTTAATGTTCAATTCAGACGAACTTTAGTGGGAGAAAGATGGAACTCATAGTTGTATCTGGTCAAGACGGTTGATGGACGTGCAACTCTATGATCAGCAAGATAGAATTCACTGAAAATTAACCACGAGTGGTCTTTCTCGATGAAGTCGATGTATATGGATTTAATTAAACATGGACCCCTATCAAGGTCGTTGCATATATGAAAGATCAAAGTCCCGTTACGTATTAAAAATTTCATTTGGTTTGTACACAAGGGTATCATATTAACGAAGGATAACCTGATAAAATGTAACTGGCACGGAAATGCTACTTGTTGCTATTGCGGTCATAATTAAACAATTTGACGCCTCTTTTTAGATTGTCCACTAGCAAAATTATTTTGGCGCATAATTCAGATAGCTTTTAATATACAAGCACCAATGAACATCAACATGTTTTTTGAGGCGTGGCTCGACGGAGTGACGCAACACTAGCTAATCATATACGCATTGACATAAACACATTATTTTGGGCTATCTGGAATACTAGAAATGATATAATTTTCTAGGCAAGAAACTTAACAATTTTTTGCAGATCATATACAGAGCAACATCATGGGTCCATACGTGGTCATTACTCAACCATGTGGACAACAGGGAGCATATGGATATTGGATGCAACCGATGAAAGATGGTCGCACGGGCTATCTTCAGCCGGTTTGGATGGCGACTTGTTAATAGGCTAGGTGTGTAGGCATCGTAGTCTAATGGTGAAGCCGGATGAGGCTTTTTATTGTACGTTTTTTTACTTTTTTTATGGCTCAAACTGTGAGGCCTTTACCAACTTGAGACTTTAAGACTTTATTTGATTTATAATAATATGGCTATATGCATCGTTCTCGATGCAGAGGCCGGAAGCATCGTTTCTCGTTTTCCAAAAAAAACATGTTTGCCCTCCGATTAAAATTAATTGACGCAAATTTGATGCAACTTTAGTACAAAGTTGTAGCAAAAGTGCGTCAAAGTTATGCTCTATTCATTCAACATCTTTCCTTCTATAAGATGGTATTTTTAGGTGCGCCCAAATAGTGAAAATTAATCGCTCAGAACAAAGTGGACCGCAAAAGGTGCGCTCAAAACAAAACAGAGGCGAACAGCAAAAGGTGCGCTCAAAACATAACAGAGGCGGCTGTTGACCTTTTGTGTCGTTTCAGTGTAGCTAGTATCATACAATTTCAGCTAATTAAACATGAGAAGATATTTTTCTCGCAGAAAAAGCATGAGAAGATATTTATTCATTGACGGGTTTATTATCCCTAGGTAGGCCGAAACAACGGGGTTCTCTTCACCGTTTTCAAGAAAAAGTACGTGGCTGGCTGCTCCTCGGCCGGCTGGCGGGCAGCCGGTAGGTGCGTTGCCGGCTGGTACGGGGACGGCTGGTCAAGGAGCTGGCTTGGCCCCCGGCCGGCTGGACGCGGCCGGCTGCCTTCGATTCGCCTCCTCCGTTGACCCTTGGGCAGACGAGCTCCTGTCCCATCCCTCTGTGCACAGGTATGATGACACGACGGGACCCCCACGACAGGCACCAATATAGTCACAGTGACCACTGACGCACGGGGGTGCGTGGCTACAGTTTGGCTGGTCACACCGCTGACCTTGCCGATCGCGACAGGGCGGGGCAACAGTGTCGGCATGCACCCGCCCACTCGATTACCTACCCCGGCGTGACTATAGTGCAGCCGGCCGTACCAGAGACTTCGGCTGGCTGGCACAAGACGACGTCACCCGGGCGGCCCGTGTCGTAGCAGGTGGACAGGGGACAATGACGGAGCTGGCTGGCGGGTCCCAGCGGGCGATGGGACCGCGCAGCCGGTGGACCCTATGGGCGACGAGACGATTCGCAAGGCGGGGCCCTCTGACCATCCGGGGAGGCTGCCAGCCGGGTCCCCCCACTTTGTACCCCAGGAATATTGTAAGCCGGGGGGTTGGCCTATAACCCCTCGCCCCTCCCTGAGCCCCCCATGCAACGGGGACGAGCAATCTCACGCACAAACACCTACGGGACACTTCCCACCTATCCACCTTTATAGTGGAGGAAGGCAAGCCAGCTGCTCCCTCTTCCTCCTCTAAACAACAGCTCTAGGAGCAACCTTGTAAACATACCTATCCATCAACTAGACCAAGCAGGACTAGGGGTGTTACCTCCCACGGTCGGTCCTGAACCTAGGTACATCGTGTGTCACCATCGCTTGTGCCTAATCCCGCACCCGGAGCCCGTCGGCATCATCCGGCCTCAACCACCTTTGATAAGCCTACCCATGGCATCTGTCGTGACAAAACGACGACAACTGGCGTCCACCGTGGGGCCCTATGTGGTGCCAGCCGGATTCATGCTCCGGGCGGGACCCCTCGCCATTCCCTGCCAGCGCCACACGTCCAGGCGAAACCACGGGCTCATGGGGCTTGCTCCCATAGGCCCTGCGGGCGGCACTGTCGACCTGACGCTCGACATAGACGCGCTCACCGAGCGCTTTGGTACGCTAAGCCTTGCCAAAGCGTCGGTCGCCGATGTGTACCCTAGCCAGGCGCTCATCTGCGCCGATCCGCCTACGGCTGTGGGCGCACTCGTTGCGACCCTGCCCAATGGCTCTCATGTTCGCGTGGGAGCAATGGCCATCATCTCCTCCATCTCCTCCGGTCGTGCGCGGGTCGAGGCCGACACTGTTGCGGACCACGTCGGCACCTCCGACCCGCTCAGCGCGGCCCTCCGGGGCCTGAGCACTCCCATTGCCCCGAAGGCAAATCCCGACGTCGCCACGGCCGAGCGGGAGGCGGCTTGCCGTCTCCTATTCGAGGATGCTAGGGCCCTTGTGGCCACGCGGCGCCGCATGAAGGCCGCTCAGCAGGAGTACGCCTCTGCCTACGGTCTCACCCCGGCTGGCACCGAGCCCAGCCGGTGTGGAGATGTGTGCGACCGCGGTCGCGTGGTCGCCGAAATCTTGGACAGCAACATGCTCGTCTATGACACCCCCGCAGCCAACCTGCGGGCCGCCAAGGTAGCCTACGAGGATTTGGCTACCTTGGAGGGCGAAGAGTGTGCCGCCCGCAAGCATCACATCAAGGACCTCATTGATGCCGGTGACGCACAGCAACATCTCCTCGCGGCAGGCGACACCGTCTCCGAAGGCCCCCGGCTCGAGCGCGAGGGCACGGGGACTGCTGGCCGTCAACCGGCTCAGCACTCCTGCTCCCCTCGCGCCTCCGCCCGCCGGGTCGAGGCAAGCAAACCCCAACACTCTCAACTATCAGGGAAGGAGCAGCCGGCTATAAACATGCGGCACACCAACGACCCGCCTCGCAGCGGCCGCCACCATGAGGCGTCGGCTGTAAACAACCGGGACACCAACGACCCGCCTCGCAGCGGCCGCCACCATGAGGCGCCGGCTGTCGGCATCCAGCACAGCCGCGGGCACAAACCACCCCCGCGGCGCGAGCCAAAACAGTCAGTTTCGCCTGTCATCCGCCCCAAGCTCTTGGCCCGACTCGGACCACGTGTCCCCCACATCGAGAATGACGCCCGTCTCCGCATCGACCGGCTCGCGCAGTTGGCCCTTCTCGAGGAGGAGGGCTCGATTGGCCTGGTGTGCTTCGGCCCTCGGATCCGCAACGAGCCATTCCCGACCAGCTTCATGCTCCCCAGAGACACCCCGAAGTACAACGGGACCGACAAACCCAAGGACTGGTTGATCGACAACACCACCGCGGTCACCATCGCCAGGGGGAACAGGCGCGTAGCGGTCCGCTACGCCCCCCTCATGCTGATCGGCTCGGCCCACACCTGCCTCAATAGCCTGGAGACCGGCAGCATCAACACCTGGACAGACTTCGAGGAAGTCTTCGTCCGCAACTTCACCGACACCTACAAGCGGCCTGGCTGCCCCCGTGAACTGGCCATGTGCGTTCAGGGGCCTGACTACCTCACTCGGTGGATCGAGCTCCACAAGTCATGTGAGGGGGTGCACGAGGTGCAAGCTATACAGTACTTCATCGAACGTTGTCACGATGGCACCCCCCTCAAGCACAAGCTCATGTGCTCTGAGCCGTCTACGTTAGCCGAGCTCATGACCAAGGCGGACAAATACGCCATGGACGACTCCGCCATTTGGGTCAAAACGACAACGCCTGCCAAGGCAATGCCGATGCCGGCGGGGTCCCGACCGGCTGCCGACAGCCGACAGCCGCAAAACAACAAGCGCAAGAATGACTAGCCCGACTCCCGCTACGGGAGCTGGCAGGTTGCCACCATCGAGGAGCAGGAGCCGGCTGTCCAGTCTTCCAGCCAGCGCCAGCGCACTGGCAAGGCTGCCTGGCAACCCAAGCTCACGTTCGATTCTGGGGCCAAGCTCTCCATGCACACGCTCTGGCAGTGCAGCTTCTCACAGCGATTGGCCCAGGGGGACGGCCTTCCAGCTCCCCCAGCGCCGCCAGCCCGCGCGCCGGCTCCGGCACCAGCTGTCGCCCCGGCACCGGCACCGGCTCTGGCCTAGAACGACGGTCGCCTGCATGACCAGTTCCCCAATCAGGATGGTTGCTATGGCGTCTTTACTAGTGAAGAGACGAGCAAACATGCTCAATGCCAGCTCCATCGTGAGGTGAACACCACCATGCCGGCAACTCCCCAGTTCATGCACTGGTGGGAGAAGCCGGTCACCTGGAGCCGAGGAGATCACCCGGCCGTGATGCCGAGTCCCGGGAGCTCTGCCCTAGTCCTGGACCCCACCATCGCCACCGAGAAGCGCACCTACCGCTTCTCACGGATGCTGATAGATGGTGGCAGCAGCATCAACATCCTCTACCTCGACACGATGCACAAGCTGGGCTTGAAAATGGAAGACCTTCAGGCAAGCCGGACGGTTTTCCACGGCATTGAGCCGGGAAAGTCCTGCTCCCCTATCGGCAAGATTGAGCTTGACGTCCTCTTCGGCGGCCCCGGTCACTTCCGCCGCGAGCCGGTGTTGTTCGAGGTGGTGGACCTCGCGAGTCCCTACCATGCATTACTGGGTCGGCCTTTTCTCATCAAGTTCATGGCGGTCCCCCATTATGCCTACCTCAAGCTCAAGGTGTCGGGTCCCAAGGGAATCATAACCATCGCGGGAGACTACAAGATGTCGCTCGAGTGTGCTCGAGATGGCAGTCGGCTGGCCAAGGCCCTGGAGATAGCCGAGGAAAAGCGGCAGCTCGACCGGCTCGTAGCCCTCGCTACCTGCCAGCCGGCCATGCCGGCTCCCCCCTCGTAGTCGGTCGACGAGGCCTCCTTCCAGCCATCCAAGGACACCAAGCAGATCCCGCTCGACCCAGCCAACCCCGCTCAGTGCGTCACCATCGGCTCCCGCCTCGACAGCAAATAGGAAGGCGAGCTCGTCAACTTCCTCCGTGAGAATCGAGACATCTTTGCATGGTCCCCTAAGGACATGCCGGGTGTTCCGAGGAAGTTCGCCGAGCACAAACCACACGTCCGACCGGACGCTAAACCGGTCAAGCAACCCCTATGCCGTTTCTCTGAGGAGAAGCGGCATACTATAGGAGAAGAGATCGCCCGGCTACTCGCAGCCGGCTTCATCATGGAGGTTTTCCACCTAGACTGGCTGGCCGACCCAGTCCTGGTGCTGAAGAAGAACAAGACCTGGCGCATGTGCATTGACTACACCAGCCTGAACAAGGCATGCCCCAAGGACCCCTTCGTCTTGCCGCGGATCGATCAAGTCATCGACTCTATGGCTGGCTGCGATTTGCTGTCCTTCCTGGACGCTTGCTCCGGCTACCACCAGATCAAGCTGGATCCGAAGGACCGGCTCAAGACCTCCTTCATCACGCCTTTAGGGGCCTACTGCTACATCACCATGTGCTTTGAATTGAAGAACATCTGCGCCTCCTTCCAACAGTGCATGCAGAAGTGCCTCCTGCCTCAGATAGGCAGGAACGTCCATGTCTACTTCGACGACATCATCGTCAAGACCAAGAAGCACTTCAGCCTCCTTGACGATCTCCGGGAGACATTTGTGAACCTGCGTGAGTACAAGATCAAGCTCAACCTGGAGAAGTGTGTCTTCGGCCTCCCAGCCGGCCAGCTCCTGGGATTCTTCGTGTCGGCTCATGGCACCGAAGCTAACCCGGAGAAGATCAGCGCGATCGAGCGCATGCCCAAGCCGACCCAGCTCTGCGACGTCCAGAAGTTTACCGGGTGCCTCGCCTCGCTCAGTCGGTTCATCAGCCGGCTGGGGGAGAAGGCTTTGCCCCTCTATGGGCTCCTTCGCAAAATGGCCCTGGTCAAGCCGGGCCACACCAAGAGGCCGGGCATCTTCGACTGGCCCGACGAGGAGGACGAGGCCTTCCGCGGGCTCAAGCGGGCTCTCACCCGTGCGCCCATCCTGGCCGCGCCGGCTGAGAAGGAGCCCTTGCTTGCCTATGTCGCGGCGACCACTCGCGTCATCGGCATCGTCTTGGTGGTCGAGTGGCCGGAGGAGGGCAAGTCCCTGCCGGTCCAGCGCCCCGTCTACTACCTCAGCGAGGTCCTCTCCAACTCCAAGCAAAACTACCCCCACTACCAGAAGATGTGCTATGGCATCTACTTCGCCGCCAAGAAGGTCAAGCACTACCTCCAGGAGCACAACATCATCGTGGTGAGCATGGCCCCGCTCGGCGAGATCATGAGCAGCCGGGACTCCACCAGCCGGATCGCCAAATAGGTCATCGCCCTCGCCGACCACGAGATCCAGTACGAGCAGCGTACCGCCATCAAGCCACAGGCGTTGGCCGAGTTCCTCGTGGACTGGGTGGAGACCGAGTTCGTGCCGCCTCCTCCAGACTCCACGCATTGGCGCATGCATTTCGACGGCTCAAAAATGAGGACCGGCCTGGGTGCCGGCATAGTCCTCTCCTCCCCAAAAGGTGACCAGCTCAAGTACGCCCTCCAGATACACTTTGCCGCCTCCAACAACGTGGCCCAATACGAGGACACCATCCACGGCCTCCGGCTCGCCAAGGAGATCGGCATCAGGCGCATCCTATGCTTCGACGACTTCGACCTCGTGGTGCAGCAGGTCACTGGCGAATGGGACGCCAGGGACGCCAACATGGCCAGCTACCGCTTCCTCGTGCAGCAGCTCACCGGTTCCTTCAAGGGCTGTGAGTTCCACCACGTCCCGCGGGCAGATAACGAGGCAGCCGACACACTGGCAAAGATCGGCTCCACCAGACAAGCCATCCCGCCGGCGTCTCCCTCGAGCGGCTGCTCAAACCATCAATCAAACCTTCTCTAGAGTCGGAGTCCATCTTCGTACCGGCGGACGCTGCCAGCCCCCTCGGCATCTTCGCAACCGGCTCCTCCTACCCCGGCTACCCAGCCGGCACTGGCCGAGCCGGTCCAGCCGGCTGCGTCCGAGGCAGCCGGCTCTGACGTCGCGGCTGTCATGATGGCAGTTGACGCCCCTCCTGCCAACCCTAACTTGGGGGCTGGCGAGACGGTCCCGGCGGCTGGCGAGCCGACCCCGGGGGCTGGCAAGCCGATCTCGGGGACTAATCACCCAGGCCCGGGGGTCTCGAGCCGGGCCTTGTCTCGGCTCCCTCATGGACCCAGCCTATCCTGGCGTTCCTTCTACACTACAAGCTCCCCCGGAAGAGGTCACAGCAAGACAAATCCAGGGCCGGGCCTCGGCCTACAGCTTCATCAATCACGAGCTCGTCCACCGTAGCACCACCGGCGTTTTCCAACGGTGCGTCGAGCCGGAGAAGGGTCAGGAGATCCTCCTCGATATCCACCAGGGCGAGTGCGGGCACCATGCCGCCTCCAGGACCGTAGTGGCCAAGGCCTTCCGCCACGGTTTCTATGGGCCGACAGCCTTGCAAGCGGCCAAGAAGCTGGTCGACGAATGCGAGGGCTACCAGCGCTTCCGCACGTAGAGCCATCTACCGGCCATGATCCTCCAGACCATCCCCCTCTCGTGGCCTTTCGCAGTCTGGGGGTTGGACATGGTGGGTCCCTTCAAGACCGAGCGAGACGGCATGACACATTTGCTGGTGGCCGTCGACAAATTCACCAAGTGGATCGAGGCCAGGCCGATCAAGAAGCTTGATGGCCCCACTGCCTTCTGGTTCATCGATGACATCACGGTTCGCTATGACGTCCTCCACAGCATCATCACCAACAACGGCAAGAACTTCGCAAAGGGCGCGCTCGTGCATTTCTGCTCCAAGCAGGGCATCCGGCTCGACCTGTCGTCCGTCGCTCATTCATAGTCGAACGGCCAGGTCGAGAGGGCGAACGGCTTAATCCTATCCAGCATCAAGCCCCGGCACGTAACGCCGCTGGTAAAGTCAGTCGACTGCTGGGTCGACGAGCTGCCTGCTATCCTTTAGAGACTCAGGACCACCCCAACCGATCAACTGGCTACATCCCTTTCTTCTTTGTGTACGGGTCTGAGGCGATCATTCCTACTGACATCGAGTTTGACTCGCCTCGAGTTGCCCTATACACGGAGAAAGGCGCAAAGGAGGCGAGAGAGGACGATGTCGACCTATTCGAAGAAGCCCGCGAATTGGCCTTGAGCCAGATGGCCATCTATCAGTAGAAGCTCCGGCACTAACACAACAAGCGGATCCAGCCGCTCTGCTTCCGCGAAGGGGCCTTGTGCTTAGGCGGATCCAGCGGACAGCCGGCCAGCACAAGCTGTCCTTCCCATGGGAGGGCCCGTTCATTGTCAGCAAGGCGCTGCACAACAACGCATACTACCTGATAAACGCCCAGAAGCTGCAGACGGCCAGGTCCCATGGGGTAAGGACGAGCCGGCACACATGATAAGCAAACACATTAAGCATTCAGAGAACAAATTTAAAAAAAGGAGGCCCACGGCCATCACAATTCATTACAATACACCCCCAGTGGGTGGACTTCAGTCTAACATGCAGGAAAAACTAAAAGTCGTGTAAAGACGCACGGGGGCTCAGGCTATCGGCGCGTCACCAGCCGGCTCGACGCTCGGCCCGGAGGTGGTCCCGGCCTTCGGGTCGGCTTCCGTGGCCTTCGGGGCAGCCTCCGTGGTCCCAGCCGTCCCGCCGCCGCTATCGGTGCTGGAGTCGGTGCTCTCATCGGCGACCTCCTCGTCCTTCGGACCTTGTGGGTTGCCGAAGGAGTCCTTGGCTACCAGCTCACCGTCCTCGCCAAGGGTCGGCAGGAGCTCGTCCAGGTCGACGTACGAGGCGAGCTCGTTGGCCCGGCGGACAAGGACGGGCTCGTGTGTCGCCCACTCCTCGGCCGGCTCATCCCGCATGGTGGCCAGCCGGTCCAGGTCGACGCCGTGATACCACGACGTGACGAACCGGAGCGCCGTCTGCGCTGACGCCTTCCAGACCTCGAGTCGAGCCACGGCATGCTCCAGCCACCTAGCCACGCTGTTCGCCGGAGCCCCACGACCCGGCCATAGGGCGGCGATGACCTCATTGCCGGCTGTCTACAACCGCTCCACGCTTCGCTCGAGGCGGATCAGCCAGTTCTCTCTGGCCAGCCCAAGCTCCGCCATGTCCCAGGCAGCATCCCCCTCGATGGTGCGCCCGCGCCCCCAGAGATATTCCCGATGCTCCTTGATGGCACGCTCGGAGGGACGCTGGGTCTCCGGAAAGCGCCCTAAAGAAGAAAGAGAAGAATGAGAAGAGGGCAACTCAAGAACAATAAGAAAGCAGCCGGCTGAAAAAGAAAAGTTGGTAATTACGCTCGATGGAGTCGTCCAGCTCAATGGCGAAGTGGAGCGATGAGTCCCGCTCCAACGCCAGTGCCGCCTCCGCCACAGCGAGGGAAACCCTATGCTCCTCGAGCGTCCTCTCGAGGCAGGTCACCTCGTTTTGGAGGGCGGTGGTCCATTGGGCGGCGTCAGCCGCTTCCTTGACGGCCTTCTCCTTGGCTGTCACCTCCCGCGCCACATCAGCCTTCAGGCGGTCTTGGGCCGTCTGCCCATCCACCGGCAGGGCGCCGAGCCGGTCCCTCTCCTGGGTGACCGCCTGGACACTCTGCGCCAGCCGGTCCCGCTCGGAGACTGCGTCGGTTTTCTCCTCCCAGAGGGTGGACAGCTCCCCTGTGTGACAAAACCAACGTCAGCCGGACGTTCTAGGCCCGTCCCGGCTGCCGAGCAGATAGCCCGGCTCCTAGGGGTTACGCACCCCCCGCAAGACCGAACATACCTCGCACCCTCGCCAGCTCCTCCTCCAGCCGGTAGAAGCCGTGCTTGCGGCTATTGTGGATGGAGACCGCCTCGTCAAATAGTTCCTGCCGCTGGGCATTCCCCACCTGCCACGGGAGATCAAAATCAGAAGGGCACAAGGAGATCCGGCCCGGCTGCCCCATAGCCGGTCGGCCGGCCCGCATCTCGGGGGCTACACCCAATGGGTGCGCTTGCGTGCCCCCACTGAAAATTTCAACAAGGACAAGTGATGCTTACCTCTGCGCGCCGTAGGATGGTGTCAGCCGCCTCCACGAACCGGGCCAGCTCCTGGCAACACCGCTCCAGGACGCTCCCCAACTCTCCAAGCGCGGGGACTAGGCCGCTTGTCGGGGGAGCCAGAAGGGTAGGGACGTGCGCCAGCGCCTCCCAATCCCAGATCACGCCCTGGTTTTGTGCCTACAATAACCCTATGCTAATGATGCCAAGTCACCATTGTCACTGGTGTTAATCTAATTCAAATTTAAAATAAAGTCAAACGATAAAAGTTTTCAAATGTCAAAACTAAAATGTTCGAAGCGTGTCCAATATTACATAGGTAATTGTGTTTAATAAATCAACATATTTGAGAGTAAATAACTAAACTAAATTAAAATTAAACTAAAATAGAAAATTATCATAAAAATAATAAAAACAAACAAACAAAAAATAAATAAGTAAAAGGAACCCCCTGTCCCCCCTAGGCCAAGCCCAGCCTAGACCGGCCCACCCTCCCCCCTCAACACTACAAGGGGTCAACCCCCACACCGACAGCCACCCATCCCACTTCCCCCGATCCCCTCTCCTCTCCCACACCTCGATCCAGATCGGATCGGGGCCGAACCGCCGCCGCCTTGCGCCGCGCCGCCGCCCCACCAGCGCAACCCCACGCCCCACGCCGTCGCCTGTCGCCCTGCATCTCCCTCTTCAACACCGGCGCCTTCCCGGCCTCCTCCCCGACCGGCTTCCTCAAGCCTCACCGCCCCCTTCCCTCCACCGTTGATGAGCCCATCGGGTTCCCCCCTCCATCCTCCCATTCTCATCTTGCTCTCTGGCCCGGGCTCTCCACGCTGGCGCCGCCCTGTGCCGCCGCGCCCCCAGTCGCCGCGTATCGGCCCCCGCTCGTCCCCTCGCCGCGTGCCACTCGCCTCGGCTGCGGCCCCGTTCTGTCCCCCGCGCGCGCGCATGCCTGCCAGGCATCGTGCCCTTAGCTCACCGCGCTGGTGCACCTCGCACGCCCGCACGTGCCATGGCCCCGCCGTGCCTCCCCTTGCTGGCCATCGCCGCCTGCCGCTTCAACTGCCGGCGAGCTTCGGTGGCCGACGGTTGCCCTTGCCGTGACCTCGGCCGGCCCCTGGCCGATTGTTAGTGGGGGATTGATTAATTAGTTAATTAATCTGTTAACTAACTTAATGAAATCAATTAGGTTAATTAATAATTATGTTATTTAATTAAGTTAAGCAATGAATGACATGTGGGTCCCACCCCCTTAATTAATGTTGATTAATGTTAATTAAACATTTCTTAAAACTTTGACAGTGACATGTGGGGCCCACTAGTTAGTTTGACTAGTCAAAGGCATTGTCGACTACTCATGTCAGCATGACATCATGCTGATGTCATAATTCCAGTTTTAAATTAAAATAATCTATTTTAATTTCTGAATATTAATTAAACTTTAGAAATTAATAGAAAATAATTTGTAACTCTGATGAAAATAATTTGTACATGAAACTTGTTCAAAAAAATCTCACGAATCCGAATACGTAGTCCGTTAGTCTGTCACGTGCTCCTAGCATAGCAAACATTTAACTTTTCCATTCGTTCCATTTGTCCGGTAGTAGCCCGAGACCCGGAAAATATCGTCAGATATTCTTCCGATCCGACTACGTCGTATAATACTGCGTTAGTGCATGCCTAGCCCTGCATATTGCCATGTCATGCATTGTGATCACATCTGTGCTTTATATTTATTGTTTCTCCCCCCCCCCCTCTTCTCTACGGTAGACCCTGAGACTGACGCTGCTGCCGGGTTCGACTACGCGCCTGACGATCAGCCTTTTGCCGCAGAGCAACAAGGCAAGCAACCCCTCCTTGAGCATTCCAGTATCGCCTATTCCTTTCCCCCTTATTCTCGCATTAGATTTTTGCTACTGTATTACTTAGCTCCTATTCTGTTGCATAGCCTATTTTTGATGAACTGCTACTATACGTGCAATCATACCAACTGCTTAGTATAGGTTGATCAATGAATCCGGAGTGACCCCTTAGTCCCAGCTGCCCCTGCTTCTTCATCGACGACCCGACGATTCGATGACTCGAAGACTCGTTCAACCGACCGACAAGTCGGGCCACTCAGATCACCGCACACCCCCTTAGTTGTGTGACACTGCAGTGCTACTATTGAGTATAGAGGGTGACACCTCATGGAGTACTCATGATTCTAGCCCTGTAGAGAAGCTAGTCGATCGTGGTTATCGAGGGTGATTCCTCCTTCACCATTCCCGATGATGTCTCTGTCGCGCAACCGCTGAAGTGCGGGACCTTCGAGGGTGATTCCTCTAAGTCCACCTTGACGGTTACATCGAGCGGGAAACCTTGAGGGTGATTCCTCAGTTCCTGCCTTGATGTGTTATACACATAGTTACTATGTCCTGGTTACAGAAACATGTTGGTGATGGGTCGGGCCTGAGGGGTACCCAAGGTTGCTGATGATGAGGCGTGGACTGGCGAGAGAGGCCTTTGCCACACATCCTCGAGGCGGGGCGATGGGACCGCACTTTATGGGTCGCACTTGCCCCGCATTAATAAAATGCTAATGGGTTGGGTACTTGATCTGAGTTAGGTCGTTAGCCTTAATACGCACTAACCTTCACGTGGGAGAAGTTATGGGTACTCAGCGTCGTTGTATCAGCCGAAGCTCTTCGGACGTAAGCATTGGAGTGACGTGCACCCGAGTGGTCCACAATGGCATCGCGCTTGTTATAAGGGGTGCTAGGGCTAACATCGGCCGCCCTCGCATCGTGTAGGAGTGCAAAGGACGATTGGCCCATGACCCCTATGTGCATAGGATTTAGACCGGCAGGCTGGCCTCTTCGTTGAGTCTAGGTGGGGCCACGACGTTTTGATATCCCGAGGTCGATCATGACCTAGAAAAGTGTGTCCGGCTGGAGGTTATTCAAGCATGCGGGGAATATGTGGTGCACCCCTGCAGGGATGATTAATCTATTCAAATTGCCGGGTCCACGGTAACAGGATGACTTGGAGTTGTACCTTGACCTTATACAAGTACAATTGTGACTTTAATTATGGCTTTGGGATTGCTTCCTCGCATGGAGTCGAGGAAGAATCTTTGGGCATGGTTACTTAATAAAATTGCTACAATAATATGACTATATGTGAGCTACCAGTCTACTCTCTTCTAATGCTGCAAGATGCTGAAGATGCTAGTATTCGATAGGACTAGGCCTTCCCCTCATTCTTGCTTTCTGCAGTCAGCCCAGATATAACCCCACCCCTTGATAATGATGCATACTTAGCATAGTTATGATGTCAGTCTTGCGAGTACTTTGGATGAGTACTCACCGCTGTTTTGCTTTCTTTTTTCCCCTCGACATGATTATGTGTTCAGACGATGGAGCCCATGAGATATAGTACACCGAAGACGACTACTACACCACCGCAGGGGCCTAGTACTACGTGGGGGCGGGCCCCGACCAGCAGTAGGATAGGAGGCTCCCAGGCAGGAGGCCTCGCCTCTTTCGATCCGTTGGTATGTTTGTGCTAGCCTTCTTATGGCAAAACTTGTTTAACTTATGTCTGTACTCAGATATTATTTGCTTCCGCTGGCTCGTGCTTGTCTAGCTTTCTATTCGAGCCCTCGAGGCCCCTGGCTTGTAATATGAAGTTGTATGACTTTAATTTGTGTCTAGAGTTGTGTTGTGATATTGATTAGTGAGTCCCTAGTTTTGGTCGTACGCATTGCGTGTATGTTTAGCGTACGATCGAAATTGGCGGCGTCACAAGTTGGAATCAGAGCTGACTGCCTGTAGTTAGCCCCCTTTCTAACTCCTTGGCCGAAGTTGAGTCTAGTACTTGAAAAACTTTTACTAACATTGATGTGTGGCTTACGGGCCCACATCTCTATCGGGTGGTATTAGGATCTTTTATTCCTTGTCTATACTCTGGGTTCTGATCTCTCTACTCTTTCAGGTTAAAGATTTTGCTAACTTTAACATTAGGTTCTCGTGATCACATCCACCAGAGATTTGTTTCGTCGACAATTGTTTCCTTTGAAGTTATAATGCACACACTATCATTTGACATCTTAAATCTTCATGTTACAGATGCGTCCCGATAGGCAGATCGTCCGTTTGACCTTCGCGCACGATACGACTGGGTTCCCGGCCATTCTGGTCGACCTCTTGAAGAAGCTGGGATATCGCTGCTACCCCGAGTACACTGTTTACAAGGACTACCGCGAGTTCAACCAGGAACAGTATGAGGCTAAGATGGTTATCTGGGATCAACATGACCTCTCCATCACTGAGCTACACACCTTCCGTGGAATTGGAGTGACTGCTGAGATGGCAGTAAAGGATGCTGCTTATGCTGCTATTGTTCGTCTCCGTGCAGCGAACTCTTGTTTGGAGGAGATGGCATACAGATACATTATGTATGTTCCTGGTGGAGTTGATATTGCCGCCGACGCTGAGGTCTTGACCCCTTTTGCATGGCAGTGCAACGACCGGTCCTACACTGCTGTCTACACCCCCTACGTGAGTCGTCGTTATGACACATAGGTTCTGGTTCAGTACACTGAGTCATTGGATTGCACTGTCAGGGCTCTTAACGTCGAGTTGTACGCCACATGTGCCCGTCTTTATCGGGATATGGAGCATTTGTTGCCAGCAGTCACCGCGGGGATACATCTGGTGTACATCCTTTACCCGCCTCGGACTGAGTTTCCTCCAGGTCTTGAGTGGCCTGCTGCTGGGGGTCGTACCCCGGCACGTGGACCTGCGCTCCCGCTTAATATGCAGGTACTGCATCAGGCTGTGCACGGGATGCAGGACCCTGCCACCAGGTTCCACATTCAAGGTCATCTGAAGTTCTGTGGGTTCTTTCGTTGTTCCTGACATTGATGTAGCTTTTCGCTATGTCTGTTGTTGTATCCCTCTACCGCATGTTTGCGTGTTGCCTAGTTGTCTAGACTAATTTCATGCCGGACCTATCGTCTATGTCATAACAGACTTGTAGTTTGTAATAGACCTATGTATGGATCTGTATGTTGAAATTCGAACTACTATGTCGTATCTATTGCACTTCCTTCATTGAGCAATTTACTTCATAAATAACTCGTTGTCTTTGTAATACCCAATCCTAAAATACCACTGCTAATTGTTTCGACGGAATGGTTAGGCCAGCTGGTCGTGGTCGTGGTGCGGCTGACCATGCACCGCCACCTAAATACATGGCTGGTATGATGCAGCAGTTTGAACTGCATCGCTAGTTTATGCAAGGTCTTATGGACAAGTTCCCACAGCCGGACATGAATCAACAGCCAACCCCAATGACTCTGCAAGACTACATGCGCCTCAACCATGCGGTCTACCACAGCTCAACTCAGCCAAGTGACGCAGATGACTGGCTCCGTGACATCACTTATGAGTTGGAATCTTCAGGCACCCCAGTGGCTAACTATGTCACCTTTCCTCGTACTTTCTAAAGGGTCCCACTGCTCAATGGTGGGATAGTCACAGGCGCTCATAGCTTTTTGGGACAATCATCACCTCGCTAGAGTTCCAAGCTGCATTCCGTGCTCGCCATATTCCTTAGGGAATGATGGACAAGAAGAAGCGTGAGTTCTGCAATCTCGTCCAGGGCAACAAGACTTTGGATGCTTATCAGCGGGAATTTCTGGACTTATCTCTCTATGTTGAAGAAGACGTTGCAACTGATGCTCGTAGGTAGGAGAAGTTCCGTGAAGGCCTCCACCCTGATATCAAACTGGAACTCCTTGTTCAGGACTTTGACAACTTTGTCACCTTGGTGAACAAGTCCATTATAGTAGAAACAGGTCTGCAGGACTACAATGACAGCAGCAAGCACAACCGTGACATGGATCTTCGTGCTCAGCAAGTCAGAAGCGCAAGATCTGGATTCCCCACAACATGTACCATGCACCTGCTCCTGCTCCAAGGCCATCCTATGCTGCACTCCTCGTCTGCCTCCACCCCCACCTAGGAAGCCGAGGCTCCCAGCTCCGCCACCACGAGCTCCTGTTCCCCCTTATCGTCCTGAGATGGGCTGTGTTTCAAGTGTGGTTGTCCAGGACACCGTGCTAGAGACTGCAGACAGAATCAGAATCAACTTGCACTGCCTTCCAACCAGCCCCGCAACATCAACGCCAGGCCTACTCAGGGTCGTGCTCAGGCTAACAATGTTGAACTGAATGAAGCTCAAGACCAGCCTGCTACTATGATGGGTACTCTTCTCGTCAACTCAGTACCAGCATCTGTATTGTTTGATATAGGAGCATCGCATTCTTTTATGTCTGAAGATTTTGCATACATGCATGGCATTAAGTACGAAGAGATGAACGTTCCAATAGTGATAAACACCCTTGCGGGCCAGTGTCGAACCTCCATGTTTTGTCCATATGTCCCCATTGAAATAGAAGTACTGGAATTCCATGCTTCCCCTGTAGTATTGAAGTCTTCCAAGATTGACCTCATTCTCGGAATGGATTGGTTGAAAGCACATACTGCTCTGGTCATTTGTGCCACCAAAACTGTCCACCTTCTACATCCTTCGAATGAGATAGTCAGCTACCATGCTCATCTTTTTCGAGATGCTGAAGCCCGGCTATATGCCATGAATGCATTAAATGAGTCACCTCTTGAGGGGATTGAAAACATTCTAGTTGTCTGGGATTTCCAAGATGTTTTTCCGGAAGAACTCCCAGGGATTCTCCCTGCTAGAGCTGTCGAGTTTGTCATCGACTTGGTACCTGGTACCACTCCTATAGCCAAGCGTCCATATAAGATGCCACCACATGAACTCCTTGAACTTAAGCAAGAAATTGAAAATTCACTACGGCTGGGTTTCATTCGTTCGAGTTCCTCTACTTGGGGAGCACCTTCTCTCTTTGTTAAGAAGAACGATGGGACAAACGTCTGGTCCAGGATTATCGACCAATCAGCCAAGCTACCATTCAGAACAAATATCCACTTCCTCAGATCAATGATTTGTATGATAAACTTGCTGGTGCCTCAATTTTCTCTAAGCTCAACTTGAGGTTGGGCTACCATCAGATCCGTGTTCGTGAAGAGGATATTCCAAAGACCGCATTTGTTACTCGCTATGGTTCATACGAGTACACCGTCATGTCTTTCGCTTTAACCAATGCTCCAGCAACCTTCTCTCATTTAATGAATTATATCTTCATGGACTACCTCGACAAATTCGTCGTGGTTTATCTGGATGATATTCTGGTATTTTCCAACAATAAAGAAGAGCATGTTGAACATCTTCGTCTTGTACTGGAAAGACTTCGGGAACACCAGCTATATGCCAAGTATTCTAAGTGGGTGTTCTGATGGACGAAGTAACCTACCTTGGTCATGTGATCTCCAAGGATGGTATTGTGGTCAACCCTAAACGAGTTCAGGCCTTTCTTGACTGGAATCCCCCGAAGAATGTCAAGTAAGTCAGAAGTTTTCTCGGACTCGCCATCTATTGCCCTCTATTTGTCGAGAACTTCTCCAACATTGCAAAGACCTTAACCAATTTGCTTCACAAAGGTGTTAAATATGAGTCGACGGAAAAATGTCAGGAGAGCTTTCAGGCACTTAAAGACAAATTGACCTCTGCTCCAGTACTTGCTCCTAAGGATACTCATAAGGACTTTGTCATTTATTGCGACGCTTCGCGTCAGGGAATAGGTTGTGTCCTAATGCAAGAACGCAAAGTGGTTGTTTATGCATCTCGTTAGTTGCGTCCTCATGAAGAGAACTACCCAGTTCATGACCATGAACTTGCTGCAGTAATTCATGCTCTGAAAGAGTGGCGACAATACCTTCTTGGTAATCGATGCGAGATCTACACCGATCACCAAAGTCTGAAGTACTTGTTTACTCAACCAGATTTGAATCTCCGTCGACAGAGATGGATGGAGCGCATAGCAGCTTACAACATGGGAATTTCTTATACACCTGGCAAGGCTAATGTAATGGATGATGCTTTGAGCCGCAAGTCATATTGCAATCACCTACAGGTCCATAAGGTTCATCCCCGTCTTCAAAAAGAATTTCGCAAGCTAAACCTCCATATTGTTCCTCAGGGTTATCTCGCTCCCCCTCCTGAAGGGCCCTACAAAATGAACCTCCACGTTGTTTCCCAGGGTTCTCTTAATACCCTGGTTGCTAAACCAGATCTTGTGGTCGTCATCAAGTGGATCCAGCAGTGTGATGATGAAGTCCAAAGGATTAAACGCGCTCTCGCAAAAGGTAAACCTTCATTCTTCACCGTGGATGAGGATGGCACTTTATATTTCAAAGGCCGCCTAGTGGTACCGAGTAAGGAGAAAAACCAGGATATGACTCAAGAGGTCATGAAGGAAGTACATGACACTCCGTAGTCTATTCATCCGGGTAGTACCAAGATGTACCGGGACATCCGTCAAAGGTTCTGGTGGTCAAATATGAAACAAGACATTGCTCGCTATGTTTCAGAATGCGACACTTGCCGTCGTATCAAAGTAGAACATCAGAAGCCTGCCAAAACTCTACAACCTATTACTATTCCTGGATGGAAATGGGATCATGTTGAAATGGACTTCGTCACTGGGTTTCCCAGGTCACGGAAGGGTAATGGTTCTATTCTTGTCGTCATTGACCGGCTGTCCAAAGTTGCACATTTTCTGGCTGTCAAGGAAACTATTACTGCTAGTCAGCTACAGATCTTTACATGTACAGAGTAGTTTCCCTCCACGGTATTCCATTCGTGATTAGTTCAGACCATGGCAGTTTATTTACTTCAAGATTCTGGGCAAGTTTCCAGGCAGCTATGGGAACTCATTTATCCTTCAGCACCGCTTTTCGCCCTCAATCCCAGGGACAAGTTGAAAGAGTCAATCAGATTTTCGAAGACATGCTTCGAGCTTGTGTCATTTCTTTTGGCAAGAGATGGGAGGAATCTCTCCCTTATGCTGAGTTCTCCTACAACAATAGCTATCAAGCTGGTCTGAAGATGGATCCTTTTGAACTATTATATGGACGTAAGTGTTAGACTCCTCTGAATTGGTCAGAAACTGGGGAACGTACATTTATCGGTCCGGATATTATCCAACATACCGAAGATCAAGTCCGGATTATTCATGCAAATATGAAGGCTGCTCAGTCTTGTCAGAAGACTCAGTATGACCGTCATCACAAGGATATGGTCTATCAACCTGGTGAAAAGGCTTATCTTTGAGTCACGCCAATGAGAGGTACACACCGTTTCGGGATCAAGGGCAAGCTGGCTCCTCGATACATCGGTCCTTTCACTGTTCTCGAAAGGCATGGTAAAGTGGCATATCAACTGGAACTACTGCCAAACCTTTCTCAGGTTCATGATGTGTTCCATGTGTCGCAGCTTTGTCGCTGCTTCAAGGATCCTATCTGAGAAGTGGATCATGATATGCTTGAACTACAACAAGACCTTTCTTACAAAGAGCAACCGGTCTGCATTCTTGATGAAACTGAACGTCAGAATCGTTAGAAGGTTACCAAGATCTTCAAAGTGCAGTGTGCAAATCATTCTGAAGATGAGGCTACATGGGAACGCGAAGAACATCTTCGTGCAGAACACTCCGGGATCTTTCCTTCTACTTCTTAATTCTCGCGACGAGAATTCTTTTTAGTAGGGGAGAATTGTGACGTCCTGCTTTTGTGCTACAGTAATCTCTGTAATTAAGTTACAGTAACCCTATGCTAATGATGCCAAGTCACCATTGTCACTGTTGTTAATCTCGAGATAATCCAAATTCCGTTCAAATTCAAACTTAAAATAAAGTCAAATGATAAAAGTTTTCAAATCTCAAAACTAAAATGTTCGAGGTGTGTCAAATATTACATAGGTAATTGTGATTAATAAATCAACATATTTGAGAGTAATTAAATACACTAAATTAAAATAAAACTAAAAGAGAAATTTTTAATAAAAATAATAATAAAACAAACAAAAAAATAAATAAGTAAAAGGAACCCCCCCTAGGCCGAGCCCAGCCTAGACCGGCCCAAACCGGCTAACCGGCCGGCCCACCGGCCCCCTCAACACTACAAGGGGTCAACCCCCACACCGACAGCCACCCACCCCACTTCCCGCCACTTCCCCCGATCCCCTCTCCCCTCCCTCTCCCTGATCCAGATCCTATTGGGGCCGAACCGCCGTCACCTCGCGCCGCGCCGGCGCCTCACCAGCGCAGCCCCACGCCCCACGCCGTCGCCTGTCGCCCTGCGTCTCCCTCCTCAATGTGGGCGCCTCCCGGCCTCCTCCCCAACCGGATTCCTCAAGCCTCGCCGCCCCCTTCCCTTCACCACCGGTGAGCCCATCGGGCTCCCCCCGTTCCTCCTCCTCTCCGGCCCGACCCCTCCACGCCTGCGCCACCGCGCCCACAGCCGCCGCGCACCGGCCCCTACTCGTCTCCTCACCACGTCCTGCTCACCTCGGTCGCGGCCCCGTTCTGTCCCCGCGCACGCGCATGCCTACCAGCCATCGTGCTCTAGCTCACCGCGCTGGTGCGCCTCGCACGCCTGCATGTGCCATAGCCCCGCCGCGCCTTCCCTTGTTGGCCATCGCCGCCTGCCGCTTCCATTGCCGGCGAGCCCCGATGGCCGCCGATTGCCCTTGCCATGACCTCGGTCGGCCCCTGGCCGTTTGTTAGTGGGGGATTTGCACCCGCCCCCACACACACTAACCCCACCTCCTCGTGACGCTAACAGAGGAGGCCCACCACCCCCTAAACGAATTTAAAAAATAAATAATATTAATAAATGTTAATTAATTGATTGATTAATTAATTAGTTAGTTAGTTAGTTACCTTAATTAAGACTGATTAATCTGTTAATTAACTTAATGAAATCAATTAGGTTAATTAATAATTCTGTTATTTAATTAAGTTAAGAAGTGAATGACAGGTGGGTCCCACCCCCTTAATTAATGTTGATTAATGTTAATCAAACATTTCTTAAAAATGTGACATTCTGATGTGGGGCCCACTGGTCAGTTTGACCAGTCAAAGGCACTGTTGACTGCTGATGTGAGCATGACATCATGCTAATGTCATAATTCCCTTTTTGAATTAAAATAATCTATTTTCATTTCGGAATATTAATGAAACTTTAAAAACTAATATAAAATAATCCGTAACTCGGATGAAAATAATTCGTGCATGAAAGTTGTTCAGAAAAATCTCACGAATCCGAATACGTAGTCCGTTAGTCTGTCACGTGCTCCTAGCATAGCAAACATGGAACTTTTCCATCCATTTCATTTGTTCAGTAGTAGCCCGAGACCCGGAAAATATCGTCAGATATTCTTCCGACCCGACTGCGCTGTATAATACTACGTTAGTGCATGCCTAGCCCTGCATATTGCCATGTCATGCATTGTGATCGCATCTGTGCTTTATATTTATTGTTTCTTCCCACCTCTTCTCTTCGGTAGACCCCTAGACTAACGTTGTTGTCGGGTACGACTACGCGCCTGACGATCAGCCTTTTGCCGCAAAGCAGCAAGGCAAGCAACCCCCTTGAGCATTCCGATATCGCCTATTCCTTTCCCCCTTATTTTTGCATTAGATTTTTGCTGTTGTATTAGTTAGCTCCTATTTTGATGCATAGCCTGTTTTTGATGAACTTCTACTATACCTGCAATCATACCAACTGCTTAGTATAGGTTGATCAATGAATCCGGAGTGACCCCTTAGTCCCAGTTGCCCCTGCTTCTTCATCGACGACCCGACGATTCGACGACTCAAAGACTCGAAGACTCGGTCAACCGACCGACAAGCCAGGCCACTCACATCACCGCACACCCCCTTAGTTGTGAGACTATGCAGTGCTTGTTGGGGAACGTCGCATGGGAAACAAAAAATTTCCTACGCACACGCAAACCTATCCATGGTGATGAGCATCTACGAGAGGGAGAGTGGATCTACGTACCTTTGTAGATCGCTAAGCGGGAAGCGTTAAGAAACGCGGTTGGTGTAGTCGTACTTCTTCGCGATCCAAATCGCCGAGCGTCCCGCGATCTCGTCACGATCCGTCCCGCGATCCGATCACAAATGTCCCGTGGCCTTGATCACGATCCTTCCGATCTAGTACCGAACGGACGGCACCTCCGCATTCAGCACACGTGCAGCTTGATGACGATCTCCACCGTCTTGATCCAACAAGAGAAGGTGGAGAGGAGAGAGAGTTCACCGGCAGCGTGACGGTGCTCCAGTGATGGTGGTAGAGCAATTCCGGCAGGGCTTCGCCTAAGCACTGCGGAACTACGATCTAGAGGAGAAACTATGCACCGGTGGAACGGGTAGCACGTGGCCGGAAATTCTGTCCAAAAACCACCCAATCCACTAGTATATATAGGAGGAGAGGAGAGGAGAGGCATCCAAGGCCTTTGGGTCGGCCGAATAGGAGGTGGGAAGCAATCCTACTTCACCTCCAATCCTAGTTGGAGTAGGATTGCCTCCTATTGGCTGATTTTTCACCTTTTCCTTAGCCTTTTTCTCTCCCTGCGCCATGGGCCTTTTGTGACTGATTCCCCAGCCCACTAAGGGCTGGTTATTGTTCTCCCACATCCCATGGACCTCTTGGGGTCGAAATACCTCTCCCGGAGGCCTCCCGGTACACTACCGGCACTCCCGGTACACTACCGATGAGCCCGAAACTTTTCCGGCGACCAAACTGGGACTTCCTATATATGAATCTTTACCTACGGACCATTCCGGAGCTCCTCGTGACGTCCGGGATATCATCCGGCACTCCGAACAACCTTCGGTCACCACCATACATAACTCTACACTATCGAAACGTCACCGAACCTTAAGTGTGCAGACCCTGCGGGTTCGAGAACTATGTAGACATGACCGAGACACCTCTACGGTCAATAACCAATGGCGGGACCTGGACGTCCACATTGGTTCCTACATATTCTACGAAGATCTTTATCGGTCGAACCTCTAAGTCAAGGATTCAGTTAATCCCGTATAACGTTCCCTTTGTTCTTCGGTATGTTACTTGCCCGAGATTCGATCATCGGTATCCAATACCTAGTTCAACCTCGTTACCGGCAAGTCTCTTTACTCGTTCCGTAATACAAGATCCCGCAACTAACAATTAGTCACTTTGCTTGCAAGGCTTATTGTGATGTTGCATTACCGAGTGGGCCTCGAGATACCTCTCCGTCACACGGAGTAACAAATCCCAGTCTCGATCCATGCCAACTCAACAGACACCATCAGAGATACCTGTAGAGCACCTTTATAGTCACCCAGTTACGTTGTGACGTTTGATACACACAAGGCACTCCTCCGATATCCGTGAGTTGCATGATCTCATGGTCATAGGAACATATACATTGACATCCAGAAAACAGTAGCAATAAACTGACATGATCATATGCTACGTTTGTAGTTTGGGTCTTGTCCATCACATCATTCTCCCAATGATGTGATCCCGTTATCAAATGACATCTCATGTCCATGGCTAGGAAACCTTAACCATCCTTTGATCAACGAGCTAGTTCACTAGAGGCATACTAGGGACATTGTGTTGTCTATTTACCCACACATACAATGTGTTTCCAATCACTACAATTATAACATGGATAATAAACGATTATCATGAACAAGGAAATATAATAATAAACACTTTATATATTTCCTCTAGGGCATATTTCCAACAGTCTCCCACTTGCACTAGACTCAATAATCTAGTTCACATCACTATGTGATTTACATGGTAATGAATCGAACACCCATACAGTTCTGGTGTTGATCGTGTTTAGCCCTTGGAAGAGGTTTTGTCAAAGGGTCTGCCACATTCAGATCCGTGTGTACTTTGCAAATATTTATGTCCTTCTCCTCGATGTAGAACCGGATGGAGTTGAAGCGTCGCTTTATGTGTCTGGTCCTCTTGTGAAACCATGGTTCCCTGGCTAGAGCAATGGCACCAGTGTTGTCACAGAACAGGTTTATTGGATTCAGTGCACTGGGCACTACTCCAAGATCTGTCATGAACTGCTTCATCCAGACACCTTCCTTCGCTGCCTCCGAGGCTGCGATGTATTCCGCTTCGCACGTAGAATCAGCTACCACGCTTTGCTTGGAACTGCACCAGCTTACCGCTCCCCCATTAAGAATAAATACGTATCCGGTTTGCAATTTAGAATCGTCCGGATCAGTGTCAAAGCTTGCATCGATGTAACCCTTTACGACGAGCTCTTCATCACCTCCATAAACGAGAAACATGTCCTTAGTCCTGTTAAGGTACTTAAGGATATTCTTGACCGCTTGCTAGTGCTCCATTCCAGGATTTTGAAACCTTCCAGCCATACTTATGGCAAGGCTGACATCGGGTCTTGTGCACAGCATTGCATACATGATAGAGCCTATGGCTGAAGCATAGGGGATGATGGTCATCTTTTCTTTATCTTCTGCAGTCACTGGGCATTGAGTCTTACTCAACTTCACACCTTGTAACACAGGCAAGAACCCCTTCTTGGCATGTTCCATTTTGAACTTCTTCAAAACTTTATCAAGGTATGTGCTTTGTAAAAGTGCTATTAAGCGTCTCGATCTATCTCTATAGATCTTAATGCCTAATATGAAAGCAGCTTCTCCTAGGTCCTTCATTGAACAACTCTTATTCAAATATTCCTTCACGCTTTCCAGCATTTCTATATCGTTTCCAATCAGCAATATGTCATCCACATATAACACTAGAAATGCTATAGAGCTCCCATTCACTTTCTTGTAAATACAAGCTTCTCCATAAACTTGTATAAACCCAAACGCTTTGATCACCTCATCAAAACGCTTATTCCAACTCCGAGATGCTTGCACCAGTCCATAAATGGATCGCTGGAGTTTGCAAACTTTGTCAGCATTCTCTGGATCGACAAAACCTTCGGGTTGCATCATATACAACTCTTCCTCAAGGAAACCGTTGAGGAACGCCGTTTTGACATCCATCTGCCAAATTTCATAGTCGAAATAAGCAGCTATTGCCAACATGATTCTGACAGACTTAAGCATCGCTACGGGTGAGAAAGTCTCATCGTAGTCAACTCCTTGAACTTGTGAAAAACCCGTTGCCACAAGTCGAGCTTTATAGACGGTGACATTACCGTCCGCGTCTGTCTTCTTCTTAAAGATCCATTTGTTCTGAATGGCCTTTCGCCCTTCGGGTAATACTTCCAAAGTCCATACTTTGTTTTCATACATGGATCCCATCTCAGATTTCATGGCCTCTAACCATTTCTCGGAATCCGGGCCCATCACTGCTCCTCCATATCTCATAGGTTCATTGTTGTCTAACAACATGACCTCCAAGACAGGGTTGCCGTACCACTCGGGAGTAGTACGCGCCCTTGTCGACCTACAAGGTTCAATAGCAGCTTGATCCGAAGCTTCATGATCATCATCATCAACTTCCTCTTCTACCGTCGTAGGTTCCACAGAAACATCTTTCTGCGCTGCGCTACTTTCTGGTTGAAGTAAAGGTTCAACAACCTCATCAAGCTCTATTTTCCTCCCACTCAATTCTTTCGAGAGAAACTCTTTCTCAAGAAATGTTCCGTTCTTAGCGACAAACACTTTGCCCTCGGATCTGAGATAGAAGGTATACCCGACTGTCTCTTTCGGGTATCCCATGAAGACGCATTTCTCCGCTTTGGGTTCCAGCTTTTCAGGCTGAAGCTTTTTGACATAAGCATCACATCCCCAAACTTTAAGAAACGACAACTTCGGCCTTTTGCCAAACCACAGTTCATATGGCGTCGTCTCAACGGATTTCGATGGTGCCCTATTTAAAGTGAATGAAGGTGTCTCTAATGCATAACCCCAAAACGATAGTGGCAAATCGGCAAGAGACATCATAGAACGTACCATATCTAATAAGGTCTGATTACGACGTTCAGACACACCATTACGCTGTGGTGTTCCGGGCGGTGTCAACTGTGAAACAATTCCACATTGTCTTAAGTGACTGCCAAACTCATAACTCAGATATTCACCTCCTCGATCAGATCGCAGAAATTTAATCTTCTTGTTACGATGATTCTCAACTTCACTCTGAAATTGCTTGAACTTTTTAAAAGTTTCAGACTTGTGTTTCATCAAGTAAATATACCCATATCTACTTAAGTCATCAGTGAAGGTGAGAAAGTAACGATATCCACCGCACGCTGCAACATTCATTGGACCGCACACATCAGTATGTATGATTTCCAATAAGTCACTTGCCCGTTCCATTGTTCCTGAGAACGGCGTTTTGGTCATCTTGCCCATCAAGCATGGTTCACATGTGTCAAGTGATTCAAAATCAAGTGACTCCAAAAGTCCATCAGCATGGAGCTTCCTCATGCGTTTTACACCAATATGACCTAAAGGGCAGTGCCACAAGAAAGTGGTACTATCATTAACTACTCAATATCTTTTGGCATCAATGTTATGAACATGTGTGTCATCACTATCAAGATTACCCCTAACATTGGGTGTATGACCATAAAAGATATTGCTCATATAAATAGAACAAGATTTATTCTCTGATTTAAATGAGTAACCGTCTCGCAATAAACAAGATCCAGATATAATGTTCATGCTTAATGCAGGCACTAAATAACAATTATTCAGGTTCATCACTAATCCTGATGGTAATCGAAGAGAGAGCGCGCCGACGGCGATCACATCAACCTTGGAACCATTTCCCACGCGCATCGTCACTTCGTCCTTTGCCAGTCTTCGTTTATTCCGTAGTTCCTGTTTTGAGTTGCAAATGTGAGCAACCGAACCGGTATCAAATACCCAGGCACTACTACGAGAACTAGTAAGGAACACATCAATAACATGTATATCATATATACCTTGTTTGTCGTTGGCCGCCTTCTTGTCAGCCAGGTACTTGGGGCAGTTCCGCTTCCAGTGACCAGTTCCCTTGCAATGAAAGCACTCAATTTCTGGCTTAGGTCCATGCTTAGGCTTCTTTGTAGGAGTAGCAACTGCTTTGCCATCCTTCTTGGTTTTACCCTTGTTGCCTTTTCCCTTGCCATTTTTCTTGAAACTAGTGGTTTTATTGACCATCAACACTTGATGTTCTTTCCGGATTTCAGACTCAGCGACTTTCAGCATCGCAAACAGCTCGGCGACTGACTTGTTCATCCCGTGCATGTTATAGTTCATACAAAGCTCTTGTAACTAGGTGGCAGCGATTGAAGAACTCTATCAGTGATTGCCTCCGGCGGAAGGGTAATACCCAACTCCGCTAGACGATTTGAGTACCCAGACATTCTGAGTATGTGCTCACTAATAGACCCGTTCTCCTCCATCTTGCAAGCATAGAATTTATCGGAGGTCTCATACCTCTCAATCCGGGCATTCTTTTGAAATATAAACTTCAACTCCTGGAACATCTCATATGCTCCATGACGTTCAAAACGTCTTTGAAGTCCCGGTTCTAAGCCATACAATATTGCGCACTGAACTATTGAGTAGTCTCCAGCATGAGCCTCCCAAACGTTCTTAACGTCTTCGGAGGTCATGTCTTCTGGTTGGTCACCAAGCGGTGCATCAAGGACATATTGTTTCTGGGAAGCCGTGAGGATAATCCTCAGATTACGGGCCCAATCAACAAAGTTACTTCCATCATCTTTCAACTTAGCTTTTTCTAGGAACGCATTAAAATTCAGGGGTGCTACTGCGCGAGCCATTGATCTACAACATAAATATGCAAAGGTTATTTAGACTATTGTTTAAGATAATGAGTTTAGTTAATCAAATTACTAAAGCTCCCACTCAAATTGACATCCCTCAGGTCATCTGAGTGTCACATGATCCAAATTCACCAACTCAAGTCCGATCATCACGTGAGTTAAGCTGGTTTCAATGGTGAACATCATTATGTTGATCATATCTACTATATGACTCATGTACGACCTTTCGGTCTCTTGTGTTCCGAGGCCATGTCTGTACATGCTAGGCTCGTCAAGTTTAACCCGAGTGTTCTGCGCATGCAAATCTGGCTTGCACCCGTTGTATGTGAACGTAGAGTCCATCACACCCGATCATCACGTGGTGTCTCAACACGACAAACTTTCGCAACGGTGCACACTCGGGGAGAACACAATTTTATCTTGAAATTTAAGTGACGGATCACCTTATAATGCTACCGTCGTACTAAGCAAAACAAGGTGCATAAAAGGATTAACATCACATGCAATTCATAAGTGACATGATATGGCCATGAACTTGTGCTTTAGATCTCCATCTTGAAAGCACCGGCATGATCTTCATCGTCACCGGCACGACACCATGATCTCCATCATCTTGATCTCCATCAACGTGTCGCCATCGAGGTTGTCACGCCCTGCATGCTTCTACTACTATAGCTACCGTTTAGCGATAAAGTAAAGCATTACATAGCGCTTAATGATTGACACGCAGGTCATACAATAATTAAAGACAACCATATGGCTCCTGTCGGTTGCCGTACTCATCGACATGCAAGTCGTGAAGTTCTATACATCACATGATCATCTCATACATCACATATATCACATCATGTAATTGGCCATATCACATCACAACATACCCTGCAAAAACAAGTTAGACGCCTCTAATTGTTGTTGCATGTTTTACATGGCTGCTACGGGTATCTAGCAAGAACGATTCTCACCTACGCATAAACCACAACGGTGATACACAGATTGATTTTCAACCTTCTCAAGGACCGCCTTTGTCGGATCCGATCCAACTAAAGTGAGAGAAACAGTCACCCGCAAGCCATCTAAGCAACAAGTTGCGTCGAGGGAACCGGTCTCTCGTAAGCGTACGAGTAATGTTGGTCCGGGACGCTTCATCTCACAATCCTGCTGAACCAAAATCCGACCAAGGGAGGAAGCAATCTAAGCATCAACGCCCACAAACCTTTTGTGTTCTACTCGAGATCTCATCGAACCATCAACCTAGCTCATGATGCCACTCTTGGGGAACGTCGCATGGGAAACAAAAAAATTCCTACGCACACGCAAACCTATCCATGGTGATGAGCATCTACGAGAGGGAGAGTGGATCTACGTACCCTTGTAGATCGCTAAGCGGGAAGCGGGAAGAAACGCGGTTGGTGTAGTCGTACTTCTTCGCGATCCAAATCGCCGAGCGTCCCGTGATCTCGTCACGATCCGTCCCGCGATCCGATCACGAACGTCCCGTGGCCTTGATCACGATCCTTCCGATCTAGTACCGAACGGACGGCACCTCCGCATTCAGCACACGTGCAGCTTGATGACGATCTCCACCGTCTTGATCCAACAAGAGAAGGTGGAGAGGAGAGAGAGTTCACCGGCAGCGTGACGGTGCTCCAGTGATGGTGGTAGAGCAATTCCGGCAGGGCTTCGCCTAAGCACTGCGGAACTACGATCTAGAGGAGAAACTATGCACCGGTGGAACGGGTAGCACGTGGCCGGAAATTCTGTCCAAAAACCACCCAATCCACTAGTATATATAGGAGGAGAGGAGAGGAGAGGCATCCAAGGCCTTTGGGTCGGCCGAATAGGAGGTGGGAAGCAATCCTACTTCACCTCCAATCCTAGTTGGAGTAGGATTGCCTCCTATTGGCTGATTTTTCACCTTTTCCTTAGCCTTTTTCTCTCCCTACGCCATGGGCCTTTTGTGACTGATTCCCCAGCCCACTAAGGGCTGGTTATTGTTCTCCCACAGACCATGGACCTCTTGGGGTCGAAATACCTCTCCCGGAGGCCTCCCGGTACACTACCGACACTCCCGGTACCCTACCGATGAGCCCGAAACTTTTCCGGCGACCAAACTAGGACTTCCTATAGATGAATCTTTACCTCCGGACCATTCCGGAGATCCTCGTGATGTCCGGGATCTCATCTGGGACTCCAAACAACCTTCGGTCACCACCATAGATAACTCTACACTACCGAAACGTCACCGAACCTTAAGTCTGCAGACCCTGCGGGTTCGAGAACTATGTAGACATGAACGAGACACCTCAACGGTCAATAAAAAATGGCGGGACCTGGACGTCCACATTGGTTCCTACATATTCTACGAAGATCTTTATCGGTCGAACCTCTATGTCAAGGATTCAGTTAATCCCGTATAACGTTCCCTTTGTTCTTCGGTATGTTACTTGCCCGAGATTCGATCGTCGGTATCCAATATCTAGTTCAACCTCGTTACCGGCAAGTCTTTTTACTCGTTCCGTAATACAAGATCCCGCAACTAACAATTAGTCACTTTGCTTGCAAGGCTTATTGTGATGTTGCATTACCGAGTGGGCCCCGAGATACCTCTCCGTCACACGGAGTAACAAATCCCAGTCTCGATCCATGCCAACTCAACAGACACCATCGGAGATACCTGTAGAGCACCTTTATAGTCACCCATTTACGTTGCGACGTTTGATACACACAAGGCACTCCTCCGATATCCGTGAGTTGCATGATCTCATGGTCATAGGAACATATACATTGACATGCAGAAAACAGTAGCAATAAACTGACACGATCATATGCTACGTTTGTAGTTTGGGTCTTGTCCATCACATCATTCTCCCAATGATGTGATCCCGTTATCAAATGACATCTCATGTCCATGGCTAGGAAACCTTAACCATCCTTTGATCAACGAGCTAGTTCACTAGAGGCATACTAGGGACATTGTGTTGTCTATTTACCCACACATGCAATGTGTTTCCAATCACTACAATTATAGCATGGATAATAAACGATTATCATGAACAAGGAAATATAATAATAAACACTTTATATATTGCCTCTAGGGCGTATTTCCAACAGTGCTACTATCGAGTACCGAGGGTGACACCTCGTGGAGTGATCATGATGCTAGCCCTGTGGTGCAGCTAGTCGGTCATGGTTATCGAGGGTGATTCCTCCTTCACCATTCCCGGTGATGTCTCTGTCGCATAACCACTCAAGTGTGGGACCTTCGAGGGTGATTCCTCTAAGTCCACCTTGACGGTTACATCGAGCAAGGAACCTTGAGGGTGATTCCTCAATTCCCGCCTTGGTGTGTTGTACACACAGTTACTATGACCTGGTTACAGAAACATGTTGGTGATGGGTCGGCCCTGAGGGGTACCCATGGTTGCTGATGATGAGGCATGGACTGGCGAGAGAGGCCTTTGCAACACATCCTCGAGGCGGGGCAACGGGACCGCACTTTATGGGTCGCGCTTGCCCCGCATTAATAAAATGCTAATGGGTTGGGTACTTGATCTGAGTTAGGTCATTGGCCTTAATACGCACTAACCTTCACATGGGAGAAGTTATGGGTACTCAGCGTCGTTGTATCAGCCGAAGCTCTTCGGGCATCAGCATTGGAGTGGCGCACCCCCGAGTGGTCCGCAATGGCATCGTGCTTGTTATAAGGGGTGCTAGGACTGACCTCGGCCGCCCTCGCATCGTACAGGAGTGCAAAGGGCGATTGTCCCATGACCCCTGCGCGCATAGGATTTAGACCGGCGGGCTGGCCTCTTCGTTGAGTCTAGGTGGGGCGACGACGTTTTGATATCCTGAGGCCGGGCATGACCTAGAAAAGTGTGTCCGGCCGAACGTGATTTAAGCGTGCGGGGGAATATGTTGTGCACTCCTGCAGGGATGATTAATCTATTCGAATAGCTGGGTCCACGGTAACAGGACGACTTGGAGTTGTACCTTGACCTTATACAACTACAATTGTGACTTTAATTATGAAATGAATGTTGGATCCGGGATTTCTTCCTCGTAGGGAGTCGAGGAAGAATCTCTGGACGTGGTTAATTAATAAAATTGCTACAATCATATGACTATATATGAGCTACCAGTCTACTCTCTTCTAATGCTGCAAGATGCTGAAGATGCTAGTCTTTGATAGGACTAGGCCTTCCCATCATTCTTTCTTTCTGCAGTCATCCTAGATATAATCCCACCCCTTGATAATGATGCATACTTAGCATTGTTCTGAGTTCAGTCTTGCGATTACTTTGGATGAGTACTCACCGCCGTTTTGCTTTCTCTTTCCCCCTCGATACGATTCTGCGTTCAGACGATGGAGCCTAGGAGATGGAGTATGCCGAAGACGACTACTACACCACCACAGGGGCCTACTACTACATGGAGGCGGCCCCCGACCAGCAGTAGGATAGGAGGTTCCCAGGCAGGAGGCCTCGCCTCTTTCGATCTGTTGTTATGTTTGTGCTAGCCTTCTTAAGGCAAAACTTGTTTAACTTATGTCTGTACTCAGATATTATTTGCTTCCGCTTACTCGTGCCTGTCGAGCTATGTATTCGAGCCCTCGAGGCCCGTGGCTTGTAATATGAAGTTGTATGACTTTAATTTGTGTCTAGAGTTGTGTTGTGATATTGATTAGTGAGTCCCTAATCTTGGCCGTACGCATTGCGTGTATGTTTAGCGTACGGTCGAAACTGGGGTGTCACACCACCCGTCCCGACGTTCGCCACGATGTCGGGCTCTGGGGGAGGGTTGATGACGGCAAGGGCACGGGAATCGGTCCCCAATTGACCCTCGCTCGGCGCTAGTGCTGCCTCCTCCTCATGCCGGCCCGACGCGACGACCCCGACGGACGGTGCCTCCGTCTTCGTGGCTGGTGCCACCGGAACCTCCGACACGTCGACTCGGGCCGGCTCGGCCGCGGGCGGCGTCACGTCCGGCACCATCGGTTGGGTCTCCTCAAGGACCGGCTCCGTGGTCGCCGCCCCTGGTCGGGCCGCCTCCTGCGCAGACGGGGGCATGGCTGGCTCCATGGCCGCCCCTCACGGCTTGCTCGACGGGGGCCTGGACAGGCGGGTAGATTCCGCCGTCGAGTCGGATGCTCGCCCGGGGTCTGTGGACCTCCTCCTCCTTCCACCGCTCGAGGTCCCAGAGCGTGAGGCCCCGCCTTGGGCTCCGGACTTCGTGGCCCCCAGATCCGCGAGCCTCCTCTTCTCCTCGCGCTGTGTGGCCGCGTGCTAGCGAGCCAGCCGGATGGCGGCTTCCGTCGGGTCGACCATCAACTCCACGTCGTGGAGTTTGATGGGGTTCCTGAAGCGCATAAGGGTCAAGTTCGATGGGGCTCCTCTCTTCGCCCGTGCCGGCCCTGCCGAACTGAGGGGAGAGGCTAGTTCAGGATCCGGGCATCAACATCATCATCATCATAATCATAATCGGTCCAGTCCCTAATCGTGGGACCAAGAGGATACTCACCGGCTCCGTTGGGCTCTCCGGCTGCGCCGGACCCTCTGGCTCCGCTGGGCCCGCCGGTTCCCGGGTCGGCCGCCTCCTCGGCCTCCCCTGAGGAATCGACCCCCTCTTTGGGCGGGCCTCCCTGCTCATAGTCCTCAGAGTCAGAGTGGTCACGCTCCGCCTCGAAGATCTAGGGGTGCGGGCCATCCGGCGTGTTCTGTCGCACGAACAATTGCGGTCAGCGCGGAAATGTAAGATCGGGCGCTGGCTGGAGGGATTCGAACAAGAAGGGCCGGACCAGCAGAACGTACCAGGGGTGCTCGGTTGAGACGGTCGTACGGCTCCTTGCCAAAGGTCCACGTCGCTGGCGCCAACTTGAACGTCGTGATGGCATTCACCCGCCTCGCCACCTGAGACGGCGTCAGGTCGATGGTCGTCAGCGAGCAGGGGTCCCGGTGGCCGGACATGTCATAGATCCGGTGCAGCCTCATCTGGAGAGGCAGCACCCGGCACGGGATGAAGGCCGCCACCAGATCGGAGGTGACCAGCCCTGCCCGCTCCTCAGCTCCACGAGCCGGCCGAGCTCTGCAAGAGCGGTTCCACGCGGGGCGGCTCCCGTCCAGTTCACACCGAAGGACTGTGCGTTGATGTACACCGGCAGCCAGATGTAATCCCACTGCGGGTCAGTGTTCTTCATGTAGAAGAAGGTTCGATGCCAGCCCTTGACGGAGTCAATAAGGCTGAAGTGCGGGAAGTGCGAGCCGCGGCAGCACACCGCCGCGCCCCCGCAGGCGGCCCTTTCCAGCGCCTTGAGTTAGAAGAGCGCCTTGAAGAACTCGACAAAGGGGGGCATCCCCAAGTACCCCTCGCACAGCGTCACGAAGTCCGTGATGTAGAGGATGGCAGTGGGGCCGAGGTGATGCGGTTGGAGGTCAAAGGTATCCATCATGATATGGAAGAAATGGCTCACCGAGAGCCCGAAACCGCGGGAGAAATGGTAGGCAAAGACAACGAATTCTCCTTCCTGCGGCTCGGGAACCACCTCGTCGCCCGGTGCGTGGGCGGTCACACGCTCCACCGGCGGCATCATGCGCACGCGGCAGAGCTCCTCGATGGCGGCCCCCGTAACCACGGATCCGGCCCAGCTTCCCGAGCGCCCTTCGGCCATCGCAACGGCGGGGCTGCGTGCGAGCGGGGTCGCGAGCAAGAAGAGCGGCGGCACGCGAGGAAGCGGAGAAGACAAGAGAAAGGAAGACGAGGGGGCAAATGGGGCGCGGGTGCTTCCGCCCTGTGCCCTCCCTCCCCTTTTAAATGGGGAGGCCACGACCGGGGGACGCGGGGATTAATTAACTGCGCCCACTCCCCCGGAATCTCTGCGCGCGTGTGGGCGTCCTGGGCTGTAACCGTCGTATCAGGGCGCAGAAGATCTTTGCCTGCGTCCCAAGGCCTACTGGGCTACGCCCGAGGCTAGTGGGCTAGGCGCAGGGCGACGTCCCGTTTGCCCGCATGCGCGGGACCCACAGCATCATTACTCGCCGCGTGGCACGCTGCGGGTTGGCTCGGGTCCTAGGGCGACGCGTCAGGACCCGAGGCGGTGGGAACAGCTGCCGACCTGGCTAGCTCTTCGGCTTCGCGCCGGAGGCGGGTACCGCTAGGGGGAAGCCGTTGGCTCCCCTCCGTCAGCCGGACACGGGCCCCCACCGGCTTCGGGGACTACTGACGGGGTTATTACCCTTGGGTAGGGCGAAGCAACGGGGTTCTCTCCCCCGTTTTCAAGAAAAAGTATGTGGCCGGCTGCTCCCGGCGGCTGGCGGGCAGCCGGTAGGTGCGTTGCCGGCTGGTACGGGGACGGCTGGTCAAGGAGCCGGCTTGGCCCCCAACCGGCTGGACCCGGCCGACTACCTTCGATCCGCCTCCTCCGTTGACCCTTGGGCAGACGAGCTCCCGTCCTATCCCTCTGCGCACCGGTACGACGACACGACGGGACCCCAACGATGGGCACCAATGTAGCCACAGTGACCGCTGGCGCACGGGCGCGCGTGGCTACAGTTCGGCCGACCTTGGCCGATCGCGGCCGGGAGGGGCAACAGTGCCGGCACGCCCCCGCCCACTCGATTACCTGCCCCAACGTGGCTACATGCAGTCGGCCGTACCGGAGACTTTGACCGGCTGGCACAAGACGACGCCACCCGGGCGGCTCGTGTCGTAGCAGGTGGACGGGGGCCAGCGGGCGATGGGACCGCGCAGCCGGTGGACCCTACGGGTGACGAGACGGTTCGCAAGGCGGAGCCCTCTAACCAGCCGGGGAGTCTGCCAGCCGGGTCTCCTCACTTTGTACCCTAGGAATATTGTAAGCCGGGGTTGGCCTATAAAACCCCCCAGCCCCGCATGCAACGGGAACGAGCAATCTCATGCACACACACCTATGGGACACTTCCCACCTATCCACCTTTGTAGTGGAGGAAGGCGAGCCGGCTGCTCCCTCTTCCTCTAGACAACAGCTCTAGGAGCAACCTTGTAAACATACCTATCCATCAACTAGACCAAGCAGGACTAGTGGTGTTACCTCCCACGGAGGGCCCTGAACCTGGGTACATCGTGTGTCACCACCGCTTGTGCCTAATCCTGCACCCGAAGCCCGTCGGCGTCCTCCAGTCCCAACCACCTTCGATAAGCCTACTCATGGCATCTGTCCTGAGAAAACGACGACATTCATTCAGTACATAAACCAAAAACTTTGGACATGAATTGATGACAAGATAATATATATGCAGAACTAGAGTATCCATTCGAGAAACGTTCGAAGGAGAACATTTGAGAAGTGGCAAACCCTGAAATTGGGAGACTTAATTGAGTGTACACTTTGTACGTAGCTTATTCCTAATCCATCACTTATACTCCCTCCATCTCAAAATAAGTGACTTCAAAATGACTCAACTTTGCACTAACTTTAGTACAAAGTTGAGTCACTTTTGAGTCATTTATTTTGAGACTGAGGGAGCACAAGGGAATAGAGTAAAGAAGAAATTAGGTCCATAAACTGATATACCACAGGGCACGGCCAGGTACCCTCTGCTAAACTTTCTGAAACTGCTCCCTAACGGCGCCTTTGTGAAAGACTTGGCGCACAAATCCTTTAGGTTTGCCTCTATACAATTTTATCACTTCACTTGAGTGAAAAATTCATTCGAGTATGCACTCCGCTGTCCTAGGACGTGTGTCACTCAGCTGGCTCACATTTCCGTTGTCCCTCATGGCGAGGGTTGCGTTTTGCTTTAGTGCTGCTTCAAGCCGCAAGATGCCCATTTCACTGCTCCCGGGAACGTCGCTTGCCATATCAACTTTCTTAACGGAGATATCGTGAGCTTGAATTGAGTTATCAGAACTTCTATCAGGAAGTGGTAAACACGTGCTCTCTATGACAATGTTGAATAGCTTGAAAGCATCAATATCATGGTTGTTGCACCATACATTTCTGAAATTAATGTAATGGTGATCCTACTAATTGAAGCGTGAGCGGGCAAGGAGTAGAGCTCGGCCGTTGCTAGTTAAAACATGGTCATATATAGCTTGTGAAGAAGCCATCAAACCATTGCGAGCAAGGAGTAGAGCTCGGTCTTCGCTTGGTTGATACCAATGATACCACAAACGTAATGTACACAAGTTCTATACTTAGTTAGAAGTGGAATTGCACTTGCAAATGCCACTAAAACGCACTAACATCCTAGGACTAGGAAGCATCAGGATTTGTGATTACACCTGTCTAGATTTCTAGAGTGTGATCTCCGGCTGGAGGTGTATTTGATTACACCTGTCTAGATTTCTAGAGTGTGATCTCCGGCTGGAGGTGTATTTGATTACTGTATTGCTTCAAAGGATTTACAGCAAACGATGAAAGCACACGAAGCAGCTCGGAAGATTCAAAGAGCTTATTCCTTCTCTCACAATAGGCTGAATTACAGGAACCATGATTACTATCTACTAGTTCAGCATCTCCCATTTTAGGATACATATCTTTTTAGGTGCGGCCAAACTAGGAGCTTCAAAGAGAGTCGGCAGAAAAAGGCTCGACGACAACATGACAAGATATTTCTTTACTCCAAACACAATTAACAACTTTGAACAAGACTTACTGATAGGTTAAAATGTTTCCAAAATTAGATCATCCGTTTCAGAAACGTTCGAAAGAAAAACATTTGGGAACTGGCAAACCCTAAAACAGGGGACTTATTTTTAGTGTATACTTTGTACACAGTAGCTTATTCTTGATCTATCGTTGACACAAGGGAGTACAGTAAGGAAGAAACTAGGTGCAGAAATTGATAGACAACAGACCAAGAAACTAGGTCCAGAAATTGAAAGACCACAGACCACGGTCAGGTAACCTTTGCTAAACTGTCTGAAACTCCACCCCTACTCACAGCGCCTCTATGAAAGAATTGGCGCCCAGATCCTTCAGATTTGCCTCTATGAACTCCGAAGAACTTCATTTCACGCGAAGTTTTGGTCAGGTACTGGAACTTTAGAAGATCAAGCGACTGCGCTCTGCTGTCCTAACACCTCTGTCCACTCAGCCGGCCACCAGTCCGGTTTGATCGCCTTGACCCTCACATCTCTGTTGTCGCTGATGGCCAGGGTTGCGTTTTCCTTCAGTGCTGCTTCAAGCCGCAACAGGCCCATCCCACGGCTGCCGAGAGCGGTGCTTACCGTACCGACTTTCTTACCAGAGGCATCGTCGACGACATCTGAGCCTGGAGCAACAGCCTGCTCGAGTTCTGATAACAGAGGTTGCAGAATCAATATCCGGTTGACAGAGACAGGATGATTGCATAATTTAGCACAGAATTAATACCTTTGTCATTTTCATCTACAAACTTCAAGGGTATCAGGCGCTTCCTAATGACACCACGGTGGTGTGTGCGTGCGATAAGCTCCTGACCAATATAGCATCCCTTATCAAATGAGATAGCATTCAGGCCTGCAAGATTGTACTCAAGCGGAATTGCTTCACCTAATACAAAAAGGAAACATGGTGTAACAGCCAAAAATGATATAATTAGGAAAGCAAGAAAGGGCAGGGGAGAAGATGTTAGTTATTAAGCATACACTGAGTTCACATACGAACTTGCCCATGTGATACAGCCTACAAGAGATAAGAGACTATGCTTCTAAGCTATGCCCCTACAGGCACCCTACTGAACAATTCACTAGCACAAATCAACCAGAATATACGATTTATGGTACTGTAGGCTTCCAAGCTCTTCCTTATAGATAATATATGCCATTGTTAAATATCCATCACCACTACTAACCAACCAGAATGACCTGACAAACCATGAGTACGCAATCTAATTCCATAAAATTGCTTCAGTAGATGCACATGTTTTCATCAATAGTTTTACTGTTGTTAACAGGATGTAGCACAGTTCTTCATGTACCATTGAATTGCATTGCTGGGTGCCAGTTTAAATGGCCAGACTCTTCAACATAACACTGAATGAATCATTCCAGAATCGAAGCCATGTCCTTAACCAAGGAATATCAAATAGCTATACAAATCTCAAAGTATGCAGATGTTTCAGTGACTTAACAGATCAACTGGAAATCAATCCTACCTTTTGGTATCTCAGTTGAGCCTTCTGCAACCCCATTTTCTATACGCCAAAGCAAATAATGGCGTTCATCTGCTTCTTTGTCAGCCTCAACAAGTGGTGCTGCAGGCAAAACCAAGAGTTACTTACATGTTCAAATGACCATCGGTAGATATTGAGCACCATATCAAATGTAATTTTATAAAGCACCAAGAACAAATGACTTACGTATTGTATCAGCTGGAAAGATTCCTCTGTAGCCAAGAATGTCAAGCCGAGGATCTTTGAGCCACTGCCAACCATGACCGTTCCCTTGTGCAGATGACTCGGCAGCATGGTCACTACTTTGTCCCCATCCAATGGATTGAGCCTCAGGTTCTTGAGTGGAAGGTCCAGCATGTGCCACATTGCTTCCAAATCTTTGCCAGCACAGAAACTCCTCGCTTACATTATCTATCTCAACCTTGCTCCGTAGCCGGTATCTGCGGAATAGACAATAAAGTTATGGCCCGTAAGACATTTAAAATGGACCTCGAAGCTCTGGAAATCTATAACAGAAGTCCAAAACGATAAAAGATAAGCAGTCAAATTCGCATGTCCATACGACAGACAAGAACAACCCCAAAAAAGGATTCCTACTTAGGACCAAATTCTCATGTCCATACCACAGTCAAGAAGAACCCCCCCCCCCCCCCCCCCCCCCCCAAAAAAAAGGGATTCCTACTTGAGACAAAACCAAGCTCGGATCCAGAGTTAGACCAGAACATGCTCAGGATCCTAGTTGAGACCAAAACATGCTCAGGTTCCTAGTTGGGACCGAAACATCCCCAGCGAGGTCTAAGTTCCCAATCGTGAGCTGATGTTCTTCTGGGGCTGCAACCTCAATGTGTATGGCACTGAAAATTCAAGATTCATGACTCCCAGTTACGGCACTGGGATGTCCAGCCAAAATGGGCACGCAATTGACCATCTTCAAACTGCAACCTGACACCGACTACCTGAGGAAACAACAGCTAACTAATCAGCAACTACTTTTGACTACAGAAACTCCATTTCCTACAGCGAATTGGCCTAATAGGTTTAGTTTAGCCCGTAGTGTTTGTTTCCCCCGAATTAATCTCAAAATTTTGCAGTCGCAGTGCGAACACAGACAGACTAACGACCGAGAGTCCCGTTTCGAAATGGGAACAAATTAGGAACGCTGCGAACCCTCACCTCTTGAAGCATGCGAGCAGCTCGTCGACCTCGGCGGCGTCGACGTCGGCGAAGACCTCCCCGTCCCCGTCCCCGCCCTCCTCCCCGTCGGGCCTCTCCCCGGTCTGCGGCGCGGAGCCGGTGCGGTCGAGCATCTGGGAGCTTGGGGCGGGGCGGTAGAGGAAGAGGTCGTAGAGGAACTTGCCCTGCGGCGTGAGCAGCGCGGCGTAGCGCGGCGGCGGCGCCCGCGCGGGCGCGTTGGGCGTGGGCGCGTACCGCTGCGGCTGGGCGGAGGACGGGCCGTGGGAGAGGACGTCGTTGGTGAGGAGCGAGTTGAGGAAGCGCGCCGCCTCGGGGCCCCGGAAGCGGACCACGGCGCGCGACGCCAGGCGGCTCGCCAGCACCCCCGGGTCCGCCGGCGGGCTCGCGTGGAGGGGCCTGCGGGGGAGGGCGCCGGCGGCGCGGCGCGCCAGGCGGCGGGCGAGCGGCAGCATGGGGAGGGAGGAGGTGGAGATGGCCAGATGGGGACGGGTGGCGCTGTGGCGGGGGTTTGGGCGCAAATCTGAGGGGGGCGGGTCACGGCGTTTTCCGAGGGGTGGAAACGGCGGCGGCGGTGGGGGACGCGTGGGGACTGGGGAGGGACGTGGCGGGTGCGTGTGCGTGTGCGTGTGCTCGCGTCGCGTGGAGATGTGTGTAGGCGGGCCGCGGGGGTGTGGTGACTCGTGTGGCGCCAACACAATCGCATGCAGGCACATCCATTTCCTAATACTCCTAGGCACTTCATCTCGAGATCGACAAAGTTGTCACGGATGCATCAGTAATATACAGGATTGTCGAAAGCTTGTATTCTTCTAGGATTATTCATGTAACCCGGCACCAAGGGGTATTACAGATAGTAGGGTTAATAGCGTATCTTTACAGACAGTAACACAACAGAATCCCATCAGACATTGTATTCATGTTCAAGGGCACCAACAATCGGTAGCGCATAGCAGATCACATCACTTTCAGTTTAGTTTTCTACTTGTACTTGTATCTCGCTAGCTAGCTAGAGGGGCGTACACCGGGAGCTGAACTGCTTGCGCAAACCAGCAGCGCTTTATTCATCTGCTCCATGGATTCAGTCATTCCCTCCCACTGCACGAGATGGTGGTATTGATCATGATTTTGACCCGCCCATCGAGCCTCCTCAGGCTTCCTTTCCCCATTCAGTTGATTGGGATGATTCGCGACGACTTTGGCTGCCTGTTGTCGGGCCTCCTTGGATCAGGATGTTGCTGCATTCCAGGGAGCGCCCAGTTCTGTGCAGGCTGCCTGCCACCATGGGCACCACGGTTACCTGTCGTGAATGAATCAGTAGACTTGATGGTCACAAGTATATAAATGCCGCTGCCATGATGTATCAGACAAATCACATCAGCAAGTACAAGTCAATCCACATGTTAAAGATCAACCATAGAACCATGTGGTGTCGGCTTAATCGTAAATTGTACTTGTAATGCTAGGCAGCAGAGCCAATTTGTGCAAAAATGCCCTGTTTATTATCAGGTCCGCAAGTGTATCTTCGTCTAATTATCTTGTTGCATTCGACCATAACATAATGTAATACTCGGGTCAATGCAGAACTACTAAAAATTGTATCAGTCAGTTTGTCATACTTGGTGAAAATGATAACAGAGACATCAACACTTGAGAACAGGTTATCTGGCACTTCATTTGATCGTTGAAGTACACGGTAAAACCCAGTAACCGAAGTTAAAGCTAAAGAAAAAACTGGAACTGAACCGAGTCTTTACATCTCATCGAGACAGACCGCATAGAACCAAGTAATTACCCTGTAGAGGATCATCCAGCCTCCAGAGAATAACTAGTTTCAGTTTCAAGTCTGTCATGTTCATATATTCCACTTCTCAGTCCAACTTCATATTGGACTATTTGAGCAATCAATAATTTCCAACAATTGTTCTCCAGCACTACAACTAAAATTGATGGCCCACTAGGAAGCTGTTCACATGGAAATGTCCAATTTATTCCCTTTCCACTTTAGCTACTTGAATGCATTTTGTTTTGTCAATTCCAGCCCATTTTAAGATGCCGGAGATAAATTTTCTGCCAGAGAAAGAAATACTGCAATATCTACGTGCAGTTGGCACCATTCTAGTTGAACGGGCAAGCCAACAACGATGGCATGAAATCTGTGCATGAGACAAGAGATAGATATTTCTTACCAGAGTTCTCACCATTAGATATACCAGCATTTTGGTTCCAGCCTGGTAAGTGTTGTCCAGCATTGCCCTTCCATGATTCTTCAAATCCAGGTAACTCATCTGTATAGAAAAACATTGTTAAAGACATATAAGAAGTATATTGTGGGCACATCAGAGCAGGGAAGGCTAAATACAGAACAAACCTTCATTGAGATTGTGCAGTATCTGTGTACTGTCCACCTTCCCGTCTGATTTCAGCTTCCTTGTTACCGAGTGTCCCTAAAACAAATTAATGCAATTGAAATGAGCTACGAACTCAAATTCACTGGATATACAACCCTAGCTTTAGAGACATGTTACTGCTGGTTCAATTGAGTAATAAAAGGGAAAATAGCTGCAAACTCATATTCACTAGATATGATCTTCGTTTATGATAGTACAAGTTATATATGCCATCATTCCGGATTCAATTGATTCATCTGATAATCCAACTCTGTCTCATAAATGGATTGGGCTCTAAAAGTTATCAATATGACTTATGTTTCAGTCCAATATAGAATTACTATGTAGTATGACTTAGATTGTTTAGTAGGTCGATAAACATATCAAGGGGTCATCTGGCTACCTTATCATGAATTCCTCTGGAGATCCTATGAGTGGCCTCTTTAGTCGTAGTGTCTGCTTCCTTGCTTTCTTCGACAGTAATCTGAAAGAAACATTATCAGTATCACTTCTGATTCCAAATAAACGAATAATAACGCGAATTAGCCCCTCATCGGTAATTTGCCTACCCCATCACTGCCGCTCCTTCGGGTCTTGGAAGCCGTATAGTAGGCGCCATTAATACCACCATAAGTCACCGTGGAGCTCTGATACGTGATCGAACGCGACTGCGGCTGGCCGCCGCCGCTCGCCCTGTTGGGATCTCGCCGCAGCTGAACCTGACCCTGACCCCCCTGCATCCCTACAAACGCACAAACATAACACAATATGAAATCCCACATCAGAAATTCAGAACCAAATGCCATCCCCGTAAACAGCACATGAATGAGGAAATTGATCCAATCCCAGCCCAACCCTACCATCATCCGGCTCCTGAACATAGCCCCCGCGGTTCGCCTGCCGGCCGCCGCGCTCCCCGTCATCACCCCCTTCTCCATCCTCATCAATCTCCGTGATGACAGGCCCCCCACCATGACCGCTCCTCGCGGGAGCTTGCTCGAGGAACCCGGCCCCGGGCCCGAACCCGCCGAACATGCCGGGGCCGACGCCCATCGGCGCGAACATGTCAGGGCCGCCCATCGGCCCGAACATCCCAGGACCGAACATCCTGCCCCCGAACGGCTGCGTGAAGAAGGGGTCGTCGAAGGGGTCCCTGCCCCCGCCGAACAGGCCAGGCATCGGGGCTGCCCCCAGCCGGCCGAATCCGGCGAACGGGTCGCCCGCGCCGAAGGGGCCGTCCCTCCCGCCCCGCCCCCGCTCCATACCTACGGCGGTTGGGCTCGGGCGGTACGAACGAGCAACGTGCGCCGCGGGCGCGTCGGGCGAGGTTACCTGGATCTCCGGAGGCGGCGGGAGGAGGAGGGTGGTGGCTGCTGGGGCGGCGGGGGGGAGGGGTACGGGGTCGCCGGAGTTGCTTGGCGGGGACGGCGCTTTAATTCCCGGCCGGCCGGGGTTGGTGGGGGGATTTGGGGGGCGGGACGTGGCGGGGCGTGGCTGGGTGGGGCGCGAGGCCTCTAGAATCCCACGTTTCCCGAAGGTTCGGGCCGCTGAGGTGCGGGAACCCTCCCGAAAGGCTGCTTCTGGGCCGGGTGTGGGCTTTTGTTTTGTTCTCATTCATCAGGCCGCGAGGAAAAACGACTTTTACCAAAAACAAGTAACAGGAAAAACTACTTTGACCAGCAGATAATTATGACAATTTGTCTAAAAAAAAGAGATTACTATGACCCTTGTAAATAGAAAGATAATTATTGAACCCTTATAAGCGTCACACGCATGACACGAACACATGACATTTCTCAACGTCCTTTATGTTAAGTTTAGCGTCGTGAGGATGACAATTTTAATTATCAAGCATGCCAACTTCCTTATCAGATGGCAAGTTTAAGTCTGTTTTGTTTGGTTTTCTCCTTTTCGGATGACACATTTAGTTGTATAAAACATGAAGGCCGGAATGCTCTGTCACAGTGTAACTCTTATCATTTGGATAATTATTCTGGTATATTCTATGATGACTAATTTTTTGTAATTTGAGCATATATTGTCCGAGATAGTCCTACTCACCTGTATTTATCGTGCTAGATCATCATAATGAAAGACGTACGAATCGATAGCTGCTATATATATATATATATATATATATATATATATATATATATATATATATATATATATATATGTTCCTCCTTCTGGCATGCCCCTAAACCAATGTCTCGTCTTACCGTCCTAACAGAGAATACCACACACTGCATGTATACGCTTGGCTCTGACAAAAACTAGTCATAGAAATGGAAGGTATTGGGAGTTTCTTGGACACCATCTCAAATAGCTCAAGCTGCGAAAAGCATAATCCTCGTTTCATCAAGCGCGCCGCGTCATCTGGTTGTGTGAATCCTTCTATTATAGCAACTTGAATAGCATCCAAATTTTCGGTTCTATCTAAAGGGAACCGTCACTGTTGATCTGTGATGCTCGGACGATGCGCTGGCGGAGGCGTCAAGGGCTCAGGCACAAGCCGTTCTAGAGGCGTCCAAGGCTCCAATCTATCCAGGCTTTTGAATCCAAGTCACCGCGACCTAGCTGAACCTTGTTCGACCGTCCTCCTACGTAGTGGCGGAGATAGGGGACTAGTAGGGCTCTCCCCCCCCCCCCCCCCCCCCACACACACACCACACAAACGATATTGTGTTGAGCCTAATATGCATGATCAAAGATGATTAATTGTTGCTAAATTGGTACACTATGACTAGCTGGCTCTCCCTAACAAGGATTTAGTACACTTGCCTCTCCTCTAGCCGGCTTAGTAGCTAGCATGAAGCAAACCTCAGCATCGCCGAGCTAGCCCAGTGAAGACATCTACAACAGAGTGGCACAAAGCTTCCTTTAAGTTTTATTATTGTTCGATATTATCCGTTCATGATCATAATATGGTACATGTTACTTCCATGCGGTGTGTGTACCGTTCATTGATGAGTCTGCAATATCATATCTCTAGTTCTTTATTATCCACACCAAACAAAATTATATATCTTCATGGAATCTCCACACGCTACCGTCGAATTTTTCTTCCTTTACAATCTCCTCTTGCTTACCAGTAGACATATGCTCCATCTGATCCAAAACAAGTGCCCCTTTTTTAGTTCAAATATGAACTACATGATAATTATTTGGATAGGAGGGAGTAGTTAAGTAAAGAAAAAAGTCCATTTTATTACCCTGAATAAAGTGGGTGGTTCGCTTTACCACTGATCTATTTTTTGGCTTGTTCTAGCCCCCAAACAAAACAAAACCGGACAAATCATCCCCTGTCTGGTATGTTCGCACTCGCTGCTGATATGGCAGTAGTCAACGATGGTATTGACCTAGGTGGGACCCGATGCCTCTCATGGCCGTCTCTCCCCACTGCCCTTCTCCTTCCCCTCCGCGCGCCACCCCCATCGCGCCACCGCCGGGGCTGTCGCAGCGCCCTCCGCCATCGCCAGCGACGACTTTGACTACCCCCTCGCTGACCCCTCCGTCCGCTGGCCCAGCCTCCGCTTCCCACACCTCCCCATGCCCCGCTTCCCCACCGCCGACGCCGCCCCTCCTGCCCTCCCGCCCCGACGAGGCCGGAGCCCGCGGAGGACGACTCACCCGCGGCCTCCGCCTCGGGCCCCTCGGCCGTCGCCGTCGAGCCGCTGGATGCGCGGGCCCACCGGCGCTGCCCTCCCGGACCGCCTCGTGGCGCTGCCCTCGGCGCGCCCGTCACGGGGGTGCTCGACGTTGCGTGGGTATCCCCCGATGAGCTCGGCTACGTCATGTGCGCCGTGAGAACGGCCTCCTGGCGACGCGCGCTCGACGCCCTCGAGTGGCTCGCGGCGAGTGGCTATGGGGCCTCGGGCCCCCGCGTCGTCACCGTCGTGATCGGGGTACTCGGACGCGCTCGCCAGGACGGGCGCACGGAGGTGGTCTTCCTCCGCTTCACCGGGGAGAGCGTCTTGGCCCCTTGCAGCGACGAGCGGGAACATGGCGTGCTTGCAGCGGCCGGAGACCAAGTCGACCAATGCTCGTAGCGACGAGTAGCATGGTGTTCTATCCCAGCCCCAACCTGACAAATGGGTCCCACCTAGGTCAATACCACCGTTGACTACTGTCACATTAGCAGCGAGTGCGAACATACAAGACAGGGGGGTTATTTGTCCGGTTTTGTTTTGTTTGAGGGTTAGAACAAGCCAAAAAATAGACCAGGGGTAAAGCGAACCACCCACTTTATTTAGGATAGTAAAATGGACTCTTTTCTTAAGTAAATAAAATCTAGAATCCCTCTTGCGGGCTATTTTTTTTCTTGGTGTAAACCAACGCATAAAGTGACCATTTGCCATTTTGTTTGGGAAGAAAAAAAAATCAATAGCCTAGCCTTTTCTACCCACCAGATATGTAACCACGACATGGTTTTCGTCAAAATCATGCTAATCATGGACGATTCAATATGATGGTGCTATCGGGTTGCCAATTCGATTAAAAATGTGTCAAATCAAATTCACATTTTGATGTTGTGCGATGAGGTGGTTTCAGTGATGAGCCCTCGTGATTTCTGCGAATGTGTAGGAACTCAGTTTTTTTTCCGGTATCTTGAAGATAATACCGGTGTGACATGCCGAGCATATGTGCCCCTCATTGGCATATAGAATAATGTGCCCATGGTATGCTGTTTGATCATGGGCGGTCTGCTCGTCACTTGTATGCGTTTTTGGCCCATTAGGGGTAATTGTTTTTGCGGTAATGTGACCTATGCACTCCAAATCGCCCAGCAGGATATCAACAGTTTGGTGAATTGTGAATGATCAAGAGGGTCAGTAATACCCGATTTCGAGCGTCCTGCTAGTGAATAGACCGATCGGACATAGTAGCTAGTTGTTTACTAAAGAAGTCCTTCACCATGATCAATCCAATGAAAGGACATGACTAGCAAGCCAATTGCCTTCACAGAAATATTTTTATTATTAGTGGATAACTATACATATTTGTATCTCTGTGTACTACTATAGTAACTAAAATACTTTGACCAATAAACAGTTATTTTGTTATCTTCTGCAATGACAAACTTCAGAGTTCGGCCATATATATATTATTTTTTTGAGATAGAATGCATGTTCATCTACGTCGCCGTGCTGCCTCATAATGAAAGAGACCTCATAATGAAAGATGTATGTATCAATAGTTCTCATATATAGTATCTTCCTCCTTCTCACATGCCACTAGGCTAGTATTTCGTCTTACAACCGTATTTATGTCTAGTTCCCATAAGCTACGTATAGAAATGGAAGGCAGTGGGAACTTCTTGGACAACATCTAGTCACACTGAAGCTATGAGAATCATGCTATTGGTTTCGCCGAGCACGTCCCAGCCACTGGTTCGGTTTGTCCTCCACTATGACACCGAGACTAGGCTCTAGAGATGTGTATGCATCTGAAGAGAGTCGTCACCGGCGATCTGCCAAGGTGCTGGTAAGCCCCAGCTGAGGCGTCCAGGGCTCAGGCCCAAACCGTCCGAGTAATTTCCGGCTAAGTGCATATTGGCAAGCTGGTTCCACTCCTTCCAGGATATGGATTCAAAGTCACTGCGAGCTATCTGAACCTGGCTCAATCATCCTCCTCTGGCCGGCTTAGTAGCTAGCATGAAGTGAACCTGGTCGATTTGGTAGCTTCGTATACGCCAGCACGCTGAAACGTACAAGTACATATGGTGGTTTACTTCTAACGAGCATTTGTACGTTGGTGAAAAATGCACATGCAGGCCAAGCTATTGCAAACACTTTCAAATATTCCCTAGTAGAGCATACGGAACACCGTGAAAAACATGTCGAATTTTGCTCACCGGACTTGTATGCGTATCAACATCACAATCCGCAAGCCAAACCGTGGTTGGGTTGGAAAGTTCCATGCGACGTGTCACCGTTCGTTCATTAGTCCACTATGTCATATATCTAGTTCTCTGCCACCCGCATCCGGAGAAGACGGTTGCTGGGGCCGCGAGGAGGTGTCTGGGTTCACCGGAGTTGCTCGCCAGGGACGGCGCTTTACTTCTTGGCCAGGGTTGGTGTGGAAATTGGGGGCGAGACATGGAGGGTTGTGGATGGGGCACGAGGTGTCTGGAATTCCACGTTCCTGGAACGTTCAGGTCATGGAGGTAAGGGAACCCTCCAGAACAGGCTACTTGTTGGCTGGGTGTGTGCGTTTCTTGTGTTTCCATAAGGAGACTGCGAGGAAAAAACCTCGACTCCAGCCAAAGCCCAAACCAATTCTCAAAACAACTAAGCCCAAACCAAGTACAGGGTACGTAAGAAAAAAAAATGTAACCCAAATTCTGCTAGTTCCAATTCAGCTAATGATAGTGAGTTAGTGGCAAGCCCACAGAGGTCAATTGTATGAGGATTTCTATAGAAGCTTTAGGTGGACCTCCTTCTACTACCCCTATGCAGTTAATTCTCAACATTCAGAGCCAATCAATGACATTTCTAGTGGATTCTGATAGCACCCACACCTTCCTTAATGAGAAGTTTGTTTCAGAACTACAAGGTGTGGTGCCATTACCACCAGTTTCAGTTAACGTCGTCGGTGGGTCTACCCTACAATGTCACTATCAGTTGCCAGATTGTGGTCAAGGTTTTGAGTTTGTTTCCAGTATTCAGTTTTTACCATTAGGAGCTTATGATGGTATCTTGGGATTGGACTAGCTCACTGTTCATAGCCCTATGCAAGTTCATTGGGAGGAAAAGTGGCTTTCCTTTTAAAGAAAAGGACAGTTGGTCTTACAAGGACCTGGGGGTCTGAATCTACCTTGTTCACATTGGTTTCTGTCCATTCCTTAGTGGAAACAGAGGAAATTCCAGTGTCACCTGAATTGCAGAAGCTCTTGGACCAGTACCCTGAAGTATTTGAGATTGCTAAGGTCCTTCCTCCAAGGAGTGTGGTCACACTATTCCATTATTACCTGGTGCTAGGCCAGTGTCCATTAGACCTTATCGAGTGGCTCCTCATCTAAAGGATGAACTTGAAGCTCATATAAAAGAGATGCTGGATGGATTATTAGAAGAAGTTCAAGTGCCTTTTCTTCCCCAGTTATACTTGTGAAGAAGAAAGATTCCACTTGGGGAATGGTAATTGACTATAGGTACTTGAGTGCCTTAACTGCCAAAAGTATATACCCTTTACCTGTTATAGATGAGCTGTTGGATGAAATTGTGGGAGCAAGATGGTTCACTAAACTGGAATTCAGAGCAGGTTATCATCAAATTCGTTTAGCACCAGGAGATGAATATAAAACTGCCTTCCAGACACACAATGGTCACTATGAGTTTACAATGCTCTCATTTGGGTTGACAGGTGGACTGCCACCTTCCAGGGTGCTATGAACATCACTCTTTCCCCAGTTTTGAGAGTTTGTGCTCTGGTATTCTTTGATGACATTCTAATTTTCAGTAAAACTCTCGAGGATCATTTATTACATGTGGAACAAGTTCTCCAGTTAATAAAAGCTGATCACTGGAAGGTTAAGCTCAGCAAGTGCTCTTTTGGTCAGAGAACTGTAGCTTATTTAGGACATGTCATTAGTGCACGGGAGTGAGCACTGATCCAAAGAAAATTTCTACAATTACTACTTGACTTGTTCCAATTAATGTGAAGCAAGTAAGGGGCTTCTTGGGATTAGCTTGTTATTATGGTGCTAGATCACCATAATGAAAGACGTATGTATCGGTAGTTCTCATAATTCGAATTACCATCCTAACCAGTAATGCCACACTCTGTATTTTATACGCTTTGCTCTGATAAAAACCACTGATAGAAATGAACGTATTGGAAACTTTTTGGGCACCATCTCGCAAAGTTCAAGCTATGAAAAGCATAGTCTTGGTTTCATCAAGCACGCGTCATTTCGTTCCATGAGTCCTTCTATTATAGCAACTTGAATAGCATCGAGATTTCCGTTTCTATATGACGCACCCGTGATTCAACGCTGACGCTGATTCAAGTATGAGGACGACAGCTCCACCCAAGCGAGTGATCAAGGAACGAGCCCAGCTTGCAGGCCGTGAATGTGCTCGATGAGCCGTGTAAGGCTTCACCCATATATACTAGGAACAGTAGTGTCGTGAACTTGGGAACAACGGAATTTCAATTTGGCCGGCTTGTAATTCGAGATACGGAACAAAGGTGACGGAGGATGGGAGGAGTGCCTCTATTATAATTAGGTCTGGCAATTTCGTTCCCCAATTTGGAAATGCAAACCCTAGTTCGTTCCTAGATAGAGTACTGCCAACAATTTGGTAACCAGAGCCGAATCCTAGCGCTATAGGGCCACAACTATCATACGCGCCATTGACTCTGCCGACGAAGCAAAGCGATGGAAGACCTGTCGATGGAGGGGCGGCGCATTTTCGCTCTACTGCGGACAGGCATCGATGACGACATCGAACGCAAGCTTGAGGATCAGCGGATGGCCACCATTAGGGAGGTATGCAAAATGTTTGACGAAAATACAGCAAAGCTCGATGGGTTGCTCGCCAAGATGGATGGAGTGTGCGAGAGGGTACCTAGATCTTCGGAGGCGGGGGCAGGAGAAGCGGGAGGAGGTGTCTCTGGGGCGTCGGAGTTGCTTGCCGGGGACGACACTTTAATACTATGATGTCGGAGTTGGTAGGGGGATTGGGCGGCGGATTGCAAACCTAGCCAACCGGGCTGTGCCTGACAGACCTGGCACGTGGCCTGTCTAGGGCTGTGCCTGGAACTGGAGTCTGGGCATGCGTGTCGGCACGACAGGTGCCGACACGACCCATTTAAGATTTTTATTTTATTTTTATAGACCAAACAGATAGCCCAATAGACCAAATAATAAGTGGGCTGACGGCTAGTGTCGATGGGCCGACCTGTTTAATAGTAGTCTCATGCCTGGGCCGCAAAGGTCAACACGCGTGCCGGCCCGACATGGCCCGTGTACTGAACGTGCTTGGTCGGGTCGTGTCGTGGCTGGCCCATTTATATCAATGCGGGTTGTGTTGTCTCGGGCTGGCCCATTGGGCCAGGTTTGGTTCTGGGCCGGGTGTGGTTGCTTATTTTGTTCTCATTAGGCTGCAAGGATGAAAAAAACATAAATGAAACCCTGATAAGTATAGTACAAACACATGACAATTTGAAAAAAAAAATATGGCGAGGTTATTGACGTGAGGATGTCAATTATAGTTGTCAAGCATGTTAACTTCTTTTTCAGATTGCAAGTTTTGATCATTTTTTGGTTTTGTTTTTTATTTTCGAATGACACATTTAGTAGTAGAAAACGTCAGCACTTGCATCCAAAGCGAAGGCAGAACACAATCTTAAACAACTTCTCAAAGAAGAGGAGTTGAAATGGGCACTTAGAGCAAAAGTGCGACAGGTGATCGAAGGGGATGACAATACACAATTTTTCCATTTGATTGCTATTGGAAAACATAGAAAGAAGAAAATTATCAACTTGAACAGGATAAGGGTACAATCGTTGGGCATGAGAAACTAAAGTTGTACATCTCAGAATACTACAAGAAACTGTTCGGTGCCTCTGACGACAATACAGTGTCTATGGATGAGCAGTCGGTCGGTGATATACCTCAGCTCGGGAGGCACGAGAATGAGATATTAATTGCACCGTTTTCGAAGAAAGAGGTGTTTTATGCAATATCGCAAATGAAGAATAATAAAGCACCAGGGCCATATGGGTTCTCGACTGAATTCTATAAGAGATGTTGACACATTATTACAGGAGACCTAATTCCGATGTTTCAGGACTTGTTTGATGAGCACTTGCAGTTATACCACCTAAAATTTGGGACTATTACGTTGTTGTCAAAGAAGGAGGGGGCGGTGCGTATTGAACAGTTCAGACCTATATGCCTCCTTAATGTGTGCTTCAAAATATTCACCAAGGTCGGGACCAATAGATTGACGCAGATTGCACAGGCAGTGATGCAACCTAGTCTATCAACATTCATGCCAGGTAGAAATATTTTGAAGGGTGTGGTTGTTCTCCATGAAACCATTCATAAAATCCATTCGAAGAAACTAAATGGGATTATCTTCAAGGTGGATTTCGAGAAAACATATGATAAAGTTAAATGGCCATTCCTACAACAAGCATCGCGTATGAAAGGTTTTGACGAGCTATGGAGGAAGCAAGCTGAATCTTTTGTACAAAAATAAAGTGTTGGAATTAAAGTTAATGATGACCTTGGTCATTTTTTCCAAACTCATAAAAGTGTCCGGCAAGAAGATCCAATGTCCCCAATCCTATTTAATGTCGTTGCGTATATGCTTGCAATACTAATAGAAAGGCAAAACATGAAGGCCTGTTAAGTGGGCTAGTGCCCCATTTAGTTTATGATGGTGTGTCCATCCTACAATATGTTGATGACACTATTCTCTTTATGGAACACGACATAACGAAAGCAAGAAACATGAAACTTATCCTCCGCTTATTTGAACAGCTATCGGGGTTAAAAAACAACTTTCACAAGAGTGAATTGTTCTGCTTTGGAAGAGCCAAAGAAACACAAGACGATTATAACCAGTTGTTCGGATGTGAGTTGGGTTGCTTGACGTTTAGTTACTTGGGTATACCGATACACCATCATAAGCTATCGAACCAAGAGTGGAAGTTCATAGAGGATCGATTTGAGAAGAAGCTAAGCTGCTGGAAGGGTAAGCTTCTATCTTATGGAGGAAGGCTAATATTGATTAACTCGGAGCTCACGAGTATGCCTATGTTCCTACTTTCCTTCTTTGAGATACTAGTAGGGGTACGTCAAAGATTGGATTTCTATCGATCCCGTTTCTTTTGGCAGAGTGATGAAGTTAAGAAAAATAATAGACTTACTAAGTGGGACATAATTTGCAGACCCAAAGACCAGAGAGGTCTGGGATTGAAAACTTAGAAGTTAAGAATAGATGTCTGCTTAGTAAGTGCCTATACAAATTATCAGTTGCGACTGAAGGGATGTGGGTACAGATTTTACGTAATAAGTACCTGCATTCTAAAACATCAGTGCAAGTCATGGTTCGACCGACTGACTCTCCATTCTAGAAAGGCCTGATGAAGTTCAAGGCCCAATTTTTCCATAGAACTAGGTTCATTATTGGAAATGGACGGACAACGAGATTCTGGGATGATACGTGGTTGGGGGAGACGCCCTTAGTCTTATAGTATCCTGCCCTCTATAATATTGTGCAATGTAAAGATAAAGATGTGTATGTTGACACAATATTTCAGTCCATTCCTCTCAACATTCAGTTTCGGCAAACCTTGATAGCATACCGTTGGGCGGAGTGGTTGCACTTAGTCAGACGACTTAAGGATGTACAATTATCAGACGAACCCGACAGGATTACGTGGAAGCTCACAACTTCAGGCATATTTACAGTCAAATCAATGTATCTTGACCTTATTGAGACGACGGTTTTATCCAAGTTAATTCACATTTGGAAGGTCAAGGTTCCTTTGAGAATCAAAGTCTTTATGTGATTTGTTCACAAGAAGATGATTCTCACTAAGGACAATTTAACAAAGCGCAACTGGCTAGGAAGTACAAGATGCAGTTTTTGTGATCATCAGGAAACCATTAAACACCTTTTTCTTCACTATCCGCTAGCAAAACTATTATGTCAAACTGTTCGGGTAACTTTTAATATGGATTCTCCCGCTAGCATTGACACGTTATTTGGTACGTGGGTAAACAGAGTTGATATAAATATCGCTAGACATATACGTATAGGAGTATGTGCACTTCTCTGGTTATATGGAACCGCAAGAATGACATGACTTTTAACAAACAAATACATATACATTTCTTGCAGGTACTACACAGGGCGTCGGTGTTGATTCGTACGTGGTCGTTACTCACTCATGCGGAAACCAGGGAGCCTTTGGTTACTGGGTCTGTCCGGTGGGAAATGGTAGCGGAAGATATATTCAACCGGTTTGGATGGCGGTCCACTATTAGGATAGATGGTTAGGCATCTAAGCCTATGTTCGTCGGTTGTGGCTTTTCTTGTTTTGTTTTACGAACTATATTTTTGCTCCTTCAGAGCTTGTTTGAGACCACAGACTATTTGTTTTCGTATCTTCAATAAAGAGGCCGTATGCATCAATGCTGATGCAGAGCCTGAAGGCCACACTCCTTTTCTAAAAAAACCTATGCCACTTATCATTTAGGTAAAAAAATTTGTATATTCCGTGATGACTATTTTTTTTTTGAATTTAAGCATATACTGTTGGAGATAGTCTTACTCACCTACATTTATCGTGCTAGATCATCACAATGAGAGACGTACGTATCAATAGTTCTCACATATATATCTTCCTCCTCCTCACCTCCTCACCTGTCCCAAACACAGTGTTTCGTCTTACCATTCTAAAGGAGAATGCCACCCTCCCTGTATTGTACACATTGGTCATGATAAAAACTACGCATAGAAATGGAAGGTGTTAGGAACTTTTTGGGCAACATCTGGCAAAGCCCGAGCTACGAAAAGCATAGTCTTGGTTTCATCAAACACATCGCATCACTTGGTCCCGTGAATCCTTCTGTTATAGCAACTTGAATAGCATCCAGATTTCTGTCTCTATCTAAAGGGAGCCCTCACCGGTGATCTACGATGCTCCGGCGACGCGCTGGCGGAGGCATCGAGGGCTCAGGCACGAGCAGTTCTAGAGGCGCCAAGGGCTCCAATCCCATCACACTTCTAATTCCAAGTCACTGCGACCTACTTGAACCTGGCCTGATCCTCCTCCTCTGGCCGCCTTAGCACACAACAGCACGCTGCAATTACAAGTACATAAGGTGGTTTAATTCCTGGAATCCCGAGGTTTTTAGGAACATCGACGTAGTCCCAATTGTTGTAATACATATATAACATCATCTTTGATCTTACTTTCTAGTTGTACCGCATAAAAAGGCAATGCTAAGAGATCATGCTGGCATGTGGAGTGACTACTGGATTTTGCTATCAGGCCTTTGACCCAAAACCCATCCAAAATGTGAAATTCTTATGGTCCATGTGTGTTGGCTGTTTTGAGTGGTGTGGTTGAGACTAAAGTTTAGTCCCATACCGCTAGTGGAGAGAGAGAGCAACACCTCTTTATAAGATGAGCTCTTCTAACACTTATAAGAGAGTGAGAAGAGAAGAGGCCCTCGTGCACTCCTCCTCCTTGCTCGCCACGATGCGCCGCGGGTTGCGGGATTGAGCCGAGCTGAGCTCATACCAACACGTTTATTTTTGTCGGTCAAGAACGAAGAGTCCTTAACAGACGCGCCACGATCTGAGACGTCGGAGTGGGCTGTAACCGACTCGGACGTGGGTCTATCCCACGTCTCTCCATCGCTGCACACACACACACACACACACACACACACACACACACACACACACACACACACACACATATATATATATATATATATATATATATATATATATATGCGAGGTCCCTGTCAACCCTAGCCGCCGCCACAACATATGATTTCGCACCGTTTCAGATCATTGCACTGCTGGCTGTGACGTCCCCCCCCCCCCCCCCGACCTCGACAACCTCTTCCTCAACGACATGGGCGACAACGTCAACACTGGCGGGTCTACTCCTGCTGCACCGTATGCCATTTTGTCTGAGATCATACTAGAATTCCTATGTCTAGTTTGTGCCATAAATTCGTTCTATTCGTTAACTATCTAGTCTGCATGATTAGTTTAATCTTGATCTTTCGTCACCGGCATGACACCATGATCTCCATCATCTTGATCTCCATCAACGTGTCGCCATCGGGGTTGTCGCGCCCATCATGCTTCTACTACTATTGCTACCGTTTAGCGATAAAGTAAAGCATTACATAGCGCTTAATGATTGACACGCAGGTCATACAATAATTAAAGACAATCCTATGGCTCCTGCCGTTTGCCGTACTCATCGACATGCAAGTCGTGATAATCTATACATCACATGATCATCTCATACATCACATATATCACATCATATAATTGGCCATATCACATCACAACATACCCTGCAAAAACAAGTTAGACGTCCTCTAATTGTTGTTGCATGTTTTACGTGGCTGCTACGGGTATCTAGCAAGAACAATTCTCATCTATGCAAAAACCACAACGGTGTTACACTAGTTGCTTTTTAACCTTCTCAAGGACCGCCTTTGTCGAATCCGATCCAACTAAAGTGAGAGAAACTGATATCCACAAGCCATCTATGCAACAAGTTGCGGTCGAGGAAACCGGTCTCTCGTAAGCGTACGAGTAATGTTGGTTCGGGCCGCTTCATCTCACAATACCGCTTAACCAAAATCCGACCAAGGGAGGAAGCAATCTAAGCATCAACGCCCACAAACCTTTTGTGTTCTACTCGAGATCTCATCTACACATAGACCTAGCTCTGATACCACTGTTGAGGAACGTTGCATGGGAAACAAAAAATTTCCTACGCACACACAGATCTATCCATGGTGATGAGCATCTACGAAAGGGAGAGTCGATCTACGTATCCTTGTAGATTGCTAAGCGGGAAGCGTTAAGAAACGCGGTTGGTATAGTCGAACGTCTTCGCGATCCAAATCGCCGAGCGTCCCGCGATCTTATCACGATCTGTCCCGCGATCCAATCACATTCCGTCCCGTGAACTCATCACGATCCGTCCCGCGAACTCATCACGATCCGTCTCGCGATCTTGATCACGATCCGTCCCGTGAACTCATCACGATCCGTCCCGCGAACTCATCACGATTCGTCTCGCGATCTTCATCACGGTCCTTCCGATCTAGCGCCGAACGGACGACACCTCCGCATTCAGCACATGTACAGCTCGATGACGATCTCCGTCTTCTTGATCCAGCAAGAGGGAGCGGAGAGGTAGAAGAGTTTTCCGATAGCGTGACGGTGCTCCGGAAATGGTGGTGGAGCTATTCCGGCAGGGCTTCGCCTAAGCACTGCAGAAATCCGATCTAGAGGAGAAACTATGCACTGGAGGAACGGGCAGCACGTGGCTGAAAATTCTGTGCCAAAACCCTAAAATCCTCTACTATATATAGGAGGAGAGGAGGAGGAGGCTTGGCTGCCAAAGAGGCAGCCCTTGGGTCGGCCGAACCTAGTGGGATTGGAGGATTCCTCCTCCAATCCTAGTAGGACTAGGACTCCTCCTTATTTTTGCCTTTTTTGCCTTTTTCCACCATTTTCTCTTTGGGCTTTTCTTCCTAGATGCATGGACCTTGTGTGGGACTTCCACCAGCCAACAAAGGGCTGGTATTTACTCTCCCACAGCCCATGTAGCTTTTTGGGTCGAAAAACCCCTCCCGATGGTCTTCCGGTACACTACCGGCACTCCCGGTACACTACCGATAAGCCCAAAACTTTTCCCGCGACCAAAATAGGACTTCCTATATATCAATCATTATCTCCGGACCATTCCGGAGGTCCTCGTGACGTCCGGGATCTCATCCGGGACTCCAAACAACCTTCGGTCACCACCATGCATAACTCTATACTACCGAAGTGTCACCGAACCTTAAGTGTACAGACCCTGCGGGTTCGAGAACTATGTAGACATGACCGAGACACCTCTACGGTCAATAACCAATAGCGGGACCTGGATGCCCATATTGGTTCTTACATATTCTACGAAGATCTTTATCAGTCGAACCTCTATGTCAAGGATTCAGTTAATCCCGTATGATGTTCCCTTTGTTCTTCGGTATGTTACTTGCCCGAGATTCGATCGTCGGTATCTCCATACCTAGTTTAACCTCGTTATCGGCAAGTCTCTTTACTCATTCCGTAATACAAGATCCCGTGACTAACACTTAGTCACATTGCTTGCAAGGCTTATTGTGATGTTATATTACCAAATGGGCCCTACCTCTCCGTCACACGGAGTAACAAATCTCAGTCTTGATCCATGCCAACTCAACAGACACCCTCAGAGATACCTGTAGAGCACCTTTATAGTCACCCAGTTACGTTGCAACGTTTGATACACACAAGGCACTCCTCCGATATCCGTGAGTTGCATGATCTCATGGTCATAGGAACATATACTTGACATGCAGAAAACAGTAGCAATAAACTGACACAATCATATGCTACGTTTGTAGTTTGGGTCTTGTTTATCACACCATTTTTCTAATGATGTGATCTCGTTATCAAATGACATCTCATGTCCATGACTAGGAAACCTTAATCATCTTTGATCAACGAGCTAGTCCATTAGAGGCATACTAGAGACATGGTTTTGTCTATGTATCCACACATGCATCTAAGTCTCCGATCAATATAATTATAGCATGGATAATAAACGATTATTATGAACAAGGAAATATGATAATAACTAATTTATTATTGCCTCTAGGGCACATTTCCAACAGTACATAGTGGTAAACCACTTTGTGTGATCGAAGATCCTGTGAAGTAGAAGTGGGAGACAAGCTGTTGGACAGCTAGAAGGAGAGTATCCCTATATTTTCTATCCCACTCCGTGAAGATGCAATACTCTCATAATCTGCATGGCAGGTTGATACCTATCTTAATGTGTTCCAAGTGACTTATTTGGGTAAGCAGAGATATTGTCCTGCAGAACATCTCTTGAGGAACACATCTATATGAATTTGACTGTAAACGTTGCAGTCTGTGAGAATTTGGTTTTATCTAATAAATTCATGAAAGACCCTGGAGTATGACGTATACTCTCCACCTGTGGGGAAGCCTTGCAGCAGCCCAGTATCGTTCAAGGATTTGTGTGAATTAAACTCGCGGAAAACTTGTAGTTCAAGACATAGTCCACTATTCAAGCTGTGATCTAGTGTAGCATAAATTTCTAAATGGAAGTTCAACTTAGCAGTCCATCAAGAACCAGTATATAAACAATATTTTGGAACTAAGAAATTATGAGATGTGCCAATGAGACTTTATGGGAGGTTGCTGGATTTTGCTATGAGGCCTTTGGTCCAAAGCCCATCCAAAATCTGAAATTCTCATGGCCCATGTGTGTTGGCTGTTTTGATTGGTATGGTTGGAACTAAAGTTTAGTGCCATATCGCTAGTGAAGAGAGAGCAACACCTCTTTATAAGGTGAGCTCTTCTAGCACTTGTAAGAGAGTGAGAAGAGAAGAGGCCCTCGCGCACTCTTCCTCCTCGCTCGCCTCGCCACGTCGCGCCGCTGGTTGCGGGGTTGAACCGAGCCGAGCTCATACCTACACGCTTATTTTTGCCAGTCGGGAACAGATAGTCCTTAACAGATGCGCCACGATCTGAGATGTCAGATCATAGGCTGTATATATATATATATATATATATATATATATATATATATATATATATATATATATATATATATATATATATATATATATATACGCGAGGTCCTGCCAACCCTAGCCGCCGCCACAACATATGGTTTCGCACCATTCCAGATCATTGCGCGGCCATCCAAGTCTTCTCTATCCCTGCTTCCGGCGTGCACTGCGAGAAGGGGCAATAGGCCTTCGGAGCCCCGCCTCTCGTGATCTTGTACTGGAGACGGGCAATCAGGTTTTTAGGGAGCGCACTCACGCGACTGCTGGCTGTGACATCTTCTTCCTCGACTTTGGCAACCTCTTCCTCAACAACATGGGCGACAACGTCAACACTGGCGGTTCCACTCCTGCTGCACCGTATCCAATCTTGTCCTCCCTATTTGAGATCATACTAAAATTCCTATGTCTAGTTTGTGCCATAAATTCGTTCTATTCATTAACTATGCTAGTCTGCATGATTAGTTTAATCTATACTTTAATCTATACTTTTGCTGTCATGATCTATTTGTTGCTTATTCGGATTAAATCTTGTAGTAATTTGCTCATATATTCAACGGTGACTACCTTTTCTTTCATATTGTAATAATATCATTGTAAAAACATTATTTTTTAAATATGTTCAGATGGGGAGCCTTTCTCGGGGTGACGGTAACAAAGAATTCAATGGCATTGTGCTGAGATGCTTATTGTAAATGTATCTAGGTGGTTTCAGTAACGAGGTGATTTATGTACATGTTGAAAATTTTGTGTTACAAAAAACATGGAACAAATACCAGTGTTAGGCTAAGAATATGTGCCCTTTAATGGCATGTGAAATAATGTGCCCATCACTGATATGGTGTTACCGGTGGGGAGTGATGGGCGGCATGCTATTCATTGGTAGGAGTTTTGGGCCCATCACCGATAACTGCTTTTGTAATATATAGTATGATGAAAATATTTTGAATGTCAAAAATAAATAAATTTTATTTTCATGTGTGTGTATTACTACTAGAACAAATGAAAATAGGTGTAAAAAGAATAACCAAAAATACTTTGACCACAGATAATTTTGGTATATTCTGTGATTACTAGAATATTGAAATTCCAGCATATATTGTTTGAGATACAATAGTAGTCACTTACATTTATTGTGCTACCTCATCATAATGGAAGGCGTCCGCATCAATAGTTCTCGTATATATCTTCCCCTTCTCACATGCCCCTAACCTAGAATTCCGTCTTATACCATCCCAACAAAGAATGCCATATACTGTTTGTATGTATGATTCTGAAAAAAAACTACTCAAAGAAATGGAAGGTATTGGGAACATCTTAGGCACCCTCAGCCCAAGCTCATGCGAGGAAAATCATAGTCTTGTTTTCATCAAGCACTTCCCGACACTTGGTACAATGAATCCTTCCATTGTAGCACCTCGAATAACGTCAAGAATTCCCTTTCTATCTGAAGGCAGTCCTCAGCGGTGAACTGTCATGTTCCTGCTGAGTGCCGGCAGACGTGTACAGGTATCCAGCCCAGCTCATCTGAGTGCTTTTCGGAGAAGTGCATATTAGATAGCTTGGCTCCACTCCCTTCGTTTGTGAAGTCACTGCGAGCTAGCTGAACCTGGGCTGCATATCCATCTCTGGCAGGCCACGAAGTGAACCTCGTCGACTGGAGGCTAGCACAAACCATCATGTTGGAACGTACAAGTACGTATAGTGGTTTGATTCTAACAGGTATTTCCCACACTCATGCTTCCCGCAGGTGCTAAGTTGAATGACGGTGGTACTAAAACACATTAATTTGACTTGTAGTGACAAGCACAACAGCGGTTAAATAAACTTATAGAGTAGAGTTGGCACTGTCATCTGCTAGTTCCATTGCTCTGCATATCCCAAAGTCTAAGGGAACACCTCCTACTAGTTTCCCTAATAAAAATTACCCTACCATGTGGCAAGAGTTTTTGCAGGAGTGTTGCAAGAATTTAGTCCAAAAGGATATCCTTATTCACATTTTTTTAGATCAAGAGGGAGAAAGCTCTCCAGGTCCATTATAAAGAAAGAAGCCTGATAAAGCAGGTCTAGTGCTGTAGTACATGGTTTAAACCAATTTACAAACTGGGGGCACCCTCGACGACCCAGAATATTTAAAAGTGCAGTCTATGTAAACCAAAATGTACACTAGCTCTTAACAGATACAACAAAGACTGAAACGAAAATAAGAACATAGGCGCAATATAATCAGACAAATTGGGGATCAAGCAGCCAGTGGAAGTCCGGTGTAGAAGAGGGCTTTGAATGTTCCCTGTGTCACGCTTGATCACATCAAGGGATGGAGAAGTTGGCATTGCACAAGAGGGAGCAGCAGCCAGCACCCACACTCGTTTTGAGCTGGCGTGTGCAGAAAATGTTGAAGGTACAGACAAAACAAATCCATCTGCTCCAACATATCTTCCTGAAAATCAGGCACCACTTCTTGATTGTTCTAAAACGGGAGAACAGATATGTTTCAAAGTCAACGAAGTGACCACATTAAAAACTACTCCCTCTGTTAACTAATATAAGATCTTTTAGATCAGATCTAAAAGATCTTATATTAGTTTAGAGACAGAGTACATTGTTATTGTGCTTCCAGAAAGCGTCGAGAATAGCTGCATTAACAACATTTATTTTCCATGAAGTAGCATTAATCGTGTTAATCGTATCTAATCTCTTCATAGCAACCCATAGAGAAGAAATGATGTGCCCATCACTGTATGGTGTTACCGGTGGCGAGTGATGGGCGGCATGCTCTTCATTGGTAGGCGTTTTGGGCCCGTCACTGATAACTGCTTTTGTAATAGTACGACGAAAATATTTTGAATGTTGGTAAAATAATTAAATTTTATTTTCATGTGTGTGTATTACTGCTAGAACAAATGAAAATTGGTGTAAAAACAATAACCAAAAATACATTGACTATCAGATAATTTTGGTATATTCTTCGATGACTAAATTTTCTTAATTCCAGCATATATTGTTTGAGATACAGTACGTACTCACTTACATTTATGGTCCTACTTCATCATAATGGAAGGCGTCCGTATCAATAGTTCTCACATATATCTTCCCCTTCTCACATGCCCCTAACTTAGAATTTCGTCTTACCATCCCAAAAAAGAATGCCACACATTGTATTTGTACATATGGATCTGATAAAAACTACTCATAGAAATGGAAGGTATTGGGAATATCTTAGGCTGCCTCACTCTTAGCTCAAGCTACGAAAACCATAGTGTTGGTTTCATCAAGCACGTCCCCGGACTTGGTACCATGAATCCTTCTATTGTAGCACCTCGAATAACATCAACAGTTTCCTTTCTATCTGAAGGGAGTCCTCACTTGTGAACTGTTATGTTCCTACTGAGTGTCGGCGGAGGTGTACAAGGATCAAGCTTAACGCGCCTGAGTACTTTCCAGCGAAGTGAATCTTAGAAAGCTTGGCTCCACTCCCATCGTTTGCGAAGTCACTGCAAGCTAGCCGAACCTGACCTGATCATCCTTCTCTGGCAGGCTTAGTAGCCAGCATGAAGGGAACCTCTTCGATAGGAATGTAGCACACAACATCGTGTTGGAACGTACAAGTACATAGTGGTTATATCCTAACAGGAATTTCCCGAAGCCATACTTCCTGCAGGTGCTGACATCAATGCTAGTGGTACTAACACACGTTAATTTGACCTGTAGCGACAAGCAGAATAGCAGTTAAATAAACTTACGGAGTTGGCACTCTCATCTGCTAGTCCCATATGCCCTGCATGTTCCAAAGGCTAAGGGAACACCTCCTACTACTTTCCAAATAAAAATTCGAGCAATCCGGGTCCAAAAACACTTTGCCGAATGTTTTCAAGCGACACACGGGAAAAAAGTAAAAATGGAAGTCACAAAATAAAAGTAAGAAAAATCTTCAAGTGTTTCGCGACACATGACAAAGAATCTTCTATTCTATTCTATTATCTACTATAAGCAAAATAAAGGTCAAAATTAGAGAAAATGTTAGAAAATCTCACAATAATCAGAAAATACTGTCCGTCAATCCGGTGGATCTATTATACAACTATAAATATGTGACCATTCAATCTACTTAACAGGGCAGGCAACTTCACGTGATAAACACGTGTATTTTTTTCTTTTAGGTATTAATCTGTGACCTTTCAATCTACGTAACATAACTAACATGGCGAGTCAGGCAACTTCACGTGACAACCACATATTCTTTTCAGTTTAAAAATCACATATTCTTTTCTTTTAGGGGACGTGACAAGCACATATTCACATACATATAAATGTTTCAAGAAAATATATCCATAAGTTTCAGAAACAAATCCATGTGATCCTCGATAAAAAATTACATGTGCATGGGAAACAAGGACTCCAACAAAATCATGTAACAATCGCTTTTCCCCACGCTAAACTCCCTCGGAGCCGATCGTCCACCCACTACAAGGTGCTGCACAGCCAATCCATCTCGCTTAGAGCGTCTTTAACAGACCCCATATATAGCCGTGACCCCGTAAAATAACCGTTAAAATACGAATCGATGCGGAAAATCCTACGCGACCAGACATCGCAAACGCGTCTGACCCGTAAAATATTTTACGGGGCGCGGCAAAAGATCTCCCCAACCTTTAGATTCACGGGGTGGGAGGACGACCCGAGCTCGGCCCCTATCCGCAACGAGATTTGGCGCGAGGGACATTTCTGCGCGGACGTTCCCGCTCCCCCACCCCTCCCCCACCATTGCCCCCGCCACCGCCCTCTCCGGTGCATCTTCGCCGCCATGGATAATTCCCTGTCGTCCCCCGTCACGGTCGAGGTCGCGCATGCTCAATCCCCTCTCCCCTCCGGCGGATCTCGTCGCCCGCCATGTTGGCCCCGTCGTCACCCAACGCACCACTACGTCTGCCCGCAAGCGGCAGGGCAACGTGGTCATGCAGGGTGGGAATCCGGCTGGCCCCGCCGGGAAGGCCCGCGCTCCGGGCGCCAACGCCGCTGTGCGAACCGGCCGGCGTCGGAGAAGGCTAGCAAGGTCTCGGGCGTAAAGCGGAAGTGGATTTCGGCTACAAACAGGATTCCGGCTCCTTCATCCACTCCCTCCGCCCAGGCAAGAGGTTTCCCGGCGATGCCGTTCAACGGTGTTGCTTCCCCCGCTAGCGAGGTGTTTAACGAAATGGCGGGAAGGTATGCCTCTTCGCCCCTTCAATTTTCTTTGCTTTTCGCCACTGCGGTAGCTCGTGACTTGTTGTCGTTCACTATAGCGGTGGTTCGAACAATGGCACTGCCGAGTTCGTGAACTTGTTGGACCTCAACACCGTTGACATCGGTCAAGCCTCGTTCGCTGCATTCGATTACAATGAAACGGAGGGCGGCGTGGATGATCATTGTGGTGAAGAAGAATTGGTTGAGATACATGAGGAGGCGTATGAGCAAGCGCAAGCAAAAAAAGCCAGAGATCGAAGAACTACACGATCTTGGAATGTCAAATCTTGATCAAGGCTTGGGGTGCGGTTTCTCTTGATGTTTGCATGGGTTCAAGCGCAAGCAAGACCCCCTTTTGCATTTTTCCTACAAAACTAAGCTTTTATTTGCGTGTGAACTGTTTCTAATGTTTGAATTTGAACTTATTTGTCGGAATCGATGTCAAACTCGATAATTGGGCATCTTCGGTTTGCGGGTCGACGTGGCGACGCCCGAGCAGACCCCGCATAGTCGACCCGTAAAAGAGCATATTCACCGAATATCCTTTTTACGGGTCCGTTTTGCAGGGTCTAAGTCTGACCTCGCCCGCCGGCCCGCATATACCCTGTTTCGCGAACTGCAAAAGGCTTATGTGGGTCGGCGTTTTACGGGGTCTGCTAAAGTTGCTCTTAGGCCATCATGAGGTAGTGCCGTTTCAAGAACCTTGCCTGCACCAATGGACTCAGATGTCCTAATTCAAATGTATCGATTGATTTTCAAGGTCTCCTTGCATCATGATGCAATCTTCTAATTTTATCTTTTTTCTACTTCTTTTGTGATCTTTTTAGTGATTTTTCGTAATAGCAGAGACCGAAATTTGACAAGGCCCCTTGATGTTGTCTGACGATCTCAGAATTCGGGATTGGAACCTTGGAGGCATGGTAATATACACAATTTAGATGACAGCGAAGCCCCAACAGAATTACAAGTGAAATTTATGTGCATAGTCGAGGCACTATTGTTGTCGGCAATGCTCCATGTCAGGTCAAAACCCATGATAGATGGCTGGACCTAGCGACTTGCCACTGTACTTACTCATGGTAGACGGTGGTCGTCGGTGGGCTGCATGTATAATTGATAACTGGCGAGCGATAAATGGTTGCCTGACTGTTGAGGATCAGGACGTCGCGGGCTCACAGTAGAGTGGGGACACGCTTCAGTTAATGTACGTGGACGGAGTCATTTGGCACCTCTTTGTCGACTCATCACATCCTGGGGTTGAAGGACCCAAGGGTTCGGTTGTTCGCCAATGAGAATGGTACGTGAGTTAGTTTAAAATATCGTGAGACAGTTCGGTTCCTATCTACCGTTGATATTAAAGAAAGAACCGCGAGGACGAGAGGACTGGGTTGGCTGTGTACCGGTTGTTATGCCAATAGCAGCGCCGGGCAGCTAAGTTGGTATGAAAGAGCTGCTAATTAGATAAATAAAACGAAATTATAAGGTTTTCCATTTTTACCAAGTGCGGTGTCATCCCTTTTTGAGTACTTCCTTCATTCCTAAATATAAGTCCTTTTAGACATTTCACTACGAACTATATACGGATGTATATAGACATATTTGTGAGTATAGATTTACTCATTTTGTTTTGTACATAGATCGTAATTAAATCTTTAAAAAGACTTATATTTAAGAACGAAGGGAGTATAAAAAGCGGTTTTGCTAAATGACATCTAGATTTAATTTAGCTATGTCACATCTAAGTCTATCTTCATAGGATCAAATTTCCTCCAAGATTAGTGCATCCACTTCATACATCCGGCGCAGCTAAGTTATTTTCTTGTCTGTGTGGCGTTCTCCTCCCTGGGCAGGCCCAATAGCGTAAATGACTTATTTTTCTGTGTGTGCACTGCCGGGCTTGTCTTTGTAATTTACATTTCTTTTTCTTTTTTTTCTTATTTATTTATTTGTTTTAATCCTATGAACTTTTGAAATTCTAGATTTTCTTCTTTACCATTTCTCTTTCTTTTTATTTTTTATATTTTTGTTTTAAATTCATGATTTATTAAACAGATTTGCTAATTCGCATCCACATGATATATTTAGTAATGTCTCGTCTAAGTTCTAGACCGTTTAATTTGTTCACTTTAAATGTCATGCAAACCTTTATCGCAGTTTGTTTTTCGTGCGCGTCTCATGCCATGTCGTGTGTCTGGTCTCCACTTGTCATCTCGTTCACACGTGTGTCTTTGGTTGAACTGCTTTTGCAGCGCAATCTAGGGGCTTGTTTCAATTTGTTTGCTCATTTTTCGTATGGGTTGTATAAGTCGAAGAGACGAGCTTGTCGTTGTCCTCAGTTCCATTCGCCACTGTCTCTCACACATCGCCCTTTGTCTTGGAGGAGATCTGACGCGAGCAAGAAGGAGAGAGTCAATTGGGGGGTCTGCTTTTTGTGCTCATGATAAAGAAGATGCCAAGCAATGATGATGGGATGAGTGACCTCAGATCCATCTTTATCCCTTTTGCCATATATGGATTTTGTGATTTTTATGATTTTCATCTAAAGACTTTTTTTTCTTTGTTGCAACTCCATGCCCGCCATGCAACCAGGTCGTCATTTTTGTCAGAGTTGTAAGTCCACACCTTTATAAACAATTGGATTGGCCCAATTCTTGTCCTAGTTGCAACTCCACCATGGACACGCAACTCGGGAGCAACTCATTGTTGTCCTAGTTGCAAGTCCAACTACACCTTTGACATGCAATTAGAGCCCCACTTCTTTTCTTGTTTTAGTTGCAAGTCCACCCTGAGTATGCAAATATCGGTGTGGCCAATTTTATGTCAGTTGCAACTCCATCCTCAATACACACCTATCCGATCCAGTTTTGTCCCAGTTGCAAGTTGACCCTTGACACACAACTAGGGGGAGACCATTTTTATCCAATGGCAATTCCACCCACGACATGTAATTGGAGGGTGTGTCTTTTTTCTTGTCCCAGTTACAAGTCCATCATCAAAACGCAACTTGGGCCCAACCATATTTTTTCCTTAATTTCAAGTCCAACTACACATATGACATGCAATTGGTGGCCCGCCTTTTTTATGAGTTGCAAGTCTACCCTTAGTATGCAACTGGGGGTGGGCGACCAATTTTGTTCCAATTGCATCTCTAACCTCGATACGAAACTGGGGACCGACCCATTTTTGTCCCAGTTGTAAGTTCACCCTTGATACAAAACCCGGGGGTCACTATTTTTGTACATGCCGGCGATGCTCTATTCGTTACTTCATGGACCAGTTTCTTCCTTGGTCACCTTTGTGCTTGTAAACCCTCATCCTGATAAACAAAAAAAGAACAGGAAAAAACAGAAAAATTAATAATATTATTTCCTCTGATTCTCTGCCCGAGCCATTGAAGATGTTGTGGGATGCCAGAATAAAAGGGGAGACCGGTGTGTGGACTGTACCTCGACATTTTGTTGATCTAGGTAGTCCTCCATCTTAAACCTGCGAGTCCTAGGGATAGTGGAAGAAAGATGCACTACCCCTTTAGTTTCCCACTTTTGATTTGCCTACATTTGCAGAAAGAGATGCATTTAGGTAAAAAAATAGTTGCTATAAAACTCAAGTACATTTTAAGATGTGGATTTTTCTGCGCTATTTTTACACAAACATGACCTGAATGCTATTTTCCCGTGCTCTATATAGAACCACAAACCAGTGCTTCCAAAGCTATGCCATCCCCATACTAGTTTCTCACATAGCTTGCAGTACTGCCTAAAAAAAGCACAAAACCATGGCAATTTGTACTTGATTTTTTCTCCCTGAATAGGAATATATACAAGTGGAAACGAGGTCGGAGGAGCAGCAGGGGGCCCACAAGCCTGCCTGGCGCGCCCTAGGGGGGTGGGCGCGCCCACCAGGCTTGTGGCCAGGTGGTGGCCCCCCTGTAGTTGATTCTTGTGCCAGTATTTTTTATTAATTCCAAAAATATACTCCGTTAATTTTCAGGTCAATCCGAGAACTTTTATTTCTGCACAAAAATAACACCGATGCAATTCTGTTGAAAACAGCGTCAGTCGGGGTTAGTTCCATTCAAATCATGCAAATTAGATTCCAAACTAAGTGCAAAAGAGTTTGGAAAAGTAGATACGTTGCAAAACGTATCAAGAAGTAATACTTTCAGAGAGTAGGTAGTCATGAGTTGTTTGTTGAGGGCCCGTTGATTGAATAACTGAAATAACTCCACAAATTCAATAGGCATCACGCTAAGTCCAATGAATTCGTGCTCTGGTTTCACTGCCAGATACATAGTGTCTCCCCCAGACTCCCTGCAGGTTTTCATGTACCACTCATGCAAATTGAACATCATCGTTGTTAGAGGAGGATGATCAAGTTTGACGAGAGGCTTCCCGTGCACGTATTCGTGCTCTTCTTTGGTTACCTCAGCCATTTTAAAATATACAACATCCCCCAAGTAATCACCAAGTTTGGTACCGGGCAGTAGCACCGGATGATCAATATCGCTAGACACATTGAGCGGGGGGCACAATTGCTGCTCCTGTTTGCCGAGCATGGGAATTGTTTTCCCACTTCTTCATTCTTTGACTCGGGTAGCACTGGAAGTACTTCCCGACCGCTGCGCTTCATTATATGTCTTCCTAAAATAGCGGTCATAGTTTGATGGCAGCGGAGGCGGTGATGGTGACTTCAGGGCATCCAGAGTGCGCTTCGCTTTCATCGGATCTACCGTTTCCTTCGAAGGTGGTTGTTTCCCTGCAAAATGGACCTTCAGTTCGTCTTTACTGATGTCAGCGCTTTCTTCGTGAGTCCTCTCGTATGGTAACTTTGTAACAGGCTTGAGGCTTGGACCAAATTTGTATTTTTCCTGCCTATTGTACTGCTAGACGCCGGAGTAGCGGCGGCGTCTCTCTTCCATCGTGGAGAAGGCGGAGTTGCCTGACGCACCGGAGGAGGTGGTTTAGTGGCTTCACGTGCCGTAGGAGGCGGAGTTGCCTCACGCGCCACAGGAGGAGGCTGAGTGGCCTCACGCGCTGGAGGAGGCGGACTGCTCCGACGCGCCGAAGTAGGCGAAGTGGCCTCACGCGCCGGAGGAGGCGGACTGCTCCGATGTGCCGTAGTAGGTGGAGTGCCCTCGCACGTTGGAGGAGCCATAGAAGGAGGCAGATTGCCCTGATCACTTGCAGGAGAAGGAGGAGGAGGCGGAGTGCCCTGACTCGCCGGAGGAGGAGGAGGAGGCGGAGGCGTCCACTTTGGAAGCTTGATGTATTCCCTCCGCCATAGACATGTACTCCTCAACGCATGAACCAGCTGATTCTCCCCTTCACCTGTACGATGGTCAAGCTCGAGCTCCTCAAATCCCTCCGTTACTTCATCCACCATCAAAACAACATAGCCATGTGGAATCGGAAGGCAGTGAAAAGTTTCATTGGGTTGAGGAGGTGCAACAGAGCCGACAGCCGCCTTGAAAGTGAGGTTCCAAAATTTCGTCATAAGCTCGCAATGTTGTGTTGGGGAACGTTGCATAGGAAACAAAAAATTTCCTACGGACACGCAAGATCTATCCATCGTGATGAGCATCTACGAGAGGGAGAGTGGATCTACATACCCTTGTAGATCGCTAAGCGGGAAGCGTTAAGAAACGCGTTTGATCTAGTCAAACGTCTTCGCGATCCAAATCGCCGAGCGTCCCACGATCCCATCACGATCCGTCCCGAGATCCAATCACGATCCGTCCCGAGATCTCATCATGATCCGTCCCGCGATCCAATCACGGATCGTCTCGTGGTCTTGATCATGGTCCTTCCGATCTAGCACTGAACGGACGGCACCTCCGTGTTCAGCACACGTATAGCTCGATGACGATCTCTGCCTTCTTGATCCAGCAAGACGGAGCGGAGAGGAAGAAGAGTTCTCCGGCAGCGCGATGGCATTGCGGCGATGGTGGTGGAGCAATTCCGGCAGGGCTTCGCCTAAGCACCCTTGAAACCGATCTAGAGGAGAAACTATGAACTAGAGGAGAGGCAGCACGTGGCTTAGGGTTTCTTGATGTGTTCCAAGTGCTAGCCCCGCCCCTTTATTTATATGCTGAGCCTTGGGGTCAAAACTTGGAGAAAAATCCTCCTCAAGGTCGGTTTGCCCGCAAGGCAAGGGTCCTTCTCGGGCTCCAGGACTAGACGCCAAGGTCCTTGGCGTCTGTCCCCAGACGCCAGGGTCCCTGGCCTCCGCAAAACATCTTTTGCACCTTCCTAAAGCCTCATGGGCTTTACCCCTTGGCCAGAATAAAGTGTCCTTGTACCCTGAACATTTCGGGAAACATCCGAAACTATTTCCGGTGAATTCCGGAACCCTTCTGGAGACCAAACACTATTATCCCATATATCAATCTCTACCTCCGGACCATTCCGGAGCTCCTTGTGACGTCCGGGATCTCATCCGGGACTCCAAACAACCTTCGGTCACCACCATACATAACTCTATTCTACCGAAACGTCACTGAACCTTAAGTGTGCAGACCCTGCGGGTTCGAGAACTATGTAGACATGACCGAGACACCTCTATGGTCAATAACCAATAGCGGGACCTGGATGCCCATATTGGTTCCTGCATATTCTACAAAGATCTTTATCGGTCGAACCTCTATGTCAAGGATTCAGTTAATCCCGTGTGTTGTTCCCTTTGTTCTCCGCTATGTTACTTGCCCGAGATTCGATCGTCGGTATCTGTATACCTAGTTCAACCTCGTTACCGGCAAGTCTCTTTACTCGTTACGTAATACAAGATCCCATGGCTAAAACTTTAGTCAAATTGCTTGCAAGGCTTGTTGTGATGTTGTATTCCTGAGTGGGCCCTGAGATACCTCTTTGTCACACGGAGTAACAAATCCCAGTCTTTATCCATGGCAACCCAACAGACACTCTCGGAGATACCTGTAGAGCACCTTTATAGTCACCCAGTTACATTGCGACGTTTGATACACACAAGGTACTCCTCCGGTGTTAGTGAGTTGCATGATCTCATGGTCATAGGAACAGATACTTGACAGGCAGAAAACTGTAGCAATAAACTGACACGATCATATGCTACGTTTATAGTTTGGGTCTTGTCCATCACATCATTCTCCTAATGATGTGATCCCTTTATCAAATGACATCTCATGTCAATGGCTAGGAAACCTTGACCATCTTTGATCAATGAGCTAGTTTACTAGAGGCATACTAGGGACACAGTGTTGTCTATATACCCACACATGTATTTAGTTTCCAATCAATACAATTATAGCATGGATAATAAACGATTATCATGAACAAGGAAATATGATAATAACTTATTTATTATTGCCTCTAGGGCATATTTCCAACATGTTGAACCTCCATGATAGTATCCACGAGGTAGCTAGGAGCCGTGAAGTCAGGTTGAACGAGCTCCATGGAAGCCATGCTGCTTCTTCGCTGAGATGGCGGGGTAGTTTTTGGGGTAGCTTCGTGCCGCTGAGATGGTTGGCCGGCAGCTCGCTGGCTCTCAAGTTCCTCTAGCTTTTGTAGTCTTGCATTAAGCTTCTGCATGTCGCTCAGCTCCGCTTTCCTCTTTCTCTGCCGGCTTCTGTAACCGCCAGCTTCGGCAAACCCAACTTTCCACGGAATGGAGCCTGTGTGCCTTATGTTCCTCCAGGCTGCTCAGGATTCCCGAGGGCCTCAGTCAGCTCGTCCTTCTCTCTGTCGGGAATGAACGTCCCTTCCTGCGCTGCGGTGATATACTTCGGAAGCCTCTTGACGGGTATTGCAAGTTGCTCGTTCTTCCAAGGCACTTCCCTGTTTCAGGGTCGAAAGTTCCCCAACCCCGAAGAATCAAGTCCTTGAATGGTCTGGTCAGTTCAATGTTTCCGGTTCGACCCCTTTAGCAATCAGGTCATTCTCAGCTTTGTCCCACAACGGACGGGCTTTGAGGTAGCCACCTGACCCCGTATGATGGTGATACTGCTTCTTTGCAGCATTGTTCTTGTTTGTCTCAGACATTTTATTAATCTTCTCCAAAATCTTGTAGGCCACAAATTCGGGCCAGTAATCTCTTATCTTCTCAAATTGGACGATGAATTCTGGAGTCTTCCCTTTGTCGAAAACTTTGATTTCAACTCATTCTTCCACCTCCTGAATAGATCTGCCATCTTCTTAAGAGCACACGCCTTGACCAGTGGCTCTATAACTGGGTTTTTTGGATCCTCCTCTGGTGGTAGGGTGAAAATTGCCTTCAGCGAGGTCCAAAGATCATCTTTCTGTCTATCGGTGACATAAGAAATTTCAGGGTTGTTGTCCTTAGGCTTATTCCATTGGTTGATTTTGATCGGGATGTTGTCCCTAACAATAGCTCAACACTGAGCAGCAAATGCGTCCTTGGTCCGCTTTGGTTCAATCAATAGGCCATCGTCCGCGAGTGCTGTGATCGTGAACCTTTGTTCCTTGCCCAACCTTCTCTTTGGACCTTGTCTTGTTACCGAAGTTTGGCTCGATCCGGAGGGCTATAAAAGAAGAAATAAGAGTTAATATATTTACATACCGACACAATTAATGCATCAATTAGCTAGTGAGCACATGCTTAATTAATATATATACCTTGCCGGACTTTGCAACATCTCCCTCCTCCGTTCAGTCATCGGAGCCGTCATCATGGTCTTCTTCTCCCTCCGGCATTCGGTGTCCGGAGCCATCATGATCACGTCCTTCCTCCTCCATTGCTCAATCACCGGAGCAGTAATCCTCTCCTTCAGGACCATCGGTGTCGTTGAGAAACGACAAGACAACATCAGGACTGCCTCAGATTATGTCCCCCAACAACTGTTCTTGTTCCAAGTCTCTTTGATCCATAGTTTCTGCAAATCTTAAAACATGGCAATTAATATACTTCTCTACGGTTTGGGGTGGCCTCGACAACGCTTCTAGGGTTAGGGGTGTCCCTCGACGGTCCTAGGGTTTGTTGGGTGAGAGGGGATTCTCTTAACCTTTTAGGGATTTAACAAAATGGCGCCATTCTGGATGTGCAGAAAATGGTCCATATGTTTCCTGATCTCATCTACCCTTCTATATGTCAGGTTGTCTAGTGCCAAAGGATTCAAGAAAACCACGGCTTCATCATTAGCCGGAAGTAGCAAGCACATAATGGTACAAAGCTCTCCAAAATTGTTTTGGAACGGAGTCCCGGATAGCATAATTAGCTTTTTGGTATGAAGTTTAGCAAGAGCCTTCCGAATATTGCTATTTGGAAGGCCGTTGCTGAAATTCGTACCAAAAATTGAATTATTCTATCCGAAACTCCGTTCCAAAACAACTTTGAAGAGCTTCGTAGCATCATACGCCGGTTACTTCCGGCTAATGATGAAGCCATGGATTTCTTCAATACTTTGACACACAACATGACATATAGAAGAATATATATATAGATAGATGGGATCAGAAAAAAATTGGATCAACTGGTGCACATCCATAATGGGCGCATTCTTGATAAATCTATGTTACCGGAGTTTTGTATATGAATAAAAAAAATTCACATGACAACGATGCTCACCCCTCATGTCCGACGTCCGATGTCCCCCTCATGTCGAAGTTATCGAAGAGGGGGGTAGACGACAACGATGCTCACCCCTAATGTCCGATGTCCGACGTCCCCCCTCATGTCGAAGTTATCGGGGAGGGGGCAGACGACAACGACGCTCACCCCTCATGTCATGTTCGACGTCCCCCTCATGTCGAAGTTACCGGGAAGGGAGTACACAATAACGACGCTCACCCCTCATGTCTGACGTTCGATGTGCACCCTCATGTCATGTCCGGCGTCTAGGGTTTGGGGTGGCCTCGACAACACTCTTTTAACTCATTTAACAAAAAAATACTACCTATCGCATCTCAGTCCCGGTTTGGGTGGACTCGAGAGTTTTCTATGAACAAAAAAGAAAGTTCTTTGCATATTCTTTGCATATGAAAAAACATACATTTTTTTCTTAAATGTAAGTTTTTCATATATATATATATAGATGTATATATATATATATATATATATATATATATATATATATGAACATACATACACAATTGTTTTCTAAAAATGCACATATGAACATATACAGAGAACATACATACATAAAACTTTTCAAAAAATGTAACTTTTGCATATATGAACATATACAGAGAACATACATACATATATTTTTCTAAAAATGCAAAAAATCATCATCTATCTATCTTGTACATCATCTATCTATCTTCAACCTCATCATATCTATCATCAATATCATCATATCTATCATCAACATCATCTAGCTAACAATCATCAACATCATCATATCTAACAATCATATGGACAAAAAATGTATATAAACAGGGGAGGAGGACAGGGAGGAAAGCGGGCCGACCGAACCGTAGGGCGGGGCGGCGCGGACCATCAGCGAGGGCTCGAGGCACGGTGACGGTGTCGGGGGCAGGGGCGCGGCGATGGCGTCGGGGCAGCAATGGCGAGGGCTCGGGGTAGGGGCGCAACGACGGCGACGGCGGGGCAGGGGCAGCCTGGCGACGTCGTCGGAGAGATCAAAAAACTCAATGGAAATTTTCACAAGTGCTGCTTATATACACGAAGCATTGGTCCCGGTTTGTGACACCAACCGGGACCAATGCACCCCTTTGGTCCCGGTTGGAGCCACCAATTGGGACAAAAGCCCTGGTCCCAGTTGGTGCCACAAACCGGGACCAATGGGTGGTGCTACCCAGGGCCAAATTTTTAGTGCCACCTTGCTAGCCGAGAAAGCTCGAGTGTGGTTTATAAGTGCTGCTGCGCACACCCTCTCGAGCTCCTCTCAACCGCAGGCTTCCAGGCCTAATCTATCACTGCCTGTGGGCCTATTGGGCCTTCTGCGGACCTGAATCCTGGCCCAACAAGCTGGTTGGGTTTCTAGTCGTATTCAGGCCGTGGTGGCCCTATAGGTTGCATTTTTTTTAAATCCAGTGTTTTTGTTTTGTTTTTTGCTTTATTTATATTATTTGGTTTCGACTTACTATTTTTCAATGATTCTTTTTTGCTTTTAGGTCACAAAAATTATAAACTTTCTGTTAGTGCCATTAGTTTTCAAATTTGAATAGTTTAAATTTGAATTTTTGAAATTTGTGTCAATCACTAGTTTGTGAATAACTTTACCCAAAAAAAGCTTTTTGAGTGATTGCTTTTCCTGCTATTTAATATTACTGTGGTTTATCCTTATATTCAATTTGGTAAGTTTTAGGTTATTTTAAATGTTTGTTTTAATCAGAAACAAATTTGGTTATTTTAGTTTGCTATTAAAGTTTCTAACAAAAAAATTCTTTATGAAATTTCTTTTTGCTATTAATGTTTCGAACAAAAAAATACTTTGATAATTTTAGTTGCGTAAATTAGAGTTTCATAAAAGTTGTGTAGTTCATTCTTTTTGCTATTAGTTCATTATATGAGCTAAATGACCCTGAAATTGAAAAGCACTACAAATAAACTCTGAAAAGGTTGAAACTAGGCATGGTATCATCATTTCACAAAAATATCATGTGCAAAATGGTTGAGAGGGTTACGGAGAAAACAGGATGCACTTCGTGCACAAAATGGACAATCTCTTTCGAAGTATCGGAATTTCGAACGAAAACTCATCTGTTACAAAGGGATTTCATTTTTTTGAACTTATTTGAACTTCAGAATTTTTGTGTGTTCAAAATGCACCATTCAAATCCACATCATCAATTTTGAACCCTTTCTGACTTCATTTGGTATTTTTCATGCATTTACTGATTTTTTGAGCTAAATAATCCTGAAATTGAAAAGCACAACAAATGAATTCTGAAAAGGCTGAAAGTTGGCATGGTATCATCATTTCACCCACATATCATGTTATAAAAAGTTGAGAGGGTTACGGCAAAATCTGGATGCACTTTGCAAAATGACCAATCTCTTTCGAAGTGTCAGGGTTTCGGACGAAAACTCATCTGTTACAAAGGGATTTCATTTTTTGAACTTATTTGAACTGCAGACTTTTTGTGTGTTCAAAATGAACCATTCGAAGCCACATCATCAATTTTCAACCCTTTGTAACTTCATCTGGTATTTTTCATGCAATTACTGATTTTTTTGTGCTAAATGACCCGAAAATTGAAAAGCACTATAAATAAACTCTGTAAAGGTTGAAAGTTGGCATGGTATCATCATTTCACCCACATAGCATGTTATAAAAAGTTGAGAGGGTTACGGCAAAAACTGGATGCACTTCGTGTACAAAATGGACAATCTCTTTCGTAGTGTTAGGGTTTTGGACGAAAACTCATCTGTTACAAAGGGATTTCATTTTTCTGAACTTATTTGAACTCCAGACTTGTTGTGTGTTCAAAATGAACCATTCAAAGCCACATCATCAATTTTGAACAATTTGTAAATTCATCTGGTATTTTTCATGCATTTACTGATTTTTTTTGAGCTAAATGACCCGGAGATTGAGAAACACTACCAATGAACTCTGAAAAGGTTGAAAGTTGGCATTGTAACATCATTTCACTCACATAGCATGTTATAAAAAGTTAAGAGAGTTACGTCAAAAACTGGATGCACTTCGTATACAAAACGGAAAATCTCTTTTGTCACGTGCATCACGTTGATTGCAGAGTGGGCGTCTATGTCTTTCCAATATGGTAGGTCGCAAAATAAATACATAAAGTTCATACATAATTCTCATTATTGAACAACATATAGCTCTCTAGAGCATCTAATTAAAACATACATTGAAACTATGTAAAAAAATTAAATGCAACAACAAATGCGATCATATCCGCTACTAAGGTACCAACTGATCCAACGGCATAATGATACCAAGCCTCAGTATGAATGACATATTTTTTAATCTTTGTAATCTTCAAGCGCATTGCATCCATCTTGATCTTGTGATCGCCGATGACGTCGGCAACATGCAACTCCAACTTCATCTTCTCCTTTTCAACTCTTTGTAATTTTTTTTTCAAGTCATTGTTTTCTTTTTCAACCAAATTTAACTTCTCGACAAGAATTTCTATGTGGGTTGGAATTTCCGGTTCACATACCTCCTAGATTAAAAAATCTATATCACGTTGGTCGGCATAATTGTCATAAACACTAAATAAAATAAATAGTTATAAAAGATAATATATATCACATCCGAATCATAGACAATACGAAGGCCGGCGGAGGAGTGCCTCCGTTATAATTAGATCTGGCAATTTCGTTCCCCTATTTGGAAATGCAAACCCTAGTCCATTCCTAGATAGAGTACTGTCCACAATTTTGTAATCAGAGCCGAATCCTAGCGCTACAGGGCCACAACCATCATACGCGCCATTGACTTTGCCAGTGAAGAGAAGCGATGGAAGACCTGTCAATGGAGGGGCGGCGCATTTTCGCTCTACTGCGGACAGACATCGATGACGACATCGAACGCAAGCTTGAGGACCAACGGATGGCCACCACCAGGGAGGTACGCAAAATGTTCGACGAAAATACAACCAAGCTCGATGGGTCGCTCGCCAAGATGGATGGAGTGTGCGAGAGGGTACCTAGATCTTCGGAGGCGGGGGCGGGAGTAGCGGGAGGAGGTGTCTCTAGGGGCATCAGAGTTACTTGCGGGGGACGGCGCTTTAATACTCTGATGACGGGGTTCGTAGGGAGATTGGGCGGTGGACGTGGAGGGGTGTGGCTAGGTCAGGCGCGAGGCCTGTGGACAAATTCATGCTGTGTTTATGACATGCTGTGTTCATTCTATTTTTTTCTAATTTACTTATTTGTTTTAAGCCTATGAACTTTTGAAATTATAGATTTTCTTCTTTACCATTTTCTCTTTCTCTTTCTTTTTTATATATTTGTTTTAAATTCATGATTTATTAAACAAATTTGCTAATTCACATCTAGATGATATTTAGTAATATCTCGTATAAGTTCTAGACCGTTTGATTTGTTCACATTAAATATCATGCAAACCTTTATTGCGGGTTGTTTTTCATGCGCGTCTCGTGCCGTGTCGTGTGTCTGGTCTCCACTTGTCAGCTCGTTCGCGCGTGTGTCTTTGGTTGAATTGCTTTTGCAGCACAATCTGGGGGCATGTTTCAATTTGTTTGTTCATTTTTCGTAAGGGTTGTATAAGTCAAAGAGACAAGCTTGTTGTTGTCCTCAGTTCCATTCGCCACTGTCTCCCACACACTGCCCTTTGTCTTGGAGGAGATCCGAAGCGAGCAAGAAGGAGAGAGTCAATTGGGGGGTCTGATTTTTGTGCTCATGATAAAGAAGATGCCAAGCAATGATGATGGGATGAATGACCTCAGATCCATCTTTATCCCCTTTGCCATATATGGATTTTGTGATTTTGTGATTTTTATGATTTTCATCTAAAGACTTTTTTTTCTTTGTTGCAACTCCATGCCCGCCATGCAACCAGGTCATCATTTTTGTCACAATTGCAAGTCCACACCTTTATACACAATTGGACCGACCCAATTATTGTCCTAGTTGCAACTCCGCCATCGACACGCAACTCGGGTGCAACTCATTGTTGTCCTAGTTGCAAGTCCAACTACACCTTTCACATGCAATTAGGGTCCCACTTGTTTTCTTGTTTTAGTTGCAAGTCCACCCCGGGTATGCAAGTATAGGTGTGGCCAATTTTATGTCAGCTGCAACTCCATCCTCAATACACACCTATCCGACCCAGTTTTGTCCCAGTTGCAAGTTGACCCTTGATACACAACTGGGAGGGGGGGGCATTTTTATCCAGTTGCAATTCGTAGGGGGATTGGGCGGTGGACGTGGAGGGGTGTGGCTGGGTCAGGCGCGAGGCCTGTGGAAATCCACCTTTCTGGAACGTTCAGGTCGTGGAGGTATGGAAACCCCGGGAAGGCTACCTCTAGGCAAACCTAGCCAATGGGGTTGTGCCTGGCAGGTCGGTCCATTAGCACATGTGCCTGGCAGGTGGACCATCTAGGGCCGTGCCTAGAACTGGAGTCTGGGCACGCGTGTCGGCACGACACGACCCATTTAAGATTTTTATTTTATTTTTATAGACCAAACAGATTGCCCAATAGACCAAATAATAGGTGGGCTGACGGCTAGTGCCGATGGGCCGACCCGTTTAATAGTAGTTTTATGCCTGGGCCGCAGAGGTCAGCACGCGTGCCGGCCCGACATGGCCCGAGTACTAAACGTGCCTGGTCGTGTCGTGCCGTGCCTGGCCCGTTTATATCAATGCGGGTCGTGCTGTGTCGGGCTGGCCAGGTTTGCTTCTGGACTGGGTGTGGTTGCTTCTTTTGTTCTCATTAGGCTGCAAGGATGAAAAAAAGAGATAAATGAAATCCTGATAAGTATTACACGTGTGTACAAACACATGACAATTTCAAAAATAATAATAATTATGGCGGGTTTATTGACGTGAGGATGTCAATTATAGTTGTCAAGCATGTCTACTTCCTTTTCAGATGACAAGTTTTGTTCTTTTTTGGTTTTGTTTTTTATTTATTTCCGAATGACACATTTAGTTATAGAAAACGTCAGGACTGGAGTGCTTTGTGTCACACATGTGCCACTTATCATTTAGGTAATTATTTTGGTATATTCCATGATGACTAATATTTTGGAATTTAAGCATATACTGTTTGAGATAGTCTTACTCATCTACATTTATTGTGCTAGATCATCATAATGAGAGACGTACGTATCAATAGTTCTTACATATATATCTTCCTCCTCCTCACATGCCCCAAACCCAGTGTTTCGTCTTACCATTCTCCGCCGCCGCCGTATTTTGCGAGCTAGCTGAACCTGGCCTGATCCTCCTCCTCTGGCCGGCTTAGCACACAACAGAACACCGTAATTAAAAAGTACATATACGGTGGTTTAAGTTAAACAGGCATTTTCCACAGCCGTGTGTCCCGTAGGTGGAGAGTTGAATGACAGTGATACTCAAACGCAGAAATTTGACCTGCAATGGCTGGAACTAGTGATGTCTCTACCGTTAAAGTTCTCTGTCTTTATACTTCTCAGCCATTTGCACATGTAGGCCAAACGTTTGTAAACACATTCAAATATTCCCTAGTAAAGCATGCAAAACAACATGAAGAACATGTCCCCCGCAAAAAAAACATGAAAGAATATCTAATTTTGCACACTAAACTTGTGCCGGCATCATCACAATCCCCAAACCAACCCGTGATTGCTGGGTTGGAAGGTCACACACACACACACACACACACACACACACACACACACACGCACGCACGCACAAATTAGTTGTGAAATGTTGAGATTTTAGAGATCGATGAGCTAGCCTGGTGAATACTTCTACCACAGTGTGGCACCAAGCTTCTTTTACATTTCACTATTGTTGCATATTATTCATTCATCATGGTTTGTCTACCGTTCATTGCTGAGCCTGCAAAATCATATCTCTAGTTATCTATTATCCATATCAATCAAAATTATATATCTTTACGGAATCTTCGCACCCTACCATCGGTTTTTTCTTCATTTGTAATCTCCTCTTGCTTACAAGTAGGCGTATACTCCCTCTCATCCCTTCGATCCAAAATAAGTGTCGTGCTAAAACCACGATAATTATTTGGATCGGAGGTAATAGATAAGTAAATAAAATATAGAATCCCTCTTGCTCCACAATTTGGTGCCCGATCTTTTACATATGCACGCATCCAGGATGTAAGGAAATTTATTGAATAGAAGAGACCTTTGTGACTTGACTACACATCACTTGTCAAGAGCATAAGTTGAATTTCCTTGCCTTAATGGATTTAAAAAAGCTTCATCATTTTTGAAAATGTTCATGGATTTGAATAAAAGCTCGTAAAATTTGAAAAATAGTCCGTGGATTGAACAAACAGTTAATGGATTTGGAAAAGAGTTCACAGGGTTATGTGAAAAAGTCGACAAATTTGAAAAAAGTTCACGAACTTGAAAAAAGTACAAAATTTTGGTTAAAGTTTCATAATTAGAAAATTCACTCATTTGAAGGAAAAAGGAAGAAACGAAAAACAAAAAGATAAGAAAATAGAAAAACCGAATAAAACCAAACGAAATCGGTCCAAGAAAGAAAAATCATAAAAACAAAAACCGGACGGAAGCTTCCCAAAAAAGGGCTAGGAAACTTCCAGGAGCTTCCCAAAACCGGGAAAGGGAGGGCGGTGCGCGTTGTACGAATTTTCCTTAAATGGTGCTTGAAGCGCCAAATAGGGGTGGGGGTGGGGGGTGGGGGGAGAGCCCAGACAAATGTTCGCTGGTTGATCCAAAAAGAAGTCTGTTGGTAAAAAAGATATTTGAGGGGAAAAGAGAGCACTTTCATTTATTCATCGAAAGTTTACAGTCATTCTCAATTACATAACAGATATTCAGTGGCACATTCTGCAAAAGATAAAAATTCCCATGGGTTCTAGCATGAGTTGCTAACTCATGTGCAGCCACGTTGCTCTCTCTTCCAGTTTTACTCACCGTGCATAGACTAAACTCCCTCATTAGGGATTTTGCTTCTTCATATGTAGCCCACCACTTAGTGTTGTTTCTTCCTTCTGCATTCACAGCCGCAACAACCAGACATCACAGTCTGATTCCACTTGCACATGTACCTTATTAATATCCCACAAACACTTGAGGCCCAACGGTAGGGCGTTTGCTTCAGCTTCCTCCGCATCAGTACACATATCGAGGTGGTGGCCAACAGAGAAAATAACTGATCCACTGCTATCCCTTGCTACTGCCCTGCCCAAGCTGATCCCAAAGCTGATAGGAAGGAAGCATCAACATTTAGCTTAATACACTCTCCGCAAGGTCTGGACCAGTGTCTTGTTGGTTTATTTCCCTCAGCATTTTCCCATTGTAAACGTATATCGTGCAGAGGTTTTTTCCCATTTGCATCACATTCACTCGGAATGTTTGAGTTCAGAGTTTCCCAATAATTCTTCAGGAAGAGGACTGAATCCGACACCCTTGCAGTGCCTTTATTGTGCACAATGTCATCCCTTAGGAACCAGGAGCGCCAGAGGACCAAAAACAGTTTTTCTCGCATGTCTCTAGAACAAAGACTGAGCGCATTTAGAAGCCAGTCCGGATCGCGAGTATCAAGCCCTGTTTCATTTGGTAATGCCCAATGCTCTCTCATCTTTTGTCGAAGAGCTTTAGCTTTGGTACAGTTCAGGCATGTTGAGCATCCTCAGTATCTCTGCCACATATATTGCCACATATATTGCAGATGCCATCAATTTCAAGGGTTCTCCTTCTTTTGTTCTCTTTTGTGGGTAGAGAATCTGTGGCAATTCTCCAGGCCACAATACAGATTTTGCGAGGGACTCGCGCTTTCCAGATCAAATTCCAAAGACTCTTTCTTTTAGAGCTAACATTACTTGACGATCCAGGAGTGGGTTCCTTTTGTTTCAAACACATTCCCAGCTTGTATGCACTCCTCACCGTGAACATGCCATTTTTCTCATAATTCCAAGAAAGATGGTCCTCTGTATCACTAGCAGGAATTTTAATCTTGCAAATTTCTTCAGTATCAAAGCTATCGAAAATTTGATTCACAAGGGGAATATTCCATTCTCTTGTTTGAGGCAAAATTAGCTGATGAACCCATCTGAGACGGCTCTGCGCTTTGAGGGATTTTACCATGAGTCCAGATTGCCTTGGGATCCAATTACCCCTAAGAATTTGGATGCTTTTCCCACCCCCTACTCGCCACACAACCCCTTTTTTAAGAGTTCAAGCCCGAACTCAATTCCCCTCCACACAGGGGAAGCTTCAGATGCGAAAACAATGTCCAGCAAATTGCCTTTTGGGTATTATTTCGATTTCAAGAGCCGAACGCACAAGCTATCAGGTCGCTGAATCAAACGCCACACTTGTTTTGCAAGGACGGCCTGATTGAAAACTTGCATGTCACGGAAGCCCAGAGCACCTTGATTTTTAGGTGTTTTCATTTTCTCCCACGACATCCACTGGATCCTTCTCTGATGGTAAAATTTAGTAACAAATGCCGAGGTAAAAGAAGTAACCCAAAATGCTAGAAAACAGATTGCCTCACAAACGAAACTGCTAAAAAAGCGCACGCGCACTGTTTGATCCAATCAAGCCCTCAGTGTGAACCAACGCAGCAATTGACCATTTGCCATGTTGTTTGGGAGGGAAAAAAAATCAATTTTCTAGCCTTGTCTACTAACTGGATATGCGATTAGCGAAAGGGCTTTCGTCAAGATCATGCTAATCACAGACAATTCAATTCGATAGTGCTATCATCTTGCCAATTCGATTGAAAATTTGTCGAATCAAATTAACATTTTGATGTTGTGTTGACGTTTTATATTTACATGTCTTGAGGTGGTTTCAGTGATGTGCTGACGTGATTTCCATAATGTGTATGAATTCATTTTTTTCTTTCAAATCTTCAAGATAATACCGGTGATATGCCGAGCATATGTGCCCCTCATTGGCATGTAGAATAATGTGCCCATGGTATGCTGTTGGCCACAGGCGGTCTGCTCTTCAATTGTATGCATTTTTTGGGCCATTAGGGGTAATTGTTTCAGCGGTAATGTGACCTCAATATTTTTAGTATTAGTGGAAAACTAAATTTATTTGTATCTCTGTGTACTACTGTAATAACTAAAATACTTTGACCAACAAACATTTATTTTGTTGTCTTCTGCAATGACAGATACTTCAGAATTAGGCCATATTTTTTTGAGATAGAGTGCCTGCTCACCTACATCACCGTGCTGCCTCATAATGAAAGAGACCTCAGAATGAAAGATGTCTATATCAATAATTCTCATATATAGTTTCTTCCTCCCCACATGCCACTAGGCTAGTATTTGGTCTTACAACCGAAATAGAGAATGCCACTCACTGTATTTATGTCTAGTTTCGGTAAGCTACCTATAGAAATGGAAGGCATTGGGAACTTCTTGGACAACATCTAGTCACACTGAACCTATGAAAATAACGATCTGGGTTTCATCGAACAAGTCCCGGCCACTGGTTCGGTCAGTCCTTCCACTATGACCCCTCCAGTAGGCTCCAGAGCTCTGTTTCCATCTGAAGAGAGTCGTCACCAGCGATCTCCCAAGGTGCTGGTAAGCCCCGACTGAGGCATCCAGGGCTCAGGCCCAAACCGTCCAAGTTCTTTCCGGCAAAGTGCATATTGGCAAGCTGGTTCTACTCCTTCCAGGATATGGATTCGAAGTCACTGCGAGCTAGCTGAACCTGGCTCGATCATCCTCCTCTGGCCGGCTTAGTAGATGGCATGAAGCGAACCTGCTCGATTGGTAGCTTCGCATACACCAGCACGCTGAAACGTACAAGTATGTACGGCATTTGTACGTTGGTGAAACATGCACATGCAGGCCAAGCTGTTGCAAACGCATTAAAATATACCCCAGTAGAGCATGTAAATCACCCTGAAAAACATGTCTGAGTTTGGCACACTGGACTTGTATGCGTATCAGCATCACAATCCCCAAGCCAAACCGTGGTTGGGTTGGAAAGTTGAGATTCATGCTCTTCGTCAACTATGGTCCGAGGACCCGCCGGCCTGCAGATGTACACTTTTAGATTGCCAGCAAGTTTGCAGCCCCGGTGTGGTTTATGGAATCACGTGTACCAGATATCACATATAGGCACACACAAAAAATAGTTGTGGCGGCAAACTTCTTCTACACTTTATTAATTGCCGCATACCATCAGTTCATGAGCATTATAGTGCATGTTACTTCCTGGTGGCGTGTCTACCGTTCATTAGGGAGTCCGAAATATCATATATCTAGTTCTGTGTCACCCTCATCGACCCAAAATTAAATATCTTCACCGAACCTTCACACCTTACCCTACCATCGGTTTATCTTCCTTTACAATCTCATCTTGCTTACAATTAGACATCTATGTAAGTAAATAAAATATAGGATCTCTCTTGCTCCACAGTATCCTATGTTTTGATGTTGCCTGATGTTTACGTATGCCATGAAAGATCATGCTCACTTGTTTTTTGATTGCCCCGCGGCGTGTGCTATTTGGACTGCTATATATTATTCATTCCTCATCATCGCTGATTACAGCCATTTGGACGCCACCTTCGATCAATGAGCTACCCTCATCCATTTGGATGTTCATCATTTGTGGAAGATTTGTGATGCCAGGAATCCCGAGGTTTTTAGGAACATCAACGTAGTCCCAATTGTTGTAGTACATATATAACATCATCTTTGATCTTACTTTCTAGTTGTACCGCATAAAAAGCCAATGCTAAGGGATCATACTAGCATGTGGAGTAACTACCTTTTCTTCCATACTGTAATAATATCATTATAAAAACATTATTTTTTAAATATGTTCAGGTGGGAAGCCTTTCCCGGGGTCACGGTAACAAAGAATTCAATGGCACTGTGCTGAGATGTTTATTGTAAATGTATCTAGGTGGTTTCAGTAATGCGCCGAGGTGATTTATGTACATGTTGAAAAATTTGTGTTACAAAAAACTTGGAACAAATACCAGTGATAGGCTAAGAATATCTGCCCTTTAATGGCATGTGAAATAATGTGCCCATCAGTGACATGGTGTTACCGTTGGCGAGTGATGGGCGGCATGCTCTTCGTTGCTAGGAGTTTTGGGCCCGTCACTGATAACTGCTTTTGTAATATATAGTATGATGAAAATATTTTGAATGTCACTAGAATAAATAAATTTTATTTTCATGTGTGTGTATTACTGCTAGAACAAATGAAAATAGGTGTAAAAACAATAACCAAAAATACTTTGACCAACAGATGATTTTGTATATTCTGCGATGACTAAAATTTTGGAATTCCAGCATATATTGTTTGAGATACAGTATGTACTCACTTATATTTATTGTGCTACCTCATCATAATGGAAGGCGTCCGTATCAATAGTTCTCATATATATCTTCCCCTTCTCACATGCCCCTAACCTAGAATTCCGTCTTACCATCCCAACCAAGAACGCCAGAGACTATATTTGTACGTATGGCTCTGATAAAAACTACTCGTGGAAATGGAAGGTATTGGGAATATCTTAGGCTGCCTCACTCTAAGCTCAAGCTACGAAAACCATAGTGTTGGTTTCATCAAGCACGTCCCCGGACTTGGTACCATGAATCCTTCTATTGTAGCACCTCGAATAACATCAACAGTTTCCTTTCTATCTGAAGGGAGTGCTCACTTATGAACTGGTATGTACCTGGTGAGTGTCGCAGAGGTGTACAAGGATCAAGCTCAACGAACCCGAGTACTTTCCGGCGAAGTGAAACTTAGAAAGCTTGGCTCCACTCCCTTCGTTTGCAAAGTCACTGTAAGCTAGCTGAACCTGGCCTGATCATCCTTCTCTGGCAGGCTTAGTAGCCAGCACGAAGGGGACCTCTTCGATAGGAATGTAGCACACAACATCATGTTGGAACGTACAACGCAAGTACATAGTGGTTTTATCCTAACAGGAATTTCCCGCAGCCATGTTTCCCGCAGGTGCTGAGATGAATGCTAGTGGTACTAACACACGTTAATTTGACCTGTAGCGGCAAGCAGAATAGCCGTTAAATAAACTTACAGAGTTGGCACTCTCATCTGCTAGTCCCATATGCTCTGCATGCATGTTCGAGAGGCTAAGGTGTTGGAAAGGAGAGAGATGAATATTGGCGTAATGTGATGGATGTTTTTATTGAGCCTCACAGGTGAGTATATATTGGGTACAAAACTTGAAGGTCAAGAAGCCTCTCCTAAAGATAAGGTAGGAGATGGATTACAAATACTAGACTACCGGATACATATACCAATATATCTCTAACATCCCCCGCAGTCACAGCGGTAGCATTGCGAACAACATGAGCATCGCGGACGGTCAGACTGGAGAGAATAACAGCCGAGGCTGACATCCCCCTGCAGTCGTAGCGGGTGCGTCGGGGACGGTGTCGCGTCGCGTACGCATGGACTGTAGAGGAAGCTGATGAGTTGCTTAAACGAGGTGATAGCCCTTTTTTTGCCTTTGTCGAGGTAGCCGAGAGCATAGGGTGGTGTAGTCGGGGTCGAGGTAGCCATGCAAAGCCGTGGTCGATGTCGAGTCGGGGTAGCCGGTGTCGAGGAATTCGCCATGGAGCCGCGGGCGCAAGGAGGCGCCGAGTTAGTCATGGGCGCAGTGGTGTTGAAGTAGTGGTGCGCTAGGAAGAAGACGTAGTTGAGATGCGTTGCGCCGGATTTGCCAAGCCCGGGGAATCATCATGGACGAAGGCACGCATCACTGTTGCCAGCACCGCGCATGCGTAGGTGGACAAAGTCGATGTTGCCAGCACTGGGCATGCGTAGACGGAACCTGCACACAACTTGTACGCCATGTCGAGGAGGCTAGCAGAGAAGGACTCGACGACGGTTGCGGCGCAACGGCGAGAAGACGATGTCGCCCGCGGTGGTCGGAGTAGATGAAATGGTCGGGGAAGACGACGGCGACGCTGGCGATAAGCTGGTGCTGGACGAAGATGAAAGGGGTGGATGGGCGGTGCGGCTTGGGTGAGCGAGCTGCAGCAACACCGAAGAAGAGCGGCGGCGACGGCTGGTTAGGATCGCGGCGGCGATGCTCGAAGTAGGCGAGGAAGAACCCGACAACGTGACGAAGACCGGGCGGACGATGGCGTTCCCGCGTCTAGGGAGGCGGCGCAGCACATGCCATGTAGAAATCGACGCGCGGGAACAACGGAGAGGCCGCACACCGCGGCGCTAAGGCCCAGAGGGGCGACGAAGCAATAGCGTGCGGGTCGGGGTGACGACGGGAAGACCTCAGTGCAGTGGCATGGACCATGTGCCGTGGCACTATAGCCCGAAGGGGCAGTGTAGCGGCGGCTTACGGGTCGAAGCAACCGTGGGGAGAACGACAGGGCGGCGGCGCTGCGGCCCGACGGGGTGATGCAACGGCAACCCGTTGCTCGATCGGCGGAGGGGCACGCTGTACTCGGGGACATCCTTCACAGGGCCTACGGAGGCGCATGCAACCGACTGATCAGGTCAGTCGCATGGCGCGGATGGAGTCGATCGCGGCGAGCGGGTGATCAATCCGATTGCACGCGAGGTCGGGGGCGCTGCTCGGTGATGATGACGACGTCGTGGATGATGAAGTGGGGTGTAGAGCAGACCAAGGCGATGGTGGCCGAAAAGGAGCGGTGTGCCGAAGGAGGCCAGCGAAGGGCCGATGAGCCTCAGGCAGCCGACAGGCCTGGAAAGGCCGGCGTAGCCGGCGAGCCTGGTAACCGGCGAGCCGAGGCAACCAGCAACCAGCAAGCCCAATGCAGCCAACGAGGCAACCGGCAGTCCCAGTGCAGCCGGTGATGAGGCCGGCAGGCCCGGCAAGCCCGGCGTAGCCGACGAGCCCGGCAACCGGCGACCCGAAGCAGTCGATGAGGAGGTCGGCAAGCCTGAGGTAGCTGGCGGGGCCGACAAGCCCGGCGTAGCCGGCGAGCCTAGGAACTAGCGACCCGAGGCATCCAGTGAGGAGGCCGGCAAGCCTAAGGCAGCCGGTAGACCCGACAAGCCCGGCGTAGCCGACAAGCCCGACAACCGGTGACCCGAGGCAGTCGGTGAGGAGGCCGACAAGCCCGAGGCAGCTGGCAGGCCCGGCAAGCCCGCCGGTGTCGGGGTAGAGGCGCTGGGTTGACGGCGGTTGTGGGCAACACAAACCGATCTTAGATCGAAAAACAAAAAAACGCTTGATCAATGCGACCGACAGAAGAGAGAAAAATCCGGATCAAGAGATCGGGAAAAAGACTCTCTAGGGCTGCCGGTCAACACGACCGACGGACGAACCCTAGGTACGGGCGGCGCGGCCCCTGGCGTTGGTCATGGAGGACGACCGCCCCGGGGGCGGTATGCGATGCGGAAGCGGTGGGTGGTGGCTAGGTCTAGAAACTTGCGGCTGATACCATGTTGAAAGGGAGAGAGAAGAATATTGACGTAATGCGATGGATGTTGTATTGAGCCTCACGGACGAGTATATATTGGATACAAAACTTGGAGAGCAAGAAGCCTCTCCTAAAGATACGGTAAGAGATCTCTAACATAAAGGAACACCTCCTACTACTTTCCAAATAAAAATTGGAGCAATCGGGTCCAAAAACACTTTGCCGAATGTTTTCAAGCGAGACACGGCAAAAAGTAAAAATGGAAGACACAAAAATAAAAGTAAGAAAAATCTTCAAGTGTTTCGAGAGACACGTACAAAGAATTAGAGAACTAAAAGGAAACTAAAAGGTTTTGCATTTTTACCAAGTGCGGCGCCATCCCTTTTTTGAGTACTTCCTCCGGTCCTAAATATAAGTCTTTTTAGACATTTCATTATGAACTACATACGGATGTATATAGACATACTTGTAAGTGTAGATTCACTCATTTTGTTCTGTACATAGTCTGTAATAAAATCTTAAAAAGGACTTATATTTAGGAACAAAGAGAGTAAAAAGCAGTTTTGCTAAATGACATCTAGATCTAATTTAGCTATGTCACGTCTAAGTCTATCTTCATAGGATCAAATTTGCTCCAAGATTAGTGCAGCCACTTCATACATCCGGCGCAGCTAAGTTATTTTCTTGTCTGCGTGGCGTTGTCCTCCCTAGGCAGGCCCAATAGCGTAAATGACTTATTTTTCTGTGTGTGCACTGCTGGGCTTGTCTTTGTAAATTTACATTTCTTTTTCTATTTTTTTCTAATTTACTTATTTGTTTTAAGCCTATGAACTTTTGAAATTATAGATTTTCTTCTTTACCATTTTCTTTTTCTCTTTCTTTTTTATATATTTGTTTTAAATTCATGATTTATTAAACAAATTTGCTAATTCACATCTAGATGATATTTAGTAATATCTCGTATAAGTTCTAGACCGTTTGATTTGTTCACATTAAATATCATGCAAACCTTTATTGCGGGTTGTTTTTCATGCGCGTCTCGTGCCGTGTCGTGTGTCTGGTCTCCACTTGTCAGCTCGTTCGCGCGTGTGTCTTTGGTTGAATTGCTTTTGCAGCACAATCTGGGGGCATGTTTCAATTTGTTTGTTCATTTTTCGTAAGGGTTGTATAAGTCAAAGAGACAAGCTTGTTGTTGTCCTCAGTTCCATTCGCCACTGTCTCCCACACACTGCCCTTTGTCTTGGAGGAGATCCGAAGCGAGCAAGAAGGAGAGAGTCAATTGGGGGGTCTGATTTTTGTGCTCATGATAAAGAAGATGCCAAGCAATGATGATGGGATGAATGACCTCAGATCCATCTTTATCCCCTTTGCCATATATGGATTTTGTGATTTTGTGATTTTTATGATTTTCATCTAAAGACTTTTTTTTCTTTGTTGCAACTCCATGCCCGCCATGCAACCAGGTCATCATTTTTGTCACAATTGCAAGTCCACACCTTTATACACAATTGGACCGACCCAATTATTGTCCTAGTTGCAACTCCGCCATCGACACGCAACTCGGGTGCAACTCATTGTTGTCCTAGTTGCAAGTCCAACTACACCTTTGACATGCAATTAGGGTCCCACTTGTTTTCTTGTTTTAGTTGCAAGTCCACCCCGGGTATGCAAGTATAGGTGTGGCCAATTTTATGTCAGCTGCAACTCCATCCTCAATACACACCTATCCGACCCAGTTTTGTCCCAGTTGCAAGTTGACCCTTGATACACAACTGGGAGGGGGGGGCATTTTTATCCAGTTGCAATTCGTAGGGGGATTGGGCGGTGGACGTGGAGGGGTGTGGCTGGGTCAGGCGCGAGGCCTGTGGAAATCCACCTTTCTGGAACGTTCAGGTCGTGGAGGTATGGAAACCCCGGGAAGGCTACCTCTAGGCAAACCTAGCCAATGGGGTTGTGCCTGGCAGGTCGGTCCATTAGCACATGTGCCTGGCAGGTGGACCATCTAGGGCCGTGCCTAGAACTGGAGTCTGGGCACGCGTGTCGGCACGACACGACCCATTTAAGATTTTTATTTTATTTTTATAGACCAAACAGATTGCCCAATAGACCAAATAATAGGTGGGCTGACGGCTAGTGCCGATGGGCCGACCCGTTTAATAGTAGTTTTATGCCTGGGCCGCAGAGGTCAGCACGCGTGCCGGCCCGACATGGCCCGAGTACTAAACGTGCCTGGTCGTGTCGTGCCGTGCCTGGCCCGTTTATATCAATGTGGGTCGTGCTGTGTCGGGCTGGCCCATTGGGCCAGGTTTGCTTCTGGACTGGGTGTGGTTGCTTCTTTTGTTCTCATTAGGCTGCAAGGATGAAAAAAAGAGATAAATGAAATCCTGATAAGTATTACACGTGTGTACAAACACATGACAATTTCAAAAATAATAATAATTATGGCGGGTTTATTGACGTGAGGATGTCAATTATAGTTGTCAAGCATGTCTACTTCCTTTTCAGATGACAAGTTTTGTTCTTTTTTGGTTTTGTTTTTTATTTATTTCCGAATGACACATTTAGTTATAGAAAACGTCAGGACTGGAGTGCTTTGTGTCACACATGTGCCACTTATCATTTAGGTAATTATTTTGGTATATTCCATGATGACTAATATTTTGGAATTTAAGCATATACTGTTTGAGATAGTCTTACTCATCTACATTTATTGTGCTAGATCATCATAATGAGAGACGTACGTATCAATAGTTCTTACATATATATCTTCCTCCTCCTCACATGCCCCAAACCCAGTGTTTCGTCTTACCATTCTCCGCCGCCGCCGTATTTTGCGAGCTAGCTGAACCTGGCCTGATCCTCCTCCTCTGGCCGGCTTAGCACACAACAGAACACCGTAATTAAAAAGTACATATACGGTGGTTTAAGTTAAACAGGCATTTTCCACAGCCGTGTGTCCCGTAGGTGGAGAGTTGAATGACAGTGATACTCAAACGCAGAAATTTGACCTGCAATGGCTGGAACTAGTGATGTCTCTACCGTTAAAGTTCTCTGTCTTTATACTTCTCAGCCATTTGCACATGTAGGCCAAACGTTTGTAAACACATTCAAATATTCCCTAGTAAAGCATGCAAAACAACATGAAGAACATGTCCCCCGCAAAAAAAACATGAAAGAATATCTAATTTTGCACACTAAACTTGTGCCGGCATCATCACAATCCCCAAACCAACCCGTGATTGCTGGGTTGGAAGGTCACACACACACACACACACACACACACACACACACACACACGCACGCACGCACAAATTAGTTGTGAAATGTTGAGATTTTAGAGATCGATGAGCTAGCCTGGTGAATACTTCTACCACAGTGTGGCACCAAGCTTCTTTTACATTTCACTATTGTTGCATATTATTCATTCATCATGGTTTGTCTACCGTTCATTGCTGAGCCTGCAAAATCATATCTCTAGTTATCTATTATCCATATCAATCAAAATTATATATCTTTACGGAATCTTCGCACCCTACCATCGGTTTTTTCTTCATTTGTAATCTCCTCTTGCTTACAAGTAGGCGTATACTCCCTCTCATCCCTTCGATCCAAAATAAGTGTCGTGCTAAAACCACGATAATTATTTGGATCGGAGGTAATAGATAAGTAAATAAAATATAGAATCCCTCTTGCTCCACAATTTGGTGCCCGATCTTTTACATATGCACGCATCCAGGATGTAAGGAAATTTATTGAATAGAAGAGACCTTTGTGACTTGACTACACATCACTTGTCAAGAGCATAAGTTGAATTTCCTTGCCTTAATGGATTTAAAAAAGCTTCATCATTTTTGAAAATGTTCATGGATTTGAATAAAAGCTCGTAAAATTTGAAAAATAGTCCGTGGATTGAACAAACAGTTAATGGATTTGGAAAAGAGTTCACAGGGTTATGTGAAAAAGTCGACAAATTTGAAAAAAGTTCACGAACTTGAAAAAAGTACAAAATTTTGGTTAAAGTTTCATAATTAGAAAATTCACTCATTTGAAGGAAAAAGGAAGAAACGAAAAACAAAAAGATAAGAAAATAGAAAAACCGAATAAAACCAAACGAAATCGGTCCAAGAAAGAAAAATCATAAAAACAAAAACCGGACGGAAGCTTCCCAAAAAAGGGCTAGGAAACTTCCAGGAGCTTCCCAAAACCGGGAAAGGGAGGGCGGTGCGCGTTGTACGAATTTTCCTTAAATGGTGCTTGAAGCGCCAAATAGGGGTGGGGGTGGGGGGTGGGGGGAGAGCCCAGACAAATGTTCGCTGGTTGATCCAAAAAGAAGTCTGTTGGTAAAAAAGATATTTGAGGGGAAAAGAGAGCACTTTCATTTATTCATCGAAAGTTTACAGTCATTCTCAATTACATAACAGATATTCAGTGGCACATTCTGCAAAAGATAAAAATTCCCATGGGTTCTAGCATGAGTTGCTAACTCATGTGCAGCCACGTTGCTCTCTCTTCCAGTTTTACTCACCGTGCATAGACTAAACTCCCTCATTAGGGATTTTGCTTCTTCATATGTAGCCCACCACTTAGTGTTGTTTCTTCCTTCTGCATTCACAGCCGCAACAACCAGACATCACAGTCTGATTCCACTTGCACATGTACCTTATTAATATCCCACAAACACTTGAGGCCCAACGGTAGGGCGTTTGCTTCAGCTTCCTCCGCATCAGTACACATATCGAGGTGGTGGCCAACAGAGAAAATAACTGATCCACTGCTATCCCTTGCTACTGCCCTGCCCAAGCTGATCCCAAAGCTGATAGGAAGGAAGCATCAACATTTAGCTTAATACACTCTCCGCAAGGTCTGGACCAGTGTCTTGTTGGTTTATTTCCCTCAGCATTTTCCCATTGTAAACGTATATCGTGCAGAGGTTTTTTCCCATTTGCATCACATTCACTCGGAATGTTTGAGTTCAGAGTTTCCCAATAATTCTTCAGGAAGAGGACTGAATCCGACACCCTTGCAGTGCCTTTATTGTGCACAATGTCATCCCTTAGGAACCAGGAGCGCCAGAGGACCAAAAACAGTTTTTCTCGCATGTCTCTAGAACAAAGACTGAGCGCATTTAGAAGCCAGTCCGGATCGCGAGTATCAAGCCCTGTTTCATTTGGTAATGCCCAATGCTCTCTCATCTTTTGTCGAAGAGCTTTAGCTTTGGTACAGTTCAGGCATGTTGAGCATCCTCAGTATCTCTGCCACATATATTGCCACATATATTGCAGATGCCATCAATTTCAAGGGTTCTCCTTCTTTTGTTCTCTTTTGTGGGTAGAGAATCTGTGGCAATTCTCCAGGCCACAATACAGATTTTGCGAGGGACTCGCGCTTTCCAGATCAAATTCCAAAGACTCTTTCTTTTAGAGCTAACATTACTTGACGATCCAGGAGTGGGTTCCTTTTGTTTCAAACACATTCCCAGCTTGTATGCACTCCTCACCGTGAACATGCCATTTTTCTCATAATTCCAAGAAAGATGGTCCTCTGTATCACTAGCAGGAATTTTAATCTTGCAAATTTCTTCAGTATCAAAGCTATCGAAAATTTGATTCACAAGGGGAATATTCCATTCTCTTGTTTGAGGCAAAATTAGCTGATGAACCCATCTGAGACGGCTCTGCGCTTTGAGGGATTTTACCATGAGTCCAGATTGCCTTGGGATCCAATTACCCCTAAGAATTTGGATGCTTTTCCCACCCCCTACTCGCCACACAACCCCTTTTTTAAGAGTTCAAGCCCGAACTCAATTCCCCTCCACACAGGGGAAGCTTCAGATGCGAAAACAATGTCCAGCAAATTGCCTTTTGGGTATTATTTCGATTTCAAGAGCCGAACGCACAAGCTATCAGGTCGCTGAATCAAACGCCACACTTGTTTTGCAAGGACGGCCTGATTGAAAACTTGCATGTCACGGAAGCCCAGAGCACCTTGATTTTTAGGTGTTTTCATTTTCTCCCACGACATCCACTGGATCCTTCTCTGATGGTAAAATTTAGTAACAAATGCCGAGGTAAAAGAAGTAACCCAAAATGCTAGAAAACAGATTGCCTCACAAACGAAACTGCTAAAATAGCGCACGCGCACTGTTTGATCCAATCAAGCCCTCAGTGTGAACCAACGCAGCAATTGACCATTTGCCATGTTGTTTGGGAGGGAAAAAAAATCAATTTTCTAGCCTTGTCTACTAACTGGATATGCGATTAGCGAAAGGGCTTTCGTCAAGATCATGCTAATCACAGACAATTCAATTCGATAGTGCTATCATCTTGCCAATTCGATTGAAAATTTGTCGAATCAAATTAACATTTTGATGTTGTGTTGACGTTTTATATTTACATGTCTTGAGGTGGTTTCAGTGATGTGCTGACGTGATTTCCATAATGTGTATGAATTCATTTTTTTCTTTCAAATCTTCAAGATAATACCGGTGATATGCCGAGCATATGTGCCCCTCATTGGCATGTAGAATAATGTGCCCATGGTATGCTGTTGGCCACAGGCGGTCTGCTCTTCAATTGTATGCATTTTTTGGGCCATTAGGGGTAATTGTTTCAGCGGTAATGTGACCTCAATATTTTTAGTATTAGTGGAAAACTAAATTTATTTGTATCTCTGTGTACTACTGTAATAACTAAAATACTTTGACCAACAAACATTTATTTTGTTGTCTTCTGCAATGACAGATACTTCAGAATTAGGCCATATTTTTTTGAGATAGAGTGCCTGCTCACCTACATCACCGTGCTGCCTCATAATGAAAGAGACCTCAGAATGAAAGATGTCTATATCAATAATTCTCATATATAGTTTCTTCCTCCCCACATGCCACTAGGCTAGTATTTGGTCTTACAACCGAAATAGAGAATGCCACTCACTGTATTTATGTCTAGTTTCGGTAAGCTACCTATAGAAATGGAAGGCATTGGGAACTTCTTGGACAACATCTAGTCACACTGAACCTATGAAAATAACGATCTGGGTTTCATCGAACAAGTCCCGGCCACTGGTTCGGTCAGTCCTTCCACTATGACCCCTCCAGTAGGCTCCAGAGCTCTGTTTCCATCTGAAGAGAGTCGTCACCAGCGATCTCCCAAGGTGCTGGTAAGCCCCGACTGAGGCATCCAGGGCTCAGGCCCAAACCGTCCAAGTTCTTTCCGGCAAAGTGCATATTGGCAAGCTGGTTCTACTCCTTCCAGGATATGGATTCGAAGTCACTGCGAGCTAGCTGAACCTGGCTCGATCATCCTCCTCTGGCCGGCTTAGTAGATGGCATGAAGCGAACCTGCTCGATTGGTAGCTTCGCATACACCAGCACGCTGAAACGTACAAGTATGTACGGCATTTGTACGTTGGTGAAACATGCACATGCAGGCCAAGCTGTTGCAAACGCATTAAAATATACCCCAGTAGAGCATGTAAATCACCCTGAAAAACATGTCTGAGTTTGGCACACTGGACTTGTATGCGTATCAGCATCACAATCCCCAAGCCAAACCGTGGTTGGGTTGGAAAGTTGAGATTCATGCTCTTCGTCAACTATGGTCCGAGGACCCGCCGGCCTGCAGATGTACACTTTTAGATTGCCAGCAAGTTTGCAGCCCCGGTGTGGTTTATGGAATCACGTGTACCAGATATCACATATAGGCACACACAAAAAATAGTTGTGGCGGCAAACTTCTTCTACACTTTATTAATTGCCGCATACCATCAGTTCATGAGCATTATAGTGCATGTTACTTCCTGGTGGCGTGTCTACCGTTCATTAGGGAGTCCGAAATATCATATATCTAGTTCTGTGTCACCCTCATCGACCCAAAATTAAATATCTTCACCGAACCTTCACACCTTACCCTACCATCGGTTTATCTTCCTTTACAATCTCATCTTGCTTACAATTAGACATCTATGTAAGTAAATAAAATATAGGATCTCTCTTGCTCCACAGTATCCTATGTTTTGATGTTGCCTGATGTTTACGTATGCCATGAAAGATCATGCTCACTTGTTTTTTGATTGCCCCGCGGCGTGTGCTATTTGGACTGCTATATATTATTCATTCCTCATCATCGCTGATTACAGCCATTTGGACGCCACCTTCGATCAATGAGCTACCCTCATCCATTTGGATGTTCATCATTTGTGGAAGATTTGTGATGCCAGGAATCCCGAGGTTTTTAGGAACATCAACGTAGTCCCAATTGTTGTAGTACATATATAACATCATCTTTGATCTTACTTTCTAGTTGTACCGCATAAAAAGCCAATGCTAAGGGATCATACTAGCATGTGGAGTAACTACCTTTTCTTCCATACTGTAATAATATCATTATAAAAACATTATTTTTTAAATATGTTCAGGTGGGAAGCCTTTCCCGGGGTCACGGTAACAAAGAATTCAATGGCACTGTGCTGAGATGTTTATTGTAAATGTATCTAGGTGGTTTCAGTAATGCGCCGAGGTGATTTATGTACATGTTGAAAAATTTGTGTTACAAAAAACTTGGAACAAATACCAGTGATAGGCTAAGAATATCTGCCCTTTAATGGCATGTGAAATAATGTGCCCATCAGTGACATGGTGTTACCGTTGGCGAGTGATGGGCGGCATGCTCTTCGTTGCTAGGAGTTTTGGGCCCGTCACTGATAACTGCTTTTGTAATATATAGTATGATGAAAATATTTTGAATGTCACTAGAATAAATAAATTTTATTTTCATGTGTGTGTATTACTGCTAGAACAAATGAAAATAGGTGTAAAAACAATAACCAAAAATACTTTGACCAACAGATGATTTTGTATATTCTGCGATGACTAAAATTTTGGAATTCCAGCATATATTGTTTGAGATACAGTATGTACTCACTTATATTTATTGTGCTACCTCATCATAATGGAAGGCGTCCGTATCAATAGTTCTCATATATATCTTCCCCTTCTCACATGCCCCTAACCTAGAATTCCGTCTTACCATCCCAACCAAGAACGCCAGAGACTATATTTGTACGTATGGCTCTGATAAAAACTACTCGTGGAAATGGAAGGTATTGGGAATATCTTAGGCTGCCTCACTCTAAGCTCAAGCTACGAAAACCATAGTGTTGGTTTCATCAAGCACGTCCCCGGACTTGGTACCATGAATCCTTCTATTGTAGCACCTCGAATAACATCAACAGTTTCCTTTCTATCTGAAGGGAGTGCTCACTTATGAACTGGTATGTACCTGGTGAGTGTCGCAGAGGTGTACAAGGATCAAGCTCAACGAACCCGAGTACTTTCCGGCGAAGTGAAACTTAGAAAGCTTGGCTCCACTCCCTTCGTTTGCAAAGTCACTGTAAGCTAGCTGAACCTGGCCTGATCATCCTTCTCTGGCAGGCTTAGTAGCCAGCACGAAGGGGACCTCTTCGATAGGAATGTAGCACACAACATCATGTTGGAACGTACAACGCAAGTACATAGTGGTTTTATCCTAACAGGAATTTCCCGCAGCCATGTTTCCCGCAGGTGCTGAGATGAATGCTAGTGGTACTAACACACGTTAATTTGACCTGTAGCGGCAAGCAGAATAGCCGTTAAATAAACTTACAGAGTTGGCACTCTCATCTGCTAGTCCCATATGCTCTGCATGCATGTTCGAGAGGCTAAGGTGTTGGAAAGGAGAGAGATGAATATTGGCGTAATGTGATGGATGTTTTTATTGAGCCTCACAGGTGAGTATATATTGGGTACAAAACTTGAAGGTCAAGAAGCCTCTCCTAAAGATAAGGTAGGAGATGGATTACAAATACTAGACTACCGGATACATATACCAATATATCTCTAACATCCCCCGCAGTCACAGCGGTAGCATTGCGAACAACATGAGCATCGCGGACGGTCAGACTGGAGAGAATAACAGCCGAGGCTGACATCCCCCTGCAGTCGTAGCGGGTGCGTCGGGGACGGTGTCGCGTCGCGTACGCATGGACTGTAGAGGAAGCTGATGAGTTGCTTAAACGAGGTGATAGCCCTTTTTTTGCCTTTGTCGAGGTAGCCGAGAGCATAGGGTGGTGTAGTCGGGGTCGAGGTAGCCATGCAAAGCCGTGGTCGATGTCGAGTCGGGGTAGCCGGTGTCGAGGAATTCGCCATGGAGCCGCGGGCGCAAGGAGGCGCCGAGTTAGTCATGGGCGCAGTGGTGTTGAAGTAGTGGTGCGCTAGGAAGAAGACGTAGTTGAGATGCGTTGCGCCGGATTTGCCAAGCCCGGGGAATCATCATGGACGAAGGCACGCATCACTGTTGCCAGCACCGCGCATGCGTAGGTGGACAAAGTCGATGTTGCCAGCACTGGGCATGCGTAGACGGAACCTGCACACAACTTGTACGCCATGTCGAGGAGGCTAGCAGAGAAGGACTCGACGACGGTTGCGGCGCAACGGCGAGAAGACGATGTCGCCCGCGGTGGTCGGAGTAGATGAAATGGTCGGGGAAGACGACGGCGACGCTGGCGATAAGCTGGTGCTGGACGAAGATGAAAGGGGTGGATGGGCGGTGCGGCTTGGGTGAGCGAGCTGCAGCAACACCGAAGAAGAGCGGCGGCGACGGCTGGTTAGGATCGCGGCGGCGATGCTCGAAGTAGGCGAGGAAGAACCCGACAACGTGACGAAGACCGGGCGGACGATGGCGTTCCCGCGTCTAGGGAGGCGGCGCAGCACATGCCATGTAGAAATCGACGCGCGGGAACAACGGAGAGGCCGCACACCGCGGCGCTAAGGCCCAGAGGGGCGACGAAGCAATAGCGTGCGGGTCGGGGTGACGACGGGAAGACCTCAGTGCAGTGGCATGGACCATGTGCCGTGGCACTATAGCCCGAAGGGGCAGTGTAGCGGCGGCTTACGGGTCGAAGCAACCGTGGGGAGAACGACAGGGCGGCGGCGCTGCGGCCCGACGGGGTGATGCAACGGCAACCCGTTGCTCGATCGGCGGAGGGGCACGCTGTACTCGGGGACATCCTTCACAGGGCCTACGGAGGCGCATGCAACCGACTGATCAGGTCAGTCGCATGGCGCGGATGGAGTCGATCGCGGCGAGCGGGTGATCAATCCGATTGCACGCGAGGTCGGGGGCGCTGCTCGGTGATGATGACGACGTCGTGGATGATGAAGTGGGGTGTAGAGCAGACCAAGGCGATGGTGGCCGAAAAGGAGCGGTGTGCCGAAGGAGGCCAGCGAAGGGCCGATGAGCCTCAGGCAGCCGACAGGCCTGGAAAGGCCGGCGTAGCCGGCGAGCCTGGTAACCGGCGAGCCGAGGCAACCAGCAACCAGCAAGCCCAATGCAGCCAACGAGGCAACCGGCAGTCCCAGTGCAGCCGGTGATGAGGCCGGCAGGCCCGGCAAGCCCGGCGTAGCCGACGAGCCCGGCAACCGGCGACCCGAAGCAGTCGATGAGGAGGTCGGCAAGCCTGAGGTAGCTGGCGGGGCCGACAAGCCCGGCGTAGCCGGCGAGCCTAGGAACTAGCGACCCGAGGCATCCAGTGAGGAGGCCGGCAAGCCTAAGGCAGCCGGTAGACCCGACAAGCCCGGCGTAGCCGACAAGCCCGACAACCGGTGACCCGAGGCAGTCGGTGAGGAGGCCGACAAGCCCGAGGCAGCTGGCAGGCCCGGCAAGCCCGCCGGTGTCGGGGTAGAGGCGCTGGGTTGACGGCGGTTGTGGGCAACACAAACCGATCTTAGATCGAAAAACAAAAAAACGCTTGATCAATGCGACCGACAGAAGAGAGAAAAATCCGGATCAAGAGATCGGGAAAAAGACTCTCTAGGGCTGCCGGTCAACACGACCGACGGACGAACCCTAGGTACGGGCGGCGCGGCCCCTGGCGTTGGTCATGGAGGACGACCGCCCCGGGGGCGGTATGCGATGCGGAAGCGGTGGGTGGTGGCTAGGTCTAGAAACTTGCGGCTGATACCATGTTGAAAGGGAGAGAGAAGAATATTGACGTAATGCGATGGATGTTGTATTGAGCCTCACGGACGAGTATATATTGGGTACAAAACTTGGAGAGCAAGAAGCCTCTCCTAAAGATACGGTAAGAGATCTCTAACATAAAGGAACACCTCCTACTACTTTCCAAATAAAAATTGGAGCAATCGGGTCCAAAAACACTTTGCCGAATGTTTTCAAGCGAGACACGGCAAAAAGTAAAAATGGAAGACACAAAAATAAAAGTAAGAAAAATCTTCAAGTGTTTCGAGAGACACGTACAAAGAATTAGAGAACTAAAAGGAAACTAAAAGGTTTTGCATTTTTACCAAGTGCGGCGCCATCCCTTTTTTGAGTACTTCCTCCGGTCCTAAATATAAGTCTTTTTAGACATTTCATTATGAACTACATACGGATGTATATAGACATACTTGTAAGTGTAGATTCACTCATTTTGTTCTGTACATAGTCTGTAATAAAATCTTAAAAAGGACTTATATTTAGGAACAAAGAGAGTAAAAAGCAGTTTTGCTAAATGACATCTAGATCTAATTTAGCTATGTCACGTCTAAGTCTATCTTCATAGGATCAAATTTGCTCCAAGATTAGTGCAGCCACTTCATACATCCGGCGCAGCTAAGTTATTTTCTTGTCTGCGTGGCGTTGTCCTCCCTAGGCAGGCCCAATAGCGTAAATGACTTATTTTTCTGTGTGTGCACTGCTGGGCTTGTCTTTGTAAATTTACATTTCTTTTTCTATTTTTTTCTAATTTACTTATTTGTTTTAAGCCTATGAACTTAGGAACTTGTAGATTTTCTTCTTTACCATTTTCTTTTTCTCTTTCTTTTTTATATATTTGTTTTAAATTCATGATTTATTAAACAGATTTGCTAATTCACATCCAGATGATATTTAGTAATGTCTCGTCTAAGTTCTAGACCGTTTGATTTGTTCACTTTAAATGTCATGCAAACCCTTATCGCGGGTTGTTTTTCATGCGCGTCTCGTGCCGTGTCGGTGTGTCTGGTCTCCACTTGTCAGCTCGTTCGCGCGTGTCTTTGGTTGAATTGCTTTTGCAGCACAATCTGGGGGCTTGTTTCAATTTGTTTGTTCATTTTTTATAAGGGTTGTATAAGTCAAAGAGACGAGCTTGTCATTGTCCTCAGTTCCATTCACCACTGTCTCCCACACACTGCCCTTTGTCTTGGAGGAGATCCGAAGCGAGCAAGAAGGAGAGAGTCAATTGGGGGGGGGGGGGGTCTGATTTTTGTGCCCATGATAAAGAAGATGCCAAGCAATGATGATGGGATGAATGACCTCAGATCCATCTTTATCCCCTTTGCCATATATGGATTTTGTGATTTTGTGATTTTTATGATTTTCATCTAAAGACTTTTTTTTCTTTGTTGCAACTCCATGCCCGCCATGCAACCAGGTCATCATTTTTGTCACAATTGCAAGTCCACACCTTTATAAACAATTGGACCGACCCAATTCTTGTCCTAGTTGCAACTCCACCATCGACACGCAACTCGGGTGCAACTCATTGTTGTCCTAGTTGCAAGTCCAACTACACCTTTGACATGCAATTAGGGTCCCACTTCTTTTCTTGTTTTAGTTGCAAGTCCACCCTAAGTATGCAAGTATAGGTGTGGCCAATTTTATGTCAGCTGCAACTCCATCCTCAATACACACCTATCCGACCCAGTTTTGTCCCAGTTGCAAGTTGACCCTTGACACACAACTGGGGGGGGGGGGGGGGCATTTTTATCCAGTTGCAATTCCACCCCCAACATGTAATTGGAGGGTTTGTCTTTTTTCTTGTCCCAGTTACAAGTTCATCATCAAAACGCAGCTCGGGCCCAACCATATTTTCGCCTTAATTGCAAGTACAACTACACATATGACATGCAATTGGTGGCCTGCCTTTTTTATCAGTTGCAAGGCTACCCTTAGTATACAACTGGGCGTGGGCCACCAATTTTGTTCCAATTGCAACTCTACCCTCGATACGGAACTGAGGACCGACCCATTTTTGTCCCAGTTGTATGTCCATCCTTGATACAAAACCCGGGGGGTCACTATTTTGTCCTAGTTGCACTCCACCCTTGACATGCAATGATGCTTCGTCTTTTTCCATGAGTCGCAAGTTGGTCCTCATTTTTTTCTAATTGCATGTCCACCCTTAATACGCAACTGGGGTCCGGCTAATGTAGTCCCGGTTGCAACTCCACCCTCGATATGCAATTGTGGGCCCGACCTATTTTTTGTCCCAATTGCAACTTCACCGTTGACATGGAACTGGGTTCTTCCATTTTTTTGTCTTATTACAAACTCTATCACTAGCATGCAATTAGGGCCCTGCCTATTTTATTGTCCCGGTTACAAGTCGTCCATCGACACGCAACTGGATCCCAATCCATTTTCGTCCTTGTTTGCACATCCAGTTACACCCGTGACATGCAATTGGAAGCCCCACCTTTTTTTTGCCTCATTTGCAAGTCCTCCTTGAGTCTGCAACTAGGGTGCTCGACTATTTTTGTCCGAGTTACAACGCCATCCTCGATATGCAACTAGGACCCGACCCATTTTTTCCAGTTGCAAGTCCAACCTCAACAGCAACTCGACCTAACCCATTTTTGTCCGAGCTGCAAGTTCTCCCTCGATATGCAACTGCATGGCACAATAAGACCGCAATTAAGGGTGCGAGGAGAGTTGTCAGCCATTTGCATGTCCACTTTTTTTTAAATAACATTTTTTTCCTTTTTATCGTTTTCATCTTTTTTATAAATAGTCATGGACATTTTCTTAAAATTATGTACTTTTATAAAAATTATGTTTTTTTTAAAATGTGTTATTATTGAAAACATGGTTTCATTTCACAAACATTTTTTGTATTCGCTAACTTTGTTGAATTTTTATCGGGTGATTGTAAGGGTGCATGCATGCATGCAAAGGCAAGTGATGAGCACCTAAGCTAGTGGATAAAATGAGTGCCTGCCCAAGTGTGGTTTGCATGCGTAGAGTGGTCAAGCTAGTGATACTTAGCTACTACCTCCTTTCCGCTTTATAAGGCTTGCGTGTATCCCTAGATCTATAATTTGACCAATATAAAGTGAGTTATATAGTCTAAAAATTATACCAACAATTTAAAGTTTCTAATGATATATTTTTTTGTAAAATATAATTAGTATTACGTTAATGTATTTGTCAATCTAGATAAACGCGCAAGCCTTATAAACCGGAAAGAAGGTAGTAGCTTTGACAGTGTACATGAAGACGTGGACGATGTGTGACATATAAAAGTTGTAAACGAAATACAAGGTCGAACACACAAAACGAGAAAAACTAGGTGTGCAGGCAACGCGTCAATTCTTGCCTTCAATTCTTGCCTTTATTCCCGCTCGAAAAAGAGTAGCAGCGAGGCACTATCAATGGAAGCCAACATAAATAGAGCCTAGGGAGAAAGATGGGAGTTGTAGGGTTGGGCTGGAGATGCACCGCCTAACAAAAAAAGGAAAATCAAAACAAACAAACAACGAGTCTCAGCGAGTTTGTTTTCTATACTCATGTAGGATGATGTCATACTTAGATGTGACATGTCACATCTAGATGAGTCATAGACACATCCGTATCGGAAGACTCGGTAAAGAGATTATGCCATCTCTTTTCTCACCGCGGTGGACTGGGATAAGTGCCCACTACCTTCCCGGTTTTTTTTTTAATCTTTTTACCATTCTATTATTTTGTATCGATCCTAATATTATACTGTAGTAGGCACTCGGGAACAACTCACTTGCCAAGTGCTCGATAGAAGGCACTTGGTGAAGCACTATCGACACTCAGCAAAGTGCCAAATTCTGGTAGTGACCTGTATATCGAGCGTGGTGTTGTCTACGGATTTCTCAACAACGAATTATGTTGTTGCTTCCCGCAAAAGAAAATAAATGTTTTTACTCCCTTCGTCTCAAAATTCTTGTCTTACATTTATCTAAATATAAATGTATCTAATCACATTTTAGTATTTAGCTAGACAAATATAAGACAAGAATTTTGGGACGGAGGGAGTATATGGTTGCCGTAAAACACAGCAGATAGAATTGCAATCATCATACTACAACATCAGATTGAAAAATCTGACCAGCAGGAGTATCAATTAACTACGGCTCCAACTGCCAAACAGAATTAAGCTATTCATCATAGATGCCGAAGCCTAGATACACCATTTCCTCCCCGTCCTCGTCGTTCTATATCTTTCGAGGTTCGGTGGCCTCCTCAGGCATCTCGGCGTAGCCACGTTCGGCAACCTGGGCCTTGACGAACTCCTGCAGCGCGCGCTTCCTGGCACGGAGCTCCGTGAAGTACGATCTGGCATAGAGGCGCATGCTGCGGATGTCCTCAGACATCTCTTCGTCGTCCTTGGGCGCATCCGGGATCTTCCAGTTGGTATTCCAGGACAGTATGAAGTCGATGTGCTCCTGCGAGTACCTTCTCCTCGTCGTCTTCATCTTCTTCTCTTCTTGCTGGCAGTGGCAGGTCACATCGGCGGCCAGTTCAGTGCGACAACGCTTGTTCGTCCCTCCGTGTTTCTTGACTTGTATCGTCTCCGCCGGAGCCTCGTCCGCGCTGAGACCTGCCATCTCGACCTCGGTGATCTGCTCTGCCCTCGACTTTCCTTTCTCGAACAGCAAGGCCGGCCGAGGGGTTTGATGGTGTCTAGACTAATTGGTGTGGGTTAATATAGATTCCGCCCAGCCAGCAGCGAGGCGGCCATCTTCCTCTCAGACTCGTAGTCGGACTGAAAACCGGCAGGTGCATAGTATGGCCCAGAATAGTTTGGGAGCAGGACTATAAATCACCTCATGTCGTTGTAGACCTATGTACCTTCTTTAAACAAGCAAATCGTTGGTCACCGAAAAAACACTCAGCAATTGGGATTAGTGCAAGACACGTCTCATTTAATCAACGGAAACTTATACTGCGTTAATAAGGCCCTTCCTAATGCTTAATCTTGTACAGGTGCTAAGGTTGTCATATAGGCAAAAAATCTTATGTAGCATGGTATTTAAGAGGAAAGAGATGGGTGTGATGACCTCAGGAAGAATCGATGCCAAGCGCGTGACACTAAGCAAAATACTTAAATGAGAGGAAGGCCATCAATGCATGAAGAACTTTAATATCTAAATCATTAAATAGAGTGTGCTTAGCTACAACAAGTTAAGCACCTATGCATTGGGACTTTGGTTGCTAAACTTTTAAATGTGCTTAGCACCTCATCTTAGCACCAATGCATTGAAAGTAGCCTAAGCACCTAATACAACTCAAGTTATCTTTCCTCATCGTGGCTTCGATCCTGGAATACCCTTGTCTACGACTGCGATTGTAGAGACCAACTGCTATTCAGCACCGTATTTCGCAACTTGATCCCTTTCTAATCCTTGTATTCTCGCTGATATGTTCTATAATCTTGTCCCGAATGCTGCTATCGTCGTCCATCACGATCATGAATATTAGCGCATCTGAAAACAGCCACGTCATCGTTTTCTCTCGTTCGTGATGAAAAGAGGTGGTCATGAATGGTCAAAGCACCTTATCCCCCTGCCAGGGGCGGAGCCAGGATTTGACCATGAGGGGGGCGAGAAACCAATGCTCATAGAATGGATGAAATATCATGACATATTAAGTCTTACAGTAATGTTGAGGACAAAGTATAAAAAATATTCGTAGAACTATAAAATAAAGTTACATATCTATTAGCTTAAAGTGAGCTCTACGACTACCAGTGTCGAATAAATTGATTCTGTATGGGATCGATCGATCTAATCCATCGATCCATCGATCAAGTCCTGGTAATACTACAGTACTAGGGCATTGTTTGCCTTGCCGCCGCTGACGCCCAGCCACCGGTTGCCGCTGGATCGCTTACGGGCTTGGGATCGCTGCCGCAGCCACTCCCGTTCAGCTGGTAAGGCTGTGTCGATCTGTAGTTTTTATCCATTGTTGTTCATTGTCCAAGGCTGCAGTCTCCAGGAGGAAGAGACTTCATTAGATCAAAGTTTTACCAAGAGAAGGAAAGATTAATACAAGAAGGTACTATTCCGTAATTGTAGCTATCAGTTCTTAATACTACAAGTTATAAACTTATAATCCTAGTCTAATGCATTAGTGATGTGTACAAAATACTAAATTAATACATTAATCATGTTTTTCTTCCATATAGTAGTCAATGAGGAAGCGAAAGACACCAACAACTAGGGGGATAAATTCCTTTTTCAAGCCAGTTGGAGCCACTTCAAGCTCCAACATTGCTGGTGCTGAAAATGTCATTCCACCTGAGGAGCAACCTGTTGTAGATAACACAACAACTGATATTCCTATTGATATGCAAATTGATGACCACCAGATTGTGACACCGGAAGAAGTTGCAGGAGGAGAAGGTACAAATGGAAACACAAAATATATAAGAGACCCCGGTATGCGCCAGCAAATATGGGAAATCCCTCATGATAAGCAAGAAGAAGCACGCCGCTTCTATATTTTGGAGAAAGCTTTTCGGCCATACATGGAAAAATATCCAAACAATGGAACAGGAAAGAATCGTCGTCGATTTCAGTACTGTTATTTTAAATCTTTTCCTTGGCTAGAGTATTCGAAAGAAACACATCGTGCGTATTGCCTACCCTGTTTTCTCTTTACAAAAAAGCCAAGTGGAAGGTGTGGCTCTGATGCATTCACAGTTAGGGGATTTAATAATTGGAAGAAGGTAAATGATGGAGACCAATGTGCTTTCTTAACTCACATGGGCAAAGATTCCAACTCTGCTCATAACTTTTCTCAGCGGTGTTATGATAATCTGAAAAATAATATGACTCACATCGACAAGGCGATTGTGAAAGCATCTGAAAAAACTGTCGCAGATGCAAGGCTAAGGCTTAAAGTTACAATTGATTGCATCAAGTAAGCAAAATTTTCTATTTTGAGAATTCAGATATTCTATAATGTACTATAAAGCAAGATATAACTTTTTTCTTGTTGATTTCATCAGGTGGTTAACATTCCAAGCTTGTGCTTATAGAGGTCATGATGAATCTCCGGGATCAAGTAATCAAGGTAATTTTCTTCAACTGGTGAGGTTCATCGCTTCTTATAGCAAAGAGGTGAATGCGGTCGTTTTGGAAAATGCTCCAAAGAATGCGAAGTACACCTCCCATACAGTGCAACTAGAAATCCTCACGTTGCTTTCTAGAAGAGTTCAGGAAAAAATTAGAGATGAAATTGGCACTAGCAAGTTTTGCATAATGGTAGACGAAGCACGAGATGAATCAAAAAAAGAGCAGATGGCATTGGTTCTTCGATTCCCGAGCACCGAGGGGGTCATACAAGAGCGTTTTCTTGATGTAATTCGTGTCACCGACACCACTGCTTTGACTCTCAAGAAGGCAATTTGCAAAGTCCTTTCTAATAATAATTTGAGTGTCCAGGACATTAGAGGACAATGCTATGATGGGGCAAGCAACATGAGAGGTGAATGGAATGGATTGAAGGCTCTAATTCTCAATGACTGCCCTTATGCATACTATGTGCATTGCATGGCTCATCAGTTACAGTTGGCACTTGTTGCGGCGTCAAGGGAGGTACATGATGTGCATAATTTTTTTCAAAATGCAAATTTCATTATAAATGTTGTTAGCGCATCGACTAAACGTAATGATGAGTTGTTAGCAAATAAAGCTGCGGAGATTGCGCGCGAAATTGAATTGGGAGAACTCGATACAGGAAAAGGACAAAATCAGATAGGAACTTTACAGAGACCTGGGGACACTAGATGGAGTTCCCACTTCAAATCAATTCAGAGTTTACAGAAGATGTTTGGCGCTACAATTGAGGTCCTAAGGAGTATAGCAAATGACCGTGCAACCTCGAAATATTCTAGAGGAGATGCCGTAGGAGCCCTGAAAATAATTGTGTCATTTGATTTTGTGTTCATTTTACATCTAATGGAGAAAATTATGAAAATCACTGATGTTTTATGTCAAACACTCCAAACGAAGTCACTGGACATTCTAAATGCATTAGATTTGGTCTCAAACACAAAGCTGCTACTTGGTAAGCTGAGAGAAGATGGTTGGGATCCCCTTCTAGAGGATGTTAATTCTTTTTTTTTAAGCATGAGATTGACATCCCAGATCTGAATAGCAGGTATATATATTTTCTTGTACATACAATTTAGAATATTATTTATCATATTTACTAATATATGATGTGATTTGTAGGTACGTTGACGTAACAAAGTCTCGCAACAAACATGATAACACTACTACATTACATCACTACAAAGCAGATGTGTTCAATGTTGCCATAGATCAGCAATTGGTTGAGCTAAATGACCGTTTTGGTGTTCAAAGCATAGAGCTTTTGACACTTTATGCTTCTTTGGATCCACGACATGATTCATTTGACGTGTCTAAAATATGCACACCGGTGGATTTTTTTTATCCTGCTGACTTCTCTAGTCAAGAACGAGCTCAATTGGAGTCTCAACTTCCCCATTTCCAGCTTGATGTTTGCAACCATCCAGAGCTAAAGAGTTCACCCTCACTTGCTGATTTGGTTATTGGATTATTCAAAACGGGTAAAGTTGCTACATACTTAATGGTTGAATCTTGAATGATTGATAGATTATTGTAGCTGTCCATAACTCTTGCTTACTTGATTGTTTGATTATCGCATGCAGGTAAAGCTGATACATACTCAATGGTTGATAGATTACTACGATTGGTTATAACTCTTCCGGTGTCAACTGCGACAACCGAGCGAGCTTTTTCAGCTATGAAACTAGTCAAGACACGTCTTCGAAGCAGGATGGGAGACGACTTTCTTCGCCATTACATGGTCGTCTATATTAGGAAGGAAATAGCTATAAAGATCACATCTGATGAGATAATCAATTTGTTCGACACTGGTAGTCGTAGAGCTCACTTTAAGCTAATAGATATGTAACTTTATTTTATAGTTCTACAAATATTTTTTATACTTTGTCCTCAACATTACTGTAAGACTTAATATGTCATGATATTTCATCCATTCTATGAGCATTGGTTTCTCGCCCCCCTCATGGTCAAATCCTGGCTCCGCCCCTGATCCCATATAGAGCAAACAACGACACAGGACAGCCACGTACATGGGCTATTGGTCTTTTTTATAGCTTACTTATTATATAATACTTATATGGGCTAATGATGTGATTATCTCCGGCCAATTAGCAAATCTACAGTATATACTACCTATAATACCTTAGTTATTAGTACTACCTGCTAGAAATCGTTGGGGGGGCGAGCGATTGGCAGGGGTCTAGCCCCTGCTCGCCCCCTGTCTCCGCCCCTGTTGGCCCCCGCACCTCACCCCCTCCCCCCTGACATGCTCGACAGTCCGGTGATGGCAACGAAAAGTGACAGGTCCTGCGGCAGCTGCGCAACTACGCCCGACGACCACCTCATCTGCGGAGTGCATCGTCGCGCGGCCGGCTGTCGCGCGACGAGGGGTCTCGCCGGCCCCACGGGGGCCTCGACGGCTGGTGCATGACAGGTGACCTCCGAAGCCTGGCGGCCGCCACGGAGAGCGACAAGTCAGCGACAGCCGCGGGACTTCGCCCGACAACCACCTCATCTGCTGCGTGCATCGTCGATTGCCATGGGATTATCATATGAACTTTCATTATTATTGCTATATGATTGTAGCAAGAAATTAAAGCAAAGATGCTCATACAACTCTTTATTATATAGCTCTCCCACGGGATTACAAAGATAGGACGGACACGAAACAAGCACTCAGAAATTAATAATACGTTAACTCTGGTACATGACGAAATAGCTAAAGATCGAACTAAGGTGGATAATAATGATAAATGATGGTGATACGATACAAGCGGCGATGTAGGTGTTCTTTGCGAGGCTCCACACAGATCTAGTCAGCTGCTAGATCGGGATGACACAACTGCTGGTGAAAATCGTGTCGGCTACATTCATGGCGGATGATGACGACATCTACGACGTTGTTTCCTTGTCAAGACATCATCGTTGCAGTTTGCATCTTCATGCTCGGGATGTTCTGTGGGAAACGCTAGATGTGGGTCTCCCGGGTCTCAGCAGGCGTCTTGCTGAGGCCAGATTACATGGCGTGTGTTGGTGTGAGGCCAGGACACATCATCAACTTTGTAGGTATGGTAACAGTGTTCATCCGATAGATGGCTTTGGTTTTCTCAACATATTTTAAATTTTTTTTATTGAATAATGTAATAAAGATGGTAATGTGCATTACTCGATGCAGAGGCTGAGGGTTATTCTTTAAATAAAATGATCCCATGGTATATTTAAGCATCTAGCTCTACTGATCTATATTTCCTTAACGCTATTTGTTTCACATATGTGATATGTTTTCTCAGTAGTAAAATCCCCATAATGGCATCAATTTGCCGTTTTATTTATGACATAGTGCAGGTTCACCTACCATACAGGAGTACCTTATACTGGAAGATGCTCATATATATCGATTTGCCTTCACACCCAAACAGACAATGCCGCATCGTGTGTTCATATGTTTGATTGTAATAATTAATTACACGCTACAAATGGAAGGTATTGGGAACTATTTTGACAACGTCAACAGGACCTATAGTTTTGGTGGTCATGTTTTAGGTTTCATCAAGCACGACCGCTCGATCAATGGATCCATGAATCCTGCATTCTTGGAACCTCGAATAGCTTCATGAGTGCCCTTTGTATGGGCAGACACTAATCACTAGCCTTCTGCCTTGTTGTCGCAGCCACGAGCGGATTTGTCAAGGCATTGTTGGTGCAGTGCCGACCCGAACAGCGGTTCTCTGCGAAGTGCAAGAACCCGAAGACCCACAACGGAGCGCACACTGATAAGGCGGATTAGTTTTTCTAGCCTAGTAGATCCTTCTCCAGCAGTCCACATGGCGTAGGTACCAAGCAAAAGGTGATGAATTAGTAGCTTGGGCACGTGCTCTCTCCAGTGTTGTGACAAGCACAATGTGCAACGGGCTTTTTGGTAAAGGGAGTTTTTCTCCGACTCATAATGTCATTGCATGAAGGAGATATAAGCGTAGTACTCAAAAGGATTTCATAGACAATGGGATTCTTGATAAAGAAAGCCTTTATGGACCTATAATGTCACATCAAAGTAGGGATGTCAATGGGTAGGGTATGGCTGAGTGGGTACAATATATAGCATTTTTTAAAGGTAAATAAATGGTTTTGAAATTCAAGTGACGATGGGCAAGTAGTACAGCACAGACACAAACTTCTACGATGATGGCCTCTTTGAGGCGTCAAGGGAGTATGAGCGATGGGTGGTGAAAACCCGACGCAATGGGAGGTGGTGGTGGGAATGGGGGATCGATGAGTCAAGATTTGGGTAGGAGTCCAATAGCGAAGACTCAAGATTTCATCTTTTCGAGGAGTCACATAGGATATAAGAGAAGTGGCGAGCATGTGACTACGAGCCTATAGCTATAGCCGGTTTAAGGAAATGAGACTTAGGATGTTTCATTGGAGTTGAATGTTGACCCCACATGTCGTAGGAGTTATTTTCATTTTTGAACTTTTTCTTGGTACCCATTAAGTTACCCATGGGCGTAATTATGTATCCATACCCAACCCATGTATTTTACGGGTATGGATATCCATTAACCATGGATATAAAATCTCTTCAAGTCATGCCATGCACGTTGTTTTACAGATGCTCACATACATTATAAGCATGTGGGTTGGCAGCAGGCACATGCACGCCACGGCCATGACTAGCTTAGCTGGAATTGTAAGCTTTACTACTTGGTACGTGAGCATGCGTGCCATCGTCAATTTAATTCGTCACGGGAGGGAGGAGTATATGGTCCTGGATAGGCTTTGATTTGCACACGAACTCATAAATTTAATTTGCTTGTCAAGTCCTAAATCATCTGAAAATTTTCAGTTCAGGTTCGCTAATTCACTAGTGTTCCATCTTTGCACTTTTTGGTTCTGGGTATATATCTGGATGAACTAAGTTTTGAATTAAAGAAAAGACACTCAAATATTCTCAATAGAGAATGCATGAAATACTGCGAAAATACCATCTGAATTTTCTACCTTAAACTTGCACCCACATCACAATGTGCGAGCCAACCTGTGGTGGCTTGGTAAGAAAGGTCATAATCCAAGTGTTTTATCTGTTATCCAACGAATTAAGGTATCAGGAGGTCACCCGGCAATACCATTGAAGAGAACTTCAAACTTCTTTCACATTTTACAGATGCTCACATACACGCACATATACTCTACCATATGAACACACGCACACACACCATGTCTGTCTTTCTGAGTACCACTTAAATACTAAACCGGTACATCACCTTGAGACTTAAACTTTGGTTGGTTGGTTCCACCGCCATGAACCAAACCATCTGAGCTTCTCAGAGTTAGCCTGATCCAAGGTCGTCCTACAAGAAGGTATTGCGCAAAAAATTGGAGAGAAGTTCCATAGTCACGACATGTTGACAATGACTTCTCACAGCTGGAATTGTCGACCTGAATTTTTGGATCTTCCGAAGAGACGATTTCCCAATACCTCTCATTCCAAAGATTTATTCAAAATTAGTTTCATCAGTATAAAAATTTCTCCTCTGACAGTACGAACATGGAAAATGCTTGTTTGGCTGTGGCAATCTACGTAGATGCATGTTGGACCATCCTCTCTTCACACACATGTAAATATCCAACTGATGGAGGTCACCATGGTTAATATATATAGTTGAGAAGAACCGTGGACATATGACTATATGAGGATCTATCTCCCACATCCTAGAACAATAAATTCAAGCAAGTAGCTGGCTTAGACATTACAAACATATACTTATTAAGCTACACAAAGTGGCAAGATTGTACTAGCAGATTTAAAGTATCGATAGCTCCCATATATATATCGTCCTCTTTGCGCATGCTAATATACAAGGTTACATATTGTCTTCATATGTTTGACTTCGATAAATTACTAACAGTAACAGAAATGAAAGGTATCTGGAATGTTCTTGGCAGCACCGAGTCAAGCTCAAGCTGCGACAAACAGAGTTCAGGTTCATCGATCACGTCTGCTCGGCCACTGGATCCTCGGATCATTCTTTCCTATAACCTCCATCTACCTTCTTGTTGTCATGGCGTCAGCAGAGGAGTAAAGGCCGGACATGCCCCGTGCTTTATGGCAAGGCATGGCTAGCAAAACTGGCAATGTACCTTTACTAATCAACCAGTTAATTTGCTCGTGGGAGATTATAGGTTTGAATTACACTCTTTTCGTGTCCTTCCATATTCTTGCTATGTGTTTTTTTTCATAAAAGGTGGGTTTTATCAAGTTAAAATAAAGCTTTCAAACACAATTATCAGACATCCGTCGCTGCATTGGCAGAAATTCGGCAAATAGGGAATAAATAGACGTTTCGTCAAAACATTGGCACTCATGTCAATACCTAAAAATATAAGCCAACGATACTACAATGGATCCAATTTAAAAAATGAAAGAAAAATTCGACATGACCTTTGCTAACAAGAGGACATAACGAATGTGAGAAATTTGGCGAAACGGAAATAAATTGACGTTTCGCTAAAACATTGGCACTCATGTCAATACCTACAAATATAAGCCAACGATACTACAATGGATCCTAGTTAAGAAATGAAAAAAAAAAGTTTGTCATGACCTTTGCTAACAAGAGGACACGACGAGCGCCAGAAATTCGACAAAACAGAAATAAATCAATGTTTCGTCAAAACATTGGCACTCATGTCATAACATACAACTATAAGTCAACCACACTAGAAGGGTTCGTACACATAAATTTACTGAATATTTCTAACCTGTTAGTATATGTTTACCCTAAACAAAGATCTGATCATCATACAAAGTAACACTAAAAACATTGACAAGTATTTCTAACCTACTAATATTTACACTAGGCACAAATCTAACAATGCATACCGTATAGGTGAATCGCTTGGAGTTCGAATGCAGCCCGAGATCTTCGATGTTGGTGGGGGAGGGAGACATGCTCGCACCGCTAGCCATCGGGGTGGAGCTCGGAGGTAGCGCTAGCGACGGCGATGAGATGCCTCCTCCGGTGTTGGAGGAGGAGTCCATGCGCGCCTGCGGCAACGTGAGGAGGGCGCGGAAGCGACAAGGGGCGTGACACGGTGACGAGGGGCGCACGCGGCAGCAAGGAACGACGGCACCGAGGGGCGCGGCGCGGCGTCTCGGACGAGATGTGAGGGGGGAAGAGACGGTGCGGGGAGAATAGTTTTTGTGTGAAATAGGAGTGGCGGGCGTCATATAAGGCCCACTGCATGGATGGCAACTAGATGTGGCGACCAGCGAGTTATGCCCGCCACTTCATAAATGACACCCCTCCCAAAAGTCACGCCTGTTTAGTTATGACGAGTGCAATGCTGCGCCCACCACGGCTGGTAGAAGTAGCAGTGGCGGGTAAGGTGTCATGCTTGCCGCTACTGCGTTTCATTGGAGGATCGTATTTGCAATGGTTCACCTATGGCGAGCATGCGACGGCTCTCGCCACTGCTATGCGTGCAGCTGCGGCGGGCCTATAGTAGTACCCACCATTGCACAGTTTCAGAACTAGTTGTGGCAGGTGCCTCGTCCTGCCTGCCACTTAATGGGGTTCGCCTATAAGCATTTTCCCAGTAGTGCACTTATAAGCCCTTTTCCAGTAGTGCCAAACCCTTTCATGCCAGCCAAGGATCACGAGCGAACAAATGAGGATGAAATCAGTGAATAATCCCGTCCGAAAGGACAACTTTCAGATATGCTTGCACCTTGTACCACCACTAGTATGTGTTGGAAATATGCCCTAGAGGCAATAATAAATTAGTTATTATCATATTTCCTTATTCATGATAATCGTTTATTATTCATGCTATAATTGTATTGATCGGAGACTTAAATGCATGTGTGGATACATAGACAAAACCATGTCCCTAGTATGCCTCTAATGGACTAGCTCGTTGATCAAAGGATGGTTAAGGTTTCCTAGCCATGGACATGAGATGTCATTTGATAACGGGATCACATCATTAGGACAATGATGTGATGGATAAAACCCAAACTACAAACATAGCATATGATCGTGTCAGTTTATTGCTACTGTTTTCTGCATGTCAAGTATATGTTCCTATGACCATGAGATCATGCAACTCACGGATATCGGAGGAGTGCCTTGTGTGTATCAAACGTCGCAATGTAACTGGGTGACTATAAAGGTGCTCTACAGGTATCTCCGATGGTGTCTGTTGAGTTGGCATAGATCGAGATTGGGATTTGTTACTCCGTGTAACGGAGAGGTATCTCGGGGCCCACTCGGTAATGCAACATCACAATAAGCCTTGCAAGCAATGTGACTAATTGTTAGTTGCGGGATCTTGTATTACGGAACGAGTAAAAAGACTTTCCGGTAACGAGGTTGAACTAGGTATGGAGATACCGACGATCGAATCTCGGGCAAGTAACATACCGAAGAACAAAGGGAACGTTATACGGGATTAACTGAATCCTTGACATAGAGGTTCGACCGATAAAGATCTTCGTAGAATATGTAGGAACCAATGTGGACGTCCAGGTCCCGCCATTGGTTAATGACCGTAGAGGTGTCTTGGTCATGTCTACATAGTTCTCGAACCCGCAGGGTCTGCACACTCAAGGTTCGGTGACGTTTCGATAGTGTAGAGTTATGTATGGTGGTGACCGAAGTTTGTTAGGAGTCCCGGATGAGATCCCGGACGTCACGAGGAGCTCCGGAATGGTCCGGAGGTAAAGATTCATATATAGGAAGTCCCAGTTTGGTTTCCGGAAAAGTTTCGGGCTCATCGGTAGTGTACCGGGAGTGCCGGTAGTGTACCGGGAGTGCCGGTAGTGTACTGGGAGACCTCCGGGAGGGGTACTTCGACCCCAAGAGGTCCATGGGCTGTGGTAGAGTATTAACCAGCCCTTAGTGGGCTGGGAAAACAGCCACAAAGGCCCATGGCGCAGGAGAGAAAGTCCTAAAGCAAAAGGTGGAAAATCAGCCAATAGGAGGCAATCCTACTCCAACTAGGATTGGAGGTGAAGTAGGATTGCTTCCCACCTCCTATTTCGGCCGACCCAAAGGCCTTGGCTGCCTCTCCTCTCCTCTCCTCCTATATATACTAGTGGATTGGGTGGTTTTTGGACAGAATTTCCGGCCACGTGCTACCCGTTTCACCGGTGCACAGTTTCTCCTCTAGATCGGTTTTCCGCAGCGCTTAGGCGAAGCCCTGCCCGAATCACTCCACCACCATCACCGGAGCGCCGTCACGCTACCGATGAAATCTCTCTCCTCTCCACATCCTCTTGCTGGATCAAGACGGTGGAGATCGTCATCAAGCTGCACGTGTGCTGAACGCGGAGGTGTCGTCCGTTCGGCGCTAGATCGGAAGGACCATGATCGAGATCGCGAGACAGTTCGTGATGAGATCGCAGAACGGATCGTGATGAGTTCGCGGGACAGACCGTGATCAAGATCGTGAGATGGATCGTGATGAGATCGCGGGACGGATCGTGATGAGTTCACGGGACGGATCGTGATTGGATCGCGGGACGGATCATGATGAGATCGCGGGACGCTCGGCGATTTGGATCGCGAAGATGTTCGACTACACCAACTGCGTTTCTTAACGCTTCCCGCTTAGCGATCTACAAGGGTATGTAGATCCACTCTCCCTCTCGTAGATGCTCATCACCATGGATAGGTTTGCGTGTGCGTAGGAAAATTTTTGTTTCCCATGCGACGCTCCCCAACAGTGGCATCATGAGCTAGGTTGATGGTTCGATGAGATCTCGAGTAGAACACAAAAGGTTTGTGGGTGTTGATGCTTAGATTGCTTCCTCCCTTGGTCGTATTTTGGTTCAGCGGGATTGTGAGATGAAGCGGCCCAGACCAACATTACTCGTACGCTTACGAGAGACCGGTTCCCTCGACGCAACTTGTTGCCTAGATGGCTTGCGGGTGACAGTTTCTCTCACTTTAGTTGGATCGGATTCGACAAAGGCGGTCCTTGAGAAGGTTGAAAAGCAAACTAGTGTATCACCGTTGTGGTTTATGCATAGGTGAGAATTGTTCTTGTTAGATACCCGTAGCAGCCACGTAAAACATGCAACAACAATTAGAGGACGTCTAACTTGTTTTTGCAGGGTATGTTGTGATATGATATGACCAATTACATGATGTGATATATGTGATGTATGAGATGATCATGTGATGTATAGATTATCACGACTTGCATGTCAATGAATACGGCAACCGGCAGGAGCCATAGGGTTGTCTTTAATTATTGTATGACCTGCGTGTCAATCATTAAGCGCTATGTAATGCTTTACTTTATCGCTACGGTAGCAATAGTAGTAGAAGCATGCAGGGCGTGACAACCCCGATGGCGACACATTGATGGAGATCATGGTGTCATGCCGGTGACGATGGAGATCATGCGGTGCTTTCATGATGGAGATCAAAAGCACAAGATCATGGCCATATCATGTCACTTATGGTTTGTATGTGATGTTAATCCTTTTATGCACCTTGTTTTGCTTAGGACGACGGTAGCATTCTAAGGTGATCCCTCACTTAATTTCAAGATAAATTGTGTTCTCCCCGAGTGTGCACCGTTGCGAAAGTTCGTCGTGTTGAGACACCACGTGATGATCGGGGGTGATAGACTCTACGTTCACATACAACGGGTGCAAGCCAGTGTTGCACACGCAGAACACTCGGGTTAAACTTGACGAGCCTAGCATGTAAAGACATGGCCTCGGAACACGAGAGACTGAAAGGTCGAACATGAGTCATATAGTAGATACGATCAACATAATGATGTTCACCATTGCAGCCACCTCAACTCACGTGATGATCGGACTTGACTTGGTGAATTTGGATCATGTATCACTCGAATGATCGGAGGGATGTCAATTTGAGTGGGAGTTCTTAAGTAATATGATTAATTAAACTCATTATCATGAACATAGTCAAAGTGTCTTTGCAAATTATGTTGTATATTACTAGCTCACACTGTATCTCCCTTGTATTTTTATATGTTCCTAGAGAAATAGAATTGAAAGATGATGGTAGCAATATTGCGGACTGGGTCCGTGATCTGAGGATTGTCCTCATTGCTGCACAGAAGTCTTATGTCCTTAATGCACTGCTCGGTGCGCCGACCCCTCTAGCGTCGTCTGTAGATGTTGTGAACATCTGACAGGCGCGTTCTGATGACTACTTAATAGTTTAGTGCGTCATGCATTACGGCTTAGAATTGAGGCTCCAAAACGTTTTGAACGTCACGGAACATATGAGATGTTTCTAAGAGCTGAAATTAGGATCTCAGGCTCATGCCCGTGTTGCGAGATATGAGATCTCCAACAAGATTCTTTGCCTGCAAGATGAAAGAGAATAGCTCAAGCGTTGAGCATGTACTCAGATTGTCTGGGTGCTACAATCGCTTGAATCAAGTGGGAGTTGATCTTTCAGATAAGATAGTGATTGTCATAGTTTTCCAAGTCACTGTCACTAAGCGACTAGAACTTGGTGATGAACTATAAATTGCCAGGGATAAAAATAATGATTCCTGAGCTGTACGCGATGTTTGACACGGCGAAGGTAGAAATCAAAAAGGAGCGTCAAGTGTTGATGGTTAATCAAACCACTAGTTTCGAGAAGGCCAAGAGCAAGGAGGGAAACTTCATGGATAGCAAGTCAGTTGCTGCTCCAGTGAAGCAACCCAAATTTGAACTCAAACCCGAGAATAAGTGCTTCTATTATGAGGGGAGTAGTCGCTGAAGCGGAACAACCCTAGATGCTTGGTAGATAAGAAGGCTGGCAACATCGATAGAAATATATTTGATATACGAGTTATTAATGTGTACCTTGCTAGTACTCCTAGTAGCACCTGGGTATTGGATACCGGTTCGGTTGCTAAATGTTAGTAACTCAAAATAAAAGCTACGGGATAAACAGAGAACTTGCTAAGGGTGAGGTGACGATATGTGTTGGAAATGTTTCCAAGGTTGATGTGATCAACATCGCACGCTCTCTTTACCTTCAGGATTAGTGACGCACCTGAATAAATGTTACTTGGTATTTTGCGTTGAGCATGGACATGATTAGATCATGCTTGTTGCAATACGGTTATTCATTTAAAGCTAGAGAATAATGGTTATTCTATTTACATGAATAATACCTTCAATGGTCATGCACCCATTGAGAATGGTTTGTTGAAATCTTGATCGTAGTAATACACATGTTCATAACATTGATGTCAAAAGATACAAAGTTAATAATGATAGTACCACATATTTGTGGCACTACCGCAGAATGTCATATTGGTATAAAGCGCATGAAGAAACTCCATGCTGATGGATCTTTGGACTCATTCGATTTCGAATCGGTTGAGACATGCGAACCATGCCTCTTGGGCAAGATGACTAAAGGATCCCATTGGATGGAGCGGGCAAGTTATTCATTGGAAATGATACATGTTGATGTATGCAATCCAGTGAGTCTTGTAGCGTGTAGTGGATATCGTTATTTTCTTACCTTCACTGATGATTTGAGTAGATATAGTGTATATTTACTTAATGAAACACAAGTCTGAATCGTTTGAAAGGTTCAAGCAAATTCAGAGTGAAGTTTAAGATCATCATGACAAGAAGATAAAAATGACTTCGATATGATCGTGGAGGTGAATATCTGAGTTACGAGTTTGGCATACAACTTAAGACAATGTGAAATTTGTTTCACAACTAACGCCACTTGGAACACCATAGTGTGATGGTGTGTCTGAACATCATAGTCATGCTCTATTGGATATGGTGTGTGCTATGATGTCTCTTATCGTTTTATTACTATAATTTTGGGGTTATGCATTAGAGACAACTACATTCACTTTAAATAGGGCACCATCTAAATCCGTTGAGATGGCACCGTGTGAATTATGGTTTGACAGAAACCTAAGCTGTCATTTCTTAATGTTTGGGGCTGCGATGCTTGTGTGGAAAATGTTTTCACATAATAAGCTAGAACCCAAAGCGGACAAATGTATCTTCATAGAATACCCTAAGAACAGATGGGTATGCCTTCTATCTCAGATCCGAGTGCAAAGTGTTTGTTGCTAGAACTGTCCTTTCTTGAGAAAAAGTTTCTCTCGAAAGAATTGAGTGGGAGGAAGATAGAACTTGATGAGGTTGCTAAAACTTTGTTTAACCAGAGAATAGCGCAGCGCAGAAAGATGTTTCTGTGAAGCCTACATTAGTTGAAGAGGAAGTTAATGATGATGATCATGAAACTTCAGGATCAAGTTACTATCGAACTTCGTAGGTCGACAAGGATGTGTACTACTCCTAAGCGGTACGACAACTCTGTCTTGGAGGTCATGTTGTTGGACAACGATGAACCTACGAGCTATGGAGAAGCGATGATGGGCCCGGATTCCGACAAATGGTTGGAGGCCATGAAATCCGAGATAGGATCCATGTATGAAAACCAAGTATAGACTTTGGTAGACTTGCTCATTGGACAGCAGGTCGTTGAGTACAAATGGATCTTTAAAATGAAGACAGACGCTGATGGTAATTGTCACCATTTGTAAAGCTCGACTTGTTGCAAAGATGTTTGTGACAAGTTCAAGGGGTTGACAGCGATGAGACTTTCTCACTCGTAGCGATGCTAGAGTCTGTTGGAATTATGTTAGCAGTTGCTGCATTTTCAATTATGAAATCTGGCAGATGGATGTCAAAACATTGTTTCCTTAACGGTTTACTTGAGGAAAGGTTGTATGTGATACAACCAGAAGGTTTTGTCAGTCCTAAGGAAGCTAAAAGGTGTGCAAGCTTCGGTGATCCTTCCATGGACTGAAGCAAGCATCTCGGAGTTGGAATATATGCTTTGATGAGTTGATCAAAGTTTTTGAGTTTATACAAAGTTTACGAGAAACTTGTATTTGCAACAAAGTGAGTGGGAGCACTATAGAATTTCTGATAAGTATATGTGGATGAGATATTGTTGATCGAAAATAATGTAGGATTTCTGGAAAGCATAAATGGTTGTTTGGAAAGTGATTTTCAAAGGAAGACCTGGATAAAGCTACCAAACTACAAACATAGCATATGATCGTGTCAGTTTATTGCTACTGTTTTCTGCATGTCAAGTATATGTTCCTATGACCATGAGATCATGCAACTCACGGATATCGGAGGAGTGCCTTGTGTGTATCAAACGTCGCAACGTAACTGGGTGACTATAAAGGTGCTCTACAGGTATCTCCGATGGTGTCTGTTGAGTTGGTATGGATCGAGACTGGGATTTGTTACTCCGTGTAACGGAGAGGTATCTCGGGGCCCACTCGGTAATGCAACATCACAATAAGCCTTGCAAGCAATGTGACTAATTGTTAGTTGCGGGATCTTGTATTACGGAACGAGTAAAGATACTTGCCGGTAACGAGGTTGAACTAGGTATGGAGATACCGACGATCGAATCTCGGGCAAGTAACATACCGAAGAACAAAGGGAACGTTATACGGGATTAACTGAATCCTTGACATAGAGGTTCGATCGATAAAGATCTTCGTAGAATATGTAGGAACCAATGTGGACGTCCAGGTCCCACCATTGGTTATTGACCGTAGAGGTGTCTCGGTCATGTCTACATAGTTCTCGAACCCGCAGGGTCTGCACACTTAAGGTTCGGTGACGTTTCGGTAGTGTAGAGTTATGTATGGTGGTGACCGAAGTTTGTTCGGAGTCCCGGATGAGATCCCGGACGTCACGAGGAGCTCCGGAATGGTCCGGAGGTAAAGATTCATATATAGGAAGTCCCAGTTTGGTTTCCGGAAAAGTTTCGGGCTCATCGGTAGTGTACCGGGAGTGCCGGTAGTGTACCGGGAGACCTCCGGGAGGGGTACTTCGACCCCAAGAGGTCCATGGGCTGTGGGAGAGTATTAAACAGCCCTTAGTGGGCTGGGAAAACAGCCACAAAGGCCCATGGCGTAGGAGAGAAAGTCCTAAAGCAAAAGGTGGAAAATCAGCCAATAGGAGGCAATCCTACTCCAACTAGGATTGGAGATGAAGTAGGATTGCTTCCCACCTCCTATTTCGGCCGACCCAAAGGCCTTGGCTGCCTCTCCTCTCCTCTCCTCCTATATATACTAGTGGATTGGGTGGTTTTTGGACAGAATTTCAGGCCACGTGCTACCCGTTTCACCGGTGCACAGTTTCTCCTCTAGATCGGTTTTCCGCAGCGCTTAGGCGAAGCCCTGCCCGAATCACTCCACCACCATCACCGGAGCGCCGTCACGCTACCGGTGAACTCTCTCTCCTCTCCACCTCCTCTTGCTGGATCAAGACGGTGAAGATCGTCATCAAGCTGCACGTGTGCTGAACGCGGAGGTGTCGTCCGTTCGGCGCTAGATCGGAAGGACCGTGATCGAGATCGCGAGACAGTTCGTGATGAGATCGCAGAACGGATCGTGATGAGTTCGCGGGACAGACCGTGATCAAGATCGTGAGACGGATCGTGATGAGATCGCGGGACGGATCGTGATGAGTTCACGGGATGGATCGTGATTGGATCGCGGGACGGATCGTGATGAGATCGCGGGACGCTCGGCGATTTGGATCGCGAAGATGTTCGACTACACCAACCGCGTTTCTTAACGCTTCCCGCTTAGCGATCTACAAGGGTATTTAGATCCACTCTCCCTCTCGTAGATGCTCATCACCATGGATAGGTTTGCGTGTGCGTAGGAAATTTTTTGTTTCCCATGCGACGTTCCCCAACAGTATGAACATGTGCGATCATACGACAGGATGTCCTCTAATATTGTTGTGGACCCCTTTAATAAAACATACATAACTACCTCATTCGAACTATGTTTTTGGTGTACTTGTACTGGTTGGAATCAAGAGAATGATGTCGATGCATCGGTGGTATTAAATCTAGATTTCGGTTACTTCGGGTATATCACATTGTTTGACCTCCCAAATGCCTAATTTTGGTGCCGGCAGTCCTCCGTATTGAACCCATGTTTGGCCTTTTCATCGTGCTTGGTCCTAAAAGTTGCTTCAGACCACATGTAGGCATGACAAAACAAAGAAAACTAATAAAAGCGAAATAAAACCACAAATATGCAGTTCTCATAATGAAAAGAGTAAAAAACCGGTAGTCAGGGATAACAGACATATATTTGGTTCAGTTAGACAAAATATATGGAGCGAACATCCAACAAATGAGCTCTATAAATGTGTAAAATGAAAAGCTATCAGCTAGCGAGAGACTAACCTAGATCTATCGATCGGGTTCCTTGTAATGCGAAAGTTCAGCGCAGGGAAGTGGGGGGGGGGGGCTTCCTACAACCGCACGAGAAACCTTGATCGATCGATTGGGGACCTGCAACTACCTCAAACGAGTACCGATCGATCAAGTCTCGCATTGACCCGTCAGGTTCAGTATGCGAAGGGCTCACTCGTACACAGATGCGTACGAGAGAACAAGTAAACAACCCCTGTAGCTCTCGGGCCCGACAATCCAACGTATACTGTATGACGCGGAAAATCCCTGAAAAATTCTCTCCCTCACTTCTACCATGATTGTTTAGGGCATGAAATTTTTTTGAGGTTGTTGCATGACTTGAGTCCTTTTGGTTACATGATGAACCTTGTCCTGCCTGTCTATGAGTAGGGTATATCAATGAACTCTACTTCATTAGGGTTTTATAGCGGAAAATGGAGTCGTGGGCTAATTGGAAAAAGAAGTTATCCATGTATAGTAATGATAAAATGTTGCCCGCAAATGAAGATACGTAACCATGTACGTATTGTGTTATCAATAGAATTATAGAGTACATTCAGGTAGACGATAGAAAAGGATCGCAAATGAAGATATGTAACCATGTATGTATTGTGTTATCAATAGCATTATAGAGTGCATTCAGGTAGAAGATGGAAAAGGATCCTCTACTCATGGGTGGAGTGAAAGATTTAAGTCCATTCTTCATGGTAACAAGGAACCTCAACATGCTAAGACAACATGCAAGGATTCCAGCGGCCGAGCTAGGAATTTAAAATATGAGAGCCTTCACATGTAAAATCTGGTCGTTACTATGAGCATCACAAATTCGACATCAGTTCAAAATTTGCAAAGTTGAAATAATTATATTTGGATTGTTTTAAAATCAATAGTTTCAACAACCAAATTCCAGATATGATTTGAGCAGCTAGGCATATTTCGGTTTAGTTTGAAATACTATATACATAAAATACTATATACAGCCCTGAAGGATCCTAATCCATGCGCATATGAGAAGAAGGTATTGCACAAAAAGCAGAAGAGCAATTTGAAAGTCAAGGCATGTCCACATTGGCTTCTAAAAGCTAGAACGGTGGCCCGTAACTTCTGGAACTTGCAAATAGACCATTTCCTGATGCCGCTCATTCTCAAGAGCTAAAACTAGCGTCATCACTATATAATTATTCTCCTCCAACCATACAAACATGGAAAGCGCTTTCTCGGTTGTGACAGTCTAAGTAGATGAGGCAAGTTGCACCATGCTTTCTTCACACCCATGTACATATCCAACTGACGGAGGTCACCATGGTTATATATATGTAGATGAGCAGAAGCGTGTGCACATGAGGATGTATTCCCCCTCTTACAGCAATAAATTCGAGGAAGTAGCTGGATCAAATTACGAGCAGACATGCTTTTCATTAAGCCACCAAGTGACATGATTGTACCAGATTTTTAAGGGTTTAAAAGTGAAGAAGTGATTGTTGTAGATGCTAACTTCTATAGTCTGAGTGCATGAATAACAAGATATGAATTTTGAATATGATTGAAATGAGAAAAGGACACCTTATCTAAAATGGAAGATGTAAGCACATCAGTGTAGCTCTCATAATATCTTCCTCCTTGCAAGCCACTAGTCTAGCCAACATACAATGGCACCCATTGGTTTCATATGCTTGGTTCTGATAAATTACTAATAGAAATGGATGGTACCGGGAATTTTCTTGGCAACATCGAGTGAAGTTCAAGTAGTTTTTTGTTTTGGAAAAGGAGGAACAGAAGTCACAAAAGTCCCCGGCCTCTGCATTAGTTGATACATGCAGCCATATTATTAACCAAAGAACAAGAACAAAGTCTTAGATCCATAATATGATCACAAGTTGAGCATAAAAACAAGTGCGCAGGTAAATGAAAACTGCCACAACCGGCAAAACCAATTGTAGACTATGATGCCTATATACCTAGCCTATTATTAGCTCGCTATCCAAATTGGTTAAAGATAGCCCGTGCGACCATCTCCCATCGGTTGCACCCAATAACCATAAGCTCCCTGTGGTCCTCAAGACTGAGTAACGACCACATACGGATCCAAGCCGTGGCTCTGTAGACAACCTGTCTTTGCTTCAATATCTCGAAGCTTGGCGGCCATCATAGCACGACCTAGTTGTATGTCTTCTGCATCCAGCTGTGCCTGAATCCGGTGACTAAAACGCCTGTCACTGGACCTAGGATCCAGAATCCCTCCAAAAGCAATGATGCTGTCGATGGGAACACCTTCCAATCTATGCCCGCCTGCTATTTGCCTGACCGTGCCCGAAGCAGTGTGTGATGGTGACTTCCCGGTCTGCGCCGCAGGAATGCCATCCACCATGGTAGATGATGTGATGATCTCCATCAGTCTGTCCTCCTCACGAACCAACGAAGATACCTCTTGTGTCATACTGACGTGGCATGATGAAGTAGACCGCGATGAAGATAATGACCGACCCGCATCCTCCCTCAATGGTGGTGTGGTTATCTGTACCGGTCGCGTCTCCTCCCTCTCCACTAGAGCAACCTCCTGCGAGGGCATATGATGTGTGGGTGGTGTATCAAGTGGTGCTGACTGAGGCAATCCCCGGGCCTCCTGTCCGATGTGGGCCTTCCCCATCTGAACCGAACCAGGCCGACGACTCTGTAAAGACAACTGCGAGGGCAACATAGACCCCTCCTGCCGTTGTTGTTCCACCCTCAAATTCGCAACAAGTATGTTGTCTAAATCCTCCATCTTCGCACGATCATCCCAAAGGCGACTCGGTGCTGACACTGCAAACACTGTCTAGAACGTATCGAACCAGAGATGCCGTTGGAGTGACGGAAGGGGCCAACCCCCTATCTGTCCGCGAATCTGCCGGCTGTGTGGACTTTCCGGTCGGTTTGTCCATCCCACCATGCTCACCATGATTCCCACCCGTACTCTGGTTACTGCTACCATCTGTACCATTGGTCATGTCAACATCTTTGATTCCAGAATTGTTATCTGTCTTAAGTGACTCCTCTACCTGAACCTCAAGATCATATGTCATGCCATCATACATCCATGGTAGAAAGTCCGGCACATATTCCACATCACTAACACTGACAAGTAGCCTCACAATCCCAAGCATACATGTGAATGGCATGTCCACCTTCTCTGGTTTACCTATTAGGGATCCGAGACTCCACACAATCAGAAAGTCATCAAGCAAAGCCTCTGGAACACCTGAGAGTCTGATCCAAACCTGCTCTAGTGGTACTCCCGTTGGCTCTGGTTTGTGCACTCGTCAAACTCAAGAATACACTTACTCCCGGTCACCTTGCTGAATCCAAACTTCAGTAAGCGATCAGGACCTTCCCTCCTCGAGAACTCCACTCTGTAAATCTGCTCCTCCAACCTAACCGGAGCCCAATGAAACGAATCTGAAACCAGTCGCCTAAGTTGCTAAGACACCTGCTCCTCTGACAGCGTCCCCTGAGTAACCCGGACTAGCCCAAACTTCGAGCTCTATGTATGTGGGGTCACCGAGACCGTACGTGGAGTCTCAAAGAACATAAGCTTGTTTTTGCTGACACAGTAAATGATCACTACAGGCTTAGGCCCAGCTGCAGTGGACAAACATCCGATGGGTGTCCAGGTTTCCAACAAATGTCACATAGCTCTACCTTGCAATCTATCGCAAAATGCCTGGCTCACCACACCGATAATAGCTCATCTTCTCTTTCTTACTGGCCGCTTTATTAGCCCACACACTGAGCCCATCTTTGTCATTGAAAGACGCCACGACCGGAATCGACACCGCCGCAAGTGCGTTGACCGCAGCCACCGCTGCCGCCGGCAATGTTGTAGTAGATGTTGAAGCCGTTGGATCAGTCACCTTGGTCGTCCCTTCGCCCGTCACCACCGTGCCCACCGGCAGCTTAGGAACGTAGGGGCGTCATTGGGGGGGGGGGGGGTTACGTTGCCACTGATTTTCGGCGAAGCCTCGTCCAACTCCTTCATGCCATTGATTCCATCCGCTGCGCTGGCCCTGATAGCCGCCACGTCCAGGTCCATGTCCTCTGCACCCTGCGCCATCAACACCGCGGCCGCTACTGATGCCACCCCACGCCGCTCCGTCAGCGCCTCGGACGGCCGCCGGCGTTAGGGCCTCCACGACCTGCCTCCTCAACGCCTCGAGGGAGGTTCGTTCTCCCCTGATCCGACCCATTCTGGTTGGGACGATCTAGTGGCTGGCCCCATGCCCAGCCATGGCCATGTTAGGACTAAGCCACGGTACCGCCGGTGACCCGTATGTGTTACGGGGCGGGCGCATGAGTCAGTGCTCATGCTAGAGTCCGAGGCCGTTGGGAGCAGCCGCCTCGTGGGTCAGTTCATGCATGAGTTTGTTAGGGCATGTACAATGGTTGATAAGATAGTCTTATCTTAAGTTTTGCATGTAATTTAGAGATGACAAAAAATAGAGTCTACAATGGGTCATCTCTTAGCCTTATCTTCAATAACTAGCTATTCCTAAAAACATGGAGAGACATATTGTGCTAAGAGATCACCTCTTGTCTTCTCTTAAATAAGAGAAGACAAAGCTTTTTTTTTATAAGTTCTCTTTCCTTCACCTCATCATTTATCCTATGTGCCATTCCTAAGATAACACCATTGTACATGCCCTTAGTGCAAGGGTGTGTGTTGTCAGTGGCCGGCTGTGGTGTGGGTCAGTGCATGCACAGGAAATGGTCATAGTTGTACATGCAGTTAGCGGCCGTGCGTGCGTTGAGTACTTCAGTTAGTGGCCGGTGTGGTGGCCGGGTGGTGTGTGTGCACCTGGCAATAAAAGCCTCCCTGATGTATTGCTTGTGGTGCACCGGTCTATTGCCGCGTCATGGTGACGGGTATATGCCTAATCGAAGAGGAGGGGCCTACGGAAGATGTAGTATTCGTCGGGATCGTTGTATGCGTCCAGTCGACGTGAGAGTTTTTCTAGGGTTGTGTTGTGTGTGTGCATGTGTACCTCCATGTATGCGTGTTCGAGAAAGTTGAGATGAATAGATGCCAACCTACACCCCATTCGTCTGTCGGGGCGTTAGTCGCCGAAAGTGTGTTTTGTTTATTGTCTTCTACCTCTGTCCGGTGTTCGTCATCGAAGGGTTTCTTGCCGTTCGTCGCCGGTGGGTTTGTCCCAACAGGCAACGATCGATCAGATGTTTCTCTCGCAGCGATCTTTCGCGCCCGTCCCGCTCTCGATGGAAAGCAAGGATTAGCGATGTGCGGCCGAACCCTGGGAACGACAGCCTCGCCGCTATCCGCTCTCGTAACCTGCTCGATCTCCCCAGGATTAACCAAGTTCAAGTTGTATGAAACATACACATTGTGTCATCAGGCATGTCTGCTCCGGCAATATCCTTAATGCAAGGTGATATTGTTGATCGAGGGAGAGTGCTCGGGGAGCAGATATTGGAGACCATGCGGCGGGGCAAGGAAGCGCTGCTCGAGGGTGGCGCGTCCAGTGTGAGCTTGGCACAACTGGTGGAGGGATGGACGGCTTCATCATCTTCACATGGGAGATTAGTAGGTTATCACCATGTTGGCACCTTACAGTTCTCGCCAAATCAAGTGGTCGTCCTTTCGGTCAACCCATTGCCTCTAAAATAAATCAACGCTGCACATTTTCTTTTTTTCATGGTACTGCAAACCACAGTTTCGTGTGCTAACCACTGTTAATGTTATGCAAACAACGAGTTTACAAGGATCTCCCATGGCAAGCGTTCACAGCCTTTCGAAGTGAGGCATCATTAACTGTTGAAGGGCCAAATCCGTGTGATAGTTTGTACCTAATTTCTTGTAAGTCATCATGAGGGTTACGGCCTATATTCATAGATGACCATCACTGTAGCATGTGGACGAGAGGACGCTCAGCCGGCTGGAAACAGCTCTGCAAGGTTTATTCAACAAGTTTTGCTGGCAAGCCAGACATAGATTATGTGGACGAGCTGTGTAATCTTCAGTTTGACTTATTGTGGTCGTGTAATGTTTTTATTTATTATGATTTTTTTGAAAACCCTCCATATATTAAAACTTAAAATAGTTGATTACAATCATTCCTTACAACATTCGCCACAGGGCGGGACACTATTACAAAGTAAGCCATCTGACTTATTATCAAAACTAAACTTCGCTAATTCATGAGCCATCACATTGGCCTGTCTATTTATCTTCATTAGCTTAAAATTTGGTAGTAGCTTGGAGATTGCTACCGCTTTCCTCTTTAGATCCACGAGACAAGATCTATCTGGATTATCATGTGCAAGAAGGGAGACCACATACGTAGTCCGTTTCCAGAATAATAGGCTTTTGCAAGGAGATGCCAATGTAAAGGCCTGCGAGACACGTCCGGAGCTCCGCTTCATCAACACTGATGCACAAACCAATATAATACTAGGAGGAGACAATGACTTCGCCTGTCGACTCTCTGGCAACAACCCCCACACTAGTCGAACAAATGATGTCTACAAAGCTAGCATCCACGTTGATTTTAATATGATCAAAGGGTGGAGGATGCCATACCTCAAGCCTACTGAGAGTGGCATTGACCAGCTTTCACTCCCTTATCCTTGACGCTAGGCTCGAGCACAGACTTAGAATGGCAGGACACGTACGTCGTCCAATTGTTATTCACAAAGCTAGCAGAGTTAGAGACAAATTCTTTCCCCTTACCAAATATAAGATCATTTCGTAAGTGTCAAACTCTCACGAACATAAATAAGATTTGCTCACCTACTGGATGTGTTAACTAATCCAACAATATAAGCAACCAATCAGGCCCTGAATACTTGGTGTCTTGTCATAAAGCTTTTGCCTTATGACAAGACACCAAGGCATGAAAAGTACTTTCATCCTCGTCTCCGCAAATAGAGCATGTACCTAAGGTCTTCTGGTGATGTTTTACTCTATTTACTTGAACCGCCAAGCTATTGGACGCTGCACGCCAAGCAGATTTTTTGATCTTCTGAGGTACATTGGTCTTCGAAATGACATTCCAAAGTTTCCTCTCCCCATTGTTGCCGGTACTAGACCGTCCTCCATCATCTTTCCTGTCTTTAAGCCTAAGCGCCAAATGATACGCGCTTTTATAGAGAACAATCCATCTTTTTCATAGTGCCAAGCAATAAAATCACCCTCGCCAGAGGACAACCTTTAGAATCTTAGCGGCATCATGGGGATAAAATAAATGATTGATTAAGTTCAAATCCCATCTCCTTGACTCGCTCATGAATAACTCCGACACCCATTTGATCCTAGTTCTATTCATTTTTCCTGAGATTTTTAATCCAGAGAACCTAGGCAACCAATTATATCTCCAAATATTAATATTGGAGCCTTCAACCACTCTCCAAATAACTCCTTTAAGGAGTTCAAGACCATGCACAATACCCTGCCAACTCGTCAAAGTTGACTGCGGAAAGACCGTATCAAGAAGGTTGTCATGAGGGTAATATTTTGCCTTCATCATCTTAGCACAAAGCGACTTGAGGAAAATCAATAACCGCCAAGCTTGTTTAGCCAGACGTGCTTGATTAAAAAGTCTAAGGTCACGAAATCTCATACCTCCCTCACCTTTTGGTCTTGTAGGTTCCCATGCGAGCCAATGTGTTTTTCTTCGGCTCTCCTCATCTCCCCACCAAAAATTCTGAATAATCTGAGATAAATCCTCACAAAGAGAGACCGAAAATTTAAAAATACTCATGGCAAAGACCGGAAGAGCCTGAATAACTGATTTTATCTGAACTTCTTTTACTCCAGTAGACGCATACTTTTCAATCCAATCAGAAAGTCTTTTCAAAGCCTTGTCCTTAGTGGATTGGAACTTACCCGCATTCAATCTTCCTTCTGGGACAGGTAACCCCAAGTATTTATCATCGAACCCCTCACTCGTAACTTTTGGAATAACCATAGTGTTTACTTGATTTTGCACACTACAACTCTTCCCAAGCATAATAGAATATTCATCTGGGCTCAATGGCTGGTCTGTTCCCACCTCATAGTTCGTCAAAATATTTTTAATTGCCAACGTTTGGTCAATGGATCCCCTAAACAATAGAAGACTGTCATCAGCAAACAACAAATGTGATATACCTTGAGCTTTTCTGTTGAGATGAAAATTCCGAAGGGTACCACTATTACTCGCATCCTTGAACAATAATGACAAGGCCTCTCCCACAAACAAGAATAAATACGGCCATAAGGGATCTCCTTGCCTGAGTCCTCGAGAGGGTGAGAACGAGCCTCTCCAAGAAATACCGTCTTGCATGACATGACACGAACTAGTTGAATTGTATAAAACAGAAATTGCGTGTTGAAGAAAAGAAACAGAAGTCATGCTTAATTACGAAAAAACAGTTGTCATAATTGCGTACAGTAGAAATATCAAATTCCTCGTAAAGCTTCATGGTGAAGAACCTGCCGTCTCGTAGCCCAGGCTGGTCACAAAGACCCTTATCTTCACCGCAAAATTCACATGCTTGGATCCTATCTTTGTCTGATGACGACGACATTTCCTGTGTTCATGATTCAAGAATTACGACACGCTTTGGATCCTAATTCGTGTGTGACTTTCGATCCGTCGAGGCTTTGCTTAAATAACTCTCATATCTCATGGTGTGTTGGTGCGCATTCTCTCACATTGATACGGTGGTGTATATATATTGGTGAACACTCTCTCACAGTAATAGTTTGACCGTCGGTGATGGACGCCCCACCTCTTCTCTTCTTGCGCATTATACCGACGAATATATCGCAAAGAAGAGAAGAAAGATGAGACGTCCCCCACAACAACAGTTGGGATTCCTCCATCAAGAACACACATGAAAGTCACACAAGGAGCAACGACAAACCGAAAGTCACACATGCATTATACCGATAAAATATCACTAATACAATTATAATGAACTCGAATATAATATAACTAATACATCACCTCGGATAATCCAGTTATTAATGCATCTTGAAATATTAACTAATACATCTCGAATATTATCATATAAGATCACTAATACAGATCGAATAATATCGAATAATCTAAGTCACTAGCGGTTCTTGAGTCGCGGGTGGTGGACACCCAAAGATAAGGAACCACCATGGGATCATAACTCGGGTGAGATCCCTGAAGAATCTGCCAGGTATTGTTGAACCTGGCATCCAACGCCGCCATGTAGCGACGGACGTGCTCATCCTCCTCCCTGACACTGCGACATACCACCTCCGCGGGGGCCCGCTCACTCTACATCGAAATTGGCCCACATAACCGCCACCAAAGAAGCTTTGGGTCGACGACGAGACCCGGATTCCTCACCAAGCTTCGAGCCCCGGAAGGTAGCACCTCCCAGTGCCAGCCCGGCGGAGCCCACTCCCGGACATGGCGCCTATCAAGCAGGCTCTCACGGACCACTCGACGACGAGGATGCGGGCCGGGCATCGTCGATGTCGAGACAAATTCCTATGAGAACATTTTCTTATCGTTTAATCACTAATTTTTTCAAAACCCAAGAATTTTTTTTCTAATCTAACATACACATACTAATTTTTCCTAGCACTCCTAATTAACTAAAACATAAAACAAGTAAAACATAAAAAGCATCATAAACAAAAAAATCTATGGCTCGGGATGGGCTTTGGGTGGTGACTCAAAATCTATATATATACATACAACTACATATACATCTACATATATCTACATACATACATCTACATATACATCTACATACATGAAAAAAAACTATGAAAAAAAGGAAACCTGTGGCGACGGCTCACAACGGGGGCGGCGACGGCTCGGGGAGGAGGGAGAGCATGTGGGCTCGGGGGCGTCGACGGCGATGGCAACGGTGACGGCAGGGCAAGGGCCCAAAGGGCAGGAAATAGGGACCTTTGGTCCCGATTGGTAGCATCAACCGGGACTAAACGGGGGCACTGGTCCCGGTTGGTGGACCAACTGGAACCAAAGGTCAGTTTTCAGCAACCCAAAGGGCGGGAAACAGGAACGTTTGGTCCCAGTTTGTGGAACCAACCTGGACCAAAGGGGCATTGGTCCTGGTTTGTGTCACCAACCGGGACCAAAGGTTGGTGCTGCCCGGGGCCAAATTTTTAGTACCACATCGCTAGCCGAGAGAGCTCGAGAGTGGTTTATAAGCGTTGTTGCGCAAACCCTCCCGAGCTCCTCTCAACTGCAGGCTTTCAGGCCTAATTTGTCACTGCGTGTGGGCCTATTGGGCCTTGTGCGGGACTGAATCCTAGCCCAACAAGCTGGTTGGGTTTCTAGTCGTATTCATGCCGTGGTGGCCTAGTAGGTGCCATTTTAAAAATAAAATCCATTTTTTGTTTGGTTTTTTTCTTTATTTATTTAAATGGAAACTATGTAAAAAATTAAATGCAACAACAAATGCGATCATCACCACTACTAAGGTACCAATTGATCCAACGACATAATGATACCAAGCCTCAATATGGATACCATATTTTCTAATCTTTCTAATCTTCAAGTGCATTGCATCTATCTTGATCTTGTGATCGTCGACGACATTGACAACATGCTACACCAACTTCATCTTCTCCTCTTCAACCCTTTGTAATTTTTCTTTCAAAGAAGTGTTTTCTTTTTCAACCAAATTTAACTTCTCGACAAGAATTTCTATGTCGGTTAAAATTTCCGGTTCACATACCTCCTAGATTAAAAATCTATGTCATGTTGGTCGGCATAATTTTCATAAACACTAACTAAAACAAATAGTTATAAAAGATAATATATATACCACATCTGAATCATAAACAGGACGAGGGCCGACGGAGGCGGATACCAAAACCATCGCACTGTATAATAACAAACAATAATAGAAGTAAGAAAATTACACAAGTATCTATCTAAATCATACAAGTAAGAACTTTTTTATTTTAGATAGAAGATAACAAAAAGAGGCTAAGCACGGTGGTGTCGGCCCCGAGATGGGCACGGACGATCGACGGCGGTGAGGACGGGGACGGGACAGGACGGACCGCCAATCTTGACAAATCTTGAGAAAAATGAAGCTTGGACATGTATCTTCAAGAGGAGAAAGCTTAAGTGTGGCTCGGCCATTTCATCGAACACCTCATGTGCATATGAGGTGAGCTAGAGCACCACAAAGTTCTACCACGGTCGGCCAAAAAAACAGAGCAGTGCACTGTTCTGCTCGCGGACAGGGGGTATATATAGGTCAACCATTGGTCCCGGTTTGTGGCAGGAACCAGTACTAACGGACCACATTTGATCCCGGTTCCAGCCACAAAGTGGGACCAAAGATTGTGGGTCAGGATCGAGGCCCATTGGTCCCGGTTCGTGTCTAGAACCGGGACCAAAAGTGTTAGACGAACCGGGACCAATGGCCCAAGAGGCCCCACCGGCGCCCTGGCCTCACGAACCGGGACCGATGCTACCATGCGTCCCGGTTCGTGAGTGAATCGGGATTAGTGGCATTTCAGGCCTGGACCAAATCACTGTTTTCTACTAGTGAATGCTTATCTTTATTTGTGTTTTAGTTGTTTCTCCGTCCAAAATGGACCAAACACACAAACGGAATAGTGGCGATTAGGTGCCTACCGGAATGAAGGAATAGCCATTTGCACAACATAGCATTTGTGACAGAACATCCCTCCTAGAATCCTCCGAAACCTGTACAATTGATAATTCCACACTAGATTAACCGATGAAAATTGTGCAATGACAAATAGATGTAGTAGTACGTAAGGTCTATGCTTTGTAATATTTATGATGATATCTCACATCACCACACCACGCACCAGAATTACCTACCGGTGTGTGTTGGGAAAGTTCACTTATACTGACACACAGTCGGTCGGGAAAACTTGCATCGACCAGTTGGTCGGGAATACACACATATGGCATCCAACAGTCGGTCGGGAATTTCAGTATGTTTCACATCTGTTGGTCGGTCGGGAATACGAGGAGTACCACCGAACTATCGGTTGGCAAATTTTCTCGACCAACTGTTCGTGTCTAATTGGGCCGATCGGTCGCACACACGGGAACGTGAAATTCTTGGCGCCGAAATGAGCCCAACCCACAAAAATCCCATCTTCCCTTTTCGCCTTCTTCCCCCAAATTCGCCGCCGCGCACGCTCGGGCTCTCTCTCCGCCGCGCACGCTGCTCCCAACGGCCGGCCATGTGCTCTCCAGCCGGTGTGGCCGCCGCACCCTCTCTCCCTCCCGGCCACCAGCCTATGCACGGCCGACCCCAGTCCACACTGCCGCCGGTGGAAGAACCCTACTCCATACCGCCGCCACCTCAACCGGCAGGAACTTTCTCCGCCGCCCCCTCCGCCTGCAGGTGCTCTCTCCTCCTGTCAATTCGCCCTTCCCTTCACCGTCGCTCACCGCACTGCCCTGCGCGCACAGGTGGTCTTGCCTTCGCCGTCCACACCCTACCGGCAGCTACCCTTTTCGTCCGCGCCCAAGCTCATCAATCTCCTAGAGGTGCCGCCGGCCAAGAAGGTATGCTCCAAGACGCCTCTTCCGAGATCCAACTAGGACAGTGAGTTGGCTTTAGTCCTTCTAATGCTAGGTCTACAATCACCTCGGGTGTTAGCTATTTCCTAGCAATACAACGATTTCTCTTTGAAAGAATTTGTTTTTTGCTTAAACATGTGCATGTTTACACTAGTAGAAAAAGACCATTTGTCCCGGTTCGTAAGGCCTTACGATCCGGTTAGGGATTATAAGAGATCAAATAGGCCTTACGAACCGGTTTCGGAACCAGTAAGGCCTAATGTGCATGTTGACATTAGATGTGTGTATTCCCGACCAGACAGAAGGGGTTTCATGTGGCCTCTATGGGAAGCCCAGGCAGGAGGACTTTTAGTCCCGGTTTGTAATACCAACTGGGACCAAAAGGCATCCACGCGTCCGCATCTACCAGTTGCTGTTTTTTTTGAAAGGGAGGGGGGTTTTGGGGGTTTTGGACGGTTAATTTAGAGGTTTTATATTGTTTTATCTAGCTAATTAATAGAGAGAAGTGTCCTCTCTTTCTCCGTGTTTGGTCGACGCTAGCTACTATAGAGAGAACTCGACACGCTAGTTAGTAAGCAAATGAAGGAACCATTAAGTATAGAAGATCGTCATGAACATATAAAGATAAAAGTGATCGACCTCTCTTTCTTCGAGAGATTGGTCGTATAACAAGTTTTCGTATATATATCCAGCGCTACTAGCTACACATATACAATATAAGATCTCTTATAATCCCTAACATCTAATGTCAACTTTCAGATGGTATTCTCCGGTTCTATTTATGACGTGGTCAAGAAAGAATCCCGCCAATTCTTCTTGAATTGTTCGTATGCGATCATGTGGTAAAAGTTCATCCCGCATCTGCCACATCTAATTTGAAGAAGGGGGTCAATACATATATATGGTAATAAAATAAAATTGTGAATATTATTGCTTACGCACTTGAAATTGTTTTTCAGAGTAGCCCCGCTTAGGGGTCGTCGCGTTGTAGATGAACTCGCAAACGTAGTATCCACATAAATTAGTCCCGGTTTTCTACCACAACCACTTTACGAAAAATAAAGTTCAATCAAACTGATAATTAAGCATGATAATGGTATTTAAGAAACTAGAATCAATGGGAGATGCGCGAAACTAGCTAGTAGTACTTACTTTCGGGTATGTAAATCGCAGCTCCCCCGGTAGTGTCGGAACAATTGCTGTGAACTCTTTTCAAACCCTGCGAGACAAAGAAAATAATTACTTGATATCAGGAAATGAACAAAGTTGTCGATATGATGCGATAATGATCGATTGAACTTACTTCTGGAGAATTTCAGTCATGTCCGCATATTTCTGGGGATCTTTTCGTTTCGAGTCTAAGACGATTAGTACTTCCCGCTCAAGCTGAATCTCTAGCAGAATAAAGTGGAAATTGCGCACGCATGCATAACTCATCAATTACATTACTATAAACCTCGAGTAATAAACAAAACCGAAAATGCACAAGACAGTAACACTCACTTGAAGTTGTAAGAAAGAGTATTGTCCCTTTGTTTTGATTTTTAAACAACGATTGTAGTAAGTTCTTCTCGGTTTGTGTGGGATAATTTTAATTGTAAGTTCTCCTCTGTTCTCCTCGATTTTGAAAATTAACCCAAATGTCATACATTTGTGTTTTTCTGCATTCGACGATCTTCAATCTGCATAATATAGTAGTAAGGATAATTATATATACATGCAATGAAAGAGCTGAGCTATACACATAGAGAGAATTAATTACAGAAGTAGTACTTACAGACAGTAGCAAGTCATGATTGTTTTGTCGATGGCCTTCTGATTGTATAATTGGAATATCTCCTCAAATTCAATATTCAACAGTTCCATTCCAACGAGGTTGTGCTCCTCTTTAACTAACATTATTAAAGAATCCTTCCTAGACTCGCGGCAGGTTTTCATGTACCATTCATGAAATTTTTGCATCATCGTTGTTAGAGGAGGATGATCAGGTTTGACGAGAGGCTGCCCGTACCGGTATTTGAAATCGTCCACCTCCAATGGCTCAAACAGTACATCATCGCTCAGGTAATCACCAGGTTTGGCACCGGGCATCATCCCCGGATGATTAGCGACGATATCGCTTGACACCTTGAGCGGGGGGCACGATTGGTTCGCCTGTTCGTCGAGCTGGGGATTTTTTCCCACTTCTTCGTTCTGCTAACCTTGCATCACTGGAAGTACTTCTCAACCGCCGCGCATCTTGATATATCTTTTTAATACAACAGTCAAAGTTGGAATCCGACGGAGGCGATGATGGTCGCTTTAGGGCATCGATAGTGCGCATCGCTTTCACCGGATCTATCTTCTCCTTCGGAGGTGGAGTTTTCTTTGCAAAATGGGCCCTCACTTCGGCCTGAGATCTCTCCTCGTTTTCAGACTCGGTCCTCTCATATGGTAACTTTTCCAGAGGCTTGAGAGATGGACCGTATCTGTATTCCCTCCTGCCTATGCTTGTACTGCTAGCCACCGGAGCGACGGCGGCTCCCTTCCGTTGTTTCTTACTAGGAGCCGGAGCGGCGGCGGCTGTCTTCCGCCATTGCAGACGAGACTGAGGAGGAGGCGTACTGCTCTGACGTGCCGGAGTAGGCGAAGGAGGAGGCGGAGTGCCCCCACGCGCTGGAGGAGCCGAAGAAGGAGGCGGTGTGCCCTGATCACTCGCCGGAGGAGAAAGAGAAGGAGGAGGCGGAGTGCCCTGATTCTCCTGAGGAGAAGGAGGAGGCGGAGGTGTCCAATTTGGAAGCTTGATGTACTCCTTCTGCCATAGTCATGTAGTCTTCTGGGCACGAACCAGCTTATTCTCTCCTTTACCTGTAGAGTGGTCAAGTTCGAGCTCCTCAAATTCCTTCATTACTTCATCCACCATCACAACAGCATAGCCATGTGGAATCGGACGGCAGTGAAAAGTTCCGTTGGGTTGAGGAGGTGCAACAGAGCCGACAGCCGCCTTGAAAGTGAGGTTCCGGCAATTCGTCATAAACTCGCAATGTTGAGCCTCCGTGATAGTATCCACGGGGTAGCTAGGAGACGTGTAGTCAGGTTGAACGGGCTCCGTGGAAGCGACGCTGCTTCTTCGCTGAGATCGTGGGGTAGCTTCTGGGGTAGCTTCGTGCCGTTGAGATGGTTGGCCGACAGCTTGCTGCCTCTCAGCTTCCTCTAGCTTTTGTAGTCTTGCATTGAGCTTCTGAATTTCGCTCAGCTTCGCTTTCCTCTTTCTCTCCCGGCTTCTGTAACCGACTGCGTCGGGAAACTCAACCTTCAACGGAACGGAGCCTGGTGTGCCTCGTGTTCGTCCAGGGTGCTCAGCATTCCCTAGGGCCTCAGTCAGCTCGTCCTTCTCTCTGTCGGGAATGAACGTCCCTTGCTGCGCTACGGTGATATAGTTCTGAAGCTTGTTCATGGATATTGCAAGTTGCTCGTCCATCCAACAGCACTTCCCTGTTTCAGGGTCCAAAGTTCCCCCAACCCCGAAGAACCAAGTCCTTGAACGGTCTGGCCAGTTCTATGTCTGGGTTACAACCCCTTTAGCAGTCAGCTCATTCTCAGCTTTGTCCCACAACGGTCGGGCTTTGAGGTAGCCACCTGACCCCGTGTGATGGTGATACTTCTTCTTTGCAGCATTGACCTTGTTTGTCTCTGACATTTTCTTACTCTTGTCCGATGTCTTGTAGTCCACAAATGCGGGCTAGTAATCTCTTATCTTCTCAAATCTGCTGGCGAATTATGGAGTCTTCCCTTTGTCGACAAACTTTGATTTCAACTCATTCTTCCACCTCCTGAATAGATCTGCCATCTTCTTAAGAGCACACGCCTTGACCAGTGGCTCTATAACAGGCTTATTCGGATCCTCCTCTGGCGGTAGGGTGAAATTTGTCTTCAACGCGGTCCAAAGATCATCTTTCTGCCTACCGATGACATAATCACCATCAGGGGGGTCATCCTTAGGCTTATTCCATTTCTTGATGCTGATCGAGATGTTGTCCCTAACAATAGCTCCGCACTGAGCAAAAAATGCGTTTTTGGTCCGCTTAGGTTCAATCGGATGGCCATCGTTCGCGAGTGCTGTGATTGTGAACTTTTCATCCTTGCGCAACCTCTTCTTCGGGCCTCGTCTCGTTACCGAAATTTGGCTCGATCTAGAGGGCTATAAAAGAAGAAAGAAGAGTTAATTAATATATGTACATACCAAAATAATTAATGCATCAATTAGCTAGTCAGCACAGACTTAATTAATATATATACCTCGCCGGACTTTGCAACAGCTCCCTCCTCCGATCGGTCACCGGAGTCGTCATCATGGTCTCCTTCTTCCTCCGGCATTCGGTCACCGGAGCCATCATGATCATGTCCTTCCTCCTCCATTATTCGATCACCGGAGCCGTCATAATCCTCTCCTTCCAGACCATCGGAGTCGTTGAGATACGACAAGATATCACGGCCGCCGTGGATTATGTCCCCCCAACAACTGTTCTTGTTCTTTGTCTCTTGGATCCATAGTTTCTACAAATATTACGACATGGCAATTAATATACAAACATGAATGTCCGACGTCCGGACCGCCTCTCTCATGAATGTTTGACGTCCGGACCGCCTCTCTCATGAATGTATGACATCCGGACCGCCTCTCTCATGAATACTTTGACAAACAACGTGACATATAGAAGAATAGATATATGTAGATATAGATATAGATATAGATATGAGATAAAAAAAATTGGATCAACTTGTGCACATCCATAATGGGGGCATTATTGATAAATCTATGTTACCGGAGTTTTCTTCATTTAACTTGGTAAATTTGGGTGGCCTCGACAACGCTTCTAGGGTTTGGGGTGGCCTCGACAACACTTCTAGGGTTTGGGGTGGCCTCGACAATGCTTTTTCAGTCCCGATTTGGGTGGCCTCGAGAGTTTATCGGGTAGGGACGGGGTAGATCGACCGCCTCTCTCATGCATGTCCGACGTTCCCTCTCATGTCGAAGTTATCCGGGAGGGGGTAGATCAACAATGACGCTCTTTATTCTAGGGTGTGGGTGGCCTCGATAGTTGGTCGAGCGAGCGGACCGCCTCTCTCACTCATGCATGTCCGACGTCCCCCCTCATGTCGAAGTTATCAGGGAGGGGGTAGATCGACAACGACACTCTTTCTTCTAGGGTTTGGGTGGCCTCGATAGTTGGTCGGGTGAGCGGACCGCCTCTCTCTCATGCATGTCCCTCCTCATGTCAAAGTTATCAGGGAGGGGTAAATTTTAACTTAGAGTTACATACATCCATTCATCCATACATACATACACATACATATATACATGGACCAAAAAATGCTATGAACAAAAAAATATTGTATGAACAAAAAAACATCATATGAACATGACTAAAAAATTCATCATATCCAAAATAACTATAGCATTTTGGTGTGACAATGATCACATCTATTTTTTTTGACCAAAAAATGCTATGAACAATAACATAAACATAAAAAAAGGTCGGGCAGCTCACAGCAGGGCTCGGGCGACGATGGGGCAAGGGCATGACTGGCGACGACGGGGCAGGGGCACGGACGGCGACGACGGGGATGGGCTGGGGCTGGGGCGCGGCCGGGCTGATCGGGGGCGGGGCAGGGGCGCACGATGACGGTTATGATGGCGACGGCGATGGCAGGGGCGGGGGCGGGGTAGGGGCGCATGGCGACGGTGATGACAGTGACGAACGGCGTCGGGGAAGAAGGGCGTCGGGGCAGGGCACGGCGAGGGCAGGGCGACGACGACGGCAGTAACGAACGGCGCGGCGACGGCGATGGCGAGGGTAGGGCGTGGCGTCGGGGAAGAAGGGGGACGATGATAGCAGTGACGAACAACGGCAGTGACGAACGGCGTCGGGGCAGAGCAGGGCGAGGGCGTCGACGGCGACGGCAACGAGAAGGCAGGGCGCGGCGATGGGAGAAATTGGGGGAAAATCCTAAGTGTTGGCTTATATAGCCCAACCATTTGTCCCGGTTGGATCCACCAATCGGGACCAATGCCCACCATTAGTCCTGGTTGGTGGCTCCAACCGGGACCAAAGGTCTCTTTTCGGCAGCCCAAAGGGTGGGAAGCAGAGACCTTTGGTCTCGGTTGGTGGCACCAACCAGGAAAAAAGGTGGGCATTGGTCCTGGTTGGTGCCACCAACCGGGACGAACTTGTTGCATTGGTCCCGGTTGTAGCCACCGACTGGGACTAAATGGTTGGTCCTGGCTATGGTGGGAGTTTAGTCCCACCTCGCCAAGTGAGGGGCGCTCGCACCGGTTTATAAGCCCACCCCTCCCTGCCTTGTTGAGTTCCTCTCAAATTGAAAATAGATGCCCTTATGTGGGAAAATTTGACCTGAAATCAAACTGAATTTCTGTCTGGTTTCCGGTCGAATTTTACTTACATAAGCGCATCTATGTTCATTTTTGTTATTTTCTATGTTATCTAAAGGGATTTCATTTTTTTGAACTTATTTGAACTCCATACTTTTTGTGTGTTCAAAATGCACCATTCAAAGCCACATCATCAATTTTCAACCCTTTCTGACTTCATTTGATATTTTTCATGCATTTATTGATTTTTTTGAGCTAAATAACCCTGAAATTGAAAAGCACTTCAAATTAACACTAAAAATATTGAAAGTTGGCATGGTATCATCATTTCACCCACATAATATGTGCTAAAAAGTTGAGAGGGTTACGGCAAAAACTGTATGCACTTCGTGTACAAAATGGACAATCTCTTTCGAAGTATCAGGGTTTCAGACGCAAACTCATCTGTTACAAAGGGATTTCATTTTTTTGAATTATTTGAACTCCATACTTTTTGTGTGTTCAAAATGCACCATTCAAAGCCACATCATCAATTTTCAACCCTTTCTGACTTCATTTAGTATTTTTCATGCACTAACTGGTTTTTTTGAGCTAAATAACCCTGAAATGGAAATGCACTTCAAATGAACTCTGAAAAGATTGAAAGTTGGCATGGTATCATCATTTCACCCACATAGCATGTGCTAAAAAGTTGAGAGGGTTATGGCAAAAAATGGATCCACTTCATGTACAAAATGGACAATCTCTTTCGAAATATCAGGATTTCGGACGAAAACTCATCTGTTACGAAGGGATTTTATTTTTTTGAACTCATTTGAACTCCAGACTATTTGTGTGTTCAAAATGCACCATTCAAAGTCACATCATCAATTTTTAACCCTTTCTGACTTCATTTGGTATTGTTCATGCACTTACTGATTTTTTGAGCTAAATAACCATGAAATTGAAAAGCACTTCAAATGAACTCTGAAAAGATTGAAAGTTGGCATGGTATCATCATTTCACCCACATAGCATGTTATAAAAAGTTGAGAGGGTTACGGCAAAAACTGGATGTGCTTCGTGTACAAAATAGAAAATCTCTTTCTAAGTATTAGGGTTTCGAACAAAAACTCATGTGTTTCAAAAGGCATTTCATTTCTTCACATGTCACTGAAATGATATAGTTGTGGAGAGAAAGTCTTCACTTTTTCTTCGGTTGTGTCCTTTGCTTACTGCGCCGTAACCATGGATAATCTTCATCGTTTAACAGGGTGATTGGTTTAGCCTTGACTTTGAAGGGAGGAATTTCATGAAACTTTTCATAATCTTCAGACATGTCTATCTTGCCCTCCAATCCCACGATGTCTCTATTTCCTGAAAGAACTATGTGGCGCTTTGGCTCATCATATGATGTATTCACTTCCTTATCTTTTCTTTTTCTCGGTATGGTAGACATGTCCTTCACATAGAAAACCTGCGCCACATCATTGGCTAGGACGAATGGTTCGTCTGTGTACCCAAGATTGTTCAGATCCACTGTTGTCATTCCGTACCGTGGGTCTTCCTGTACCCCGCCTCTTGACAGATTGACCCATTTGCACTGAAACAAAGGGACCTTGAAATCATGTCCATAGTCAAGTTCCCATATGTCCACTATGTAACCATAATATGTGTCCTTTCCCTCTTGGTTGCTGCACCAAAGCGGACACCGCTGTTTTAGTTGGTGCTCTTTTCATCTTGGGCGATCGTGTACAATGTATTCCCATTTATCTCGTACCCTTTGTAAGTCAATACAGTCGAAGATGGTCCCCTGCCCAACGAGTACAGCTCATCAGAAACAGTGTTGTCACCCATGAGACGTGTTTTTTCAGTCCGCTCCTAGCGTGCCTTTTCCAGTCAGTCTCCCCTCATACCGCGATTGAGGAAGACCATTCTTCTTCAGGTCAGGAATGAAGTCAACATAAAACCCAATGACATCCTCTGTTTGATGGCCCATGGAGAGGCTTGCTTCTGGCCTAGCGCCGTTACGAATATATTTCTTTAAGACTCCCATGAACCTTTCAAAGGGGAACATATTGTGTAGAAATACAGGACCGAGAACGACAATCTCGTCGACTAGATGAACTAGGATGTGCGTCATGATATTGAAGAAGGACGGTGGGAACACCAGCTCGAAAGTAACAAGACATTGCACCAAATCACTCCTTAACCTTGGCAGGATTTTTGGATCGATCACCTTGTGAGAGATTGCATTGAGGAATTCACATAGCTTCACAATGGCTAATCGAACGTTTTCCGGTAGAAGCCCCCTCAATTCACATAGCTTCACAATGGCAGGATTTTTGGATCGATCACCTTCTGAGAGATTGCATTGAGGAATTCACATAGCTTCACAATGGATCGCATTGAGGAATTCACATTGCGTCATAATATCTGACAGTCATGAGACTTTAAGTTCTGGAACTTTTTCTCTGCCATATTTATTATTCCCTTTATATTCGACGAGACGCCAGACGGGACCTTCATATTGAGCAGGCATTCAAAGAAGATTTCCTTCTCTTCTTTGGTAAGAGTATAGCTGGCAGGACCTTCATACAGCTTTGGATTCATGTCGTCTTTTTCATGCACATGTTGTTGTTCCTCCCGTGCCCTCGGTGTATCTTTTGTCTTCCCATACACTCCCAAGAAGCCTAGCAGGTTCACGCAAAGATTCTTCGTCACGTGTATCACGTCGATTGTAGAGCGGACCTCTAGGTCTTTCCAATAGGGTAGGTCCCAAAATATAGATTTCTTCTTCCGCATGGGTGCGCGTCCCACATCATTAGTCGGAACAGATAGTCCGCCAGGACCCTTTCCATATTACTTGTAAATCATTGACCATATCAAGTATGTGATCACCAGTACGGAGGGCGGGCTTCTTCTGGTGATCCGCCTCACCTTTGAAATGTTTTCCATTCTTTCGACATTGATGGTTGGTCGGAAGAAATCGACGATACCCCAGGTACACATTCTTCCTACATTTGTCCAAATATATACTGTCGGTGTCATATAAACAGTGTGTGCATGCGTGGTATCCCTTGTTTGTCTGTCTTGAAAGGTTACTGAGAGCAGGCCAATCGTTGATGGTTACAAACAGCAACACATGTAGGTCAAATTCCTCCTGTTTGTTCTCATTCCACACACGTACTCCTCTTCCATTCCATAGCTGTAAAAGTTCATCAACTAATGGCCTTAGGTACACATCAATGTCATTGCCAGGTTGCTTAGGGCCTTGGATGAGCACTGGCATCATAATGAACTTCCGCTTCATGCAGAACCAAGGAGGAAGGTTATACATACATAGAGTCACAGGCCATGTGGTATGCTGGCTGCTCTGCTCCCCAAAAGGATTAACGCCATCTGCACTTAAACCAAACCATACGTTCCTCAGGTCACCTGTAAAGTGACTCCACTTTCTCTCGATCTTTCTCCACTACGACTCGTTAGTGGGTGCTCTCAACTTGCCGTCTTTTTGACGGTCTTTTTTGTGCCATTGCATCAACTCAGCATGCTTTTTTTTCCGAATAGACGTTTCAACCATGGTATTATAGGAGCATACCACATCACCTTGGCAGGAACCCTCTTCCCGGTGCGCTGGCCCTCAACATCATCAGGGTCATCTCTTCTGATCTTATACCGCAATGCACCGCATACTGGGCATGTGTTCTGTTCCTCGTACTCACCGCGGTAGAGGATGCAATCATTAGGGCATGCATGTATCTTCTGCACCTCCAATCCTAGAGGGCATACAACCTTCTTTGTTGCGTACATGTTGTCGGGCAATTCGTTATCCTTTGGAAGCTTCTTCTTCATTATTTTCAGTAGCGAACTCAATCCCTTGTCAGATACACCATTGTCTGCCTTCCATTGCAGCAATTCCAGTGTGGTATCAAGCTTTTTGTTGTCATCTTCGCAATTTGGATACAACCCTTTTTTGTGATCCTCTAACATGCGATCGAACTTCAACTTCTCCCTTTCACTTTCACATTCTCTCTGTGCATCAACAATGACCTGGCGAAGATCATCATCGGGCACATCGTCTGGTTCCTCTTGATCTTCATCTTCCCCCATTGCAGCATCACCGTATTCAGGGGGAGGGTAGTTGTCGTCATCCTCTTCTTCTTCGTTGTCTTCCATCATAACCCCTCTTTCTCCGTGCTTGGTCCAAACATTATAGTGTGTCATAAAACCCTTCTGAAGCAGGTGGAAGTGAAGGGTTTTAGAGTTGGAGAAAGACTTTGTATTCTCACAGACAGTACATGGATAAGGCATAAAACCATTCTGCTTGTTTGCCTCAGCCGCTTCGAGAAAATTATGCAGGCCCTTAATATACTCGGAGGTGCGTCGGTCACTATACATCCATTGCCGGTTCATCTGCATGCGTTATATAATAAAGTGTATTAAAAACCATTACAACATATCATGAATAGAGAAGTAAACAATAATAAAAGTAAGAAAATCGTACGAATAAGTATATTTTCTTTTAGCAAGAAGATAAGATCAAGAGGCTCACCATGCGCGGGCGATCGATGGGCGGTTTCAAGACGGGGACGGGACAGGACGGACCGCCAAATCTAGACAAATTTTGACGAAAATGGAGTTTGGACAAGGAGCTTCGAGAGGAGAAAGCTTAAGTTTGGCTTAGGCATTTCATCAAACACCTCATGTGCATAGGAGGTGAGCTAGAGCACCACAAAGCTCTCCCCTCGCCGGCCAAAAAAAAACAGAGCAGTGTGGAGTGCTCTGCTCGCTGGCGAGGGGGTATATATAGGCATCTCATTGGTCCCGGTTCGTGGCTGGAACCGGGACTAAAGGACCCCTTTGGTCCCGGATCCAGCCACGAACCGGGACCAATGGTTGTGGGCCAGGAGCGAGGCACGTTGGTCCCGGTTCGTGTCTGGAACCGGAACCAAAGGTTCCAGATGAACCGGGACCAATGCCCCACATGGCCCGCCCAGCCCCCTGGCCTCACGAACCGGGACCGCTGTCCCCATTGGTCTCGGTTCGTGATTGAATCGAAACTAATGGGCTGGCCCGGCCTGAACCAATGCCCTGTTTTCTACTAGTGTTATGTTAATTTACACCGTACTATGTGCTTTGAGAAGAAAACAGTGTAGTTGTTATGCATGAGCACACCTTCTGCATAGCGGTTAATTTGGGGGAAATGGCACATTCAGACTGATTTTAGTGATCTATCGATTGCTCTGAACCTTGGTTTGTCACCATAGTTTAGATTCGTGATTGTTGTTATGGCATTGAGAAGTGGGATCCTAGAGGGGCTAGAGTCTGTGCAATATAGGAAAATGCTAACGATGTCCTGTGAGAAGTTGAGATCATTTAATTATGTGTGTATCAATAATACATTCTAAGGCAAACCAAAACTTGAGATTTTGGTTCAGTTTCAGCTCTTGCCTTCCCACATAAATTAAGATACCAATTGAGCAGGGTACCTTTAGTTCCTAGTTGTCATGATAAAATTACTGAACCTGACATCTACAGAAATATATTCCTTTCATAATCTCTTGCTTTTCCTTGATGAGCAGCAACTTATAGTGAACTTGTATATTTCAGATTTTGCTTTTTCCAGTTATTTTTTTTGTGGACATGTATGACACCAACTTATAATATTTATGGTGAACATTTAAAGCAGTGCCTGACAAAAGAAGGGGGGCAAACCTACTAACCAGCGGGATCTGAACGACGTGTGGATTTCCAGAAGGTATTTTCTTATACTGTTAGACACTGTTTGATATTGATATCATGCATTCTTGCTAGACTTAATTGTTTCCTATGAAGTTCAATTCCTGGAACACCTATTTTGTTTCCTATGATCCACATGCGAGGCATAGAAAGGGTTCTATTTTGATGTTAGTACTTGCTGAAATCCGATGTAACACGCTGCATATGTACACTTGCATGTAGGCATACGGAGAAGTACTTACAAGGTCTTGCCAGATTCCTAGAATGCATTTAGTAATTGTTCAGTTGAGAACAAAATCTTATGTCCTTGTAGGCCGTCGAACTTGGTCATGAGCCTTTTTTCGCAATTAACACTTATATTTAGCTAGGGAGACATCTCATGCATCTGACGCATCTCAAGTAAAGCATGGTTGTGCAGACTTTTAGCTTCATTTTTATCAAGCTATACTTATGTAAAGCATCTGCTCTTATATACTTTATGAGATGAAGGCAGAAGGGACTGTTAGTTAAGAACAATTGCATATTTGTAATTCCAGCAAGAGAGAAAATGGTACAGTTAAACATTTGGATTGAAGCAATAGATCAACAGAGCATTTGTTCTGCAGTCTAACGAGATAAGATGAAGATTCTTCTAAATGACTGAAATTCAATTTTACTGTAATGATATGTGCTAAAATCAACCTCTATACAGTGGTTATATACGGAATTAATTTTATAAACACAAATAGATACTTCAAAATGCCACTGTTGCCAGTTTACCATTTATGTGTTTTACGACCTGATATTTTTAGTTGTAGAAGTTGTTGCCACGTACTTTATTCAACTAGGTACCTCTGTTGCTCTGCGATCATGAGCAGCTCCATGCCTTCTGCAGGCCAGTCTCTTTTTTTCAGGACCAGGTGTGCTACAATTACTACTTCCTACTGATTTGTCCACATTTTCTCTGTCCTACTCCTCTCTTTTCATTTAATCCCTCGAATTTCTAGTCATTGTCTATGCAGATTCTCTCTTACCTGTACCTACAAGGTGTTCGATGAAAATCTAAGCAAGTTGCAAGGAAGATTCATCTATGTAGTATCCAAGCTCTGTTGTCTTTGCTTAATAACTTCTTTTTCAAAAATTTGGTTGCATTCAATGATTAATTCCTCTGATGCCAATGCGGCAATATCTCACGTCTGAATTCTCATTTGTCTTTGCCAGTTACATAGTTGTTTACATGCCACCTGGATATTGGAGTAGCATAGTATCTGGGAAAATGCTTTTACTTTTTAGTCATTTGTGCGCCACATCTCGTATCGTTGGTCCTTTCTAAAGGCCAATATGAAAGGGCAACTTATATATGTCAAGTCGCATGGGTACTTTAGTAGGTACTTTCAGATTTTGATATTACTCTATTGCTAGAATTTCCTTTCGAACATTGCAATTAGCTTTTATCATAGCATGGTAAGTATTGAGAAATTTGTTCTTCTACCTCCCAGGTAAACTGGAAGTATTGTAGTATTCAAGCAGGAACCATGTTCCAATTGCATCCTGGGGATTTTCATCCTTGTTCTAGCTTCACTGAATAATGTTTGCTGTGGCAGATAAAGACTAATGTTTGCACTTGCCTGACTCTATCCCAAATTGGTTTGTTTACTAATGTTGCATTTGTAGCATTTCTTATCTTTCCATAGTTAATTTGTTATTGGAATTTGGTTATTGATCAGGTAAGGAAAGTGTTGAGATATACGTAAGTGTATAGGATTCTTTGTACTTTCCTTGTACTCCAAGCCATCTGGCTCCTATAAATATACATGACAGGCCACCCTATTGAGGTGTGCAATCTCTCTACATGGTATCTGATCCTCACGTTCCTCACCCTAAACCCTAGCCGCCGCCGCACCTCTCCTCTCATCTAGCCGCCGCCGCACCCCTCCTTCCATCTAGCCGCCGCCGCTCCTCCTCCCATCTAGCCGCCGCCGCTCCTCCTCCCAACCGCGGCCGCCCCACCCCTCCCTCTCCCTCCCACCACCTCGCCGCCCCGCTAGGGCACGCTTCCGCCCACCATGTCCGGCACCTTCGCCTCGTCCCGCTCCAGCAGCACCAACCCCTTCGCCGGCCCCGATGTCGCCGTCATCCGCGACGTGCGCATCCTGGAGCGCGTGCCGGTGAAGCTCTCCCACACCGCGGCCAACTTCTTCGCGTGGAAGACCTACTTCGGGCTTCTTTTCCGCGGGTACGATCTCCTTGATCATGTGGACGGCACCTACGAGGTCTTCGCCATGCCACACGACCCCGAGTGGTCCACCATCGACGCCACCATTATCCGCTGGTTCTTCCAGACCATCTCCGCCGACATCTTCCACACCATGGTCCGAGACGGTGACTCCGCGCACGCCGTGTGGCAGAAGATAACCGACCTCTTCACCGACAACAAGCTCCAGCACATCACGTTTCTCCGGTAGGAGTTCTTTGGTCTTCACCAGAACGATCTCTCAGTCGATGAGTTCTGCCTGCGCCTCAAGACCCTCTCCGACGAGCTGCGCGACTTGGAGTTCCCCATCTCCGACGAGCTCCTCCTCTCCACGCTCACCGCTGGTCTCGGGGAGGATCTCAGCAACGCCGCCTCCAACCCCACGCTGCTCACCACGCCGTCCTTCGAGAAGGCCGTGGCATACCTCCGGCTCGAGGAACAGCGCCTGAAGCACATGCGGGCGCGCGCGGCTCACACCGCTTTCGCCGTTGGCCTCTCCCACGGCGACTCCGCCGCCCCTCCAGCGCCGCCACCCACCCGCCCACCAGCTCCTGTGCCCGCCGGTGGTGGCAACGGCGGCAATGGCGGCCGCCAGCGTCGCAAGGGCCGCAACGGCGGCCCCCGCGTCGCGGCACCCGTCTCGGCGCCCCCTCCTGGGTCCGCGCCCACCCCGCTCTGGACGCTCGGCCACAATCCGTGGACCGGGGTTGTCCACGCCTACACGATGCCGGTGCCGCGCGCCCCGCTGCCTGGTATTCTCGGTCCTCGTCCCGGCGCTCACCAGGCGTTCTTCGCCGCCCCGCAGCATAGCGCGCCGGTCTACCCCACGCCCGATTACTCCACCACGCCATCACCGGACCCTGCTCTTCTCCAACCTCTTCAGTCCAACCCCGCCACCACCTACGGTGGCAGCGGCGACTGGTTCATAGACACCGGCGCATCCGCTCACATGACCTCCAACGCCGGTAACCTTACCTCTTCCTCTCTCATCACCACTTCTTCCCACATCATCGTTGGCAACGGTCATGCTCTTCCTATTACTCACACCGGCTCCACCTCCTTTCCTTCCACCTCCAAACCCCTTTCTCTCCATAATGTTCTTGTTTCTCCCCATCTCATTCAGAATTTAGTCTCCGTTCGTTCTCTTACTCGTGATAATTCTGTAACTGTGGAGTTTGATGCCTCTGGTTTTTCTGTGAAGGATGGACGTACCGCATGCTCCTCCACCGATGTGACAACTCCGGCGGCATGTACCCTGTCATGCCCGCCTCTGTCCATACCCGCCACTTCGCCTTCTCCGCCGGTGTCGACCTTTGGCACGCACGCCTTGGCCATCCTAGCTCCACAGCTGTCCGTCACATACTGCATGGTTTTTCGTTCTCATGTAATAAATCAGAGGCTCACTCTTGTGATGCATGTCGTCTCGGCAAACTTACTCTTTTGCCGTTTAGTTCGTCTACCACCACCGCATCTTTTCCATTTCAATTAATTCATAGTGATGTATGGACCTCCAGTTCCCAGTAATTCGGGCTACACTTATTATCTTGTGGTTTTGGATGATTATTCGCACTTTGTGTGGACTTTTCCCCTTCGCCGCAAATCCGATGTACCTGCCATCCTCACCTCCTTTTACTCTTATGTCGCTACACAGTTTAGTCGCCCCATCCACGCCCTGCAAACTGACAATGGCAAAGAATTCGACAGCCTCGCCGTCCGTCACCTCCTCGCTACCCATGGCACTGTCTTCCGTCTCACTTGTCCATACACCTCACCGCAAAACGGTCATGCTGAACGCATCCTCCGTACCCTCAATGATTGCGTCCGCACCCTTCTTTTCCATGCCCACATGCCACCTCGCTTTTGGCCCGATGCTCTCTCCACCACCACTCTCCTCCTCAATCTTCGCCCATGTCGTACACGGTGGCAGTATACACCTCATCACCTTCTTTTCGGCACGCCACCCTCTTATGACCATCTCCGCACCTTCGGCTGCTGCTGCTATCCAAATATTGCTGCCACTGCTCCCCACAAACTCGCCCCCCGTGCTCTTCCTTGTGTGTTTCTCGGGTACCCCGCCAACACTAAAGGTTTTCGCTGCTATGATCCGGTCTCCCATCGCGTCATCACATCCCGGCATGTTGTATTTGATGAGTTTGTGTTTCCCTTTAAGCAGGACACTTCGGCGGCCCCCTTGGTGACTGGTGGCGCACCACCTCCGACAGGTTCCCCACCGGCCGGTCCTCCTCGACGTCCGGCGACGTTGACACCGGTCGCCCCCGACTCGTCCGCGACCACACCACCTCCCGTGGTGTCCACTGCACCGCGGTCGCCTGCTAAGCCCGGTGGCCCCGAGCCTACCACGCCGGCCTCCTCGCCGCGCCCGTCTACGGTTCCGCCATCGTCTCCGACGTCGGCCTCGCCCGCGCCGTCCGCCTTGGCGCTGGCCTCGGCGCCCTCGTCCTCGGCACCGGCGCCGCCCGTGCCGGCCACGGCGTCGCCCGCGCCGCCATCCAACGCCATCATCACCCGGGCTCGTGCCGGCGTGCGTCGGTCGTCGACTCGGTATCCGGCCGACCTATACGTATGTACGGCGTCCACCTTTTCGCCGGTGCCCACTTTGGTTTGGGCTGCCCTTCGTGATCCGCGGTGGTATGCGGCCATGAAGGACGAGTTCGACGAACTGCAGCGGGACCGGACGTGGACGCTTGTTCCGCGCCCTCCACGCGCCAACGTCATCACCGGCAAATGGGTCTTCAAGCAAAAGCTACACCCTGATGGTACACTCGAGCGGTACAAGGCTCGTTGGGTCGTTCGTGGCTTCCGGCAACGTGCCGGCGTCGACTTCACCGACACCTTCGCCCCGGTGGTCAAACCGGGCACCATCCGGACGGTCCTTCACCTTGCGGCGTCTCGTGATTGGCCGGTACATCAGATGGACGTCTCCAACGCTTTCCTCCATGGCCATATCTCGGAGCAGGTGACTGCCAGCAGCCAACTGGGTTCGTCGACGACCAGCGCCCCGATCATGTGTGCCTGCTCTCCCAGTCGCTCTATGGGTTGAAGCAAGCACCGCGTGCTTGGTACCAGCGCATCGCGGCGTTTCTTCATCAGCTCGGCTTTCGTGCCACGCGCTCCGACGCCTCTCTGTTTGTCCTTTGCCAAGGACAGCACATGGCCTACCTCCTACTCTACGTTGACGACATCATTTTGACAGCAAGCACCGTAGAGTTTCTTCGACAGATCACCGCTCGTCTTCGAGCTGAGTTTGCCATCAAGGACCTTGGCCCACTTCATTACTTCCTCAGTCTCGAGATTGTACGCCGAGCAGACGGGTTCTTCGTCCATCAGCGGAAGTACGCCCACGATGTTCTCGAGCGCGCTGGGATGCTTAATTGTCACCCCGCGCCCACTCCCGTCAACACCAAGGCCAAGCTCTCCGCCACTGATGGCGCGCCGTTTTCGGATGCGTCCTTTTATCGCTCCATCGTCGGTGCCCTCCAGTATTTGACGCTCACTCGGCCGGAGCTTCAGTATGCGGTTCAGCTGGTGTGCCTCCACATGCATGCACCGCGTGATGCCCACTGGTCCGCTGTCAAGCGGATCCTCCGGTACATCCATGGCACCATGGAGCTTGGACTCACCATCACCGCCTCACCATCGACGGACATCGTCGCCTACTCGGACGCGGATTGGGCAGGCTGCCCCGACACTCGACGCTCTAAGTCTGGCTACTGCGTCTACCTCGGCTCGTCGCTTATCTCTTGGTCGTCCAAGCGACAACCTATCGTCTCACGATCCAGCGCCGGGGCCGAGTATCGCGCCATGGCCAATGCCGTGGCGGAGTGTACCTGGCTGCGTCAGCTATTCTCCGAGCTTGCCTGTCCTGTCGACAAGGCCAATGTTGTCTTCTGTGACAATGTCTCTGCTGTCTACCTCTCCGCCAACCCCGTTCATCATCGGCGTACGAAGCATGTTGAGCTGGATATCCACTTTGTTCGCGAGCAGGTTGCTCTCGGTCACGTTCGAGTTCTTCACGTGCCGACCTCTCAGCAGTTTGCGGACATCATGACGAAGGGCTTACCGACCACGATTTTTTCTGAGTTTCGGTCCAGTCTATGTGTCACTGCCGACCCTTCGACTGCGCGGGGGGGGGGAGGGGTTGAGATATACGTATGTGTATAGGATTCTTTGTACTTTCCTTGTACTCCAAGCCATCTGGCTCCTATATATATACATGACAGGCCACCCTATTGAGGTGTGCAATCTCTCTACAGAAAGAAATCTTCAAGTCTCAGGTTTTTCAATAACCATCCCCCCATGGTGGTAAGCTCTCCCAACAACTCATAATGTAAACTGACTCAGATCAGGTCTATTTTTTTTCCTTTTTCTGCTGTAAAAAAAACTTTCCACCGAGCACACTAAAGTGCAGCATTCAATAAATATACTTCATGATATTCTATTCAAATAAAGTAATATATCATGTTCTTGAAGTTTTGTCATCAGTGCCTTATACATGTGCACCATGGCCATAAGTACGAGCAGCATGCATATGTGCATCGAGTCCTCCAACATGAGAGGAATAGGAGAGATAAAAGCGGGTCGACAATGAAAATTGACATGGCAAGGCGTGCGGTTACTTCTAGTGGTTAACTGTACCTGAATGGAGTGCCTTCTTGAGTAGGTGTTTTAGGACTACCTTGCCTTGTGAAGTGATAGTTGTTGTCAATGATATGAGTTATACAAGTTTTTATGGTGTCATTGTATTTATGACTATGCAAATGTAATCACAACTTCTTTACATTTTGCAGGAAAGACATGCAAGCGGACGAGTAACCATGAAGCCTCGGATTCAGGATATTTTGTGCAATGGTGATTGAATCGTTGGAGATACATTTTACCTCTCATTTTGTAAACCCACATTGTGTCTGAGACAATAAACCATAATATCTCCTCTATTTAATTAGGTACATTAGCTCATGGGAAATTTGGATGGTTAACATGTTAATTAATATGTGTTACAATTGTTTGGTTATGGTTTATTATTGCTAGAGGACATGCATGCTATTGTTATGAAATATCTTGATTGATATTTTGGTGGCAGCGCAAATGTAAGCTATGGGAGGGCTATTGGATGTTCGTTGGCAAAACAAATCCCTTCGGACAGTCTATCGAGGAAGCTATTGCCAGGGCCAACGAGTAGTTGGACGGGAAAACAAACCCCATCGGACTGTTGGTAGGGAAAGCACGTGGCATGCCCAATAGACTGTTGGTCGGAAATAATAACACCGTCAGATAGTCGGTCAGGAAAGGCTCATGGCAAGCCCAACGGACTGTCGGTCGGGAAAGGCCCATGGCAGGCCCAACAGATTGTTGGTCGGGAAAGTTGTCCTATAGCTGACAAGCAAACGGTCTGGACTTTTCCCAACAGACGTTGTTGGTTGGCAATAGTTTTTCCCAACCGACTATCTGTTGGTGGAAGCTGTTTTCCTGTCCAACCTAGCTGTTAGAGATGTAGTGTTGTGGTGTAGTGCATTTATTAAACACAAATCAGAATTATAGCCAGTTGTACGTGAGCCATTGTACCAAAGTTAAAAGTACAAAAAATATCAGTTCGGTAGTCAACAACAAGCTTGGTAAATGAACCTGGCAGACAAATCGGCAAAAGAATAAGTTGATTGGGATTTAGAATCATGTCCTAGGGCTCAGCCGTGGCTTAATTACTCGTTTTGGCTCTCCGGAGCAAATCGGCAAAGTATGGACTGATTGACTGCAACAGCGACTCTTTCTCTGTCTCATGAATTGGAAGAAGCAGCGGCAGCAGCAGGAACCAGCACATGTTCGTCGATCTACCACCGTCTCGTACCCCTGTCGCTCCCGAAGTACGGGCCTCCAATAATATGATAGACCACTTGTTGATGCCTAATTGCCGACTGTGCTGATAGAGTGACTATGGATGAAAATTGACCACATGGAGTGAGAATTTCATGAGGGTGTCGGGGCACCAGGGGAACTGTTACACCGTATACGGTGCATGTGATGTGTTTCAATTCAACTTGGTTCACACTTGTCGATATATTGTATCGTGTAACAGATCAAAATATATTTATTTACGCTTTTAACATTTCACTCTAAATTGGTCCCAAAATCGAAGCTTGTTAGATTATGTTCCAATCTTGAACAAAAACTCCAAACAACAACGACATGTAGAATCTCCCGAGTCGCTCCCGCGGGCGAGGAGGAGAAACCTACCGCCGCCGCCGGGGTCCCCTCCTCCCTCTCCCCACTCCCTCGCCGCCGCCAGAGGGTGCGGCCGGGCAAAGCCCGGTCTACACCGGCGGCGGCGGGGTCTTCTTCGTCCCCTCGCGCGGGAGATCCGGCGCGGGCCAGATCTGACTGGCCGGGGCGCGGCGCTAGGTGACGGGCGCAGCGACACGATGGCGTGCAGGAGCGGTCGGCGACGACGTCCTGGCGCCGGTGGGACTGACGGCCATGTGGTGGTGGTGCTCGCTCCGGGATGGTCCGATCTCGAGCGGAGCGGCGGTCAGGGTGGCGTCCTTGGCCGGTGCGGCGTTGACCTTCGCCTCCATGGCCGGCCGGATGAGCGCTTCGGCGGGCAGCCTGGCTTGGGGATGGCTGGTGGCGGCGATTTGGCGCCCGTCCAGATCCGATCTGGATCGGCGGCGGCGTCAAGGCCCTGGTGGACTGTTCGGCAGCACCTCCGGGCAGATTTGTTCTAGCTGGTGCAGCCGGTGGTGGTGGTCATCTTCTTCGTCGTAGGTGGCTGGCCAGAGGCTGGGTGGTCGGATCTCGAGATCCGTCATCTAGTCCCGGCTGCGAGTTGGGGAGATAGAGTTGCCGGTGAAAACCGAGCCAACGGCAGGTGATGGCGGCGTTCTGCACCGTTACCTTGATGAAGGCATCGTCGTGTAACTTCTGTCGACCCACTCGTGCTGCTCCGGGGGAAACCCTAGGATTTGGTGTTCCAGATCGGATGATGGCGGCATTGTGGTATCGTTCCTTTCTTGGGAGCATCGTTCGTGGAGCAGCGCTGGAGGACAGAGGCAAGAGGTGGAGTGGCTTCGTCTTGAACGGAGCTACGATGGAGATGTCAAGTCATGTCTGGCCGACAGGTGCTACGCTCTGTCATGCTTGGCCGACAGGTGCTACGCACAACAAATCTTCCAGAGTCTCTGCGTCGGGATGGACGAGCGCAGGGCGGTGGAGTCGTTGGACGCCATGGTGGCGTCGACGGATGGCCAGGACTGTCAAGGATGATGTGGATCTCTCTCTTGAAGACGGGACAGCGGTTTGATGATGATGGCGGCCTCTAAAACGTGTGCATGTGGTATACGCTTTAGGTCTGCTGCACTGGTTGTACGTTCCGATACGTTATATGGATGGATCGGCGACGACATCGATTATAGATATGGGGAGTGAGAGCACTCCACATTATCAAGTTTGTAGGGGTGAGTGAAGACTTCAGGTGGCTTGATTTATGTTCTCGATTATAGATATGGGGAGTGAGAGCACTCCACATTATCAAGTTTGTAGGGGTGAGTGAAGGCTTCAGGTGGCTTGATTTATGTTCTTGTCAGACCTTAGTGAAATAATTAATAAAGATGGTTGCATGCATCAATTGATGCAGAGGCGGGGGTTTAACCTCCTTTTCTAAAAAATAAAAACACACGACATGTGCGTGTCCATCAACATGTGTCCGTCATCGAGGCTCGGCAATGCCATGCCATAGATACACGGCGATGCGGTAGATGCAACACCACTCGTCCTCATTCCCTCCAGCTAGCTTCTGCTCCCAGACGGTACCCCCAAGAGGTAGAAAGGCCATGAAGGCCTCGTAATCACCTTGTCCGGGAGTCCCATACCTAGGGTTTTCTTTGGAGCATCCGGATTGAGGTGACAACGACCGATGATGCCTTCGACAAGGAAACGACGCCCGATACGTTGCCATTGTCCGCCATGACTGAGGTCAACACAGTTTTCATCAATAATCGAGCCATCTTTACCCCGCGAGTTACTGGATCCACGCTGATCCGCTCCATGAAGGAGAACGCAGCCGCCAAACTACCGACAGATGGCCACCATCCTCCTCACAACGCCCCTCCATGCACTGCCAGCCGACCACGAGCCACGTCAAGGTTGATCTGGCCGGCCGTCGACGACAGCCAGCACAAAGCAGTGTTGCACAACGAAACCCGCATCCTCCTGGCCATGGAGGTGAAGTCCACCACCTCACGGCCCAGGGATGGCGCCAGACATCCTCTATGGCCGAGATCGGATCCAACCGGGAGCAAGCACCACCACCATGATGCCACCAGTCCCATCGGCGCCTGGACGTCGCCAGTGACCTCTCTCGCAGGCCATCAGCCAGCACCACGCCCGGCCATTCAGATATGTCCCGTACCGGATCTCTGGCTAGAACACACCACATTAACCTGTACAGACCGGGAGCAGTCCTGACCCCACGATTAGTTCTCAGCGACATGCAAAACCCGAAGACGCCCAAAGCAGAGGACATTCATAAGTAGATCTCTGTTGGACCATGCTCTCTTCACACACATGTACATATCTACCTGATGAAGGTCACCATGGTTATTATATATGACTACATGAGGATGTATCTCCCTCATCCTAACCCACACAAGTGGCAAGATTGTACTGGTAGATTAAAGTATCAATAGCTCCCATATATATCATCCTCCTTGCGTACCACTAGCCTGGCTAATATACAATGCCACATATTGTCTTCATATGTTTGGTTCCGATAAATTACAAACAGAAGCAGAAGGTACCTGGAATCCAACACCTAGTGAAGCTCACGCTGTGAAAGAGTTTCGGATTCATCGATCATGTCTGCTCAGCCACTGGATCCATGAATCCTTCTTTATTGTAACCTTCATCCACTTTGTTGTTTTCATGGCATCGGCAGAGGTGTAAAGTCCAGACTTTCACTGTACTTTGTAGCGAGGCACGGCTAGCAAAGTTGGCCGTATACCTTTACTGATTGATCAATTAATTTGGTGGTGGGATAAGATAGGCGTTAAACTACATTCTTTTCGCGCCTTTGCATTTTCATGTTGTGTATTATAAAAGGCCGATTTGGTTGAGCCAACCTGATCTGTGATGCCAGTGATGTGGCCTGCCCGAAACTAGAGATCGATGTGGCCCAACCTGAGCTGCACCTACTGTACATGCTTGCAACAAAAAAGTCGCTATTTGGCCTGCCCGAAACTGTAGATGCTTGCAGCGACACTTCCTACTGTGTCGCTTAATGCGAGATATAATCGTTGCAAATCCGAGGGTTGTGCTAGTGATGTGGCCCAACCTCAGCTGCACCTTCTTTGTTTCCCCTTCCTAATCCTCTTCAGCCCATTTCCATGGCGAGCGTTCACATGCTGGATCTCAGAGGAAGCATCTGTCAGTGCTAGATTCTTTTGGGTGTGTTTAGTTTTTGCCTATAGATGCATGTTTACTTGCTAATTATTTGAGTATAATGTCATCATGCTGAATTTTAAAATCTGTGGAGACTAACATAATTAGTTCCTAGCCAAGTTACGAAATTCGATGATCAATAACTAAGGACTTGTTCGGCATTCCTCGGCTCCAAGAGCGGAGTGGCACATGCAGCTATAATTTGGAGAGCGGTTATAAGGCCGCTCCGCTCCGTGGAGTGTTGCCGAACAGGGCCTAAGAATGGTGGATAGATTCTTACAAATCCTTACGAACGAACTGCTGCAAATAAGATATAGCAGCCGTGCATCACGGTAAACACTATCATCGATGCAAGGAGACAATACTGGGGACAACCGAGATAGGTTGCACTCTGCTGTCACAACCCGTGAAAATGAAGACGTTTGGATTGAGTTTGGAGCCATCTCCCTGCAGCGGCTTGCCCGCCTCAAGTGCAAGCCAACTTTCAGCCTCATGGCAGTAGCAGTATATGCAGTTGCTCCTCCCTCCCTGTATCTCCGGGATCATGCAAGACAATGGCTGGGCTCTCTTGTCAGTGCTGATAAATATTGCCCAATTCTCTAGCTTGTCCACCTTCAGCCATAATGCAGGCTCAAATGATAGGTCAAGGCAGAAGATTTCGAAGGTTTCCCCCGAAACTATAATATGTCCCTGAAAGCCGACCAAGAGAAGCTTATCTCCACACACCAACAGCCATGCATTGGAAAGATGCCATTTATTAATCATGATCGACTGCATAGCTGGCAGTTCTTGCATGCTTATGTCAGGTGTCAAATGTAATTTCAGAATCTTGTGATCAGAATCCATGCCAGAGACTTGCCCTTTGAAGACCACAATTTGCTTGACTGTTCCATACGGAGTAGAACATCTCACGGGGTGAAAACATGCCCTCCCCGTCCCCAAATAGGGTAAAAACCCGCGGGGACGTGGGTTTCGGGGCCCCATTGCCATCTTGAATCTCACCCAAGAGTGGTTACCAACAGACCTTGCGATGATGGTGGTGACGGCGAACTCGGTGGTGGCTGGATGCTGCCGTCGCTTCCTCTTTTCCTCTGGCGGTGTGCTCGACGCAAGTGTGTCAGTTACGAGTACTAGTGCTTCACATCCAGTTTCCCAACTCGCACTCGCTCGCCCTACTTCGCCCCAACTCTGCGGGACCAAATATTTATATTTCTATGTGTAAGAGCATCTACAGCCAAACATCCGGATGCCTCAAACAGGTCTCAAACGTCCGGGTTGTGCGATGTCCCTCATATCCAGCCCAAATGTAGAGCAGAAATGAGGTCGTCCAGGCGAGCCCAGGTGCATTCGCCACGTCAGCCCAATCCACCGCTAGCCCGTCTTCTTCCCTAAAATACCTCAATCAAAAAATTCTACCCTCACTTCGCTCAGCTCAAGCTCCATCTTTTCTCCTCCCCTTCTCCAACTCGATTCAATCTAGTATTTCGCGAGCATGTCGAGCTTCAGCAGCCGCTCCGACGATGACATCGATGTCACTGAAGAGTTGGCCCTCCACATTGCGCTAGAGCGGTCACGGGTCAACACGGTGTGGGCGGGTGGGGAGCAGTTCCGGATTTGCTTCTCTGTCGGTGCAAGGCGAACGTCGAAACTAGCCCCACCTGACCCATAAGAGCTCCGTGAGGGCTGCTGAATCTGCAGCGCCCCTCCGTCGTCCACGTCCACGTCCCCGCCGACCGTTGCAAGGGCAGTGATGGGTTCCAGTTCTAACTCCGCCGCCCCAGATGTGCATGCCGTAATTGAAGGCGCGTGCCACTTGCCGTGAGAGGCAGCGGACAAGGAAGGGCGAGGCGGTGGAGCAATCCGTTCAGCATCACCGTACGTTGTCGGTAGTGTGCGATGAGGGGAGCGACGAATGACAACTATTTTGTATGAATAATTAACGAAAAAGCCATTGTGCTTGATAATGAACGAAAATGGCAAATATCTTGTATGAATTCTTATCTTCATTTGTAATCGATAGTTTCATTGTCCAAAACAGGGCAACACACAAACAAAAAAAGGTAGGGTAAGTGTGTGCCAAAATGAAAGAACTAATTAACATAGCCAACACACGTCCGTCTATCTGCCATGCTCTAGGGTTGGGCTGTGGCTTAGTTAATAGATTCAGTTTGTTGGGGCCGCCTCCACGCAGCGCCTCTTCTTTCTCACATCACCTCTCCACCATGGAAACAACTCAAAAACATACACACACATGTACCATGGAAGAGGAACATAATGGCTTTGCCAAAGACACTCCCTTGATGACCTATCGTGGGCTCGTGGCTACATGTTTTCTGATCTAGCCCTCACGGCCTCTTTTTCTCATTAACTTACAAGACTTTAAATAGAGGCGCACACGTACTATACTAGTGCTGATCTCCTCTCCACCAGTTGGCAGCTTGGGACACGAGCAACAACCTCTTGGTAATGCCCCACGATTGTAATACTGATTCCCTTTCCTAATACTCTCACCATTAAAATTGAACACAAACCCGTGGGAAAATAATCCAATCACCCACGAAAAGAACAACAGAATACACAAAAGCACGCTAAAATGCAAGATCTACTTCTCATATGAGGCGGAAGTCCTACAGCCTTGAAGCGGTCAAGTATGAATAGCGGCTTAACGAGAAATCAGGAAATTCATCTGTTGAATTGAGCAGCAAAGGAATCACCGTCCTGATGGCTTCTCCGAGTCATGCGTTCCTGACGGATCTAGCCAAATCTCCTCAGGTTTAGCAATAGTAGATACCCTGGTCCTCCCCATCTCCCCTCCGTTGTCCACCGCGCGGACGACCGAGAGAACCCAACTCTCCGCTGCCCGTCCTCCTCCTCCTTCCCGCTCCCCTCCGTCGCCGGTGGTCGGCGCCAGGCTAAGCCCGCGCGTGTGATGGTGACGGTGGAGGCATCGCCGTCTTACTCCGGGCCCGGGATGCGCGGGGTCTCCATTCTCGAGGATGAGGCCCTGATCGATGGTGGCAGCGCCGATCTGGCCCACGATGGCCTCCATCTGGAGTGCAGCGTCGTGGCGGCTGGCCGGTGACCCAGTGGCAGCCGTGACGGTGGACTGATCCGGGGCGGCCGCGGCGTCGGATATGGAAGTCCCCTTTCTCATCTATCGTTGTCCCGGTGGTTTGCGGCTGCAGACTCCGGTTATGGTGAGCCCTGGTGGTGTAGCTTGGTTCATGGGGAAACCTTGGCCGGTCTGGCCCGCCCGGTGGCGGCGTCGTCCATGGGTGCCCTTTCCTTTTGTGAAGGTGCAGTCGAGGGCCCAATTTACCCACCCGAATCTCCCGTCGCATGAAAACCTTCAATCCTCTTTGGATTTGGCGGGAGCGGTGCTATTCGCATCGTGACCTTCCTGGAGGTGTCGTCAGGGGCCTTGGAGCTCGGTTGGGAGTACAGAGGATCTGCAGGTGGAGGGGATGGGACTAGTGGCTGCATCTGGTGTTCGCGAAGGAGGAGCGGCATTGCATCTGACACGTCGACAAGGTCTCAGCAGCATGGAGCAGCGAGGTCTCGCTACCGGCGTGTGTTGATGGACGAGCGCAAGATGGTGGCATTGCTGGCGTCGTGGTGGCGACAGCGACAGCTAGACAGGCCAAGGTTGATGCGTCAGTACAGCTCTGAAGATGAATTGGTGGTAGGTGGCGGCCAAGGCCTTTGTGTGTGTGCCGGACTGGTGGGTACCCCATACTCGGCAAGTGGCTTGGTTGGGGCCTCAGGTCTTAGATGTTAGGCTTGGCTGCGAGGTCCGTTTGGTATTAGGCCCAGACTATCAGCATCCCTTCATCAACTCGATAGGAGTAGCGACATAAGTTGCCTAGACGGTGGCTTCAGACTTACTGTTGTATTGCTTTGTAAGGTCTTTAATGAATAATCAATAAAGTGGCTGAATGCATCGCGTAGATGCAGATGGGGGGAGGGGGTCTTTCTCCTTTTCAAACAAAAAAATGCATCCCTCACAACTTCACCCAGTGTTACATGGAACCATGACACTGACGAACAATCTCATGAACCACAAGTAAGAAATCTCGCTCAGTTCTGACGATGAATCTGTAGCAAATTCTCTAATTTCTTTCTTTGCCGAAACCATTGCGGGAGACTGCACAGCCAGCAGTGCAAACACATATGTTTGCCGAAAGATCGAATATCCATGAAGTGTGACAGGATCGAGAGTGTTGGCAGGGAAAAAGCAGCGTGCTGCACCCTTGTAGAACTTTTATAGGAATCTGTGACCACAATCTGCAAAAGCCAAACAACGATGGAAAGTTACTTTTGTTGCATTTAGAAAACATCCAGTAAACCCTAAACCATTTTCATATTTAATATCACGTTCAGACGTTCTTGTAACATCTCTGATTTCAGTTTTTGGAAAACATCCAGTACATTTTTTTCTATTCCTTTTACAATGCATACAGTTCATGGACCCCTACGATTGCAAGACACATAAATATGATTGATGATGCAGTTCATAAGAACTCATGATAGGCAAATATGATTGATATATGTGTGTATTAACTATATTGAATCCTAACTGATATATGATCAAGAAACTACAGTACATCACACCGATGAAAGGGTACTAAAGCTTGGCATGAAAGTTTTATCTGAAGAGGAAGCTTATTTATTTATAAAAAGTATGCTAAAACTATCGGTTTTCGCATCAGAAGAAACAGTGGCCATAAAGTGACGAACTCTTCTACAATGCAGCAACGGACACTTACATGCTCGCATCAAGCACTAGTAGAAAACAGGGCATTGGTTCGGACCGAGCTAGCACATTAGTCCTGGTTTAGTCACGAACCGGGACCAGTGCAGGCAACAGTCCCGGTTCGTGAGGCCAAGGGGCCGGGCGGGCCACGTGGGGCATTGGTCCCGGTTCGTCTAGAACCTTTGGTCCTGGTTCCAGACACGAACCGGGACCAATATGCCTCGCTCCTGGCCCACAACCATTGGTCCCGGTTCGTGGCTGGATCCGGGTCCAAAGGGGGTCCTTTAGTCCCGGTTCCAGCTACGAACCGGGACCAATGAGATGCTTATATATACCCCTCGCCAGCGAGCACTCCACATTGCTTTGTTTTTCAGGCCGGCGAGGGGAGAGCTTTGTGGTGCTCTAGCTCACCTCCTATGCACATGAGGTGTTTGATGAAACGCCCAAGCCAAACTTAAGCTTTCTTCTCTCGAAGCTCCTTGTTCAAACTCCATTTTCGTCAAGATTTGTCTAGGTTTGACGGTCCGTCCTGTCCCGTCCCCGTCCTGAAACCGCCGTCGATCGCCCGCGCGTGGTGAGCCTCTTGATCTTCTTACTTTTATTGTTTGTTATTATATACCATAACCATGGCACTATATAATATCTTCTTGCTAAAAGAAAATATACTTACTCGTATGATTTTCTTAATTTTCTTATTGTTTGATATTATATAGTGCCATGGTTATGGTATCCGCCCACGTCGGCCCTCGTCCAGTCTATGATTCAGATGTGTTATATTATCTTTTGTATAACTATTTCACATATCTAATGTCTATGACAATTAATTATGCCACCAACTTGACGTAGATGTTTTTATCTATAGGAAGTAGTTGAACCAGAAATTCCAACCAACTATGCAATTCTGCTCGAGAAGTTAACGGAAGCTGAAAAAGAAATCGATCATTTTGAAGAAAAATTGAAAAGAACTGAAGATGACAAGATGGGATTGGAGTTGCATGTTGCCGATATCGTCGATGATCACAAGACCAAGATGGATGCAATGCGCTTGAAGCTTAGAAAAGTTAGAAAATATGTCATTCATACTGAGGCTTGGTATCATTATGTCGTTGGATCAATTGGTAACTTAGTAGCAGTTATGATTGCATTTGTTGTTGCATTTAATTCGTTTATGTAGTTTCGTTGTATGTTTTAATTAGATGCTCTAGAGAGCTATATGTTGTTCAATAATGACAACTATGTATGAACTGTAAGTATTTATTTTGGTCATTATTCTACTTTGGCTTTGATGTGATGATGAATTTCTATTAATTTGGTCACTTCTCTATTCATGATATGTTGTAATGGTTTTTAATACACTTTATTATATAACGCACGTAGATGAACCGACAAGTGCTAGTTAGGCACCTAACTAGCATTTTGAATTTATGTCAAATTTCGTGTATAAGGGCATCTATTTTCACTATGAGAGGAGCTTGAGAGGTCAAGCGCATCGGGGCTCATAAACAGGTGTTGTCTCCCCTCGACTAGCAAGGTGGGACTAAACATCTGCTGCTTCCCCGCCGGCCGACGAAAAGGGACCAGTGGTCCCGGTTGGTGGCACCAACCGGGACCAATGCCCCCCTTTCCTCCTGGTTGGTGCCACCAACCGGGACCCGCGGAGGGAGCGGGCACCCATGGAGGTGGTACGTCACCGTGTCAGGGAGGAGGACGAGCACGTCCGTCGATACATGGCGGCGTTGGACGCCCGGTTCGACAATACCTGGCAGATCCTTCAGGGATCTCACTTAAGTTATGATCCCGTGATGGTTCCTTATCTTTGGGTTTCCACCGCCGGCGACTCAGAGACCGCTAGTGAACCGAGTTCACCGTCCTCCATTTTGGATTCTAGGATATTTGATCTGTATTAGTGATCTTATATGATAATATTCGAGATGTATTAGTTAATATTTGATGATGCATTAACTGGATTATTCGGGATGATGTATTATTAATATTATATTCGAGGTTATTATAAATATTAATGTATTTATGATATTTTATCGGTATAATGCGTGTGTGACTTTCGGTCTGTCGTTGCTCCTTGTGTGATGTTCATGTATGTTCTTGATGGAGGAATCCCGACTGTTGTCGTGGGGGCGTCTCCTCTTTCTTCTCTTCTTTGTGATATACTCGTCGATATAATGCGCAAGAAGAGAAGAAGTGGGGCGTCCATCACCGGCAGTCAAACTATTACCGTGAGAGATTGCCCACCAACATATATACACCACCATATCAGTGTGAGAGAGAGCACACCAACACAACCATGAGATATGAGAGTTACTTAAGGAAAGCCTCGACGGACCGAAAGTCACACACGCATTAGGATCCAAAGCGTGCCATAATTTTTAAACTGGCTTATTCTGGATGATGTATTAGTGATATTATATTCGAGTTCATTATAAATTTATTTATGATTTGCAAGTCATTCGGTAAAACATAGGAAAAAAATTCTATGTCATTGCTCGATATATGAAACGGGTTGACTTTAGGTCTGTTTCGGCTCATTGTGTGTCTGTTTTGAAAAATCCCGACTGTTGTCGTGGGGGTCGCTTCTCCTTCGTTCCAGTGTGCTAGACATTTTGATGTAATGCACTCTGGGACGAATGGAGGAGCCACCATCACCGATGGTCGCAATATCAGAGGGAGTGCCCACCATATACGTGAGATGAGAGTTTAGGAAGGAAAGACTCGACAGACCTAAAGTCAACCCGTTGCATATTGAGTAATAGTGATCTGTGTGTTGATCAGTTTTGTCGTAGTTTCCTTCGATCGATTTTAAATGTTTCAACTATGAACATAGGAAATGTCTGACGACGAAAAGGAATTCGGTATGTGTGAATACTGCAAAGACGAGCGTGTCTTGTGTGACAAGACTTTCTTAGTTGATGGTAGGCGCTTCAACATCATGCTGGATGAGACCTTCGAAGTGGATACAATAAGTCACAATGACAAGTCTTTTTCGTGATTAAGCATGACTTCTGCCTCTTTTGCTTCAACTTATAATTAAATTTTTTTTATTGTTCTACTAGCGTATCCCCTGCCATGCAAGAATTGCTATCCTGGATAAGTTTGGTTTCAATACTAAAAAAGATATGGAGGTAAAGATAGTTCACTTGAGGACCGAGCATGGTTTTAGTTTTGCGGTAAAATTGTACCATGCAGACACCTATTGCTATTTTGAATGCAAAAGTTAGCGAGCACTATGCAAGGCTTATGCATTTGAGCCTAATATGATTATCACCTTTGATATTCGTCCGAAAGATGAAATTGAAGGTAATATCGACATCTGGGTAGATGTTCAGACCCCTCTAGTTCTACCATTATATGACTTTCTCAACCATATTTATTAAGTAATTTATATTGTTTATTTAAAAATAGTTGACAACTTATTTCCATTGACAGCTTATTTTCATTCTTCAAAAAATGTATGGAAGATGGTAAACAGAACCTACTACTACAGTGATGAAGCAGAATTAACTTATAAGGATAAAGATCATCTTACGACATTTCTTAGTCATCTTGAGAATTACAATAGCTATTATCAAACTCCTGCACATTATGGTCAATACGTGACACTAGTGCACGTGGTGAACTACGGTAACATCCATGGAGATTGCATGGTAAGATTTTAATTCTACTATTACGACATCCGTGCATCTTTTGCATAAATTCTTCTAAAACTAAACTACATTGGTAACTACAAAGTTATTACTATGTTTTTCAACAAAAGATCCCGGAGGATTGTGTGCCTCATCTGATGTTTCCGAGAAGTCGCGTTGTTGTTACGAGCTTAGGGCCACCACGGTCAGGTCAGCCTACGCATCACTCCTGTCCATACCGGATTTCTAAAACCGATGGAGTCATGACAATCAAAGACTGGAAAAAATGTATGCTCAATCGTAGAGAGCTACTTGGAAGCAACATTGTGCGTAGGCCAAGAATGGGAGACAGGATGATCTTCGTTCTCCATAATGGAGAGTCGGTGGCTATCTTGTTTTATGATATTGTACCTAAGAGAGGGTAGAGTAGGTCCTATGAGATAGGAGTACGTAGGTCCTAGGTACAATGTGTTATTATGTGCTACAATGTGTTAGAGTTGATGATGATGAGGAGGAGGAGGAGTTGTGATTATGACAAGTGACCAACTTGTTATATAATGTCTCACTGACGAAAATGATGATTAAATTGTGTCATATGTTCTATCTATAAGTATAGTACGTAGCATCGTGACCAAGCACGGAGGTAAGAGAGATCACTTCTCTCTATTAGCTATTTAACAAAATATATGAAACCCCTAGATTAACCCTCCAAAACCCTCAACCCCCCCCCCCCCCCTCTTTCAAAAAAATAGCCCCTCAGCTATTGACGCGTGGACGCTCTTTGGTCCCGGTTGGTGTTACCAACCGGGACCAAACGCCCTCCTACCTAGGCTCGGCGGAGCGGCCACGTGTAGCCCCATCTGTCCCAGTCCGTAAGAGAACTAGGACTAAAGGTCGTGGGCTTTAGTCCCGACACATTAGTCCCGGTTGTAGAACCGGGACAAATGGGCCTTACAAACCGGGACAAATGGGTCTTTTTCCACCAGTGAAGGTATGAGTTATTTTCATTTTTTTAATTCTAATAACTTCTTTATGCTCTAAGACAATTACAATAACTTATAGGCCATTGCCGGGAAGATAAAAGAGAGGATACATTCACTACAGTAGGCCTGAAACACGATGTGGTTGTAATGCCCGTATGAAGATTAGCCTTAGAGATGGATATTATTATGTGCATGAATTTGAGGAATCACATAACCACACTCTTGCTAATGCAATCATGGCACAATACTTGTGATCCCATAGAAAAGTGATAGAAACACAGATAGCAAATGCAGAGGTCGCAAAGTTAGTTGGCATTTCAAATAAAGCAACAATCGATTTGATGGCCAAAGAAGCAGGTGGAAGTGAAAACCTTGGATTTAGACCTGAAGATATGAAAAATTGTTTGTAATCAAAGAGAACAATAAAAGCGAAGGTAGGAGGTAGGTGACACAGGGGTTGTATTAGAATACATGGAGAAAAAGGTCTCGGAAGATGTGAACTTCTTCTATTCAATTCAAGTGGATGAGGATGAGTTGATAACTAATATTTTTTGGGCCAACTCCAAAATGGTTTCAGGTTATGCAATATTCGGTGATGTTATATGCTTTGACACCACATACCAAAAATTATAAGATGGGCATCCATTTGATTTGATTGTGGGGGTGAATAATCATCAGAAAACTATTGTCTTTGGTGCGGCACTTCTCTATGATGAAACCGTTGCTAGTTTTGGTTGGATTTTCAAAACTTTCCTAAAAGTTATGTCAGGAAAACATCCATGCACAATTCTCACCGATGAAGATGCGGCAATGGCAAAGGCAATTCGTGAAGTCTTCCGTCACTCTCAACATAAACTTTGTGTGTGGCATATGAATAAAAATGCTTGCAAGCACCTGGCCGGAGTTGTTGATGAATATAAGAAGTTCAATGTTGATTTTCAACACTGTATATATGATATAGAAGAGGAGGATGAATTTGTAGGTGCATGGGATAAAATGATTGACAAATATGGACTGCGTGACGATGAATGGCTGCAAATGCTATTTGAGAAAAAGGAACACTGGGCACTAGTGTATGGTAAAAATACATTATCTGCCCATATGGGGACAGTGGGGTAACATGGGCCGGTTGCGCAATCTTTAACTACGCTTTCAGGGAAGACGTGCTCACTAACTGAGGATGTCTGACCCTCATACCTTTCTGAATTTGTACACCAGGAGTTGATATGGGTGTTGAAAAATGGTCAATATAGTCCTAGTTTGACAAGGATCGACAAACAAGCTTGTCCCAGTGGGATGCTCAATTCAGGATGCCGGATGCTCTGTAGGATTCAACTCTATCCCCTAGGGTCTTCTCTACAGGCTTGAAGGTCCACACCAGCTTCTAATGTTTCATTGAACAATAAACAAGATTTTCTTCCAGTAATTTTGAGAGAAAATAAGTTTTATCCAAGTTAAGAATGGAAAAGCAGTTGGTTGCCTACCTTGACCCCATCCACTCCCATCAGCTACATCCCATCCTCTCATGTGGGTTGCTCCCCATCGCATGCCCCGTCGGTTGCTCCCGGACCCATCCCGGCGTCCGCTCCCCAATTCATCAGATTAACTTGCTAGATCAATTACTGGCTTTTGAAACCCATTAATTGGAATTTCAGACGAATTATTGGATGTCAGACCGATTAATCGTTGTTGGACCATTAATTGGTGTGTAAACAAAGCTCAAAATTTTGGCCCATAACCCCTCCCATCAGCCCCACTCGTTAGTAGCTAGAGTTTTCCCCTCCTTCCCCCTCCTACGACTCTCAGCCCCACCCGACCTAGGTGTCAGCTGACTAGGTTGTCGTCAACGCTAGCCATCATGCCAAACCTCCATGCTCCGGTAGCTCCACCGCTCTAGTCGCCTGCGTGGACCCATCCCCACACGTCAGCTACTCCCCATCCTCTTACATGGGATGCTCGCCAACACCCGACCCATCAGCTACACACCAACCCCCTTCATTTATGGCATCACTAGAAAGGAATGCACTACGACCTTCTCTATGAGTGGAGAATCCAATATTCATAGATTAGTCGATTACATTTTACATATCTATAGATTAGTGGAACCCTTGGTTTGGGTTGTTATTTGTACCAAATTGTGTGGCTGTCTGTTGAGAAGTTTGTGGAGGAGTTTAAATGTTTAATTTATAATTTTGAATTTTGAGATTTAGTAGGATTGGATTTATCAGGATTATCAATTTTGCCCCTTTTCTTTGTTTTTATACGCATATAGTAGAATTTTTTTCATATATTACATAGTTGGGATCATGGAGGTATGGTTTAATACATAGAAAACAAACATTGGAAAGTTCCTATTTAATCAATTTAATAGGTTGATTCGATGATTAATAGCTACTCACAAGATGACGAAGCAGCTACCAGTTATTGATTTCCTAAACATTGATAAGAAGACGTCCCACTCTCTTGTGATATGGATGAGTATACCACATCAACGCTATCTCATCACGGGCAATGCCCCTGCCCATGCTCGTTCCACCAACCTCCCCTATCACTCATCCCCATCTCGCTATGTCGATGGGATACCAACTCCCATATATTCGAGCTTGCGCAAATGCACCCGTGCCGGTAGCCTCCCACACGAGTACACATTGAATTCTAGTAGACAGTGCTGAACTAATTTCCTCAAACGACAAATACACATGGGATGAAATTAATGTCCTTGTGTTTGTTGTTTTCCCAATGCCTCCTAACCATAGGTATCGACTAATATTTCCTATTTGTGAGTCATGATCTATTATGTTTATGTGCACTTCCTAGTTAGTAGTGTATGAAAATCTTCAAATGAAAGACTTGTATGGAAGTGTAAAGTCTTGATGAACAAGAGATGATTGCCCCTCCTACATGCTGAGGAGAAGTTGCGGTGGAACATGTATATTATATATAAGGGGTAAAAATGGCCATTGCTTAAACAACCGAAGGTAGGTAAAGGTGTGCTTTTCATATTCCATGCGTCCTTTTTGAAGATTTTACAATTATATTTAAGTTATTGTGGGGCCTGAGTTATGAAGTATAGCATTATTTATGGTAAAGGGGTTGACCACATAACTTGTTTTCATCAATAATTATCCTACTCTATGTCTTTTCTCTTTTACGAGTTAAGTCTGTAGTTACTAGTCTCTCCACCACCAAATGGGTGGCATATAACAAAAGTTAGAAGTAAATTATCTCTTAGTTTACCAAATATGTAGAGTAAATATCAACAATGCAATGTTGATTAATACATTGTGAAAACATATCCAATGGTGTTCATATTGGTATCGATTTAGTTTTTTTTATCTTTATATTTGTATATATACTTGATAAAACTTAGAAAGTATTGACCTTATGACTTGGTTTAAACGCCATCAATCTTGGCATTGATTTGCACATTGAACTCGTAAATTTAATTTGCTTGACAAGTCCTAAATCATCTGGAAAATTCCAGTCAGGTTCACTAATTCACTTGTGTGCCATCTTTGCACTTTTTGGCTCTGTGTATATATCTTGGTGAACCAATTTTTGAATTAAAGAGAACACACCCAAATATTCTTAGTAGGGCATGCATGAAGCACTGTGAAATTACCGCACAAGTTTTGCACCATAAACTTGCACCCACGTCGTAGTATGCAAGCCAAACTATGGTAGCCTCGTACGGTAAGAATTGTCAGAATCCAAGTGATTTGTCCGGTATCAGAATTAAGCTATGAAATGATCGCCCAGCAATATCATTCAAGACATCTTTAGGCTTCTTTAACATTTTACAGATGCTTACATTCACTCAATACTATGAACGCACGACTTCCCACTGAACGCGCATCACTAAAGGCCTGAAATGAATCAAGAAAAATGCCACCACCAATGCCAAGTTTAGGACGTGAACCCTCGTGGGTCGGTTCCACCACAAGGAACCTAACCATCTAAGCCACATTCGTCTGATCCAAGTTCTTATTACAAGAAGGTATTGCAAAAAATCTATGGAGAGTTCCATAGTCAAAGATGTTTATAGTGGCTTCTTGCAGCTTGAATCGTGGCCCTGAATTTTTGGATTTGCCAAAGAAACGACTTTCCCATGCAGCTCATTCTCAAGATCTAATAAAAATTTGTATCATTTTTTTTCTTGAATACGCATGAGTGTGCATATCATATTTTATAGAAGAAGGGGGAAAGATCCCCAAGACACCGTCGGTGTTACATAGTTAAAAAGCTACAACAACACCGATACAACCCACTCCACACGCTACCCTAAGCGGACTATTCGCGTCTCGCCCACCCAAAGAGCAACTCAAACATAGTGTCTAGTTCCCCTTTCAGCAGCCGTGTCTGCTGCCACCTCCTGTCCTCGGCCACAATCCTCGAGACTACTACGTCCAGGGACGGGGAGGCACCGTCAAAAACCACCACGTTCCTATGCTTCCATAACTCCCAGAATACAAGAGCGAAAATTGCCCTTAGCTCCTTGGGCTTCTTTACTCCTATGATCTCCTCACGCACCAATCTTTCAGAGTATTTTATGTCGTGGGTGACCATTCCTGCTTTTCCACGGCCATGCAAAGCACTCTCCAAATCATTCTTGCAAAGATGCATGTGAGGAGAATGTGTTCAATGGTCTCTTCTTCCTGGTCACAGAAGGGGCAGGTGTCCTGACGGAGGAGCCCGCGCCGCGCAAGACGGTCTGATGTCCAGCATCTATTCCGCAGCGCTAGCATCAGTACATATTTTTTCTCCTCAAACTATGCGAACATGGAAAATGCTTGTTTGTTTGTGAGAATTTATGTAGATGCATGTGGTACCATCCTGTCTTCAGAGACATGTACATATCCAACTGATGGAGCCCACCATGCTTATTATATATAGGCGAGTAGAACCGTGCACATATGACTATAGGAGGATGTATTTCCCCCATACGGTTGTAAATAACTTCAATCTTAAGTTAATTAAAACTTTTCAACCGTGTGGGTACTCGTGATCATCTCTTTTTTTGAGGTTTGAAACAAGAAGAGATCACGATGAGGTTATGATTGACTCATAAGTAGGTGTTCGGAATTACTTCTTGATCATTACTAGATCATGTCCGATTATGCGTAAATGACTCTCCTTTTTCTTGCACTCGTAAGTTAGATTTGATATCCTTAGTAATGAGATTGTTGAGTCCTCAAAGGCTCACATATTACTACAATAAGAGGTGCAGGTACATATAAATCGATGCTTTGACGTGAGACTAAGAGCGATGTTTATTCTATTTTGAGTTCTACTTAGTCTTCAAAGATCATAGGATGGTTTACCGGTTGGCAGCGTGGGATTAGCAAGGTGGACGATGTTTTCTTTCATTTGGTTTTATCCGTTATCGGATCCTGCCTCTGGGATGATGATTGAGACGTATTGATGTATTGAGATATTTGGTGAGTGTAAGTCTAAATCTTGTATCCTCGTCCTTTCAGTACATTTATTTATGATATCCACCTTGCTAAAGCATTTCCTATATGTGGTTTTATACTTGGCAAGACTTCCAAGTTCTTGTGAGAGTAGGACCGCATATTGGACGTTAGAATGGATGGACAAGGTCACCATTGAATAGTGATTAGACATAATTAGTGTCTTAACTAAAGCACCCAACACCGGTACTAATATGTGTATTCTTGGTGTGCCGTTCTTTGTCATGCCGGTGTTATGTGGGCCTCAAAATGTACCCATAAAATACACTGTTGGCATCAGGTAAATTGCCACACCATACCTCTAATAATTATTGCAGACGTGGGATAGTTTGGTTACTCCAACAGTAAGTGATGCCCGGTCAAAACATTGGGACCCACATACAAGTGGTGTTCTGTTGAATTTCAACGCCAACACTAAGGCCATAGCGATACATATGAAATATGTCGACACAACCACTATTTGAAAAAAATAGTGCTCGCGTTGATTGGAAATGGCCCGTCATCAACAAAAGTTGTGGCGCGCCAACAACAAACGCCTCTTCATCATAGTTCAGTGAGTCACTGACATCGCCCCCCCCCCCCCCAGCCATGTTACCATGCCTCGTAAACGCCGCGATCACATACAAGCCCGAATAGCACCATATTTGCACGGCTGAGTCAAGTTTTTGCATCATTTTGATATACACCACAAGTATACAAGCCTGAATAGCACCATGTCTGAGTCAAGTTTTTGCACCATTTCGATATACACGAAAAGTGTATCATTAAAATGACCGATTTCTATCACCACAGTGTAATTGACTCTCGGGAGGTGTTTGGATTAGAGAATGGTAACGTAAACGGTAAGGGAAATAGATCACGTTGGTACCAGAGACGTAAGGGATAAATCCTGGTTTGTTTGGTTCGTCCCTGTAAAGGAATCTTCTTAAACTGTCCACTTCAAGGTTGTTGCGGCCGCTGGTTGAAAAAGAAGGAGAGCATACAAGGAGAGGACGGACGATTGAGGACAGAAAGGAGGGAGGAGGGAGGGATAATGTACCTTGCAGCGAACGGTCCAGCGGCGATGGCGAGCTGGGGCGGCAACGAATGTTCCGACGATGATGACGAGTTGGGGCGGCAAAGAACGGGGTGGCTACCAGGGGCACTCGAAACTCAGAAGCCCTAAATGAGGTGCAGGTCATGCCCGTCGACGGGCAGGCCGCAGATGCGGTGGCGCTGGACGGGGAGGAAAGGGTCGAGTGAAGGTGGAGGGGGACTCGAAGGGTGCCACGGAGGCGGCGGCGCTGTTTTGAGGAGGGGATCGTGTGAGGAGGGGGTGCGGTAACACATAATCGTTTGCGAGGGTGTGTGGGTGGTAACGGTCGACAACTGGCCTGGAATCCTTAACGAAGGCAAGCGATTACAGGGTATACGCACCAAATGCGTGTATCGTTTTCTGTTTACACCGTAAACATGTACCATGTATCGGATATTTCTTCCCGAAACAAAGACCTCCACAATAAAATGTTGTAATGGTGTCGGAGACAGGTGACGAACGTTGGTCTCAAAGATGTTCTTCTATCTTTTTAGTTTTATCATGTCGGTCTTTATGTGACTTGTATTTTGATCTTTATGATATAAATGAGACACGTATTACCAAGAAAAAAATGGTTATATGCACTTGTGATATTCTCTTATTCGAGAAAAAGTTCTTCTTTGCGGGAGCAAAGCCAAAAGGTAACATTGTGACTGACATGTGGATCCGACCCGATTTACATAAATATAAGGAGAAAAAAAAAAGAGGAGAAATCTAACCTTATCTCGTCTCGCTTCAGTTTCCCGCGTCCGTCGGTCCACGCCGCCGATGGCCTCTGCTCCTCCTCACACTCCACTCGCCGCCGTCTCCGTCACATGCTCCTCCCGTGAAGACGATGATGGCGCTGCATCATGGTCGCTCTCCTCCTCGTCGTCGTCGCGGGGGCGCCGCCCGCCGCCGTACCGGCGGCTCCTCCACGACGAGGCGCGGCGCCTCCGCCAGGAGCGCCGCGGCCAGGGCGCCGGCGCCGAAACGCCCCGGTGGGTTCGCCGCACCGAGGGCCAGATGGCACGGTACGTGGAGGACGACCGCGCCGGCCACGTCCACGGCCGCCACGTTGTCGCCGCCGCGCGCGCGGCCCGCGCCACCGCGTCCCGCCCCACCGCCGGAGGGTCCGCCATGCGCGAGGCCATGGCATCCTTCGTCGCCAAGCTCACCTTCCGCGAGATGTGCGTCGTCCTCCGCGAGCAGCGCGGGTGGCGCCAGGCCCACGACTTCTTCTCCTGGATGAAGCTCCAGGTACAGACCAAAAAATTCCCCAAACAATCGCAGCATCTGAACCATTTTTTTCTTCAAATTTTCCATGATTTAATACACCTAAATGCGATGTTCTTGATCCACCTGCAACGTTTTGAGCCGGATCCTAACCAATTTTGCTCCATACTGATCCGGTCGTCATCTGAATTTCTTGCAGCTGTGCTACGAGCCCAGCGTGGTCGCCTACACCATCCTCCTCAGGGCGTATGGCAATGCCGGCAAGATCGATCTCGCCGAGGAGGCATTTCTCGAGATGCTCGAGGCCGGCGTGGAGCCGGACGCGGTGGCGTGCGGCACCCTGCTGTGCGCGTACGCGCGCCGGGGGAGGCACAGCGACATGATGCTCTTCTACGCCGCGACACGCAAGCGCGGTGTGGCACCGCCGGTCTCCGCCTTCAACTTCATGCTCTCCTCCCTGCAGAAGCACAGGCTCCATGGCAAGGTGATCCACCTCTGGAAACACATGGTGGAAATGGAAGAAGCCAACAATGTGGTGCCCAATCACTTCACATACACAGTTGTGATCGGCTCATTTGTCAAGGAGGGTCTCCTAGAGGAGGCCATGGATGTCCTGGGGAAGATGAGGAGGTCCCGGCTTGTCCCGGAGGAGGCGACATACAGCGGCCTGATCAGCTTGAGTGTCAGGCATGGCAGAGGGGAGCAGGCAGTGATGCTCTATGAGGAGATGAGGGCTCATGGCATTGTCCCCAGCAACTACACCTGTGCATCCCTCCTGGCACTCTATGACAAGAGCGAGGACTACTCGAAGGCGCTCTCGCTCTTCTCGGAGATGGAGCGGAGCAGGGTTGTCATTGATGAGGTCATCTATGGGATCCTCATTAGGATCTACGGTAAGATCGGGCTCTACGACGATGCACAGCGAACCTTCGAGGAAATAGACAGTGCGGGTCTTCTGAGTGATGAGCAGACTTATGTGGCAATGGCTCAGGTTCACATGAATGCTGGCAACTATGATAAGGCATTGCAAGTTTTGGGTTTGATGAGGTCGAGGAATGTGAAGCCATCGCCATTCTCTTACGGCGCTCTTCTTCGATGCCATGTTGCGAAGGAGGACATAGCTGCAGCTGAAGATGCCTTCAGAGCTCTGTGCAAATATGGCCTCCCTGATGTGTTCTGCTGCAATGACCTATTGAGATTATATGTCAAGCTTGGCCAGCTAGAGAAGGCAAGTGCATTCATTCTGAAGATGAGAAAAGAAGATATCCAGCCTGATGAGGCCCTCTGCATGACTGTAATAGAAGTTTGCTGCAAAAGCGGGATGATCGCAGATGCGGATAAGATACTAAAAGAGATGCAAAATGATGGGGTGACCATGAAGAATTGGACAATGGTTTCTATGATAGAGATGTATGCTAGAAACAAAACCAATGTGATGCAGGAAGAAGATAGTTTGTCGAAGGTGCTAACTTGTGAGACCAACCGTTCAACGTTGGACACGACCTTGAGATCTTTGTTGGACACACCTGCGGGTTCGTCTATCGCGTGCCAACTGATCAGAAAATTGGCTAGGGAAGGTGAGGAAGCTAGGATCCACACAGATCATGCCTAAGTATACTGTCACTCACTGCTGTTTATATATTTTTCTGCAGGGAGTACATATGAGGCAAAATTCCTTCATGAACAGCTGACTGAGTTGAGAGTCAAGCCAGAAGATTCTGCAACAGCTACTTTGATTGTCCAATATGGCCAGGAACAGAAGTTACAGCAAGCCGAGGAACTGTTTGAGTCGGCATCGACATCGTTTCCAATAGGAGGGCCTGTCTACAGTGCCATGGTTGATGCATTATGCAAATGTGGTCAAATCGAGGAGGCGAATCATCTCTTTATGAAAATGGCTGATCAAGGTCATAACAGAGATGTTGTGACAACTAGCATACTTGTCACTCACCTGACCAAACGTGGTAAGCATTTTTGGATTGCTACCTATCCTTGTGCAGTAAGTTTGGTGCGGCATTTCGCTAATGTGTATACTGGCACTGCGTAATTACTACCAGGGAAATTTCAGGAGGCAGAGAAGATCATACATGGCTGCTTCGATGGTGAAATTGAGCTTGATACCATTGCGTACAATACTTTTATCAAGTCGATGCTTGATTCAGGTCTGGATAACATCTTTTCCTCTTCATAAGGTGGGAAAGCAAAAATTTCAGGGAAAGGGCGCCATGGCTAACTGCTACAGCTTTAGTTTCCAAGCAGGCAAACTATACTCAGCTGTCAGCATATATGATCGCATGATGTTCTCTGGCGTTTCTCGGTCTTTGCAGACATTCAATATAATGATAAGGTAGATAATAAAACACAGGAAAACTGGAGCTGGAAGTATGCAGTTGTTTTTTTCTCTTTTATATTTGTGTTGAGACTTGAGACCACTTTGTCACTAGCTTCAGTTTTCTTGTTCAGTGTTTATGGCCTAGCAGGAAAGCTGGACAAGGCTGCTGAAATGTATGCTGCTGCACAAGGGCTAGGCTTACCGATAGACAAGAAGATATATACAAACATGCTTAACTTCTATGGAAAGGCTGGTCAGTCCCTTCTATGTTGTGTAGAGGAATCAAAGAACATTACCCTCGATGAGATTTCCCCGACTCTCGTTCATACTATTCAGTTTAATTTCCACAGGGAGGCATCAGGATGCGTCTATACTATTCGATAGAATGAAGGAGGTTGGTATCATGCCTGGAAAGGTATGCTTCCATTGGAGTCTGACTTCTGAAATTACAGTTATCTGCCCTGACGTTGACTAGTGTAACTGAAACTAGCAATCAATTTGCAGATCAGTTTCAACTCCATGATCAATGCCTATGCCACTTCCGGGCTGCACAATGAAGCAGAGATTGTATTCCAGGAGATGCAATCACGCGGTCACGTTCCCGACTCAACGACATACCTCGCGCTGATCAGGGCATACTCAGAGGGTAGATGCTACTCCAAAGTAGAGGAAACCATCAACATGATGCTGAGCAGCGGCATAACCCCTTCATGCCCCCATTTTAGCCACGTCATTTTCGCCTTTCTGAAGGAAGGCCAGATAGATGAAGCTCAGAGGATCTGCAGCCAAATGCAGGAGATTGGTGTGGCTGTTGATTTGGCCTGTTGCCGGGCAATGATGAGAGCGTACCTTGAGCATGGCCGCGTCGAGGAGGGCATATCGCTCTTTGAGACAACATGTGGGTCACTGAAACCTGACAGCTTCATCCTGGGTGCTGCATTTCATCTCTATGAGCATTCAGGCAGGAAGTCTGAAGCTGGGGATGTGCTGGATGCTATCCTACTAAATGGTGTCCCTTTCCTGAGAAGTTTGAAGATCGGATCAAAGTTGGGACCAGCTTAGTAACTATCATACCATGTGTATGGGTATACATATTATATCAAGCTAGCAACCATCACAGGCATCTTCCTTTCGCATCTTTCCTACTGATTCGTGTTACTACATCCAGATGAGCCCAACGTTCTATAAGTTGTTCTGGATGACCTTGTACTAAATCTATGTACATTAGGACCAGTTTTGTACAAACATGTTGTAAATTCAGATTGTTTTCTTCCAAAATAGCATATTATCATATTTAAAATTTGCAGAATGTATAACTTAATGCTGTACTAATCTGTTTGATCAACTCACACCATTTAGCAAATGTATACAGAAAGCGCTGTCCAAAGCTCGAAGGTTTATTTTCCACAGCAAAGGAGCAAAGCAGGTTTAGGGCCAGTTCTTTTCCAGCTTATTTCAGCTTATTGTCAAAATAAGCTAGAAGCCCAAAAGAACTCGTTTTTGATAAGCTAGCTTAGCTTATTTCCACCGGAGTCCCCTTTGCAATGGAAAAAAGCTGGGGGTGAGCAGCTTCGCGCAGAAGCTCACTTAGAATCGAGCCCAACACCTCGTCCCACCACCGATCCCAACCCCTCGTCCCACCACCGAGCCCAACCCCTCGTCCCACCACCGAGCCCAACTTTTCGCTAATCATACCATATATAAGCTGAAAAAAGGCACCGAAAAGAACTGGCTAGCTTATTATCTGGAGCTTATTTTCACATGAGCTTATTTGGAGCTTATTTTCACATGAGCTTATTTCCACAAGAGGGGTCAAAAGAACTGGCCCTTATTACCGTACTTTGCGCTTCCAAATCCCATAGCCAGGGTGAATGCTGAGCTAGGCTGGTAAACACTCCGCCAGAGATCTTCAAAGTTTAATCTTTAGGTATGGAGTTCTAACTTTTCTGGTATTACCCACCAAAGAATTGCCTGCTATGATGTTATCTACCTCTGCAAGTGGCTGATTTGCCTCCTATTGAGCATCCCTTGCAGTCGTGCTGCGGCTCTAAAATTATTTTATGCTAACAAGATTCTTAATCTCAACTTTCCAGTAGTCAGATACATACAGAGTAGCAAGACTGGAACCCAAAAATGCCAACGGTGATCGACCACCATGGTGGACGGTTTCAAAAATACAATTTTCCACAAAGGTAAAAATTTCGATTTTTTTTATGAACACACATACACATGTATATAACGTATATGCAAAATTTCGTAACATTATGTTTTACACAAAAAAGACAAAATACATATTTCTAAATGAGCCAGCATGTTATGTTATTGGGCCAGATTTTTTTTTTGTGCAGCCTACAAATCATAAAATTTTCGATCTATTTTTCACACGTTCATGCGGAACACATATAAGTTTCCACAGATTTTTTTTTCGAATTTTTTTGAAATTTTTAAATGGATTTTTTGATTTTTTGAAAATAGCCCCCACCATGGTGGTCGAGCACCAAAAGTCCGCACTGACTGGAACAGACTATAAGCCAGCCCAACCATCGCCGCTCTTTCTCCCTAGCCGTGCATACTAGGGTCCTATCGTTGTACCTGGGCCAGACAGTCGCTCTCTGCAGCACAGATTTCATATCATCAGATTGAAGGACAGATTCAGAGAATCAGATTGACAGCCAGGTTACGATATTCCTGACATATTCGAAATTTACAGTAAAAAACAACGCTACAGCCTACTAGAGGACAATTAATACATCCTTTTCGGATAAATTTCAGATTATCTTCTGCTAAGTTGGTCAAAACAAATAGGTCATTCATTAGCTGATGCTTCACAGTTCGATTGGAAAACATGGCGATCTCATACCCAAAACCCATTGCTTTGGACCGAGCCACATCCAATTGATTTATGTACAATGGAAGGTAACTCATGGATCTTACTTAGGGAGTGAATTCTTCTGTAAATAGAAAAAACTTACCCTTTTGTGCCTCCATTTAATATGCCAATGTAAGCTACAATACTGCTTCAAATGAACAGGCCCAGTTGTTAAAGCTACAACTTACAACACTTCCTTTAGAATCTACTGTGAAATCACCTACATAGCTTAAACAACATTGCTCAATGGAGGTCATGCAACCCCATTTACATGACTTGATTCGAGTTCAGAGTCATAATGCTGAAATTTTAAATCAGTTGAGACCACCATAATTCGTTCCTACCCAACTTACGAAATTCGACAATCAACAACTAAGAAATATGGATAGCGGGGAGGACATATAAGGGTCGCTTTGCTGTAGCACGGGGTGTATACACCTCGTTGCTGCTAGGTGGAGCCCCCCAGCAGGCCCATGTATCCGCAATAGTCGCATGGTGTACATAGACCGTGCTACTGCTATTTAGTCAGTTGCAGCGTGGGGTTTATACCCTGCACTGCTACTATGTCCTGCCCCGGGGGCCTCGGAAGGGACCACTTAATAGTAACGCGCTTGCATCCTACCCAGGTTATCACTAGGTAGAAGTAACGCGTTCCTCCTGCCCCGCACCACTATTAATTGTCTGCCTATAGAGTTTTTCTTAGTACCGGGCCAGAGTCGGGCTTAGCTTCCCGGAGGTAGAGTCGACCGAGGAGTCATTCTGTTGCCGCTGCCGGAGGGAACCGGTGGGTAAATCCTGTGCGGCGTCGACGATGGTCATGTCATGTGTCGCATAGCCGCTGCCTCCATAGCCTTGTGGCATCGCGGTGGTCCTCCTGGCCACTGGAGTCTTCTTCGGTCATGGTGGTGTCCCTACTTCGCTGGATTTGGCCACCTTGGCCTGGATTTGGTCGGTGGCGGCTGCCTCTGGAGGGGCTACGTCGGTAGGCGGACAAGGCGTGGGAGGTCTTCTCATTGAAAAGGAGGCGAATCTCTTCTGGGATTGGCGATGGACGGCGCATGGAGGCGGTCTCAATATGTAGTGTTTGGGTTGGGTGATGGGTGTTTACTTGATGCTCTCTGTAATATGATGCAACTCTCCTCGATCTCTATGGTGGTGGTGACGGCGGTATTCGGTGGTTGGATGGTCATGAGCTAGGAGAAATCCCAGGTGCTGAGGACGATGTCGCGTGTGGGCGACGTCCCACGTTTGAGGCGTTGTCATGGCTCTAACCATGCCTCCCATCCTCGAGCACCGGCGGAAATCCTAGGTCAGATTCCACAGGAAGAAGGCGGCGGCGCAACCGCATTCTGCACTTGTTGGTGGTCTCGCCTCGGTTGCTCATGGAATCCCCTGGTGGTAACTAAAGTTATGTGGGCTGCTGCTAGGGGCGTGAGCCTCCACGGCACTATGAATGTTGTGTTGGCATGTGCTTGTCGATATCTTCCCCGGGTCCGTCTAGATTTTGCCATTCACTTGACGACCTCCTCTAGGTACTATGGTATAGGGTACTTTGATCTGGACTGTCTTGGCGTCATGATCGTGCTTTGAGATATCCGACTTTCACCGTGATGCGGTCTTGTTGCTCTGTGAGAACACACCTCCTCGCCATTTACGACTGAAGCTCGAAGAGAAGAAGATTGAGATCACAATCGCTTAAGAGGACTCGAAGATGTTGACCTGAAAGATTGAGGATTCAGATGAAGACGCAAGTATGATCGTGCAAGCCGTCCATTTGAAGATGTTGAAGCGGCAGAAGCAAGAGCTCGAGGTCGAGGCGGAGTAGAGAAGGCAAGATGGAGAAGGAGGCAGTGGAGATGATGCGTACTTCCCCTTTTCTGGTTGTGATCGAGGGAAGATGTGATCCGGTGCTCGTGTTGTGATCGGACGGATTCGAACTTCAAATTGCCCATACTAACGGATATTTATGGGATGTCTTTGCATGGACAGCTCCCACGTCCCCCTCGGTTCCCACACGAATATGGTATCCTTTAGGGGGGTAGCGTTGGAGATGCCCAAATAAGTTGTTCTTTTTTTGCTACCCAGTTCTCAACCTAACTTTCTTACATTATGTGGAACGTGAAGCATGGAGAGAATGTACTGCTAGCTTGGCGTTATACCTCAGGTTTCAGTTGAAGGGGTTGGCGTGTTGTTTTGCGAGGTTTGTGAACATCTTCGTAAATACGCATCTTGTTCTTGCTGCGATGGAGTTTTGTGCCGTGAAAGAGCGGGCAACAATGGCTCGACCCTCATATTTATGAGTTTCGGTTCTCGTCACATGTTATGTTATGAAGGCCTATCTCATACTAATTTTATGTACAAAATGTCTTCATACATAAATAATGACCAAACTTCGGTACATGTGATGTTTTTATTCGTACTTGGTGTGTAGACTTGTCTAATTGCTTAAAATGTGGTGACCAATGAGCCAACTCATTTAGTCCTCTGTCGGTACTTTAATATGTCCATCCAGTGCAATCAAAACTATTGCTAAGAAGACTATAAACTACTCCCTCCGTCCCAAAATTCGTGTCTTAGATTTGTATAGATATAAATGTATCTAGTCACATTTAGTATTTTGGGACGGAGAGAGTGTATGTTAAGGGGCTTGTGGAGGTGGTTTTACCCCCGATCCACCAATATGAAACTTGAGTTTATCGATAGGGAGACTGATGTGACCATAAACCAATAATGAAGCCTAGCAGCAACTCCACTCTTCGGTAGCAGCCACTGTGTGCATAGGTGTGTGTGGTGGGGTGTGTGTCTATGTCGCACTATTGTGTTTCTCAAATACACACCGTGTGTGGTTCACGTGCCATCCCTGACAAGTGAAAAGGGCAAGTACTCCGCGTGTTATTTCATCCAAAATTCCAAGCGAGCCAAAGCATTGCCTCTGCCGGATGATGGCTCGCTCAGTTACAACTTTGGGCCTTTGCCTCGACTGAATGGTAAGCTGCGAAACCTCAACCTTGTTACATATAACAAATGTGTGGATGACAGAAAAAATGTTGCAAAAACACGACGGCTCATGCTCAAGACACCGCTCCCATATTTCTTTAGGATACACGAAAGTGGACACTCATAACACTTATACCATGAATGCATGCACACACATATGAAACTGTTGATTAAGATTGACAAAGTCATCATAGAGAGAATAGCAGCACGTGAGAAATCCAACACTTATGTTAGGTGGGCAGATTCCATAACCGAGTTATGCTCGTATTTGTTCCCTCATGCCTCCTAACAACACATGTTTGTTTGTCGATATTGTATTGATTTTGTGCCTCAACTCCAGTGTTTGCGTATTGGCTCAGTATACGTAAATCTGACTTTTGACAATTACGTAAAGCCACCATTTGAAAATAAAACTTGTATAGTAACATAATAACAAAAGTAGTCATGTATCCATGCCAAACATCCCATCATAATGAAAACAGGTATAAGCTGCCTTTTAGTCGAAAATAACAAACAGCAACACGTTATGTATTGAGTACAACGTCTCTCAAAAGATCAAAATTAACACGACTTCGAAATGGTGCAAAGGAAGGAAACCTAGAGAAAGAGCCCATTCTTAGGAACAAAATTTGGTGTGTGACAGACAATTTCAAGTAACTGCAAAAAATCTCAACATGCTGGCAGGGCACAGAGCATGCATTGCAGGGTAGGCAGCTTCAGTTCTTCCTCCAGCTGCTACTCTCACCGACACGTTTGTGCCACGGGACATACTTACTAGGACCAGGAGCGGCTGGTTGTGTGACGGCAGCAGCAGGTCGTGCATCAGGTGGCTCCGCTGCTCTTCGGAGAGCCTCCGTTCTCTCTTTTTCCTGCTTCTCTTCCACCTCCCTTTCCTTCTCCCTCTGCTTAGCTGCAATTGCGTCCAGATAGGCTTTAAGCTCCGCTGCCTCTCTCTTCTTCCTCTCTTCCTCTGCAAAACAACGAAGTGACAACAATACTTGATCAGCTACAATGTGTTTTCTTTGCTTTGGCACAAACATTATGGAATAGCAACAAGGCAACAACTAGTGATATTTACAGCTATCCATGGTCCAAGAATGACAATTAGCTTAAACACTTGCATAATTCGGAATATAGAATAACAAAATTAAGTAGCCTAAAGTTGTATGTAGCCTTTGGCTCTGATATAACATAATCTTTGTTAACATCCAGTTCACAAAAGTAGAACAAATAATTAGAGCTAGAACCACTTACCTTCATGTTTTCTGGCCTCCTCTTCCTCACGCACTCTTTGGATCCGTTGTTCCTCCATGTTCAGATAATGCATCAATTTCCTTACAGTCTCCCTTTCACGCTTTTTTGAAGATATCAACTGATTAATCCTTTCTTCCCTCTCTTTCCTGAGGCTACTAAACTCAGCTTCACGGCGTTGGACAATTCTTTCCTGGAAAGCATTCTGAAACAGCAAAAGGGGAAATGGAAAAGGTAAGATAAAGACAGCAAGCCAAAGTTTTGAAAAGATTAACAAGATGGAAGTAAGGTAGTCTTCTGAGAAGGAAACAGATAAATACTGAAAAAAGCTTATCGGTTGACAATACCCATAAAGGAAAATCTATGAATATTATATGCTGAAATACATGATAAATTTGAATCTATCTATTAAGCAACCAAAAAGTTACACTCATCTGCAAACATCAATTCTGAACACGTTTAACCTCATCAGCACAGAAGCCAACAAATGATATCTTCCAAACAAAACAAAACCCATTCAAGTAGGGTAGAAAGTACAATCACTGCAACAACTATACTCAATATTCCCTCAGTCCCTCTGGACAAATCGACAATATTACTTATAAGCTTGGAAAGCTGATTACAAATAAAAACATGACAAGAGATACCACTGCATGCTCTGATTACCACAAGGACGGAATCTGCACTGCTGAATGCAGTTGCAAGAAGGATGCATACCTTATGCTCCAACAATCGAGAAAGCCTATTTTTCTCCAGCAAGTCACCCGTGTGGTGTTGCTTGCTGAGCTCAATCTCTCTCTGCCAAATAGAAATACATAATGAATGTCAGCACGTGAACAACAATCAGAATCTACATCTTGTAAACAACAAAATAACAGCAAAGACAAACCAGCTGCTCATGCTCATGAAGGATCTTTTCTTCCTCGAGGCGCTTTTGGAAGGCCTCCTCAATCAGCGGTGTTTCCTCCTGCTGTTTTGCCCTCTCCAAGTGATCCATTTTCTTTGCAAGCTTCTGCAGTTTTTTTTCCATCTCCTCAAACTCCTTCACCCGTTGACTCCGTACCACCTCCATGGCGAATTGTTTTGTCATATCCTGCCATGTGAACACTCAAATGTATTAGAACACCATACAATAAAACAACAAATGTGCATACATGTGTCAGTGTACTGATTACAAACTGTAAGTGATAATAATTTAGCTAAGTTCACAGAACATTTAAGCAGCAATGTGCAGAAACAAATAATCCTACACTTTACATACACCACCTGTCATTCATCTACAGCTGACTATCACCCTTCCTTAGGGGCACAGAAACAACTAGTCAAATGTTAAAATGGCAGCTGACCATACAGAAATATGGCCGTTATCAAAATTCTAATAGAAGGCATCCAGATTTTAGCAATAAGGAGAATTAAGTTACAATCGAACGAAGTACACAAACTATTAAAACATAGCCAGTTAGCATGGAGCGGTAATTATTGGAAATCCAAAATAGAATCTTACCCCCTCAATGTGAATTTTATCCCCATTCTTAATTACTTTTTTCAAATCATTTATTATTTTTTCTGCTTCCAGGCGCTCTTTTTCCTTTATTTCTCGACTGATCCTCTGCTGCTCCCTAAGTCTCTGGTCCTTCAAAAGCCTCTCCCTTTCTTCGTCTGCAGATTTCTTCTGGATACTCAATCTCTTCGACTCCTCTACTTTTTCCTGGGAATAGAAATGCATAAACCATAAACAAAGACTCCATAAAACAACCAAGAGTTAAGGGTAAGCAAATAGGAAACCTTTTCCAATATTTGACGCTCAAGGTCTTCTTTACGTTTTTCAATAATTGATTTCCTCGCAAGAAGCCGTCTATGTTCTTTCTCCACCACTCCAGCGAGACTGAAGCTTTCACTGAGTCTGGATGGTTTATGCACAGGTGGATGAATGAGAATCCTTGCTTTGTTTAGAGAATCAGTGAAGACACAGAGGTGACTACCACGTGCATCAGATTCTATGTCCTGCAAAGAGAAATAAGTCAGATAACAACGACTAGATGGGAAGACATATGTTGGGTAATGATCTATTTATCTGTTAATATGAGACGGAAATGGAAAAACAACTGATGACAAGCAGGTTAAATTCCAAATACTTGTGATGAAATTGCATGAAAAAGTACACTCAATCAATCACCACATGTGGATGCTAAAGTAAGTAAAAGAAACAATCAATCAATCGTTAAATTGTTTCTGTGAACAGACTACCCTGACACATCATTACTTCCTCGAAGTCCATTGATGTCATGCTGCACCTATTTCTCATCTATAATATAATAGATAAAAATGAAACCATTCACTATGAACAGTAAGTTACTAGAAGAAAAATTGAAAACCCAAGGGAGAAGCCTCTTTGGCCAAGGAATATGAGTAGGCAAGACCAATAACATAAAACCGCAAGGCAGGCAATGCATCTGATCCTTATAGCAAATAAACAGCAACGGAAAAAATGAAGCCTTCAGTGAGTACATTTTGAGAAGTCTAAGAAGGTAGCAGCAAGTGGTCAGAATCAAGCCACATACCATTTTGCCAAAATAAACAGCTCCAGACAAATGGTTAACTTTCATAGCAACAAAATTATGCTTGACCGCATCAACGGCCATCTTCTCCACGGCATTGAAGTCAAAGAATGGGATCATTCTACAGAGCATGTCAATCTTCATGGACTGGAAAATACGAGATGCCTGAAAATGGTTTAAAAGAGAGTTGAGAAACATGTTTCACAATAGTGATGTAAAGTTTGATAAAGTGAATACATATTAGCACAAAAAAGGTGATGTTTATATCCTATGGCTAGTGGGACATAGCATAGGACCTGCTGCAGCACCCTCAGTGTTGTAAGCTTCTCCAATGAAGATTGGTACTGTGATAACTGAATCTCAGGAACTGAAGATGCAGCTGAAAGCTTTCCTCCAATCGTAGAAATCTTGGAAAGCAGAGGCTGTACTTTTGATGCTAGATCCAGAGGAAGGAACTCATGCTCCATAAGGTTGTATAGATCTTTCACTTCTTGGGAAGCACATGAAATCACACCTTTAGCAGCCTATTTTCATATCAGTCACAGAGAGAAAGAGAGAGAGAGAGAGATGTCTGTGAGACAAATTGCATAATGTAGATTGCCAGCTAGTTGGCCAAAATATAACACAGATATATATAAACATATAGAAAAATAACACGACTATATGACAGCAAAAAGAAAGAAGTGCTTTCATATTTTAGAAAATTGAAACATAAGCAATGCAAGTATATTCAATCACAGAAATAGAACAGCACATCAGGGATGCATCAACAGATGTCCTGTTCTGTGGACTTGCAGATCTAATATAAATTTCAGAGCTATAAAGCTATCTAAAGTGATTGAACAGGTATTAGAGCATTGCAGGTGCAGGAGGTGATCAGGAAAAGAAAAGAAAAAAAGTTCTCTTGCCATGTAGGAAAGGTATGCGTGTATATCTTAGCACCGCTGCTTGATGAGGCATCAATGCTCAAAATGTGGTTATGCATTATTCTGGCTGCAAGGAAGCAAAAAGCAATCACTATGACCTAAGCGCTTACAAATAAAGTATTCTCATATATGAATGCTTGGTAACATGGACAAGCAACCCCATAATAGCAGATTGTGTTCAAGATGCCCATATATGACAAGGACAAGACATGCTCAATGAGATTGATATAATTTTGGAAGACTGAATCCATGTGATAACAGAGACATTAAACAGTTTAGCAGCATATAATAAAAAAAATAACGGCAGCCAAAAAAGGATCCATGGCATACCAACTCAGAAAGAAGAGATGCTCTAGAAACCTGAAAAGTAAACAGGAGATTTATCAGAAAACAAATAATTAGATTATGGAAAATTATCTTAACTTGGAGAACAGATGGAAAGCAAACCATTTCTCTATTCTCACGCTTGGAGTCGAAGGAGAAATTGAAAAGGTTGGCCATACGCAAGCTACGGTCTTTTTCATTTTCAAGCTCAAGATGAGATGCACCGTATTTATGGTCATATGGTGGAACGGAAAGTGCAGCGAGCAAAACAGAAGATGCTAGTAGTTGCAGATCCTTCTGAGTTAACTTTTTATTGAAGCTCTTCTGCAAGTTGAAAAGCTTCAGCCATGCATAAGCATGATACAAGTGACTCTCAGATATCCAGAATATTTCAGTTAGTTTGGCATAATATACGACCAGGACAGATGGTTTTGGAGTCCTCTTAACCATGCTCATCAACCCATGGATATCCTCCACTGATCGGAAGGCTTCCTGCAACAACAAGACCTTGGTTGGTCAATTTATTTCTTTAGCATTAATATAAGATGAGTTCTAAAACAGACCTGCCATAGGGAAAGTTCTGTAGCAATTTTCAGTTGTTCAACCCTAGTATCAAGATAGAGATGACAGGTTTCGGGGGCAGTCAGATCAGGACGATCTCGCTGGTCACGATATTTGTTCAAGTTTGCAAGATGGTTTCTAATGATCTCACACAACCTACGGAACTCAGTTGCTCTTTTATACTGCTTGCAAAACTGAAAAGCCTTGTGCGCAGTCATCTGCATATTGAAAAGTTCAAAATTACAGACAGATTAGCTGGTGAAAAGCATTTAGTACATAATAATAAGAAACAGAAGGTAAATAACAGTAGTTACAGGAACCAAATAGTTGCTTCTGAAAAATTAGGGAGAGCACAAAAGAACCAGAAACATTAGCAAGTAAAAATAATTCAGTAAAGAATACTATGATCATGGAACCAAGTCGGTACTACAGATTTCTTTTCAAAGAAAAGAATAGGGTACCCACATAATGAATTGGTTAAGTATGTGCAAAGGAATTAAATGGTTCATTTCACAAACAGTACATGCAAAAGGACAGAAATATACATGCTGTCAAAACATAGTAGTTAAACCAACAACATTATTTCAAATGATGCATGAAGCTATACTGCAGTATAAACTACCAGGGACAAGTTTCTGAAATATAATGACAGGCAGAATGGCTAGAGAAATCAAAAGATGAAATTGGCTGTTTGGTAGTGGAAAACCAGAACAGTGCCGGATCATTTGGTGCACAGAGTCGAGAAACAGAGCATCACCTTGATGTTTCAGTTAACCATAAATGACAAAACCAAATAAATATAACTATGTTACCAATGAAGTGACGACTAGTATAATGGCAAATCAGTAAAATATCTTACAGCATATAGCGCTTCAAGCTTTGAATTATTTCTCAGTATCTCGAGCACCGTCCTGTATGTCTCCCACAGAAACTTAAACCATGGAGTGACAAACTCCCTGTCAGATCGGTCCTTCCCTTTCTCCCCCCTAACATAACTGAGCATCAAGTCCTCTGGACGCTTGTCCGCTTCAAGATCTACAACATCCAGAGCATCTTCCAGTGCTTGTGCCTGATTCCTGGCTTCCTCGGCTTTCTCATTGGACAGCTGCATGAAGTGTTTAATGACCTCCTCCAAAGATGACACGTTGACTTGCTGGCAGACAATTCTGTACTGAATGAGACCGTCTTTGGCAAATCTGCCTTGCCTTAGATCCACACACAGCTCTACATACTTCATCATGATCTTCTCAAGAGGCTTTTGCCATGACTTGTATCTTCTTGATGTAATGAGATCATGCAGCGCCTGCAGCGCTGCCTGCTTTTGTCCAACATGTATCAACTCTGCAGTAAATCAAAGGTGGTAAACAGTGTAAACATCTTTTAGTGAAATATGAAACACTGCCCGAGAGTTTTGCATATAAAGAGAATGACATGTGGAGAACCACTGATGGATATATTTTAGTACGAGAAGTTAACAACCGTATGGTGTAATTCCCCTGAAACATCCTATAGTCAGTTTAGATAATGTGAGGCCCAAGGCTCAAGTTTGCCGTTACTGGAACTGTGCTACATTGTGCTTTATTTTATAATCTGCTGCCAAAAAGCTAGCCCTGAAACTAGTGATAAGTTGGTTAATCAAACACCAAAATAGGCAAGAGCTGGTTGGAGGAGCCAGAATATCATAATCCACCGCAATGTGAAACGCAGAACAAGTCAAAAATCATGTCCTTTTGTAAAGTTATGTGCTCTTAGTGGAAAAAGGAAACAAAACATACATGACGACAGGAGTAACTTATCATCCACTGAATGTCTCAAAACCATCCTAACTTCAATTCATTCTAACTAGCAGGTCCGGCACCCAGGCATCAGGACAAAAAAGCCAACCAGCCTACGCAAAAGCCTGAAGACAGGAGTGTTTCCGAGGAATTCGACGCCTACGGCAGGGCATCGGCGAACCGACTCGGGACTGGATGGACGCGCGGGATTACTTCGCTTGCGTCGCGATCGACGGCTCGGATTCAACGAGAGCTCCACCGTGCTTCTTCAGGTTGTTGCCATTATCTTTTATTATTATTATTTATTATTTTTACTAGAAAAAGGCCTGTGCGTTGTAACGGAAGAAAAAAACATAATCTTCAATGATCATGATCGCATTTTGCTGCACCATCACTTCAAGTTTCATGAAATCCTGAACATTTTTTTAAACTCGTGCACATATCTGAAATCATGAACATTTTCAAATCCGTGAACACATATACAACTTTCTAAACCAAGAACATTTTTTCACTATTTGCAAGCTTCTTTTTACAGTTGTGAACATGTCTGGAATCTATGAACATTTTTTTTCCTGAAAATTGGTGGAACAATTTTTGAAACTCACGAGCATTTTCTAGATTTCGCAAACATTTTTTGAAATGCATGATCATTTCTTGAATCAGCAAACATTTTATGAATGAATAAACTATTTTGTAAGTCACGAACCGTCTTTTAATTTTTAGGATATTTTTTCATTCATGATCTTTTTTTGATTTAGCGGAATTTTGTTCAATTCCATTAATATTTTTTAATACATGAACTTTTTAACATATCATGTACATTTTTTTGATTTCCCGGACATTTGTTTTAAATATTTCAAACATTTGTGAATAAGCAAGCATTTTTTACATAATCACTAACATTTTTTGAATTCGAAAACATTTTATGATTTATTAAACACTTTATTTCAGAAATCTTATTTATAATTTTTGGAAATTTTTGGAAGTCCAAAATGATTGAAAGTACAAAAGAAATGAAAACAAAATAGAAAATAAAAAAAAAGTAAAAGGCAGGCCGCTCGGACATGGGCCTGCCCAAACGGGCACGCCCCAGTAAAGGACGTCTCTACTGCATGGACCGGCCCATGCCGAGATTACCCTGTGTGAAACGTTTTTTTATCACTTATAGGTGGCATTGGTTCCCCTAAAAAAATTATAGGTGACATTTATGGGTAATATTTTGCTATTTTAGAAGCAATTTTCGTGATCAACCGCCAGAAACAACAGCCCCTTTATTATTAGGTATATAGATTTAGCGGAACACTCGAACTTTATTAATGTGTCAAAACAATATTAGATAAATCGAGGGGTCCAACAGCCACCTCCGTAAGCTGCTCCTCGAGTTGGAACAACCAGTTCTTGGCTTTGGTTCGGTACAAGTTCTGATCATGTAATGCAATTCCTCGTATACTAACACACACACACACATGCATCTACACATTCTGCATTCTACTAAAGAGTGCTTCCATGAATCTTCGTTGCATCAAGTGGAACGTAACATGTTTGTTTTGCACCCAGGGGTCGTTCTTTATGTTTTATTTGATCGAAGAAATGAAATTTTCTTGTTCCCTGAAAACGACATATTCCCCCTCAGATTCAGAATGTGTTCGTGCCTCCAAATTGAAGGAACCACGTACGCTAAATGCCTCACATCTCTCGCTTTGTCCACGGCTCTGCCCCTCTCTCCCATGATAGAGCCATGCTCCAGCCACCACCCTCCCCTCAATCTCTCATCATCAGGCAGATCCTCGGGTCAAAGTAGGAAGAAGAATGAGCATTGCATGTGATGGCGAGATACTCGTGTTGGAAATATGCCCTAGAGGCAATAATAAATTAGTTATTATCATATTTTCTTGTTCATGATAATCGTTTATTATTCATGCTATAATTGTATTGATCGGAGACTCAGATGCATGTGTGGATACATAGACAAAACCATGTCCCTAGTATGCCTCTAATAGACTAGCTCGTTGATCAAAGATGGCTATGGTTTCCTAGTCATGGACATGAGATGTCATTTGATAACGAGATCACATCATTAGGAGAATGATGTGATGGACAAGACCTAAACTACAAACATAGCATATGATCGTGTCAGTTTATTGCTACTGTTTTCTGCATGTCAAGTATCTGTTCCTATGACCATGAGATCATGCAACTCATTGACACCGGACGAGTGCCTTGTGTGTATCAAATGTCGCAACGTAACTGGGTGACTATAAAGGTGCTCTACAGGTATCTCCGAGGGTGTCTGATGGGTTGCATGAATCAAGACTGGGATTTGTTACTCCGTGTGACGGAGAGGTATCTCAGGGCCCACTCGGTTATACAACATCACAATAAGCCTTGCAAGCATTGTGACTAAGTGTTAGTCACGAGATCTTGTATTACGGAACGAGTAAAGAGACTTGCCAGTAACGAGGTTGAACTAGGTATGGAGATACCGACGATCGAATCTCGGACAAGTAACATACCGAAGAACAAAGGGAACATCATACGGGATTAACTGAATCCTTGACAAAGAGGTTCGACCGATAAAGATCTTTGTAGAATATATACGAACTAATATTGGCATCCAGGTCCCGCTATTGGTTATTGATCGTAGAGGTGTCTCGGTCATGTGTACATAGTTTTCGAACCCGCAGGGTCTGCACACTTAAGGTTCGTTGACATTTCGGTCGTATAGAGTTATGTATGATGGTGACCGAAGGTTGTTCGGAGTCTCGAATGAGATCCCGGACGTCACGAGGAGCTCCGGAATGGTACGGAGGTAAAGATTGATATATAGGAGGTCATGTTGTGGTCATCGGAAAAGTTTCAGACTCGTCGATAGTGTACCGGGCACTACTAGGAAAAGGCCTAATAGTGGCACACCTGTTTTGGCTACTAGTGGCGCAGTACAGGTGCGCCACTAGCATCACGCCACTAGTAATTAATACTAATGGCGCACCAGGTAGTGCGCCATTAGTATATCACACGGTGCGCCATTAGTATGCCTCCCAGGGGGCCATATTTACCTTGTGCTCTGGCTTACTAATGGCGCACTGGTGGATGATGCGCCACTAGTATGCTTTTTTTTCTCTGTCTCTCCTCTCTGTTTCTCCACGATCGAGCAGGGAGCGAGGCCGGGGGCAGGGAGATGGGGTGGGTGGGGGAGGGCTTCACCTGCGGGAGGAGGCGGCCGCGGGGAGGTGGCCGCTGGCGAGGTGGCCGCGGGCGACGCGGGCGAGGTTGGTGGCGGCGCCACGACGACGTACGTGCGGGCGACGCGGGGGCAGAGGCGCTGCAGGGGGCGACGGCGCGACGGAGAGAGAAAGGGGGGCGGCCGCGGAGCGCGCGAGGGGGCCGGCGACGGCGAGGAAGAGGCGGCATGGGAGTTGGGCAGCCTGCCGGCGTCGAGTCGTCCTCCTCGCGCGCGTGTCGTCCTTAGGCGTTTTCAGATCCTTGCGACAGAAGGGGAGGGGGGAGGGAACGGCTTAAGTACGTGGGGGCATCCGTCCCCGTTGTTGCCAATAACCGGGATGAATGCCACATTCGTCCCGATTGTTGGCAATAACCGGGACGAATGCCCCACCCATTCATCCCGGTTGTTGCCAACAACCAGGACGGATGACCTGGATCTGGAACGGCGCGAAGAGGGGCATTCGTCCCGGTTATTAGCAATAACCAGGATGAATGCCCTATTTTTTCAAAAAAGTTTCATATTTTCAAAAGATCCCGCGAGATTATCTGCTAGTTCAATAATCAGAAAAATATGAAAAAACTACCAAAACATTTAGAAAATTATAAACTAACTAAATATGTTACTTTCAAACATATTTGGTGAAATTCAAAATTTGGAATTATTTGAATTTGAAATAAAATAAAAAAATGTTAGTAGTGGCGCACCGCGTGTGTGGTGCGCCATTAATAGTTTGAACTAGTAATGGCGCACTATACACTGGTGCGGCATTACTAGTTATAAAAAAAGTAAAAGAAAATTGTTAGCAATGGCGCACCTGGTGAGTGGTGCGCCATTACTAGTTATAACTAGTAATGGCGCACTGTGCCTGATGCGCCATTACTAGTTTTGGAAAGATAATAAAAAAGAAAGTTTGTTACTAGTGGCGCACCGTGGGTGTGGTGCGCCATTAGTGTCCATCACACTAATGGCGCACCAACACATGGTGCGCCACTGCTATACAGTAGTGACGCATCACATGTGTGGTGTGCCATTAATGTCCATATTATCTATATGCCTTTTCCTAGTAGTGGGGAGTGTCGGTAGTGTATCGGGAGACCATCGGGAGGGGTATTTCGACCCAAGAGGCTACATGGGCTGTGGGAGGATGAATACCATCCCTTAGTGGGCTGGTGAAAGTCCCACAAGAGGCCCATGCGGCTGGAGTTGAAGGAGAAAAAAAACAAGGTGGAAAGAGTTTCCAAGTAGGAAAGGAGGAATCCTAGTCCTACTAGGATTGGAGGAGGATTCCTCCTCTCCTCCTTGCGCAAGAGGCAAAAGAGCTGGCCCTTGTGCGCCAGCCTCCTCCCTCTCTCCTCCTATATATACTAGAGGTTTTGAGGGTTTTTGACGCATAGAAAGCAGCCACGCGCTGCCTCTTCTCTAGATCGTAGTTTCTCCTCTAGATCGGCTTTCAACGGTGCTTAAGCGAAGCCCTGCTGGAATAGCTCCACCACCATCGCCGCAACGCCGTCGCGCTGCCGGAGAACTCTTCTACCTCTCCGCTCCCTCTTGTTGGATCAAGAAGGCGGAGATCGTCATCGAGCTGTACGTGTGCTCAACTCGGAGGTGTCGTCCGTTCGGTGCTAGATCGGAAGGACCGTGATCAAGATCGCGAGACGATTCGTGATTGGATCACGGGATGGATCGTGATGAGATCACGGGATGAATCGTGATGAGATCGTGGGAAGGATCGTGATGGGATCGCCAGACGCTCGGCGATTTGGATCGCGAAGACGTTCGACTACATCAACCGCGTTTCTTAACGCTTTCCGCTTAGCGATCTACAAGGGTATGTAGATCCACTCTCCCTCTCGTAGATGCTCATCACCATGGATAGATCTTGTGTGCGCGGAGGAATTTTTTTGTTTCCCATGCAACGTTTTCCAACAACTCGGGTGGAAGGATGCTACCCTGGCGGGATGCATTGGGCGAAAAGAGGCGACTACTGGCAGAAGAATGTTGGCGCTGACGGGATACTCAATCGGGTAGAAGAGGCGGGTGGAGTAAGTCAATACTACTTAAAACTGGCATCGATGAATTTCCTAAGAAAGCTCTAACCTAAAACAGAATTGTGGATTGATTACCGGAAACAACGATGAATTTTCTGCAAAATAGCATGACAGGCCAATAATACCATCGCCTTTTATTAGTACGTATGGATGAAGGCAAATATATAGTAGCCTCCATCGGGAAATTGATGAAGATTATGTTGCTTGGGGACAGATTGGAGTAGCCAAGTCTCGTATTTTTCCAACCTAGTTAACTTAAGAGTAAAGGTTTCCTTTTTTTTAGGGAAAGAGTAAATGTTTCTATTATTCCGCTTTTGAAGGCAAAGCATAGCTTTATAGATTAACGGTGCTTGGGCATGTCACCCATAGCACGATCAACCACAGAGGCCGGTACATCAGATCCCCATTCCATACAATCACCAGGCATACACATACGGCCTATCTGGCCTAACTCATGCGCTGCAGCATTCTCAGTACGCCTACACGCACGCACTCTCTGCCTAGCAAACCAGAGCTTGAGCTGAATCAACCTTACAGATGTCCAGAGCGTCCACTAGGAAGCTGTGAGTTAGTCTCAAACACCACCCGGACCGCTCCCATATCCGCTGCTAAGGCAGCAGCACCTGCCATGGCTTGGATCTCCGTTCCGAAGGCATCCCGAGTCTGCTCCTGACGACCCGCTCTCGCAGCCAGGACCTGTCCCGTCGAGTCTCTGACCACAACACCCCACCCGCAGAAGTTACTGCCAGGTATGAAGGCGCCGTCTAGGTTTATTTTAAGCTCATCATTCCTCGGTGGCTGCCAGGCTCCCCATTGCCCTTCCTTCTTGCTAGCGAAATCCTCCTTGTACTCGAGTGCGCTGCATATCACTCGCTGAATGGTCTCAAAGATGTTGGGCAGTAGCTCTCCCTCCCTTATTTTGTTTCTGATGTTCCACCACTGCCGCCAAAGGGTAATAATCATCACTCGCTTGTTTTCAGAGAAGCCCCACAAGACATCCAGCATGGCATGCACACTCCGGCAGTCCTCCATCTTGATCCTCTCCATTTCAAGCCCTAGCTCTCTCCATGCTTGTTTGATGTGCTTGCACTTTATGAACGGGTGTGCTCCTTCCTCCTCCGCTCGCCCACATAGATAGCACTTAGACTGGTCCACCTTCACTCCCATTTTCATCAGGTTGCCACAGACAGCTAGGAATTCATGACGCATGCGCCAGACAAACATCTGGAGTTTTCGAGGGTAAGGTAATTTCCAAATCCGCTTTCAAGATGGGTCCGTCACCCGGTCCAGGCATCCTGCAGAAGCAGAGCTTGTTCATGTGCCGTCATTACGTTCCTGCCGCTGTAGCTCGACGTGAAGGTTTTCTGTTATTCTTGATATCATGACCAAAGCTATTACTGATAGGTATCTTGGCATACTTTGTGGCCTTTTTTCCGGTACCTTGGTACTCGCTAAGAAGAGGTGGGAGTACATCTGACCATCCATCTGCATGGGTATTTTAGACCTTTTCTCTTGACTAATTAGTTTTGCTTTTTTATCCCGTCCGAATCAAGCGCATTGCACCGTGATGATCGCACTTTTTGTTCCCCACCGAGGTGGGTCTTCTGAGTCTGCCCTCCTCATTGCTGCTCCTCTCATCAGATGAATCAAGCCTGCTCACCGCATCAATGCATGGATAATTACATCAAGAAACTATGGAGGCTTCCCCGGCCACTTCGCGTATTTGCAGCCATTGGTGGCAGCCAATGTCTGCACATCACGAGCCTGGATTGCAATACATGGACGCACGAAGAGATATGCTTTGCATGCCCTTAATTCCATTGGTGGTGGTGGCCTGCGATGGCCAATCCCCTCCACACACACACAATTTCATCGTATTCGTTCTGGGATTTCTTTTTGCGAAAGATATTGATTTGGAATTAGGGTTGATCATAAAATTCCTGGGTCCACACCCTTCAAGCGAAGTATGTACTAAATTTACGTCTCATTATGTTAAATCATGCATTGGATTTCTAATTCATTACGAAATTGCAGTTTTCGGTAATGAGTAAATCACCCATCAATCACCGTTTTACCCCTAACATCGAGGCTCCCCTATTTTGTGAGGTAGTACTCCCTAGGACTTGTGCTGGAGTACCATGTAAGATTATCCGTAAGATTAAGATGGATGAATGGCTCACATTTACTTAGGGATACTGTAAAAGAGCTCTACTTCGTACAGTTGGGGTAGGCATGTCAGACTGCTTCAAGCATCTTATCAACAGACTTTGCAAAATACTTTTTTGTGGAAAGGGAAACTCACTGCAGTGGTAAAGAAGTATTGATTAATGCTATCATCCAAGCAAGTCTGGAGTGCGCCTTGTCGGTTTTCAAGCTATCCAAACATACTCTCTCCGTCCGCGAATAAGTGTACCTTTACCCTTTGTTTTATGTCAAAGTTTTAAAATTTTGACCAACTTTATAAAAAATAATAGTATCATATATGACTTCAAATTGGTATATTTCAAAACAAATCTAGTGATACTAATTTAGTTCCATAAATGCTCCTACTTTTCCCTATAAAGTTGGTCAAACTTTTAAAACTTTGACTTAGGAAAAAACCTAGATGTACACTTATCCCCGGACGGAGGGAGTATATGTAACGGGTCATTAATTACTACATTGTTTCCATTATTATGGGGAGATGCTAACAAGTGAAAACATACGCATAGTTTTGCGTGATGGACCATATGCATTTCAAGAAAACAAGGAAGTGTGGATTTCAAATATTTGAAATGTTCCAACCCAATTAGGTCCTTCCCAGTGCTCCATCATGTACATGTGCTAAGTGTGTCACATAGTCAAAAAAATGATGTGGCAAAGCAATTAAGAAAGAGAAAGAACGCTATGATGAGCCGAGAAATAACCAATGCTAAGCACGCAGACCTATGCAAAACAATTAAACGAAGCAAGTTTAGCCTATGCATGAAGGAGTTTGGTTGCAAAGTAACTAAATAAAGAAAGCTTGGCAACACCAAGCTATGCACTTATACATTGGGAAGTTTAGTTGCTAAACACTTTAATGCACTTAGCACCTTGTCTAAGCACATGTGCATTGGAGGAGGTCTTATGTTATTTGAGGCCCTTCCCAATGCTCCACCTTGTACATGTGCTAAGCCTGTCATGTAGGCAAAAAAGAAGATGTGTCAAGATAATTAAGAGGAGAGAGATGAGTGTGGTGACCCAGGAAAACATAATGCTAAGCGCGTGAACCTAGGCAAAACAATTAAATGAAGCAAGTTTAGCCTATGCATGAAGGAGTTTGGTTGCAAAGTAATTAAATAAAGAAAGCTAGGCAACAACAAGCTATGCACTTATACATTGGGAAGTTTAGTTGCTAAACACTTTAATGCACTTAGCACCTCGTCTAAGCACCTGTGCATTGGAGGAGGTCTTATGTTATTTGAGGCCCTTCCCAATGCTCCACCTTGTACATGTGCTAAGCCTGCCATGTAGGCAAAAAAGAAGATGTGGCAAGATAATTAAGAGGAGAGAGATGAGTGTGGTGACCAAGGAAAAAATAATGCTAAGCGCGTGAACCTAGGCAAAACACTTAAATGAAGGAAGCCAACCAATGCATGAAAAACTTTAGTTGCAAAATAATTAAACCAAGGATGCTTAGCAACAACAAGTTAGGCACCATTGCATTAAGGACTTTAGTTTCTAAACTTTTTAATGTGCTTTGCACCTTATGTAAGCACCTTTGCATTGGAAGAGGCGTGAGTAGTGGTCTCGCCTACTCTCCAAACCAGATTCTCTACACGCCCAATAGTCTAAAGTATCTAAACCAAATTATTTGCAATGGTACTTTAGTTTCATCACCAAGGGCATCCACAAATTTCCACTAAGAGAAACAAACTGATTATTTTTGGTACGGTATAACAAAACCAAAAACAAAACGTACAAGAACAACAATCCATTGATTTCCCCTCCGTGAGATAAATACAAATAACACGTACTTGTGTGTATAGTGCACAAGGAGGCTAACTTTTCTTGGTTGTATGTTGAAAATTGACACTATTGAGGCAATTCAAACTTCAGAATAATGCTCAAGCATGTAGTAGTACTTGAAAAAGGTTATGCACTTGATAAGGCATGTGCATGCATGTTCGTGCCACCCATTGACATCATCATCTGGTCACTGAGCGTATGCTAGGAGTTGGGTCAAGTTTGCGCAACCGCCATTGACAACATTATCAGGAATCACTAAGCATGTGCCAAGGGTAAGCTCCAGCTGGCAGCTCCTTTGCGAGGACTCCCCTATAGGCGGAGAGGTAGAGATGTTGTCGTCACGCAAGTTATGTAGATGCCCGGTAGAAAAAGCTACATGGCCACTTGATCCCGCTAGAGACGATGCGGTCGGCTGTGGGATGCTCAGTGGGGTTGCTTTGCGGGGTACCATAGTGGGCAATTCCACCCTACTTCCATCTCCAGTTGTGACTACTAACTCCTATTACAATACAAAATTAGCCCAGGTGCATGCATCAACGGGGAATGTTCATGTTGCTTCGCCGCCATCAGACTTGGTACGCAATACATCCTAGGTATTCATTACCAGATGTCTCCTATTCTTAAGTTAACTTAAAGTTTACCGCCTTGCATTATTGCTGCTCTAGCAACTCGTGTATACGAGAAGTACATCAAAAAGACCTGTGAAGCATGGAGAGAGTGAGTGCCCTTGCTTTGGTGGTGGTATATATATATATGTAGGCATTGTTAGCCACTCATGATGTGGTGAAGAGAAGCCTTTATCGTGGATTAATGCATGAGATATTTTTGAATTGAAAGGTCTTCATAAATAACAGCCGTATATGGTGCATGTGACTAGTTTTTAATCAACTTGGTTCATACTTTTTCATATATTGTACTCACTCCGTCCTGTTTATTGGCCCCCCTTTTATTTTGGGTCATGTTTGACCATAAATTAAACTAATAAAATGTAAATTATATGTCACGAAAAATATACCATGGGAAAACTGTTTCAAATAGAAATCCAACAATATAATTTTGTAGTGTATACTTTATATTTTGTTAATCATATAGATGGTCAGAATCTGACTCAAAATACAAGGGGCCAATAAAACTGAATGAAAGAGTACATAGTAACAGGTCAAAATACGCTTACATTTCTAGCACGTTTGATTGAATGCCCAAAATTTGTGCCAAATATTGATTAGTGATTGGTTGGTTACCATTTATCAATTTTTTCCAACCTCACCTAAAAGTTGCCAGCTTCTGGTACGTATTGGTATTGCCACTTTTGGCTTGCCAAAATGCATAAGGTAGCCAAATGCTCTTAGCAAATCAAGCATGATCTTCAGTTTCCACTAGACCTAGAATCTAAGCCAGTTAGATTATGCTCCGATGTCCAAGCACAAGCACATATAGAAGAGCAAAGCTTGCTCCTCGATGGTGAAACCAACTCGACATGACCTAGTGTTCATCAACTTCAACTTAACGTCGGCACGGGAAGTGACAGTAATGGATCTTACCCTACCGCTACCATGGTTTGATTTCCCTCAAAAGTAATAACCTTCCAGAGATGCCAATTGGAACACACATGCATGAGGAAATCGTTAAACCGGTGAAAAACAAAAGCTAGGGTTCCATCAAACGTGCAGTCGTGCACGATCGTGAAAGAGAATAAATGAAGGGGGAGGAGGAGGAGGAAGTGATAACTGACACCGTGGAGGTGGAGATGGCTACTAATGACGGCGATTGTTATTTGGTGCCTCCAACATTCCCTCTTTTCCTTTTGGAGGTGGGTCAGTCGACACACTTGTGTGTCAGTTCATTAGTATATTCCTATTTCACTTCTAGACTCCCAATCTTCTCAACCACACTTTCCATGAAATCTGCGGGAGCCGAGGTGGCATGTTCTTGAAAGCTCAGCTAGAGGTTGCCCCGGACCACACATTGTCCCAAAGTCCAACAGAGAGGAAAAATGGGTGTAGACACATTTGTCTAAATTTTCAAACTCATGTATGATTTCCATATATAAAGCCTCACTCCATTTTATAATTCATCTGAATTCATTTGCAACACATTTCACAGCTAATGCATGTACTTGGCAAGTATTTTTGTAATTATTTAAAGTAGAAAAAATATTTCCTCAATCACAAAACTTTAATTATGTTTTCTATGAGTTCCTATCTTATTTACGTTTTAGATAACTTATTGGTTCAAAACGGGGTCAAGACACAAACTGTTATGCTAGCTTAACGAAACAATTCTGCTCTAGACTAGTTGGGCAATACCGTGAAAAGCATGCTCACTACAATGGCAAAACTAGAGTAAGATATCTCGCATGCATAATTTGGATATTAACTTTAAAAATATGGAATATCAACAAAAAGCACTACAAGTAGGAGGATTATGTTTCTGAGCTCAGGCTCATCTTCTCCCGCAATGAATATTATATTAAAAAATATCAAAAAGTCTAAATGTTTTAGCACAAAAGATGCTCAGTTTGCTAGGTGCATGAAAAAAAATTAAACATCAGAGGAGCTCTAAAAAAGGTATATTCGAAAAAGGTTCAAAAATTCAGATTTTGGAGCTTTATAAAAGGTTGACAAGCTTATGCCCTGGACACATGGAAGGAGCTCGAGTTGGACCCAGAAAGAGAGCCTTTCGCTCCACTACGCCTGGGCTAGAGTGGAATGGGCAAGTGGTTTGGATATACTCCCTTTCCTGAATATAAGTGTGTTTGAAGATTTTAATACAAACTTCATACAGATTTATATAGAAATATAGGTTCGCTTATTTTTTTCGTATCTAGTTGCATTGGAGTATCTCAAAAGACTTATATTTCGGAATAGCGGGGGTATTTGGGGTCAGCCAATCTGGCTCTCATGAGTCTCTAGTCAGCCGGAGCTAGGTTGATGGACCAAACTGTGAGAATACAAGGTTAGTTAAAAACTCGTTTTTAGGGGATTTATGACATGTGCAATGGTGATATCTTAGGAGTGCCACATAGGATGAATGTTGAGGTGGAGGAGAGAGAATTCATTCATCATAAGAAAAGACTTATCTTCTCTTATTTAAGAGATGATCTCTTAGCACAATATGTCTCACCATGTTTTTAGGAATAACCAGTAATTATAGATAAGGCTAAAAGATAACTCATTTTTGTTGTCATCTCTAAATTACATGCAAAACTTAAGATAAGACTATCTTATCAATCACTGTACATGCCCTATATACTGTTGAATATATGAGAAAAATACTAATCCGAATAAACAGTAAATAAACCATGACGTCAATAATAGAGATTGAACTAATCATGCAGACTAGCATAGTAGACGAATATATTAAATTTACGACACAAAATAGATATAGAAATTCTAACATGATTTCAAACAGAGAGGACAAGAGTGCATACGGTGCAGCGGGAGCAGAACCGTCAGCGTTGGTGTTGTCGGCCATGTCGTTGATGAAGAGGTTGCCGAGATCGGGAAAGAAGTCGTCGTCCGATCATGGAGGGCCTCTACATATACCTTGTTGCTCTCATGATGTTGTGTGAGTAGTTCACCACGGACCTACGAGTCCATAGTTAGTACCTAGATGTTTTCTCTCTCTCTGTGTGATCTTCAATACAAAATTCAGCGCGATTCCCGCAGTGATCTATCTTCTTTGCGAGTGTTTGTTGGGATCCGATGAATTGTGGGTTTATGATCTGATTATTTATGAATATTAATTGAGTCTTTTCTGAAATATTTTATGCAGGATTGTTATAGCTTCGTATTTCTCTCTGATCTATCGGTTTGGTTTGACAAACTAGATTGACTTATCTTCAGTTGGAGTGGTGCGTTATGATGGATCCAATCTTGCGGTGCTCAATCCCAGTGAAAGAAAGGGACATGACATGCATTGTATTGCTGCCATTAAGCATTAAACGACGGGGTTTATTCATATTAATTGAGTTTACTTTGTCTATATCATGTCATCTTGCTCCAAGCATTACTTTGTTTCATACTTAATACCCTAGACGCATGCTGGATAGCGGTCGATGAATGGAGTAATAGTAGTAGATGTCAATAGGAGTCGGTCTACTTGCTTAATTAAGGACGTGATGCCTATATACATGATCATTGCCTTGAATAAGATGTCATAACTATGCGCTATTCTATCAATTGCCCAACAGTAATTTATATACCCACCTATGCTATCTCTGAGAGAGAAGCCTCTAGCGAAAACTATGGCCCCCCGGGTCTACATAAATATTATTACTAAAACCCTAAAAATATTGCTGCCTTTTACTTACTATTATTTTATTTTATATTTATATCTATGTATCTATCAGTATTTAATCCTTGGAAGTAACGAGTTCAAGGGGCTTGACAAGCCTCTTACCCGCGTTGGGTTCAAGTTTTTGATTATGTGTGTGTAGGTGCTGAGGACGAGAGTTTGTGTGATTCTCCTATTGGTTCGATAACCTTGGTTCTTACTGAGAGAAATATTTATATGTATTGTGTTGCATCTCCTCTCCTATTCGGGGGAAAACCCAACACAGTTTACAAGCAGCAATGACCTATGTACCTACATTGACATCTAGTTCACGTTCAATTGGAATAGGGAATAAACTCTTTTCTATAAAGGAAATATCCCTTTTATGCCACATTACAAAGAAACTACCTTTTCTGTTGGTAGGAACATCCTACACGAGAACGTTTAGTGCATATAAGAAACTCAACGGGTTTTCCTTATCAGAATTAAGGATTCGGCACTCTTTTACTTTTTATTCTACTAAGGACAAACAACTTGTTCTGCTCTTTTAATTATTATTATTATTTACATTGCCTTGCAACTTTAACATTAAAAACCAACTATACAATTACACCTTTTAGCACTTGTACTTAATCCTTATAAAATTAATACCTATGATTTCATTTTGCTCCTCGTGGATCGATAATGTTAGTTATCAAAAAGATTTAAAAATGACCCCCTACATTTGTGAGATATCAAAACTCTTTTGTGACGTCGTTGCTGGGAGTGCACCAAAATTGCTAATTGAAAGTGGTAAGGAAACCACCTATTGTGTGTACTATTTTTTCCTCGTTTGTTACTTGAGTCATTATGGCTTCATATGTTAGTGATACTTTGCTTGGGACTTTCTTGTGAATTGGTAAAAAGGTTTGTGAAGAAGGTATTGTAGAAAAAGAGCAAGTTTATACATTATCTATTGGTTATATCAAACACGTACTGAAGAAAAAGAGCAAGTTTATACAGTACCTATTGGTTATACCAAACATGTCAAAGCTAATCCCCATTCTCGAGATAATGGTTGTTTGATACTTTGCATTTTTAATTTATTGATGCCCTTTCTTTTTGGGATATATTGATACACTTTATTTATTTACTTGTAGCCATTAAAAGGAGAATACCAATGTTTAAGATAACTTCAAAAGTACTAAGACACCACATTCAGCTATATATTCATGGTTTTCTGGACGCAACTAAACTCCTGGTCATGGCCACCGGCTGACCCGTCCCTATGAATGGTGTCGATCGAGCGGGCTTGCTGGCTATGACATGTGTAGCACACATGTTCTGTTGTCACCGACGCGGGCCTCGTCTCATGTGTAGCCCCACTCCACCAAGACACGGTCGTTGTCACCCGTGAGGCTCTTTGGGCCGACGCCGTTGGCAGTGAGGCACCCTCGCTTGCCGCATGGGAAACATCGGACCTCGAATCCTGAGGATCCCTCCTCACTGGGGGGCGGGGGCTCTAGCGCAGTGCATGCCGTTCTGGCCATTACAGGTTGTGTCCGCGGTGGCGAGAGGTCCCGGGGAGATAGGAAGTGGAGCAACTGAGAAAGTGAGAAGGTAATCCCTGACTAAATTATCAAGCAAATAGGGAGTTATCTCTAAATTTCTGTTAAAGTGGCTGGTGGTGATCCCACCTCAAGTGTGAGTTTTCACCAGATACTTCACCAATAATGTAACTACCACATTTATGTTTTTTTCTTCTTCAGAAAATGCTAGTTACTGCTTTGGTCAATATATATTTCTATCACTAGTCATCAACCCATGCAGTTGCACGGGCTAGCACTTCTGATATCAAATACAACAAATTTGTTACTACTTAGAAATGTCGAACAATAATATGAATATGTTAATATGAGTTTTTATTGTTATACATGCATGTTTATCTTTATTGACATAGCAAGCACAATAGAATTACGGAAAATATGTTTCTATACACAATAATGGACATATGTGTGCACATTTTTCTATCAACATATCTGAAATAATAGTTATTAATATACATATATAAAGAGGAGTTTGTCGTATATCCTCATTACTGTAAGCAGCATAGATTATCCAGATTTGAAGTACTTGTCTCAACCAACAAATTCTTATAGAATTTCTTTTATGATTAATGTTTTTATATTAGATCCCTGGATTTCATTGTTTTTCCTTTTTGTCGCTATATTTTTTTAACTACGTCAAAGATTCATTTTCTGGACCGGATCATCTCTGTTCAGCAAGTTTTCACTTTTATACTGGGAATAAATTTCATAGTTCGATGGTGTAATCAATTTTGATGATGTGGATTAGTGAGAAGTATTGAAATGTGGGGCTATGTAAAAAATATGTGGTTTCTTGAAAAAATGGCAGGAGCCAAGGGAGATGTTTTCCTTTTTTTAGGGAGAGATGTCTTTTCCTTTTATTGGCATAAGAGCTTCATCGCTCCCATCTACTCACTACGGGACTGAGCTTATACGCCGACGGCCGGCCACCATCGGCGTAGGCCCCGAAGCTGTCGGCTTAGGTCTACGCCGACGGCAGCCGTCGGCGTAAAGCCGTTGGGGTAGATTTCCCTCGGGCTTGCTCCAGTAGCCGTCGGCGTACCGCCGCCCGTTGGCGTAGAGGGATAAAGCAACGGCTCGTCGTGGCCGTCGGCGTAGAGGCCTTCGGCGTATCTCATGTGGGCCCCGCACAGGGCATAACGGCCGTTAGGCCTGGTTGTCCGCTACGCCGTCGGCCGGGCCGTTGGCCTAGCCTACCGCCAGGGACGCCACGCGGCAGGCCTTGAAGGCATCTGTGCTTCGGGCCTACGCCGACGGCCTGTGCCATTTGGCACCGGACAAGGCCTACGCCAACGGCCAGGCCGTCGGGCGTAGGTCCTGACAGGTTTTCTTCTTCTTCATTTCTGGTTCATTTCCTGCATATTTAAAATTCTCATAAGCATATAGGCATTATAGTATTCATACATACGCAGATCAGAGTCAGGCATTATAGGCATTTATATAGCACATGCACATTGACAAAGACCATAATAACCAAACATCTTATACATACATAGCATAACAAGTTTCAAACATGCAAAATAAGAGACATAGTATGGATACAAAGTATAACAACATCCCAAACATCGTATAGGTACAAACGAGACCGCTACATGTCCGGGGTAGCATCATCATCAACTCATCGCGTCCGGAGAGGGAGTCGAGCCGGAGAAACCCAGGTCTCCACGCATGAAGATAGGTGACTGACGGCGCGGAGACGCCGTCGAATCAGCACTGGAAGCAGGTGATCTCGCGCCACCATGAACCGGTGTGGTCTCGCGCGAGGCACCACTACCACCGGGGCCAGGTTGCACCGGTGTGACCGCGCGGGCCGACGACGGCGAGGCAGCAGCACGACCAAAGGGTCCAGTCCCGAAGGCTCCCGTTCCCTACACGTTTGAGCAATAGTTAGCAATCGCCAAGGCACATGAAAGCGGTAACAAGTGTTGGGCAAGTAAATTACCGGGGTTAAGCTGGTGTAGTAGAAGTTCTGGGCGAACTCTTCCTTTGATACAAACTCTGGCTTAAGCCCGGCTCGAGGAGGTCGTGGCGGTATATCGACCATCACTCCCGTAAGCCGAGCCCTCTCTTGAGCCTGCAAGATAGTTAACATGTCAGGCATTGCACAAAAGTATGAAAAGTGATACATGTCATCTTTTGTAAAAAGAAAGGTTGGAACTTACATCTTCTTTTGCCTCTTTCCACGCCTCGTTTACTTCTGCTCTCTGCCTCCACTACGCAAGCTTCACCAAATAGGCGTCATTGTGGGCCTTGTAGGCCGCCTCGAAAGCAGCCTACAATTACAAAAATTGAACCATCTCATCAACTAAGCCACTGAGGAAGTAGTATTGTCAGAGAAAGGATGGAAATGAGAGAAACTTACATCGTAGCCAGGCTGGGAAGGTCGTCGTCGAGGAGGCGGTGCGGCGTCATCAGTGCTGAGGGTAGCCTTGATCCGCGTGAGGCTCAAAGTGGGAGTGCGTGGGGTCATCTTATCCATAACCCGCAGACGGCCGTGCTGAAGGCCTCCCCGAGACACGACCAACGCTCTCTCATTGGGATCCGCACTTCTAGGGTCGTCCACCTCCAGATTAAGAGCGACCAGCGTCTCGAGGTACTTAGCACCGTCCTCCTGGGCAGTGCCGAAGTACTCGGGAAGCTGAGGCTGAGGCTGGGAGAGATCGGGCGCCTTCATCCTCATCGAGTCGCATGACTCATAATCGCTGACATGCCTCCCTAGTTTCTCCTCCTGCACCGCCAAAGAGATGTTATGAGTACCACGTAGGAACATGCATGAGGGGAAATAAATTAAGGTTGTTCCATGTATGTGTATACCAGCCTGGCCTTGTAGCGCTCACTGCCGAGGTTTCCCGCCCGATGTGTCCTCCCGCTGTCACGGTTCGCCTTGTTCTGCTCGCTCAAGGCATTCTACTCCTCGTCTTCCCCGCGCCACCTCGCAGTCAACGCCCTCCATGCATCCTCCTTGCCATAGGCCCAATCGGGCCTAACCTGAAAAATCAATACTCATGTGAAGAACAGATGATGCAATTGCAAATTAGCATCAACATAGAATCTCATCGACAATTTACTTACCTCGTCGTACTGTGCCGCGCTCATCATCGTTGGTGACTTGACATTCTCATACTTCGGCGACGGTTTGCCCGATATCGCCGTGCTATATTGACTCCTCGCGGTATGACCCTGGTTATAACTAATGATTAGTCAACCTCTTACAATGATTCCGAAAAGTCTTGTCTGCTGCCTCCTGCTGCTCCGGAACCACCCTATAGAATCTCTTCAATCATGCATAAAAAAAGTGTGAGATTCATGAGTTAGCATGGCAGGGTCATGAACTATGAACAAAAAAAGTGTGAGAGTCATGGGTTTGCCTTACCCAAAACTTGTTGATCACGGCGTCAGAACCTTTCCCGTAGGGGGGACAATCTGCGAGCTCGTAGTGTCTCCAAGTCGTGGCTAGCTTCCTCTCGCTGTTTTCGGCGTTGTAGAAGCCCGGCCAAAACTTCCTGATGATAGTTCCAAGCATGCAGCTAGGGACTCGAGTCCCCGGAGGATGCATCCAATTGCTGCACAAGAATCAAACATTAGTACATGCCAAGTTGTTATCAACAAAATGAAACTACATGTTCAAAGTTACTATAGCCACTTACTCAGATTTGCTAGGTTTAATGAGGACCCGAGCCTCCGGGGCAGGTTCCTCCTTAGGGACTTCTGTTTCCCCACGAACCTTTACCTTCTTCGTCGATGCCCTCGGTGGCCCCGACGTCATCATCTCTGAGGCTCGAGACCCCCCCTCCTCGTCTCGAGAGTCCATGTCCAAGTCTCGAGAGTCCATCTCCTCATCTTGAGACTCTGAGAACGCGGTCTATGAAGCCACGTCGCCGGAAGCGGAGGGTATGTCACTCAAAAGGAGGGTAGCTCGCCCCCGTCCTCGCCCTCGTCCTCGACCTCCTGCAATGCGAAAAGGTAAACAATTAAGAAGCATGTTGAAAAATAAATACCAAGCATAATGAAGACATAATGAAGATGCAATGTACCTCCTCGTCCTGACCTCGGGAGACGTCCTCCCCCAACTCCTCCTCCTCGTCCTGCATCTCCTCCTCCTACCTCCTCGGTGGCGTACCTTGAGGTTGTTGCTCTTCCACTCTTCGTCTTCTTTATCCCCTGAAGCAAGGACTACAGTGATGCCTTGCCACTGCTCATATTGGCCAATCACCTGCATTGAGAAAAAGAAAACAATTAAGCATAAAGACGCAATGCAATTAAGATGAAAAATAAATACTAATACTCATCATCACTCTAAGCCTCGGGATCCTCGCACGGTGGAGGCTCATCATTGTCATGGAACAGGCAATTTAAATAGCACGTGCACATCGACAAGATACAAAAGAACATCATCATCAATTCATCATAGCACATCCTCATACAATCATCATCATCATCATCCAAAATAACATACATATAGTATCGAGATACATAGTAATATCATTCTACGCGTCCAGTCCCGGAGCCTCCCATTCCCTACACGTTTGAGCAGTAGTTAGCAACCACCAAGTGATTGGGCAAGTAAGCCATAATAAAGACATAAAAGACCCTCACCATCATCTGTTCTTCACCATAAATACTAATACTCATCATCATCACTCTCAGGCTCACTCTCATCGCCATCATCAGTATCACTATCACGTGCGTATAAAGCGTCAGGATCCTCGCACGGTGGAGGCTCATCATTGTCATGTGCCTTGGTGAGCATCTCTATGCCACTTAGATCCGTGGCTATCTCCTGCACTACCATTGCGGTCTTCCATGCCCACTCATCTGTTCTGTCAACAACACTAGTACGACCACTATACATCCATCCATTATCAGTCATCCTCTTATGCTTTATTGAGAGCCAAACAACAAACATAGCATCTCATATCAAACAGGAGATTAAAATGCTTCATTTTTTACGCAATAATCAACCTACATGTCTAATAGGAAAGTGGGTCCTAACCAGCCACCGGATCCGTAGATTGGGTAAGTTCTCCCTGGCTCTACCCCGATCCGAGCAAAATTTCGGCAGCACCTCCCCGCTGCTCTCCCGATACACGTCGCGACAAAAGGCCGAGAGAACATGCATCCGGAGAACAACGACGAGGCTCCGCAGAAATCCTGTCTCGGATCGAGGAAGAGCCAGCGAGAACCATACCCAACTATGAATCCGCCGACTGCCCGAAAAAAGCCGTAAGCGTTACGGTTCAAAATATGCGAGACCACTAGGTGACGCGACTTGACTTGGTGATCTAGACACGAAAATAAACCTACGTACACGAGAGGGGTGAACGAATTCTCACCCTTGAAGCGTGATCAACGACGGGGGGTGCAAGGCGACGGAGGGGGCTCCGAGACGATGGCGGCTCCGAGATAGTATGTAATTAGATTGTGAAAATCATGATACGATAAGATTTTTGAAAATGAATTTGTAATTAAAATTTTCTGAGTACAATATCATGTCACATCAAAATATGTATATTTCTATGGATATTAAAACAAAAAATCTAAAAAATGGAGAAGAGAGTGGGGGGAGCAACTTACTGCCGAGGTGGGGGTCCGCTTGGGGTCGGGCCGGCGACGGGGTCAGGCCGGAGGTGGGGTTCGGCTCAAGTGGTGGCGGGCTCGGGCTCGGGCTCCTACGGCGTTGGGGTTCGGCCGGCGACCGGTTGAGGGATGAGGGAGGAACAGGGGAGGGGCGGGCCGGCGGCGGGGGCGGGAGGGAGCTCGCGGGAGGGGCGGGCCGGCGTCAGGGAGCTCGCGGGAGGGCGACCGGCGGCGTGAGGCGCGAGGGGCAGTGCGGCCGACGACGGGACGGGAGGCGCCCGCGAGAGGGGTGGGCTAGCAAGAGGGAGCTCGCGGGAGGGTGGGCGGGCGGCAGCGGTAAGGGAGGCGCGGGCGGCGGCGGCGGGACGGGAGGGGCGGGCGACGGCGGGACGGGAGGCACGGCCGGCGGCTGTGGGACGGGAGGGGGCAGTGCTGCTTGTGGTGGGGTCGGGGAAGCGTGGGGGCACGAGGGAAGTGGGGGGATGGATAAGGTTCCCTCGGGCGTGCGTCCGAATCTAGGGGACGAGGACCTACGCCGACGGCCTGGCCATCGGCTTAGGTCTATTTAATTGTTTTTAATTCGTATACGCTGACGGCCTGGCCGTCGGCTTAGGGCCATTTACATTTTTTTATTTCCTTATTTCTGTATTCTTTTATGTTTTCAAGCATATAAAATCTTTTTTACTTTTTTACACCATTGTTTTTAATTGTTTTCAAGCTTAGGTTTATACCCCTTCGCAGACATCCTCTGTCACCTAGCTATGGAGGTTCCAGTGTTTAATTATTAGGGGGAAACTCCCCGTTTTCCATGGCACGGGGTAGGATCTTGTGACAGCTTGGGCTCAAACATGGTTTGTAATGACCCTATGACCTAACCAAACACAACCCAAGACAAATGTCCACCGGGCTACCCCCATCCGAAGAATATCTAGGGGAGGTAGACGATACGGGGCTTTCTCCCATGCGCATGAAGAGGTGACACTCGGGATCTATGTCTTGCATCTATGGGTTTTCCACCACACTTGTACACATACCCTAGGTCCACATGCAGGTTTTTGTGGGATTCCGGCGCTCCGCTGGTTATTCACCTCCGAAACCCTAGATCAGGGTGACCCGCAGATCTACCCCTATATATTTCTCCGTACGAGGGTTGACCAATGGACTTTTTTTCTCTATCTATGTTTTTTTAGCACATATGTACATGGAGAACCAAGGTTTGACACATTTCACCACATTATTCACACCGGTTGACCCGTACCGGGAGTTTCAACATACAGATCCAGGATTTTACTACGTGTTAGCCCATGTCTGTGAACAACGTCAGACACATGACCTGGATATGCCATCTACCAACATTACATCACACTTCTGCACATATGTTAGGGACACATGCAGTTTTTCGAGTGATTCCGATGCTCCGGCGGTCATTCACCTCCGAAACCCTAGATCGGGGGACCCGCAGATCTACCCCTATAAATTTCTCCGTACTAGGGTTGACCAATGGACTTTTTTTCTCTATCTATGTTTGTTTAGCACATATGTACATGGAGAACCAAGGTTGGACACATTTCACCAAATTATTCACACCGATTGACCCGTACCGGGAGTTTTGACATACAGATCCAGGATTTTACTCAGGTTGATCCCGAGTTTGGAAGTGGAGATGATTTGGATTTGGGTAAACCTGATTTTGACAACGAAGATGAATTGCTTGGGCTACCTAAAGATTGGGCCCTTGATGGTAAAGAAGGGTGTACTTCCACTGGTGAAAAGAAAAAATAAGAAGAAAAACAAGGATCTTGCAAATGGTGAGGAGGTAGGCGAGAAAAGAAAGGGTAAGATTTCTCTCAAGGACAAGGTGGAGCTTGAGAATGATCTTGAAGAGTATTATAATCTAGACTACGAGGACAACATTGGAGATCTCAAGACACGGTTCAAGTATAGGCAACTTCAGCCAAACAGTTTTTCAGTGATCTACCCCTGCAGTGATTCCGACGCTCCGACGGTCTTCCTCCGGCAAAACCCTATATCAGGGGGACCCGCAGATCTAACCCTATAGCTTTCTCCGTACGAGGGTGTACCAATGGACTTTTTTCTCTATCTATGTTTGTTTAGCAGATATGTAATGGAAAACCAAGGTTGGGCCTATTTCGCGCTCCAACGGTCATTCACCTACGACATCCTGCTCTGGAGGGGGGAATGTGGGCCTGACGCTGTAGCCCCTATAGCTTTCTCCGCAACAGGCTCCGCCAATGTACTTTTTCATTGGCTTAGGTTTGTTTACTCCATAGCTACATGGAAAACTAGGTTTGGGACCTTGTAACACATCGTAGCCTCCGGTTAAGCTGAACCGGGAGTATTTCGTCTACACATGCACGAATGTCTCTAAGTGTTATCGCATTCATGTGTGAAGAAGCTAGGTCACACCCGGGATCCATGTCTTGCATCTATGGGACTTTCACCACACTTGTACACATAACCTAGGTCCACGTGCATGTTTTTGTGGGATTCTGACGCTCCACGGCGGTCATTCACCTGCAACATTCTGCTCCGGAGGGGGAATAATGTGGGCCCGACAATGTACCCCCTATAGTTTTGTCCGCACGAGGCTCCAACAATGTACTTTTTCATTGGCTTAGTTTTGTTTACTCCATAGCTACATGGAAAACTTGGTTTGAGACCTTTGTAACACATCGTAGCCTCCAGTTAAGCCGAACCGGGAGTATTCTGTCTACATGTGTGAACGAATCTATCTAAGTGTTATCGCATTCATGTGTGAAGAAGGTCACACCCGGGATCTATGTTTTGCACCTATGGGCCTTCCACCACACTTGTACACATAGCCTAGGTCCACATGCAAGTTTTTGTAGGATTCCGATGCTTCGGCGGTAATTCACCTGCGGCATCCTGCTCCAAAGGGGGGCCTGACGGTCTACCCCTATAGCTTTCTCCGCACGATATTCAAACAATGTACTTTTTTGTTTGCTGAGGTTTTTTTAGGACATAACTACATGGAAAACAAGGTTGGGACCTTGTAACACATCGTAGCCCCCGGTATACCCACAAACGGGTGTATTCCACCTACATGTCCATGACTTTGCATAGTGTTATCGCATGAATGTGAAGATGGTCATACCAAGGAGCTCGACATTGCATCTATGGATCTTACACCACACTTGGACACATACCCTACAATCACATGCAAGTTCATGCGGTACTACGGCGCTCCGGCGGTCTTTCTTCACCGAAACCCGGCCTAGTCCGGGCGCGAGGGGGCCGGGGAGGGGGCGGCGGTTTACCCTTATAGCTTTCTCCGCACGAGGTTCAACTATGGAGCATACATATTAATATAGTAATAGTAGCATAATATATTTTAATTTAGTAGCATAAATATTATAATTTATTAATATATTATTTTATGTATTAATTAGTAGACACAAAAAGAATAAAAAGGGGTATATCAAGGGTTGAAATGAGATGATATATATTATAATCCCATTTCCAATATTATTTTATGTATTAGTAATATAAGATTAAACGGTTAAATAAAAGAAAATAAAAATGAAAACAAAAAATAAAACACAGGGTCTACGCCGACGGCCAAAGGTCGGGGCCGTCGGCCTAGCCTCTATTGGGCTGACGGCGTTACCGTCCGACCGTCACCGGGGCCCACCTGGCAGTCCTACGCCGACGGCTGGCGATACACCGACGACAGCCCTCGGCCCAAAATGGACCTACGCCGATGGCCTTTATACGCCGACGGCGGCCCTCGGCCTAAAGCGGCCTACGCCGACAGCTCGCGGACGCCGACGGCCCGCTACCAGGGCTGACGAGGTGGGCCATCTACGCCGACGGCCCCGACATTTGGCCGTCGGCGTCTAAGCTCAGTCCCGTAGTGACTTCATCGGTAGAGTTGTAAGGTTTAGGGATGCGCAGAGTAAACACACACATACATGTTTTTTTTGTTTGACACACACGTACATGTCTAGCTGAGCTTGAAGTCCATGCACGTACAGTTGATATTGATCCAGAGTGGAGACTGGCGTCAGCACAGAAGAGGAAGGTCAGGCTGCACAATCGCCAATTCGCAATGGATGGTGGAGAGCTGCAGACTCTAATTTAGTTTTTTTTTTAATTTTACTTGTCTGCTCTCGTTGCGATTAGGAAAATAAAATTTCTGTACATTTTCTATTTCATTTGACGGGAAGGCTGGACGATGAGGCCATGCCGTTGACGGGTCGATAATATTTTCTTTGAGGAATAATAATACATGGAAGATATCTCAAAAAAAGAGAAACTACACTATGACTCGTGGACATGGATTAGTGAGAAGTATTGAAATGTGCGGGCATATACAGGAGCTGTGGTTGCTTGAAGAAAATGTACAGGAGCCAAAGCGGATATTTTTCTTTTTTTAGGGAGAGATGTCTTTTACTTTTTTAATTGGCATATAAGAGCTTCACGGCTCCCATCTACTTTATCGGTAGGGTTGTAACGGAGTAGGCTATCTCTATTTTTCTCTGAGACGGAGGCTATCTCTTTTTTAAAGAAATGGATGGATCTTGGACCTATATTTTACGATATTAATTTCGATGATGTGGATTAATTAGAAGGCATAAAAGCTGCCTCCAATTATAAGATGTAAGATAAGATGTAAGATAAGATGGCAGACATGGTCTGCATTATAGCACTGACGTGGCACAATAGTCAACATCGTTTGACCGTTATATTGCGCGTTACGAAAGATTGCCCCACCTGTCGGTATCCCTCGCTAAAATTTCCTAGTTCCCCAAGGTAGTTCCAACGTAACCCGCAAATTTACTTTCGCATCCGTTCTCGAATAGGGGACCAGTCCGTAGACATAGCTGCAGGAGGCCACCATCCAACGTTATCCGTATACATTTCAAACACCTTAGAAACCAACCGGATGAAATTCGTGTAAACACGAGTAGCATACCGGACAACATTCATGCAAACACGCTGGATTTTCAATAGGTTTCGAACATTAAAACAAAAAAATCGGTTCCGTCCGACCCGACCATAAACCTATCTTACAACGGTGCCCGGCATCCAATCCCTTGCCGTCCTCCATCCATCGTCTTCGTGGGCACCGGCAATAAGACTGATGAAGTCAAGGTGCAGCCTCTGACGAGAAATAGTAGAACATGGGAGATGGTGGCTCACATGGGACACCAGCCGTCTCCCATGTCCTACTCATCCTCGAAGGAGTCTGTGCGTTGCCTGTCACCAGTGGACGTGAGATCAACAATGGAGATGATGGCGCTGGTGCTGTCATCGTCGAATTGGTCCGCCTGATAGTTCATCATCGGGGCGTAGGAGGTGCAACTAGCGTTATTTTCGTCCTCGATCACTTGCAGCCACGCCTCTGCGGCTGTCGCTTCCTGGCGAGCTATGACTTGAGCGCGGAGAGTGTTGTAGAGTGCATGCTACTCCGCGATGAATTTCGGGTTCGCAGCGGCCATGGCCGCCAGGGCCTTCTCGCGTGCGCGCTCACTGTCGATCTAGCCCAATCCAACCGGTGCTTCTCCAGTGCCCGCTCCAACGCTGACATAGGTGCCGGCACAGGATGCACCTCCTTCATGGCGGTGTTGTACTGTGCCTGCGTCTGCTCCATGATGAAGCCGGCGTGCACATGCGCGGGCACCGGGGCAGTCGTTGGAGCTCGTCTCCATCGTGGTGTCGTCCTCGTCGTCAAAGACCTCAGGTGAGTTTGCGACAAGCCTGCCTCGAGCCGCATGGCATGAAAACTTTGTCAGGCTGTGGCAAGGGCGACCACCTCGTGTTGGTCTCCGTGGAGATGCTGAGCTTCGTCTGCCTGCGGTCATCGAGGATGCGGTGCAAGAGAGGAGTATGGGAGGGGCTTGGGTTGTAGCTTGGAGTTAGCCAGGTGTGACCGTCTTTAAAAGTTTAAATAGGGGATTTCGGTGAGGCTAGGTGTCAAAGGGTCGCCGTGGGCATTAAAGGGATGTGATAGATATCCGTCCCGTCTTATAACGCTTTGTCGGCATTGAAAAGGCGTGGACACCGGGGACGCGTCACAGGCGGCGCGCCAAATCAATTGCGTCCGTCCTGAGTCGTCTTCAATATGAAGCGGCACGCTTTACAACGGTATGAATGCGGGTAACTGACGCCGGACGAGCGAGGCCAAAGGTGGAGGTGTTGGGATGGGCTAGAGTGTTAAGAAGCGGGCTTGGGTGTTGCCTCATGTTTTTCTCCAGTTTGCGGCATAAAGTATGTCCGGGCCGCCGTTTAAACCGTTACCGGCCCGCGCTTGATAACTTCCACGGTTCGAACAACATGCGGAAGGTTTACAGATCGTCGTTGGAGATGCCCTTAGCCACGCCAGGGCCTCCGTCGCGCCGTCACCTTCAGTCGTGCGAGCTCCGACCTCAGGCACTCCCTCCACCTCCTCGCGGACAAGCAGACACCCTAGCACGGTGATTCCTTCCGTTGGTCCCTGCTCTCACGAGCTGACGCCGCTCCTCTTCAACTATGTCTCGCGACAATGCCCCCTGTGGATAGCGACGCCCGAGCTGAGGACATGGAGCCATGTGGACGGGCGACGAAGGCACGGAACAGAGGCGTGGAGCTCGCCGCCAACTTCCGGAGAAACTGGAGTACCCTGCTTCACGTTCCCCTCCACTTTTCCTTTGACAGAGCAACCCTGTTGTCTCTATAGGCATATTGGCCGCACGGGTGCAGACATTTTGTAATCCTGATGCACACACTAGGCACCACTGCTAATCGCTAATAGTTGCAAAGTGCTTACATGCATCTGCATTGGGAAATGTTCACGCTGCTGTGGATATGATAGCACCGCGAACTCTGTCCAACCTAGGTATTCCTTTCCCGGTGTCTCCTATTCTTAAGCTAACTCTCTGCCTGCCTTGCATTATTGGTGTATGGGAGAAATGCATTGAAAGGACTCGTGAAGTGTGAAGAGAATGCACCACTCGCTTGGTGATGATATATGTAGGCATTGCTAGCCATCGTTAGTCCCTCATGTTGTGGTGGGAAGAAACATTTATCCCAGATCAAGACATGAGCTGATTTCTACTGAAGATCTTCATAAATATTGGTCGTTTATGGTGCATGTGGTGTGCTTTTATTCAACTTGCTACATACTTATCATGATCGTTATAAATTGCACTGAGCCAACTCCTTTTGTTTTCTGCTGGTAGACTAATATGTGCATATAATGCAATTTAAATAATTCATCTCTAAAACGTAAGGATTTGAGATGCATGTATTATCTTTGATGATGACAAGCAGTAAGTATTCCGATGTTCTTTTCACGGAATATTCAGAACAAGGCAAACATGGGCTCAAATGCATACTGCTTGGGTTGTAAATAGAGTAGATATTTTTTCTGAAAAGAAAGGGATTTCCGCCCTGCTCCATCTTTATTAACGAAGCAAACGCAAGTCTCAGACCACAAACCAAATACAGGATCCAAACTGACGCTCTTGCAAAAACTAAAAACTAACATCCGGACGCAGCCAGAATAGATTGCTACAGTTTTCGAGCCCCTACTTATTACATAAATGAGATAGGTTGCTGAACAGCTAGAGAAATAGCTATTACTCTACGGCAGGCGACCAGAATCATTCTAGGCGACGCGGAGAACTTCCCCACGGCACTTGTCCAGCTCGCTGATGAATTGCCAAAGCACCATTTCCTCTGTGTCGTCGCAGAGAACAACCCATTGTTGAAGAAAGCTTCGTAGTTTCACAAGCACGCAGTTCAGACCTTTCCAAGAGCGACACTGAAAACAAAACTCGTTTCTTAGTCTCCAAATACTCCATAAGGAGGCAGCCACAATCATATTTTGGACAGGTTTTTTCTTATGAATTTGCCACAAGGCGCATACCTCTTCAAAGCAGGACAAAATGGGCATTTGAAAGAAATCAACAATTACGTTCCAGATTTACTTAGCAAAAATATAATCAAAGAACAAATGTTGCACTGATTCTTTCTCATTACAAAATAAGCAAGTAGGATCATCAACATTTCTGCGTTTAGCTAAGTTATCTCTAGTTATGATTTTGTTATACGCACTTAACCAAATAAAAACATGGATATTCTGGGGGCATAGTATTTTCCATACACCTTCCCCAATGGCAGAAACCACACCTCCGAAGTTTATAGTATTGTAAAAGGACTTGACAGAGTATATTCCTTTCGAGTCAAACATCCAGATAGGAACATCAGGATCATTAGATAAAGGAATATCTCGAATAACATCAAGTAATTGATTCCATTTATCCATACCACTATTACAAGACACCTCCTGAATGAGAGCTTAAGTTCATTTCCATCCCATACTTGGGAGACAGAGCAATCAGGTTGGTTACAAATATAGAACAGCTCCCAGAATTGTATTTTCAGGGAACATTCCCCAGCCCATACATCATGCCAGAACTTAATATTTCTACCATTACCAATCTTCCATTTGTAAAAGATCTTGGAAGCATTTAAAGCCTAGGTTACACTCTTCCGAAAGGGCGAGCCATTATCGGGTTTGGACCATAAGATATTAGGAGAGTTAGTGTTGTATTTAAAAGAAATAACCTCCTTCCAATCTTTCTTACTAAGGTCAAAAAACCTTCCCCCCACGAGGCCGATAAAGCCATATTTAATTCTTTGAGGTTGGGTACCCCCAAACTCCCAAAGCACTTCTTTCTAGTTACCATCCTCCAATTAGCCAGATGTTATTTGTGTTGATCTCCCATGTTCCCCCAGAAGAAATGGGCCATCTGAGAGTTGATTGCATCTATTGCCCATTTGGGAAATTTAATGACAGCCATAAGATAAGATGGGATACTGACAATACAAGCACAAAGTAGGATCGGCTTACCTTTGTAGGTAAGGTGTCTGCCTAACCGACTAGAGATGCAACTAATGTTCCTATCAATAATGGGTTGGAGATCTTCCCTTTGCAACTTGTCATAATGCAGAGGCACTCCCAGGTACTTGATGGGGAAGGTTCCAACCTTACAACTAAATATGAGGGGAAAAGTTTTAGCCACTTCTTCCTCAATGTTAATAGTCAGCAGATCACTCCTGTGAAAGTTGATTTTCATCCCAGAGAGGTTTTCAAAACAAGATAAAATCCATTTAATGTTCCTAGCTTTCTCACAAGAGTTTTCCAAGAATAGCAATGTATCATCTGCATGTTGTAAGCTGGTGATCCCCCCTTCAACTACATGAGGCAAAAGCCCCGAAATTAGATTTTGGTGGGAAGCTTTGATGAGCATTTTAGAGAAAACGTCAGCTACTAGATTAAAAAGAATTCGTGAGAAAGGATCGCCTTGTTTGAGGCCTTTTCCCCTACAAAGTAGGGACGAGTAACATCATTAATTCTAACACGGAATGTACTTCTAAGCAGAATACACTTGATCCAAGAGATCCACTTGGATCCAAATCCCCTGGATTCCAACATCTCAAACAAGAACTCCCAACTAACCCTATCATATGCTTTCTCATAGTCTAATTTGGGCACAAGCCCTTGGGTCTTAGATCGTTTAATCTCATGGATTACTTCGTGGGCTAAAACTACACTCTCCAAAACAAATCTCCCTTTTATAAAAGCAGTTTGGTTTGGAGAGATCAATCTATCCCCAACAGGGGACATTCTGTTAGTCATTTCCTTGGTAATAATTTTAATCGCACAATAACCAAGACTGATTGGTCTAAACTTCTTCATATCTTTAGCATCCACTTCCTTTGGAATTAATACAATCAGAGCAAAGTTCAGTTTATAAATGTCTAGTCTACCCTCTTCAAAATCCCTGACCATAGCCATAAAGTCACTTTTAATCGTCTCCCAGAAAGTTTGATAGAAAAGAAAAGAAAGGCCATCTGGACCTGGGGCTCCATGAGCATATGATCCAAAGATGGCTTCCTTGATTTCTTCTTCAGAAAAGTTTTTTTGGAGGTGCTCGTTTTCCTCAGAGGTGACCATCTCCTCCTCCTTCCAAAAGGAAGGGCCCAAGTGGATATTGTGTTTTTGCTCATAACCAAAGAGGTTCTTATAGTAAGAACTTGCGAAATCCAGCATATCTTTGATGGTGTGGACCGGACCAGATTCCCCATTTATTTCAAACAAATGGTTCTTCCGGTGCCGATGGTTGGCTAAGGCATGAAAGTACTTATTGTTCTTATCACCCTCTCTAATTCTCCTATCCCTCGATCTCTCCCACAAGGCAGTTTCCTCTTTCTTCCAAATGTCGTCTAATTCCCTCTTAATATCTTCCATGCGACTCCTATGAGAGTCATTTAAACGATTTGTTTCGGAAAAGACGTCCAAAATATCTGCAGTAAATCCCTCTTCTTCTTTTTTAATAGTAGCCTCTAAGTTGATGCTCCAACCTTTAATCTTTTTACGAAGAATCCTAGTTTTATTCAGCCAATTATCAATAGACACACCTACGTTTGGGGTATCTGCCCAGGTTTTGTAGACTAATTCTTTAAAGCCAGGTTGGTCAAGCCACCATTTCCCAAATCGAAAAGGTTTTGAGGAGGTAACCCTCCTAGATTTAGTGTCTAAGAGGAGCGGGGTATGGTCACCCCCCACTCGAGGTAGAGCAGAGAGGACAGACAGTGGGAAGTGAGCATCGCAGGATGTAGAAACAAACACAGGGTCGACCATCGCGAAAATAGGCACCTCCAGATTATTACTCCAAGTATAACTTCTATTACCAATCCTAATTTCCAAAAGCCCCCACTTGTTAATCCAATCATTAAACGGATAAGAGGATTGGTTATTGATCACTCCATTATTTTTCTCTGTGGCAGATCCGACCAGATTAAAGTCACTCCCCAGCAACACCGGGTATGAAAGATTGTGCACGACATCATGCATCTCAGCAATAAACTCAATTTTATTTTCATTGTACGCAGTACCATAGACTGCTATGAAATGCCACAAAAAACCATCTTATTTATTCTTAATGGTAGCTACCACGCAAAACCTCTTATTTATGATTCCAATAATTTCATAAAGAGAGTTTTTAAGGCCCACAAGGATGCCACCAGCGGTATTAATAGCAGGTAAGACATGCCAACTGAAATCAGTACCACTAGCAATGGAGTTCAATACATGACTATCTATATTCTCCCTCTTGGTTTCAAATAAACCAACAAAGTCCACTTTATAATTCCTATGCTACCCAAGACCCCGAATGTTCCAAAAGGCCCCTATCATTTAACTTTGAAAGGGTGGGATAAGCCACAAGGCTTGCTCTTATTGAGAAGGGTTGGACCATCCTCAACTAAAACAGCAGTGCCCACTGTTTCAGAGCTGGGGACAACACCCATTGGGGATAAATGATCATGAGCATCAATATCCAGATTATCACGGAGAACAATCTCCGGATTCAGATCAACAAACTAAAGGCATCTAAAAATTTCATTATCAATCATATCATTCATGATAAATTTCTGTCCAGATTCATTATTGCCAATGCATATATCAATTTTATTAGTTTGATCTATCAGATTATGAATTTCCAAACAGGAAAAGAAATTACCTTTGAAGGATGGAGGAATTTCCAGGTTCTTCTTTTGTTGGTATGCTTTTGCCTTGTCCATGATGTTGATGTTACCATGTCCTCTAGTAGCAGGCCTGTTTGAAAGCACTCGCCCCCATTTGGTAGGGGCCTCCTTTTGAATTTTCACTTTCTTCTCAGATTCAGCTTTTTCCAGAGATTCCAGCAAATATCTCTTCGTGGATCCAATGAATTTGACCATATTCTCAGGCAGACAATGCATCTCAATGGGATTCCCAACATCTTCTTCATCAGAATCAGCCATATCAAAAAATTTAAGCTGCCATGAGCAGTACTCCATATGAACAGACATGGGGTAATCAACTTGAGGAGGAGAGGGGATCATGATCTCAGGAGATTTACTTTTTTGTTCAAATTCCTCCAAACTATGGAGTGTTGGGGCCTCTCTAATTCTAATTTCATCAATGAATTCACTGTTACCATGATCCAGCAGACCATGTGGGTGAAACTCAACTGCAGAAACAACTTTTTGTTTACTTCCAAAGGTGGGAGCAGGAGTAATTTTTGGGGGTGAAATTAGCCTTATCAAGATCATCTATAAGAGATACCTCATAATCTTCCATGATGTCCTTGTCTTTTTTGTCAGGATTTTCCTCAAACTTGTTTTGTTCATTGTTTTCATTGTTAGGATCTTCCTCATCTGGGTCATCCCCATCATCATCTTCATCTTCCCCCAATTGGACAAAACCTTCCACAGAGAAGAACAACAGGTATAGCTTCTTTTTCATTTCCACTAATCTCTCAAATGGGATTTTAGTAGGGTCCCTACAAGCAACTTTCACTCGGATGATCTCATAGAAACTTTTGAAAATGCCATTCCAGTCTACATCCACAAGGATACCAAAACACGAGGTGATCTGAGCAAAGACCTTCCATTAACACCACTTGGGAGGAATTCTCCAAAGGGTTCAATCATTCCTTGCCATTCAGCCACCTTCACTGAAACTCCATCAATAGGCAGATCAAAGGGAGGGAATTCAATTAGATCCTCTACATTCGTCCACGGAGGGAAATGCAGCAGGAATTTTTTGTTTTCCAGCTCCCTGATTTGCCAGGCCCATTCTTTGTTTTTGTAGAATATGCCATTTAGCTGCATCAGTAGCTACGAGGCAGAAACGTCTCCTCTCACAACATGTAATAGAGTGCAGTTCTTGTAGTTCATCCAATTCGATTCAGCACCTACTAGCACATCGATGTGGTAAAAACCCAGGCCCGCCGCAACACTCCCAAAGTAACTGGCAGTAGGATGTTGGTGAGCCCACACTGCACAGCTGTTCACATTGTGTCCTCCACCACAAATGAAGCACTTTTTTTGGCTCAATGTAGTTACCAATGTAATGTCCCGACCAGCTACAATTGAAACATGTCATATCTTTGTACCTTGGATCTGGGGCATGTACAGCAGGAGGTGTTGGGGCCACGGGTGCTGGTGGGATTGGGTTGGAAGCGCACGCTCCTTGGATCTTCGAGGCCGTCCCACCACCTTTGACCAGGGCTTGGGCTGGCTTCAAGGGAGTAGGGGGAGGTGGGGGAGGCTGAGGTTGCCCTCCCTGGGCTGGCACAGGCTTCTTGGCTGGGCGGCGTTGAGGCCACTGTTGGTGTTGATGTCCCGCCTCCATGTTCCTCTTAACCACCTCCGCAAACGATCGAGGTCCGGGCCCGATTCCCTCCACCGAGATTTTGAAGGAGGTTGGGGTGGGGTCAAAACATCCAAGATGTTCCATAGGGAAGTAATTTGCTCTCGAGGAATTTCCAGATTGGAAGAGATCCCTCCTCACCCAGAAGATTTTTGGGAGGGCATAGCTAGGGTTTGGGGGGAGGGGGGCTGGAGTTTTTGAGGCTGGCGGCGCACATGGGAAGGGATAACCCACAACTGCTCGTAGAATTCCTTGGTGGCCTCTTCATAGTTGTTTATAATGTGAGAAAGCATCTTGCGAAAGTGCGTTTTTCTTTTGACAACACATCCACGGATGGGGGGCGCAGGAACCATAGCTGGACCCCACAAGGGGCAAACCAGACCATTCTGAGGCAAATTAGTGGCTATGTTCTCATCGCCAGGTAGGATCCCTGCCGGAATCGGAGTTGAACAGGGAGTAGAGACTCCTTTTGCAGAACTAGGTTCGCTGTCAGGCGGAGTACACGCCGGAAAACTGGGTCGAACTGGAGCAGAAACTCCATCTACCAAACTGGGAACAACCATCGCAGAACCTAAAACCCGATTCCTCGAATTCATGACCAGAGGGTCAACACAGTCCCTCCCCTTATGAACACAAGCTTGAAGGAATTTGTTGCGAAATTTAGATACCTGACTTCGGTGAGTAGAAATCGCTCCACGATCTCCCGACCATGGCGGAGGCTCCAGATGTAGCTCCTCCCCCACTTGACGCCGCCACACCTTTGGACGAGGTCCTTGATGTCGAGATCGTCCGCCGAAAGCCCGAAACATTAGGGTGCTCTTGGGGGGCGGATCCCCGATGGCAGCGCATCGGGAGGGATGTTGGCCAACTGCATCACCAGCGGCGGATGGATATTGAGACGCGAGGGGCTCTCCACTTTGAATCGTCTCCACTTCGCCGCCTGGATTGGATCCGCCTTCTCCACCTCTTGAATGGCCCAAAAAATGAGCTCGAAGTCCATCCCGCCGTCGTCTCCGCAAAATTGAGCTCGCTCCTCAAAGGTGGCATGTCAGATGATCTCCACCATGATCTCTCGCCATGAGGAGCGGTCGGGGAAGCGTCGTGTCACCACCCATAGCATCTCCGCTCGCGCCTTCGGTGAGTGGAGGTCGACCTCCGGCCGCATTTCCACCAGAACCAGTACCGGAGGGGGCATCGGCGCCGCCACCGGGGCAGCGGGATGCGCCCGCCTTGGGCGACCTGCTCGTCGTCTCTCCGCCATCCCGCGGTTGGATCTGAGGTTTGGGGTTAGGTGGGAGGGAGGAGGGAGGCAGAGTGAGGTAGGGGGGAGGCAGAGTGAGGTAGGGGGGAGGTTGAGGGGCGAGGGGATGGGGAACTGGCGAGGCGAGGCGGCCATTGATGGTGAGATTTGGTGGACTCGCGGTCGCCCCGCTGTCGCCTCTGTCATGGGTCGCGGAGCCCATTGCCGAACTTCTTGAAACCAATCCTGTATTTCCACAGTAAATATAGATTAAGCGAAAATTCGATTATGAGCCCGTGCTCAGATGATCCCGAAATCTGCCCCGCTCGCTCGCATGAGGATCCGTGTCGTTCGGCGTATTCAACGCAGTATTTGGGCTGTATCGATCCAAAAAATGCGGGACAGCTGGCGCACTTAATGTGGCGGCAATCGTTATCATCGTGGGCGGAACCGCCAAGCTAGCACGACCTAACCATTTTCTAGGGCAAGGCTGAGCCGTTCGGAGTGCACGGACGTCTTAATGGCCGCCCCGCACGATGGCTGGATCGTGCTATCCAAAACCTTCTTCGAGGGAACCACTCCCCGGTTCGTCGGCCACCTCCTGCTTACAGCTGCTGCACGACCGGCGCTCCCTCTGCACCACTTCACCCCGACAATCATCCTGTCCTTGATCGTCCTCGCCGCCGGTCGTACTCATAGTCATCTCGCTTGGCTGCCTCCGCCTTGGACGGTGCCATTTCAACTATTCAAGGGTTGTACTTTCCTGGTTACTACGTCTGCCTACCAAAGCATCACCATGCCATTCAGTCTTACGCTGGAGGGCTGATGGCAATCCCTACAGTAATTCTGATGCATTTACTTGACCTGCAGTTCAAATTTTGAACCATACGGCGCACGGGATACTTTGACGGTATGGTTAGCACCAGCGATGCGACATGTCCACAGCGCACCCTCACTACTGACATGCAACATGGGATAGCACTCTGCTAGTATATCGCAAACATTTCCAAACCTATAGAATTGAGTAGCCAAATGATCTGTGAACATGCTATAACTGAAGTTTGGAATTTGCCACGTAGCTAGTGCTCAATGCCGCAAGAACATCCATGGTTGTTTGAACACTTTGTGTCAGGTAAATGCTTGCAAACAGGAATAACCATGACTTGGAAATAAAAGGTGCTCATTTTTAATGCTTTTTAACACAGCTGTCAGATAGTCTATAGACTAAAACTTTAACAATTGAAAAAAATAACTACATATATTTTATTTCCTTTGCCCATTGGCTACCATTTCTTTGCTTAATCTTGAGGTCCCTAAAAGAAAGACTATTGCATATATTAAGCAGTACAACTTTTAAAGGTAAGATGTCATTGTTGTCAACAATATTATTGATTGAAATGCATATGAGACTGGTAAGATTTGTTGCAACATGCAAGGTCAAAACTCTGAATTCCCTGGACACCATGAGAATAACCATGTTATGAATGTTCTGTAAACACATCAGCAGACAGCAGTGAAGAAATTCACCTCTAACCTCATAACAGAATATGCAACATGCAACATGCATATGGATGATCCAGAAACAGGCTAAAGAAAGTTTGAACGGTGCACATCCCAAGCAGAATATGCAATCCACTTAGTTCTAATTTCATATTTCTGGGTCATGCACGGATGATTTCTTAAATTGTATTTATCCAGTAGCATATCCCAAGCAGCCTCAAACTTATCTACTGTAAGCATGTGGCTCACAACTTTAAGGAGTCTAGATCTAAACTCATTCTTCTTCATATATAGTGGCCATAGAGTCTTCAGTTTCTTCAAAATGTGCCACTTGGACCACTGGTGAACTCTGTTAAGGTACACTTTACTAATTGTCATTTCCATAGCTCTGTTCTGATCTGCAAAGGTTACCAACACACTTTGTCATCATGACGAATTTAAACCAATGAAACAGTAAGCACCACCGCTGCAGTGGCATGTAAAGTGCACAACCTGTGAGTATTGGTTTTGGAGCATGGCCACCCATCATCGGAAAAAATTCTGCAAAAACCCAATCAAAACTTTCTGCTTTCTATATATTCAACTATTGGGTACTCGACCAAACCTTTCCTCTAGTAAACATTTGAGGTATGAATCATACTGGGAGAGGGAAAGTATGGCGCTGGAGGATCAGGTGAGGAATTGTTGGAGTAAAAATAATCAAGTTAGAAATCTGCTGGATGTGGCGAATATTTTGGATAATCTAATGAAATCTTTGCATTCTTGGAGTCGTATGCATATTGGCTATCTCCCAGCGAAGCTTCAAAGGGATCGCAATAGATTAAATGTTCTCTTCAAAAGAAATGATAAGGCAGCTATTATGGAGAGAAAGAAAATATGTTTGGAGATGGATGAGCTTCTTATTAAGGAAGAAATCATGTGGAAGCAAAGCTCCTGCATTGACAACATGATTTTGGGGGACAACAATACAAAATTCTATCAGAGAAAGGCATCCTAGAGAGCGAAGAAAAACAACATCGCCGCTTTGAAAAGGAGTGACGGGTCTCTTACAGAGAATATGGATGAAATAAAAGGTATTACAAATTTGTTTTTCAAGCATCTGTATACTTGTGACTCTAATGTTGATCCTTCTTGTATTATCCCAATTGTGAAACCTCTCGTCAATGATGAAATGAATGCAGAGCTCTGCAAGCCATTTTCTGAAAAAGAGATTAGTGATGCTCTCTTTCAAATTGGTCCGTTAAAGGCTTCAGGCCCGGATGGCTTTCCTGCTAGGTTTTTTCAGAGAAATTGGGGGCTAATCAAGGAGGATATTGTAAGGGCAGTCCAGGAATTTTTCATTTCAGGAGTTATGCCTGAAGGTATCAATGATACTACTATTGTACTAATTCCCAAGGTAAAGAATCCCCAATCTGTTAAAGATTTTAGACCGATCAGCTTGTGTAATATCATATATAAAATTATATCAAAGTTCCTGGTGAATAGGCTAAGACCTATCTTGGATGGTATGATTTCTCCCACTCAGAGTGCATTTATTCCTGGCCGTTTAATTTCTGATAATGCTCTTATCGCTTTTGAATGCATTCATTCCCTAAGTTCATTTAAAGATCAGAGGGGAGAATTTTGTGCTTATAAGTTGGACCTGGCAAAAGCGCATGATCGAGTGGATTGGCAATTCCTAAAAAGTATGCTTGGAGCTCTTGGTTTTGCGCCAACCTGGATTAACTGGATTATGATCTGTGTAACTCCAGTGAAATTTTCTGTGCGTTTTAATGGCCAGATGTTGGAACTTTTTTATCCATCTCGGGGTCTCAGGCAAGGGGATCCTTTGTCACAATATTTGTTCCTCTTTGTGGCCGAGGCTCTTTCTTTGCTAATAAAGGACGCTTGTGAGAGAGGGGATCTCAAAGAGCTTGTTCTGAAGAGACAAGGCCCAGGTATTTCTCATCTATTGTTTGCGGATGATTGTCTCCTATTTTTTAAGGGCTCCATTGATCAAGGATTAGCTATTAAAAATATTCTGCCGGTTTATGAGGAAGGAACAGGGCAGCGTCTATGTACGGATAAGTGCTTAATAAAATTTGGTAAGAAATGCAGCATGGAGGATCAAGTGAACACGATGGTTATCCTCAAAATTACTGTTGAAGGTTTTGAGGATAAATACCTTGGGCTTCCGGTGTCAGAGGGTAGAATGAAGGTTGGAAAATTCCAGGTGACAAAAGATAAGGCACTAAAAAGAGCATCAGATTGGATTGAAAATTATGCTTCTAGTGGGATAAAAGAATCTCAAATCAAGGCTGTTCTGCAAGCACTTCCAGTGTATGCCATGGGACTATTTAAATTTCCGGCATCTTTATGTGATGAGCTAGCACAGATCATAAGGAATTTTTGGTGGGGAGACGAACATGATAGGAGCAAAACTCAATGGTTGGCCTGGGATAAACTAACAAAACCAACAGGACAGGGTGGAATGGGTTTCCGTGATCTAAGATTATTTAATCAAGCACTCCTAGCTAAAAAGGCCTGGCGATTACTGGTGAATCCGGAATCTTTATGTGCTAAGGTGGTGAATGCAAAATATTACCCCAATGGTCACATTCTTGACTCAGTTTTCCACAATCCACTTCGGTGAACTGACAAGGTATTATGCATGGTCTGAAACTGTTAAAAAAGGAGGTTATTTGGAGGGTGTACGACGGTAACAACATAAACATATGGAGAGATAATTGGCTTCCAAGAAAGTCAGGTCTTAAAATTTTAGAACGAAAGAATCGAACAGGACTGAAATGGGTGGCGGAATTATTCATGAGTGGGACTAGAAGGTGGGACGAGAATTTGGTTAGGCACTTATTCTTTCATCATGATGCCAAAGAGATCCTAAATTTATGCATACAGTCCATGGGAGAGGGTGATCAAATTGCTTAGCATTATGAGCAAAGTGGTATGTTCTCTATCAAAAGTGTGTACAGACCGGCCTTAAATCTCAAGGATAGCCAAGGCGTGTGAGGAATATTCAGCGGTGCCGTGAATGAGGAGAGGAAAATTTGGGATGTGATATGGAAAACCAAAGTTCCACAAAAAATTAAAAATTTTGCCTGGAGAGCTGCGACCAACAGTTTGGCGGTGCAGATAAATAGAGTAAAGCACCACCAAACGGTTTCAGGTACGTCTTCTCTTTGTGGTGTGCATGATGAAAATATATTCCATGCCCTTGTAATTTGTCCTAAGGCACGTGCGTTGCGTTTCGCCTTGGGGGAAGTATGGAATATTCCAAGGGAAGAGATGTTCAAATTCACGGGGCCAGATTGGCTCCTCATTCTAATAGATCAGCTTGGGTCCACTGTACGTGAGCAAGTTTTATTCGTGTTCTGGAGAGCCTGGCATCTTAGGAATGATTTGATTTTTGAAAAAGGGAAAGAATCTGTGAATGCACTCATTCTAATAGATCAGCTTGGGTCCACTGTACGTGAGCAAGTTTTATTCGTGTTCTGGAGAGCCTGGCATCTTAGGAATGATTTGATTTTTGAAAAAGGGAAAGAATCTGTGAATGCATCGGTGGAGTGTTAGAAAATTATTGGAAAACATTCTGGAGTGCCGGTGCTTGTGTGAAGTGGATCAAACCAACAAAGGTAAAGAGGCGATAGGTAATGATAAGTACTTTTATCCATCTACGGATACACATGATGTCTAGAATCCTCCGGATCCAAATTATATTAAGATAACTGTTGATGTATGTTTTGTGGAGTGCATGAGATCGGCTAGTGTGGGGTTGTCGCTAGGAATCATTTGGGAGAGGTCCTGGTTTCATCATGGGACTATCTTCCTTCGTGTTTCGGAGTGGATGAAGCGGAACTTCGTGCGTGCCTTGCCGGGCTTTACATAGGTATTACTCTTCACAGAGCTATTATTTTGGAAACTGACAGCTCCTATGTTGTATCTTTCCTAGCAAAAGAAACAATTGACAGGTCGGCTTTTGTGGATCTAAAAAAGGAAACGATTGGCGTCTTGAAATTTATGGAGGATATTAAGATTGTTAAGGTGAATAGACTAGCTAATAAGGCGGCGCATGCGATTGCTAAATTTAGTTTTGATACTAAGTCCGATGGTGTGCTTTGTAATAGTGTTCCGCAAACTGTGGCTAGCATTGTAATGAACGAATGTATGAATCTTGTTAATTAGTTAATATATGGGTGGGGGTTTTCAAAAAAAAAAACATTCTGCTTGCTAGTCCCTCATGAACACACCAGCTAATATAATTCTCTATAAGTGGTTGTTCACCCCCAACGAAAAGACCAAACGGCATGTCATTTAGATTCATCCCCAAAGAACTTGTACTGCATTCGGCTGCTACCGTTTGTCCACATCAAATTCTTAATCCACCTCTCGCTATCCGCAAGAACTATGTATGTGAAATAAGGGTCTCCAGCCACAACGTCGGCAAAACCCTCCAAGATTTTCCTTGTGTCATCATCTGGCAGCTCACGACTTATCTTCTACCACATATATTCCTCAAAGCCCTCTTTGTTAACAGAATTTTCTCTATCGACCTGAAGAAACTTCCGATGATACTATACAGATTCCCAAGGTTCACAATATTTTCCTGCAACTGTTTTATCAGATCCTTCACGTAGACATCGATGTATTTGTGTGACGGCCGGTGGATCTTCTCGCCCATTGTCAACGACAAAGAGCGGTTGTGATTCTCGCGGTTCTCAGTTATGTATAACCTGTTGTCGGATTCCCTCAACAGCCTACATGAACGGCTGTTCTTCACCTCAGGCTTCCTCTGCACAACAGTATGCAGACAATTTAACCAACGTTTTCTCGCAGCCTCGTAATAGACAAATGCCGTCGTTCAAAAAAATTCAGTCTAGAAAGAAAAGCTCTCACTGAACAGCCAGACACGATCTCCTGTATCGGCTTTGTCCGCTCGTCGTTCCGCCTAGTCTTCCCATACCGTATGCCGGACACAACCTCCAAGAATACAAATTGTAAGTCACACACCTCACCCAGCGAGTAAAAACTCAACCCAAGATCTGGTTTCACCACACTTTCCGTAGGTTCTTCTGCAAATTTGTGGATAGATTGTTCAAGCGCACACATCCGTGAGGCACATGGCGTCTGGTCTGGTGGTGCACTACCGAAGCACAACCTGAATTACCCAGAAAGTTCTATCAACTATCAGCAGTTTTCCAAATTCTAGTAGCCCCCGTACAGGCTGCGCACAGCCGGAGACGGAAATTGGAATCCACCGGCAACGGCAAGGCAGGCACCTCCTTACGTGGCGACAGCAACGCAAGTGGCACATGATATGGGTTCTCCAAGCTGACCGCGAATTCTACCCTGAGCGGGAACCTGAAACCGACACTGCAATAAGCGATGGCGACACGGACGACGGCGATCCACGGAAGCAGATCTTCAGACAAGCTAATTGTATGAAAAAATTTACCGGTCTACTGGATCCAACAAGAACTCGAGCCCGTCAGCTTCCATCGCAGCTCCGCCGGAAGGGGTCGCCGCGGCTGCCGACGCCATGCTTGCGAGTTGCCATCACCCAATTCTCTGATAGCTAATTTACTGCACATCAACACACTTTTGTTGTTTTCTCTGAAATAATAGGACCATGAGCATGCACATGTCCACGTATGGTTCAGTAGTTCAGTTAGGTGTTTATCTGTTAGCATTTTCAGTTAGTCATTTAGCTAGAAACGCTCGCCTCACCAGATCATGGGATGGCATGGTCGTCACGGTCTTGGCGGGCGGAGTACTGGCCCGATCTCAGCTCGGCGTCGTGGGATGGCACGACCAGTCGGCCGACGCGAGTCGTGTGCGTTTTCCTTGTAATCCGGCAGCCGTTTGGAGCTCGCCTCAAATAACAGAAAAGCAGAGAAAAGCTGCAGTTCAGTGCGCAGCACAAAAATACCTCTGTCAGACTTGTTCTTCTCTCTCGCCAAAATCCTCTCCCTCGCTTCCTGTCTCTTACGATCGGCAGCTATCTACAACTACAAGTGGCATCAGAGCCTCGGTGGTGTTCGATCCATCCTGGGCGCCGGCGGCGTCTTACCCGGTGGAGTGATGGCTGGCAGCGACGGCGAGAGGGCGAAGAAGCAGCTGGAAGAGGAGAAGGCCGCTGCGGAGGCGGCGGCGATGGAGAAGGCACTAGAGCGCCTCTCCACCGAGGAGGGTCGGGGGTGCGCGTGATCGAGCGCGTCGTGCATGGCGGCGGCGGCGGCGCTCCGCCGATGATGCTCACGCGCATAAATTACGCACAAATTACACTGACTGGGCTATGATCACCAAGTTGCAGCTATAGGCGGACATAGCGGACGAGCTCTCGCGCGTGGTGGAAACTGGGCAGGGCTCGGCCCGTGACGATCGTCGGGCCATGATCGCCCTGCTTAAAGGGGTGCCGCCGGAGCTGATGCACGTCCTGGGTGGCAAGGCCACGGCCAAGGAGGCATGGGATACCCTGAAGACCATGCGGGTCGGGGTCGAGTGCGTGCGCGAGGCCAAGGCGCAGACTCGCCGTTCTGAGTACGAAGGCCAGAGAGCGGGAGCAACGCGAACAACAGGAGCAGCAGGCTAACGTCGCACAGGTTGATGTTGAGCAGCCTAGCTTACTGCTTGCCACCTGCACGGTGGTGAGCGGCGGGGATGCGTACACACACGCGCGCGTTCCGGGCCCGGAGATCTTCCTCAACGAGGCACGGGTCATGCCGGTGCCCACAGACAACGACCGCTGGTACCTAGGCACCGGAGCCAACAACCACATGACGGGCGTCGCAAAATGCACTCAGAGCTAGACGAGTCGGTACGTGGGACTGTTCGTTTCGGTGACGGCTCGCTTGTGCAGATCCATGGGCGTGATGTTGTGCTGTTCACATGTCGCAATGGTGAGCACCGTGCACTGTCTGATGTCTACTACATACCGGAGCTGCGCACGAGCATTGTCAGTCTCGGGCAGCTCGATGAGAACGGGTGCAAAACCGTGATCGAGGATGACGAGCTCAGTCTGTACAACAGGCAGAGGCTGCTGCTCGCATGGGTGTGGCGGACGAGTAACTGGCTTTATGCCGTGACTCTGAACTTGGCCGCTCCTGTGTGCCTACTCGCCGGGGCGCATGATGATGCCTGGAGGTGGCATGTCAGGTTTGGGCACCTGCACTTTCGCGCTCTGCACGATCTCGGAGCGAAGGGCATGGTGCGGGGAATGCCGGCGATCGCCCATGTCGACCAGTTCTACAAGGGCTGCACCATCGGGAAGATGCACCGCACTCCATTCCCGCGGGCAATGACGTACCGAGCCGAGCAGGCGCTCGACCTGGTCCACGGCGACTTGTGCGGCCCAATCACTCCGGCGACGACCAGTGGTAACAAGTACTTTCTGTTGATCGTTGATGATTACAGTAGGTATATGTGGCCTGAGGTACTGAAGAGCAAGAATGAGGCTTTTCGGTACTTGAAGAAGATTAAAGGACACGAAGAGATGGAAGGCCGTGTCAAGCTCCGGGCGCTCCGCACCGACAAAGGCGACGAGTTCACGTCAGTTGAATTCGCCACCCATTGCGAAGAGCTGGGGATTCAGAGGAACATAATGACACCATACTCTCCCCAGCAGAACAGGGTCGTCGAACGACGAAACCAGTCCGTGGTGGAGATGGCACATAGCCTCATGAAGGCCATGGATGTGCCGTGCACGTTCTGGGGTGAGGCAGTACCCACTGCTATTCATATACTGAATAGGTCACCGACCAGAAGCTTGCAGGGCATCACACCATACGAGGCGTGGCGCAAGAAGAAGCCGGCGACAGATTACTTCCGCACCTTTGGCTGCGTTGCGCATGTCAAGCTCGTCGGACCAGGCATGACCAAGCTGGCGGACAGGTCGCGCCCGGGCATCTTCCTGGGTTATGAGCCAGGCAACAAGGGCTATCGGGTGTCCGACCCGGTCGGCAAGTGCCTGTACGTCACGCGCGATGTGCGCTTTGAGGAGGATCGGCGCTGGGACTGGAGCAAGGGTGGAGGCGACTCTGAGCCCACTCACGGTCGTGTACTCTGACATAGGGGTGCCCGTGACGACCACCTATACCGTGTCGTCAAGCCCGCCTGACACGCCCAGCACACCGGCAACACCCATGATGGTGGGGACGCACGGGGAGCCACCACCGTTGCCATACACGATGGACGGGGGTGGTGCTGTATCGCCTTCCACTGGGCCTAGCGCCTCCTCGTCGGCCACACCGAGCACAATTGAAGATGACAGATGGGTGTCCGCGCCCAGCGGCGAGACCTTCGACTCAGAGGGGGTGCCGCTTTGGTACAAGACTGTCGAGCATCTCATTGATCACGCTCCGGCACGGTCTCTCGAGTACAACGGCTTGTGTCTCTCTGCTGCGGAGGAACCAGCGTCAGTTGACGTCGCCTTGGGTGAGCCGGTGTGGCGCGGCACCATGGAAGCAGAGATGGAGTCCATCCGCACCAACAACACCTGGGAGCTCACCACACTCCCGGTAGGTCACGGCGCGATCGGTTTGAAGTGGGTGTTCAAAGTGAAAAGAGATCCAACTGGGAATGTTGTGAAGCACAAGGAGAGGCTTGTGGCGAAGGGATATGCACAGAGAAAGGGCATAGACTTCGATGAAGTTTTCGCTCCCGTGGCGCGGCCGGAGACAGTTCGTGTCCTGCTCGCAGTGGCCGCACACCGGAAGTGGAAGGTGCATCACATGGACGTCTGCTCTGCATTCCGCAATGGCGACCTGGCAGTAGAGGTGTATGTGCATCAGCCAGTGGGTTTTGTCAGCAACGAGAGTGAACACAAGGTTCTGAAGCTGAAGAAAGCTCTCTACGGGCTCTGGCAAGCACCGCGCGCCTCGAATGCCAAGCTGGACAACACACTTCTGTCACTTGGGTTTAAGCGATGTCAGTTGGATCATGCCTTGTGCAGGCATGGAGATCACAAAGAATTCCTGCTGGTGAGGGTCTATGTTGATGATCTGATCATCAGTGGCACTTCGGACACGACAATTGGACAGTTCAAGAAATAGATGCATGATCTTTTCCAGATGAGTGATCTCGGTTTACTCAGCTACTATCTGGGAATCGAGGTGAAACAAGATGATGGAAAGATTGAGGTCTGTCAGAAGAGCTATGCAGCCAAGATACTTGAGGAAGCAGGGATGGGGTAGTGCAATCCTTGTTGGACACCAATGGAAAACCATCTGAAATTGACGAAGAACACTGGGAAGATCGTGGACGCAACCAAGTATCGCAGTGTCATTGGCAGCCTCAGATATTTGGTCAACACTCGACCTGATATCGCGTACGCCGTGGGAGTCGTCAGCAGATTCATGGTGGCGCCTGGAAAAGAGCATTGGACGGAAGTGAGGCAGATCTTGCATTATGTAAAAGGAACTCTGGGACATGGATGCACTTTCAGAGCAGGAGGGATGACACGCTGATAGGTTATAGCGACAGTGATCATGCAGGGGATTCAGTTGATCGCAAGAGCACGACTGGCCTGGTTTTCTTTCTTGGAGGCAGTGTGATTACTTGGTCATCCCAAAAGCAGAAAATAATGGTACCGTCTTCCTGCCAGGCTGAATATATTGCTGCAGCTACAGCAGCAACTCAGGCAGTTTGGCTTAGCAGGCTGCTGGTAGAAATGTTCGGAAGAGGGGTTCAAAAGGTGAAACTAAAGGTGGATAACAGATCCGCGATCGAGCTGAACAAGAATCCAGTCCACCACAAGTGGAGCAAGCACATTGACTTGAGGTACCATTACATTCATGAATGTGTTGAGCTGGGCAGGATTGACATTGAGCATGTGCGGATTGCTGATCAACTAGCCGACATACTCACAAAGTCGCTGGGAAGGACTCAGTTTGCTGAACTGCGGCTCAGGCTCGGAATTGATCAGGTGCAGCAGACTTAGGGGGTGATTTGATAGCTAATCTACTCCACATCAACACACTTTTGTTGTTTTCTCTGAAATAATAGGATCATGAGCGTGCACATGTCCACGTATGGTTCAGTAGTTCAGTTAGGTGTTCATCTGTTAGCGTTTTCAGTTAGTCAGTTAGCTAGAAATGCTCGCCTCACCAGATCATGGGATGGCATGGTCGTCACGGTCTTGGCGGGCGGAGTAGTGGCCCGATCTCAGCTCGGCGTAGGATGGCATGACCAGTAGGCCGGCATGAGTCGTGTGCGTTTTCCTTGTAATCCGGCAGCCGTTTGGAGCTCGCCTCAAATGACAGAAAAGCCGCAGTTCAGTGTGCAACACAAAAATACCTCTGTCAGACTTGTCCTTCTCTCTCGCCAAAATCCTCTCCCTCGCTCCTTCTCTCATGCGATCGACAGCTATTTGCAACTACTTTCTCAGCCTCACTACTAGTCAAACCCCTTCTTCTGAACCCTCCACATGTTTCACCCCATGTGGAGCCCGCACAGTAGACTTTTCTTTAGGATCGCCCGCGCAGTAGATAGGACGGCTCAGCTGTCATCTTTGACCATCGAGCTGGACTACTTGGGCTTACTTCCTGGGCCACGGCTCAGTACCCAACCACTCATGGACGGACACCGCCAGCTACGAAAGTGGCCCACCTGTACGCACTGTGCAAAGCTGTATATCGAGCGTATCCTCATTTTTTGCCGTTCCAACCCTGACACGCCTGACACCCTTTCGACCATCCCTATGCATCTGCCAGCGGCTCAGATTTCGGGTGTAGCTGAGCCCGAGCACCAAAACGACCCTCTCTAGATTAAGTCACTAGCATGATGGTTTTTTTCAAGAAGAGTACAGTATGAGACCCACGGCCCAAAAGCCTTTACAATGCACATTGTGCCAATACATACAAATGAGCCATGCACAATTCGTAATCAAGATTATACCAAAACACCACAAAGAAACTACTTGTCCTGTAAAAAATAAAAGAGAAAATTGGCCCTCACCCTTGAATATGAAATAAATCCTAGTGATACCAACCAATGAATCTGAACAAAGTGCAGAACAACATGCCCTTTAATAAAGATGGCTGCATGCATCTATTGATGCAGAGGCCGGGAGTTTAACCTCCTTTTACAAAAAAAAAACGTGCCCTTTAAGGTTTGCGGTCCAACTATCAATGCAAGAGTGCTCTCCGTGGTTGTGACGTCATGAATGTTGTTGCTAAGTGTCAAAGGAATCATCATAGTAATTGTTTATTTCTCTATGCCTCCTAGTCATATGTGTTTTACCTGTATCTTCTTGATTTTGGGTTGTTCATTTTCATAATTATGTGTATTTATTGCAATCTACTTACTATTTAGTAATGAAATAGTTATTTGAAAGTGTGAAGCATGAGGAGTAAGAAATGGTGGGCTTTCCTTTGTGCACATATTATCATGTGGTAGAATACGTAGGAGGGAGGGAGGGGGGGAGGGAGGAAGGGGGGGGGGAGAGATCAAGAGAAGTTCTATGAGAACATATTTTTTTTCTATGAAGATAGGTTCTTACTTATGATTTAAGTGCTCTATTCCACACTTTGTGGGGCTTGAGTTATGACGTCTTGCATTGTGGGAGATCAAGAGAAGTTATATGACAACATATATATTTTTTCTATGAAAACAAGTTCTTACTTATGATTTAAGTGCTCTATTCCACACTTTGTGGGGCTTGATTTATGACGTCTTGCATTGTGGGAGATCAAGAGAAGTTATATGACAACATATATATATTTTCTATGAAAACAGGTTCTTACTTATGATTTCAGTGCTCTATTCCACACTTTGTGGGGCTTGAGTTATGACGTCGTGCATTGTGGTTGTGGCCAAGGAAACAACACAAGAAATCATCCTCGACGTTTGCAATATGTGCCTACTATCTTTTCTAAGGTAGTAACTGGGATGTGTTTTTGTCACCTTCGATGCGCAAGGAGGCTAGTCACAATTAACCTAGTAAATGCACCTTGTGTTCTCGTAAAGATATCTCACCTCCGCTTGCGATACAAAAACAAGACACAATTACCCAGGTCAAGGTCTCATGCAGGTAACACCACTACTTCGTGCCTCGTTGTGATCTTATAATATCAGGACGGTTACAATGGTTTTTTGTGTGTATACGTGACTAAATGAAACGACCCTTAACCTACTGGAGATTCCATGGTGTTTTGTGTCTTCTGTACATCATCGTGGCCTCCAAGCTCCTTATATAGCCATTCTGTATTGATCTACTAGTCGTGAGGAGATCTGCTTGTAGCCCAGATTCTGTGTGGTCCCTTTGCTTACCTGTACCAAGCCCGTATCGCTCTCGGCTTGGGATGCAGTAATTTAGAAGAACCCCTACTTGCATATCCTGTGGCGGAGCTACAAAAAATTCCCAGGACGGGCCTGGGTGGGCTATTCCAAACGAAATATCACATATTCTGCTCTCTAGGGCCAATTATACATTCTATTATGGCCGGGTTGGCCGGGCCATGACCTGACCTTTCCTCAACATATAGCTCTGCCAGTGTGCATATGGATATGTCATCGTGTCAACATGTATAGACGCATGTATTTATGACACTGCTAGTATGCTATTTCAATTTTCATGGGCTCTGAGTTATGATGGCTGGCATTGTGAGTTTGTGATCATGATGAGTTACTTCATATTTCCGCAATGGTTGTGGTTTCATCAGCAAGGGCATCCCTCGTTTCTACTAACATAAGCAAAGGGTGTGTTTTGCTATTGCATAACAAAACCAAAAATGAAAACAAGACAAGAAAAGCAATCAATAGCTTGTCACATCTCTGAGATATAAACACAGTACCGTGTATATGTATCTCTCGCGCACAAGGAGGCTAAATTGAAACATGTTTTTGTCATCTCTAGTGCACAAGCAGGCTAGTCACAGTTAACTTGGTAAATGCACATAACATTTTGGTGGCGATAGTTTTTACACATCAAACACTCAAATTAAGTAACTCTATGTAATTAACAACTTGCACAAATTGCGCAACACGGTTCCTCCGAAGTGTATAATCCTCCCCTGTTTCGCAATTTTGCTTCTCCAAAAGCTCTACCCCGAAGAATATATAGGGGTATCATATTATACAATTTAAAGTGTTATCTTCCTTAATCACCCCAATCCATGTGAGGGACTTCACCAATCATTCAACTATAAAAATCAAAGCACGATACCGACAGATCGTCGCAAGGTCCATGGAAACCGAGTTAATTAAACTGCTCGATTCCCTTAGGATATCTCTAGCCGATCTCCTAAATTTTAGGAATAAATGACATAGTCAAATTTAGAGGAGCATATTTCGTTCTATAGAGAAATGCCGTTTCTAGTCGAATCCCTAAATTTAATAGAGTATTTTTTCTGAAAGCGGTATGAACACAAATTTGATGTTAAATTTGGTTTAAACTAGTATATAAACATAATTAAACGACATTTGGCAGAAAATAAAACAAAATTCGAAATTTTTGCTAGAAATAAAACCTAGTCGGATTCTTCCTCGATAGCCTGCCACTCTACCCTGCTCAAACAGCCAATCATTAGGTTTGGGTTGCCGCTGCCGCCGTCGCCACCTCCATCGCATAACAAATCGATGACTTTGGCACTGCCCGCCGCGTACTCACCATACACGCAACACTCCACCTTATAGGCCTCGCCGGCTCGCTTCACCTCGAGATACTTCTGGGCTTCGCAGTCCTCCCTCCTCTCACGTGGGGTGGCCGCCCAGGGGTCCACCCGTGGCTCCAGCCGTGGCAAATACCCATCTCGGCTCCGTAGAAGTGCACCGACTTCATGTTGTATACATGCGTCGACACCTCCGCCGAGTGGAAGTAGCCCAACCAGTGCGTCTTCCGGGTGTCTCGGACGTAGATTTCTGCTAGACACGTTCTCTACTGCCGCTGCCGCATCTCGTTGTATCTCGGCATCGACGACGGTGGTGACGGCTAGAGCTTGTGGAAAGCCGGTCGCCTGCATGGGAGGAGAAGGTGCCACCTGCGCAAGAGAAAGAGGCATCCTACGCGAGGGGTGAGGAGGTGCGTGAGGAGGATGCGCCGCCGCAGTGTGGATCCACCCACCGAGTACTGTAGATGGGGGTGGCGCCTAGATCCAACCATCATCGCGGCACGCGCGGGCAGGAGAGTGGGATGGGGGCGGCGTGTGGCTGGATTGGGCCTCGGGGCAATGGGTTTCTCGGCGCATGGAGGGGGAGGACATTTTACTCATCCCATGGGGGTAGGAGCATTTTTACCCCTGGCCGCCGTTCAGAGTAAATTTTGTACCTGTCTAACCGGTTTAGGGGATTGGCTAGGTCTGGTTTCGAGGACTAAACTGGATTTTTTTTACTCTAACTTGTTTTAGGGGATCGGCTATATTTAAAACTTTGCTTGCTCTCAGACTCTTAGTCTGTGCCAGCCGTGGCCAGGGAGCTCTCTAGCCGGTTTAACCATCCAACACGGGCCTATATTGGTTGGCTGAGTGACCTGAATGTATTTTTTTAAGGAAAACATGAGACAAACTAGGAGGAGGGCTATGTGGGAGTCTGGACAGCATCCACGTAAGACTCCGACACCCCCGACCCACCTAAAACCTCTTCGGGACCCGCGCCCCATCCTCCCACCACTACTATCTCGCCTGCACTACTACTCCACCACCACGGTCACCACACCCTAGGCCTACTAAAACTCGACGAGTCCATCACCGCCAATGGTAGACCCCGACTCAACATTGCTTGTCCTTCGCCGTTTTACACCTTTCCTCTGACCGCCACACACGTATCGGTGGCTCCTACGATGCTCACCATGCTCGGCAACTGTTTGTTGAATTGCCCTAGGTAACTATTTTTTGTCCCTTCTTGTTAGAGTAATGGATTTGGATATGGAGCACATATACGTGCACTATGTTGGGTGGTCCGACTCGTCCAACGAGGATGACTACACGAATGAGATGGTGATGATGCAGGTGATGCTTGGAGACGCGGACCATGTGGAAGAGCGTATTTTTAATTTTAAGGGGCGATCAAGGGTCATATGGTGTTCAACCGCAACCGGGCGCGCGACTATTTGACACTCATGTAGGTCTAATTTCCCCCCGATACCCACTTTGTTGAAAATTTTCTTTGGCTCTTTCGGATGCACAAATGTGTCTTTTATCGTCTGTACCATGGCGTCCACTCCGTTGATGAATACTTCGTATTGAAGAAGGATACCATGGGAAGGATTGAGTTCTCTGGTTACCAGGAGTGGAAGGCTGAACTACAGATGCTTGCATATGTGAGGACACTGATTCGTACGATGAGTACTTATGGATGTTTGAGAGCACATGCAAAGATGCAATGATCAGGTTTGCAACTATCGTGGTTGAGGTGTTTGGACTTAGTACCTGAGAGAACCAACTATGGCAGACACTGAGAGGATCTTGGCAATCTCGGAAGCAAGAGGGTGATCAGATTTGCTCAGATCTCTTGTCTGGATGCATTAGAATGGAATAATTGCTCGAAACTTTTACAAGGGCAATATCAGGGTCATGTTAAGAAGCCGACTGACATTCTTGAAGCAGTTGCATCACATGATCTTTGGATTTGACATGCTTTGTTTACAATATTCGGGTCTCATAATGACATCAATGTGCTGCAACGATTACCATTGCTTTCTAGGCTGACAAAGGAAAAGCTCCTCCTTGTCACTATCTCCTATTTACTAATTGGAGGCACCTTTTAAGTCTCCACATTAATCCACATCAGCAAGATTATGGTAACCATTAGATTTAATATTTAATGGTCAAGTTCTATTAGAAAACTATTTACTAATTGGAGGCACCTTTTAAGTCTCCATGTTAATCCACATCAGCAAGATTATGAGAACCATTAGATATAATATTTAATGGTCAAGATCTATTAGAAAAGTTGCCATATTTTTTGTAGGAAAAACTGTACTTACATTAAAACGTTAAACCAACATGTCCATCAAAGAGACCTTCACACGCAAACCAACCTATGGTTGGATGGTTAGGGGGACAGTGATATCCCCTGCCCACCAGAGTTCAAGTTCCAGACTGGATGTTGGTACTTGCATTTTCCTGAATTTATTTCAGGTGTTCCAGCGATGTGCTTTCAGTGGGAGGATACGTTCCCGTCCACAACAAAGACGTTTGTGGTGACTTCGTCAATCTCAAGATAATGTGTCGGCTTAGTCTCTCGGAGATGCTCATAAGGATAGGATGTGCGTGCGTGCGTTCATAGGGGTGAATTATATGCTCGTATTCTCTAATGGCATGAGTACAACATGGGCTATTATATGGTTGACGGTATCTATCCTCCGTGGTCTATCTTTGTCAACACCATGTCTAACCCAATTGACCAAAAAAGCTCACTTTACCCAAAGACAAGAAGCAGTTAGAAAGGATGTTAATAGGATATTTGGAGTTTTACACACACATTTTGCAGTCGTTTGTCGACCTACCAAACAATGGGATCTAGAGACCTTGTGAGAAGTGGTGACCTGTTGTGTGATCGTGCATAACATGATCGTGGAGAATGAGGGTGCGTATGGTGGCCTACTGATCTTGATATGAAAACAGGGTTATCCTATCAAACTTCCTACCAAAATTCGGCCACCTTTGAAGAATTCGTTCAATTTGTTTTTTTAGAAAAAGAGGATTATCCCTGGCTTCTACATCTGGACGATGCATGCAATTATTTTATTAATTATTCACAAAGACCTTACAAAGTAGTACAACCGTTTGTCCAAAGCCACCATCTTAGCAACAACTGTTGCTACTCCTAACCACTTGATGAAGGGATGCCGATAGTTTGAGCCTAATACCAAACAAACATCGCACCAAAGCCTAACATCTAAAGCCGGAGGCCCTAACCGAGCCACATACTGGGTTTGGGGTACAAACCGGTCCGACGCACTCTCATGTGTCGTCGCCGCCGTCTTCCACCAATCCAACTTCAAAGAAACTAACACCCTGACCTTGCTAGACCTCTCCACCATCGACGCCACCATGACGCCAGAGAGTGTCCTCCTCCTGCGCGAGTCCATCTCCATGCATCGGACGTTGAGTCTCCACGGCGCCACGTCACCGAGATCCACCGCCATCAATGAGTAAGATGAAGAATCGCTCCACCAAAGAAGCTGTCCACTGGTCCATCGAGCCAGTGTACACCTCCAAGAATGATGCCCCCAAAGGGGGAAACGACACCAACGCTTCACCATCATCCGATCTACTGATCTATGATTCCCCCCGAGGTAGCGGATAGAGGTCTTGAGCTTTTCCACGGTGATGCCTTCAAGAAGATAACGCCACGAAAGAGTGCCGCCATCGCTGGTCTGGGCAACAAGCCGAGAACGAGGTTTTCAACCAGATCTGCTCGCCGAACCTCCGTCTCACATCGTGCCGCACGGACCAGCTCCGATGTCCGCCGCCACGGAGTGTTCAAGCCACTCTGGCCAGATCAGATCTGATCGAAGGGCCAACCACACCCGCAGCTGACCAGCCTACCAAAGCCCTACACGCCATTGCGGATTCGAGGTGTGGTAGTGCCATGGCCAGATGCAGCAGCTCCACCACAAGTCATCTGTCGCCGCTTGCCACTGGGAGCAAGCCACTGTCGCGGAGGTTCCGATCTGGGGGCGCACTTCCGCTCGCCAGGATGCCCGCCGCCACCCTCGCGCGCGAGAAGGAGAGGCTCCTCCACCGCCGCCGTCAGCCGGCCGGGCTTCGAAGGCTTCCTCCAACGGCGACAGAGGGGAGGGCTTTGGTGGCCTCTCGGCCGCCCGCGCGGGGGCCGACGGAGAGGATAGATCTGGATCTTGAGTGCCTCCTCGTCTCTTATAAATTCGTTCAAATGATTCCTGAAGCCTGAAAAGAATGCACCACTCGCTTCATGGTGATATATGTAGACATTGTTAGCCACTCCCCCACCCCCACACACATTGTTTTCAATTTTTTTCAATTTTTACTATTCACACCAGAAGATTTAAGCTTAAGCTGAGAAAGGAACTTTCGGTACTTTTGATGCAAACAAAATAAAAGAGAAAACTAGCACTCACCATTGAATATGAAACAAAGCATAGTGATAGAACAACAAGACCTCCAAGGTTTGCGGTCCAGCCATAAATCCAAGCACCGGTCTTCGTGGTTGTGATGGAACGACTGTTGTTGATGGGTGTCAAAGCCATCATCATCGTATTTTGTTTATTTCTGTATGTCTCATAGTCATATGTGTTTTACAGGTATCATCTCGATTTTGGGCTCTCCAGAGAGAGAGAGAGAGAGAGAGATGGAGAGAGAGAGGTAGAGAGAGAGAGATGGAGAGAGAGAGGTAGAGAGGTAGAGAGAGAGAGAATCACAATTTACAGAAGTGAAGTTCTATGGCAACATAATTTGTTTGTATGAAGACATGTCTTTGCTTATGATTTAACCGCTGTACTTCACTCTTCATGGGGCCTGGCTTATGATGTCTTGGATTGTGGATGTGGTCAAGGAAACAACAGAGGAATTCTACCTCCCAATGATTGGAATGTCTGTCCGTTATCTTTTCTAAAGCAAATACCCAAATACTAATTGGAATATGTTTTTGTTGCCTTTGGTGCAGAAGGAGGCTAGTCACAATTTACCTTGTAAATGCACATTGTGTTCTGGTAAATATTGCTCGGCTCATCCCGCCTTCCCCAAAGAACAAATACTCAGGGGATGAAAGTAGTGTCCACGCGTATGTTGCTGTCCCAATGCCTCCTAGTGGTACATGTTGATTGATATTATCTAGCTTTGGTTCATCATCTTCCATCTTTATGTGCGCTTCCTACTTATTACTATTTGGAAATCGTCAAACTGAAGAGTTGTCTGGAAGTGTAAAGTTTTGAACAATGAGAGATGACAGGATGTCCTGAATGAGGAAGAAAAGTGATGTTAGGACATTCATAGGCAGGTGAAAAAATTAATAAGGTGCAACATGAAGAGGTATCAACAATTTTTTTATCAGTGTTGATCATTATATGTGAGTGTCGATAGTCAAAATCATGGTGATGAAGCGATACAAAGACCATGTCGGCGATGAATTGACGAAATTAAAGAGAAACAAGACACTAGACACAGATACCCAGGTCCTGGTCTCTCATGCAGATCACACCACTAATTCCTACCTTGTTGTGATATTATAATATCATTATGGTTACAATGGTGTTTGTGTCTATATACGAGACTAACGACCCTTGATCTACTAGAGCTTGCATGATTTCTTTGTGTCTTGAGTTGCTTGTATGTCATCGTGGCCTCCAAGCTCCTTATATTGTCATCCTGTATTGATCTACGAATCATGACAAAGTCAGCTCGTAGCCCGGATTCCATGTGGTCTCCTTCCTTACCCGCACCACGACATTAACCCTCTCGGCTTGGGGTTGGCTCAATTAGAAGATCACATAGTTGCATATGGATATGTCATCATGCCTTCTATAGATGCATGTATTCACGAGACTGCTCATATGTTATTTCAATTTCCCTTTTCATGTTCTCTGAGTTACTATGGCTGGCATTGTGAATTTGTGATCGTGATGAGTTACTTCATAAAATATTTCCCGCAATACTTGTGGTTTCATCAGCAAGGGCATCCCCCAGTTTCCACTAACATAAACAAAATGTGATATTTTGCTACCATAACAAAAAAAAAAACAAGCAAAGAAATCCATGGATTTTCACATATCTGAGATATAAATAGAGTACTGTGCATATATTTGCATCTCGGGCGCACAAGGAGGCTCGATTGGAACATGTTTTTGTAATCTCCAGTGCACTAGGACACTATTCGCAGTTAAGTTGGTAAATGCACATAACATTTTGGTACCAATATTTTTTGCAATCGAAACACTCAAATTAGGTAACTCCATGTAATTAACAACTTGCATAAATTGTGTGTTGCGGTTCCTCTGAAGTGCATATAATCCTTCTCTGTTTTGCAACGTTGCTGCTCCAAAAATTCTGCCCGGAGATTATATAGGAGTATAGTATTATACAAATTAAAGCGCGTGTTTTTTCTTAATTACCCCAATATAAATGAAAAAGGGTTCCCCGTTTTGTATTACAAAACAACCAAGCGATACGACCGACGATAGGTGCTGGGGCCGAAGCAGCACAATCATGCCTAAAAGAAACAAAGGAGAAAAACAAAAGAAACATATGCCGACAATGGTGGATCAACAAAAACAAAGAAGCCTCGTGCACACTGCGTCCACTGTGGTTCTCCCACCAAGCTCCAAGACTTCGAAGCGTCGGTACCAATCAACACCTCCAAGAAGGACCGCGACGATGACGACACTGCTACCAAGGGTTTCCCTCACTACGCAACAAGAGAAGAGGAAGGTAAGCTCCCGATGCCCTTCAGGAAGGTCCGGCGATACCCACAGGCGCCACCACGTCGGAGTCGGCCAGGCCGACAGGGGTGTCCCCCGATCCCCACCTCCATCTCGGGCACTCCAGACCCTTCTACTAAACCGACCACCACCCTACACCCACATGGTCTCACCACGACACCGCGAAGTGAGGCCTTCACAATGACGAAGAGAAGTTGGGACTAGGGGTAGCAGCACCGTCGACACGCAGGAGGGCTCAACCTCCACCTTCAACGATGGTAGCCGACTTAATGCAATAGGAGGAGCAAACCAGGCCCATGGGCCCATAGGCCCTGCCGGGCCCTCATAAGCCCATAAAGCTCCCGCCATCGAGCTACAACATGAATGTTGTTGGAGTCGCCACCCCCCGTAGGAGCTCCTCCTCCTCATCACCACGCAGAAGACAGCGAAGCCACAAAGGGGACCGGACTGCTAGGACCTAGATGTGGCGCGTCGCCGGCGACCCCGGGCCACCACATTGCCCTGCCCCCAAGGAGCAACGTCGCCATCTCACCCCCCGCCGGCCACCACCGCCGGGTCACGGGGCCGCTGCCTAGCCGAGCAGCACCGCCGCCGCCCCTGCCTCGGGAAGGAAAGGCGCACACACGGGAACTAGAGATCCCGCCGCCACTGACACCACCCGTGCCAAAGCCGGGGGTGCCCGCCAGCAGCGGTGGAGGGGGGAGGGGGAGGAGGAGCTCGCGCGGGACCGGCTGCCACCCGGAAAGGCAACACAAGGGCGGGATCTGGAGAGGGGTGCCGAGGGGGGGGGGGAGGGGTGATCTGGCCGTGCTCGACCGGCGGCCGGCGGCGGAGGAAGGTCAGAGGGCGCCCGACGGCAAGGAATGGAAGGAAGGGGGAACCCTAACGGTGGTCCGGGTTATGGGAGATGTCCTAGAAGAGTCTACTCGCAAGTAGACTTTCTCGACTCCTTAATGACCAAATACATGTCAGGACATCTTCACCAATCATTCATGTATAAAAATCAAAGCACAATACTGACAGATCGTTCCGATGGTCCACAGACTAACGGAGTTAATTAAACTGTCGGGTCCACTCAAGGCATCTCTATCTTATCTCCTAAATTTTAGAGGAATAAACGGCATAGTCAACTTTAGAGGAGCACATTTGCTCCTCTAATGAAATTTGAATTTTTTGCTAGAAATTAAAACGTAGTCAGATTCTTCCTCGATGGCCTCCCACTCTGCCATGGCCAACTTGCCGATCATTTTGTTCGGGTCATCGCTGCCGCCATCGCCACCTTCATCGCTTGTCAAATCGAGGACTTTGGTAGTGCCCATCGCGTACTCAGCGTTCACGCGGCGTTCTGCCTTGTCGGTCTCTCGTCTTGCTCCGCCTCGAGACGCTCGCGGGCTTCATGGTCCTCCCCCTCTCGCGTGGGGAGGACAACCATGGGTCCACCGGTGGCTCCGGCGACGGAAAATACCCACCGGGGAAGTTTTGGTTGCTGGTGGCCTCCGTCCTAACTTGCCGTCGTGCCCCCTCCCTCGCCGTCACCCCCTTCCTGGCCGTCGTACCCTCCCTCACCGTTGCCCCCTTCCTCACCATCGCGGCCTCCCTCGTCGTCGCCCCCTCCCTCACCGCCGCGCCCCTCCCTCCGCAGGTAGCCCCTACTCACTCCTAACTCCCTCTTCCCTCTCCCCTCACTCCCTTCACCTCCTCTCGCATTCGACAATTTTGTAATATTAGGGGGGTTAGGTTGATTCTAGGGTTAGATTTGTTAGGTTGATTCTCGGAGTTAGGTTGATTAGGGGGGTTAGGTTGATTCTAGGGATAGGTTGTTAGGTTGATTCTAGGGTTAGGTTGATTAGGGGGGTTCAATGTTGAGGAAATCGGTAAATGGTAGCTGCTCGCTCGGCTTGGGAGTAGCAACTAATCGCTGAATCAGCCTATTAACTCGATTGATCGGTCGGCTATTAATCAGTGTGATTTAAACCTCAATAGAAACAAATTTTGTGTGGAGAATTATTTTTACAATGCAAATATAAAGCAAATGGTATCATTTTCATTTCTCAATAGATGACAAATATGTATACAACAAGAATCATCCATGTGGGCGTAAAAATCATCAAAAAACATGTATACAATAAGTCAACAACACTCTTTTGCTAATTTCTGGGACACAACTTTGAGATATGGCGGCTCCATGAGGACGACAAACATAGGAAAGGTGACTTTCGCCGTGTAAGCCGTCTGAATGGGTTAGTTGCCAGAGGTGGTAGGTCATGAAGGAGGAGGGAAGTAGTGGCGTGCATAGTCACAAGAGAAAGCGGCGACACACATGGCAGCAGGGGAAGCGGCGACGCACCAATGAGGACCTGACCAGCTGCCATATAGGCCGGGATGGGATGAGAGGAGAAGGAGGGGGCAGGTGAAGGGATAAACCCTATCTATTTAGGAGCGGGATGGGCTAGGAAGGGTTATGGGCCAAATAATCGGGCTTTATTTGCCCACGAGTTAGCGGTCCAACAAAGATTAATCGGCCTAAAAATTGATTAAAATTCATGAAAAAATATATGAAAGATAAAGATTAATCCTACATATCCGGTGCTTGTGATTTGCCAGAACGGGAATTCAATGATATTCCGGCAAAACATAGGGCATTTTTTCTATGTCATTGCTCGATATATGGAACGGGTTGACTTTAGGTCTGTTTCGGCTCCTTGTGTGTCTTTCAGTGAGGGAGAGTGTCCACCATATATATATATATGAAAGTGGAAGAATACTGACTATTGTCGTGGGGGTCTCTTCTCCTTCTTTTCCTTGTGCTTGATATTTGTAATGCACTAGGGAAAGTAGGAGTATCGACCATCACCGATGGTCGAAATAGGAGAGAGGAAGAATCCCGACTGTTGTCGTGGGGGTCGCTTCTCCATCGTTTCCATGTGCTAGACATTTTGGTGTAATGCACTCGAGGAAGAAAGGAGGAGCCACCATCATCGACGGTCGCAATATCAGAGGGAGTGCCCACCATATACGTGAGATGAGAGTTTAGGAAGGAAAGACTCGACAGACCTAAAGTCAACCCATTGCATATTGAGTAATAGTGATATGTGTGTTGATCAGTTTCCTAATAGTTGCCTTCGATCGATGTTAAATGTTTCAACTATGAACATAGGAAATGTCCGACGATGAAAGGGAATTCGTTATGTGCGAATACTGCGAAGACAAGCACGACCCGTGAGACAAGCCTTACCTAGTTGATGGTAGACGCTTCAGCATCATGCTGGATGAGACCTTCGAAGTGAATACAATAAGTCACAATGACAAGTCTTTTTTCATAATTAAGCATAACTTCTGCTTATTTTGCTTCAACTTATAATTTTAATTTTTTACTATTCTACTAGCGTATCCCCTGCCATGCAAGAATTTATGTCTTGGATAAGATTGGTTTCGATACTAAAAAAAGTATGTAGGTAAAGAGAGTTCAATGCAGACACCTACTCCTATTTTGAATGCAAAAGTTGGAGAGCACTATGCAAGGCTTATGCATTTGAACCTAACATGCTTATCACCTTTGATATTCGCCCGGAAGATGAAATTGAAGGTAATATCGACATCTAGGTCGATGTGCAGACGCCTTCAGTTCTATCATTATGTGAGTTTCTCAACCATATTTATTAAGTAATTTATATTGTTTATTTAAAATAGTTGACAACTAATTTCTATTGACATCTTATTTCCATTCGAGCAAACATGTCCAGCGCTTGATAGACAGTACCTACTACTGTCCGGGGGCTGAACTAAATTGCGAGGAGATAGGTCATTATGTTTCATGGCTTGAGGATCTTGATGCTGTCAAGACAGGTTATTTTCCTGGACTTCGAAATATTAGTACTCAAAATGTGCGACCACTAGTGTGCGTATTGAACTACGGTCACATCTCTTTAGGAAAGATGTAAGATTTTTACTATTTGTCCTTAGTGCATCTTTTACATACATTATTTTTTAAGCTAAACTTTATTTCTAAGTATGTTACTACGATGTTCTTCAACAGAGACTCCCGATGAGTGTTGTGCGTCATTGAATCGAGTCTAAAGGTCGCATGGCAACGGTTAGCTTACGACCAAGATATCCTGTATTGCACATGAGTGCATTCATCATTTCTCGAAGCGAGCAAGTCTTAATAGTCAAAGACTGGAGCAAAATTGTGAAGGATCGCAGAGAAGTACTAGGGGGCAGCAATCAGAAGCAGCCCACAATTAGGAGACAGGTTCATATGCATTCTCCAGTATGATGAAGGAGTGATACACATGTTTTATGCTATTTTACCTGAGAGAGAGAGAGAGCAGCAAGTGTAGGTCCTAGGTATTAAGAACAATTAGTTAGTGCTGATTATATATGACTAGTGACCTAGTGACCAAGTTGATGCCCAAGTTGTTGATTATGATGATGAGTTTTTATATGATGATGATGATGATGATCATGAGTTGTTATTATAACTAGTGACCAAGTTGTTATATGATGTCTTGTGGACAAAAATGATGATGATGAGGAGTGCTTACATGACAATGATGTATTATGATGATCTGATGAAACTACTGTATAGATCATGTATAAATACATCACAAATACGTAGAGGGGTATGAATCTGTGAAAGCAGTAATACGAGCAGCAACACTGGAAATCATCTAGTAGCAGCGCTGGATTATCAGCAGTGCTTGCCTCTCTATAGCGCTACAGATAGTTAGCAGTAGCGCTGGTAAGTGTAGTAGTACTGCTAACCAGACTTAGCAGTAGTGCTGCACCAACCAGCGCTACTGCTATAACTTAGCTGTAGCGCCTTAGCAGTAGCGCTGGACCCATCGCTACTACTATAGGTTTCTCAAGCGCTACTAGTAGGGTTTCTTCTAGTAGTGTGAGTTGATGTTTTATGCATGGGTCGTCGCCTCCTCGAAGTGTAAGTTTCCCAACTAGTGTGTATTCCTAGTGTCTCAGTCATAGATTTCGGCCACCCACGTTCCGTACTGGCGCTGCCTCATGTCGTGGTATCTCGACATATTGGTGGCGGCAAGAGATGGGGGAAAGCCGGTGCACCATCTGCACGGGAGAGAAGGCTCCAGCTTCGCGAGAGGAGGAGGCGTCATACACAAGGGATGCAGAGGTGCATGTGGAGGTTGCGCCGGCGCGGCACGGATCCACCAACCGAGCGTTGTTGGATGGGTTGGTGACGGTGGAAGCTAGGTACAACCATCATCGCCACGCATGAAGGCTACAGAGTGGGCATGGGGGCGGCGCGTGGCTGGATTGAGCGCCGGGGCGATGGGTTTTGTTGGCGCGTCGAAGGGGGACATCTTACTCAACCCATGGGTGGGGGGAGTATTTTTACTCATGGCCGTCGGTTGGAGTAAATTTTATACTGCTTTAGGGGATCAGCTAGGTTCGGTTTCGAGGAGTAAACCATATTTTTTTTATCAGGAACACCTTGCATTCCAGAATTACGGGGGACCAGCCAAATCGGCAGTCACAACACGGGTTACATCAGTGGGAAGATCTTCATGCCACACCTGTTTGCTACCAGGTGCGGCATTAGCTCCAATAGCAGGCAACACATGAGTTGGGAGATTACAAGTGTAGGGGCAATACACTATCTTGTATGCAATGAAACCTAGCCGGAGGAGAAACTTTGCTTCATAGAATAGCACACCAAGGGGTCCCCTGTCCTGTTCAGTGGAGGAAATAGCCTGTTGCAGGTTCAGACAGTCTGTTTCGAAAATTACGCGACCCATACCGAAAGATTCAGCAAGCTGGATCGATTTGATGACGGCCTCCGCTTCCGACTGGAGCACACTAGTTTGGTGAAGGAGCCGCCCCGACGCTGCACAAATCACCTCGCCCCTGTCGCCACGGGCAACCACTCCCCATCCCCCGCCGCCCGAGATAGAGTGGTACGCTGCATCGGTATTCAGCTTGATGAATTCTGCCGGGGGAGCTACCCAACGTGAAGTGGTCGCGGGTCTTCTCTGCTCCTTTGCCCCTAGGGATTCAGACCATTAAAGGGACAGGTAGCCCACGCGTGCCTAGAAAGCTTCCGGTGATAGCATCTGTTTTTTGTGATTCACATTATTCCTCTCTGACCACCAGGTCCACAGAAGGTAGACCACACGCAACCTCACTACCTCCTGAAGCTTGAAAACAGACGCCAACAAGGTTTTTGGTGTTTCACATAGGAGCAACACCTGCCGAGTGTACTCTAGACCACATGCCCTCCATATCTTCTTTACCTCCTTGCCTCGAAGGAACAAGTGCCCGCCATCCTCCAGTTGTCTATGGCAGATCACACAAAGAGCATCAAGTTCTACCCCAACTCGCTGAACATTGCGGAGTAGCGGTGACTGTTGTGCGCAAAATGCCATAGGAAGTGGTGGACACTAGCCGGGCATCTAGTCTTCCAAAGGGAGCGCCAAAAATTTCCGTCGTCAAACACACCGGCAGAGCTCTACCCCACTTGTTGAACCTACTACCGCATAAGCATCTGCACATGGACTCTGTTGAACCAACAGACCTCACCGAGAACAAACCCTTACTGTCAAAATGCCATGCCAGAAAGTCATCATACTGGTCATAGATCAGTATGCTAAGAATAGTTGGGGCATCTTCAGGGCAGAACGTTTGCATCACTAGCTCCTGATCCCACTGGTTTGAGGATGGATAAATGAGTTCACACACTTTGGTCAGGAGATGTGCACCGCGGAGCGTGCGAGGTCTCCTAGTATCGTTGGATGGAAGCCATGGATACTGCCACATATCAATCTTCTCGCCGGAAATTACACGCCAGATCATCCCTCCCTTGATTACTTGCACTCCCTGCAATAGGCTCCGCCATACGTAGCTAATTCCCGGCTGAGGTACAGCTGAAAGCACATCACCATTCAGGAAATATTTAGCTTTTAAAACCCGTGCACACAGTGAGTCCGGGACCAGTATGAGCCTCCATATCTGACGGGCTAGCATGGCTATGTTGAAAGAGTGCAAATCATGAAATCCAATGCCCCCTTGCTCCTTCGGCAGCATCATTTTTTCCCAACTCACCCAGTGATGTTTGTTCTCATCCTCCTGGTTAGCCCAGCAAAATTTACATATCATCTGGTTTATACTCCTGTATAGCACTTTGGTAAGATCAAAGCATGCCATCGCGTAAGCTGGAATGGCTTGTACCACTATTTTAATCAGAATCTCCTTGCCTGCCTTTGAGAGAATCTTAATCTTCCACCCCTTGAGAATCTCCCAGATTTTATCTGTTGGGTATTCAAAACATTTTTGTCTGGACTATCTGACATATGTTGGGAGGCCCAAGTACTTCCCTTGCAAGTTTCTGAATGAAGACCAAGGAGACTCAACAGCTGCTGCTTCAGTTGGTTTGGGTTGTTTTTACTGAAAAGAACTGCCGATTTGTCACGATTAACGACATGTCCAGATCCCTTCATACACATGCAGAATTTGATTGATCACGCGGATGCTTTCCGGTGTTGCTTCGAGCAGGAGTAATGAGTTGTTCGCGAACAGTATGTGGCTCAACGATGGGGCGTCTTGGGAAATTTGGATACCCTTGATCTGTCCAGTGGCATCCACATGGTTGAGCATAGCTGACAAGCGCTCGACACAAATCAAGAAGAGGTACGGGGAGATGGGGTCTTCCTGTCGTAACCCCCTACCCAGAAACACCACATTAGTGCATGCACCATTAATTTTGAATCTATACGTCACCGACCAGATACACTTGTTAATCAAGTCCACAAAGCCTTGCTCAAAACCCAGCTGGAGCATAATTTTCTCAAGGAAGTCCCATTCAACCCAGTCGTAGGCCTTACTCATATCAAGTTTTAGTGCCGCAGAAGCAGTCCTCCCAGTTCTCTTCCGCTTCAAGAAATGTGTCATCTCATAAGCCAAGATAGTGTTGTCTGAGATGAGCCTCCCCGGGACAAATGCACTCTGATTGGGTGATATAATCTCATCCAAAATACACTTAAGTCTATTGGTGATAACTTTGGACACGAGCTTGTAAATGACGTTGCATAGGCTAATAGGGCGAAGATCCTTAAGAGTTTCAGGGTTCTGAACCTTTGGGATAAGGACCACCAAGGTGTCATTCCATCCCTCCGGTATACTACAGCCACGCAACACTTGTAGCACATCACGCACCACCTCATCTCTAACAAGCTGTCAATAGTGCTTATAGAACAGGGCTGGGAGCCCATTCGTAGCCGGAGCCTATAGGTCCCAATATCGTCCAGGGCTCTCTTCATCTCCTACGCTGTAAACTCAGCCCCAAGAAATTCATTCATTTGAGTGGTCACCTTTGGGGCTATGTGGTTCAGGATAGCATAACATTCGTATTGGCACCTGCTACAGAAGTGAAAAGAGAGGAATGATAGTTAGTAATGAGTTTGTTCATATCCTCCTCATACTCCACCACTCCCCCATCCTCCTTCCTCAGTTTCTTAATGGTGTTGTTCCTCTTCTGCTCGGGTGCATAAGCTTGGAAGTATTTAGTATTTCGATCACCATACACTAGCCAATCTGCATGTGCCCTTTGGAGCCACATAAGGTCCTCCTCTTCCTCAAGTTTCCCAAGTTGGAAACAGAGGGTCTGCTCCCTTCTCACCGACAAAGGCTACCGTCTGACTTGCTCCAACTCTGTTTTAATCTTCTTTATTCTCCTCTACAGGTCACCCAACACCTCACGGCTCCATGTATGAAGTGCATTCATCACGCTTGCCAGTTTGTGACTAACATGCGGCCCATGTGCGTCCTCCCAAGACTTATGTACAATTCCATCACACCCTTCTTCGACCAGCCACCTTGCTTCAAACCTCAGCTAGCGCTGCCCACTCGCTGGCCGTTGCACCCTCGGACTCCCATCCCTCAGTGGGATAACTGGTCTATGGTCAGAATGGTGAGGATCTCCGTTCACAACTTTGTATGCAGGATAGCGATCGCGCCACTTAGGTGTTGCCACCACATGGTCTAGCCGCTCACGGATATATCCATCAACACAATAATTTTTATTTCTCCATGTGAAAACATCCCCCTCAAAACCGAGGTCATGCAAATTACAAAAGTCTAGGGCATCACGAAAGTTTTGCATATATCTATGAGCATGTGCCACGCCACCCTATTTTTCATGATGAAATAATACTTCATTGAAATCCCCACAGCAGACCCATGGGAGCTGGTGTTGGAAATATGCCCTAGAGGCAACAATAAATTGGTTATTATCATATTTCCTTGTTCATGATAATCGTTTATTATCCGTGCTATAATTGTATTGATCGAAAACTCAGATACATGTGTGGATACATAGACAACACCATGTCCCTAGTATGCCTCTAATAGACTAGCTCGTTGATCAAAGATGGTTAAGGTTTCCTAGCCATGGACATGAGATGTCATTTGATAACGGGATCACGTCATTAGGAGAATGATGTTATGGACAAGGCCCAAACTATAAACATAGCATATGATCATGTCAGTTTATTGCTACTGTTTTCTGCATGTCAAGTATCTGTTCGTATGACCATGAGATCATGCAACTCACTGACACCGGAGGAGTACCTTGTGTGTATCAAATGCTGCAACGTAACTGGATGACTATACAGGTGTTCTACAGGTATCTCCGAGGGTGTCTGTTGGGTTGGCATGGATCAAGACTGGGATTTGTTACTCTGTGTGACAGAGAGGTATCTCAGGGCCCACTCGGTAATACAACATCACAACAAGCCTTGCAAGCAATGTGACTAAAGTGTTAGCCACGGGATCTTGTATTACATAACGAGTAAAGAGACTTGCCGGTAACGAGATTGAACTAGGTATGGAGATACCGACGATCGAATCTCGGGCAAGTAACATACCGAAGAACAAAAGGAACAACATACGGGATTAACTGAATCCTTGACATAGAGGCTCAACCGATAAAGATCTTCATAGAATATGTAGGAACCAATATGGGCATCCAGGTCCCGCTATTGGTTATTGACCGTAGAGGTGTCTCGGTCATGTCTACATAGTTCTCGAACCCGCAGGGTCTACACACTTAAGGTTCGGTGACGTTTCGATAGTATAGAGTTATGTATGGTGGTGACCGAAGGTTGTTCGGAGTCCTGGATGAGATCCTAGATGTCACGAGGAGCTTCAGAATGGTCCGGAGGTAAATATTGATATATAGGAAGTCCTGTTTTGGTCACGTGAAAAGTTTTGGGCTCATCGGTAGTGTACCGGGAGGGTACCGGAGGACCATCAGGAGGGGTGTCACGCCCCAAGGGGCCTCATGGGCTGTGGGAGGAGACAAACCAGCCCCTAGTGGGCTGGCCGAAGCATCCACTAAAGCCCATGAGGTTTGAGAAGGAAAAAATCCAAATGTGGAGAGGTGGAAAGAGTTTCCAAGTGGAAAGGAGGAATCCTACTCCTAATAGGATTGGAGTAGGACTCCTCCACCTCCAATTTCAACCAAACCTTCAGGGTTTGAGGCTGCCTCCTCCCCTCCCTCCCTCCTATATATACTAGAGGATTTAGAGGGAAAAGCTAACCCTAATTGCCATGTGCTACCCTCTCCTCTAGATCGTAGTTTCTCCTCTAGATCGGTTTTCAACGGTGCTTAGGCAAAGCCCTGCTGGAATAGCTCCACCACCATCGCCGCAACGCCGTCGTGCTGCCGGAGAACTCATCTACCTCTTCGCCCCCTCTTGCTGGATCAATAAGGCGGAGATCGTCATCGAGCTGTTCGTGTGTTGAACGCGGAGGTGCCGTCCTTTCGATGCTAGATCGGAAGGACCATGACCAAGATCGCGAGACGATTTATGATTGGTTCGCGGGACGGATCGTGATGAGATCGTGGGACGGATCGTGATGGGATCGCGGGATGGATCGTGATGAGATCGCGGGACGGATCATGATGGGATAGCAGGACGCTCGGCGATTTGGATCGCGAAGACGTTCGACTACATCAACCGTGTTTCTTAACGCTTCCCGCTTAGCGATCTACAAGGGTATGTAGATCCACTCTCCCTCTAGTAGATGCTCATCACCATGGATAGATCTTGCGTGTGCGTACGATTTTTTTGTTTCCCATGCAACGTTCCCCAACAGCTGGATTTGTTGATGAAGTGTACGGAGTAGTCTCCAAGTTTCGACCTTCCTGTCCATGTGTGTCTCGCCATATATCCCAGTCAGACGCCACTTGAAACCATCCTCCTCTTTAACCACCACATCAATATGCATCCAACCCATCCACCTTAGTGTCAAGTTTATTCCTTTCCTCAAGAAAAACGCCAAACATCCACTCTTCCCATCATTATTTCTAGCCACCATATGATACAGACCCAGCTTATCACGAAATTCTTCCATTCTCCCCTTCTCCATTTTTGTTTTGGACAATAAAAGGATGTCGGGATCCTCCTTCTTCTGGAGTTCCAAAAGACCACGAACTGCCGGGCCATTTCCCAAACCCCGGCAGTTCCAGGCGGTTAGCTTCATTTGGTCTCGCAGGGCTGGCCCGGCAGCCCCGCGTCATCCTAGGTATCCGACTCCACATGTTCTCCTTCCTTACATTTATTCCGCCTCTTAGCCTTGTCCACTCCATCCAGCTCCATAACGTCTACTTCTCTCTTTCTGTTACTCTCTTCCAGTGCCTTTGGTTGCTCATCCCCACTCATATTCGTGCCTTTCCCTTTCCTCTCTTTGACTTTTTTAAAATGCCCCGGATTTCGCATCTTCCCCCCACATCAGATCCCCCCTTCCCTGGTGCACATATGTCGAGCAACATGGCTGTCGTTTGCATGGCCTCGGTCTTTGCACCATCCTTCGTACCTTCGTCCCCTCCCATGGTTTTCTGTTTCTCGTGTTGCATGTTTGCGCCGACCCCTTCCTTTTCTTCTCTGTCAACACTTATTGTCCTCTCCTTTGTCCCCACGATCTCACCCTCCTGACACATGCCCACCCCACACGGTTTCTGCAGTCGGACCAGAGTGAACTTGCTCTCCCAGCTTGTCTTGTGCTCGATGTGCCTGCCCCCTCCCCATCTCTGCTTCCAGCGGGAACATTAGTTGCTTCAGCGTACCAGCCCGAGCGTCTCCCTGACCCTTCTTTAGTGGGCTCGTCACCTCCTGGCCCCTCTCCTCCTCCTCAACACCGCCTGCCCAGCTCTTACTTTCTTTCCTCCATGAAGGCACATCATTGCCAGATACAGTGTGACCTTTCCAAGCTCCCATAACTCTAATGCTGGTACCGCGACCCCCTGACATGGACCTGTTCTCCCCCATTTTCCTCTAGCTGTGCCTCCTCCATGCCGAGGCATGCCCCAAATTGTATCTTCTCACCCCGCTTCAGCTTCACCCCACAAGCTTTATCGGTGTGGCCCAGGATCCCACAAGTATAGCAGAAGTCAGGTAGATACTCATACTCAAATGGGCACCAGTCTTGTCCTCCTCTTCATGGGAGGTCACCATTAGAGTGCCTTCTTCCTCATTCTCCTCGTCGAGGATAAACCCTCGCATTAGTGGCACGGTGATATTCATCCTGACTTTGATCCCCAAAAATCTACCGACTGCTTTCCCATCTGCCCCTACATCCACATCCAAGACTTCTCCCATCTGCTCGCCAATCTTCTCCCCCGCCACCCTGGTCATCAGCCCCAGCGGTAGCCGCAAGACTCACACCTAGATTGGGATTGTGTCAAAGGTATAGTCTTCCAAATGATTTGTGGCCACAAAGTCTTCAATCACGAGGAGAGCATTGCCAAACTCCCAAGGCCCGCCCTCGACCGCCATCCTCTTCCCCGAATCCTGACCGAAAGTGAAGATGAATTTGTTCTCCCCAACTTCCTTGCAATCGAGACCTCTGATGGGGCACCGGATCTTCCCAAGCGTCTCCGCCATGGCCTCCACTAGCACTGGTTTCTCGTACAACAGTTTCGCCAGGGCTTGGGGCTCTATAACCCCCGTCTTTCCAGATCCACGCCACTCGATCTTGATGCTCTTGTGTTTCTTCTCGGACAACTTCAGGTTCCGCAGAAGCCCCTCGACCCTGTCCATGCCTTCCTCCCCATGACGGAATCACACCGACACAACTAATCTAGGGGACCCGGTGGTGTACGATCACAAGCCCTTGAACTCGTGAAAGGTTTTTGCTTGATGAGTTAAGGTGAAGGTGATGTGGGCCGGGTGGACTGGAGCGACGGTGCATAGACTCGGAGGGGGCGGCGCTGACTCGATGAGATCACAGGAAAGGAAGGGCGAACGGCGGCGGCCCGGTGTAAACCCTAGATCGCCCCACAATCGCCAGACGTCGACCTAACCGCCACACCAGGGCGGACCTTCGTTCGATTCCCTTTTTTTATCAGACCGCACCGTAGTAGACCAGAATTTTTACTCCTCTAACTTGTTTTATGGGATCGGCTATATTTATGACTTTGCTTGCTCTCAGGCTCTCAGTCCATGCCAGGCATGGCCAGGGTTCTCTATAGCCTGAGACGCAAAATGGCGTAGATGGTCCTGGTGCTCTGCTTGCTGGTGGACTCGTCGACGTCTGCCATACCGCCACTGCTCGAGATCGATCGGGTGGTGGCAGGTTGATGGGGCGAGCTGGCGCTATCCGTACATCGGGCTTGTCATGCCATACGTCACTGAGGACACCACGCTCCAGGCCTCCGGTTACTTATGATTGTGGCATGTCCAACCCTTCATTGGCCACTATGGTGATTTTCTCCTTGGCCTCCCCTTTCTGATCCAATTTTCTTGGGTGTACGATTACAGACCCAACAAAACATGCATAAAGTAGCACAACTTTGCATGTATTGAACTGTGGCTTGTCACTCCCTGTTCTGGGAAATATCTACTAACGTGACGGGAAAGAAGCCACCAGAGGTTCTAAATACATGTGAAGTCTCATGATCACATCAATTTTACTAAAACATGACTTCTAGAAGATACCTCAAGTACTCACCCCCTTTAATTCTACTATTTAGAATCTGAATATTTGAAGGAGATGCGGAGGAACCCAATAAGACTGGAGAGTATATTTATGAGGATCCTGATCTATCAGCGGAATCCAAGGTGTCGACTAGGTCATAACTTGTAAACCTGAACTTCGATCGTAGACTAGTCATAGTAATGAAGTTGGTCACGGCAGTCATGACTATGGCTGGGATAAGAATCGTAGTATCACAGTGGTACCAGGTCTTTCGGTACCAGTAGTTTGAACTTTTTGAATCTTGTTGAACAAGATTTGTAATAGTATAGGTTTCTATATGGACCCTCTATCCTTTTATTGTACAACTTTGTGGGATATAAGGTTCATAACACGCTGTCTCATGGGTGCTATATCTGACAAGCTATGTCATGCTGTGTTGTGGTGTACAGGGTCGTCGTAGGTACAAGTTAGGAGATGCTGGCCGGAGGCAACGCCCTGAAGAGATGTTTCGACTCAATATCCACTATTCCAGTGAAACTTGTAGTGAGCAGAAAACAATGGGCAGAGATGCACCGTCATTCTATACGGTCAGCAGGTGGAGAGGGCGCTGAAGTACTCGTTGTGCTTGATAAGTGAGAACTCCTCCAACCTGCTGCAATATGGGACATCACGCCTGTCTCGAGATCATCATACTCCTACATCCGAGGTGCATGCTTTCACCTGAAAAGCTTCGGCCATGCCGGAAGGGTCCATCGGGCAACGCCCGTGCCCGAGGGAAGACAACCGCTCCCTTGATGGTCGTGGTGCCGAAGCTGGTCATGGTAGGAATGGGGGACCCCGTCCTCTGTATCACTGACAGTATTCCCTTTCCGATGCCTCCTATTCTTAAACAAAATCTCTGTTTATCTTGAACTGTTTTTTATCTCAAGGAGTTGGCGTATGCGAAAAATGGGTTAAAATAACACTAGGAGTTTGTGTAGAAGAAATATGCATTGAAATGACTCGTGGGTCTGGATAGAATGCATATCTGACTTGGTGGTGGGATATATGTAGGCATCTTTACCCATCCATTGTGGGAGAGAGAAACATTTATCTCAGATCAATGCACATGATATATAGCCTCTCCATTCCGGTTCAAAGGGCTCAATTTAAAAATATCATCAACATATGTGGATGGTGAGTGGTGGAATTCTTTGTGTAGTTTTTGAAAGTACACATTTAATGCGCTCAATTTTTTAAAAAAATGTGTTTACTAATACATTAATTACATACATGCATGCGTGATCAACAAATTACCCAAACCTTTTATATGTGTTTGTGAATTTTCTCTTAATCCTGAATGCAGCGATTTAATGCATCTCAAAATCTGAACATATGACGGGAAACAATAAAAATCATACTTATAAAATGGAGAAATAGAAGAAAAAATATCTTTGGAAAGGGGCTACTCTCTAAAAAACTTATTTGCTGGAAAGAGCAACTGCTTTAATTTAGTGGTCAAAAAGTGGTCTCGCCTACTCTCTAAATCAGATTCTCTATATGCCTAGCAATCCAAATTTTCGAAACCAAACTATTTTCAGCAGTCCTTTAGTTTCATCAGCAAGACAGCAAGGGCACCCCCGAATATCCACTAAGAGAAACAAACGGTGTATTTTTTGTACGGTATAACGAAAGCGAGTCAAGAACAACAATCCATGGCTTTTCCCTCCCTGAGATAAATACAAAGTAACAAAGACTTGTATCTGTAGTGCACAAGGACGTAGACTAGCTAGGTTGTTTGTTGAAAACTAACACGGCACAGACAACATCAACTTCAGAGTAATGCTAAAGCATGTGTAGCTAGCAGTACTTGAAAAAGGATCAGTACTTTCTAAAGGATGTCCACGCTCGCTCCACCGTCGTTAACAACATCATGAGGAGACCGAGCTGATGCGAGGAGTTGGGTCTAATTTGCATCTCCGCCGTCGACAACATCATCAGGAATCACTGAGCAAGTGCCAAGTATTAGCTCCAGCTGACGGCGCTACCGTGAGGACTCCCCTAGGAAGAGATGTAGAGATGCTGCCGTAACGCAGGTTATGTAGAATGTCCGCTAGACAAAGCTGTGTTGCCACTTGAGCCCGCTAGAGAGGATGCTGTCGCCCCAGGGGCACTTAGTGGGCTTGCTTTGCTTGGTGTCGTAGCTGGTAGTTCCGCCCTGCTTGCATCATGAGTGACGGCTACTAATTATTATTATAAAAGTTGTTTAGTCTGGGTGCCTGTGCAACGGGGAATGTTCACGTTCCACAGCCGTCACAGGCACCAGATATTCACTCGAGTCTAGGTATTGCTCGCCCGATGTCTCCTATTCTTAATTGAACTTTATGTGTACTGCCTTGCATATTGCTGCTCTTGCAGTTGATGTATAGGAGAAGTACACTGAAAAGACTTGTGAAGCATGGAGAGGGTGCCCTTGCTTGGTGATGGTATATGTATAGGCATTGTTAGCCCCTCATGTTGTGGTGAAGAGAAACTTTTATCGTGGATTAATGCATGAGATATTTTGAATTAAAGGTCTTCATAAATAACAGCCTTATATGGTGCATGTGATGAGTTTTTAATCAACTTCGTTCATACTTGTCCATGTATTGTACTCTCCCTCCGCCAAGTTTATTAGACTCCCTCTTATTGTGGGGTTGAATTTGACCATAAATTAAACTAATAAAATGTAAATTATATTCACAAAAATATACCAAGGAAAACCTCTTTCAAATATAAGTCCAATAATATACTTTATATTTTGTTAATCATATACATGTTGAAAATCTGACTCAAGGAGCCCATAAAACTGGATGAAAAAGTACATAGTAACAGGTCAATATACGCTTACATTTCTAGCATGTTTGATTGAATGCCCAAAATTCGTGCCAAGTATTGGTTAGTGGTTGGTTGGTTACCAATTTTTTCCAACCTCACATAAGTTGCCAGCTTTTGGTACGTATTGTCATTGCCACTTTTGGCTTGCCAATGCATTAGGTAGCAAAATTTTCTTAGTAAATCAAGGATGCTCTTCAATTTCCACTAGACCTAGAATCTATGCAGTTTAGATTATGTTCCAATCTCCAAGCACAAGCACTTAGAAGAGAAAAGCTTGCCCCTCGGTGGTGAAACCAACTCGACATGACTTAGTGTTCATCAATATAACCTCTGCAAAGGGAGTGATAGTAATGGATGTTACCCTACCGCTACCATGGTTTGAGCTCCTGTAAAAAGAATAGCATTACAGAGATGCCAATTGGAACACACATGCATGAGGAATTCGTTAATCAATGAGGAAAAGAAACTAGGGTTCAATCAAATATGTGGTCGTGCACGATTGTGGACGAGACATATATAGGGGGGGGGTGGAGGAGGAGGAGGAAGAGATAACCAGCATTGTGGAGGTGCAGATATCTCGAAATAAGCTTTCCCCCGCTATGTATTACGAAGAAACCATCACTGATACAACTAACGATAGGTGCTGGAGCGAAAGCAGCAGAGGCACGCTCAAAAGAAACGAAGAAAGAGACAGTACAAAGAAACAAATGCCGACAACGGTGGATCAACAAAAACGACGAAGCCTCGCGAGCGCTGCATCCATCGGGGATCATCCACCAAGCTCCTAGACTTTGAAGCGTCGGTACCAATCAACACCTCAAAAAGGAACGCGACGATGACGATGCTGCTGCCAAGGGTTTCCCCCGGCACGCGACGAGGAGACAGGAAGGGTAGCCCCACACGCCCTCCAAGAAGGTCCACAAGCGCCACCGCATCAGTGTCGTCTAGGTCGACAGGTTTCTCCCGATCCCTACCTTCACCTTGGACGCTCTGGAGCACGCTTCCCACAGTCCACCACCCTACGCCAACACGGTCTTGAATCTTCCCACGCCGCCTCACCACGACACCTCGAAGGGGGCCTGCACACCAAAGAAGAGGAGCCGGGACTAGGGACAACAACATTATTTGCACGTGGGAGGGTCCAACCTCCACCGTCAACGATGGTAACCGACAGGACGTAACAATAGGAGCATACCAGGCCCGCGGGAACACAGGCCCGGCCGGCCCTCAGATGCCCGCAAAGGTCCCGTCGCTGCACTGTAGAAGGCACGTCGTCGGCACCGCCATCCCCCGTTCGAGCTGCTCCTTCTCCTCGCCACGCAGAAGACGTCAAAGCCGCGCCGCTAGGATCCAGATGGGACCCGCAGGGGCCAGATCTGGGACGGGACCCCACACCACCACACCGCCCCGCCACCAAGGAGCAGCACCGCCACAATCCCCCGCCCCCGGCCGGGTAGCCGGGCCGCTGCCAAGCCGAGAAGCACCGCCGCTGTCTCTTGCCCAGGGAAGGGGAGACGCACGTGCGATGACATAAGGCCCGCAGTCGCCGACGCCACCCGGGCTAGCGGCATGGGCACGGGGGGGGGGGTACAATCGAGAGAGAGGAACGCACGCTGCCCCGGCCACCTCCCGAGGAGGCGGCACAAGGACGGATCCGGGATGGGGAGAGGGGGCCGGGGGGAGGAACCCTAGCGGGTGGTGGAGATCGCTACCAATGATGGCTATTGTGATGCGTTGGCACCACCATTTCCTCCGTTCCTTTGGAGGTGAGTCACTCGACGCACTTGTGTGTCAGTTCGCTGGTGTACTCCTACTTCACGTTTAGACTCCCAATATGCTGAACCCACTTCACAGGAAATTTGCGGGAGCTGAGGTGCCGTGTTCTTGAAAGCCCAACTAGAGGTTGGCCCGGACCACATATTGTCCCAAGGCGCAACATAGAGGAAAGACTGGCGTAGACGGGACCTCCTATAGGCCGCTTATTGCGGCACGGAGCAGCGGCTTCGCACAGGCGCAGCTCGCTTTTGGGCCGGCCCATTTGCGGTTGCTTCTCTTCGCGAAAACAAAATCGCAAAAACAGGTTGCGATAGGAATCGAACAAACAACCTGTCATTGACGCAGATGCCGCGCTAGCCACCACAATCGGCAAGCCCAAGTGACATAATTACAATGCTGAACTTAAAGAAGCTAAGAGGAGAGACAAAAAAAACAGTTTGTGAAATTTCCAAGAAATATTTCGTAAACATTTTTTTGAAAAAACAAGAGCAAAAGTGAAAACATAAACTGTTGTTGAAATTACAAACATTTTTAAAAAACTCGAAACATTTTTTCAAATTCCCACCAAATATTTTTTGAATTGGCGAACAAATTATGAAAACATGAACATTTTTTAAAATTTATCATTTTTCAAACGGGAACATTTATTTAAACTTCAAAAAAATGCAAACGTAAACATCTTCTCGAAACGGGCACAAATTTTTGAAAAAATGAACATTTTTCGTAACGGGAACATTTTTTGAAAGCTAATTTTAAAGCAAGAACATTTTTTGAATCATGAGAACAAATTTTGAAAGGGATAACTAGTTTGAAAAATCCTGAGCAAATTCATAAACGTGAACAATTTTTGAAAACACGAACATTTTTCTATCTTGAGAACAAATTTCGACAAACAAGAACATTTTTTGAAAAACATTATAAAAATTCCTATTTTTTTTCAAAATCCAGAACATATTTTATAAAATCTATAACATTTTTCTAAAAAGCAAAAACATTTTCGAATATGAAGCACAATTTTTGAAAATCCCGAATATTTTCTGAAATTCCAGAACATTTTTTAGAAAATAAATATATTTTGCAAAAACCCAGAACGTTTTTTGAAAATCCAAAACTTTTTTTGAAATTCCAGAACATTTTTCGAATTAGAAGAACAATTTTGGTAATCCCAAATATATTTTTAAAATTCAGGACATTTTTCAAAAATCCAGAACATTTTGTGAACAGATCACAAGGGAATAAAGAAAAAAGAAAAATAAAAAAAGTAAAACCTTCTAGAAGTTTCCCAAAACCGGAAAAAACCGTCTGGAAACATCAAGAAGGTTCCCAAAACCGGGGTGTGTTGTCGTTGTTAAACGGGCCGGCCCACTGCAGGGCTAGCTGTTGTATTCCTGTGCGAAGCCCCGTCATTACGACGCAGTGAGCGTCCAATAGTATTTTCCGGCGTAGACACATTTGTCTAAATTTTCAATATCATGTATGAAATTTCATTATGTTTTCTGTGAGTTCCTATCTTATTTGTGTTTTACATAAGTTCTTAGTTCAAACCCGGGTCAACACACAAACATTATGGTGACTTATCAAAACAATTCTGTTCTAGACAAGTTGGGCAATACCATGAAGAATCATGTTCGCTCGATGGTGAAGCTAGAGTAAGTATCTCGGGTGCACAACTTTGATATTAGCTTCAAAAAATATGTATGGAATATCAACAAAAAAATACTAATAGTAGGATGATTGCGTTTCTGAGCTCAGGCTCATCCCCTCCTTCCATGAATCGTATATTAAAAAAATCTAAATGCTTTAGCAAAAAAGATGCTCGGGTTTTCTAGTTGCATGCAAAATTTTGGGGTTATACGACATCGGGAGCTCTATAAAAAGGATGTTTCAGAAAGGTTTAAAAGAATCAGATCTTGGAGCTTCAAAAAAGGTTATCTCGCAAAAAAAACTAAGGGTTTGGATATATTTGGGGTCACCCGATCTGGTTCGGACGACGACGATTCGCTAGCCGTCGACGAAAGAGGGCAAAGGACATCTGAAAAATCCGAGAATAACTACAGTAATTACAGATGGCATATGATTAAAAGGAAAAAAAGAAAAGCAAGGCAAGAAATAAAATGGGGGCAAATTGATCCAATCCCAGTCTCGAGAGTAGAAACGGCAAAGTCAACCCTTCCTCCTCAATGATCCTGAAACTTCCACTCCTCTGGTAGCACCGCCTGAATCCCCTCCCCCCATCCTCCGTTCGGATCGCAGCGACGAGGAACTCTCAGATCCTTCTTGCGTATCCATGGCTCGATCGATCCTGGCAGTTCTTTCCCAGGAGTTATTTCGTCCGACGAGGGGTTCAAGGAGGAGGAGCTTGATCTTTCCTCCAACAAAGTCGTCTACATGTACATGGCCACCGCCGAAATCATCAATAGTAATCTCGTATCTCACTAGATGAAAATGGGGCTTTCGTTCTAGCCGGATCGAAGCATTAGTCCCGGTCGCGTTATGAATCGGAACTAATTGAGTATATTAGTCCCGGTTCGAATGGCTACGACACTCGACGGGCTCGACAGGCGTTAGTCTCGGTTCAAGTGGGACCTTTATGTATGATGAAAATTTGTACAACCCATGACTGATTGTATATGATAGTGAGGTGTACAAGTTTACGGTCAAAGAAAATATAAAAGTATGAGCTTGATTATATTTTTGAGAGTGATGCATCGGGCACCAACTATGTCAAATGCACATGCTAATTAAACGTTTATTTAATTGGATTTGCTAAATCACATCTAGATGAAATTTAACAATGTCACGTCTAAGACTCTCACCGTAGGATCTATTGTCGCTTTTCTTTTCATGCGGGCGTTTGATTCCCATCGCTGGCGTGTCCGTTATGTGCCTAGCGTCGCTGCTTTGTTTCTTCGGCCAGTTATGTTCGTTGTTATTGCTGGCCCGTTGTGTGTGCGTCAGATTTGGGCCTTTTTTTTTTCTTGTTCCCGGTTAACGTTGTCTCAGATCATTTTGTTTGCACGAGTTGTTTGTGTACGGACCTCTTCGTGGGTCACGGTCAGACTTGGCTGAGAATAAAACGAGTGTGAGAGAGAAAACACATTACACTGTGAGCTTATCCATTCCTTTTGTCTCTTTCTCCTTTTTTCTATTTTTTGATTTTGGGTGCCCGTGGTAAGTTTGTGTTTTCCGCTGCCATTTTCTTTTTTTTTGAGAATTTTTTATTTTTAAAACTACTTTTTGTTAATTTGTGTTATCATTTTCCTTCTCATTTTCTTTTTTTAAATTCATGATGTTTTAGTACATGTATATTTTGCTTCTCGCCACATCATTTATTGTTGTACAATTCATGCAAATTATTCTCTCCGGCGTGTGTTTTGGTTTTTGCCCTTCGTTTGTCCAGTTTGGTTCCTCTGTATTTGTTTTTCAAATGGGCTGTTTTTCCTTATGTGAGTCGCCTTGCCTTATTTTTCAGAGGACATGTTTTTCTTTTGTGTTTTGATGCGCTCTGATTTTTTTATGCAACTGAGTGGCACACCGAAGAATCAAACAGCTCTTCCCATAAGAAGCCTTTTATAGACACACACCCGTGAGCTCTGTGTTGCATGAGGTTATTATTTGACAAACTTATGTGTTGTTGCCTATGAACCGGACATGTTATATAGCTACGTTTATATCTATATAGTGAACAAGATTTGTATATCACTTTTAACATGTAACTCATCTGATCAAGTTGCATTCCACTCGACATGTAATTGAGCTCATCTATATAGTGAACAAGACACTCGACTGTTTTTCTTGTCTCTGTTGCAAGTCCACCCCTCGACATGCAATTGGGCTCATACCTTTTTTCTATTCGCAAGTCCAACTACGCCATGTCATGTTTTTATTGCCTTAGTTCCAAGTCCATCTTCGATAGAACTGGTGACCCGACCAATTTTGTCTGAGTTGCAAGTCCATTGTCGACACGCAACTCGGAGGACCGTCCACTTCAGTCATAGTTGCAAGTCCATCATCGACGTGCAAATGGCAGGGCCAACCATTTCTCTCCCAGCTGCAACATCACCCCCGACATGCAACTATGGGGCCACCTTTTTTTTGAACCAGTTGCAAGATCATCCTCGATACATAACCGGGGCCCCACCCATTTTTACATAGTTACATGTCCACTTCTAGACATGCAAGCCGAGTGTCTTTGTCCTAGTTGCAACTACACCCCGAACATGCAACCGGGGGCATCGTATCTTTTTTGTCCGAATTAAGACTCCATCCTCAATACACTACTAGGTCCGAACCCAATTGCAAGTCTACTTGACACACAACTTGGGCTCGACCAATTTTGTCCAAGTTGTAATTCCACGACCACATGCATTTTTTGGAGGGGGCGGGGTTTGTCTCAGTTGCACATCCATCGCCGACATGCAGCTGGGAGGGTTGTCTTCTTTTTTTTGTTCCAGTTGCACATTCATCATCGATACGCAACTGGGACAAACCTATTTTTTATCCTAGTTGGAAGTCCATCCTTGACATGAAACTAGCCCAACTCATTTTTTTCTAGTTACATGTCCACCCCTCAACACGCAATTGGGCGGGGGATGGCCTTTTTTTGTCCCATTTACAACTCCATCCAAACATGCAAATGGGGTGCACACTTCTTGCCTCAGTTGCAAGTTTGTCCTTGATATGCAACTGGGGCTCGACCAATTTTGTTCAGGTTACATGTCCATCATCGACATGCAACTCGAGAACCTAACCCTTTTTGTCACAATTGCAACTCAACACTCACATGCAACTAGGGCCCCAACTTTTTGGAACCAGTTGCCAGTCAATAGTCGATGCACAACCCGGGTCCAAGCCCATTTTTTCGTAGTTGCATGTCCACCCCTAGACACGCAACCTGTGTGGGTTTTTTGTGTCCCAGTTGCACCTCCACCCCAACATGAAACCGGGATACTGTCTTTTTATGTCCTAGGTAAAATTCCATCCTCGGTATGCTCCTAGGCCCCAACCACTTTTTCTTACTTGCAAGCCCACTCGACACGCAAAATAGGGTGCTCGTTTTTCCGAGTTGCAACTCCATCGCCGACATACAACTAGGAGGTTCATTTTTTTTTGTCCTAGTAGCACACCCATCTTTGATATCCAATTGAGCCGGACCCATTTTTGCATCAGTTGCAAGTTCACCCTCAACATGCAACTAGGCCAACTCATTTTTGACCCAGCTAAATGTTTGCCCCTCAAAACACAATTGGGGGACGACCTTTTTTGTCCGTGTTGCAACTCCACCACCGGCATGAAACTAGGGGTCCACCTTTTTTTTCTCAATTGCATTTCCATCCTCGATATGCAATTGGGCCCGATCATTTTTTGCCATTTTTAAATTTGGCCATTTTTCTCAAGTTCACTCATCTTTTTTTTTTCAAATTTGGCCATTTTTAGATTTTAGGAACAGTTTTTTGTATTCACTATTTTTTTTTGAATTCATGATTTTTTTAGATTTTCTAATTCATGACTTTCTAAATATCTGCAAAAAACATCACTTCACTAAAAACAGTAGCCCCTTTATCTGTATTTAACTGATGGACGGCAAGAAAACACAAAGTGAAAATAGCAACAACTACAACAGACAATGGCAAGGAAAAAAGTTATGACGAAAATTACAGCGTGTCTAGGTACATCTACAAAGGTAGTTGCTTGCTGATTATTAGATGAGTGAGAGATGTAGTGTGCTTAATTACTAGAGGAGGTAATTAGCTATGTCATGTAGCATGCTCGTTGAATATATGAAATTAGCTGCTAAGTCTAGGACTCTAAATGAGTGAGCGTACGTACATTTTCTTTTGAGGATAACGAGTGCACATACTCTTTTTTTTTTTAAGAACTCGAGTGCACATGTTCAAAAGAACGTGCGTGCAATTGGGCCATCCAGCCAGCCGCTCTGCTTGGGCCATCCTTGTTGAAAGGAGGCCCTGACCGCTGCCTGCGTCTCCAGGGGCTAGTCAAGAAGGCTGCGCGTATCCAGGAATTGAATCGAAAGAAAAAGAACAAACAAACAAAGAACGACGTATTTCTCAAAAAAAAACCTGACGTGGTGACCTTCTGCTGATGTCACAATTTAGATGAGACATAATTATGTATCATCTAGATGACATCCAGACAGACCCTTATTTAATCACATGCATTAGCATTTATACTCTCATGTATATTAGTCTGCATGCCTCTTCTCATGGCCCCAATAAAATATGGCAAATGATAATGCCCACACGGGTCGCAAATTGCAACTCGTCCACATGCCCTGATCTACGTTTATTCAGTTTTGCATAAATCTTAAAGAAATCTGTGAGAATTTTAATGTCACATAGGCATCATCGTGTATGTGGGAGTTGGAGACTTCGCTCACACGACCCATAACGCATTGTTGCCAGCTGCGTCGTGTGGACGAACCAGTTCTTGGCCATATAGGCACCACCTAGTCAATGCGCGTGTGGACGAACTGTTCTTTGCCCACACAAAGCTCGTATGTTACTACATGGCAACTGCACTTGCGCGTAGATGGCAACTATGTAAACAAACATGGCAACTATGATTTGTTGTTGATGACAATTACAGTTGCGTGTACATAACAACTAGATAAGCACATATGACAACTACAACCATACATAATAAGTACGGTTAGACCACACATGGCAACTATCCCGTGTTAAATAAAGTGTCATCCTGCGGGTAACTATAATTAATTAAAACAAAAAGAGTTGCCATGCTTTTACAACTACGTTTGCCATCCCCGATAACTAGAGTTGTCATCCGCGTGGGTAACTTAAGTTTCATCCCGCGAGGTTACTAACTTAGTTGCGCTAGGACGTGTGGGCAGATTTATTTCTTGCCACACGCGCGGGCAGAATGAGTAACTTTTTAAGCGTGTGGCACAAAATAGTTGCGCCCACAGGTGTGGGCAATTCTATTATTCGTCCACACACAAACCGTATGGGCTGCCTCTTGCGTACAACACACACGATGTGTGGACGCATACCTAACATGCCATACGTGTGGTAGATATCGCGATCCTAAAATATTTGGCGTCTGATCCCTTTGAGTACCTGATACGCCAAAGGATTTAGAATGCATGTAAATTTATCAAACGGCCTGCCCTTTCTTTTATCGAGCACGGCCTCCCCAGCGAACAAAAAGGTAACCAGGTGGTTCGTTTAACTGGGTCCATTAGGCAGGGACAGGAGTATGAACGAATCAGGTATGACGAGAACTTGAGTGGATAAGGCCCCGAGGTTTCTCATGCGTTGGAGTGGATGAAATCAGGCGAACTACTCCTTGCAAATCGCTGGGAACGACGCGCTGGCTCAACTAACCCTGGCGGCCCGCTCGCACGACGTGCTGAAAGGCCTGTCGCCCTAGCCTGTCGCTATATAAGCCATTGATCTCTCACGCCCGAGGGGAAGGGGGCACACAGACGCCGGCCGTCAGGCCGCTCACACACGCGCACGCGGCCGCCGCCGGGCTGGCCGCCTGGCCGGCCGCCGGGCCGCTTGCATGCACGCGCCCTGAGGCTACCTAGATGAATAGGGCACACACGCACGCAAGGGGCTGGCCGCCAGGCCGCCCTCACACTTCACGCATGCAACCGGCCGCTCACGCACACACAGATGGCTGGCCGCAAGGCAGCCGTGCAGTACACGCGCATACGTCGGCTGCCGCAGGGTGCACACACAGAAGGCTGGCCGCAAGGCCGTTCGTACATCTCACACAGAGAGTGCCACGCTGTCACGCCGCAAGGCTGCCGTCCATATTACATGCCTATATGCCCAGCCGCCACGCCGCAAGACTTTTCCTTCCTCACATATAACTAAATCTAGATTAGTTTTCACAAGACACACTGCGGGCGCATCCATCCATGGCTTCCAAACAATGGTAAGAATGGTGAGAATGTGTGTTTCTAATATCAGTATCTCTCCTACCTTGATTTGTATTGCATTGGAAATTAGTTCGGTTCACACCGATCAACAGCTTGACTTGAAGAAATCAAGTTGGCGTACACCGACCATGTGATTATTCAAATTTAAGATTGGTTCCCTCCACTCATATTGTCTTGGAAAAGGCCGATTTATCGAGCAACTAATTTTCTAAAAATATAGACTGGTTCACCGTTCAAAACAGGTACAAACTCATGGTGTACATGTTTCACAAGAAGAAGGTGAACAGATTTAAGAGAGGGCTGTTCATGGCGGACTATGATGGTATAGCTAGGTCATGAAGAGGGTCGTGTCAGAAGATTTGTTTGGTTTACAACGATCATGGTATTAATTGCCAAACAGAAAAACAAACAAGCTAATATTTTTGGCTTGATGCTTGTGTCCAGAGAACAAGCAAATATAAAAATAGTTGCTGTACCAGGGAAGATGAAACTATGACATGCACGTGCATGATAGTTGAGGCTGGAAAATGAAGCCAGCAAATTAGCAATTTTGTCCATGAGGATTACAGCCAACCTGGTTTCCTTCCATGATTTAATCCGGACAGTGGGCATGGTGTTTGGATCTGCAAAATTCATGAGAGATAGAAAACACGCCGGGTAAGGCCGTGTAACACTTTCAGCCCGATTAGTGCATGGGAATAAATTTAGAAAATTTGGTGAGATCAGGATCAACGTGCTGATGGGTAGAACCGGCACAGTAACACTTTGAAAACTATCACGGGAAAATCGTTATGAGTTAAGCCCTGAAACTTTTACAAGTTAGACTATGTGTGGCACGAGAGTTTATGTGTGTAGAAGTCATGTGCATGGACCCACGAACACTCAGATCATGCAGTGGTCAAGTGGTGCAACGAGGAGTCCATTAGCTCCATATTATATTTGTGAGCGAGTTGAGCCGTGGAAAAGTCTCACACTTTGATAGCACACTCAAGATCATGCCGCGATCGAGTGTTGCATTTTTGAGATTGACTCCATGATTAAAGATAAATTGGTTCACATCATGTGCAAAATGATTAACAGTGTCAACGTACTTTATTTGATAATTCAGTCCCAACGAGGCTAGGAGGCATTGCCTCTTTCCGCGACCGACGAGGCCGGAAATATTCACAAGTCCTGACCGACGAGGTTGGACACACCCTCTCCTTGACCGACGAGGCTAGGAGGCATTACTTCTTTTCGCGACCGACGAGGCTGGAAGTCATTTGTCCTGACTGACGAGGCTGGACACAATATCTCCTTGACCGGCGAGGTTTGGAGACATTACCCTTTTCTGTGACCGACGAGTCCGGAAATCATTTGTCCGGACCGACGAGGCTGGTCGCACCTTCTCCTTGGCCAACAAGGCCAAGGGATCATCTACCTTTTTCCGCGACCCACAAAGGCCGGAAGTCATTTGTCCTCATCGACGAGGCTGGACGCACTATCTCCTTGACCGGCGAGGTTTGGAGACATAACCCTTTTTTGTGACCGACGAGTTCGGAAATCATTTGTCCTGACCGACGAGGCTGGACGCACCTTCTCCTTGGCCCACAAGGCCAAGGGATAATTTACCTTTTTCAGCGACCGACAAGGCCGGAAGTCATTTTTCCTGACCGACGAGGCTGGACTCACTATATCCTCGACGGACGAGGCTCGGACACATTACCCCTTTCCGTGAACGACGATGCGGGAACCCTTTTGTCCTGGCAGACTTGCTTTATTCGCGACCAACGAGGCTGAACACGTTATTAAGACTTCACTATGAACCCGGTGCCGACAAGGCCGGGCGTTTCATCCCAAGGTCCGACGAGGCCTGGGAAATTCATATATGCCACTTTTATTTCTCAACATCTCATGAGAATATTTCAGGTTCCAGACGACGACCATTAGCTCAGCTTAATCGGAGGTGTTTTGCGGGATTTACCTGTAGATGTAATTAACCAAATTGTCTGACGAGGCTCTGGGAATCAGAATCTCCACAATCGCTGGATATTAGTCAGATGTACTTGTCCGTGGCGCAATATATGTAATCATGTGGGAAACCGCACTTTGTAATTCCAAGAGAATTAATAAAGCCGAATTTCCCTATGTGATTGTGTCTTTTATTTATTTGTATACAATTGTATACTGGCAGGCCCGCACTTTTATTGCCGTTGCGCATTAGGGAGTACCCTACTTACGTCGGGGGACATTTCTTTTTTGCGAAACACTTTAGTCCCGGTTGCAGACACCAGCTGGGACTAACAGGGTTAGCGCAGGGGCGATACTCTTTAGTCCCGATTGGTGTCTAGAACCGGGACTTATGGTCCGTCTTCAGTCCCGGTTTTAGACCCCAACCGGGACTAATTTTTTTCCTATATATATCCTTGCCTCTGCCCGCCCTCTCCTCTATTTTTTCCTCATAGAAGGTGGAAGGTGAGTGCTAGTTTGTTTTTCCTTCCTATGCAGAAGAGGTGCTCGATGAAATGCGTGGGAGCACATGATGTCACTTGAGGCCACACAATCCATTCTTCTCATCTGTTCTTTCTCCAAGCTCGACCTCCAAGCTCTTTCCCCAAGATTTGGCGGTGCACCAACTATCCAAGTGTTCTAAAAGATTAGCAAAACTTCATCATTTCATCTCTCATTCCTAGTTTAGCTCATTTCATGCTCTAGAATTAGAGTGATTTGTGTGTTTTAGTGGAGGAGTGTATTTGATTTAGATGCAATTTGAGCTCAAATTAACTTCTTAGCTTGCATATGTGTAGGTGTTGTTTATGGTGCCGTCTCGTCCCCGTCCCCGTCCTCACCGCCGTCGATCGCCCGTGCCGATCTCATCGCTGGCACCACCGTGGGGAGCCTTTTGTTCTTATCTTTTTTTTTTAACTTACTTGTATGATTTAGATGGTTACTTGTATAATTTTCTTACGTGTATGATTGTTTGTAATTACATAGTGCCATGGTTTTGATATCCGCCCCCATCGCCTCTCGTCCGGTCTATGATTCGGATGTGGTATATTATCTTTTATAACTATTTGTTTCATTTAGTGTTTATTATAATTATGCCGACCAACATGACATAGATATTTTTATCTAGGAGGTATGTGGACTAGAAATTCCAACCGCTCCTCTTGTCGAGAGGTAAAATTTAGTTAAAAAAGAAAAAAATTATTCGAAAGAAAAATTGAAAAGAATTGAAGAAGAGAAGATGGAATTGGAGTTGCATGTTGCTGATGTCGTCAATCTACAGAAGATCTAGATGGATGCAATGCACTTGAAGATTAGAAATATTAGAAGATATTTCATTGATAAAGAGGCTTGGTATAATTATGTTGTTGGATCAATCATTACCTCTGTTGCGATTTTTATCGCATTTTTTGTTGCATTTAAATGTTTTACATAGTTGTATGTTAGTTTCAATGTATGATTTAGATAGTTGTATGTTGTTTTATGAGAACTATGTATGAACTTTATGTATTTATTTTTGTTGTAATAACATTTGATTACTACTGTACTTTTGTTTTTAGTGTGATGAACTTGTATTAATTTGGTCATTTCTCTATTCATGATGTCTTGCAATGGTTTTAGATATACTTAATTATATAATGGAAATGAACCGACAATGGATGTACGGTGACAGACACACTGTCGCGTGCATTACGGGCCTGCATAAAATTATCGGTGTGGCTCAGGCAAACAGTCTGAATGGTTTTGTGCATTGTCCATGTGTTGACTATGAGAATAAGAAGGATTACTCTTCCTCAAAAATCCTTCACACCGACCTGCTTCGGTCCGGTTTCATGCCCATCTATAAGTGTTGGGCCAAACATAGAGAAAGAGTATTTACGATGGAAGACAATGAAGAATAAGAGGATGGTGACAACTATCCTATGTTCCCTGAATACGGTGATACTACAATGGGCGAACCTGAAGATCAAGAGGCACCAGAAGTGCCCGCTAATGATCTTCGTTGGGTCATTGTCGATGCACATAGAGAATGCGAAATTCAAAAGGAGAAGTTGAAGTTGGAGCGCATGTTAGAGGATTACAAAAAAATGTTGTACCCAAATTGCGAAGATGACAACACAAAGCTCGGTCCCACACCGAAATTGCTGTAATGAAAGGAAGAGAATGGTTTATCTGACAAGAGATTTGAGAAGTTACTGAAAATAATGAAGAATAAGCTTCCAAAGGATAACAAATTGCCTGCCAGTAAGTATGAAGCAAAGAAGGTTGTCTGTCCTCTAGGATTAGAGGTGTAGAAGATACATGCATGCCCTAATGGCTGCATCCTCTGCCATGGTGAGGAGTACGAGAATTTTAATGCATGCCCTGTATGCGGTCCATTACTCTATAAGATCAGCCGCGATGACCCTAGTGATAATGAGGGCGAGCGCCCTAGGAATAGGGTACCTGCCAAGGTGATGTGTGACGTGGCTTGAGACTGCCTCGATTTTTCCCCAAAGAGGAAGGGATGATGCAGCACAACGACGGTAAGTATTTCCCTCGTTGATGAAACCAAGGTTATCAAACCAGTAATAGAACCTCACAACACTATGTACGGTACCTGCACACAAAGAACAAATACTGGCAACCCGACGCGTAAAAGAGGTTGTCAATCTCTCCATGGTAAAAGGTAGATTGATTTGTATGAGATTGAATGAATAGACCGCATAGGAACACAAAATAAAAGATGTAAATAAAAAGTGCAGCAAGGTATTTTGGTGTTTTTGGAATAATAGATCTGAAAGCAAAAGCAGATATGAAAAAATATAGATTGGAAAGCAACATATTAAAAGATAGACCCGGGGTCCGTAGTTTTCACTAGTGGTTTCTCTCATGACTATAGCACACGGTGGGTAAAAAATATTTTTTTGTGCAATTGATAGAAGATCAATTTATCATGAAAATATCCATACAATGATCATTATATAGGCATCACGTCCAAGATTAGTAGACCGAACCGATTATGCATCTACTACTATTACTCCACACATGGACCACTATCCAGCATGCATCTATAGTATTAAGTTCATGGAGAAATGAAGCAATGCAACACGAATGGTGACATGATGTAGGTACTGCTCACGCATCATCGGAGAGGTACCTATGAATAAGATGAACCCCTCCGTGATGGTGTTCGATTGGATATCGCCGTTCTGGAACTAGCGACAGCTGGAATTGTGTTTTGTCGACTCCCCTAGGGTTTTTGGAATACCTGGGTATTTATAGAGCTGATAGGCAGGTGGAGAGGGGTCCCGCAGAGGGCCCAACCCACCAGGCCGCGCCTGAGGCCTCGGGCGCGCCCTGGTATCTTGTGGCCTCCTCGTCCCCCCTCTCTGCTGCTTCTTTGTCCATCTGGATGACTACTGGCCCAAAAAATCTCCAAAAAGCTTTGCGATGTTCGGGCTTCGTTTGGTAATGATATTCTGTGAAGTAAGAAAACAAGCAATAACAGCAACTGGCACTTGGCACTATGTCAATAGGTAAGCCCCAAAAAATTATATAAAGTTGTTATAAAATGTTTGTAAAACATCCAAGAACGATAATATAACTGCATGGAACAAAAAAAATTATACATACATTGGAGACGTATCAGCATCCCCAAGCTTGATTCCTGCTCGTCCTCGAGTAGGTAAATGATAAAAACAGAAATTTTGATGTGGAATGCTTCCTAACATGTTCTTCACATATTCTTTTCTTTTGTAGCATGTACATTTGGACTTTAGATGGTTCAAAGAAATAGTCTAGTTTTGTCATGAAGACTTTAATACTCAAGCATACCAACAAGCAACCATGTCTTTCAAAATATCAACATTAAAGAAAGTTATCCCTAGCCCATCATGCTCAGTCATTGATCCATTCATGAAACATACTCATATATTAGCTACACTCAGTGCACAAGTATGGTCATAGTGCCCCCTAGTTGATGCTCGAAGATCGAGACTCAACTAAAAGAAAAAAAAATCATAACAACCGAGAAATAGGGATTTGTAGAGGCACTAGAGCTCAAGGTTTAAATTGAGACATAAAAATATTTTGGGTTTATGCCTTTCCTGTTAAAGATAACGACCGAGAGCTTTCAATGCCTTTCCATGCTAGATACATCATAAGCGGTTCCCAAACAGAAAATAAAGTATATTCCATTTTCCACCATACTTTCACAATCCATGGCTAGCCATTGATACGTCTCCAACATATCTATAATTTTTTATGATGACATGCTCTTATATTATATGTTTTGGATGTTTTATATGCATGAATATGCTATTTTATATTATTTTGGTGACTAACCTATTAATCTAGAGCCAAGTGCCAATTTCTATTTTTTCCTTGTTTTTGAGTTTTGCAGATATGGAATATTAATCGGAGTCCAAACGGAATAAAACCTTTAGAAGTAGTTTTTCTGGATGGAAACAAATCGATCAAGCTTGGAGTGCACGGCAGGGGAGGTGCTAGGGAGCGACAAGCCTGCTAGGCGCGGGTCCCCCCTGGCCGCGCCTAGCAGGCTTGTCGCCTCCTGGCAGGTCTCCCAACCCTAATTCTTGGCCTATAAATTCCCAAATATTCGCCCAACATCAGAACGAGCCACGCAAATACTTTTCCGCCGCCAGCAGACTCCGTTCCCGAGAGATCCAATCTTGGAGCCTTTTCTGATAATGTGTCGGAGGGGGTTTCGATCACGGAGGGCATCTACATCAACTCCATTTCCCCCCCGATGATGCATGAGTGGCCCACCATAGACCTATGGGTCCGTATCTAGTATCAAGATGGCTTCTTCTCTCTCTTCAATACCATGTTCTCCATGCTCTTCATGGAGATCTATCCGATGTAATCCTCTTTTGTGGTGTTTTTGTCAAGATCCGATGAATTGTGAGTTTATGTTCAGATTATCTATGAATCTTATTTGAATCTCTTATGAATTCTTATTTGCATGATTTTATATCCTTGCAAGTCTCTTCGAGTTATTGGTTTGGTTTGGCCAACTAGATTGGTAATTCTTGCAATGGGAGAAGTGCCTGGTGTTGGGTTCAATATTGCGGTCTCCTCACCCAGTGACATAGTAGGGGTAGCGAGGCACATATTGCATTGTTGCCATCAAGGGTAACAAGATGGGGTTTTCATCATATTTCTTGAGTTTATCCCTCTACATCATGTCATCTTACTTAATGCATTACGCTGTTCCTCATGAACTTAATACTCTAGATGCAGGCTGGAGTCGGTCGATTTGTGGAGTAATAATAGTAGATGCAAAATTGTTTTGGTCTACTCATATGGATATGATGCCTATATGAATGATCATTGCCTTGGATAACTACATGATTATTCGCTTTCCCATCTATTGCTTGACAGTAATTTGTTTACCCACCATGATATTAGCCTTTGAGAGAGAAGCCTCGAGTGAAACCTCTGGCCCCGGGTCTACTTTCCATAATATACTTTCAGATCTATAAACCAAAAATACCTTGCTGCAATTTATTTACCTTTACTTTCCGTTCTTGCTTACATCTATCTCTATCAGATCTAATCCGTCAAATAATCGTGAAGGGATTGACAACCCCTTTATAGTGTTGGGTGCAAGAGTTTGATTGTTTGTGTAGGTGCATCCGTTGGTGACTTGCTTGTTCCTTCTACTGGATTGATACCTTGGTTCTCATCAAATGAGGGAAATACTTATCTACTTTGCTGCATCACCCTTTCCTCTTCAAGGGAAAACCAATGCATGCTCAAGAGGTAGCAAGAAGGATTTCTGGCATCGTTGCAAGGGAGGATACATAGCAAGTCAAGACAAGAACTTTCCTATCAACTTGCCAATTTCTGGTAGCATTGCTGGGGAGATCGACTCAAGTCTACCAAGTACCCATCATAAAACCATCTCTTGCATTTACAATATTTGCCATTTGCCTCTCGTTTTCCTCTCCCCCACTTCTAAAACGATTTTTAGAAAATACCAAAAGGATTTGCCTTTTTATTCACCCTTCTTCCGTTCGCCTTTTCATTTGCTATGTTTGCTTATGTTGCCATGTGCCTTCTATTGGCTTGCATCTTCACTTGCTAAAAATCTATTGATATGGATCCTCATCCACTTGCTAATCTTTTCAAAAGACCAAATTATGATGAACCAATTGCAACTGAGTTGAGTGCACTTGATTATCTCTATGAAGTTTTGTTTGAAAATCATGAATCTGAAATTTTTGATGAAGTATTGAAAGAAGAAATTTATAAGGTGATTCATGATAGTTCCTTGAATTAAAAGCATGATTGCCATGTTGTTAGTATGAATTCCATGAATATCCATGACGCTAATGATGTGCAAAACCACAAGCTTGGGGCTGCTATGTTTGATGAAGATGATATTTTCTGTTCCCCGAGTTTTGGTGATGACACGTATGCTATAATTGATCATGAAAAGAATGCTTTGTGTGATAGTTATATTGTGAGATTACTTCATGGTGCGACTGAAAATTGCTATGAGAGAGGAACATATGCTTTTACATATTGCAATCATATTAAGTTTCCTCTCTATGTGTTTAGTGTTTTGAAGTTATGCTTGTTTTGCCTTCCTATAATAGTTGATTTTTGTTCCCATAATTTGTTTGCTCACAAAATCCCTATGCATAGGAAGTGGGGTAGACTTAAATGTACTTACCATGTGATTCATGATGTTCCTATTGTTGCAAATAGGAATTATGTGCCCGTAGACTTCATTGTTCTTGATATAGAGTGCAATGACCTTTCCTTAGAACGATTGGTGCAATTATTGACATGAAAGAAGGAAACATTAGATTCCAATTTCCTTTAGGGAAAGGCATGTAACATTTTCCTAGAAATAAAATAAGATTGCCTTATCAATCTATTATGAGAGCTACGTTTGGATTGCATACCAAAGATGATAGTACCTAGATCTATTGTGTTTTGCCTAGTTAGGGGCGTTAAACAATAGCGCTTGTTCGGAGGCAACCCAATTTTTTTTGTGTTCTGTTTTTGCTTCTGTTTTTGGGTGTTTCCCACATTATTACTTCTGTAATAATTGTGTTTTGGTGTTTTAATTAGTGTTTGAGCCAAGTAAAACCTTTGGGATGATCTATGGTAGTTGTTGATTTGATCTTGCTGAAAAACAAAAACTTTTGCGCTCAGTCCAGGAATTTTCTAAAGTTTTCAGCACGTCAAATGAGCCTGAAATTTTTACACAATACTGATATATACATTTCCCAGGTTTTCCTAACTGTTCATAATTTTTTTAATTACATAAGTATACGAAGTTTCCATATTACTACAGACTGTTTTCTTTTTGACAGATTCTGTTCTCTTTGAGTTGTTTGCCTATTTTGATGAACCTTTGGTTGGTATCATTGCGTATGTGTTGGGGAGCGTTGCATGGGAAACACAAAATTTCCTACGCACTCACAAGATCTATCCATGGTGATGAGCATCTACAAGAGGGAGAGTGGATCTACATACCCTTGTAGATCGCTAAGCGGGAAGCGTTAAGAAACGCGGTTGATGTAGTCGAACCTCTTCGCGATCCAAATCGCCGAGCATCCCGCGATCTCAACACAATCTGGCCCGCGATCTCATCACAATCCGTCCCGCAATCCAATCACGAATCATCTCGCGATCTTGATCACGGTCCTTCCGATCTAGCGCCGAACAGACGACACCTCCGCGTTCAGCACACGTACAGCTCAATGGCGATCTCCGCCTTCTTGATCCAGCAAGAGGGAGCGAAGAGGTAGACGAGTTCTCCGGCAGCACGATGGTGTTCAGTGATGGTGGTGGAGGAATTCCAGCAGGGCTTCGCCTAAGCACCGCTGAAAACCAATCTAGAGGAGAAAACGATCTAGAGGAAGAAGAGGGAAGCACGTGGCAATTAGGGTTAGGGCTGCCCTCAAAAATCCTCTAGTATATATAGGAGGAGAGAGGGAGGAGGCTGGCGCAAGGGCCAAGCCCTCTAGGCTTCGTATGAAGTGGGAGGAGAGCAGGAATCCTCCTCCAATCCTAGTAGGACTAGGACTCTTTCCTTATTTAGCTTTTTTGCCTTTTCCACCTTTTTCTCTTTGGTCTTTTCTTCCCAGCCGCATGGGCCTTGTGTAGGACTTCCACCATCCCACTAAGGGCTGGTATTCATCCTACCACAGCCCATGTTGTTGGGGAACGTTGCATGGGAAACAAAAAAAATTCTACGCACGCGCAAGATCTATCCATGGTGATGAGCATCTACGAGAGGGAGAGTGGATTTACATACCATTGTAGATCGCTAAGTGGGAAGCATTAAGAAATGCGGTTGATGTAGTCGAACGTCTTCGCGATCCAAATCGCTGAGCATCCCGCGATCCCATCACCATCCGTCCCACGATCCAATCACGATCCGTCCCGCGATCTCATCATGATCTGTCCCGCGATCCAATCACAAATTGTCCCGCGGTCTTGATCACGGTCCTTCCGATCTAGCGCCAAACGGATGGCACCTCCGCGTTCAGCACATGTACAGCTCGATGACGATCTCTGCCTTCTTGATCCAGCAAGAGGGAGCAGAGAGGTAGACGAGTTCTTCGGCAGCGCGACGGCGTTGCGGCGATGGTGGTGGAGTAATTCCAGTAGGCTTCGCCTAAGCACTGCTGAAAACCAATCTAGAGGAGAAACTGTGAACTAGAGGAGATGCAGCACATGGCTTAGGGTTTCTTGATGTGTCCCAAGTTCTAGCCTCACCCCTTTATTTATATGGTGAGCCCTGGGGTCGAAACTTGGAGAAAAATCCTCCTCAAGGTCGGTTTGCCCGCAAGGCAAGTGTCCTCCTCGGACTCCAGGACTAGACGCCAAGGTCCTCGACGTCTGGCCCAAGACGCCAGGGTCCCTGGCGTCTAGCCCCTGGCCTCCGCAAAACATCTTTTGCATCTTCCTAAAGCCTCATGAGCTTTACCCCTTGGCCCAAATAAAGTGTCCTTGTACCCCGAACATTTCGGGAAACATCCGAAACTATTTCCGTTGAATTCCGGAACCGTTCTGGAGACCAAACACTATTATGACATATATCAATCTTTACCTCCGGACCATTCCGGAGCTCCTCATGACGTCCGGGACCTCATCCAGGACTCCTAACAACCTTCGTTCACTAGCATACATAACTTTATACTACCGAAATGTCATCGAACCTTAAGTGCGCAGAACCTGCGGGTTCGAGAACTATGTAGACATGACCGAGACACCTCTACGGTCAATGACCATTAGCGAGACCTAGATGCCCATATTGGTTACTACATATTCTATGAAGATCTTTATCGGTCGAACCTCTAAGTCAAGGATTCAGTTAATCCCGTATGTTGTTCCCTTTGTTCTTCGGTATGTTACTTGCCCGAGATTCGATCGTCGGTATCTCCATACCTAGTTCAACCTCGTTACCGGCAAGTCTCTTTACTCATTCCGTAATACAAGATCTCATGGCTAACACTTAGTCATGTTGCTTGCAAGTCTTATTGTGATGTTGTATTACCGAGTGGGCCCTGAGATACCTCTCTGTCACACGGAGTAACAAATCCCAGTCTTGATCCATGCCAACCCAACAGACACCCTCGGAGATACCTGTAGAGCACCTTTATAGTGACCCAGTTACGTTGTGACGTTTGATACACACAAGGCACTCCTTCGGTGTCAGTGAGTTGCATGATCTCATGGTCATAGGAATAGATACTTGACCTGAAGAAAACTGTAGCAATAAACTAACACGATCATATGCTACGTTTATAGTTTGGGTCTTGTCCATCACATCATTCTCCTAATGATGTGATCCCGTTATCAAATGACATCTCATGCCCATGGCTAGGAAACCTTAACCATCTTTGATCAACAAGCTAGTCTATTAGAGGCATACTAGGTACATGGTGTTGTATATGTATCCACATATGTATCTGAGTTTCCGATCAATACAATTCTAGCATGGATAATAAAAACAATTATCATGAACAAGGAAATATGATTATAACTAATTTATTATTGCCTCTAGGGAATATTTCCAACACATGTAGCCTCTTGGGTCTAAATACCCCTCCCGATGGTCCCCCGGTACACTACCAGCACTCCGGTACACTACCAATGAGTCCGAAACTTTTTCGGTGACCAAAACAAGACTTCCTATATATATCAATCTTTACCTTAGAACCATTCTGGAGCTCCTCGTGATGTTCGGGATCTCATCCGAGACTCCGAACAAACTTCGTTCACCACCATACATAAATCTATACTACCGAAACGTCACCAAACCTTAAGTGTGCAGACCCTGCGGGTTCGAGAACTATGTAGACATGACTGCGACACCTCTACAATCAATAACCAATAGCGGGACCTGGATGCCCATTTTGATTCCCACATATTCTATGAAGATCTTTATCGGTCAAACCTCTATGTCAAGGATTCAGTTAATCCCGTATGATGTTCCCTTTGTTCTTCGGTATGTTACTTGCCCGGGATTTGATCGTCGGTATCTCCATACCTAGTTCAATCTCATTACCGGCCAGTCTCTTTACTCGTTCCGTAATACAAGATCCCGTGGCTAAAACTTAGTCACATTGCTTGCAAGGCTTATTGTGATGTTGTATTACCGAGTGGCCCCTGAGATACCTCTCCGTCACACGGAGTAACAAATCCCAGTCTTGATCCATGCCAACCCAACAGACACCCTCGGAGATACCTATAGAGTACCTTTATAGTCACCCAGTTACGTTGCGACGTTTGATACACACAAGGCACTCCTCCGGTGCCAGTGAGTTGCATGATCTCATGGTCATAGGAACAGATACTTAACATGCATAAAATAGTAGCAATAAACGGACACGATCATGTGCTACGTTTGTAGTTTGGGTCTTGTCCATCACATCATTCTCCTAATGCTGTGATCCCGTTATCAAATGACATCTCATGTCCATGACTAGGAAACCATAGTCATCTTTGATCAACGAGCTAGTCTATTAGAGGCATACAAGGGACATGGTTTGTCTATGTATCCGCATATGCATCTGAGTCTCCGATCAATACAATTATAGCATGGATAATAAAATATTATCATGAACAAGGAAATATAATAATAACTAATTTATTATTGCTTCTAGGGCATATTTCCAACAGTCTCCCACTTGCACTAGAGTCAATAATCTAGTTCACATCACCATGTGATTCACATTGTTATGAATCTAACACCCAATGAGTTCTCGGGCTCGATCATGCTTTGCATGTGAGAGAGGTATTTTAGTCAACGGGTCTGCGATATTCAGATTCGTGTGTACTTTGCAAATCTCTATGTCAAACCGTAAACACTGCTACTACACTCCACTTGGAGCTATTCCAACTGGCTGCTCCACTATACGTATACGGATTGCTACTAAGAGTCACCCGGATTGGTGTTAAAGCTTGCATCGATGTAACTCTTTACGACAAACTCTTTATCACCTCCATAATCGAGAAACGTTTCCTTAGTCTTTTAGTTCCTAAGGATAATATTGATCGCTGTCCATGATCCACTCCTGGATCATTCTTGTACCCCTTGACGGACTCATGGCAAGGCACACACATGTGCGGTACACAGCATGGCATACTATACAGAGCCCATGGCTAAGGCATAGGGGACGACGTTCGTCCTTTCTCTTTCTTGTGCCGTGGTCGAGCTTTGAGTCTCACTCAACTTCAGACCTCATAAAGCAGGCGAGAACACTTCTCTCTGACTGAGCCATTTTAAACTGTTTCAAAATCTTGTCAAGGTATGTACTCATTGAAAGTAACATCAAGCATCTTGATCTATCTCTATAGATATTGATGCTCAACAATTAGGTAGCTTTATCCAGGTCTTCCTTTGAAAAACTCTTTTGAAACAACCCTTTATGCTTTCCAGAACTTCTACATCATTTTAGATCAACAATATGTCAACCACATATGCTTACCAGAAACTCTATAGTGCTCCCACTCACTTTATTGTAAATACAAGTTTCTCATAAACTTAGTATAGACTCAAAAACTTTGATCACTTCATCAAAGCGTATATTCCAACTCCAAGAAGCTCGCTCCAGCCCATAGAAGGATTGCTTCATCTCGCACGCCTCTTAGCATCCTTAGGACTGACAAAACCTTATCATATTTCCTAGTTCATTATAATCGTTTATTATCCATGCTATAATTGTATTGATCGGAGACTTAGATGCATGGCCTCGGAACACAAGAGACCGAAAAGTCGAACATGAGTCATATAGTAGATATGATCAACATGATGATGTTCACCATTGAAACCACCTCAACTCACATGATGATCGGACTTGAGTTGGTGAATTTGGATCATGTATCACTTGAATGACCGGAGGGATGTCAATGTCAGTGGGAGTTCTTAAGTAATATGATTAATTGAACTCATTATCATGAACATAGTTAGTAGTGTCTTTGCAAAATTATGTTGTAGATTACTAGCTCACGCTGTAGCTCCCTTGAATTTTTATATGTTCCTGGAGAAACAGAGCTGAAAGATGATGGTAGAAATATTGCGGAATGGCTCTGTGATCTGAGGATTGTCCTCGTTGATGCATAGAAGGCTAATGTCCTTAATGCACCGCTCGGTGCACCAACCCCTCTAGCGTCGTCTGTAGATGTTGTGAACATCTGACAGGCATGTTCTGATGACTACTTGATACTTTAGTGCGTCATGCATTACGTCTTAGAATTGAGGCTCCGAAATGTTTTGAACGTCACGGAACATATGAGATGTTCTAAGAGCTGAAATTAGGATCTCAGGCTCATGCCCGTGTTGCGAGATATGAGATCTCCAACAAGATTCTTTGCCTGCAAGATGAAGGAGAATAGCTCAATCGTTGAGCATGTGCTCATATTGTCTAGGTGCTACAATCGCTTGAATCGAGTGGGAGTTGATCTTCCAGATAAGATAGTGATTGATATAGTTCTCCAAGTCAATGTCACTAAGCTACTAGAACTTGGTGATGAACTATAAAATGCCAGGGATAGAAATAATGATCCCTGAGCTGTTCGCGATGTTTGACAACGCGGAGGTAGAAATCAAGAAGGAGCGTCAATTGTTGATGGTTAGTTAAGCCACTAGTTTCGAGAAGGGCAGGAGCAAGGAGGGAAACTTCATGGATAGCAAGTCAGTTGCTGCTCCAATGAAGCAACCCAAAGTTGAACCCAAACCCGAGACTAAGTGCTTCGATTATGAGGAGAGCGGTCACTGAAGGGGAATAATCCTAGATACTTGGTAGATAAGAAGGCTGGCAACATTGACAGAAGTATATTTGATATACGTGTTATTGATGTGTACCTTGCTAGTACTCCTAGTAGCACCTAGGTATTGGATACCGGTTCAGTTGCTAAATGTTAGTAACTCGAAATAAAAGCTACGGAATAAACGGAGAACTAGCTAAGGGTGAGGTGACGATGTGTGTTGGAAATGTTTCCAAGGTTTATGTGATCAACATCGCACGCTCTCTCTACCTTTAGGATTAGTGACGAACCTAAATAAATGTTATTTGGTGTTTTGCGTTGAGCATGAACGTGATTAGATCATGTTTATTGCAACACGGTTATTCATTTAAGTTAGAGAATAATGGTTATTCTATTTACATGAATGATACCTTCGATGGTCATACACCCAGTGAGAATGCTTTGTTGAATCTTGATCGTAGTAATACACATGTTCATAACATTGATGCCAAAAGATACAAAGTTAATAACGATAGTACCACATACTTGTGGCACTGCCGCTAAATGTCATATTGGTATAAAGCGCATGAAGAAACTCCATGCTTATGGATCTTTGGACTCATTCGATTTTGAATCGGTTGAGACATGCGAACCGTGCCTCTTGGGCAAGATGACTAAGGACCCCGTTTTCCAGATGGATGGAGCGGGCAAGTGATTTATTGGAAATGATACATGTTGATGTATGCAATCCAATGAGTCTTGTAGCGTGTAGTGGATATCGTTATTTTCTTACCTTCACTGATGATTTGAGTAGATATAGTGTATATTTACTTAAAGAAACACAAGTCTGAATCGTTTGAAAGGTTCAAGCAAATTCAGAGTGAAGTTTAAGATCATCGTGACAAGAAGATAAAAATGTCTACGATATGATCGTGCAGGTGAATATCTAAGTTACGAGTGTGGCATACAACTTTAGACAATGTGAAAGTTGTTTCACAACTCATGCCACCTGGAACACCATAGTGTGATGGTGTGTGAGAATGTCATAGTCGTACTCTATTGGATATGGTGCGTGCTATGATGTCTCTTATCCTTTTGCTACTAAAATTTTGGGGTTATGCATTAGAGACAACTACATTCACTTTAAATAGGGCACCATCTAAATCTGTTGAGATGACACCATGTGAATTAGGGTTTGATAGAAACCCAAGCTGTCATTTCTTAATGTTTGGTGCTGCGACGCCAGTGTGGAAAATGTTTTCACCGAATGAGCTCAAACCCAAAGAGGACAAATGCATCTTCATAGAATACCCTAAGAACAGTTGGGTGAACCTTCTATCTCAAGATCCAAGCATAAAGTGTTTGTTGCTAAAACTAGGTCCTTTCTCGAGAAAAAGTTTCTCTCGAAAGAATTGAGTGGGAGGAAGATAGAACTTGATGAGGTTGTTGAACCTTTGTTCAACCAGAGAGTAGCGCAGCGCATGAAGATGTTTCTGTGAAGCCTACGTTAGTTGAAGAGGAAGTTAATGATGATGATCATGAAGCTTCGGATCAAGTTACTATCGAACCTCGTAGGTCGACAAGGATGTGTACTGCTCCCGAGCGGTACGATAACCCTGTCTTGGAGGTCATGTTGTTGGACAATGATGAACCTACGAGCTGTGGAGAAACGATGATGGGCCTGGATTCCGACAAATGGTTAGAGGCCGTGAAATCCGAGAAAGGATCCATGTATGAAAACCAAGTATAGACTTTGGTAGACTTGCTCGTTGGACGGCAGGTCGTTGAGTACAAATGGACCTTTGAAATGAAGACAAACATTGATGGTAAATGTCACCATTTATAAAAGATCGACTTGTTGCAAAGAAGTTTCCGACAAGTTCAAGGAGTTGACTGCGATGAGACTTTCTCACTCGTAGCGATGCTAAAGTCTGTTGGAATTATGTTAGCAGTTGCTGCATTTTTCAATTATCAAATCTGGCAGATGGATGCCAAAACATCATTTCCTTCCTTAAGGAAAGGTTGTATGAGATACAACCAGAAGGTTTTGTCAGTCCTAAGGATGCTAAAACGTGGGCAACCTTCAGTGATCCTTCTATGAACTGAAGCAAGCATTTCGGAGTTGGAATATACACTTTGATGAGGTGATCAAAGTTTTTGAGTCTAAACAAAGTTTATGAGAAACTTGTATTTGCAATAAAGTGAGTGGGAGCACTATAGAGTTTCTGATAAGTATATGTGGATGACATATTGCTATTCGTAAATAATGTGGAATTTCTGGAAAGCATAAGCGGTTGTTTGAAGAGTGATTTTCAAAGGAAGACCTGGATAAAGCTACCTAATTGTTAGCATCAAGATCTATAGAGATAGATCAAGATGCTTGATGAGACTTTCAATGAGTACATACCTTGACAAGATTTTGAAAGAGTTCAAAAGGGATCAGTTAGAGAAAGAGTTCTCGCCTGATTTGTAAGGTGTGAAGTTGACTAAGACTCAATGCCCAGTGACTGCAGAAGATAGAGAAAAGATGAATGTCATCCCCTATGCTTCAGACATAGGCTCTATCATGTACGCAATGTTGTGCACAAGACCCGATGTCAGCCTTGCCATAAGTATGGCCGGAAGGTTTCAAAGTGATCCTAGAATGGAGCACTGGACAGCGGTCAAGATTATCCTTAGTAACTAAAAGACTGAGGAGATGTTTCTCGATTATGGAGGTGATAAAGAGTTCGTCGTAAAGAGTTACGTCGATGCAAGCTTTAACACCAATCCGGATGACTCGTATAGTGGAGCAGCCATTTGGAATAGTATCAAGTGTAGTGTGGTAGCAGTGTTTACGGTTTGACATACGGATCTGAATGTCGCACACCAGTTGACTATAAGACCTCTCTCACACATGCAAAGAATGATCGAGCCCCAGAACTCATTGGGTGTTAGATTCATAACAATGCGAATCACATGGTGATGTGAACTAGATTATTGACTCTAGTGCAAGTGGGAGACTATTAGAAATATGCCCTAGAGGCAATAGTAAATTAGTTATTATCATATTTTGTTGTTCATGATAATCATTTATTATCCATGCTATAATTGTATTGATCGGAGACTTAGATGCATGTCTGGATACGTAGACAAAACTATGTCCCTAGTATGCCTCTAATAGACTAGCTCATTGCTCAAAGATGGTCAAGGTTTCCTAGCCATTGACATGTGATGTCATTTGATAACGGGGTCACATCATTAGGAGAATGATGTGATGGACAAGACCCAAACTACAAACGTAGCACATGATCGTGTCAGTTTATTGCTATTGTTTTCTACATGTCGAGTATATGTTCCTATGACCATGAGATCATGTAACTCACGGATACCGGAATAGTACCTTGTGTGTATCAAACGTCGCAACGTAACTGGGTGACTATAAAGGTGCTCTACAGGTATCTCCGAAGGTGTCTGTTTAGTTGGCATGGATCAAGAATGGGATTTGTTACTCCATGTGATGGAAATGGTCCGGAGGTAAAGATTGATATATAGGAAGTCCTATTTTGGTCGCCGAAAAAGTTTCGGGCTCATTGGTCGTGTACCAGGAGTGCCGGTAGTGTACCGGGAAACAATCGGGAGGGGTATTTCTGTTGGAAATATGCCCTAGAGGCAATAATAAAATGGTTATTATTGTATTTCCTTGTTCATGATAATTGTCTATTGTTCATGCTATAATTGTGTTAACCGGAAACCATAATACATGTGTGAATACATAGACCACAACATGTCCCTAGTGAGCCTCTAGTTGACTAGCTCGGTGATCAATAGATGGTCACGGTTTCATGACCATGGACATTGGATGTCATTGATAACGGGATCACATCATTAGGAGAATGATGTGATGGACAAGACCCAATTCTAAGCATAGCACAAGATCGTGTGGTTCGTTTGCTAAAGCTTTTCAATGTCAAGTATCGTTTCCTTAGACCATGAGATTGTGCAACTCCCGGATACCGTAGGAATGCTTTGGGTGTGCCAAACGTCACAACGTAACTGGGTGGCTATAAAGGTGCACTACGGGTATCTCCGAAAGTATCTGTTGGGTTGGCATGAATCGAGACTGGGATTTGTCACTCCGTGTGACGGAGAGGTATCTCTGGGCCCACTCGGTAAGACATCATCATTATGAGCTCAATGTGACTAAGGAGTTAGTCACGGGATGATGTATTACGGAACGAGTAAAGAGACTTGCCGGTAACGAGATTGAACAAGGTATGGGGATACCGACGATCGAATCTCGGGCAAGTATCATATCGATAGACAAAGGGAATTGTATACGGGATTGATTGAATCCTTGACATCGTGGTTCATCCAATGAGATCATCGTGGAGTACGTGGGAGCCAACATGGGTATCCAGATCCCGCTGTTGGTTATTGACCGGAGAGGTGTCTCGGTCATGTCTACGTGTCTCCCGAACCCGTAGGGTCTACACACTTAAGGTTCGATGACGCTAGGGTTATAGGGAAAAGGTATACGTGATTACCGAAGGTTGTTCGGAGTCCCGGATGAGATCCCGGACGTCACGAGGAGCTCCGGAATGGTCCGGAGGTAAAGATTGATATATAGGAAGTCCAGTTTTGGTCACCGGAAAGTTTTCGGGCTCATCGGTAGTGTACCGGGAGTGCCGGGAGGGTGCCGGATAACCCCCGGGAGGGGTGTGACGACCAAAGGACCACATGGGCTGTTAGATAAAGTGTGCCAGCCCTTATTGGGCTGGGCAAGACTTTTGCTAAAGGCCCATGCGGCTGGAGATAAGGAGATAAGGCAAAAAGGATTTAAAAGGAGGAGATCCACCTCCCTTGTGGGAGGTGGACTCTCCCTTTAATTCGGCCGGCCATCTCCTCTTTGGAGTAGAGGCCAAGCCAGCCCTCCACGTCCCTCCTCCTATATATACTTGAGGTTTTGGATGTTTTGAGACAGGATTTGATCTCTCTCTCTCACGGCGAAGCCCTACCTCTCTTCTTCCTCCTCCGCAGCGCTTAGGCGAAGCCCTGTCGGAATACCTTGCTACTCCACCACCACCACGCTGTCGTGCTGCTGTTGGAGCCCTTCCCCAACCTCTCCTTCCTCCTTGCTGGATCAAGGTGTTGGAGACGTCACCGGGCTGCACGTGTGTTGAACGCGGAGGTGCCGTCCGTTCGGCACTTGATCGGATCTACCGCGATCTGAATCGCTGCGAGTACGACTCCATCAACCGCGTTCTTGTAACGCTTCTGCTTAGCGATCTTCAAAGGTATGAAGATCCACTCTCCCCTTGCTCGTTGCTGGTTTCTCCATAGATGGATCTTGGTGAACGCGTAGGAAATTTTTTGATTTACTACTACGTCTCCCAACAGTGGCATCATGAGCTAGGTCTATGCGTAGAATCTATGCACGAGTAGAACACAAAGCAGTTGTGGGCGTCGAGTTTGTTAATTTGCTTGCCGCTACTAGTCTTATCTTGATTCGGCGGTATTGTGGGATGAAGCGGCCCGGACCAACTTTACACGTACGCTTACGTGAGACCGGTTCCACCGCCTGACATGCACTAGATGCATAAGGTGGCTAGCGGGTGTCTGTCTCTCCTACCTTAGTCGGATCGGATTCGATGAAAAGGGTCCTTATGAAGGGTAAATAGCAATTGGCAAATCACGTTGTGGTGTTGACGTAGGTAAGAAACGTTCTTGCTAGTAACCTATAGCAGCCACGTAAAAACTTGCAACTACAAATTAGAGGACGTCTAACTTGTTTTTGCAGCATGTGCCTTGTGATGTGATATGGCCAAAGGATGTGATGTGATGCATTGTGATGTATGAATTGATCATGTTCTTGTAATAGGATTCACGACTTGCATGTCGATGATTATGACAACCGGCAGGAGCCATAGGAGTTGTCTTATTTATTGTATGACCTGCGTGTCAATCATAAACGCCATGTAATTACTTTACTTTATTGCTAAGCGTTAGCCATAGTAGTAGAAGTAATAGTTGGCGAGACAACTTCATGAAGACACAATGATGGAGATCATGATGATGGAGATCATGGTGTCGTGCCGGTGACAGTGATGATCATGGTGCCCCGAAGATGGAGATCATAGGAGCAAAATGATATTGGCCATATCATGTCACTATATTGATTGCATGTGATGTTTATCATGTTTACATCTTATTTGCATAGAACGACGGTAGTAAATAAGATGATCTCTCAATAAAATTTTAAGAAAGGTGTTCACCCTAACTGTGCACCGTTGCTAAGGATCGTCGTTCCGAAGCACCACGTGATGATCGGGTGTGATAGGTTCTAACGTTCACATACAACGGGTGTAAGCCAGATTTACACATGCGAAACACTTAGGTTGACTTGACGAGCCTAGCATGTATAGACATGGCCTCGGAACACGGAAGACCGAAAGGTCGAACATGAGTCGTATAGAAGATACGATCAACATAGAGATGTTCACCATGGATGACTAGTCCGTCTCACGTGATGATCGGACACGGGCTAGTTGACATGGATCATGTATCACTTGGAAGACTAGAGAGATGTCTATCTAAGTGGGAGTTCATTAATAATTTGATTAAATGAACTTAATTATCATGAACTTAGTCTAAAAATGTCCTTGCAAATTATGTCGTAGATAGCTCGCGCTGTAGCTCCCCAGTTTTATTGATACAATCCTAGAGAAAAGTAAGTTGAAAGTTGATGGTAGCAATAATGCGGACTGGGTCCGTGATCTGAGGATTGTCCTCATTGCTGCACAGAAAGCTTATGTTTTTGATGTACCGCTAACTGCATCACTCCCTCAAGCGTTGTCTGTAGATGTTGTGAACATATGACAGGCACTTTTTGATGACTACGTGATAGTTCAGTGCGTCATGCATTACGGCTTAGAATTGAGGCTTCAAAATGTTTTGAACGTCACAGAACATATGAGATGTTCTAGGAGCTGAGATTGTGATCTCAAGCTCGTGCCTATGTTGAGAGGTATGAGACCTCCAACAAGATTCTTTGCCTGCAAGATAAAGGAGAATAGCTTAATCGGTGAGCGTGTTCTCAGATTGTCTGGGTGCTACAATCACTTGAATCAAGTGGGAGTTAATCTTCCAGATGAGATAGTGATTAATGCAGTTCTCCAAGTCACTGCCACCAAGCTACTAGAGCTTCGTGATGAACTATAACATGCCAGGGATGGATAAGATGATCCCTGAGTTGTTCGTGATGTTTGACACCACGAAGGTAGAAATCAATAAGGAGCATCAAGTGTTGATGGTTAAGTGAAAACCACTAGTTTCAAAAAGGGCAAGAAGGGAAAAACTTCAGGAATGGCAAGCCAGTTGTTGCTCTAGTGAAGAAACCCAAGGTTGAGCCCGAACCCGAGACTAAGTGCTTCCGTTATGAGGAGAATGTTCGCTGAAGCGGAAAAACCCTAGATGATTGGTAGATAAGAAGGCTGGTAATGTCAATGGAAGTATATTTGATATACGTGTTAGTGATGTGTACCTTGCTGGTACTCCTAGTAGCACCTGGGTATTAGATACCGGTTCGGTTGCTAAGTGTTAGCAACTCGAAATAAAAGCTACGGAGTAAATGGAGACTAGCTAGGTGAAAGGTGACGATGTGTGTTGGAAGTATTTCCAAGATTGATGTGATCACCATCGCACGCTCTCTCTACCTTCAGGATTTGTGATAAACCTAAATAAATGTTATTTGGTGTTTGCGTTGAGCATAAACGTGATTAGATCATGATTAGTGCGATACGGTTATTCATATAAGTTAGAGAATAATGGTTATTCTGTTTACATGGATAATGCCTTCAATGGTCATGCACCCACTCGAAATGGTTTATCGAATCATGATCGTAGTAGTACACATATTCATAACATTGGTACCAAAAGATACAAAGTTAATAATGATAGTACCACATGCTTGTGGCACTGCCACGTAATGTCATATTGGTATAAATCGCATGAAGAAACTCCATGATGATGGATGTTTTTTGACTCACTCGATTTCGAATCGGTTGAGACATGCGAGCCATGCCTCTTGGGCAAGATGACTGAGACCCCGTCATCCAATATGATGGAGCGGGCAAGTGGCTTATTGGAATTAATACATGTTGATGTATGTGGTCCAATGAGTGTTGAAACACACAGTGGATATCGTTGTTTTTCTTTACCTTCACTGATGATTTGAGTAAATATGGGGATATTTACTTAATGAAACACGAATCTGAAATGTTTGAAAGGTTCAAGGAGTTTCAGAGTGAAGTTAAAGATCATCGTGACAAGAAGATAAATGTCTATGATATGATCATGGAGGTGAATATCTAAGTTACGAGTTTGGTATGCAATTTTAGACAATGTGGAAATTGTTTCACAGCTCACGCCTCCTGGAACACCATAGTGTGATGGTGTGTTCGAACGTCGTAGTCGTGCTCTATTGGATATAGTGAGTACTATGATGTCTCTTATCGTTTTACCACTATCGTTATGGGGTTATGCATTAAAGACAAATCCATTCACTTTAACTGGGCACCATCTAAGTCTGTTGAGATGACACCGTGAGAATTATGGTTTGACAGAAGCCTAAGCTGTCATTTCTTAATGTTTGGGGCTGCGACGCTTATGTGAAAATGGGTTTTTCACCTAGCGAGCTCGAACTCAAAGCAGACAAATGCATCTTCATAGAATACCCTAATGAGACATTGGGTATACCTTCTATCTCAGATCCAAGCGCAAAAGGTGTTTGTTGCTAAGAACTGGTCCTTTTTGAGAAAGAGTTTCTCTCGAAAGAATTGAGTGGGAGGAAGATAGAACTTGATGAGGTTGTTGAACCTTTGTTTCAACCAGAGAATAGCGCAACACAGAAAGATGTTTCTGTAGAGCCTACTCAGTTGAAAAGGAAGTTAATGATGATGATCATGAAGCTTCGGATCAAGTCACTATCGAACCTCGTAGGTCGAAAAGGACGCGTACTGCTCCTGAGTAGTACGACAACCCTGTCTTGGAAATCATGTTGTTGGACAACGATGAACCTACGAACTATGGAGAAGCGATGGTGGGCCCGGATTCCAACAAATGGCTAGGAGCCATGAAATCCGAGAAAGGATCCATGTATGAAAACCAAGTATGGACTTTGGTAGACTTGCCTGTTGAATGGCGGGTCATTGAGTACAAATGGACCTTTGAAATAAACATAGACGCTAATGGTGAAATGTCACCGTTTATAAAGCTCGACTTGTCGCAAAGAAGTTTCCGCCAAGTTCAAGGAGTTGACTGCGATGAGATTGTCTCATCTGTAGCGATGCTAAAAGTCTATTAAAATTTTGTTAGCAGTTGCTGCATTTTTCGATTATGAAATCTGGCAGATGGATGACAAAACAAGGTTTCCGTAATGGTTTGTGTGAGGAAGAGTTGTATGTGATACAACCAGAAGGTTTTGTCAATCCTAAGGATGCTAATAATATGCAAACTCCAGCGATCCTTCTATGGACTGGAGCAAGCATCTCGGAGTTGGAATATATGCTTTGATGAGGTGATCAAAGTGTTTAAGTTTATACAAAGTTTATGAGAAACTTGTATTTGCAAGAAAGTGAGTGGGAGCACTATGGAATTTCTTATAAGAATATGTAGTTGACATATTATTGATCGGAAATGATGTAGAATTTCTGGAAGAGCATGAAGGGTTGTTTGAAAAGTTTTTTTTTTCAAAGGAAGACCCAGATAAAGCTACTATTTTATTGAGCATCAAGATCTATAGGGATAGATCTATTCGCTTGATAAGTTTTTTCGACGAAGACATACCTTGACAAGTTTTTGAAGGAGTTCAAAATAGATGGGTCAAGAAGGAGTTCTTGACTGTATTGTAAGGTGTGAAATTGAGTAAGACTCAATACTCGACCACGGCAGAAGATAAAGAAAAGATGAGTGTCATCTCCTATGCTTTAGCCATAGGCTCTATATAGTATGCCATGCTGTGTACCGCACCTGTGTGTGCCTTGCCATGAGTCTGTCAAGGGGTACAAGAGTAATCCAAGAGTGGGTCACTGGACAGCGGTCAATGTTATCCTTAGTAACTTGAGAACTAAGGAAATATTCTCGATTATGGAGGTGATAAAGAGTTCATCGTAAAGGGTTACGATGATGCAAGCTTTAACTCCAATCCGGATGACTCTTAGTAGAAATCCAGCTACGTATAGTGGAGCAGCCATTTGGAATAGTTCCAAGTGGAGCGTGGGAGCAGTATCTACAAATATGAAATGGAAAGTTTGCAAAGGTACACACGGATCTGAATGTCGCAGACCCGCTGACTAAAAACCTCTTTCACGAGCAGAACATGAACAAACCCCAGAACTTATTGGGTGTTAATCACATGATGATATGATCACATGGTGATGTAAGTGTTAATCACATGGTGATGTGAACTAGATTATTGACTCTAGTGCAAGTGGGAGACTGTTGGAAATATGCCCTAGAGGCAATAATAAAATGGTTATTATTGTATTTCCTTGTTCATGATAATTGTCTATTGTTCATGCTATAATTGTGTTAACCGGAAACCATAATACATGTGTGAATACATAGACCACAACATGTCCCTAGTGAGCCTCTAGTTGACTAGCTCGTTGATCAATAGATGGTCACGGTTTCATGACCATGGACATTGGATGTCATTGATAACGGGATCACATCATTAGGAGAATGATGTGATGGACAAGACCCAATTCTAAGCATAGCACAAGATCGTGTGGTTCGTTTGCTAAAGCTATTCAATGTCAAGTATCGTTTCCTTAGACCATGAGATTGTGCAACTCCCGGATACCGTAGGAATGCTTTGGGTGTGCCAAACGTCACAACGTAACTGGGTGGCTATAAAGGTGCACTACGGGTATCTCCGAAAGTATCTGTTGGGTTGGCATGAATCGAGACTGGGATTTGTCACTCCGTGTGACGGAGAGGTATCTCTGGGCCCACTCGGTAAGACATCATCATTATGAGCTCAATGTGACTAAGGAGTTAGTCACGGGATGATGTATTACGGAACGAGTAAAGAGACTTGCCGGTAACGAGATTGAACAAGGTATGGGGATACCGACGATCGAATCTCGGGCAAGTATCATACCGATAGACAAAGGGAATTGTATACGGGATTGATTGAATCCTTGACATCGTGGTTCATCCAATGAGATCATCGTGGAGTACGTGGGAGCCAACATGGGTATCCAGATCCCGCTGTTGGTTATTGACCGGAGAGGTGTCTCGGTCATGTCTACGTGTCTCCCGAACCCGTAGGGTCTACACACTTAAGGTTCGATGACGCTAGGGTTATAGGGAAAAGGTATACGTGATTACCGAAGGTTGTTCGGAGTCCCGGATGAGATCCCGGACGTCACGAGGAGCTCCGGAATGGTCCGGAGGTAAAGATTGATATATAGGAAGTCCAGTTTTGGTCACCGGAAAGTTTTCGGGCTCATCGGTAGTGTACCGGGAGTGCCGGGAGGGTGCCGGATAACCCCCGGGAGGGGTGTGACGACCAAAGGACCACATGGGCTGTTAGATAAAGTGTGCCAGCCCTTATTGGGCTGGGCAAGACTTTTGCTAAAGGCCCATGCGGCTGGAGATAAGGAGATAAGGCAAAAAGGATTTAAAAGGAGGAGATCCACCTCCCTTGTGGGAGGTGGACTCTCCCTTTAATTCGGCCGGCCATCTCCTCTTTGGAGTAGAGGCCAAGCCAGCCCTCCACGTCCCTCCTCCTATATATACTTGAGGTTTTGGATGTTTTGAGACAGGATTTGATCTCTCTCTCTCACGGCGAAGCCCTACCTCTCTTCTTCCTCCTCCGCAGCGCTTAGGCGAAGCCCTGTCGGAATACCTTGCTACTCCACCACCACCACGCCGTCGTGCTGCTGTTGGAGCCCTTCCCCAACCTCTCCTTCCTCCTTGCTGGATCAAGGTGTTGGAGACGTCACCGGGCTGCACGTGTGTTGAACGCGGAGGTGCCGTCCGTTCGGCACTTGATCGGATCTACCGCGATCTGAATCGCTGCGAGTACGACTCCATCAACCGCGTTCTTGTAACGCTTCTGCTTAGCGATCTTCAAAGGTATGAAGATCCACTCTCCCCTTGCTCGTTGCTGGTTTCTCCATAGATGGATCTTGGTGAACGCGTAGGAAATTTTTTGATTTACTACTACGTCTCCCAACAGTGGCATCATGAGCTAGGTCTATGCGTAGAATCTATGCACGAGTAGAACACAAAGCAGTTGTGGGCGTCGAGTTTGTTAATTTGCTTGCCGCTACTAGTCTTATCTTGATTCGGCGGTATTGTGGGATGAAGCGGCCCGGACCAACTTTACACGTACGCTTACGTGAGACCGGTTCCACCGCCTGACATGCACTAGATGCATAAGGTGGCTAGCGGGTGTCTGTCTCTCCTACCTTAGTCGGATCGGATTCGATGAAAAGGGTCCTTATGAAGGGTAAATAGCAATTGGCAAATCACGTTGTGGTGTTGACGTAGGTAAGAAACGTTCTTGCTAGTAACCTATAGCAGCCACGTAAAAACTTGCAACTACAAATTAGAGGACGTCTAACTTGTTTTTGCAGCATGTGCCTTGTGATGTGATATGGCCAAAGGATGTGATGTGATGCATTGTGATGTATGAATTGATCATGTTCTTGTAATAGGATTCACGACTTGCATGTCGATGATTATGACAACCGGCAGGAGCCATAGGAGTTGTCTTATTTATTGTATGACCTGCGTGTCAATCATAAACGCCATGTAATTACTTTACTTTATTGCTAAGCGTTAGCCATAGTAGTAGAAGTAATAGTTGGCGAGACAACTTCATGAAGACACAATGATGGAGATCATGATGATGGAGATCATGGTGTCGTGCCGGTGACAGTGATGATCATGGTGCCCCGAAGATGGAGATCATAGGAGCAAAATGATATTGGCCATATCATGTCACTATATTGATTGCATGTGATGTTTATCATGTTTACATCTTATTTGCATAGAACGACGGTAGTAAATAAGATGATCTCTCAATAAAATTTTAAGAAAGGTGTTCACCCTAACTGTGCACCGTTGCTAAGGATCGTCGTTCCGAAGCACCACGTGATGATCGGGTGTGATAGGTTCTAACGTTCACATACAACGGGTGTAAGCCAGATTTACACATGCGAAACACTTAGGTTGACTTGACGAGCCTAGCATGTATAGACATGGCCTCGGAACACGGAAGACCGAAAGGTCGAACATGAGTCGTATAGAAGATACGATCAACATAGAGATGTTCACCATGGATGACTAGTCCGTCTCACGTGATGATCGGACACGGGCTAGTTGACATGGATCATGTATCACTTGGAAGACTAGAGAGATGTCTATCTAAGTGGGAGTTCATTAATAATTTGATTAAATGAACTTAATTATCATGAACTTAGTCTAAAAATGTCCTTGCGGCTGGAGATAAGGAGATAAGGCAAAAAGGATTTAAAAGGAGGAGATCCACCTCCCTTGTGGGAGGTGGACTCTCCCTTTAATTCGGCCGGCCATCTCCTCTTTGGAGTAGAGGCCAAGCCAGCCCTCCACGTCCCTCCTCCTATATATACTTGAGGTTTTGGATGTTTTGAGACAGGATTTGATCTCTCTCTCTCACGGCGAAGCCCTACCTCTCTTCTTCCTCCTCCGCAGCGCTTAGGCGAAGCCCTGTCGGAATACCTTGCTACTCCACCACCACCACGCCGTCGTGCTGCTGTTGGAGCCCTTCCCCAACCTCTCCTTCCTCCTTGCTGGATCAAGGTGTTGGAGACGTCACCGGGCTGCACGTGTGTTGAACGCGGAGGTGCCGTCCGTTCGGCACTTGATCGGATCTACCGCGATCTGAATCGCTGCGAGTACGACTCCATCAACCGCGTCCTTGTAACGCTTCCGCTTAGCGATCTTCAAAGGTATGAAGATCCACTCTCCCCTTGCTCGTTGCTGGTTTCTCCATAGATGGATCTTGGTGAACGCGTAGGAAAATTTTTGATTTACTACTACGTCTCCCAACAATTTCGACCCAAGAGGCTACATGGGCTGTGGGAGAGTGAATACCAGCCCTTAGTGGGCTGGTGGAAGTCCCACACAAGGCCCATGCGGCTGGGAGAGAAAACCCAAAGAGATAAGGTGGAAAAAAGACACTATAGGGAGGAATCCTAGTCCTACTAGGATTGGAGGAGGATTCCTCCTCTCGCACTTGGTTCAGCCGACCCAAGTGCTGGATCCTTGGGAGCCAAGCATCCTCCTCCTCTCCTCCTATATATACTAGAGGATTTTAGGGGTTTGGCACAAAATTTTCAGACACGTGCCACCCGTTCCTCCAGTGCATAGCTTCTCCTCTAGATCGGAGTTCTGCAGTGCTTAGGCGAAGCCCTGCCGGAATAGCTCCACCACCATCGAAGGTGCGCCGTCACGCTGCCGGACAACTCTTCTACCTTTCCACTCCCTCTTGCTGGATCAAGAAGGCGGAGATCGTCATCGAGCTGTACGTGTGCTGAACGCGGAGGTGCCGTCCATTCGGCGCTAGATCGGAAGGAACATGATCAAGGTTGCGAGACGGGTCGTGATGAGATGGCAGGATGGATCGTGATGAGTTCGCGGGACGGATCGTGATTGGATCGCGGGATGGATCGTGATGAGATCGCGGGACGCTCGGCGATTTCGATCGTGAAGACGTTCGACTACACCAACTGCGTTTCTTAACGCTTCCCGCTTAGCGATCTACAAGGGTATGTAGATGCACTCTCCCTCTCGTAGATGCTCATCACCATGGATAGATCTTGAGTGTGCGTAGGAATTTTTTGTTTCCCATGCAATGTTACCCCAACAGGCTTCGCCTAAGCACCCTTGAAAACCGATCTAGAGGAGAAAAACGATCTAGAGGAAGAAGAGGGCAACACGTGGCTGTTTTTCTATGTCTCAAAACCCTCAAAACCTCTAGTATATATAGGAGGAGAGAGGGAGGAGTCTGCCACACAAAGGGTCAGCCCTTTGCCTTGCGCAAGGAGGAGAGGAGTAGTCCTCCTCCAATCCTAGTAGGACCAGGACTCCTCTTCCCACGTGGAAACTCTTTCCACCTTGGCTTTTTTCGTTCTCCTTCAACTCCAGCCGCATGGGCCTCTTGTGGGACTTAGACCAGTGCACTAAGGGCTGTTATACCTCTTCCCACAGCCCATATAGCCTCTTGGGTCGAAATACCCCTCCCGATGGTCCCCCAGTACACTACCGGCACTCCCGGTACACTACCGATGAGCGCGAAACTTTTCCGGTGACCAAAACAGGACTTCGTATATATCAATATTTACCTACGGACCATTCCGGAGCTCCTCGTGATGTCTGGGATCTCATCCAGGACTCCGAACAACCTTAGGTCACCACCATACATAACTCTATACTACCAAAACATCACCGAGCCTTAAGTGTGCAGACCCTGCGGGTTCGAGAACTATGTAGACATGACTGAGACACCTCTACGGTCAATAATCAATAACGGAACCTGGATGCCCATATTGGTCCCTACATATTCTACGAATATCTCTATCCGTCGAACCTCTATGTCAAGGATTTAGTTAATCCTATATGTTGTTCCCTTTGTTCTTTGGTATGTTACTTGCCCGAGATTCGATCGTCGGTATCTCCATACCTAGTTCAAGCTCGTTACCGGCAAGTCTCTTTACTCGTTCTGTAATAGAAGATCCCATGGAAAACACTTAGTCACATTGCTTGCAAGGCTTATTGTGATGTTGTATTATCGAGTGGGCCCTGAGATACCTCTCCGTCACACGGAGTAACAAATCCCAGTCTTGGTCCATGCCAACCCAACAGACACCCTCGGAGATACCTGTAGACTACCTTTATAGTCACCCAGTTACGTTGCGACGTTTGATACACACAAGGCACTCCTCCGGTGCCAGTGAGTTGCATGATCTCATGGTCGTAGGAATAGATACTTGACATGCAGAAAATAGTAGCAATAAACTGACACGATCATATGCTACGTTTGTAGTTTGGGTCTTGTCCATCACATCATTCTCCTAATGATGTGTTCCTGTTACGAAATGACATCTCATGTCCATGACTAGGAAACCATAGCCATCTTTGCTCAACGAGCTAGTCTAGTAGAGGCATACTAGGGACGTGGTGTTGTCTATGTATCCACACATGCATCTTAGTCTCCGATCAATACAATTATAGCATGGATGATAAACGATTATCATGAACAAGGAAATATTATAATAACTAATTTATTATTGCCTCTAGGGCATATTTCCAACATTAAGATTGGGGATGCTGATATGTCTCAAACGTATCTATAATTTTTGATGATGGCATGCTATTATATTATCTGTTTTGGCATGCTTATACATCTCAAATGTATCTCAGCTTGGGGATACTGATACATCTCAAACGTATGCTCTTTTGTATTGTTTTTGGGACTAACCTATTAATCTAGAGCCAAGTGACAGTTTCTGTTTTTTCCTTGTTTTTGAGTTTTGCAGATATGGAATATTAAACGGAGTCCAAACGGAATAAAACCTTCGGAAGGAAATTTTCTGGAAGGAAACAAATTGATCAAGCTTGGAGTGTACGGCAGGGGAGGTGCCAAGTAGCCACAAGCTTGGGGTGCGCGGCTAGGGGGGCGCCTAGCAGGCTTGTCACCTCCCGGCAGGTCTCCCAACCCTAATTCTTGGCCTATAAATTCCCAAATATTCCCCCAACAACAAAATGATCCATGCAAATACTTTTCCACCGCCAGAAGCCTCCGTTTCTGAGAGATCCAATCTTGGAGCCTTTTCTGGTAATCTGCCAGAGGGGGTTTCGATCACGGAGGGCATCTACATCAACTCCATTGCTCCTTCGATGATGCGTGAGTAGTCAACCACACATCTAAGGGTCCATATCAGGTATCTAGATGTCTTCTTCTCTCTCTTTGATATACAATACCATGTTCTCCATGATCTTCATGGTGATCTATCCGATGTAATCCTATTTTGTAGTGTGTTTGTCAAGATCCGATGAATTGTGTGTTTACGTTCACATTATCCATGAATCTTATTTGAATATATTCTGAATTATAATTTGCATGATTTCATATCCTTGCAAGTCTCTTCGAGTTATTGGTTTGGTTTGGCCAACTAGATTGGTAATTCTTGCAATGGGAGAAGTGCTTGGTTTTGGGTTCAATCTTGCGGTCTCCTCACCAAGTGACATAGTAGGGGTAGCGAGGCACGTATTGTATTGTTGCTATCAAGGGTAGCAAGATGGGTTTTTCATCATATTTCTTGAGTTTATCCCTATACATCATGTCATCTTACTTAATGCATTACTTTGTTCTTCATGAACTTAATACTCTAGATGCAGGTAGGAGTCGGTCGATGTGGGGAGTAATAGTAGTAGATGCAGAATCGTTTCGGTCTACTTGATACGGACGTGATGCCTATATGCATGATCACTGCCTTGGATAACTACATGATTATTTGCTTTTCTATCGATTGCTTGACAGTAATTTGTTTACCCACCTTGATATTTTCCTTCGAGAGAGAAGCATGTAGTGAAACCTATAGCCCCCGGGTCTACTTTCCATAATATACTTTCAGATCTATAAACCAAAAATACCAAAAATACCTTGCTGCAATTTATCTTTATGTTCTTGTTTACATCTATCTCTATCAGATCTAATCCTTGCAAATAATCGTGAAGGGATTGACTACCCCTTTATAGCGTTGGGTGCAAGTGTTTGATTGTTTGTGTAGGTGCATCCATTGGTGACTTGCTTGTTCCTCCTACTGGATTGATTCCTTGGTTCTCGTCAACAAAGGGAAATACATATCTACTTTGCTGCATCACCCTTTCCTTTTCAAGGGAAAACCAATGCACGCTCAAGAGGTAGCAACCATATGCACGGGTACCATCCATACCAACACTTTCCAAGAAATTGATTATTTCACAACATAAAGTATTTTTTTTCATTTCGGGACTGAGCATCCCTATTACTGTCGTACTCTCGTGCAATGACAAGGAAATAAACACTCATCACGATAATAACACATCTAGCATGGAAAAATATCGGTTACCTCCTACCGTTTCATGAGGGGTACGAGCACACAAAAAGGAAATTAATTTTGAAAATTAAAGATGGCACATGCAAATTTGCTTGGAACGACATGCAAATATCACATATAGGTAGGTATGCTGGACTCATGTGGCAAAACTGGATTTAAAGAATTTGGATGCAAAAGAAGTATTTCTACTTAGTACAAGTGAACGCTAGCAATTAGATCGAGAAGCAACCAACCAAGAAACGAAAATTGTCATAAATGGGCATTAAGCTCAACTAACACCGAATAATGCACCATAAGTAGGTGTTGGAAATATGCCCTAGAGGCAATAAATAAAGTGTTTATTATTGTATTTCCTTGTTCATGATAATTGTTTATTATCCATGCTATAATTGTATTGATTGGAAACATATTGCATGTGTGGATATATAGACAACACTTTGTCCCTAGTGTGCCTCTAGTAGACTAGCTCGTTGATCAAAGATGGTCAATGTTTCCTAGCCATTGACATGAAATTTCATTTGATAATGGTGTCACATCATTAGGAGAATGATGGTATGGACAAGACCCAAACTATAAACGTAGCATATGATCGGGTCAGTTTATTGCTACAATTTTCTGCATGTCAAGTATATGTTCCTATGACCATGAGATAATGCAACTCACGGACACCGGAGGAGTGCCTTGTGAATCAAACGTCACAACGTAACTGGGTGACTATAAAGGTGCTCTATAGGTATCTCCGAGGGTGTCTGCTGGGTTGGCATGGATCAACAATGGAATTTGTTACTCCTTGTGATGGAGAGGTATCTCAGGGCCCACTCGGTAATGCAACATCACAACAAGCCTTGCAAGCAAAGTGACTAAATGTTAGTCACGGGATCTTGTATTACGGAAAAGAGTAAAGAGACTTGCCGGTAACGAGGTTGAAATAGGTGTGGAGATACCGACGATCGAATCTCGGGCAAGTAACATACCGAAGAACAAAGGGGACATCATACGGGATTATTTGAATCCTTGACATAGAGGTTTGACCGATAAAGATCTTCGTAGAATACGTAGGAATAAATATGGGAATCCAGGTCCCGCTATTGGTTATTGACCGTAGAGGTGTCTCGGTTATGTCTACATAGTTCTCGAACCCTCAGGGTCTACACACTTAAGGTTTGGTGACGTTTCGGTAGTATAGAGTTATGCATGGTGGTGACAGAAGGTTGTTTGGTATCCCGGATGAGATCATGGATGTCACGAGGAGATCCGGAATGGTCCGGAGGTAAATATTGATGTATAGGAAGTCCTGTTTTGGTCCCCGGAAAAGTTTCGGGCTCATCGGTAGTGTACCGGGAGTGCCAGGAGGGTACCGGGGGACCATCGGGAGGGGTATTTCGACCCAAGAGACTACATGGGCTGTGGGAGGATGAATACCAGCCCTTAGTGGGCTGCCCGAAGTCCCACATAGGGCCCATGCGGCTGGGAAGGAAATCCAAAGTGGAAAAGGTGGAAAAAAGGCTAAAATAAGGAAGGAGTCCTAAACCGACTAGGAGTGGAGGAGTAGGACTCCTCCCTCCAGTTCGGCCGAAGCCAAAAGGGCTTGCCCTTGCGTCCAAGCCTCCTACTCTCCTCCTCCTATATATACTAGAGGTTTAGGGTTTTTGGCACAAGATTTTCAGCCACGTGCTACCCTCTCCTCTAGTCCATAGTTTCTCCACTAGATTGGTGTCAGCAGTGCTTAGGCGAAGCCCTACTGGAATTACACCACCACCGATGCCGCAACGCCGTCACGCTGCCGGAGAACTCGTCTACCTATTCGCTCCTTCTTGCTGGAACAAGAAGGCGGAGATCGTCATCAAGCCGTACGTGTGCTGAACGTGGAGGTGCCGTCCGTTCGGTGCTAGATTGGGACGGATCGTGATTGGATCGCGGGACACTCGGCGATTTGGATCGCGAAGACGTTCGACTACATCAACCGCGTTTCTTAACGCTTCCCGCTTAGCGATCTACAAGGGTATGTAGATCCACTCTCCCCTCTTGTCGATACTCATCTCCTAGATTGATCTACAATGGTTTGTCGCTCAGAACGGAACATTTCTTGAGAAAGAGTATCTCTCAAAAGAATTGAGTCGAAGAAAAATAGTGCTTGATGAGGTTATTGAACCTTTACTTCAACAAGAGAGTAGCGCAACGCCGAAAAATGTTTCTGTGGAACCTACGATAGTTGAAGAGGAAGTTAATGATGATGATCATGAAGCTTCAGATCAAGTTACTATTGAACCTCGTAGGTCGACAAGGGCGCGTACTGCTCCTGAGTGGTACGACAACCCTGTGTTGGAGGTCATGTTGTTGGATAACAATGAACCTACGAGCTATGGAGGAGCGATGATGGGCCCGTATTCCGATAAATGGTTAGAGGCCATATAATCCGAGATGGGATCCATGTATGAAAACAAAGTATGGACTATGGAATTATTACCTGAAGGGAGAAAGGCCATTCATAACAAATGGATATTTAAGAAGAAGACGGACGTGGACGATAATATCACCGTCTATAAAGCTCGACTTGTGGCGAAGGGTTTTTCACAAGTTCAAGGAGTTGTCTACAATGAGACCTTCTCACCCGTAGCGATGCTTAAGTCCATCAGAATCATGTTAGCAATAGCTGCATATTTTGACTATGAAATTTGGCAAATGGATGTCAAAACAGCGTTCCTCAACGGTTTCCTTGAGGAAGAGTTGTATATGATGCAACCGGAACGTTTTGTCGATCCAGAGAACACTGACAAAGTTTGCAAACTCAAGCGGTCCATTTATGGACTGGTGCAAGCATCTCGGAGTTGGAATAAGCGCTTTGATGAGGTGATCAAAGCGTTTGGGTTTATACAAGTTTATGGAGAAGCTTGTATTTACAAGAAAGTGAGTGGGATCTCTATAGAGTTTCTAATATTATATGTGGATGACATATTGTTGATTGGAAACAATATAGAAATGTTGGAAAGCGTGAAGGAATATTTAAATAAGAGATTTTCAATGAAGGACCTAGGAGAAGCTGCTTTCATATTAGGCATTAAGATCTATAGAGATAGAACGAGACGCTTGATAGCCCTTTCACAAAGCACATACCTTGATACAGTTTTGAAGAAGTTCAAAATGGATCAGTACAAGAAGGGGTTCTTGCCTGTGTTACAAGGTGTGAAGTTGAGTAAGACTCAATGCCCAATAACTACAGAAGATAGAGAGAAGATGACTGTCATCCCCTATGCTTCAGCCATAGGCTCTATCATGTATGTAATGTTGTGCACAAGACCCGATGTCAGCCTTGCCATAAGTATGGCCGGAAGGTTTCAAAGTGATCCTGGAATGGAGCACTGGAGGGTGGTCAAGAATATCCATAAGTACGTGAAAAGGACTAAGGAAATGTTTCTCGTTTATGGAGGTGATCAAGAGCTCGTCGTAAAGGGTTACGTCGATGCAAGCTTTGACACTGATCCGGGTGACTCTAAGTCGCAAACCGGATACCTATTTATTCTCAACGGGGGAGTGGTAAGCTGGTGCAGTTCCAAGCAAAGGATGGTAGCCGATTCTACATGCAAAGCGGAGTACATCGCAGCCTCGGAGGCAGAGAAGGAAGGTGTCTGGATGAAGCAGTTCATGACAGATCTTGGAGTAGTGCCCAGTGCACTGAATCCAATGACTCTGTTCTGTGACAACACTGGTGCCATTGCTCTGGCCAAGGAACCAAGGTTTCACAAGAGGACCAGACACATAGAGTGATGCTTCAATTCCATCCGCGATTACATCGAGGAGAAGGACATAAATATTTGCAAAGTGCACACGGATCTGAATGTTGCAGACCCATTGACTAAACCTCTTCCAAGGGCTAAACATTATCAACACCAGAACTGCATGGGTGTTCGATTCATTACAATGTAAATCACATAGTGATGTGAACTAGATTACTGACTCTAGTGCAAGTGGGAGACTGTTGGAAATATGCCTAGAGGCAATAAATAAAGTGTTTATTATTATATTTCCTTGTTCATGATAATTTTTATTATCCATGCTATAATTCTATTGATTGGAAACACATTGCATGTGTGGATATATAGACAACACTTTGTCCCTAGTGTGCCTCTAGTAGACTAGCTCGTTGATCAAAGATGGTCAATGTTTCCTAGCCATTGACATGAGATGTCATTTGATAATGGGATCACATCATTAGGAGAATGATGGGATGGACAAGACCCAAACTATAAACGTAGCATATGATCATGTCTGTTTATTGCTACAGTTTTCTGCATGTCAAGTATATGTTCCTATGATGATGAGATCATGAACCTCACGGACACTTGTGGAGTGCCTTGTGTGTATCAAACATCGCAACGTAACTGGGTGACTATAAAGGTGCTCTACAGGTATCTCCGAGGGTGTCTGTTGGGTTGGCATGGATCAAGACTGGGATTTGTTAGTCCGTGTGACGAAGAGGTATCTCAGGGCCCACTCGGTAATACAACATCATAATAAGCCTTGCAAGCAATGTGACTAAGTGTTAGTCACAGGTTCTTGTATTACGGAAACGAGTAAAGTGACTTTCCAGTAACGAGGTTGAACTAGGTATGGAGATACCGGCGATCGAATCTCGGGCAAGTAACATACCGAAGAACAAAGGGAACATCATACGGGATTAACTGAATCCTTGACATAAAGGTTTGAACGATAAAGATCTTCGTAGAATATGTAGGAATCAATATGGGCATCCAGGTCCCGCTATTGGTTATTGACCATAGAGGTGTCTCGGTCATGTCTACATAGTTCTAGAACCCGCATGGTCTGCACACTTAAGTTTTGGTGACATTTCGGTAGTATAGAGCTATGCATGGTGGTGACTGAAGGTTGTTCGGAGTCCCGGATGAGATCCCGAACGTCACGAGGATCTCCGGAATGGCCTGGAGGTAAAGATTGATGTATAGGAAGTCCTGTTTTGGTCACCGGAAAAGTTTAGGGCTCATCGGTAGTGTACCGGGAGTGTCGGGACGGTACCGGGCGACTATCGGGAGGGGTATTTCGACCCAAGAGACTACATGGGCTGTGGTAGGATGAATACCAGCCCTTAGTGGTCTGGCGGAAGTCCCACATAGGGCCCGTGTGGCTGGGAAGGAAATCAAAAGTGGAAAAGGTGTAAAAAAAGGCTAAAATAAGGAAGGAGTCCTAAACCGACTAGGAGTGGAGGAGTAGGACTCCTCCCTCCACTTCAGCCGAAGCCAAAAGGGCTTGCCCTTGTGGCCAAGCCTCCTCCTCTCCTCCTACTATATGTACTAGAGGATTTAGGGTTTTTGGCACAAGATTTTCAGCCATGTGCTACCCTCTCCTCTAGTTTGTAGTTTCTCCTCTAGATCGGTTTTAGAAGTGCTTAGGCGAAGCCCTGCTGGAATTACTCCACCACCAATGCCGCAACGCCGTCGCGCTGCCGGAGAACTCGTCTACCTCTTCGCTCCCTCTTGCTGGATCAAGAAGGTGGAGATCGTCATCAAGTCGTACGGGTGCTGAACGCGGAGGTGTCGTCCGTTCGGTTCTAAATCGGGACGGATCGTGATTGGATCGCGGGATGCTCGACGATTTGGATTGCGAAGACGTTCGACTATATCAACCGCATTTCTTAACGCTTCCCGTTTAGCGATATACAAGGGAATGTAGATCCACTCTCCCCTCTCGTAGATACTCATCTCCTAGATTGTTCTTGGTGAAGCGTAGGAAATTTTTTGTTTCCCATGCAACGTTTCCCAATAGTAGGATGTAATTTCATTGCATAACTATTGACTTTCGTGCTTGCATAGGGAATCACAAACCTTAACTTCAATATTCTTACTAAAACATAATGACTCACTAACATGACTCACATATTACTATCATCATGTCTCAACACTATTACAAGGAATCAAGTTTAATTTGTCCAATGATCTTCATGAAAGTTTTTACTATATACTTCTTGAATATCTATCACTTCAGGACTAGTTTAATATATTGTCATTGCTTTTGACAAGCTCAAATAAATTTAGGTGAAGAACATAAGCATAAAAAAATTCATCTCTCAAAATAGTATAAGTGAAGCATGAGAGATTTTTTCAAAAAATTTACTAACTATCAAATTAATCTAAGTGAAGCATGAGAGTGTTTCTTCAAAAAATTTAATGCACACCGTGCTCAAAAAGATATAAGTGAGGCACTCGAGCAATTCCATGGCTCAAAAAAATTAAGTGAAGCATATAGAGCAATTCTAACAAATCATAGAAACTTTTTGGCTCTCTCAAATAGGTGTGTCCAGCAGGAAAACTTGTAAAAAAATAAAAACCAAAACAAGGAAAGACTCATATAATACAAGACGCTCCAAGCAAAACTCATTAAATGTGACGAATAAAAATATAGTTCCAAGTAAAATATCGATGATCGGTAGAAGAAAGAGGGGATGCCACTCGGGGCATCCCCATGGTTAGTGGCTTGTTCCATTTTGGATATTACCTTGGGGTGCTATAGCATCCCCAAGCTTAGGCTCTTTTAACCCCTTATTCCTTCATCCATTGTGATCTCACCCAAAACTTGAAAACTTCAACCACACAAAACTTAACAAAATCTTCATGAAATCCTTTAGTATAATAAAGCAAAATACCACTCTAAGTACCGTGGCAAACCCATTCATATTTTATTATTGCATTTTATCTACTGTATTCTTACTTTACCATGGCTTATACCCTCGAATATAAGCCATAGATTCATCAAAACAAGCACACAATGCAACGAAAACAGAATCTATAAAAAACAAAAGAATCTGTAGTAATCTGTACTATAACCGTACTTCTGTAACTCAAAACATTCTGAACAAGTAGTACAACATCGTAAATGTGTATATCAATCTTGTGTAAAAAATCAGAATTTTTCGTCACTTCCGTGATTTTTAAGAATTGTTTTACAGGATGCAAAAGTTTGTGTTTTTCAACAAGATCAAATCAAGTATCACTTAATATCATCCCAAAGGCTTTACTTGGTAGAAATAGTAATTAAAACATAAAAAAAGACAATCGTAACAATAGCATAATTGTGTAAACACCCAAGAAGAGAAAGAAAAAGGTATTTTCTCATTGGGTTGCGTCCCAACAAGCGCTATCGTTTGATGCAAATAGCTAGGCATAATGCAAAGATTTAACTATTGTCATCTTAGGTGTCCAACTCCTTAATCACACAACTAAATTTCTTCAAGAATTCAGAATGCATACTTCCAATGAAAATACTTCTAGGAATAATATTGAAAAATTCATTCTTGCAGATAGGGTCATTTACCACTTTGACAAAAGGAATTCATTCTTGCAGATACTTCTAGGAATAAGATTGAATAACAATAACCGGGACTAAAAGTATTTATTCTTTTAATTTTGGTTTATTTTTCTTTTTAATCCTTCAGGGTTAATGAATTAATTATGATTTATTGTTCCTTTTAATTTTGTGTTTTCCATTTAATTATTTTTCATTTCAGATATACATTACGCTACTACATACTGTACAAGTTGTGCATATATATATAAATAGAATTTCTCGTAGAACCGTTCGTTTATATATATAGGACAGGGCTATTATGTTAGTAGTAACAAAATATTATTTTGTTACTATGGCCCCTGTAAGGGAGCGACTTGTCCAACATGTACGAGGCTGGACTCTGGTGCGACCCGCCCCACCCCAACCCGCCTCCTACCGTCGGAGCCAGTCGTCGTGCCATCCCAGCTCGCCGGCCCCGCGTGCCGCCCCATCCCACCAGCCCCGCGCGCTACCCTTGCTCGATGATTAGTTCGCCGAGATGGAAAGCGTCAGTACGAGGCTGGGCTCTACTGTGACCCGCCCCACTCCGACCCGCCTCCTACCGTCAGAGGCTATCGTCGCGCCGCCCCATCCCGTCGGCCCCACGTGACGCCCCAGCTCGTACAACTGCTCCAAGTCGTCAGTTCTGAAATACTAATAGAATAATATAATTTTCTCAACTCTGACAAATGATTGAAAATTTCTAACGAAAACAGTACAAAAAACAGAGTAAAGTACATTCAGTGAAAAACACTCAGTAGAACCACACACATTGGTTAGTACATGTACTTTGATTTCGGACGGGAAAATAGCAAGATGTGTCTCACCGTATTCAAAATTACTGTTAAACAATTGCGAACTTGAGAAAACGTTTAACATAACTAAGTTTTTCATTTTTGATAGCTTTCTATCGGTATATTATTTGCCTTATTTCAACAAACTTTTCAAAAAAATCACGTTCGAAATCAAATTTCACCGAATTCAAAATCGAATTTAAACCGTAAAGAATTAGAAAAAAACTTTCAAATCGCAAAAGTTGTGCATTTTCCATAGCTATCCAACGCCATGTCATTTGCATCAATCCGACAAGCCATTTGCAAAAAATCGCAAAAATACGTTTCACCCAGAATTTCACCATTTTTCAAATTATTTTAAAGCAAACAAAATTTGAAAAATCAATCTGCATATGGAAGATGCGGATGTTCATCAGTTTTTCAACGCCATCTCATTTCCTCAATTCTGGCAAACTGTTTGAAAATTAACTCCAAAATACGATTTGCCTTTTTGATTTAAAAAAACGTTTTTTTAAAACTGCTTGTAAACCATGATGATTTTATAAAAACAAATTATATGACTGTAATTTAGATGTCAAGGGCTTTCCAACGATATATTACACGCTTCGTTCCGACGATTTTTTCTTGCGCTGTTTGATTATTATGTTTTTGAACTAAACATGATTATCAGTTCGGCGTAATGAAAGCATCAGTCCACCCGCTCAAATTCGTCAGTCCAGTCTGTAAACTACGTCAGTTCAAGTAGGGTAACATAATAATATTTTGTTACGCGAAACAGAATAGCCGAGGTGTATGTATATATATATACAATTTCCCCTACAATTTGCGGATCATATGCAGGCATTACTTCTTGATGTTGTAATGGTATTCTCTTTTGGGATCCTTGACCTGGTCGACTAGAAATACAACTATTTCCTCATGAATTGCTCGTACGCGAGCCGTTGGTAGAAGCTGACCCCACGTCTCCGTCAGCTTCTGCTCCTTTCTTTGTGTCTATATATATTAGCTAGATCATGATAAAAAATTTATGGATAGTGTTCTGGCAAATGCACCCAAAGATTTCTTTCGTTTCTGCTCCTTTCAGACGTGAGCATGCGAGTATTCTCGCAAATGTAGTATGCGCATAAATTATTCCCCTGCTCCTGCCTCATGCGCTTTACGAGAATAGAATTCAATCGGGTAATAATTAATCAAGCATGATAATTATATTGAAACTAGAATTAAAAAGATGCATGGACGTAGCTAGCTAGCTAGTACTACTTAATTATCTTGAGTCGCACCCATGTCAGCTTTTGTGCCCAGTGGCTTGGGACCTTTTTGATGAACTTGACCCAAGCTCTGCCCGCCGGCAAAGAAAATGAATAAAGGAGTTATTAACTAGTTGATATCAGGAAATGAAGTAAAGAGGCCGACATAGTGCGATAATGATTGAAATTACCTGTCAACCATCCCCTCACGATTACGATTACGTATTCGGATGGATTCTTATAGAGTGAGTCCAGTACTTCAACTTTTCCCTTGTCAACTTCAATGATTATCAAGATCCAGTGGTAACTGTATGCGCACATGTTTTGTATAATTAAGCGAGCATGTGCATAACTCATCAACTACAACCATACGTCATCATCTTCAGGTTCATGCTCTGGTTTCGGGGTGCGTATGATTTTGAAAAGAGCCTCTTCTCCTTCTCTGCCGGTATTGTGCATAACTTTTATTTAACTAACCCACAAAAACATAAAACAATTTAGTATTTAGATTAGAATGCATGCAATCAATAAGGAAAAAACTAAATCATAGTACATAATATGCATCTCGTATAATTCATATAATATGCATCATCGAACATAATCTCGAATAAGTCGTCTCGAATGTTATCGAATATAATCTCCAATACATCTCGAGTATTATCACTAATTCATCTCAATAATATTATATAATATCACGAATACAGGTGTAGTTGACGTCTAGCGGCGCAGGCGGTAGACACCCAAAGAGAAGAACTATGACATGATCATAGCTCGGGTGAGATCCTTAAAGAACCTGTCAGGTATTGGAGAACCTGACGTCCAACACATCCATATAACGATGGGCGTTTTCTTCCTCCTCCCTAACACGACGACATACAACCTCCGACGGGGCTGGCTACCTCCGCACCGAAAGTGGCCCATACGAACACCACCAAAGAAGCTTTGGATCGACGACGGGACACGGGTTCCTCACCAAGATGTGCGCCCCTGAAGGTTGCACCTCCCAATGCTAGCCCAGCGGAGCCCAGTCTCGGACGTGGCGCCTCTGAAGTAGTACGTCGTCGTGAACGAGTTAACGACGAGGAGACGGTCCGGGCATCGTTCACGTCGTGAACAAATTCTATGCAAACGTTAAAAAATTGAATGCTTGATTGTGATTTTTGTAATTCTTTTTAACTTGATTTTACAAATACATAACAAACTTTTTTCCTATGCAATTTTTTCTATGCTTTGTCAAAATACCTCAAATGTTTTCTATACATTGTATACATGCATATACTAATTGCTATACATATATTGGATCAGATGTCAAAAATTTTCAACTTTTGTTCTCTACATTGTATACATAAATATAATATATATATATATATATATATATACATTATACTAATTAATTAATTTACTCAAATGTAAAAAATGTCAACATTCTTCTGAAAAATGTGAAAATTGCTATACGTATATACTAAAACATACAAAACTACATATAAATCATCTAACGAATTAAGAAAATGTGTGTGTGTGTGTGTGCACGGGGAGGGGTAGCCACGGCGGAAGGGGGCGAGGGAGAGGGGGAGAGGGAGGGAGGTAGCTCACAGCGGGGCGACGACGAGGCGAGGCAAGTCGGGGGCAGTCGACGCAGCGAGGAGCTCGGGAAGGAGCAGGCGCGGGCGGCGTCGGGGATCAGCGAGGAGGGCACGTTCGGGGTCAGGGATCGGCGAGGAGGCACGGGCGGCCGGTGTCGGGGAGGCAAGACGACGTCAGGGCAGGCGCGTACGGCGGTAGCCTGGCGGCGCAGCAATCTCCTTTGTACTGGTCGAAGACGAAGCGGAGAACAAACTGTGAAAAAATTACAAAGTGTTGTATATGTATATATGCGGACCTTTAGTCGTGGTTGGTGGCTCCAACCGCGACTAAAGCCGCCCTTTAGTCGCGGTTGGAGCCACCAACCGCGAGTAAGGTCAATTTTGCCAGTCGAAGCAGCAGGATGCACAGACCTATAGTCGCGGTTGGTCGCTCCAACCGTGACTAAAGGCCACCAACCCCGACTAAAGGGCAGCTTTAGTCATGGTTGTAGCCACCAACCGCGACTAAAGGCTGGTGCTCGCGCAGGCGCGACGTAGGGCAAGTTTAGTCCCACCTTGCCAAGCGAGTGGCGTCCGCACCAGCTTATAAGCCTTGCTTCCGCATCTCTCTCGAGCTCCTCTCTAAGTAGGCATGTGTGGACCTAATGAACCCATGCAGCGCTGTTGGGCCTACTGGGCCTTGCGGGCCTGCATCCTGGCCCAACTAGATGTTGGGTTCCTAGTTTTATGCAGGTCGTGGCGGCCCAGTAGGCGGCATATTTTTTATTTATTTTTCAATTTTTTTGCTTTATTTATTTTCTTTTGTTTCTGAGTTTTTGTGTGCTTTATTTAGAGTTAATGAGTGAATCTTTTTGAGTTATGTCAAAAAAATTATAAACTTTCTGTTAGTGGCAATGGTTTTCAAATTTGAATAGCTTAAATTTGAATTATTTGAAATTTGTGTGAATCACTAGTTTGTGAATAACTTTATTTTAAAAATAGATTTTCCAGTGATTCGTTTTTCTACTGTTTAATATTAGTGTGTTTTATCATTATATACAATTTGGCAATTCTCAGGTTATTTAAAAAATGAAATGCCTCTCTAACACATGAGTATTCGTGTGAAACCCTCATACTTCGAAAGAGATTGTCCATTTTGTACATGAATTGCATCCAGTTTTTGTCGTAACCCTCTCAAATTTTTGCACATGCTATGTGGGTGAAATTATGATACCATGCAAACTTTCAACCTTTTTCAGAGTTCATTTGTAGTGCTTTTCAATTTTAGGGTCATTTACCTCAAAAAAATCAGTAAATGAATGAAAAATAGCAAATGAAGTGAGAAAGGGTTGAAAATTGATGATCTGGCCTCGAATGGTGCATACTGAACGCATAAAAGTCTGGAGTTGAAATAAGTTAAAAAAATGAAATGGCACTGTAACAGACGAGTTTTCGTCTAAAACCGTGATACTTCGAAAGAGATTGTCCATTGTGTACACGAAGTGCGTCCAGATTTTGCTTTAACCCTCTCAACCTTTTACCACATGCTATGTGCATCAAATGATGAAACCATGCCAACTTTCCACCTTTTCAGAGTTCATTTGTAGTGCTTTTCAATTTCAGAGTCATTTAGCTAAAAAATCACTAAATGCATGAAAAATAGCAAATGAAGTCAGTAAGGGTTGAAAATTGGTGATGTGGCTTCGAATGGTGCATTCTGAACGCACAAAAAGTCTGGAGTTGAAATAAGTTTAAAAAAATGAATGCCTTTGTAACTGACGAGTTTTCGTCTAAACCCTAATACTTCGACATAATACTTCTTCAATGCCAAAACATATAAGTACATTACTATTAAAAAGATTCTCTTTGGTTCGCCCGAAGTGGGACTTTCTAGATATATAAGTCCGGAAACTAACTAGAGAAGACGGTCACATCACAGAGTGAGATCTTTGGATATAAAACTTTTTCTTCACGTATTTCCCTTTGCGTCGTAACCATGGACAATCTTCATCGTTTAACTTGATGCTCGGTTCAACATTCACTGTGAAGGGAGCAATTTCATAAAGAAAATCATACTCTTTTGACATGTCTGTCTTGTGCTCCACTCCAACGATGTTTCTTTTTCCTGAAAGAACCATGTGGCACTTTGGCTCATCGTATGATGTATTCGCTTCCTTATCTTTTAATTTTCTCGGCTTGGTAGACATGTCCTTTACATAGAAAACCTACGCCACATCATTGGCTAGGACGAATGGTTCATATGTGTACGCAAAATTGTTGAGATCCACTTTTGTCATTCCATACGGCGGGTCTTTCTTTACCCCGCCTCGTGTTAGATTGACCCATTCACTACTGGAATCAGCATCTTTGCCATCAGCCAGCTCTTGTGTATCGTCAGCTAATTCTTTGCCATCTGCTAGCTGACGGCATAGAAGATTTGTCGTCTGCTAGCAAACGGCAAAGAGCCTAGCTACCAGACTACTAACGGCCACTTTCTTTGCCGTCTGCTAGCAGACGGCAAAGCTTCTTTGTTATCTGCTGGCAGTCGGCAAAGAAAGTGGCCGTTAGCAGTCTCCTAGCTAAGCTCTTTGCCATCTGCTAGCAGACGGCAAAGAGATGACCTAAATATCTCTGTCCCCTGTCTCTTTCTCTCTCTCTCTCCCTCTCTCTTTCCCCTCTCTCACCCCCGTGCCCGAGCCGTCGACGCCCCGTCTGCCCCGTCCCCGGCCGCCCCGTCCTGCCGCGCCGCCGCCCGGCCGCTCTGCCCAGGCCGCTCGCCGCCCCGTCGTTGCTCCGCCCAGGCCGCCCACTGCCCCGCCGCTGAGAACGCCCGCCGCCCCGTCGCCCCTCCGTCGAGCCGCCCCCCTCGGTGAGGTTCTTTATTTTTTTCTTGCTTTTTTTATTTAAGTTAGTTGATTTTTGTTGATTTAGTCATAGTTTAGGTTAGTACATTTTAGGTTAGTCATATTTTAGGTTAGTACATTTTATGATGAAAAAATAAGAAGAAAATAAGAAAAAGTAGAAGTGTACAGAAAAAAGGAAAAGAAGGAAAAAGTAGAAGAAAAAGAAGAAAAGAGGAAGAAGGAAAAGAAGGAACGAGATGAAAAAGAAGGAGAGGAAAAAGGAAAATAAGGAGGAAGAAGAAGAAGGAGAAGAAGAAGAAGAAGAAGACGAAGACGAAGAAGAGGCAGAAGAAGAAGAAGAAGAAGAAGAAGAAGAAGAAGAAGAAGAAGAAGAAGAAGAGAAGAGCCCCCGATCCCCGACCCCCGACCACCAACGCCACCAACCCCCGACCCCCGACGCCACCGACCCCCGACGCCCCGGACCCCTGACCCCCGACGCCCGAAACCACCGACGCCATCGACCCCCGACAACCGACACCATCGACCCCCGACCACCGACGCCCGAAACCACCGACCACCGACCCCTGACTGTCCACGCCACTGACCACTCACGCCACTGACCCCTCATGCCACTGTCTCCCGATGCCACTAACCCCTGACCCCCGACACCTATTCTGCCTCCTGTTGACCAAAAAGGTGCTCTTCGGCCTTCGTGAGGCCGAGGAGGTCATAGTTTTGTCAATTATGAGCTAGGTCACATATTTTCCTATTTGATTATAAAAAACATCATATTTTGTGTTGATCAGGTGAATTTCAATGTGCAATTGTTCGACGACCTCCCTGTGCATTTGACGAGCTCCCCTATTGTGTTCGTTGGTGATCACAAATGGCATCTTCTCCCTCGACACCCTTAAATTTTTTTGCTCTGTTCCAGTCTTCGTGCCGATGAAACTTGTTAGCTATAGGTGTCTTCAATCATCAGTATGCGTGACCACTATGTGTCTCCCGTTCGAAAGGGTTACATCTATAAATATGCATTCGTTAGCATATTTATAAACGTGATTCTTTTGAATTATCCAACGTTATCCATGGACAGCCCGAGTATGTGTAGATTGGGTTCGTTTTCCCATATGCTCTGCTCCGGATCCGATGCAGAATTTCGTCAGTGCATCCCTGTTGTTCTCCGGGTACACATCCTCTCTGCTTACTGCCGAGACGTGTATCAGGAGAATCGTGGGGAGGTGCTGCCGAAATTGTGCGTCGGATCCGGAGCAGAGCATGGGAAAACGAACCCAATCTACACATACTCGTGTGGGATTAGGAACTATCTTTACCTACTAGCGTCTAGATTTCATCGACATAATAAAACGACAAACTCTATTAACTGATGAATAAGGTTTGCTGAATTATTTATATATTTTGCGTGTGTCCAGTAGCTTGGCTAGATGAGTGATCGTGGGTGGATATACACCGGTCACACTAGTCAGAAAGAGATGACCCGTGAATGGATAACAAAAACCAAGGAGTTATGGACAGAAAATAACCTGGTGCCCCTGTGTCCATTGTGACAACTTTAAAAAGAAGTCAGTTTGAAATGATCAAACACTAGCAGAAGTGGGGTTTTATGCCTAATTATACGGTCTGGACATTTCATGGTGAGTCTGTCCAACGTGCCAGAGCTCAGGTGGTTCGTCGTAGCACCGACGAGCATGGTACGAGCATGGTGCAAGACTTTGATGATGCTCGGGATTCGGACGATGAGTTGGAGGAATCTGCAAAGGCCTTGTATGAAATGTTGGAGTCTTCAAAACGACCTCTCCACGACAACACTGAGCTTTGTTAGCTGGATGCCATCACGCAAGTAATGACTCTGAAGGCACAGTTCAACCTGGGCAGAGAATGCTACGACGCGATGATGACGATATTTGGACGCTTTCTACCCAAAGGCCATGTATTGCCAGCAAACCTGTACCAGTCGGACAAAATCCTACGTGTGCTTAAGATGCCCTATGAAAAGATAGATGCCTGTGAGAATGGATGTGCCTCATTTAGGCTTGAGTATGCGGCCTTCAACTACTGCATCATTTGCAATTCTTTCAGGTATGTTCTGGTAGACAACAGTATGGGTGAGAAGATTCAGACCAAAATCCCCATTAATATTCTTCGGTATCCGCCAATCATACCAAGACTTCAACGTCTTTTCATGGTCGAAGAGACGGTCAGACATATGACATGTCATAAATTGGGCAAAAGAACAGAACTAGATGCAGATGGGAATCCGATGTTGAGACACACTTCAGACGCTTTTGCGTGGAAGCACTTCGATGCATTATATAAGGATACAACGGAAGATCCAAGGCATCCTCGAGTTTCCATCAGCACGGATGGGTTCAATGTGTATGGTATGATGGCAGCACAATACAGTTGTTGGCCTGTATTTGTCATTCCACTCAATCTCCCTCAAGGAGAGATTATGAAAAGAAAGAACATTTTCCTGACGTTGATAATTCCAGGGCCCAAATATCCGGGGAAGAATATGAATGTGTACATGCAGCTGCTTAAGGATGAATTGCAAGAAGCCTGGGATAATGGGATCAAGACATACGACGCCGCTACCAAAAAGAACTTCAAAATGCATGTGTGGTACATGTACTCGTCGCATGACTTGCCAGCGTATGCGCTATTCGTTGGCTGGTGTGTGCATGGAAGGTTCCTGTGCCCCACATGCAAGGCAGTTCTTGAGTTCCGTTGGCTGCAGGCGGGTCGCAAGTTTTCTTGCTTCGACATGCATAGACAGTTCCTGAATCCTGACCATAAGTTCAGAAAAGACAAGAAGAATTTCATCAAAGGTATAGTTGTCAAAAACATTGCACCACCTGCGTTGATAGGCCAACAGATCCTGGCTCAGATAAGCGCTCTCGAGCTGGATCCAAATCGTCCAGGGTAGTTCAAAGGGTATAATACGAAACACGCCTGGACTCACAAGATATGTTTGTGGGATCTGCCTTACTTTAAAGACCTCCTTTGCCCACACAACATGGACGTGATGCACACTGAAAAGAATACTGCGGAGGCCCTTTTTGGTACATTGTTCGGCATAGAGGGGAATTCGAAGGATAATCCTAAGGCTAGAGTCGATCAGGAGGCTCTATGTGATAGACCGTTACAAAAGATATGACAACCGAAAGGAAAGAAGAACCGGAGGAAGCCAAAGGCATGGTTCAATCTTGGAAGGCCAACAATGAGCGCAATGATCTTGTGGGTGAAAATGCAGTTGATGTTCCCCGATGGGTATGTAGCGAATCTGAAGAGGGGAGCGAGTCTTGACAAATTGAAAATATTTGGTTTCAAGAGTCATGATTGGCACATATGGCTTGAGCGGGTAATGCCGGTGATGTTGCGTGGCTTTATCCCTGAGGATGAATGGCTAGTACTGGAAGAGCTGAGCTATTTCTTCCGTGCTCTTTGTGCGAAAGAACTATCGCCTGACGTGCTAGACAAACTGGAAGAGTTGGCGCCGGAGTTGATATGCAAGTAAGATCTTTCCACCGGGCTTCTTTAATCCAATGCAGTATTTGATTTTGCATCTCCCGACCGAGGCAAGATTGGGGGGGCGTGCAAAATCATTGGTGCTTCGCAACTGAGAGGATGCAGAAGACGCTTCGAGCAAAATATAAAAATAAACGTAGAGTTGAAGCATCGATGGCCGAGGCATTCATTACTGAGGAGGCAACAAACATCGTGACAACACACTACACAACCAAGAATCATCATTTGCATAATCCGAAGCCTCGGTACAATGATGGCGACCGTGAAAAAGGTCGATCCAACCTCAGCCTATTCAAAGGGAAGCTCGCACCAGTCGGTGCTTCAAAAGCAATAGCGTTGGATGTCGTAGAATGGCGGACCATTTCGTTGTATATCTTCAACAACCTAACAGAAGTGCGGCCTTTCATCAAGTAAGTTCTCGGTCCATTGTGTCGCAACTTCTAATTCCTTTGAAATGCTCTTATTCCCGGATATGTGATACAGTCGATACGTCGCCAAATTGTCGGATGGAGCTGTGATCCAAAAGGATTCCATCGAAGAGTATGACCTTCTGGCAAAGCATGGAGGCGGCTATCCCGGTTTCATCTCTTGGTTCAAGCAAACGGTAATTTCCATTAGATGATTTCATTTCTTCGTCTAGTTTGCGGCTAATGCAACAATCCTTTCGTATTAAACTTGTAGGCTAATACAAAGTCTATGGACTCCGAATTGAGACAAGTCGCTAATGGTTTTGACTATAAGGTCTGTTCATTTGACAAATATGACATCAATGGGTATCGCTTTTGTACTTTTGGCAAAGAGCTATCTATGGCCGACCGAAAGTATACAAATTGTTGTGTCTCCGCTGTCGGCGAAGGAGGGGTCGACTATTATGGAAGAGTTGAAGCAATTTATGAACTTACATTCTTTGGTGAAAACCCACCAAACGTCGTAGTCTTCAGATGTTATTGGTTCCAGCCGAAGGAGACTAGAAGGACTCATGAACATATAGGGCTAGTCGAAATCAAATAAAGCACCCATTTAGATGTTTCCGATGTCTATATTACGGCTCAACAGACGACCCAAGTTTTCTATCTACCGTGGGCCTGCCAAACAGATCCAAATCTGAATGGTTGGGATGTCGTTTATGATGTGCCGCCACATTTTAGACCACCTCCCTTCAATGAAGATTATTATGAATCCAAATTAACCCATACACATATGAAGGAGAATTCTTCCAAGAAACATGTGTTTCCAAAAAATGTTTCCAGAACCGCTCTACTTCACCCCAGAACATTGAGGTAGACAGCGACAGTGAATCCGACTTCACCCCTGAGCCGGAACAAGAAGAGACGAAAGAAGAAGAGGTTATTACTACGGATGACCTGTCAATGCTTGACCGAATACATAAAGGAGGCATTCCACATGTTGTTGCATTTATTGATGATGCTAATGAGCACGTCATTACTGATAGTGATGATGATTATGCATTTATTGATCCCGGAGCATATATAGACGATGAAGATTAATATTAGTAAGGTCAGGTATTCAATTATTGTTATGTACATATATATTATTAATTAGTTCATGTTATTAGGTATTTCATTTTTTATTTTTAACTAATTTCGTTCACTCTTTGTCATTGCAGGTGTTGACAGATGGTGGGCGCGGGTCGAGAGCGTTGTGAGCCTCCTTCCTCGGTGCGTGCTGGGAGGGGTGCTATTATTTGACCTCAACAACTCCGGAGAGCACCATTACATAGTATGCAGACACCAGCGGGCGCTTCTTCTTCGACCGGGAGAGGTCGGGGGAAGACAAAGAGAGGTGCTAGAGGTAGGAAGGCTGCTGCGCCTTCCTTGCCGCCACCCCAGCTGATTCTCCCGACCATAGGAGTGCTCCGTCTCAGGTGGACCCGTCTGACTTGGACCCGTCTCAGACTCCGATCATCGAGCCTTCGTCCCATGAGACTCCGGTCCCAGAGTCTTCGTCCCAGGAGACTCCGGTCCCAAAGTCTTCATCCCAGGAGACTCCGATCCCAGAGTATTCGTCCCACGTGACTCCGGAGGCTAGTGGCCATGCTGGTGGTGGTGAGGACAACTCGTCTGAGGACACCTATAGCGAGAGCGAGCTGGTTGAGGAGGGCAAGATGGTCTACCAGCGTGGTTGTACAAAGCTCCCGCCCGTGCCGACGACCCGCTATCAGAGGTGGTTGATTGAGCCTAATGCGGAGAAGTAAGTGCATTTACTCTTTTTTAACCTTTTGCCTTCATGTTTCTTCACATTAATATCTAATGTGTTGGCCTTGTCATACTGCAGGGGTTGGAAACACGAGCGTGGTGTCCGCAGGCCCAACCAGGTCCTTGGTGTGCTTCTCCGGCACCACTTCCCGGGGAAGGTCCAGTTGCCCGGTGAGGGTGAGGTTCCAAAGGTAGCACTGACCTGGGAGCTGTACGTGACTTCCCTGGCCCCACCGGAGGAGAGCGTCGATGGTGTCTTGTGCGAGACGGTGGCCAACATTGTGATGCGTCGGTTTTGGGTAATTTCTTCTTTACAAAATTAAAAATCAACATCACCTAGTGATTGTACTAATCAGTTTTGTCTTGTTTGATTGCAGACCTTCTACAGGTGTCTTCAGGAACACGAGGCGGACGCGACTATTGTTCTCGTAGCCGAGTGCAAGCGCCTACTTCAGAACTTACGGCACGAGGCTCGGGTGCAGGCAATTCGAGACTACTACGCCTCGACTAACATTAACAGGGCCAAGAAGAAGTGCTGCACAAATTATCTGAGTAAGGAGAAGTACATGAAGGTAATTGCCTATTCTTAAGGCCTTGTACTTAGTTTCCTTGATTTGATTCGTAGGCATAGCGCTGAAATTTCTCTTGTCTAACTTAGGTGCCCCCGAGATGGTGTGCGGAATAGGATGGACTGTTGGGAGGCATTGGTGGATGAGTGGTGCTCTCCCAAATGGCTAGCCGACCACAACAAGGCCAAGGATAAGCATGCCCAAAAGCAAGGTGTGCCACACCATCAAGGGAGCTCCAACCCGTTTAAGTACGGGGATCACTGGGTATGTTGTTTGCTTCATGATTCATGCAACTTCATTCTTCATGCTAGCTTGAGCCCTTAACTAATATTTTGTTCCTCTCTTGGAGGCGCGAGAAAACAAGAAGGAGGTGCCACCGCTGTTCGACCTCTATGCCATGGCCCATACTGCCATGTACAAGAAGGCCAAGGCATTCTCTGAGGATGACCTCGATCATCCAGAGAGCTTCAGCAACATCTCCTCCCACAACAAACTCATGAGGTATAGATATCAGGGGAAGGCGAGGAAAGGGGAGGACTTCAACCCGAGCCAGAGTCCTTTTGATCCAGAGCTCGTGATGATATCTGGTGGCGGGAGGCCCCATGGCTCGATAGCCATTCGGGATGGACTGATACGTTGTCCTATAATTCTCCTGGAGATCAAGAAGCGCCAGACGAGCTCCGAACCTAAGATAAGGCCTCGTCCACGGCCAATGGAGCTCGTCATCGAGGCTAGTGCCCAGGAGCTTCTGGTGGAGGCAAACAGGCAGGCGGCGCAGAGGGAGAGGGACATGGAGGAGAGGACGGCTAGGCTATTGGAGGAGGAGAGGAACTAGAACGACGCGTCTCATCGGGCCATATACGAGCTCCTCGTGGTAAGTTTCTCCTGCATATTAGCCAAATCATGCACATAATGTTCGTTTATTACTAACTAATATGACTGACTCGTGAAAACAAAATGTGCAGACCATGTGCCAGAACAATGGTCAGACCCCTCCGTCGATGCCCGAGATTGGTATAGCACCCACGGTGAGTTTCATTTGAATGGTCATTAGTTACTAGTATTCACATTTGAGTTGCATCATGCTAAGGAGACATTGCAAATGATCTTTGGTGCAGCATGCCTCCTGACAAGCATCGACCGATCCTTCTGCGTCTGCCGCAACCCCAACCGGTCCTGCTCCGTCTCACCCTGGCGCAAACCCGACCGGTACTTCACCTCCGTGATGATGGTAAGTTTTCTGAAGTGTTTTGCTTAACAAATGCATACTTAGCTTAAGAAATGACCAATTTAGCTTCAAAATGACCTATACTTAGCTTCTTTAGTTCATTTATGACATACTAAGCATACTTAGGTAAAAAATGGCATGATAACCTTGGTTTAGCTCCAAAATGACATAGACTTAGCTTATTTCCCCCCAAAATGACAAAATAACCTTACCTACTTCCAAAATGACCGATTATAACTAGGATAGCTCTAAAATGACCTACACTTGCCATTTTGTCCTCCAAAATGAGTAAATATGATTAGTTATCTCAAAAATGGCATAACTACCTAGGTTAGCTCCAAAATGACCTATACTGAGCTTCTTCAGTTCATTTATGACATACTTAGCATACTTAGGTAAAAAATGGCATGATAACCTTGGTTTAGTTCCAAAATGACATAGACTTAGCTTATTTTCCTCGAAAATGACATAAGAACCTTACGAAGCTCCAAAATGACCTATTTACCTAGCTTAGCTCTAAAATGACCTACACTTACCATTTTTACCTAGCTTAGCTAAAAAATGGCATTTTCACGTACCTTGGTTAGAAGAAGAAGAAGATAAAGAAGAGGAGAGGAGAAAAAGAAAGAGAAGAAAAATTATTCCTCTTCTTCTTCTTCTTCTTCTTCTAGCTATTCTTCTTCTTCTTCTTCTAACTTTCTTCTTTCCCAATTTGTAGATTTGCTTTATATGAGGAAGTGTGCATTGATGGAGTCTACTCTTCTCCTTGTGCTTCCTTTTTGTTTTGATTGTGTACGATGAACTTTGTTGTTGGATATGTTGTTGGAAACTTGTTGGATATGTTGTTGGAAACTAGCTGTTGGATATGTGTTGGTAACTTGTTGTTGGATTTGTGTTGGTATGCTTGTTGAAAGTATTTTGAAATGTGTATATATATGTATGAAATTCTGTGAAATTGAATGAATTTAAGAAAAAACAGAAAAAACAGGGGCTATACAGGTTATTTGCTGTCTGCTGACAGACGGCAAAGAGCTTTGCCATCAGCCAGAAGATGGCAAAGCTGCCACGTGATAGCTACCTGTGCAACCTGGGGTGGCACTAGGCTGGCCTATGTGTTTTCTTTGCCGTCAGCTGATAGATGGCAAAAAACTTTGCATCTTTGCCGTCTGCCTGCTAACGGCAAAGAATCCACGTAGGCCGGCAAAGAAACCGTTGCTTTGTCGTCCGCTGGCAGACGACAAAGAACATTGCATCTTTGCCGTCTGCCAGCAGACGACAAAGCAAACCGTTAACCCCTTAACGGACATAAGCTACCACGTGTGTCGTCCACGGTCTTTGTCGTCTGCTGGCAGATGACAAAGACCTAAGCATCTTTTCCGTCTGCCAGCAGACGGCAAGGCGCCCTTTACCATAGTTGATTCAGCCAGACGGTTGGCCGCCTGCTGGCAGACGGCAAAGCCTTTGCCGTCCGCCATGCATGCCTTTGCCATCCGCTATGGTGGACGACAAAGTTGCTGATTCCTGTAGTGATTTACACCGAAACAAAGGGACCTTCAAACCAAGTCTATAGTCAAGTTCCCATATCTCCTCTATGTAACCATATCGTACCCTGCTTTGGTTGACACTCAAAGGGACTTTCAAAGCGAACACCACTGCTGTGTTTTATACTCTTTTTATCTTGGACGATCATGTAAAATGTATTCCCATTTATATCGTACCCTTTGAAACTAAATATAGTCGAAGATGGTAACTTGGAAAACAAGTACATGTCATCTGCAACAGTGTCGTCATGCAGGAGACGTTTCTGCAACCAACTGGCCAAAGTGACCGTTTGTTCATGTGTAATCCAGTCGTCAGACTGCTCCGGGTGTTTGGAGCGTAGAATATTCTTGTGTCGCTCGATATACGGAGCCACCAAGGCAGAACTTTGTAGAACTGTGTAGTGTGCTTGTGCCAAAGAATGCTCGTCCTGGCATATTAGTGAATTCTTTCCTAATGTGCCTTTTCCATCCAGTCTACCCTCATGTCGCGATTAAGGAACACCAATCGGCTTAATGTCAGGAATAAAGTCAACACAAAACTCAATGACCACCTTTGTTTCATGGCCCTTGGAGATGTTTTCTCCTGGCCCAGCACGATTGTGAACATACTTCTTTAAGACTCCCATGAACCTCTCAAAGGGGAACATATTGTGTAGAAATACAGGACCAAGAATGGCAATCTCCTCGACTAGGTGAACTAGGACGTGCGTCATGATATTGAAGAAGGATGGTGGGAACAACAACTCGAAACTGACAAGACATTGCACCAAATCATTCTCTAACCTCGGTAGAATTTCTGGATCGATTACCTTATGAGAGTTTGCTTTCAGGAATGTACATATATTCACAATGGCTAATCGAAAGTTTTCCGGTAGAAGTCCCCTCAATGCAACCGGAAGCAGTTGCGTCATAATCATGTGGCACTCATGAGACTTTATGTTTTGGAACATTTTCTCCGCCATATTTATTAATCCCTTTATATTCGACGAGAAGCTAGACGAGACCTTCATACTTAGCACGCATTTGAAGAAGGTTTCCTTCTCTTCTTTGGTAAGAGCGTAGCTGGCATGATCCTGAAACTGCTTTGGATCCATGCCATGTTCTTCATGCATACGTTGCTAGTCCTCCCATGCCTCTAGTGTATCTTTTGTCTTCCCATACACGCCCAAGAAGCCTAGCAGGTTCATGCAAAGATTCTTCATCACGTGCATCACGTCGATTGCAGAGCGGACCTCTATGTCTTTCCAATAGGGTAGGTCCCAAAATATAGATTTCTTCTTCCACATGGGTGCGCGTTTGTCAGCGTCATTTGGAACAGATTGTCCGCCAGGATCCTTTCCAAAGATTACTTTTAAATCCTTGACCATATCAAGCATATCATCACCAGTACGATGGTGAGGCTTCTTCCCGTGATCTGCCTCACCTTTGAAATTCTTGCCTTTCTTTCTTACGGGATGCCTGCTCTGAAGAAATCGACGATGCCCCAGGTACACATTCTTCTTACATTTATCCAAATATATACTATCGTTATCATCTAAACATTGCGTGCATGCGTGGTATCCCTTGTTTGTATGTCCTGAAAGGTTACTGAGAGCAAGACAATCATTGATGGTTACAAACAGCAACGCATGTAGGTCAAATTCCTCCCGTTCTTTCGCATCCCACGCAAGTACACCTTTTCCATTCCATAGCGGTAAAAGTTTTTCAGCTAATGGCCTTAGGTACACATCAATGTCATTGCCAGGTTGCTTGGGGCCTTGGATGAGCACTGGCATCTTAATGAGCTTCCACTTCATACACAACCAAGGAGGAAGGTTATAGATACAGGCCATGTGCTCTGATTGCTGTTTTGCTACCCAAAAAGATTAATGCCATCTGCACTTAAACCAAACCATACGTTCCTTGCATCCTTTGCAAAGTCCTTCCACTTTCTCTCATTTTTTGTCCACTGTGATCCGTCAGCGGGTATTCTCAACTTCCCGTCTTCCTTACGGTCTTCGTTGTGCCTTCGCATCAACTTGGCATGCTCTTTGTTTTGGAACAAAAGTTTCAATGTGGTATTATAGGAGCATATCACATCACCTTGGCAGGAATCTTCTTCCTGGGGCGCTCGCCCTCAACATCACCAGGGTCATCGTGGCCGATCTTATAGCGCAATGCAACATACCGGGCATGCATTCATATCCTCGTACTCACAGCGGTAGAGGATGCAGTCATTAGGGCATGCATGTATCTTCTCCGCCTCTAATCCTAGAGGGCAGACAACCTTATTTGCTTCGTGCGTACTGTCGGGCAATTCATTGTCCTTTGGTAGATTCTTCTTTAACATTATCAGCAACTTTTCAAATGCCTTGTCAGATATACCATTCTCTGCCTTCCATTGCAGCAAATCCAGTGTGGTACCCAACTTTTTCTTGTCATCTTTGCAATTTGGGTAGAACCCTTTTTTGTGATCCTCTAACATGCGCTGCAACTTCATCTTCTCCTTATCACTTGCGCAATTTCTCTTTGCATCGACAATGGCCCGACCAAGATCATCAGCAGGGGCATCTTATGCCTCTTCTTCAGCTCCTTCCCGCATTGCCGGCTCAGCTTCTTCCCCATTGTTGTACCATCGTATTCGGGGAACCCATGGCTAGGATAGTTGTCGTCATCCTCTTCGTCTTCATTCTCTTCCATTAGGACCCCTCTTTTTCCATGCTTGGTCCAATAGTTATAGCCGCACATGAAACTGGACTCAAACAGGTGGACGTGAATGGTTCTTGAGTTAGAGTAATTTTGATCATTCTTACGACCAGCACATGAACAATACATAAAACTATCCTCCCGCTTGTTTGCCTCAGCCGCAACCAGAAAAGTATGCACGCCATTAAAGAACTGGGGAGAGCATCGGTCATCGGAAATCCATTGCTGGCTCATCTTCATTAGACAACACCGAAAAGATCAAATTAATACAAGTTCATACATAAAGTTCATACACACTTGTTCTTAGAAAACAACATACAAACTCTCTAGCTAAAGCATTTAAATGCAACAACAAATGCGATCAAGATTTCAACTAAGGCAACAATTGATCCAATAACATAGCGATACCAAGCCTCACTATCAATGGCATATTTTTTAAATTTTCTAATCTTCAAGCGCATTGCATACATCTTGATCTTGTGATCATCGACGACATCGGCAACATACAACTCCAGTTTCATCTTCTCTTCTTCAACTCTTTTCAAAAAAAATCAAATACTCGTTTTAGTTTTCAACTAAATTTAACTTCTTGACAAGAATATCTATGTCTGATGCGCATAAATTTCATAAACACGAAAAGCGACAAATAGTTATAAAAGAGAGTATATACCACATCCGAATCATAAACCGGACGAGGGCGGACGGGGACGTATATCAAAACGATCCCACAATGTATAACAAACAACCATATAGGTAAGAAAACTATACAAGTAACTATCTAAATCTTACAAACATGATTTTTTTGTAAAACGGATAAGAACAAGAGGCTCACCAAGGTGGTGCCGGCGACGGGACGGTCTGGGCGATCGAAGGTGGTTAGGACGGGGACGGGAAGGCACTAAGTAAACCACACCTACACATGCAAAGTAAGAAGTTAATTTGAGCTCAAATTGCATATAAATCAAATAAACTACCACATATAAATACTCCCAAGCTAAAACCCACAAATCACTATACTTATAGAGCATTGCAAGAGCTAATCTAGCAATGAGAGATGAAAGGACAAAGTTGCTAACCTTTGTGAACACTTGGATGGATGGGGTGCCTGCAAAACTTGACAAAGTTTGACAAAAATGCAGGTGAGCTCGAGCAAGGGGAAGACGAAGGAGATGAAGAAGGGGAAAAACAAGAAGGAGTGTGCTTGGGCTGGCCAAAGGGTTCATATAGGGACCTTTAGTCCCGGTTCGAGACACAAACCGGGACTAAAGGTGATCCTATAGTCCCGGTTCGTGGCACGAACTGGGACTAAAGGTTATCTCGGGCCCCAGGCTGACACCAGCTTGCCACCACCCCTTTAGTTCTGGTTCGTGTTACGAACCGGGACTAAACACTAGTAGAAAACGGGCCTTTATTCCTGGTTCGTAATGGCCTTTAGTCCCGGTTCAAGAACTGGGACTAAGGGCCTCCACTTTTAGTCCCGGTTGGATTACGAACCGGGACTAAAGGGTTTTTTTTCAAATTATTTTTTTGTTTTTATATTTTTTTTCTGGTTTACAAATCTTTGAATTATTTGACAATTTAATCTCTAATCACCCCTCCTCACTGCTCTTGAATTACTTGACAATTTAATCTCTAATCACCCCACATTCCAAATAATCCCAATCTAAAACCCACAAATCACTATACTTATAGAGCATTGCAAGAGCTAATCTACCAATAAGAGATGAAAGGACAAAGTTGCGTAACTTTGTGAACACTTGGATGGATGGGGTGCCTCCAAATCTTGACAAATTTTGACAAAAATGGAGGTGAGCTCGAGCAAGGGGAAGAAAAAAGGAGAGGAAGAAGGGGAAAAACAGGGAGGAGTGTGCTCGGGCTGGCCGAAGGGTTCATATAGGGGACCTTTAGTCCCGGTTCGAGACACAAACCGGGACTAAAGGCCTATAGTCCCGGTTCGTGGCACGAACTGGGACTAAAGCTTATCGTGGGGCCCCAGACTGACACCAGCTGGCCACCACCCCTTTTGTCCTGGTTCGTTTTATGAACCGGGACTAAACACTAGTAGAAAACGGGCCTTTAGTCCCGGTTCGTAAGGGCCTTTAGTCCCAGTTCTGGAATCGGGATTAAAGGGTTGGGACTAAAGGCCTCGACTTTTAGTCCCGGTTGGATTACGAACTAGGACTAAAGGGGCTCCGCGTGGCAGCTTTCTGGAGTGGGACCTTTAGTCCCAGTTGGTGTTACCAATCGGGACTAAAGGTTTTTTTTTTAATAATTTTTTTAATTTTTTTTCGATTTTTTAAATTTTTTTGAATTATTTTTTTCTGATTTACAAATCTTTGAATTATTTGATAATTTAATCTCTAATCACCCCTCCTCACTGCTCTTGAAAATTTTGACAATTTAATCTCAAATCACCCCGCATTCCAAATAATTCCAAGCTAAAACACACAAATCACTATACTTATAGAGCATTGCAAGAGCTAATCTAGCAATGAGAGATGAAAGGACAAAGTTGCTTACCTTTGTGAACACTTGGATGGATGGGGTGCCTCCAAATCTTGACAAATTTTGACAAAAATGGAGGTGAGCTCGAGCAAGGGAAGAACAAAGGAAAGGAAGAAGGGGAAAAACAGGGAGGAGTGTGTTCGGGCTGGCCGAAGGTTTCATATAGGGGACCTTTAGTCCCGGTTCGAGACACAAACCGGGACTAAAGGCCTATAGTCCCGGTTCGTGGCACGAACTGGGACTAAAGCTTATCGTGGGGCCCCAGACTGACACCAGCTGGCCACCACCCCTTTTGTCCTGGTTCGTTTTATGAACCGGGACTAAACACTAGTAGAAAACGGGCCTTTAGTCCCGGTTCGTAAGGGCCTTTAGTCCCAGTTCTGGAATCGGGATTAAAGGGTTGGGACTAAAGGCCTCGACTTTTAGTCCCGGTTGGATTACGAACTAGGACTAAAGGGGCTCCGCGTGGCAGCTTTCTGGAGTGGGACCTTTAGTCCCAGTTGGTGTTACCAATCGGGACTAAAGGTTTTTTTTTTAATAATTTTTTTAATTTTTTTTCGATTTTTTAAATTTTTTTGAATTATTTTTTTCTGATTTACAAATCTTTGAATTATTTGATAATTTAATCTCTAATCACCCCTCCTCACTGCTCTTGAAAATTTTGACAATTTAATCTCAAATCACCCCGCATTCCAAATAATTCCAAGCTAAAACACACAAATCACTATACTTATAGAGCATTGCAAGAGCTAATCTAGCAATGAGAGATGAAAGGACAAAGTTGCTTACCTTTGTGAACACTTGGATGGATGGGGTGCCTCCAAATCTTGACAAATTTTGACAAAAATGGAGGTGAGCTCGAGCAAGGGAAGAACAAAGGAAAGGAAGAAGGGGAAAAATAGGGAGGAGTGTGTTCGGGCTGGCCGAAGGTTTCATATAGGGGACCTTTAGTCCCGGTTCGAGACACAAACCGGGACTAAAGGTGAGCCTATAGTCCCGGTTCGTGGCACGAACCGGGAGTGAAGGTTATCGTGGGGCCCCAGGCTGACACCAGCTTGCCACCACCACTTTAGGCCCGGTTATCTAACATGTGCCTACGAGCAAAAAAAGTTAAATTTAAAACAGTTTTTAAACTCAAGTTATTCACAATCTATTGTTTGAAGGAAATTCGAAAAAATTTAAATTTATACCATTCAAATTTGAAAACTAATTTCACCAACCCCAATGCAAAAATAAATCACTCAAAAACATCAAATATCCTAAAAGATATAAGCAATTTAAAACAGAAACTAAAAACAGAAAACAAATAGAAAAAACAAAAAAGAAACTTTCAAAACCCTTTAGTCCCGGTTGGAGACACAAACCGGGACTAAAGCCCCAACCCCTTTAGTCCCGGTTGGTGTCTCCAACCGGGACTAAAGGCTTCACCTTTAGTTCCGGTTGGAGACTCCAACCGGGACTAAAGGGTATAGGCCCCTTTAGTCCCGGTTGGTGTCTCCAACCGGGACTAAAGGTCCCATTTGAACCGGGACTGATGCCCGACCGGCGTCCTAGCCGCTCGAACCGGGACTAATGCTCACATTAGTCCCGGTTCATAATGCAACCGGGACTAATGTGTAGATCGAGCTGTGCCGAAAGCCCTGTTTTCTACTAGTGAAAGATCCAGAATGAACCGGGACTAATGATGCCCGTCCCGAACCGGGACTAATGGTCATATTAGTGTCAGTTCAAAACCAGACCGGGACTAATGCTATGGAGAAAAGTCCTGTTTTCTACTAGTGGAAATGATGGTGGAAGTTGGAAAAAAAAGAGGGCCAATGGCAGGATATTGTTAGAGCTAAATATTTGAAAAAGTCCACAGTTGTTGTGGTTAAACAGAAGGCCCATGATTCCCCTTGTTGGAAATCCCTGATGAAAATCAAGGATTGTTACATGGCTGGTAGAGGTGGGCAAGTGAATAAAGGGAATGTAGCTAGACTCTGGATGGATGATCTGGGGGATAAATCTCTTCTAAAACATAGATACCCTAACCTGTTTGATATATGTGTGGATCAAAATTGTACCGTAGACAACTTAAAGAATATGAATCATGTTTCTTCTTTTAGAAGAAGGTTGTTTGCGGATTTGATACGGCAGTGGGATGATTTGAAAAAATATGTGTTAATTCTTATGCAACGTGATTCTGGTGATGAGATTTACTGGAAACTACATGGTTCTAGAGAATATACGACGAAAACGATGTATAGATGGCTTGAAAAAGATCTTGCTGGCTCTAGTTTCAAATGGATTTGGGGGGCAAAGATACCTCTTAAGTCACAAATCCATATATGGCAGGTTTGTTAGGATGCTATACTGACCAGAGATAATATGGAAAAAAGACTTTGGCAAGGGTGCCCCGTTGTACCTTTTGTGATCAGCAGGAAACAACCCAACATCTACTTTTCGTATGCCCTATTTCCAGGGTAGTGTGGAGAACAGTTGGAGCTATGCTCGGGACTGTCCAAATTCTCTGCGGCAATACTATGTCTGGATGTATACATTGCCGCCGGGCTTTGAGAAGTTCTACACAACTAGCCTGGCAGCGATATGCCGGGCCATTTGTCTAGCTCAAAACCGTGCAAATTTTGAACGAAAATGGATCAACACTCCTTTTGAAGTTGTGTTTACATCTTGTGCTTTTTACAAAAGTTGGGCAGGTCTACAGAAACCCGGGATGACGGAGGTGGTGAAAAAGGGTGCAGAGATGCTAAAGGATAATGCATCGCAAATGATGCTGTTGTGTGGCCCGCCGATGCATAACAGAGATGACCACAACGACGAATAAAAGATCTGAGAAGAGGGTGGCGAGGATGTTTTCTTGCTTTCAGGAAGCATGATCAGGGTGTTCTGGAACCTTTGATTTATCGTCTTTTGGTGCTGGGCGAAGGGAGATGTGCTCTGTGGTAGTCTTTTTGGTTGTTTTTTTCTGGTCTGTACTGGTATGTTTGCGAGGACTATGGTTGCGATACTTTGTGGTCTTAGGTAGGTTGTAGTGCAGGTTTAGGGTGATGCTCGGGTTTTCGCCCCATGATCTGTGTTCCTGATGACAGGCGCAGATAGTGGGTTTCCGAGCATTGCTCCGAGCTCGCTTCTTTCCTTTCCCTAGCCTTTTTGTCTATGGTTCGAGAACTTTGTAGTTCCGTTATGAAAGTAATGGAAAGGGGAGAAGCCCGGTTCGAAATAAAAGAAGGAGGTGAGCGCTGCGACGCGTCTCGAAGGCATCGATGCTAACGAATCCCGTCGGGAGGAGAAAACTGCCTATGGCCTCCTGCCAAGTATGTGCAGGGATCCAGCCGCCAACTCCAAGTGATATCCAGGAAGTAACAACGAGACTCATAAACACATAGGCGCGGTCGTAGAAATTTCAGAGGCTACATGATATGGGCATGGTGGTTGACTTGGTAGCTGCTATATATATGCTTACATTTCTTTGACGTGGGCATATGGGCATGATCTGGAAACAGGAGCCCTGACCTCAGTGATATCCACTCCCCTCTGCTCCTGTTCCCAACCCTGGCCATCCCCTTTGAAGTCTCTTGCATGCTCCCGCCTCGGTTCCAACAATTTACAAGGTGTGAAGGCTCGCGGGAAAGCCTTATCAGTCTCACCTCACATTTTCGTGATTGACTCCATATTCCATAATCCTTATGACGGAACAGTTTCAATGGTACTAGCCTCCATCGCAAAATTGATGACTATTACGTTGCTTGAGGACAGATGGGTGGCGGAGGCAAGTCTGGTATTTTTCCAGCCTATGTAAACCAGTTAAATCAAGAGTAGAGGTTTGTGTTATGGTAGTACGACCGTAGCTAAGATAAACTACTTTACTTTTTTTGTGGTAAAGAATGTACCGTCTCCGTTTTTATTTACTCCACATAATAGATTTGGTCAAAGTCATGTTTTGTAAACTTTGACGAAGTTTATAGACAAAAATATTAACATATATAATAACAAATCAATATCATTAGATTCGTTATTGAATGTACTTTCACATCATATAGATTGTTATGGTAACTATTTATACTCGTTTCTACAAATTTGGTCAAACTTTATGAGGTTTCACTTCAGTCAACTCCAATATGCAGTAAATAAAAATAGAGGGATTATTAGTTAAAGCTATCATCTTTGCAATTCTGCGGTGTGCAAGGTCAGTTTTCAAGCTTCCCAACCATACATGCAAAGGGGCCTTAATTACGTCAATGTTTCATTTATATTGGGGAAATGATAACCAGTAAAAACATATGCATAGTCTTGGTGGAAAGTATGCATTTCAAGAAAACGAGAAGGCGTGGGTTTTAAAGATCTGGAATGTTTTAATCCGGTTATGTTATCTCTACTTATACTAATTTGACACTCTCAAGAAATTTCCACGTTAATTCGAAAATATGATCCGTTTACCTGGTGGACCGAATTATTACGGTGTAGATTAACCCGTGCTATCTATTTTTTGCTATCTTTTTCCTTTTTGCAGGGAACACTCATAAAAAGAACAAGCTGCCCGTATCAATACATGTAGATCAATCCCGAGGCTAGGAACAAAAAAGCTGCACATATCTTCTTTTTTGAGCAACAACTGCACGTATCTTTAAAAACACAATTTAGCATCCCCTATATGCACTCTTTCACGTTTGGACTCTATATGGGCTCCAGGCTCAATCCAGATCAATGCCGTGGCTAGAGAAAACTATTTCCATGGCCAATAAAAAATATAAAAAAGAGATCCATTCACTTACGACAGCTAGATTTATTTTGAGTTGACGATGGAAATATTTAAAGTGGGTGAGATTATTAATTCAATAACGTAGAAAACTGGCAAATTATGTACAATATATCTTTTTTTTCCGGCAACTAGGAGTATCATTTTCCTACAATTATTTTAACCATTGTGAAAAGTAGATGGACCCGTGCACATAACATTCATTCGTACCGTCTAAAAAATTGTTACGAACCATCTATTTGTATTAAAAATCCACCATGATTTTTCCTTAAAGAAAGCCACGACGATTTAGTTCTTAAAGCTCTAAACGGCCAACAAAATTCCTGGCTAAAAAGAAAGAGAAAACCAGTCTTTATAATACTGCTTCCCTTGGCGCAGTTGTTCCTAATAATGATCCCCAGCTTTGAGTTGTTCTTAGTCAAGATGCCCAACTTTGAGTTCCCCTCAAGCATCGGCGCCTCGATCATGATGTGATGCACTCGAGAAGTACATCCGGACAACTCACAGGAGAAGTTGCTCACCGGCAGTGTAGGTGCCCATCTTGACTTGCTCCTTCTGGCTGTTATTCACTGGCATGTCGAGACCGTTCGTCATTGTCGCCTTGCGAAGGCCGGTGTCGGGCTGCCCTTCTGGTGTTTTTGTACAACAACGCGTCGTTCTGGAAGAGCAACCTCACACGAAGGTAGATATCTTCTCACTCATCTGAAAATATTATATCTTATTAGGGTTTGCTCATCGATGCATCCATCATATATTAATTGAAGGAGTGTCATAACGTCCGAACGTTCCTATTATAGGAACAAATACGAACGAATCCTACTAACGTTAATCTGGCATGTCTTCTTCTTATCATGCGCCTGGCTGCATTCAGCCCGCCTTTGCGCATGCATGCAAATTAAATAAAAAAAACTGACGATGTTAGAAAAAGATTCTTCATATCCGAAAAATTCAAAATGTTTTATCTCTCAAACCAAAAATCCGATTAAGAATCTCTTTTCATCACTAAATTCGTCGCGACGAAATCTTCGAAACTAAATCCCATGTTGATATGTTTCGATAATATTTTTTGGTCGGAAGTTACCATACCTGTAGTAATAACTTATCATGGTGTTTACACTAAAGTTATCGGGGTTGTTTCAACTACTCCCTTTTTTCGCCTGGGGCAAAAAGTTACCGTGATGTTTGTAAGTAAATTATCATTTCTACAATACTGCCTACCATCGGTGACGTGCCTCGGCCGTGAGGTGAGGTCCATGTGCCAATATGTCATGACTCTCTTATAAACGAAACTTTGCGGGTTGTGCCAATCCAGACCCATTTAGGCGTGTGTCGGGTCGTGTCGCATCCGGGTCGGCCTGTTGACCACCTATAACCAGGTCTGTGATGCGTAAAAATACCATGCTATTTATGCAAAACTTATCGGATGTATGTTATTCATCTACTTATTTTCTCTGTGTCAAAAGTTACCACGATGTTTGTATGTTGGTTATCAGGTCTGCAATAAAAATTACCATATTACTTACACAAAGAATTATTGCAGCTATGTATTTCAAACAAAAAATTCACTTAGTGAAAGTTACTGTGGTGTTTGTCCATGAGTTAGCAGCTCTGATGTGCCTATATTATCGTGCTATTTACACAGAAGTTGTCGGATATTTCACCAACTCCCCCCTCCCCCCACCCCTGTCGCCAAAGTTACCAGATTGGGGTACATAAGTTATCAGGTCTACGACGTGTGAGTTACCATGCTATTCACACAGAAGTTATCGAGGAAATATTTCATCAACTCCCCCTCCCCCCACCCCCCCACCCCCCGCACCCTCGTCGCCAAAGTTACAAGCACCGGGGTGCATAAGTGATCAGGTATGCGATGTGTGAGTTACCATGATATTCACACAAAAGTTACCGAGGAATATTTTATCAACCCCTCCCGCCCCAATGCCAAAGTTATCATGACCGAGGTACATAAGTTATCAGGTCTGCGATGTGTGAATTACCATGCTATTCAGGTAAAAGTTACCAGGAGGATATTTCATGAACAACCCCTACCCACCCTTTCCCGGCGCCGAAGTTACTAGGACCGGCGAAACAGAGAAGTAATCGATAAAATCTCCGTTCCTCGACCCCAAGTCCACTTGTTGGTTTACCTATTTCAAACACGTAACGCAAGTATACAAAACTATAACAAAGTTAATTAGCATGCATGAAAAGTTTATCCAAAAACGAGAGGATAACATGTATAGGAAAGTAGATTTTATTATCACGATTGAGTGCACTTAAAAAGTAGGATTACCTTTAATCCAACCAACAATCATGTTAGAGTGTTCGGGAGAAATATCAACCTATCTTTATCACGTGAATGATACCCTAGAGAAATGCAAAACAAAACTATATGAATAATTGTTTTTGCATACGCTACTTTACTTGCATTGAAAAGGTTGGTTTCTCTAGAAATGGACACTAAAGCAATTTACGTGAGGTGGTTAACAGGACTCTACTTAGTTCCTTAACTGTTCAAATTCTAGCTACCGCACACACATCAGATTTTTTTTTTGATTTCTGACAGGAATCTGTAGCAAGGTACAAAAAGCATGTAACATATCCCTAATCACAAAACTGCGCTAGCTAAGGTGGTTACGGGAGAGAGAGCCCAACCTACAGTGGTATGGAGGGAGTAACACCGCCAAATGTGTGAATATTAGAAGATAGTTAGTGTGCGTCAATGTTCAAAGCTATATATGCCCAAATAGACCTAAGCAACACTTTAGACGATTGCACATGCTTCTGAACCGAGGCAAACAAAATGTATGCTTAAGGTGACCATTCATGACCGAAATGGTTTTCTGATTTCCATTTCCTTTTGTCTTTTTATATTATGGGAATAGAAACAGTATAAAGATTTGTCAGAATGCTATATCTTTTGAGCCAATTTAGTTTGCCCACGTAACCATAACTCATTCATACAAATACATTCCCATAAGAATCTGAGTTCATCAAATCTTTTAGATTTGGATTGTATGTCCAATTAGTGCAGTTGTACACGTCACATTTCTATGTTATATTAATACGGGATTATAAGATAATATTTAGTAACTAGCCCGTGTGAACACACGGGCCCACGACTACTGTAAGTAATGTCTCGCCTACTCTCTAAACAAGTTTCTCTTCATGCTCAACAGTCCAGATTCTCTGAATCAAGTTATTTCAGCAGTCCTTATAGTTTCATCAGCAAGGGCACCACTAAGTTTCTACCAAGAGAAATAAATTAAACATTGCACTTTGGGTACTGTATAACAAAACCAAAACGAAAACAGGACAAGAACAAAAATCCATGTGATTTCCCATCTTCGAATAAATACAAAGGAACACGTATTTGTATCCGAAGTGCACAAGGAGGCGAAACTGGCTAGGATTTATTTTATTTTATTTGCTGAAAGCCGACACTACACAGGCAACACTAACTTCAGAGTAACGCTAAAGCATGTGTAGCAGTACTTGAAAAAGGATATTTACTTAACATGTGCAGCCTCCCTCCACCGCGGTTCATGACATCGTCAAGTCACCGAGCGGATGCAGAGAGTTGGTTCATGTTCGCGCCACTGCCGTGGAAAACGTCATTAAGAATCACTGAGCATGTGCAAAGGGTTAGCTCCAGCAAACGGCTCTGTCGTGAGGACTCCCACTATAGGAAGAGAGGTAGAGATGTTTCCCTAACGCAGGTTATGCACGATAACCACTAGACAAAGCCGCGTGGCCACTTTAGCCGTCTAGAGACAATGCGGTCCGCCCGGGGACGCTCATTGGGGTTGCTTAGCAGGGCGCCATAGCGGTCAATTCCACCCGGATTACATCTTGAGTTACAACTACTAATTACTTTTAGAAAATAAAATTAACCCAGGTGCATGAGCAGCGGGGAATGTTCATGTTGCTAGTATTCCTTACGAGATATCTCATATTCTCAAGTTAACTTGAAGTATACCACCTTGCATTATTGTCGCTCTAGCAATTGTGTACAGGAGAAGTACATTGAAAAGACCTGTGAAGCATGGAGATGGTACCCTTGCTTGGCGGTGGTATATATTTAGGGATTGTTACTAATTCATGTTGAGGTGAAGATAAACCTTTATCGTGGATTAATGCATGAGATATTTCAAATTAAACGTCTTCAAAAGTAACAGCCTTATATGGTGCATGTGACGAGTTTTTAATCAAATTGGTTGATACTTGTCCATATATTGTACTCACTCCGTCCGGTTTATTAGACTCTCTCTTATTGTGGGTTAAAGTTTGACCATAAATTAAACTACTCCCTCCCTTCCCTTATACAAACCACTACTCCCTCCGTAACGGTGTATGAGTCATCTTACTTTTTGCACCGCAACCAAGGTGAAGAAGAAAACGAGAGAATTTAATGTTTATTTGCTAATTAATAAGATTGCATGCAATGAGCTGACCACCGCATGTTGTATTAGGTAGTTTCGAGTCATTAAAAACATACACGTCCCACGTCTTTTATTGGTAGATTTTTTTTATTCATGTCAAAAAACAAGAAACGAGATGTAAGGTATTGCATCATGCGTAAGTGTTTTGAGATTATTTGGTTTTCGTAAGCTGACTTATGCACCGGGACGGAAGTAGTATGAAAAATACATTTTACATTTATATAAGGCCACCAACTGTAATCGAGGCAAAAATTAATGATGTTTTCTCGTACTAGCAACTTGTTAAATACTTGCATGCATGTAGTCATAATGACACTTAACTAGTTAATTTCTTCTCATTTTTTCCTTGCATCCATGGGTCATATTAATGATCCCGATAAATGAACAAAATAGTTGGCTTGCAATGCAGTCATTAAATATTACAGTGATACCTATAACCTGAGTTTGTGGCTTTATATATGGAATAGAGGGAGTGATAAAATGTAAATTATATTTCACAAAAAATATACCATGTAAAAACTCTTTCAAATACAAATCGAGCAATATACTTTTGTAGCATACAGTTTATATTTTTTGTTAACCGTATGGATGGTCAAAATCTGACTCAAAATACGAGGGCCCAGTAAAACTGGATGAAGGATGACAACCCACAAGTATGGTGTATCATTTGTAGCCTTTTTTGATAAGAGTGTCAAACCTAATGAGGAGCTAATTATAAAATTAGTATTCTACGAAGTTCTATCGACCACCGATGCAACCCTACACACGCTAACACTTATTTTACCTAGAACAAGAATAAAACTACTTTGCGAGAAGAAAACTAGAAGTACTTAGTAGGTGCAATCAGATAGTTTCGCAAGATAATAAATACCAAATAAATAAAGGTTAGGGTCTATTTAGATAAAGATTAATTAAGTTAGTTTTTAGTAAAAATCTTTCTATAACACAAGAGAAATATTTATCCCTAGACAATTAATAATTAGACCGTTAATCATTATTGCAAATTTATATGAGGAAGAGACATGGGCTAACAAACTTTTTGTACTTGGATCTTATGCACTTATGATTGAAACTCTAGCAAACATACACAACTAATAAAGATCACTATGGTAAAACCCAACCATAGCATTAAGTAACAAGTCCTCTTACTCCCGTATGCAACAACGCCCTTACTCGAATTTGTTTTTCGTCATTGAGCAACCCACTATAAGCGAATTATGAATGTATTGCCACATCTTACAGAGATAACCCAACACGCTTGCGCGACACAGAGAGAACCATTAGATAGAACGAAAATAAAAAATAAAAATCAAACGAATCACGATCATCAATCAACCCATATGACAAAAATGATCTACTCAAACATCATAGGATAGTCACATCATTGGATAATAATATATAGTATTAAGCACCATGTTTTAAGTAGATATTACAGTGTGGAAAAGAGGTGTTACACCGCTGCATGGAGCAGGAGAGAGTTGGTGGTGAAGGGGACGAAATTGTTGGTGTAGATTGCCATCACGAGAGAGGGGGAGAGAGTCACCCTCCTTCTTCTTTATTGGTCTCCCCCTATATGGGAGGAGAGTTTGCCCTCTGGCCCATGTCTGCCATGACTCCCGGAGGGAAGGAGCCCTTCCGAGACCCTATATTGGTCTCTGTTTCTCTTCTGTTCGTGTCTTGCTTTCTCGCACTTCACCATTTCTTAAATATCCGGAGATCCGTAACTCCGGTTGGGCTGAAATTTTGAGGGTTTTTTTGTTTGAAAATTATCTTTCCTCGGTGAAATAAGGGCTCCAACCGACTTACGAGGGAATCACAGGAAAACATGGCGCACCCATACCCCCTGTGCGCGCCGGGTTTCCTTGGGACCACCTTGGTGAAAAAAGGGCTCCAACCGACTTGCGAGGGTGTTGATTTTTCTTCTAAAAAATCACATATATTCAAATATAATTTTGGGTAATTTTTTATTGTATTTGGATATTAATATCTGAATACCTAATAAATATAATATGAAAGCACATGTCATGATGGATCTAACAATATTAATTTGCGTTGTGAGTGTTAATATACTTTTTTGTATATACTTGGTCAAACTTGAGAGAGTTTGACTTCAGACAAAAATAACAAATGGCGTAAAAAGAAACATATGGAGTAAGATTGATACCTTTTTATATTTACAATCTTTTGGATGTATTATTCATAAATTGGAACTAGTGCCAGGAGCATGGGGTGCCAGTATGACATTGTATCAAAGATAAATTATAAATAGATAAATTTTCTTTTTGTGGGGTAGTAGGAGTTTATCCAATTAACAATAAATCACGGCTGAATGGTGGGGGAGTGCTTGAAATGAGAGCGCAACATGGGTCATGTTGCAACAGTGTGTCCTAGCTAAACATCGAGAAGTGTTTGCAATGTGAGCACAACATATGTGATGTTGCCAACCCCCAAAGACAACACTGGTCCTGTTGCAAAATCTTGTGCGCAAGAAGGGTCATGTTGCAAACATTGTCACAGGTAAATGGTTGAGAAGTGTTTGCAATGCAAGCCCAACACAAGTGGTGGTTCGAACACCCCAAAACAACATGGGCCGGGTGTTCACATTTACAAGCATGGATGTGATGCTACAAGGACAAGCACCACAACTGCTTCAAGTGGGGCTCTCCATTGTGGTCGGAGATCCCGCATCATTGAAAAGACTAGTCAGTGTTGCTACAAGACGGAAAGGGACCCTGCAAGTTCGGGCGTCGCCAATGCTGCAAAGTGACGCTGCAAGCCATGAAGGGATACCACGAGTTCAATCTCGTTGTGGTGCAATGTGACTGTAACAGCAGACACCACCACCATAACCTTGGGAGGGATATTGCAATACTGGTGCCATCACATTGCAAATTCGGATGGAACACTGCTAGGACAGGTCCCATCATTGCTACAATTGGGATGAGATGCTGCAAAACTGGGAACCACCCCTACAAAGCTGAATTGTGATGCTGCCAAGCCAAACCACCTTATGTTGCAAAGCAACAACTCTTCAACGATTGACGATGGCAACTCATAAAAAAAAACTTTGCATGTGTATGTTTGAATGTTGCAAAGGACGCATGTTGTGTGGAGTTTGGACATGGAATCCAGTTTTCTCACCGGTGCTTGTTCCGACTGCGTGAGGGAAGGCACTGCCCAGCCATGTTGCCGTTTGCACCGGAGGTGGTCAAGAAGAAATGCAGAAGACGCATGCTTGTGGGGGGCACGCACATGAAAGAGTTACTCTACATGGTTGTGGAGTTGCTACACGTGACTAGTCCTAGGGGGCCACGAACCCACATGTAACGAGATGCTTGTAAGCGCTTTTGGACTTCAGCACTGAAAAGAAGAAATAAACGGATTGACCGAATGTATCATATCTCCACTTAATAAACAATAAAGCACATACCGTTTTTGGTCATCCGTTATGCCATTTTCGCAAATAAACTCTTTGGTTTTCTATAAATTAACCCGTACAATAAGTTTATACCATGGCCGAACATTTTTTTGTCATTCTATCAGAAAAAACCCTGACGTTTTATATAGTCAACCCGTCCCAATATTTAAGTTAGCCGAAATGTTTGGGTTAATCAATCTGTATTTTATGTAAAATAAAATTATCCATATTTTTTTAACCGTAACACCGATTTTAACATGTTATATACGAAACTTTATTAAAAAATGTGTAGAATCCAAATATAATGCATGGTCCGTTTTTCTTTCGAACCGTTGGCGATCCGAATTGCAAATAAACACCCATTAAAACCAGATTGTGAGAAAAAAGAATATCAAGAACCACGTATGCACACCTATTAAAAACCTCGCGGGAAAAAACAACATATTTCACATCTTATTCCCAGCGAGTGTCCCATTAAAACCAGATTGTGAGAAAAAAGAATATAGAGAACCACCTATGCACACTTGTTAAAAACCCCGCGGGAAAAAACAACATATTTCACATCTTATTCCCAGCGAGTGTGCCTGAATGTACGTGTGGGGGAGAAAGAGCGAGAGAGCGAGAGAGAGACATTATGACTGACCATTCAAACGTATTTTCCTTGTGTGAGCACTGAGGCCACTATCGGCAACGACATGTGAAACCAAAATACATGCGCCAATTAAGGTCTTGAGACATGGTTATTAGGTTAAGAGCGTGCGTTATTTTCTCTCCCATTGCAACACACAGGATCTTTTGCTAGTGGCTTACAAAGCGACCTCATGGCTCAATCATATGGCTAGCAAACCGGATTAAATTTGGTTATTATCAGCGGGCTGATTCGTAGCACAGGCCTTCCTTAATGTCTAATTGCATTCAATTTCTCAAAGCATGGCCAATAGTATAGGCAAGTTTTGGCTATATGATGTTGTCATGCCATATATAGTCATCACTTATAATCACTCATACAATAAAATTTGCTATAAGAGTAGATATAAGACTATTAAATTTTTTCACCATCTCTCTATCTCTTTTTTCATATATATTTTATCTTCCTAGGAGTACGCATATATTATTGATCATGTAGAGAAAACAGTACTTGCTCTCAGGCTTCATCATGGAAGCAAATTGACCGCATGAAGCGGGAACCTTTTTAAGGATGATGCAAACCTTTTATGACCGGCCCGGCGGAGCTGCATACGGTGAGCGGCGCTGGCGAGCTGCTGTGGCGAGCGGCCCCGGCGAGCTGTGGTGATTCTGTTTTTCCTGTTTGTGCGTACGCTCGGAAGGGAGTAGATGACTTGGTCGCGGCAATCTCGCCATGAGTCATGATGAAATACTAAAAATTGCCATGAGTCATGAATTAAATTTGTGGTGGTTAATTACTAAAATTTATCAAGGTCGATTAATTAAAATTTTCATTACAAGTTGTTCAAATAAAATGATAGCTTTAAATCTATAAGAAAAAATAAGATGAGACATGTCGTGGCAACTTTATTGAAAATACTATGGCAACTTAAGGGTAAACATCATGACAACTTTTGACCCCCAAAAAATGTCGTCAAAACATATCAATGTGGTACCTAGTTTTAAATATCTCGTCGAGACGGATTTAATGAGAAGAACATGTTTTAATTACATTTTTTAAGAGATAACACATTTTTATGTTCAACAGGCCAAAAAAAAATCCACTAATGCCATATGTTTGGTGTAGTCAGATGGATGTTTATGAAGTCGTGTGGACTATGTTGACCCGTGCCAGATGTGTGGAATTGACCATTTAGAATTTTTTTATCCAAGATGCACACAAAGTAATTTGAGAAAAGTGCGACGACGCATCACAGAACAAAACCACTAAAATTGAGTAAATGACTTGGCATACATACTATCTAAAAAACATGGTACACAATGCTGAGTGCTGCTTTATTTGCAGCCAAAGAAAAGAGTACTGCTTTATTTGCTAGGGATACCGCGACTTTTCCATGGCACCTAGGCGCGCTTAGCAGTAAGGGGCCGCGTTGAACACGCGGAAGTTGACCGGCACCACCGAGGAGTACCTGAAGACGAGGGGCGAGCACCTCACCACGGGCTGCTTCAGGACGCACATCCCCTCGTCCACCTCCACCTTGCCGGCATCCAGTGGCACTGCGCTGTCCTCAAGGCCACCGCACCACACGCGCACGTCCTTCATCAGGAACGAGCACGACGTCCCGATCGTCACCTCGTACTCCCGCTGCCTGCCCACGACCTTCCCCGTCTTGTGTACCGCGATTGTTATGTTGGACTTGCCGCAGGATCCTTCGGCATCACCTGCACACATATACACAGTATAAATAGACGAGATTAACTGCTTAAGATTGATCTCGATGGATCAATATAGCAGCACTACTATGCATATGGTATGGAGGAGACGAGCCTGCGCGCAGGTGGCAAAGAAGGGAAGCCAGGAGGAAGACGAGAGGTGCAATGTTCTTAGTTTCCATGGTGGAATTCTACTTTTTTTTGTTCCTGTATGTATATACTTATCTACAAAATGGTATATATAGCGCTGATCATAACAGATCACAAGAAATAGTTTATTAAATCCATATTCTTTATTTGGTTCATTGATTTAATTCCTACTTAACTTATATATTGACTTGCTCGGGTACTAATGTATTGCTATAGAATATAATTGGGTAATAATATTATACTAAATGGTGATAAAAAAAGTATGAATATCTAATTTCAGATGTCCTAAACATAGAGCTGTGGCCGGGTGGCAAAGAAGGGTAGCAAGGAGGAAGACGAGAGCTGCCATAGTCTTGGTTTCCATGGTGGAGTTCTACTTATTTATTCTTGTATACTTTTTCTTTCGAACCGAGTTTTTTCTTCTTTTTTCTTGTACGCAGTATGCTACACACTTGTATATATAGCGCTAGTCTTAACAGGTCACAAAAAAAGGTTTTTAAATCCAAAGTCTGTATTTGTGTCATTGAGTTAATTCCTACTGAACTTATACATTGACTTGTTCGGCTACTAACGTACTGCCATAAAATTTAATTGGGAAATACTAAATGGTGATCACATGGGAAAATGCATGGTTATATATATAACATGAACCGGAAGTCCATAACTCATAATGGGCACTATCCACTGATTTCCTACTTCAGTTCTAGGACAATGTCCGTGCGTTCCTACGAGTGGCATGCAAGTAAATAAATTAAATAGATGATTAAGAATCATGTCTGAAGTCCTCTGAATATATATCCACTTTTATAAATTTGTCTAGTAAAGGCTATGTGATGACTATACATCAATCTTTTTGCACCTACCATGTATGCGGTCTTGTTCTTCATCCCTTTCATCTTCCTTCTCCCACTCTCGTAACCCGCACCAGATGCCAGCTTAACTCCCCCCACCCACCCACACACCACGCATGAGTCACCCCGCCATGCCCATGCAGGCTCCTTCATATCTCGGCCCTGATTATCTGTGACAATGCAAGTGTGCGCTGCTGGATAGGAACATACATTATTATTGAGCTATTTTTTGGAAATATGATAATGCATTGCACAAGCAAGACATGTAAATTTAGTTGATTTTTAGGGCCGTTTTTTTAAGGCTACACATATTATCCATACAAAAACTTCTGAAAATTTTAGATTTGAACTAACCAGCCCTAAACAAAACTGAATAAAAACATCAAAACCTAAGTCTTTCATTTATAGGCAATCGATGTTGATTGAGCTCAATTGAGAATTTAGTGAGGTGGCCTGCTTGGAATGAAAAATGGTTCAGATAATTGATTTTTGACTCAAATAACACCTAAAGTTAAGTTGTACATAATTCAGGACCTACCAGAATCTAGTACATGCCTCATTACATATGTCTATGCCTGAAACTTGATACAAAATCGAAATTGACGGTCATATGCTAACAAATCCGAATCCGTATAATGCGAAGTATGAATATGTAATTCCAGATATCCTACCATAGAACATAAACTGATTTGCACAGAAGCATACAAAACATATTATTTGATTACTTCATCTAAATGTTTTTGATAACATGAAGGTGCAGACCTTTGCTTCATCTAAATGTTTTTGAACTAGGATTTGTAGTTTGTGGTAGAAGCAAAGTGAAAATCAGAGAACAGTCAAGCGAAAACAACTTTCAACATGATGTCATATGCTTTAGCACAAATCAATACACATAGCACATCCTTTTACTAAAATAATTATTTAATCCCGAATATACAGAGGAGCAGAAACGAATTCCAATGAACCCTTTTTCTTAGGCACGAGGAATGACTTCATGAAGAGATAAAAAATAATAAGATGAATACAACTCGGCGGTGGATTACACTAGATGATTTGATTATGAAGAATAAAACAAATCATCTCACTCACATGCAGAACTTCAAGATTGTGACCAATACCACAATTGGTGTCGTCCTTCCTCCTGCTCATTATATTATCTGAAGCAGATTAAATTTATTATTTTCCCATGCGAAACTATGTATCATGTAATCAGGTAAACCAAGGAAGAAATTTTCGAAGGTAAAGAAGCCAAAGCCGGCTGCGCCCTGAAGCAACGACGAGGCGGCGTCCTCCATAGACTTGGCATCCATGGCGTGGCATTGGCTGCAGGGCCCAAGAACCTTCAGCTCAACGCTAACAAAACTTTCAGCTTGATGTATCGCCTTATATCAGCGAGCGCCTTCTCAGCATCCCGGTGAACTTCCATGCACGTCGCCAAGCACCTATCAGAGGAAGACAACTTCCTGTCGTAGCCGGGGGAGGTGTCGAGGACAAGGCATTGCAGCGAGGGTGCCGCCCTTTTGAGGATGTGGCATGACAACTTCCTGTCGTTGCCTTCCTCAGGTTCCCAAGGCCACCAGGACAGAATTCTGGGAGCTCATGCCTGGATTGACATGAATTTTCATCCGGTTCCCCATAAATATGGTACTTTTACCACCCAAAACCATCTTCCATGTGCACACATGAATGCATCTCTAGGATTAATTTGTTATTTGTAAGGAGTTAAAACTGATGCTTCTATCAGTTTTATTTCGATCTAGTCTGTACCAACATCAAGATTGTCACCGTTCGTAATGGCCAAGTAAGCAAGCTGTTGAAGTATATATCGGTAAGATGCACGTGTGGCAATTTAAATATATGCGACACGTCATGGAGGAGATGATTGAGAAACACTTACGCGCAAGATCAAAGTCTCCAAGGAAACACAAGCATCAAGAAAACAAGCCAGAGAAAGGAAGTCATAGCATGTGGAAAATTCGCCCCATTCACCAAGGCAGATAACAAGTTGCTTGAGGTGCTTAAATGTATTGGTCATTGCCGGAGCCTTCAACTTCTGAAAATAACAAGCATCATCATAATAAAATTGTTTATATTTTATATGATTCTAACATACACTACTTGAAAAAGGCTTATCCCCAATATATCTACTAGTGGCGCATCACGATGGTGGTGCGCCGCTGCTATATAGCAGTAGCTGTGGCACACCAGAATCAGGTGCGTCATTGCTATTTTTTTACTAATGGCGCATCACATGAGCAGTGCGCCATTGTGACAAAAAAAATAGCAATGGCGCACCACAGCTAGGTACGTCACTACTACGCCATAGTAGTGACGCACCTAGCTGTGGTGCGCCATTGCTATGTCTGGTGGGGGTGTGCCTGCGTGTGTGAGACGTTAGTAATGGTGCACCCTCCCTGGTGCGCCATTGCTAGGGTAGCAATGGCGCACCAGGGAGGGTGCGCCATTACTAACGTCTCACACACACACCCGTGTGTTATGTGTTCTAGTTGTTAGGAAAATGAACAAACATGAATTTTAAATTTTTTTGCAAAAGGCCGCCGTGTTTCGGTAAAATGGCCGTAACTTTTGCATACGACCTCGATGAAGAAGTTTTTTATATGAAAAATCATCTACTCGAAAAGTTACATCCAAATTCAATGGGCTACGTCCGTTATCGATTTTCTAGAATCCTCAAAAACCTAACAGAAAAAAAGTTACGATGCTTTTAAGATCTGGAGGCAATTTTTTTTCGAAAAAATGCAAAAACGAAATAAATTAGCAATGGCGCACTAGTGCATGGTGCGCCACTGCTATTTTCCCGCCTTCAAAATTCAAAAAAATACAAAAATAAAAAACAAGTTAGCAATGGCGCACCTTATGAATAATGCGCCACTACTATTTTCCCGCCTTCACAATTCAAAAAAAATAGCAATGGAGCACCAGTTCAAGGGAGACAGAGGAAAAAGATAGGAAGAAATACTAGTGATCTTTGTCAATCAATCATATACATATGCTGAAAGAAACATATAGCGATATCAATTATTTTATGTCAACAAGGATTTTTATCAGGGCCGTCTCCAGAATTTCGGGGCCCCAGTGCGAAATGGAAATTGGGGCCCTAAAATTTCTAGAATACACATATTTTATAAATAATAAATAAAGTCAAACACTACATAAGGGCTTGTCAATATACTAAAACAAAAAAAGCGTGAACCTGGATTTTAAACGAGCAACTACTTCGGGAATCTTGGTGGACAAATTCATTATTATAAATTAATTGATGAATTGGTGCATATGCGCACATGTACTCACTAATATAATTATTTCATCACAAATTATAGTCTAAAATAGGGATTCGGTTTGAGCGCACCTGGTGGACAGATCGGTGATGCTCTCACCTTGGTATTGGCCACCGGCTGTTTCTACTTCTGTTTTTTAGAACACACAAAAGTTTAGTGATCCATTATGCTAAGCTTGAGAATATGAAGGAGTATTTAGAGGATGGTGTTATACCGGGAAAAACTAGCAGTACGTCATAACTCATAACTGGACGGCCCCCTATTTGCAAATAAATAAATGAATAAAATGGACGCCCTGCACTGTCGAAACTGCACTAACAAACTCTCGAAGAAACCTGTCAGATTGAGTAACCCAAATGTCCATACACCATGACCACTGTAATAGCAGAAGAGAGGACCAGAGCCGTGCGTGGAACCCAATTATTCCCAAAACCGAAAAGCTGTACAATTTCAGTGAATAGAAGCCATCCAACAGATCAAAAGCACGAGGTATATCAAGTTTGACCATCGGAGAAATCACCTTCTTGTGATTCAGTGATCGGACGGCTTGCATCGAGAAATTCTTATTGCGAGCAGGGCTATGGGTTGTGCCTCCGGGAAGTAAGAAAGAGATCAAACGAGACAAGGTGCTTGCCTCTGGCTCCATGCGGCGGCGCCACACTTTCCATCAGTTTGTCTCCGAAAGATCGATCGATCGAGAGGTTGTGTGGATCCGGACTCGAGAAAGGCTCGTTCGAGAGAGCCATGGGTCTGTGCTAGCTGTGAAAAACGGCCCAAAATAAAAAAATATAAACTAGACAATGGCCAAAAATCGAGCCCTCCCTGGAACTTGAGGCCCTGTGCGGTCGCACCGCCCACACAGGCCCATGGACGGCCCTGATTTTTATGTCAACAAGGATAGAAGCTGGCATGTACTCGTTTCTGTGTATGGTCATCGCCGCTGGCCGCGGCTCCGGCAGCTGCCAATAGCAAGGGGAGTTTTTACGGATCTCCATGCCACGCCGACGAAGAACTTCTTTAGGTGAGTAAAGGCATGTACAATGGTTGATAAGGCAATCTTATCTTAACCCTTGCATGTAACTTACAGATGAAAAGAAAATAATTTTATAATGAGTTATTTCTAAGCCTTATTTAAAAAAATTAGTTATTCTTAAAAACGTGATGAGACATGTTGCGCTAAGAGATCAGCTCTTAAACAAGAGAATACATAAATTATCTTATGATTTATGTCTTCTCCACCTTAGCATTTATCCTACATGATATTCTTAAAATAACACAATTATACATGTCCTAACGGGGCCATATGTATGGATCAATGGATTAGTTGGTTTGTTGCTTGCGTATAACTACTAACTAACGAACTGAGATATTTTAGTCCTAGGGTTTCCAGGTAAGAAGCATTTGCGTCGAGGCTCCCCTTCCATGCAGAGTACTGGAACCGTGGATCTGGAAGCAGCGCTTTTCGGATCTGAATTTCGTTTATTCGAAAAGATGGCAAAGCACCCAAGTGCCTCAATTTCCTGTTATCCTGTCCGTTGAAGCACGTCAAGATTCATGGGTTGTTCTGACGAGCCATACACAATTTGTATGTCGGATAAACGAGGGCGCGTTATTCAAAGAGCAGCAACGGAATGTTTGACTGCGGCTAGGACAATTCGCTTATTTTGGGTAGATTAATGTTATAGCTTTTCCCAAAGAGCAAAATGATTCACGGGGTGAGAGGTCTTGTCAACATTGTTATTTTATCAAACAGTAGACTCCCAATCTCCTCTCAAGGAGCAGCAAATGCAGCGGTGAATAGTTAGATTGAAACATCACAGCACAGTGTGTGTGCCGTTGTATTTTTTTTAGAAAAAAAGTGTTACCTCCTGCCTTTGCATCAGCATGATGTATACAGCCATTTTATTAAAAGTATTAAAACAAAAAGTCTGTAGATCCAAACACGCTTCAAAAGAACGAAGTTAAAAAATTATAAAAAAGGACATATGCCACAACCGGCTAGAATAGACCTAGATGCCTAACCATCTATTCTATTAGTAGACTGCCATCCAAACCGGTTGAATATATCCTGCGCTACCATCTTTCATCGGACACACCCAGTAACCAAAGGCTCCTTGGTCTCCGTAGGAGTGAGTAACGACCACGTACGGATCAATGTCGACGCCTGTGTAGTACCTGCAAGAAATGTATATGTGTTGTCCTGTTAAAAACCAAATCATTTCTGCAATTCCATATAGCCCATAATAATTATTTTTTTTGAAAAGGAGGATCGCAGCCCCCGGCCTCTGCATCAATCGATACATGCAGCCATCTTATTAAAAAGAACAGAACAAAGTGCCAGGTCTATACCGCATCGTACCGGTAGTACAAAGTAGATTAAATATGAAATACAAATCCAGCTGCCACAGTCGGCGGTATGTAACAATAGACTATGATGCCTACACACCTAGCCTATTATTAGCACGCCATCCAAACCGGTTGAAGATAACCCGTGCGACCATCTCCGACCGGTTGCACCCAATATTCATATGCTCCCTGAAGTCCACAAGACTAAGTAATGACCACATACGGATCCAAGTTGTTGCTCTGAAGATGACCTGCAAAAAGTTATTGAAATTCTTTTCATTAAAGATCATGTCATTCCTGGTGTTCCATATAGCCCAGAGTAAAGCACAAATCCCAATTCTGATACGTTGCGCTATTGTAACGTCTATTCCACTGAGTCACGTTGTAAACAGCGAATTTATACTTGTGGGTGGGTTTATATTAAATGCTATATGAATTGTTCACCATAATAATGTTGCCAGAGGACAATCAAGAAAGAGGTGTTGTATCGTCTCATTCTGATCACAAAAACAACAATTAATTTTGCCTCCCCATCTTCGTTTTGCCAAGTTGTCTTTGGTTAATTTCACTCCTTTGTGTATGAACCACATAAAAAAATTAATCCTAAGGGGAACCTTAATTTTCCAAATGTGAAGGGATCTTGACAGTGGTCCAGTATTTATCAATTCGTTGTAAAAAGACTTTACCGAAAATACACCATTCCCCAGTAAAGTCCAACAAATACTGTCTGGCTGTCCTGAAAGTTGCACTTGCATCAATCTCCTAACCAGATGTAACCATGCAGTCCAGCGTGCTCCCACTAAAGCTCGTCTGAATTGCATATTCAAGGGTACCGATTGTAAAACCCTGGACACTAAATCATCTTTAGGTTGCGCGATGTTATATAATGAAGGGTATTGAGTTGTTAATGGCGAATCCCCAAGCCAAGTGTCTTCCCAAAATCTTGTTGAGGTGCCATTACCCAGTACGAACTTCACCCTTCTAAAAAAGGTTTCTTTCATCTTCATTATCCACTTCCAGAAAGATGAGTCACTTGGTCTAGCTGTAACCTGAGCTAGTGTTTTGGAATGCAGATATTTGTTCTTCAACAATTGTACCCACATTCCACCAGTCTCCGTGGACAGCCTATATAACCATTTTCTAAGGAGGCATTTATTTTTCACATCTAAATTTTCGAGACCAAGGCCCCCTTGGTCCTTTGGTCTGCATATAATATCCCATCGCTCTAGTCTATATTTCTTCCTAGCCTCATCACTTTGCCAGAAGAAACGAGATCTATTAAAGTCTAATCTTTTGCGTACCCCTACAGACACTTCAAAGAAAGACAGCAGAAACATCGGCAGGCTTGTTAATACTGAGTTTATTAAGACTAGCCTCCCTTCATATGACATAAGCTTACCCTTCCAGCAACCTAGTTTCTTTTCAAATCTTTCCTCAACACATTTCCATTCCTTATTCGTCAATCTTCTATGATGAATAGGAATTCCAAGATAACTAAATGGTAGTGATCCCACCTCACATCCAAATAGCTGCCTGTAAGTGTCTTGCTCATCCTTTGCCTTTCCAAAGCAAAATATTTCGCTTTTGTTGAAATTTATTTTTAGCCCTGAAAGTTGTTCAAATAAGCATAGGACTAGCTTCATATTCTTTGCTTTTGCCATATCATGTTCCATGAAAATTATCGTGTCATCTGCATATTGTAGTATGGACACCTCCCCCTCGACCAAGTGAGGTACGAGTCCTCCTACATGCCCCTGTTCTTTAGCTCTCCCAATGAGTATTGCCAACATGTCTGCTACCATGTTGAACAATAACGGAGACATAGAATCACCCTGCCTCAATCCCTTGTGTGTTTGAAAGAAGTGCCCTATGTCATCATTAACTGTGATCCCCACACTGCCTTTCTTAATGAAAGTGTCCACTTGATCCCGCCATTTATCATTGAACCCTTTTATTCATAAAGCCTGTTGTAAAAACAACCATTTAACTTTATCATATGCCTTTTCGAAATCCACCTTAAAGACAACCCCATCAAGTTTCTTCGTGTGTATCTCGTGCAGAGTTTCATGGAGGACAACAACCCCCTCTAATATGTGTCGTCCAGGCATAAACTGTATTTGTGTTGGTTGGACTACCGAATGAGCTATCTTTGAGAGTCTATTCGTGCCCACCTTTGTGAATATTTGGAAACTAACATTGAGCAAACATATCGGTCTAAATTGCTCAATGCGTACAACCTCCGCCTTCTTTGGCAACAACGTGATAGTTCCAAGGTTTAGGTGGAAAAGCTGTAGATGGCCATTAAATAAATCATTGAACATAGGCAAAAGATCGCCCTTAATGATATGCCAGCATTTTTTATAAAATTGTGCCGGAAACCCATCCGGTCCTGGTGCCTTGTTTTGTTTCATTTGCGATACAGCCTCAAACACCTCCTTCTCTATGAATGGAGCTGATAGCACATCATTTTCTTCAAAACTAATGTGAGGAATATCATGCGTAGTGTTTTCATTTAGAGAGACAAAATTCTCCTCTCGTGCCCCAAATAGCCTCTTATAGTATTCTGAAATATAAGTTTTTAAGTTCTCGTGGTCTACAATTGTGCCTTCATCTTGCTCTAATTGAAAAAAAAATCTTTCGATCTTGGCATTCGCAATCATGTGAAAGAATTGTGTGTTATCGTCACCCTGAACTACCTTCTTCACCTTAGCTCGAAGTGCCAATTTCAACTCTTCCTCTCTCAGAAGCTGTTGCAATTTCTTCTCCATCTCAGTTTTCACATTTCTACCCGACCAACTAAGGAGATTAGTTTCAGCCTTCACATCTAACTACTCAATTAATCTAATAAGCTTCTCTTTTTCTACTTTGTATAACCCGCTCTGATTCTTCACCCATCCTCTCAAGAACTGGCGCAAGTGTCGGGCTATAAGATCCATGAATCCTTCTCTCTCGAACCATCCTAGTTCAAACGAGAAAATATTTCTATTCCCCATGTGATTGGCCTCCACTGTGTCAACCAATAGAGGTGTATGGTCAGTTATGGCCCCGTTGTAGAGCATGTACTGTAACCAGCGGGTACTTCTGTTTCCACTCTATGCTGGCCAGTACCCTATCCAACTTCTCATATGTTGGAATCGACAGTGAGTTTGCCCATGTGAACTGCCTACCAGTAAGCTCGATTTCTCTCAAATCAAGGCTCTCAATTACCATGTTAAACATTGTTGACCATCTTCCCTCGAAGTTGTCATTATTTTTTTCACTTTGTCAGCGAATGATATTGAAATCCCCCCAACCATAACGGGTAATATCTCATCTCCGCAAATTCCGACTAAATCTGCGAGAAAATCTGATTTAACTCAGGTTGCGCCGCCCCATATACGGCCACTAGAGCCCACCGAAATCTGGCAATTTTTGACTTCACTCGAAATTTGACGGAAAACTCTCCATATACCACATTCATCACCTCTAATGTTTCGCACTTCACCCCAAGTAAGATCCCACCAAATCTACCCCTGAGTGGCAAACAGTGCCAATCAAAATCTACACCTCCAAATAGATTATTAAGAAATGATGATGTGAAATTATCCCTACCTGTTTCTTGTAATGCCATGAAATCGAGCTTATGTTCTATTGATGCTTCTCTAAGAAATCTTGTTTTAGCCAACTCCGCTAGACCTTTGCCATTCCAAAAGATTCCTTTGATATGTCATCATGGAATTTTTTTCTTATGTTTCACTCTTGCACTTCTCCGTACTGCTGACACAGGGTATACCTTTCTTTTCCAAGTTCTTTTTTGCTTATCCTGTGCCACTGTTATGTTACTTTGAGAAGGCATTTCATGAGAATGACAACCGTCAATCGAAAAGGCCATATACCCCTCCGACTCTATGTCATCCTCATCTTCCTGGTCTCCCCCTATGTTAAGCATTCCTTCACACAAACTTTGTAATTGTGTTCCTCCTAACCCATTAATGTCTGACTCATTCATTTAGCAATGTTAGTATCGACTCCGTTTAGCCATGTACCAAACAATACATCAATACTATCCGGAGGGTCAATATGAAAGGTTAATCGAACAGTTTGCCATAATAGTTTTGCTAGCGGGCATTGGAAAAAAAGGTGTTTGATTGTTTCCTGACTACTACAAAAGCAACATCTAGTATTGCCTGGCCAGTTGTGTTTAGTTAAATTGTCCTTGGTAAGAATCATCTTTTTGTGGACAACCACATAAAAACTTTGATTCTCAAAGAAACCTTAACTTTCCAAACATGTTTGGACTTTGGTACCTCCGTTGTGTCTATTTGATCTAGGTACATGGATTTGACTGTAAAGACCCCTGTTTTTGTGAGTTTCCACGTAATCGTATCAGGCTCATCCGAAAACTGTATCTCCATAAGGCGTCTAATTAAGTGCAGCCACTCAGTCCAACGATTTCCTATCAGTGATCGCCAGAGCTAAAAGCTAATTAAAAAATCTGACCAATAGTGCTGGTACTGCCTACCATGAACAGTGCGACTCGACCTAAGCCTAGCCTCGTTTAACCATTCCCTAGACCTGCTAATCAGACCGCAGTACAGGACGAGGTACAGATCTCGAGTCGCTGGCCTTTGCACACACGGTCGTTTGATAGCAGGGTGCCGGGGCATCCGGGTGCTGAAAATCTACTATCCTTTACTAAGCTATATGAAGAGAATCTCATGTTTGTGGATCTGGTTCTAGTACATCTGTCCAGTGGCATGGGCCCTCGGAGGGATCATTACGTCGCAACTGGAAGACGTCAAAAAACGATAGTCGGTCCTGGTTTTGATGGAACAGTCCATGAGTTCCTCCAACAGAACTTGGGATTTGAATAGGGGATTATAGGTGCTACTATTGCAGTGCTCATCGCCTTCTGTGTCATCTTCTTTTCTATTTACACGCTTTCCATCAAGTTGCTTAATTTCCAGAGAAGATAACTGCTCCCTATGAGATAGGATGAGATCCGGGCTGGTGCCAATACCATAGTAATTTGGTTCTTGGGGGATGCAAAAACTACGTGGATGAAGCACCGATGATGCTGGTACTTCCTGCCTTAGGAAAAGAGAAAAAACGGTTGGTAATATGAGAATATATAGGTTTCTACAAGTCGAGAGTGAGATGAGTACCCCGCAAAAAAAAAAGAAAACAAGAGCAAGATGAGTAGAAATTGCACAGAGCGTACATCCTCTTTATTTCCCATGGACGAACACAGGAAATATTAATGTTTGATTTTTCCTATTATGAAATACTCCTTCCGTCTCAAAATAAATGCCTCAAGCTTAATATAAATTTGTATTAGAGTTAGTACAAAATTGAGACAGTTATTTTGGGACAGAGGGAGTAGTAGTAACGGTACCATGGTACAACAACTTTGATTCTCTGGAGTAACTGTTAAAGATATGTCGGTTAATTTTTTTCAAGTGTATATGTAGTTACAAATGCTCCGTATTTTATTTTATCTTGAAAAGCAATACTCCGTATTACGGTCTATGACACCTGTTGAATACTTTCAACCGAGTTCTCACCTATGAATATTAAGAATAACACTGTTTCATATGGTACTTCGCAACATGCTCCCTTAGAGAGGCAATCAATCATATGTAGACATTATTTAATATAATACTATTGTAGTTACCAAAAGGACAAATTATTTGTGTACAACCTTCATGTGCACCTAGATAAACCATGATATAAAAGGTAGATGCAGCGGGATGGAGGAAACACGACACTATACCACCTGCGGTTGTTGCAAAATTGAAGAGCGGAAGGAAGACAGACATAGCAGGGTGATTACCATGTTTCTGATCTCGCTTTGGATGGGATCAAAGACCAATAGCATCCCGTGCGATTGGGAGACATGGGGAACTTGTTGCATGCCTTCTTTGTGTAGCATGGGGATCATTAGCCATCGTAGTTCTATTCTAAGCTGAAGGTAGCCTGTAGCTCTGGCTATGGATGTGCATGAGTTCATTGTATTCGGTCGAACCATGTTACGGGACCATGGGCGGACCCACTGTAATGAACCGGATTTGATAAAATCCAAGTCTCTCTGCTTACCGTGCTATCCCTGGATCGAAGCTAGCACACACAGTAACAAGAATGATTATCAGGAAGATGTACATCATTTTAATACAACGATAAATCCAGAGTTAAGGAAAATACATACAATTGGCACAGGGCCTGTTGAGCGTAGACCATAACCCTATCGTTTCTTAATCTATAGAGCGTAGACCATAACCCTATAGTTTTCATCATATTGCTTGAGTTTATCCCTCTACATCATGTCATCTTACCTAATGCGTTACTCTATTCTTCATGAACTTAATACTCTAGATGCAGGCAGGAGTCGGTCAATGTGTGGAGTAATAGTAGTAGATGCAGAATTGTTTTGGTCTACTTGACACGGACTTGATGCCTATATACATAATCATTGACTTAGATATCTTCATAATTAATCGTTTTTCTAACAATTGCTCGACAGTAATCTGTTCACCCACCGTAATACTTGCCATCACGAGGGAAGCCTGTAGTGAAACCTATGGCCCCCGGGTCTATTTTCCATCTTATACTTTCAGATCTAAAACCAAAAATACAAAAAATACTTTACTACATTAGTTTTACCTTTTGTTTTACTTTCTGTTCAATCAATCTATCCTATCTATCTCTATCAGATTTCATCATTGCAAATAACCGTGAAGGGATTGACAACCCCTTTATAGCGTTGGGTGCAAGAGTTTGATTCTTTGTGTAGGTACATCTATTGGAGACTTGCTTGTATCTCCTACTGGATTGATACACTAGACGAATGTGTGTCTGTAGTCCCGGTCGAGATGGGCCTTTAGTACCGGTTCCCCAATAGGTACTAAAAGGTCGAGACTAAAGGTCCAGACCTTTAGTACCGGTTGGCCCACGGACCGGTACTAAAGGCCCACCACGTGGCTGCCTGCGTGGGCTGGTGGTGGAGGACCTTTAGTACCGGTTGGTGATACCAACTGGTACTAAGTGTTCTATTTTTTTTGTTTTAGCTTTTAGGTTTTAATTTTCCTCTTTATTTTTTGTGTTTTCCATTCATTTCAAATATACTTTACGGTGCTACATACCGTAAACAGTACACAAGTTGATGCATATATATATATGTGTAATATAATATATAATATCTCATACACAGTATATATACAAATGGAATTACACATCCATATATATTCCGGACTTATAAATTAAGGCCCAAAACCCAGCCGGGACTAGCTAGCTAGTGCTCCGCATCAAATCTCAGTTTTGTACTACTGATTGGTTGGCATTATTGAGGCGGCGGTAAGGAATAATAGTGCACTCCGTTTACATCAATGACACGTCGAAGAAGAAATGCCGCAAATTCCTCTTGAAGTGCTACAAAGCGTTTCTGTGGTGAGAGCTTCGACATCATCTACCAAACTTCGAGTTGTCTTTCACATGCTCTTCTGCGACGTATACGACATTCGGTCTTCATGCGAATGTTCTCGCAGGGAAAGTATCCACGTAAATTTGTCCCCTGCGGCCGCCTCGCGCACTTTGCAATAGAATAGAATTCAGTAAGATAATTAATAATCAAGCATGATAATGGTATTGAAACTAAAATTAAAGAGATGCGCAGACCTAGTAGTACTACTTAATTACCTGGATCCTTTTGCACTTCAACTTCGGTTTCCATTGACGACCGTGATGGTTTTCTTCTATGATCTTTTTTCAAACAATACGCGGCAAAGAAAAAGAACGAAAGAGTTATTATAATTACTTTTGATATCAGGAAATAATAAAAGAAACCGATGTCGATAAAGATTGAAATTACTGGTCTATCATAAAATACAAGTCCAGGTATGATTGTTCTAGTGTATCTAGTGAGTCGTACACTTGAACAAGTCCATCCGCGAGGATAATATTTAGGAGGATATAGTGGTCTCTGCGCAGAAATTTATATAATTAAGCAGGCATGCATATAACTCATCAATTACACTTGGCAGCGAGCTAGTAAGCAAAAATAGAATTTATAGTATACAAGAGAGTAAACACTCACCCCATATTATAAGGAAATATTATAGTAGATTTGGTATTCATTGGTGCCTCTAGATATTTTTCCAAGAGCTCTTTTGTGTCCTTGACATAATATTTTACCACATGACCAAGAACGGTATTTGGGTCGATGAACCCAATGTCATCGATTCCCTCTTGTTTCAATTTCCACATCTTCAATCTGCATAATAGCGTAGAAAAGAACATATATAGTGAGGATAAGGCAATGAACGATATCTGAGCTAGAGACTTAAATTATTGAATATATAAATCACTTACAGACAATAGCAACTGATGAGAGATTTGTCGATAGAGTCCATGTGGTGTAACTGGAAAAGTTCTGAGAATTCAAGACATTTCACATCCATTGAAGTAATTCTCTTTCGTTACTTTGACCATGACCGTCGTCTCCCCTCGCTTTGCTTCACGCAGGAACCAGTCATGCAACTGTCGCATCGCAGTTGGTAGTTCCTTGTACTTCTCGGGTGTGACAAGTGGTTTTTTGGTGGCATATTTCATTGCGTACTCAGCTTCACCGTACCCGCGAATTTCCTCGGTGCCAAGGATTTGGCCAAGAGTGGGACCTGCAGCCTCTACTTGTTCGAGGTCGATGTAGGGTAACGCAGCAGAAAACAAAAAATTTCCGACCTACGCACCAGCCTAGGACCACTATGAAGACTGCATACAAGGTTCGATCTTTTCGTTACCGACTCGTACCGCAACGGAAGTAGAGTCGATGACGATCGGCGGTGCAGATCCCCGCAGCTAGGATGTACAACCTCCCAACCGCGAGGATGTATACCCTCGTCTGCCCCGTGGACAGCCCTCCGGGAGGCGGTCTCACAGTCCCCCGGACGGTATCGCGGACAGCCCTTCGGGAGGACCTCCGAAGCTCGGACTGTCACTCGAACAGCCCTTCGGGAGGACCTCCAAAACTCGGACGGTCACATTGACAGCCCTTTGGGAGGCACTCTCGAACTAAGACCGAAACTACAATCTCTCTACAGAGTTGCACACATACGGTGTCATCTATCCGGCAAGGCTTCGCCGTCCAGAACTAGTTCCTGCCGGAACCCAGACAGCCTTTCGGCTCTACGAAACTATTTCGTTGGGAGGTAGAGAGAGAGAGCTTGCAAAGAAAACCATGTGTATGAGAGCACAAGGATGAAGAAATGGCAGCCCACATCTCCTCTATTTATAGGAAAACCAAGGGGTAGGGTGGTTTTACAATAAAACCCAAAATGCACATAAAGTAGTCCAAAAAGCACTTTCACTATTCACGGCGACATTTTTCAGCGTCCGCTCGAACTGAAAATATTTATGTGGGCTTAGAACAATTCTAGTACCCCACTAAAATAATTTTCAATGTGATCCGGAACAATTCCGGAATAGTGATTTTCATCTGCGAAAAGCATCTGAAGCAGTTCCGGCAGCTCCGGAACATTTCCGGTTATTCTTCCGGAAAATTCCTAGAAGTTTCTAGAATAATTCTGGCACCCTCCAAGAATTATCAGGCATGTGCCGAAACCAATTTGACTTAATGGTATCCCTTGCAACAACTTTTCAGTTTCACCGAAACTGTTCCGGTGACCTGTCTATGGAACTTTTCCACTGTCTGAAACTTTTCCGGTGTCCGAAACTTTTCGGTGATTTTCTCTAAGACTCCCTGTCTAGTATTCAACAGATAGATGACCCTTAAGCGTGTGACCCTATAGGTTCGGTGAAGCATAGACATGACCCGGAACCCCTTCCGATCAATGATCAACATCGGAGCCGTGGACACCCATATCGGTCCCTATACCCACACGAATAAATATTCGAGTGAACCTCCAGTTGTCGTGTGCTATTCCTGTTGCTTCGCGATATGTTACAAATACCCGAGGTGAGACATGTTGGCATCCTCGTGGATCAAAAACTTGTCCACTATGCCAGTTACCTCGTTAACGGTATTGTTCTCTTTTCTCGTTCCCGTGTTCCGGCATCCCCGTGATCAAATCACAATGTGTCTGGCCAGACGATGATGGATATACCGTAACACCGAGAGGGCCCAGAGATATCTCTCCATCGTCGGAGGAGCAAATCCCAATCTTGAGCTATCAAGTTACTTCACATACTTTTCCATGAACCCGTAAGCCGCCGTAATAGCCACCCATTTACGGATGACGTTTAACAAACCCCAAAGTTCATGAAGCAAGCGTGAAGAAACTTGATACTCTCATGGTCTAAGGAATTATGCAAACATTAACTTCTCTGTGTTATTAACCATTAACTTATGATGAATGTATCTCATAGCGTCACATCAATTCGGGTCGATTCAACACAAATGTTCTTCTAACATTATGCCCTCAAAATTGCCGGCATAGCCATGCCCATGATGAGGAAAAAAGGATCATCATGCAATACTTGAGCCAGTCTTAGAGGCCAGACTAGGAATACATTTTACCGTTTATTATCCCACACGTGCACATGAGTTTCCCTCCAGGCCTCGTTTTATTTGTAGACTCGAGAATCATTGCAGTTATAGCATGGAACATAAACATAATTATGAACAGGGAGATAATCAAAAACATTTAATATTGCCTCTAGGGCATATCTTCTATAGACTCCCACTTGCACTAGAGTCAATAATCTAGTTAATGCTAATGCACTTTACACCTATGGCATAGTGGTGTAAAATATGCTTCGCTTGTGGTATAGCCTGATGTCCAATGGATCTGACAACTTCAGCTCCATGTGGAACATTGCATATCCTCGTGTTTTCACGCTATCACAAAATTCGTATTTCGTGTGACTTGGCTTTGCATATGTGTGAATCATTGGTCGAAACCTGATTCCTCAGGCTGAGCTATGGAGCAACTATCTGCAATAGTGTCTCATAGACCAAAGCCATCTTGGAACCATACTAAGTTCATGAATGAACTATATGATTCAACAACTTCTTTGTCGCTTCCAAAGCGTCAACATACTTAGCCTTTGTTATAGAATTCGCCACAGTATCTTGTTTGGAACAATTTCCAACTACCGTGCCACCATATTGTGTATCACACAAAAACCTCAATTAAATCAAAAATCACATGGGGAAACGGGGGAGACTGTATCGATGTAACATATTACACCGAACTCTTCATGATTTCTGCTTGCGAGAAAACATGTCATCACTACTACTCTAGTACTCAATGACATCTTTCACTATTGTCCTATGATCAGTACTTTGATCACTTTGGTTATCCATACTCGCAACAACTTTGGAGTATCGAACATATCTGGTGGTTTTACATACCATGGAATGCATGATTAATCCAAACACAAGAGTGTGTGGAATCTCCATCATGTATTTCACTCATCAGTGTTTTGGGACACTAAGTCTTGCAAAAACTCTTTCCATGTGACTTCGGCAAGAATCACTCCTTGGCGTTTTAAATGCTAAAAGGTTTTAGCACCTTGTCAATATGTATTCATTGCTTAGCCCCATTAGGTAAATCTATCTCCATAGATCATCATGCCTAATATTGAGGCTATTTAGCCTAAGCACTTCATCGAAAAAACTATTTTCAAATGAAGTCCTAATTCGTGTCAAGAAATTTATTTCCAATTAACAATGTGTCAAGTACACAAGGTTTTTAGAAATAGTATTATGCTCCCACTTACTTTCTTGAATCACAAGCATCTTCGATACCCATTTCATGAAGTCAAACTCCTTTGACCATTCCATCAAAAACGAAGATTCCAACTCCGCTTTACTCTCTTCTGTCCATCGCTGGAACTCTTAAGTTTGCATACTTACTAGCATCCTCTGGATCGACAAATTACTTTGGACTGTATCACATACAAGTCCTAGGTTTCATTTCCATCAGATGGAAATCCTTTTGTCATCCATGTTTCATATCTCATGATTGATATATGTATTAATTGCTAGTTCAACCCGAACCGACCTTAAGCATCGCTACGGTGAAACAACCTCATCGTAGTCAACTCCTTGAACTTGTTATTTCAACAAGTCAAGCTTTATGGATAAAACATTTTTATCCGTACCAGTTTTCAGTTCCATAAATATTCGTTGGACTCTAAGTCCTCTGAAAAGTGTATCAAGGTTTTAATCTTGAATCACTTATATGGAAACTATCTCGGATTGTATTGGCATTTAGCCAATCCCGGAGTCAGGGCCCATCAACGCTTCCTTGTGTATTGTAGGTATACTGTTGTCCATACATTTTATTATAGAGACTTACGTGTCAGTCATAGTAGGAAACAACAGATTCACTTCCAAGGATTCTTTCCTTTGAACTGATGACGAAGATACTGGTTATCTCGTCGAGTTGCACTGTCCTCCCACTCACCTTTTGTAAGAACTATTCTCTTTAAAAGCATACCGTTTTGTGGCAAAACCCTTTGCCTCGGTATAGTGGTGGGGGAATACCCAATGACTTGGGATAACCATACAAAATAGCACTTGTATGGTTTGGAATGGGTTTGTAACCTTTTACACAAGCCCCATATTCCAAATGTTAAGAAAAGATATAACATGGTTGGGCGTACCATACCATAGCGTCATTTCAACAGGCCTGATGGATCTCTTTTTAGTGTAAAAGACACAATCTCTAAAGAATCACTCTATAAAATGGATAATGGCAAATCTATTTATGTCATCTTTGATATTACCATGTCATAAATGGTTCGATTACATCTTCACGGACTTTCCACTTGTAGTGGTGTTCCGGGAGGTGCAAGTTATGAAACTCTTTTCACAACTCATCAGACAATCGCTAAACTTGTAACTCAAATATTCCTTTCCGCAATCAAATTGCAGAAACATAATTTTCTTGGTACAATAACTTCTACTTCATTTTTGAAAACCTTTCGAATGATTTCAAAAGATCCAGACTTACGTCTCATCAAGTAAATATCCATATATCTACTTGAGTCATTTTTGAAGGTAGACAAATCCATTGTTTGCAACAACATTTATTTGACTACACACATCATAATGTATGATTACCAATAAGTTCTTTGCTCGTTCCTTATGGCCTATGAACGGTATTTTAGTTAGTTCACCTTTTGGAGGAAAGTCGCAAGTGTCAGATGATTCAAAATCAAACGACTTCAAAATCCATCATAATGGAATTTTCCATGCGGGTTTCTCCAATGTGACCAAATGCAGTGCCACACATATGTGGTATTCTTTTAGTCTTGCGACATTTAGCGTCAGTGTTATGGATGTATCATATTTCCATCAATATCCATAATATATATCTCATCTAGGATGGAATCATGGCCCTTCATGTTATTCATAATACTGAACAACAATTGTTGTTTTATGAACAAATCTTTTGCAACAAACATTGTGCAATGGGCTAGAGTGTATGGAACTCTAAAATGAATTATGAGAGTAAACCCAGAGGTAATGTATTATTATCAATATTCATAACATACGTCTCAATCATGATGAAAGTATGGCCCTTATGTTATTCATAACACCGAACATGAAAAGTTCTCTTAGGAACAACCTTCTTGCAAGATACCTTATGCAAAGGGCTAGAGTGTATGAAACTCTAAAATGAATTATGAAACTTAATACATAGGGAATCACCGATGGAAGGCATAGTAACATTTACTATGTTCCCTACGTGTATCTAAACCTCATTCCTGGCTAGTCTTTCAGGCCATAGTAGTTCTTACATCGAGTTGCAACAGAATGCAATCGAGCGGGTATCTTTGTGACCAACTCACAATACCCAAGAATTAGTGATTAACATGTTTAACCATAATTTCCAAGAACAATATCTTTGACCAGCCTTCTATACATCAAAAACTTGTATGACATTCATACATGAGCTGGATATTCCAGTCTTCTTTCCTTTTGCCATTATATTTCTAACAGTTTAACTTTTCAGTATTTCTCCTACTCTCAGAAGAAGCACCCAACTTAAGAGTGGCATTAGCCCCGGACTTCCTAGGCATGAAAGTCTTACTAACCAGATATTTAACAACTATTCAATTTTAATAGGGAAGGTGGAAACGCGAGCCATTATTCTACAACTATTTTGCAAACCACACTTAGACAGTGTTCAAAATAAATTGCACTGAGAATTAAAGCAAGTTAATTCTACAGTGCGCTCCCACTCAAATCAATATCTCTCATAATTGATTGTGAGTGATTCAAGATCCAAATTAGAATTCAACGCCAAGGATGTATCCATCTCAAGTGACGAGAATTGAAATCGGTAGGCCAACTTGCCAATCACATCTCTATGTGACTCTTGTTCATCTTTCGATGCGTGTGTTCCGAGCTCATGACTTTCATGCCTGAACGTCAAGACAATCAAGTGATCTCGCTGCGATGTCTCAACTCACCCGCCTCACACTTCTCTAATCGTTTGTACCCATGTAACCATGTGATACCCCGAAGAGATAGGTGTCGTGACGGTGCTACCCTTGGGAGAACACTAACTACTTGATATTCTAAGTGAGAGATCACCCTAATAAAAAGCGACTACCGCGCAATCAAGAAGGGTGCATTAAGAGGGATAAACATCCCAGGCAATTCATAATTAGCATGACATGGTATAGCCCCTTCTGACGGAGAAGTCAAGTATTTCTTTGTCTTCGGCATTCGCATCGGTGTTCACCTTTGCAAAGATTGCCACCACCTTTTTTATGCACCAAATAATATTGCTATCTCTATAGCTTAATAAAATAAGTGCATTACATAAGGTTGACACGCAGGTCATTAAAGTGCAATCATATGGCTCCAGCCATCATGCTGAATCATGACACGCAGGTCATGTTAATCAATTTACATCATATAGTCATCTCATACATAATCAAATTATTATGAACACTGCTATACCACATCACATGCACATGCAAACCATCCTGCAAAACCAAGTTAGACGCCTCTAATCGGTCCATGCAAAAACTTTTTTCCGTGGCTTCTAAGGTTTCGAAACAAACCGAAGCTACCAACGTCCATCATCAAGGATGATAATTCAAGTTGCTAGATTAACAATCCAGGGTGTATGAAACACGAGATAATAAAATCTTGAGCTCCATACTAAACTCCCTCATACGCGTGACCCCCGTGCAGATCACATCTGCATTGCCCTTTCGTCTGCGAAACATCCATCTTTCTCAACTATGGTGGAACCCAAAGAACTGTTAGCACTTCGTTGATCTGTCAATCAGCATACTCAGGAGCAACATGAAAGGATCGCGGATTGCCAGAACTTTGTGAGATTCCACCATTCCGTTAAGATCAGGACTACGCAAATTCCAGGGAAGCAACAAGAACATCGGGTTACAGATTTCATCTGCTACCCGCACAAATAATTTTCAGTAATAGATCTCATCTACTACCTAATTATATTATGCAACACCCATACATCTCCATGTATTTTAGATCGCAACCTGCATCTACGCATAGCACGGCTCTTGATGCCACTGTAGGGTAACGCAGCAGAAAACAAAAAATTACCGACCTACGCACCAGCCCAGGACCACTATGAAGACTGCATACAAGGTGCAGATCCCCGCAGCTAGGATTTACAACCTCCCAACCGCGAGGATGTATACCCTCATGTGCCCCGTGGAGAGCCCTCCGGGAGGCGGTCGGCCAGTCCCCCGGACGGTGTCGCGGACAGCCCTTCGGGAGGACCTCCGAAGCTCGGACTGTCACTCGGACAGCCCTTCGGGAGGACCTCTAAAACTCGGACGGTCACATTGACAGACCTTTGGGAGGCACTCTCGAACTAAGACCGAAACTACAATCTCTCTACAGAGTTGCACACATACGTGTCATCTATCCGGCAGGGCTTCGCCGTCCAGAACTAGTTCCTGCCGGAACCCAGACAACCTTTCGGCTCGACGAAACTATTTCGTTGGGAGGGAGAGAGAGAGCTTGCAAAGCAAAGCATGTGTATGAGAGCACAAGCATGAAGAAATGTCAGCCCACATCTCCTCTATTTATAGGAAAACCAAGGGGTAGGGTGGTTTTACAATAAAACCCAAAATGCACATGAATGAAGTCCTTCCACAAGGGCATAAAAGTGAAACCAAGGAACAAGAGGGACTCCATGAAGGAGTCCACCAGGTGGCTGGCCACACCCTCATGTGGGGCCCCAAAAATGGCTCCAATCCATCCATGTCATCCCGAAGATCTTTTGGAGCAAAGCCCAAAAAGGTGGCTTTCCATAAAGTAGTCCAAAAAGCACTTTCACTATTCATAACAACATTTTTCAGCGTCCGCTCGAACTGAAAATATTTATGTGGGCTTAGAACAATTCTAGTACCCCACTAAAATAATTTTCAATGCGATCCGGAACAATTCCGGAATAGTGATTTTCATCTGCGAAAAGCATCTGAAGCAGTTCCGGCAGCTCCAGAACATTTCGGGTTATTCTTCCGGAAAATTCCCAGAAGTTTCCAGAATGATTCTGGCACCCTCCAAGAATTATCAGGCATGTGCCGAAACCAATTTGACTTAATGGTATCCCTTGCAACAACTTTTCAGTTTCACCGAAACTGTTCCGGTGACGTGTCTATGGAACTTTTCCACTGTCCGAAACTTTTCCGGTGTCCGAAACTTTTCGGTGATTTTCTCTAAGACTCCCTGTCTAGTATTCAACAGATAGATGACCCTTAAGCGTGTGACCCTATAGGTTCGGTGAAGCATAGACATGACCCGGAGCCCCTTCCGATCAATGATCAACATCGGAGCCGTGGACACCCATATCGATCCCTATACCCACACGAATAAATATTCGAGTGAACCTCCAGTTGCCGTGTGCTATTCCTGTTGTTTGCGATATGTTACAAATACCCGAGGTGAGACATGTTGGCATCCTCGTGGATCAACAACTTGTCCACTATGCCAGTTACCTCGTTAACGGTATTGTTCTCTTTTCTCGTTCCCGTGTTCCGGCATCCCCGTGATCAAATCACAAAGTGTCTGGCCAGACGATGATGGATACCGTAACACCGAGAGGGCCCAGAGATATCTCTCCATCGTCGGAGGAGCAAATCCCAATCTTGAGCTATCAAGTTACTTCACATACTTTTCCATGAACCCGTAAGCCGCCGTAATAGCCACCCATTTACGGATTACGTTTAACAAACCCCGAAGTTCATGAAGCAAGCATGAAGAAACTCGATACTCTCATGGTCTAAGGAATTATGCAAACATTAACTTATCTGTGTTATTAACCATTAACTTATGACGAATGTATATCATAGCATAACATCAATTCGGGTCGATTCAACACAAATGGTCTTCTAACATTATGCCCTCAAAATTGCCGGCATAGCCATGCCCATGATGAGGAAAACAGGATCATCATGCAATACCTGAGCCAGTCTTAGAGGCCAGAATAGGAATACATTTTACCGTTTATTATCCCACACGTGCACATGAGTTTCCCTCCAAGCCTCGTTTTATTTGTAGACTCGAGAATCATTGCGGTTATAGCATTGAACATAAACATAATTATGAATAGGGAGATAATCAAAAACATTTATTATTGCCTCTAGGGCATATCTCCTACAGTCGATTGGGTTGCCAGCAATGTCGATGAACTTATTGGTACTCACCTTGAGTGGAGAGATCGATTGCTTGGATTGTTCTTCGAGCTGGGGAACTGTTTTCCCGCTAGTAGTACCACCTGTCGTTGATGTCGTACTTCCCGACTTCTTCCTTGGGCTGGGCCGACTTCTCTGCTCAGTTGCCTTCTGAATCCGTCACTCATAGTCTGTCGGCATACGCTCCACATATGTCGGGGGCCGATCAATAAAGTGTTCCGTAAAGTGCTCTTGGACTTCCTTGGGTATTACCTCCTTTGGCTGCAGGGGCTTCTTCAAAAAAAGTCTTTCACTTGGCGATCGCTTTCAATTTTGGTTTCCTCTAGTGTCATGTCGTAAGGCAACTTCTTGGCCAGAGGCTCGGGTTTCTTCTTTGCTTTCTTCCTAAGAGGACAGCTGATGGCCTTCCTCTTTTGGGAGCCCTGCTGGCGGGACCGCTGCCGGGGTGGAGTCGGCTCACGCCGCAGAGATCGATATCGACGATATGGACTCGCGTCATGCTCCCTCTCGAGGTTGGGTGTACTCGCACTAGCATCCCTATCGAAATGGGACGCCTCTCGAGGTGGGGAGGACTGCTGGCGCTGCGATGCCTTTGGCTAGGATCCCTCGCGCTAGACATCGATACTCGGAGGAGCCGACGGCCTTAGCACCGAGTGTGGAAAGATGATGCAGTCCTTTCTCCATAGAATGAGACCACGGCCGGCTTCTGCCAGTGTGGACTCCCCCTCGCCTCCAGGGATGTCAAGCTCTAGCCCATCATATCCTGGTTCTATTGCGTCCACCGCGACACGAGCATACCCAGCTGGAACCGGATTGAAATGCCAGAGAACATCAGGTGTATTTGGTAAAGCATAGCCCGTCGCGACCCACATGGGTACGTTCTTCATTTTTTGGATTAGCTCACAAGATGTCTTCCCGGTGATAGCATCCACGGGGGTGTGACCCAGCGGTGTCCCCGTGGAACCCACTGCTTTTTGGCAGTGTAGATGGGACGGGTTCCGATGCCTCCAGCCGCGAAGTTGCCCTTTGCTGGGTCACTACCTGTATCTGCAGCTGTTGATGCTCGTACTTCTGTTCCAACTTTGAAAGTCGGTCTGCTTCCACCTTCTTTTTTCTCGAACGGCTTTTATAACTGTCCTTCCAGCCAGCAAACCCCTCATACCACGAAACAATGCCCACGCCTCGTGTTCTCCCTCTGTGTTCGGGATTCCCGAGGGCGCGTGTAAGCTCATCCTCTATCGGTGTGAAACCTTCCTTCTTGGGCAGCTTTTATTGCTTCAATCAAATCATCTGAGGCATGCTTCAGACTGACCAGTGTAATAATCTTCCGTGTTGCTGGGTCCAACTTTCCCCCATGCGCAAAAAACCAATTCCCGCACCTCCGGGGCCAGTGGAAGGTGTTGGGGAACGTTGCATGGGAAACAAAAAATTTCCTATGCACATGCAAGATCTATCCATGGTGATGAGTATCTACGAGAGGGAGAGTGGATCTACATACCCTTGTAGATCGCTAAGCGGGAAGCGTTAAGAAACACGGTTGGTGTAGTTGAACGTCTTCGCGATCCAAATCGCCGAGCGTCTCGCGGTATCATCACGATCTGTCCCGCGATCTCATCACGATCCATCCCACGATCCAATCAAGAATTGTCTCACGATCTTGATCACGGTCCTTCCGATCTAGCGCCGAATGGACGGCACCTCCACGTTCAGCACACGTACAGCTCGATGACGATCTCTGCCTTCTTGATCCAGCAAGAGGGAGCGGAGAGGTAGACGAATTCTCCTGCAGCACGACGACGTTGTGGCGATGGTGGTGGAGCTATTCCAGCAGGACTTCACCTAAGCACCGCTGAAACCAATCTAGAGGAGAAACTGCGATCTACAGAAGAGGGTAGCACGTGGCTGTTTTTCTGTGTCTCAAAACCCTCAAAACCTCCAGTATATATAGGAGGAGAGAGAGAGGAGGCTGGCGCACAAGGGCCAGCCGTTTGGCCTTTGGCGCAAGGAAGAGAGGAGGAGTCCTCCTCCAGTCCTAGTAGGATTAGGGCTCCTTCCTTATTTATCACTTGGAAACTCTTTCCATCTTGGCCTTTTTCCTTCTCCTTCTACTCTAGCCGCATGGGCCTCTTATGGGACTTAGGCCGGCCCACTAAGGGCTGTTATTCCTTCTCCCACAGCCCATGTAGCCTCTTGGGTCAAAATACCCTTCCCGATGGTCCCCCGGTACACTGCCGGCACTCCCGGTACACTATCGATGAGCCCGAAACTTTTCCGGTGACCAAAACAGGACTTCCTATATATCAATCTTGACCTCCGGACCATTCTGGAGCTCCTCGTGACGTCTGGGATATCATTCGGAACTCCAAACAACCTTCGGTCACCATCATACATAACTCTATAGTATTGAAACGTCACCGAACCTTAAGTGTGCAGACCCTGTGGGTTCGAGAACTATGTAGACATGACCGAGACACCTCTACGTTCAATAACCAATAGCGGGATCTGGATGCCCATATTGGTTCCTACATATTCTACGAAGATCTTTATCATTCGAACCTCTATGTCAAGGACTCAGTTAATCCCGTATGATGTTCCCTTTGTTCTTCGGTATGTTACTTGCCCGAGATTCGATCGTCTCTATCTCCATACCTGGTTCAACCTTGTTACCGGCAAGTCTCTTTACTCGTTCTGTAATACAAGATCCCGTGACTAACACTTAGTCACATTGCTTGCAAGGCTTATTGTGATGTTGTATTATCGAGTGGGCCCTGAGATACCTCTCTGTCAAACAGGAGTAACAAATCCCAGTCTTGATCTATGCCAACCCAACAGACACCCTCGGAGATACCTGTAGAGCACCTTTGTAGTCACCCAGGTATGTTGCGACATTTGATACACACAAGGTACCCATCCGGTGTCAATGAGTTGCATGATCTCATGGTCATAGGAACATATACTTGACATGCAGAAAATAGTAGGAATAAACTGACACGATCATATGCTACGTTTGTAGTTTTGGTCTTGTCCATCACATCATTATCCTAATGATGTGATCCCATTGCCAAATGACATCTCATGTCCATGACTAGGAAACTATAGCCATCTTTGATCAACGAGCTAGTCTATTAGAGGCATACTAGGGACATGGTGTTGTCTATGTATCCACACATGTATCTGAGTTTCCGATCAACACAATTATAGCATGGATAATAAACGATTATCATGAACAAGGAAATATGATAATAACCAATTTATTATTGCATCTAGGGCATATTTCCAATAGAAGGTTACTGGAGTGATCCCTTCAGCATGCATCTTATTCTCTAATGCATCCCTCTTAGGAATGGCTGACTTGTATCCACCTGTCCCTAGTTTATGGTGATACTTTTTTTCTTTGCATTTATCTTATTCTTTGCTGACTTATCCATAGAAGCTTCCGATGTCTTGTACTCGATAAATGCGTCCCAGTGTTTCCTTATCTTCTCGTATATTGCTGTGAATTCGGGCGCCTTCTTGCCTCTAGCGTTGTACTCGTTCCATAATCTTTTCTTCCAAGTCTGGCACGCACTGGCCATCTTATGGAGAGAAAACTCCTTGACTTTGTCCCTTTGGCGCACCGAGAGAGAATCTGGTAGGATAAAATGCTCCATGATCTCTCGCCAAAGGGCATCTTTAATTTTGTTTATCGACATAAATCACTGTTGGTTTTGGTTTGTTTGGCTGAATCCATTTTTGCATTGTGATCGAGACTCCATCCCTAACAACCACTCTGCATTGACACACAAATGTCTTGGCATTGGCTTTAGGGTGAGTCAGTTGACCATCATGTTTGAAAGCATCAATATTGAGCTTTACATTGTCGTCCAACATTTTGGCAGTGCCTCGTACGTTTCTACCAGATTCGCTTGATCCGGAGGGCTGATAATTAAAAGAAGAAAGATTTGTTAATATATATATATACAAATCAATTAATACACATGTAATGATCACTAGAGGCTAATGTGTATATACCTCGCCAGACATTGTTAGTTGTTCTGGATTTTGGAACATAAGTTGTTCTTCCTCGGCCTCACATCCATCACCATAATCGTTCAGATATTGTGAGCCGTCATCATCATGTGATTCACCCAGAAGGTCCGTTGGGTTTTCGGAGGAGCATATCATGTCGAAGATGTCCTCTTCATGAGCTCTACCGGTATTTTCCATAGCTTAAAAACTAATCCATCGATCTAGCTAATACATCATAATAATACATATATAGTAGCTGATATATCGATCTAGCTAGAACCCCAGCGCCCGACGGATATCGGGGTGGGCGATGGAAACCGAAAGAGAAGGAACCATCACAGGAGCATAGCTCCAGTGAGATCCCCGAAGAATCTGCCAGGTATTGTCGGACCTGGCCTCCAAAGCTGCCATGTAGCAACGGACGTGATCGTTCTTCTCCCTGACATGGTATTGTACCACCTCCGTGGGGGACTCAAGCCTCTGAATCGTCCATGGCCCATGCGTCCGCCACCACGGAACCTCCGGGTCGACGACGGGCTGGTTGCTCACCAAGCTGCGCCGCCCGGAAGGCTGCACCTCCAAGTACCAGCCCGGCAGAGCCCAGTCCCGGACAGGGCCCCTCGGCTCAAGCAACAAACCTCCTCCACCAACTTGACAATGAGGATGCGGGATCGGCATCGTCGACGTCGAGAAGAAACACTTAATTATGAAAACAAAATAAATAACACTTAGCAAAAGATTAGGGCTATTGGTGAAGTTGGTCACATTATTTGAGTGCACAATGAAGATGAGCATGTGAAGAGCCTATTGGAGATGCTTTTAGTTCATTTAGGTCCTTTTGTAATAACCGTATTTCTATGACTAATTTCACATGAAATCTCATCTTTGATCGGCGCGTGTGAAGTACTGCACATGCAGAATATTCATGACTTCAACAATTTCATTCACCATCTTTAAATTTTATGAGTATTTAAGTTAACAAAAATTGAATATGAACGACCTATGTGCCCTTGCTCCATCTAACATAAAAGTGCCTTTGCTCAGAACCCTAGTCCCTGGGCCGGTAATTGGAAGAAAGAAAAATCCACTGTGGTTAGTTCTTCTTTTAAAAGTCTACACGAGGAAGAAAATTTATGGAACAAATAATCATAGCTCCAATAAGTCGGAAAGTGTTGGGAGACGTAGTTGTAAATCAAATAATTTCCTACGACCAGAAAGATCTATCTGTGGAGAAACCAGCAACGAGTAAGGGGAGATTGCATCTTCATACCTTTGAAGATCGCTAAGCGGTAGCGTTACTAGAACGCAGTTGGTGGAGTCGTACTCACAACGATTCAGATCGCGGTGAATTCCGATCTAAGCGTCGAACAATGGCGCCTCCGCATTCAAAACACATGCAGCCCGGTGACGTCTCCTACGCCTTGATCCAGCAAGGAGGGAAGGAGAGGTTGAGGTAGAGTTCCGGCAGCACGACGGCGTGGTGACGGTGGAGCTACGTGGTACTCCGGCAGGGCTTCGCCAAGCGTTACGGAGGAGGAGGAGTTAGGGCATAGCCTCTAGGGTTCCCACCCTAGGACTGGCGACAGCCCCAGATGGGATCTAGGCTGCGGCCAGAGAGGGAGTGAGGGGGAGGCGCCCTAGGGTGGGCCTTAGGGCCCATCTGCGCTAGGGTTTGCCCCCCTCCCACCTTGCTGCGCCTTCGGCCTTGGTGGGAGGCGCACCAGCCCACCTAGGGGATGGTTCCCTTCAACCTTTGGCCCATGCAGCCCTTTGGTGCTGGTGGCCCCACTTGGTGGACCCCCGGAACCCTTCCGGTGGTCCCGGTATGTTACCGGTAATGCCTGAAACACTTCCGGTGACCAAAACCTCACTTCCTATATATGAATATTTACCTCCAGACCATTCTGGAACACCTCGTGACATCCGGGATCTCATTCGGGACTCCGAACAACCTTCGGTAACCACGTACACTATTTCCCTAGCGTCATCGAACCTTAAGTGTGTAGACCCTACGGGTTCGAGAGACACGGAGACATGACCGAGACACCTCTCTGGTCAATAACCAACAACGGGATCTGGATACCCATGTTGGCTCCCACACGATCCATGATGATATCATCGGATGAACCACGATGTCGGGGATTCAATCAATCCCGTATACAATTCCCTTTATCTACCGGTATGATACTTGCCCGAGATTTGATCGTCGGTATCCCTATACCTTGTTCAATATCGTTACTGGCAAGTCTCTTTACTCGTTCACATCATCCCGTGGCTAACTCCTTAGTCACATTGATCTCATTATGATGATGTCTTAACGAGTGGGCCCAGAGATACCTCTCCGTCACACGGGGTGACAAATCCTAGTCTCGATTCGTGCCAACCTAGCAGACACTTTTGGAGATACCCGTAGTGTACCTTTATAGCCACCCAGTTACGTTGAGACGTTTGGCACACCCAAAGTATTCCTAAGGCATCCAGGAGTTGCACAATCTCATGGTCTAAGGAAACGATACTTGACATTGGAAAAGCTTTAGCAGACGAACTACACGATCTTGTGCTATGCTTAGGATTCGGTCTTGTCCATCACATCATTCTCCTAATGATGTGATCCCGTTATCAATGACATCCAATGTCCATGGTCATGAAACTGTGACCATCTATTGATCAACGAGCTAGTCAACTAGAGGCTTACTAGGGACATGTTGTGGTCTATGTATTCACACATGTATTACGGTTTCCGGTTAATACAATTATAGCATGAACAATAGAGAATTATCATGAACAAGGAAATATAATAATAATCATTTTATTATTGCCTCTAGAGCATATTTCCAAAAGTCTCCCACTTGCACTAGAGTCAATAATCTAGTTCGCATCGCCATGTGATTAACACGTACGTTACCATATGATCATATCATCATGTGATTAACACCCAATCAGTTCTGGGGTTTGATCATGTTTTGCTCGTGAAAGAGGTTTTAGTCAATGGATCTGTGACATTCGGATTCGTGCGTACTTTGCAAATCTCTATGTCATACTGTAGACACTACTCCCATGCTCCACTTGAAGGTATTCCAAATGGCTACTCTAGTATACATATCCGGATTGCTACCAAGAGTCATCCAGATTGGTGTTAAAGCTTGCATCGTCGTAACCCTTTACGACGTAATCTTTATCACCTCCATAATCGAGAAATATTTTCTTAGTGCTCTAGTTACTAAGGATAATTTCGAGGGCTATCCAGTGATCCACTCTTGGATCACTCTTGTACCCCTTGACAGACTCATGGCAAGGCACACACACGTGCGGTACATGACATGGCACACTATATAGAGCCTATGGCTGAAGCATAGGGGATGACACTCATCTTTTCTCTATCTTCTGCCTTGGTGGGGCATTAAGTTGTGCTCAATATCACACCTTGTAATACAGACAAGAACCCTTTCTCGGACTGATCCATATTGAACTTCTTCAATATCTTGTCAAGGTATGTACTTATTGAAAGTATTATCAAGCATCTTGATCTTTCTCTATAAATCTTGATGCCCAATAATTAGGTAGCTTTATCTAGGTCTTCCTTTGAAAGACCCTTTTTCAAACAACCGTTTATGTTTTCCAGAAATTCTACATCATTTCCGATCAATAATATGTCAACTACATATCCTTATCAGAAATTCTATAGTGCTCCCACTCACTTTCTTGTAAATACAAGTATCTCATAAACTTTGTATAAACTCAAAAAACTTTGATTACTTCATCAAAGCTCATATTCCAACTCTGAGATGCTTGCTCCAGTCCATAGAAGGATCGTTGTAGTTTGCATACCTTTTAGCGTCCTAAGGATTGAAAAAACCTTCTGGTTGTATCACATACAGCTCTTCATCATGGAAATAGTTAAGGAAGCCTTGTTTTGACGTCCATCTGCCAGATTTCATAATCGAAAAATTCAGCAACTGCTAACATAATTTTAACAGACTTTTAGCATCGCTACGGATGAGAGAATCTCGTCACAGTCAACTCCTTGAACTTTGCGGAAACTCCTTTGCGACAAGTCGAGCTTTATAAACGGTGACATTTCACCATTAGCGTCTGTGTTTATCTCAAAGGTCAATTTGTACTCAATGACCTGTCGTTCAACGAGCAAGTCTACCAAAGTCCATACTTGGTTTTCATACATGGATCCTTTCTTGGATTTCATGGCTCCCAACCATTTGTTGGAATCCGGGCCCGCCATCGCATCTCCATAGTTCATAGGTTCATCGTTGTCCAACAACATGACTTCCAAGACAGGGTTGGCATTCTACTCTCGGGCAGTACGCGCCCTTGTCGACCTATGAGGTTCGATAGTAACTTTATCTGAAGCTTCATGATCATCATCATTAACTTCCTCTTCAACTGACGTAGGCTCCACAGAAACATCTTTCTGTGCTGCGCTACTCTCTGGTTGAAACAAAGGTTCAACAACCTCAACAAGTTCTATCTTCCTCCCATTCTATTCTTTCGAGAGAAACTCTTTCTCGAGAAAGGACCCATTCGTAGCCACAAACACTTTTGCACTTGGATCTGAGATAGAAGGTATACCCAATGTCTCCTTAGGGTACTCTATGAAGATGCATCCGTGTGCTTTGGGTTCGAGCTCACTAGGTGAAAACCCTTTTCACATAAGTGTCGCAGGCCCAAACATTAAGAAATGACATCTTAGGCTTCTGTCAAACCATAATTCACATGGTGTCATCTCAACAGACTTAGATGGTGCCCTATTAACGTGAATGGATTTGTATTTAATGCATAACCCCATAACTATAGTGGCAAAATGATAAGAGACATCATAGTACTCACTATGTCCAATAGAGCACGACTACGACGTTCGGACACACCATCACACTATGGTGTTCCAGGAGGCGTGAACTGTGAAATAATTTCCACATTGTCTAAAATTGCATACCAAACTCATAACTCAGACCTCCACGATCATATCGTAGACATTTTATCTTCTTGTCACGATGATTTTTAACTTCACTCTGAAACTCCTTGAACCTTTAAAACATTTTAGACTCGTGTTTCATTAAGTAATATCCCCATATTAACTCAAATAATTAGTGAAGGTAAAGAAAATAACGATATCCACTGCGTGTTTCTACAGTCATTGGACCACATACATCAACATGTATCAATTCCAATAAGCCACTAGCCCGCTCCATCATACCGGAAGACGGAGTCTTCGTCATCTTGCCCAAGAGGCATCGTTCGCATGTCTCAACCGATTCGAAATTGAATGAGTCCAAAGATCCATCAGCATGGAGTTTCTTCATGCGCTTTACACCAATATGACGTTTGTAGCAGTGCCACAAGAATGTGGTACTATAATTATTAACTTTGTATCTTTGGCACCAACGTTATGAGCATATGTATTACTACTATCAAGATTCAATAAACCATTCCCATTGGGTGCATGACCATTGAAGGCATTATTCATGTAAACAGAATAACCATTATTCTCTAACTTAAATGAATAACCGTATTGCACTAAACACGATCCAATCATGTTCATGCTCAACACAAGCACCAAATAACATTTATTTAGGTTTATTACTAATCCCGAAGGTAGAAAAACGTGCGCTGGTGATCACATCAACCTTGGAAACACTTCCAACACACATCGTCACCTTTCACTTAGCTAGCCTCCATTTATTCCGTAGCTTTTATTTCGAGTTGCTAACACTTAGCAACTGAACCGGTATCTTATACCCAAGTACTACTAGGAGTACTAGCAAGGTACACATCAATAACACATATATCAAATATACTTCTGTCAACATTGCTAGCCTTCTTATCTACCAAGTATCTACGGTTGTTCCGCTTCAGTGACCGTTCTCCTCATAATAGAAGCACATAGACTCGGGTTTGGGCTCAACCTTGGGTTTCTTCACCAGAGCGGCAACTGGGTTGTCATTCCTGAAGTTTTCCCCTCTTGCCCTTGCCTTCTTGAAACTAGTGGTTTTCACTTAACCATCAACATTTGATGCTCCTACTTGATTTCTACCTTCGCGGTGTCAAACAACGCGAATAGCTCAGGGATCATTATCTCCATCCCTGGTATTTTATAGTTCATCACAAAGCTCCAGTAGCTTGGTGGCAATAATTTGGAGAACTTTATTAATCACTATCTTATCTAGAAGATTAACTCCCACTCGATTCAAGTGATTGTAGCACCCAGACAATCTGAGCGCATGCTCACCGATTGAGCTATTCTCTTTTATCCTGCCGGCAAAGAATCTTGTTGGAGGTCTCATACCTCTCAACACAGGCATGATCCTAAGATCTCAATCTCAGCCCTTAGAACATCTCATATGTTCCGTGACATTCAAAACGTTTTGAAGCCTGAATTCTAAGCCGTAATGCATGACACACTGAACTATCAAGTAGACATCATAAAGTGCATGTCAGATGTTCACAACATCTACAGACAACGATTGAGGGAGTGGTGCACTGAGCGGTGCATCAAGGACATAAGCCTTCTGTGCAGCAATGAGGACAATCCTCAGATCACGGAACCAGTCCGCATTATTGCTACCATCATCTTTCAACTTACTTTTCTCTATGAACATATCAATAAGACAGGGGAGCTATAGCGTGATCTATCCACAACATAATTTGCAAAGACACTTTTAGACTAAGTTCATGATAATTAAGTTCACATAATCAAATTATTTAATGAACTCCCACTTAGATAGACATCTTCTAGTCATCCAAGTGACACATGATCCACGTCAACTAGCCCGTGTTCGATCATCACATGATATGGCGAATATCATCTTGCTCCTTTGATCTCCATCTTCGGGGCACCATGATCATCACTGTCACCAGCACGACACCCTAATCTCCATCATCGTGTCTTCATGAGGTTGTCTCTCCATCTATTACTTCTACTACTATGGCTAATGATTAGCAATAAAGTAAAGTAATTACATGGCGTTTATGATTGACACGCAGGTCATACAATAAAATAAGACAAGTCCTATGGCTCCTGCCGGTTGTCATACTCATCACGTGCAAGTCGGGAATCCTATTAAAAGAACATGATCAATCTCATACATCACAATGCATGACATCACGTCCTTTGGCCATATCACATCACAAGGCATACGCTGCAAAAAAGAGTTAGACATCCTCTAATTTGTAGTTGCAAGTTTTTACGTGGCTGCTATAGGTTTCTAGCAAGAACGTTTCTTACCTACACCAAAACCACAACGTGATATGCCAATTGCTATTTACCCTTCATAAGGACACTTTTCTTCGAATCCGATCCGACTAAGGTGGGAGAGACAGACACCCGCTAGCCACCTCATGCAACAAGTGCATGTCAGACGGTGGAACCAGTCTCATGTAAGTGTACGTGTAAAGTCGGTCCGGGCCGCTTCATCCCACAATACCGCCGAATCAAGATAAGACTAGTAACGGCAAGAAAATTAACAACATCGAAGCCCACAACAACTTGTGTTCTACTTGTGCATAGATTCTACGCATAGACCTAGCTCTGATACCACTGTTGGGAGACGTAGTTCTAAATCAAAACAAATTCTACGACCACCAAGATCTATCTATGGAGAAACCAGCAACAAGTAAGGGGAGATTGCATCTTCATACCTTTGAAGATTTCTAAGTGGAAGCGTTACTAGAATGCAGTTGGTGGAGTCATACTCGTGACGATTCAGATCGCGGTGAATTCCGATCTAAGCTCCGAACAACGGCGCCTCCGCGTTCAACACACGTGCAGCCCGGTGACATCTCCTACGCCTTGATCCAGCAAGGAGGAAGGAGAGGTTGAGGGAGAGCTCTGGCAGCACGATGGCGTGGTGACGATGGAGCTACGTGGTACTTCAGCAGGGATTCGCCAAGCGCTACGGAGAATGAGGAAGAGGAAGAGTAGGGCTGCGCCGAGGGAGGAAGAAACTTGTGTTCTTGGCAGCCACAAAACCCCCACTATATATAGGAGGAGGACGAGGGAGGGCACAACCTCTAGGGTTCCCACCCTAGGGCTGGCGGGAGCCCCATATGGGATCTAGGTGGCGGCCAAAGAGGGAGAGGGGGGAGCCGCCCTAGGGTGGGCCTTAGGGCCCATCTGCGCTAGGGTTTGCCCCCCTCCCACCTTGCTGCGCCTTGGGCCTTGGTGGGTGGCGCAACAGACCACCTAGGGGCTGGTTCCCTTCCACCTTTGGCCCATGCAGCCCTCTGGTGCGGGTGGCCCCACTTGGTGGACCCCCGGAACCCTTTCGGTGGTCCGAGTACTTTACCGGTAATGCCCGAAACACTTCCGGTGACCAAAACCTCACTTCCTATATATGAATCTTTACCTCCGAACCATTACGGAACTCCACTGACGTCCGGGATCTCATCCGGGACTCCAAACAACCTTCGGTAACCATGTACACTATTTCCCTATAACCCTAGTGTCATCGAACCTTAAGTGTGTAGACCCTACCGGTTCGGGAGACACGTAGACATGACCGAGACACCTCTCCGGTCAATAACCAACAGCAGGATCCGGATACCCATGTTGGCTCCCACATGCTCCACGATGATCTCATCAGATGAACCATGATGTCGGGAATACAATCAATCCCATATACAATTCCCTATGTCTACCGGTATGATACTTGCCCGAGATTCGATCGTAGGTATCCCTATAACTTGTTCAATCTCGTTACCGGCAAGTCTCTTTACTCGTTCCGTAGCACATCATCCCATGGCTAACTCCTTAGTCACATTGAGCTCATTATGATGATGTCTTACCGAGTGGGACCAGAGATACCTCTCCATCACATGGAGTGACAAATCCCAGTCTCGATTCGTGCCAGCCCAATAGACACTTTCGGAGATACCCGTAGTTTACCTTTATAGCCACCCATTTACGTTGTGACGTTTGGCACACCCAAAGTATTCCTACGGAATCCGGGAGTTGCACACTCTCATGGTCTAAGGAAACGATACTTGACATTGGAAAAGCTTTAGCAAACGAACTACACGATCTTGTGCTATGCTTAGGATTGGGTCTTGTCCATCACATCATTCTCCTAATGATGTGATCCCGTTATCAATGACATCCAATGTCCATGTTCATGAAACCGTGACCATCTATTGATCAACGAGCTAGTCAACTAGAGGCTTACTAGGGATATGTTATGGTCTATGTATTCACACATGTATTACGGATTCCGGTTAATACAATTATAGCATCAACAATAGACAATTATCATGAACAAGGAAATGTAATAATAACCATTTTATTATTGCCTCTAGGGCATATTTCCAATATAAAGAACTAATTAACAAAGGAATTGCACCTAGAGCATTGTACTAGTATTACAAGTGTGTGTACGGTGTACTGCTCTAGGTCACATTTATGCAATCTTTCGTACCAAGCATCAAACGAGAAGAGTGTACAAAAGGAATATATCAAAGAATCATTCTATCTGCAATTAGTATGACGCGAAGGGCCAATGGGTTCATTAATCATCTTCGTGTGTGACGTGTCTACGAAACCATGAAGCCGATCAACGGATGCTAGTTGTTCTTCCATGCGGTCCAGCGAGCATGCGGGGGTCGGGGTGGCTGGCAAGGGGGAGGGGAGAGGCTCACCGAGGGTGTAGCCGTGCAAAGCTACTCGAGGGAGGTGCGGCATCGGGGTGGCAGGGTCAGGGCGGCGGGCTCGGGGCGGCGTGCGGCGTCGGGGCGGCGGGTGGCGGCGACGGCTAATTACGGCAGCCTGGCGTTGCAAATCTGAGCTTCTCCCGGTGCGTGGCTCGGTTCGGGATGAGGGCGTTTCTGTTTATACCTAGCTAGCCTTTAGTACCGGTGCGTGGCTCGCACCAGTACTAAAGACCATTTAGTACCGGTGCGAGCCACGCAGCGGTACTAAATGACCCTAAAATTGAAAAGCACAACAAATGAACTCTGAAAAAGGTCGAAACTTGTCATGACATCATAATTTTACCCACATAGCAACTTCTAAATAGTTGAGAGGGTTACGGCAAAAACTGGATGCACTTCGTGTAAAACTGGACAATCTCTTTCGAAGTATGAGGGTTTCGGACGACTCATCTATTACAAAGGGATTTCATTTCTAATAACTTATTTTAAATCCATACTTTTTGTGTGTTCAATATGCACCATTCAAAGGCACATCATCAATTTTCAACCCTTTCTGACTTCATTTGATATTTTTCATGCATTTGATGATTTATTTTGACTAAATGACCCTGAAATTGAAAAGCACTACAAATGAACTCTGAAAAGGTTGAAACTTGGCATGACATTATTATTTCACCCACATAGCAACTTCTAAAGAGTTGAGAGGGTTACGGCAAAAACTGGATGCACTTCATGTACAAACTGTTACAAAGTTACCATGCTAGAAAATGCACGCAGGTCCTTCACATAGAAAGTGATGACGGTGAAGCCGGTCACATCCCAGAGTGGGATCTCGCGGTGTAATACTTTTTCTACATGTTTGTCCCTAGCTGATGATTGTGCCGTTACCATGGAGAATCTTCATCATTTAACAGGATGCTTGGGTCAGTCTTCACTCTGAAGGGAGGGATTTCATGAATCTTTTCATAATCTTGTGACATGTCTGTCTTGTCTTCCACTCCCACAATGTTTCTTTTCCCTGAAAGAACTATGTGGCGCTTTGGCTCATCGTATGATGTATTCACTTCCTTATCTTTTTTTCTCCTCGGTTTGCTGGACATGTCCTTCACATAGAAAAGCTGAGCCACAATATTGGCTAGGACGAATGAGTCGTCTCTGTACCCAAGATTGTTGAGATCCACTCTTGTCATTTCGTACTGCGGGTCTACCTGTACCCCGCCTCCAGTATATTTGACCCACTTGCATCGAAACAAAGGGACCTTAAGGTCTGGTCCATATCTCCTCTATGTAACCATAATATGTCTCTTGAAAGTTTGTTGCATCACAGCGGACACCACTGTTTTTGTTGGTGCTCTTTTTATCTTGGGTGACCGTGTAAATTGTATTCCCATTTATCTCTTACCCTTTGAAAGTCCTTACAGTCGAACTTGGTGTCTTGGACAACCATTACGGTTCATCTGGAACATCGTTGCCATTGATGAGCTTTGTTTTCAACGAACCGGCGAAAGTATCGATGTGCTTACGTTCAATCCATGGGTCAGACTGCTCCGGGTTCTTGGACCGTTCAATATCCTTGTGTTCCTCGATATATGGAGTCACCAAGGTGGAATTTTGTAGAACCGTGTAGTGTGCTTCAGTGAAAGAATGCCCGTCCATATTTATTGCTTCTTTCTGTCCTAGTGTGCCTTTTCCACCCAGTCTCCCCTCATGCCGCGATTCAGGACGACCAATCGGCTTATTGTCAGGAACAAACTCAACACAAAACTCAATAACCTCCTCTGTTCCATATCCCTTGGCGATGCTTCCTTCTGCCCTAGCACAGTTATGAACATATTTCTTTAAGACTCCCATGAACCTTTTGAAGGCGAACATATTGTGTAGAAATATAGGACCCAAAATGTTAATCTCTTCGACTAGGTGAACTAGGACGTGCGTCATAATATTGAAGAAGGATGGAGGGAACACCATCTCGAAACTGACAAGACATTGGACCAGGTCATTCTGTAACCTTGGTAGGATTTCTGGATTGATTACCTTCTGAGAAATTGCATTGAGGAATGCGCATAGCTTCACAATGGCTAATCGAACATTTTCCGGTAGAAGCCCCCTTAGTGCAACCGGAAGTAATTGCGTCATAATCACGTGGCAGTCATGAGACTTTAGATTTTGAAATTTTTTCTCTGCCATATTTATTATTCTCTTTATATTCGACGAGAAGTCAGACGGGACCTTGATACTAAGCAGGCATTCAAAAAAGATATCCTTCTCTTCTTTAGTAAGAGCGTAGCTGGCAGGACCTTGATACTGCTTTGGAGGCATGCCGTCTTTTTCGTTAATTCTTTGCTTGTCCTCCCGTGCCTCCGGTGTATCTTTTGTCTTTCCATACATGCCCAAGAAGCCTAGCAGGTTCACACAATGATTCTTGGTCACGTGCATCACATCTATTGCATTGCGGACCTCTAGGGCTTTCCAGTATTCAAGTTCCCAAAATATAGATTTCTTCTTCCACAAGGGTGTGTGTCCATTGGCGTCATTCGGAACAGATTGTCCGCTAGGACCCTTTCCAAAGATTACTTGTAAATCCTTTGACCATATCAAATTTATATTCACCAGTACGGAGGCCTAGATTCTTTCGGTCATCTGGCTCACCTTTGAAATGGTTGCCTACCTTTCTTAAGATATGCTTGATCGGTAGAAATCAACGATGTCCCAGGTACACATTCTTCTTACATTTATCCAAATATATACTTTCAGTATCATCTAAACAGTGCATGCATGCATTGTATCCCTTGTTTGTATATCCTGAAAGGTTACTAAGAGCAGGCCAATCATTGATGGTTACAAACAACAACGCTCGTAGGTCAATTTCGTTCTGTGTGTACGTATCCCACACACATACACCTGGTGTTTTCCACAACTGTAGAAGTTCATCAACTAGTGGCCTTAGCTATACATCAATGTCGTTGCCGGGTTGCTTAGGGCCTTGGATGAGCACTGGCATCATAATGAACTTTTTCTTCATGCACAACCAAGGAGGAAGGTTGTAGATAGATAGAGTCACGGGCTAGGTGTTGTGACTGGAGCTTTGCTCCCCAAAAGGATTCATGTCGTCTGTACTAAGACCAAACCATAAGTTCGTTGTGTCAGCTGCAAAGTCCTCGAACTCCCTCTCGATTTTTCTCCACTGCAACCCATCAGCGGGTGCTCTCAACATCCCGTCTTGCTTACGTTCTTCTTTGTGCCATCGCAACAACTTGGCATGCTCTTTGTTTTCGAACAAACATTTTAACCATGGTATTATAGGAGCATACCACATCACCTTGGCAGGAACCCTCTTGCCGGGGCCTTTGGCCTCCACATCACCAGGGTCATCGTGGCGGATCTTATAGCGCAGTGCACCGCATACTGGGCATGCATCCAAATTCTCATACTCCTCACCGCGTTAGAGGATGCAGTCATTAGGGCATGGATGTATCTTTTGCACCTCTAATCCCAGAGGGTAGACAACCTTCTTTGCTTCGTACATACTTTCAGGCAATTCGTTATCCTTTGGAAGCATCTTCTTTGTCATTATCAGCAATTCTTGAAATCCCTTGTCAGTTACACCATTCTTCGCCTTCCATTGCAGCAATTCCACCGTGGTACCCAGCTTTTTCTGGTCATCTTCACAATTTGGATACAAGAAATTCTTGTGATCCTCTAACATGCACTTCAACTTCAACCTCTCCTTGTCACTTTCGTAGTTTCTCTTTGCATCAGGAATGACCCGACCAAAATCATCAACGGGATCATCTGATGCCTCTTTTCTTCAGCTTCCCCCATTGGTGTCATGCCCAAAATGCGCGCCTATCCATTTTAGGACATGAGGGCCTTGCAAGGGATAGAGGCGCATTTTGCCGTTAGCAAGTATAGTAACATTGCATCATACATTACAGAAGAGATGAGTATACAAGTTTGCTTACACTCGCCACATGCTAAATTACAAATCCACTCAGAGTTCAATCATCAAGATGAAAACAGGGTCCGACTACGGACGAAATCAAACGATAAAACAGATGCAAATGAAACTATCTCGCTGCCCAAAGATCACGACCAGGTCCTCTACTCATCCGGATACGTCAGGTACATCCTGCCTCTTTCCTCGTCATATTCCCACTGGAGCTAGGTAAGATCATCCTGCACGTAGTCATCTGAACCTGTACCTGGAGTGTTGTAGTAAACTGTGAGCCACAGAGGACTCAGCTATCATGTGCTCGGGTGCCGAGACTATTCAAGCTTAAAGGTTGGGAAGGGGTAGTGTTTATTTTGCAGCAACACTAAGCATATATGGTGGCTAGCTTACGCAACATGAAATAAATATGAGTGGCCTATGAAGAACGATCGAATCTAGTATGATCTCTATGAGATCCTGAACACTTAGTTACATCAATCAAAACCCCACCATGTTCTCTCTCGGATCATGTTCACGAGCAGATACGATCACGGTTACTCACACAGTTGGTGTATTTTAATTAGAGTTTACTTCAAATATCCAAGTTTCCGCATAATCGCGGGCACGGCTTTCCGAAAGATTTAACCCTGCAGGGGTGCTCCAAGTAATCCATTAAAAAATTAACCACACTCTGTGGCAATGCCTCGACCGCGGATCTCGCGATCATCATAGGTAATTCCAAAGGAATTCCAACACCTCGAGTATACCACGATAAAGGTAAAACAAATCCAGCAAATCAGACTCCACACGCAAGACACTCGATAAAGGTAAAACAAATCCAGCAAGACCACCCGACGTGTCGACGAACCCGATAAGAGCCGCGTATCTCGTTCTCAGGACACGACGGATAAGCTACGCGTACGGAGGCCTGATAGAAATCTCCCAAGTTTCCCTGGGTTGGCCCCGCACAGTGCTCTAGTTTGGACCAACACTCATGAGGAGCACTGGCCCGGGGGTTGATTAAATTATCCACGGGTTTGCAAGACCCTATGCAATTTTATTAATTTGTTAGCAAATGTAGTACCAATGTTGGGTCTTGCCAGACAAGTTTTAATCTCAACCGAATAAACAAGGGGGTCCCCATAACAACCCCGAGCATGTTAGGAGCGCAAAGTATGGAAAACATAACACCGGAAACAAGGAACTAATGGCGGTAATAGCGGAACAAATCACTTAGCAAAAGGCCAAGCCTTCCACCAATACCAAGATATATATGTGCATTAAATTAAATAACAGAATATTGTGATATCCAAATCCATGTTATCACATGGAACAACCTGCACCTGTAACTAAGAACGCTATAAGAGGGGCTGAGCAGTGGTAACTTACCCAATCAAAGGTTTGCTAGGAGGTGGAGGTTAAAGGCTATCATGGCAACATGGGGGCTGATATCAATAGGTAGGTAGCGCAATTGTAACGATAAGAGCGAGAATCTAGCGAGCAAAAATAGTATCAGGATCCGGGTATGATCATCTTGCCTGTTGGTTCTTCAGCGGAACAAGTAGCGGGATCCTCGTAGTGGTACTCTCCTGGTTCCTCATACTCAGTACAACACTCGCGTCTACCCAAAAGAAACAGCAACAATAAACATCCAACCAAGGTGCAATGCACAATCAAAATGATGCATGATTCATTTATGAAGAATTCTAACATGGCAATCCAAAACTAGTCATGTTTCACGTGCAAAGTTGTTTATTAATGAATCTGGACAGAACCTCATGTTAAGTTATTTATACATCCATGAACATGGCAAATATGGATGCAGCATGCAAAATCGATAGAAATGCATATAAAGATCGCAAGAAACGGAGTTACAGTTCTCACGATACGCTCACGACAAGGTACGGAGGCAAAATCACAAGACCACCAAGCCATGGGCTGATTCATGGCATTTCAAGGCAGCCACTGGATAGGTGATAAAAAATCAATCACAATAGACTCAAGAATCAATCAATTCCACGGAGCATAGCTCCCACAATCCACAAAGCAATAAGACATTAAATCTGCCACTAAACAGCAATATAGCAACTTCTGCAGATCACAACTAGAGCTACAAAAACCCTACAGCCACAAACAAGATATTGATAGGATCTAATCAACATACACATCCATGCATCCCATTACACCACCAACAAAGGATCCACACATCAATAAGCAAGAAGCTAATAATTTGGCATGATGAAACAGTTTTCTGGGACTTGGTGAAAATTCCAGTTTTCTGGAATCTGAGATTATAATGTAGCAAGTTGACAACACAGGTTAAATATGCTAGAGAGCTCCTATTGGCATGAAAATTAACAGGATGGTAGAAGGCAATATCTACTACAAATAACTAGCACTGAGCATGCTCAAATTCCAAACACATCATTAGATACAACCCACTCTACATGGCAAAACAATAACAGCAGATTCCCAGACAGCCATATTTCAGGTTGGCAGGAAACAACATCATCATAGCAACTTAACAACAAGGTAGCCACTGACCTGGTGACTTAGCATAAATAACAAAAATATTAGGACATTCCCAGCAACTTTAACTACCACTTCCATGTTGGCAAGAACTTAAAACCATACATAGATTAAATCATATTAAATGGACAAAAGGGCATCACAGCAAAAAAATGCAGTTTTGGGAAGTTGCCCCAAAGATCAAATCTGACTTCACAGATGCATTCCTGGGTTGATTCTACCCCAAATGCATTACTCATACCTATATACTTTCATGGAACATGTGGGAGAAAATCTCATTCGAAAATCTCACAATAAACATATGGGTGACTTAAGTCACTTATTTCCTTTTATGGAAATGGCCAAAATTGGCATGTCCTAAAATGGACACATGCTAAAAAAGGAAATGAAGCATTATAACAACATCTAAACATAGCATAGCAATCATTTGCATGAAGATAACTTAGCTAGAGGGAAAACTATCCACACACACCCACATATGGAAAAATTTGCATCATATGCCCCACACATACATTTGGTGGGAGGAACACATACACACAGTATCTACCTCTAACATGGCATCATACAAGAACTATCATGCATGACAAAACTTGTTAAGACACCCACAAATCTAAGCATGGCATGCACACACACACATATAGCCATGAAAATCTACACAAACTCATGCACACATACACACACTTGCACCAACACATACATAGGCATATACATGGCATGGCATTAACAAACAGCAAGAAAACTATCCAAAAATTACCCTACACATACACATAACAAGCGACACATGCACATGCTAGCAAAACTACTAGTGTAGGTGCACACATACACATCCATATGTGCATATATGCATCTATGCACATACACATGCACAACAGTGCTCCCACACCTACACAGACAATCTAATATACTAAACAGGGACATCCCAAAAAAACAAAGAAAACAAGCATATACATACTATACTATTAACCAGGGAAGAAATAAGCAAAACAGCAAAAAAAGGGGAAAAGGGGGAGAGGGGGACTCGAACCCACGCTCTCGTGCAACACACGCGCACATACTCACGACGCGCACCACTGTGCTACGGGCTCCGGCTCTTACCAGACAGGGGGCTTCGGCCGTTTTAACATAACTCGCGCGGCTAGCGCCCTACACTGACGAAACTGACGGCAAAACTCGAGAGCAGCGAGACGCGATGTTTGGTACGACACAAACTACGCATATAAGCGATGGAATTCAGAGCTAAGCACGGGGATGGATCGGGAACTCAACACACTACCAAAAGGACACGGAGACCATGCTCAACTGCCATAGGGGGCACGAGCACGAGGTCGAGGCGGATCTCAGATCGTCAGCCTAACGGAATTGCGACTATGGGTGAAAGAAAGGAGGGAGAAGGCGCCACGGAGCATGCTGACCTAGGGAGACGCAAGAACTCGCTGGAGTCGTGGAAGGGGAAGAAGTCGCGCGCAGGGGAAGAAGAAACCGCGCCGTGTCGGAGCGCAGCGCCGGGAAGAAGACGGCGACGGGGAAGACGCTCCAGCGATTCTGCCGTGCCCCTAGCACCTGGGACGGGGCGCGAGCACCTTGCCGCGGCCCTTGGACATGGCGGCGATGACCTGGGGCACCGGAGACGTGCCGGAGACGCCGGCGCGATGAAGCTCTCTCTGACGAAGCGCTCAGCTCACTTTTCCTTGCTCTGAAGATGCTCACCTGGAGGGGGAAGAAAGAGGGGAGAGGGCGATGGCAGCACACGAGAGGAAGGAGGGGAAAGCCACGGAGCCGCACCTTAAAAGGGGGAGGCGCCTCGACGTCCGTGAGGGTTTCTCATGGCGCCGGAGTGCGCGCTCTCTGTCTGACGACCACTTTTCTCATGGAGGAGGAGGGATGGAGCAGGTGGCCGTTTGGGGAAGATGGGCCACGCGCGGGAGAGGAAGATGGGCCGCGCTGGGAAGGAAAAGGCTCAGGGTGCCTTTTCTATTAACCGATTTTCTGGAATCTTTTCTTTAAAACAGAATTCAATTACTTCCAAAAATTCAAAAGACTATTTGAAAGGGGATTGACAAGAAATAAAATATACATTCCATATGAGTGGAATATATTCTATTTGAATAAAACGAGAGAGAGAGAGAGTTATAGGGAAAAGAATTTGCAAATTATTTTAAAACGGCCCCTGATTTGAATTTGAAAACCAGAGAAGAAAAACCTCACACACTCAAAACACCACATCAAACTGACTTAGAAAAATGAGCTCTAAAACATGAACATTTTCTTAGAGCTCAAGCGTTAGATCAAAACAGAGAAGAATATTAATGGGGAATAAGAATAAAGGGGGGGTTTGCTTTATTTGAAAACCAACACACACATACACTCATGTCACACAAGATCACTAGCACAATTCAAATGGCACAACATTCAAAACACAACAAGAAGAAAAGCAATGGATGGAGATGATGCTATGATGCATGATGATGACATGGGCAAACTTTAAATAATTCAAACACAAGGATCATATTGCAAGAACTTGAATTACAAAAGGCCCCTGAAACACCTGGGGTGTTACAATTGATGCCTCTTCTTCAGCTTCCCCAATTGTTGTATCGGCGAAAGGATAGTTGTCATCATCCTCTTCTTCTTCATTGTCTTCCATTATAACCCCTCTTTCTCCATGCTTGGTCCAACAGCTATAGTCGGACATGAAACCAGACTTCAGCAGGTGGTAGTGAAGGGTTTTTGAGGTAGAGTAATTCCTATCATTCTTACAGTCACGACATGGACAACACATGAAACCATTCTGCTTGTTTGCCTTAGCCACACGAATAAAATCATGCAGGCCATAACGGAATCCTGGACTTAGCCGGTCATTGTACATCCATTGTCGTCTCATGTTCACTACACAACATCGAAGTGACTAACTTAATACAACTTCATCATCACATTACAACCAAAGTAGAGCTAGCTGTGACCAAATGTTATTACTGCAAATAATAGATACATATAGTTCATACATACATCTCATAAAACAACATAAACTATCTAAAACATTTCAATGCAACAACAAATGCGATCATAATCGCAACTAAGTTAACAATTAAGCCAACGGCATAATGATACCAAGCCTCTTTATCAATGGCATATTTTCTAATCTTTCTAAGCTTCAAGCGCATTCCAGCCATCTTGTTCTTGTGATCATCGATGATATCGACAACATGCAACTCCAATCCCATCTTCTCATCCTCAGTTCTTTTCAATTTTTCTTTCAAGTGATCAATTTATTTTTCAGCTTGGGTTAACTTCTTGAGCAGAATTGCATAGTCGGTTGGAATTTCTGGTTCAACTACTTTCTTTAGATAAAAACATCTACGTCAATTTGGTGGCATAATTAATTGTCATAGACATTAGATGATGTGTGAAATAGTTATAAAAGATAGCGACATACCACATCTGAATCATAGACTGGACGAGGGCTGACGTGGGCGGATACCATAACCATGACACTATAGAATAACTAACAATAATACAAGTAAGTAAATCGTACACATTTCTATCTAAATCATACAAGTAATTTTTTTAACAAAAAGGTTTTAATAAGAACAAGAGGATCACCAAGGTGGCCGGTACCGCAACGAGACGGTGCGGTCGATCGACGGTGGTTAGGACGGGGATGGGAAGGCACCAAATAAACCACACCTAGACATATGCAACCTGACAAGTTAATTTGAGCTCAAATTGCATATAAATCAAATAAACTCCCACTTAATGATCTCTCCCCAAAACCTAGCTAAAACCCACAAATCACATATCTTTGAGCACGCCACAAGCTAATCTAGCAATGAGAGATGAAGGAGCAAAGTTGCTAACCTTTGTGAACACTTGTATAGATGGGGTGCCTTCAAATCTTGACAAATCCTTGGCAAAATGGAGGCTGAGCTTTGAGCAAGAAGAAGAACAGGGGAGAAAACAGAGAAATGAGAGCCCCTTCGATCCGCTGCAGACGAAGCATATATATAGGAATTCTTTAGTACCGTATGGTGTCACCAACCGGTACTAAAGGGCAACCTTTAGTACTAGTTTGTGCCACGAACAAGTACTAAAGAGGCACGCAGGGCTCAAGTGTGGCCAAAAGCCTGCCACGCCCCCTTTAGTACCGGTTCGTGACACGAACCGGTACTAAAGGTATTGGGAGACGTAGTAGTAAATCAAAAAAAATCCTACGTGTTCACCAAGATCATCTATGGAGAAACCAACAATGAGTGGGGAGAGTGCATCTTCATTACTTTGAAGATCGCAAAGCGGAAGCGTTACTAGAACGCGGTTGGTGGAGTCGTACTCGTAGCGATTCAGACCGCGGTGGAATCCGATCTAAGCGCCGAACAATGGTGCCTCCGTGTTCAACACACGTGCAGCCCGGTGACGTCTCCTATGCCTTCATCCATCAAGGAGGAAGGAGAGATTTAGGGAGCACTTCGGCAGCACGACAGCATCGTGACGGTGGAGCTACGTGGTACTCCGGCAGGGCTTCGCCAAGCGCTACGGAGAACGAGGAAGAGGAAGGGCAGGGCTGCGCCGAGGAGGAAGAAACTTGTGTCCTTGGCAGCCCCAAAAACCCACTATTTATAGGAGGAGGAGGAGGGAGGGCACAGCCCTAGTGTTCCCACCCTAGGAGCCGGCGGCAGCCCAGATGGCATCTGGTGCGGCGGCCAGGAGAGGGAGTGGGAGGGGCGGCGCCCTAGGTGGGCCTAGGGCCCATCTGCCCCTAGGGTTTGCCCCCTCCCACCTGTGCTGCGCCTTGGGCCCTTGTGGGGGGTGCATCAGCCCACCTAGGGGCTGGTTCCCTCCCACTTTCAGCCCGTGCAGCCCTTCGGTGCCTGTGGCCCCACTTGGTGGACCCCCAGAACCCTTCGTGTGGTCCCGGTACGTTACCGATGACGCCCGGAACACTTCCGGTGACCAAAACCTTACTTCCTATATATGAATCTTTACCTCCGGACTATTCCGGAACTCCTCGTGACGTCCGGGTTCTCATCCGGGACTCCGAACAACCTTCAGTAACCACGTACACTATTTCCCTATAACCCTAGCGTCATCAAACCTTAAGTGTGTAGACACTACGGGTTCGGGAGGCACGTAGACATGACCGAGACACCTCTCCGGTCAATAACCAACATCGGGATTTGGATACCCATGTTGTCTCCCACATGCCCCATGATGAGCTCATCGGATGAACCACGATGTCGGGGATTCAATCAATCCCGTATACAATTCCCTTTGTCTACCGGTATGACACTTGCCCGAGATTCGATCGTCGGTATCCCTATACCTTGTTCAATCTCGTTACCGGCAAGTCTCTTTACTCGTGCCGTAACACATCATCCCGTGGCTAACTCCTTAGTCACATTGAGCTCATTATGGTGATGTCTTACCGAGTGGGCCCAGAGATACCTCTCCGTCACACGGAGTGACAAATCCCAGTCTCGACTCGTGCCAACCCAACAGATACTTTCGGGGATACTCGTAGTTTACCTTTATAGCCACCCAGTTATGTTGTGACATTTGGCACACCCAACGAATTCCTACGGTATCTGGGAGTTGCACAATCTCATGGTCTAAGGAAACGATACTTGACATTAGAAAAGCTTTAGCAAACGAACTACACGATCTTGTGCTATGCTTAGGATTGGGTCTTGTCCATCACATCATTCTCCTAATGATGTAATCCTGTTATCAACGACATCCAATGTCCATGGTCATGAAACCGTGACCATCCATTGATTAACGAGCTAGCCAACTAGAGGCTCACTAGGGATATGTTGTGGTCTATGTGTTCACACATGTATTATGGATTCCTGTTAACACAATTATAGCATGAACAATAGATAATTATCATGAACAAGGAAATACAATAATAACCATTTTTTATTGCCTCGAGGGTATATTTCCAACAGTCTCCCACTTGAAATAGAGTCAATAATCTAGTTACATTGTGATGCATCGAACACCCACACATATCTGGTGTTGATCATGTTTTGCTCGTGAGAGAGGTTTAGTCAACTGATCTGCGACATTCCGATCCATATGTACTTTACAAATATCTATATCTCCTTCCTGAATGTAATCACAAATGGAGTTGAAGTGGCGCTTGATGTATCTTGTCTTCTTTTGAAACCTGGGCTCATTGGCAAGGGCTAGCTCCAGTGTTGTCACAGAATAGAGTCATCGGGCCTGACCCATTGGGAATCACTCCTAGGTCGGTGATGAACTCCTTCATCCAGACTCCTTCCTTTGCTGCTTCCGAAGCAGCTATGTACTCCACTTCACATGTAGATGCCGCCACGACGCTTTGCTTGCTGTTGCACCAGCTGACTGCCCCTCCATTCAAAATATACACGTATCCGGTTTGTGACTTCGGGTCATTCGGATCTGTGTCGAAGCTAGCATCAACGCAACCCTTTACGAAAAGCTCTTCGGCACCTCCATATACGAGAAATATGTCCTTGGTCCTTTTCAGGTACTTCAAGATATTCTTGACCGCTGTCCAGTGTTCCGCTCCAGGATCACTTTGGTACCTCCCAACCAAACTTATGGCAAGGTTCACATCAGGTATGGTACACAGCATGGCATACATAATAGAGCCAATGGCTGAAGCATAGGGGATGACACTCATCACTTCTCTATCCTTTGCCGTGATCATGCATTGAGTCGTACTCAATCTCACACCTTGTAACACAGACAAGAACCGCGTCTTGGACCGATCCATATTGAACTTCTTCAATATCTTGTCAAGGTATGTGCTTTGTGAAAGACCAATGAGGCGTATCGATGTATCTCTATAGATCTTGATGCCTAATATGTAAGCAGCTTCTCCAAGGTCCTTCATTGAAAACCACTTATTCAGGTAGGCCTCTATACTTTGCAAGAGTTCTATATCATTTCCCGTCAATAACATGTCGTCCACATACAATATGAGGAATGCTACAGAGCTCCCACTCACTTTCTTGTAAATACAGGGTTCTCCATAAACCTGTATAAACCCAAATGCTTTAATCACCTCATTAAAGCGAATGTTCCAACTCCGAGATGCTTGCACCAGCCCATAGATGGAGCGCTGGAGTTTGCATACCTTGTTAGCATTCCTAGGATCGACAAAACCTTCTGGCTGCATCATATACAATTCTTCCTTGGGGAAACCGTTAAGCAATGCCGTTTTGATGTCCATTTGCCAGATCTCATAATCATAAAATGCGGCAGTTGCTAACATGATTCGGACGGACTTCAGCATCGCTACTGCTGAGAAATTCTCATCATAGTCAACTCCTTGAACTTGTCGATAACCCTTAGTGACAAGCCAAGCCTTATAGACAGTCACATTACCATCCGCGTCAGTCTTCTTCTTAAAGATCCTTTTATTTTCTATGGTTCGCCGATCATCGGGCAAGTCCATCAAAGTCCATACTTTGTTCTCATAAATGGATCCTATCTCGGATTTCATGGCTTCAAGCCATTTGTTGGAATCTGGGACCGCCATTGCTTCTTCATAGTTCGAAGGTTCACCGTTGTCCAACAACATGATCTCTAGGACAGGGTTGTCGTACCACTCTGGTGCGGAAAGTGTCCTTGTGGACCTTCGAGGTTCAATAGCAACTTGATCTGAAGTTTCATGATCATCATTATTAAATTCCTTTCCAGCCGGTGCAGGCTCCACAGAAATAGCTTCCCGTGTTGCGCTACTCTTCGGTTCGAATGAAGGTACGACTACCTCATCAAGTTCTATTTTCCTCCCACTTACTTCTTTTGAGAGAAACTCTTTCTCTAGAAAGGATCCATTCTTGGCAACAAAGACTTTGCCTTTGGATCTGAGGTAGAAGGTATACCCAATAGTTTCTTTGGGGTATCCTATGAAGACGCACCTTCCCACTTTGGGTTCGAGCTTCTCAGGTTGAAGTTTCTTCACATAAGCATCGCATCCCCAAACTTTTAGAAACAACAACTTAGGTTTCTTTCCAACCATAGTTCATCCGGTGTTGTCTCTACGGATTTAGACGGTGCCCTATTTAAAGTGAATGTGGCAGCCTCTAATGCATATCCCCAAAATGATAGTGGTAAGTCGGTAAGAGACGTCTTAGATCACACCATATCCAATAGAGTGCGATTACGACGTTCAGACACACCATTTCGCTGAGGTGTGCCAGGCGACGTGAGTTGTGAAACAATTCCACATTTCCTTAGGTGCGTGCCAAACTCGTGACTCAAATATTCTCCGCCACGATCAGATCGTAGACACTTTATTTTCCTGTCACGTTGATTCTCTACCTCACTCTGAAATTCCTTGAACTTTTCAAAAGTTTCAGACTTGTGTTTCATTAAGTAGACATACCCAGATCTTCTTAAGTCATCGATGAGGGTGAGAACATAACGGTAGCCACCGAGAGCCTCAACGCTCATTGGACCGCATACATCGGTATGTATTATCTCCAACAAGTCAGTTGTTCGCTCCATTGTTCCGGAGATCGGAGTCTTGGTCATCTTGCCCATGAGGAATGGTTCACACGTGTCAAATGATTCAAAATCAAGAGACTCCAAAAGTCCATCAACATGGAGTTTCTTCATGTGTTTGACACCAATATGACCAAGGCGGCAGTGCCACATGTAAGTGGGACTATCGTTATCAACCTTACACTTTTTGGTACTCAAACTATGAACATGTGTAACATCACGTTCGAGATTCATTAAGAATAAAACATTGACCAGCGGGGCATGACAATAAAACATTTCTCTCATATAAATAGAACAACCATTATTCTCAGATTTAAATGAGTAGCCATTTCGCATGAAACGAGATCCAGATACAATGTTCATGCTCAAAGCTGGTACTAAATAACAATTATTAAGGTTTAAAACTAATTCCAAAGGTAGATGTAGAGGTAGCGTGCCGACGGCGATCACATCGACCTTGGAACCATTCCCGACGCACATCGTCATCTCGTCCTTTGCCAGTCTCCGCTTATTCTACAGCTCCTGCTTGGAGTTACAATTGTGAGGAACTACACAGGTATCAAAAACCCAGGAGCTACAACGAGCGCTGGTGAGGTACACATCAAATACAAGTATATCACATATACCTTTAACGTTGCTGGCCTTGTTATCCGCTAAGTACTTGGGGTAGTTCCGCTTCCACTGACCGGTACCCTTGCAATAAAAGCACTCAGTCTCAGGCTTGTGTCCATTCTTGTTCTTCTTCCCAGCAACTTGCTTACCGGGCACGGCAACTGCTTTGCCGTCCTTCTTGAAGTTCTTCTTACCCTTGCCTTTCTTGAAACTAGTGGTCTTATTCAGCATCAACACTTGATGTTCCTTTTTGATTTCCACCTCCGCTGATTTCAGCATCGAGTACAACTCAGGAATGGACTTCTCCATCCCTTGCATATTGTAGTTCATCACAAAGCTCTTGTAGCTAGGTGGAAGTGACTGGAGGATTCTGTCAATGACCGAGTCATCCAGAAGATTAACTCTTAGCTGAGTCAAGCGGTTGTGCAACCCAGACATTTTGAGTATGTGCTCACTGACACGACTATTTTCCTCCATCTTAGAACTGAAGAACTTGTCTGAGACATCATATCTCTCGACCCGGGCATGAGCTTGGAAAACCAATTTCAGCTCGTGGAACATCTCATATGCTCTGTGTTGCTCAAAACGCTTTTGGAGCCCCGGTTCTAAACTGTAAAGCATGTCGCACTGAACCAGGGAGTAATCATCACAACGCGACTGCCAGGCGTTCATAACGTCTTGAGTTGCGGGGAAAACAGGTGTGTCACCTAGCGGTGCATCAAGGACATACAATCTCTTGGAAGCTATGAGGATGATCCTCAAGCTACGGACCGAGTCCGCATAGTTGCTTCCATCGTCTTTCAGCTTGGTTTTCTCTAGGAATGCGTTGAAGTTGAGGGTGACATTAGTGTTGGCCATTGGATCTACAATATAGATTGTAAAGACAATTTTAGACTAAGTTCATGATAATTAAGTTCACATAATCAAATTATTCAATGAACTCCCACTTAGATAGACATCTCTCTAGTCATCCAAGTGACACATGATCCACGTCAACTAGCCCGTGTCCGATCATCATGTGAGACGGAGTAGTCATCCATGACGAACATCTCCATGTTGATCGTATCTTCTATACGACTCATGTTCGACCTTTCGGTCTTCCATGTTACGAGGCCATGTCTGTACATGCTAGGCTCATCAAGTCAACCTAAGTGTGTTGCGTGTGTAAATCTGGCTTACACCCGTTGTATGCGAACAGTAGAACCTATCACACCCGATCATCACGTGTTGCTTCGGAACAACGATCCTTAGCAACGGTGCACAGTTAGGGGAACACATTTCTTGAAATTTTAGTGAGAGATCATCTTATTAAGCTACCGTCGTTCTAAGCCAACAAGATGTAAAAACATGATAAACATCACATGCAATCAATATAGTGACACGATATGGCCAATATCATCTTGCTCCTTTGATCTCCATCTTCGGAGCACCATGATCATCATTGTCACCGGCACGACACCATGATCTCCATCATCATGAGCTCCATCATCGTGTCTTCATGAAGTCATCTCGCCAACTATTACTTCTACTACTATGGCTAACGATTAGCAATAAAGTAAGGTAATTACATGGCGTTTATGATTGACACGCAGGTCATACAATAAATTAAGAGAACTCCTATGGCTCCTGCCGGTTGTCATACTCATCGACATGCAAGCCGTGAATCCTATTACAAGAACATGATCAATCTCATACATCACAATGCATCACATCACATCCTTTGGCCATATCACATCACAAGGCATATGTTGCAAAAACAAGTTAGACACCCTCTAATTTGTTGTTGCAAGTTTTTACGTGGCTGCTATAGGTTTCTAGCAAGAACGTTTCTTACCTACGCCAAAACTACAACGTGATATGCCAATTTTTATTTACCCTTCATAAGGACCCTTTTCATCGAATCCGATCCTACTAATGTGGGAGAGACAGAGACCCGCTAGCCACCTTATGCAACAAGTGCATGTCAGGCGATGGAACCGGTCTCACGTAAGCGTACGTGCAAAGTCGGTCCGGGCCGCTTCATCCCACAATACCGCCGAATCAAGATAAGACTAGTAACAGCAAGCAAATTAACAAGATCGACGTCCACAACGAGTTGTGTTCTATTCGTGCATAGATTCTACGCATAGACCTACCTCATGATGCCACTGTTGGGAGACGTAGTTGTAAATCAAAAAATTTACTATGTGTTCACCAAGATCATCTATGGAGAAACCAGCAACGAGTGGGGAGAGTGCATCTTCATACCTTTGAAGATCACAAAGCGGAAGAGTTACTAGAACGCGGTTGGTGGAGTCGTACTCGCAGCGATTCAGATCGCTGTGGAATCCGATCTAAGCATCGAACAATGGTGCCTTCGCATTTAACACACGTGCAGCCCGGTGACGTCTCCTATGCCTTGATCCAGCAAGGAGGAAGGAGAAGTTGAGGGAGAGCTCCGGCAGCACGACGGCGTGGTGACGGTGGATCTATGTGGTACTCCGGCAAGGCTTCGCCAAGCGCTACGGAGAACGAGGAAGAGGAAGGGTAGGGCTGTGCTGAGGGAGGAAGAAACTTGTGTCCTTGGAAGCCCCAAAACCCCCACTATTTATACGAGGAGGAGGAGGGAGGGCACAGCCCTACGGTTCCCACCCTAGGAGCCGGCGGCAGCCCACATGGCATCTGGTGCGGCGGCTAGGAGAGGGAGTGGGAGGGGCGGCGCCCTAGGTGGGCCTAGGGCCCATCATCCCCTAGGGTTTGCCACCCTCCCACCTGTGTTGCGCCTTGGGCCCTTGTGGGGGGAGCACCAGCCCACCTAGCTGGTTCCCTCCCACTTGCGGCCCATGCAGCCCTTCGACGCCTGTGGCCCCACTTAGTGGACCCTCGGAACCCTTCCGGTGGTCCCGGTACGTTACCGGTGATGCCCGGAACACTTCCGGTGACCAAAACCTCACTTCCTATATATGAATCTTTACCTCCGGACCATCCTGGAACTCCTCGTGACGTCCGGGATCTCATCCGGGACTCCAAACAACCTTCAGTAACCACGTACACTATTTCCCTATAACCCTAGCGTCATCAAACCTTAAGTGTGTAGACCCTACGGGTTCGGGAGGCACGTTGACCTGAACGAGACACCTCTCCGGTCAATAACCAATAGCGGGATCTGGATACCCATGTTGGCTCCCACATGCTCCACGATGATCTCATCAGATGAACCACGATGTCGGGGCAATCAATCCCATATACAACTCCCTTTGTCTACCGGTATAATACTTGCCCGAGATTTGATCGTCGGTATCCCTATACCTTGTTCAATCTCGTTACCGACAAGTCTCTTTACTCGTTCTATAACACATCATCCCGTGGATAACTCCTTAGTCACATTGAGCTCATTATGATGATGTCTTACCGAGTGGGCCCAGAGATACCTCTCCGTCACACGGAGTGACAAATCCCAGTCTCGATTCGTGCCAACGCAACAGATACTTTTGGGGATACCCGTAGTATACCTTTATAGCCACCCAGTTACGTTGTGACGTTTGGCACATCCAACGAATTCCTACGGTATCCGGGAGCTGGACAATCTCATGGTCTAAGGAAACGATACTTGACATTAGAAAAGCTTTAGCAAACGAACTACATGATCTTGTGCTATTCTTAGGATTGGGTCTCGTCCATCACATCATTCTCCTAATGATGTGATCCCATTATCAACGACATCCAATGTCCATGGTCATGAAACCGTGACCATCCATTGATCAACGAGCTAGCCAACTAGAGGCTCACTAGGGACATGTTGTGGTCTATGTGTTCACACATGTATTACGGTTTCCGGTTAACACAATTATAGCATGAACAGTAGACAATTATCATGAACAAGGAAATACAATAATAACCATTTTATTATTGCCTCAGGGCATATTTCCAACAAAAAGTCCCTTACGAGCCAGTACTAAAGGTCGCCCTGCTCCTAGCCATTGGAGCCGGAACGAACCGGGACTAATAGCCTCTTTAGAACCGGCTCGTAACCAGACCGGTACTAATGCGTCGGACGAAAGGTCTGTTTTCTACTAGTGATACCTTGGTTCTCAACAACTGAGGGAAATACTTATCTACTTTGCCGCATCAACCGTTCCTCAACGCATGCTCAAGAAATAGCAGAGGTCATTCAGTTGTCGGATGAACCGGATATCTTTAAATGGAAATTGCACCAGAATGGCACGTTTTCAGTCAAGTCCATGTATGATGCACTGGTTCATAACGAGGTTCCGATTGATAACAGGAAATTATGGAAGCTCAAAATCCCTCTCAACGTGAAGATTTTCCTCTGGTTTCTGAATAGAGGGGTGATCTTAACTAGGGATAACTTGGCATAACACAACTGGCAAGGGTGCAAAAATGTGTCTTCTGCCATCATGACAAGTGTATTAAACATTTATTTTTTGAGTGCAAGTCAGCTTGGTCTGTGCGGGTCATTGTTCAAATAGCTTCAAATCTTTATCCCCCATGTAGTGCACGGAACATGTTCGGCAATTGGTTGAGAGGAATAGATAAACAATTTTCTGCACCCATTCTAGTGGGGGCGGCTGCCTTATGTTGGGCATTGTGGCTCACCAGGAATGATATAGTTTTTAACAATAAATGTGTTTCATCTCCTATGCAGGTTATTCATGTATGTTCGCAATGACTCCTTACTTGGTCTATCCTGCAGAGACCGGAGGACAGAGACCTTTTTAGGACGGCGTCTACTCGGTTGGAGCGTACGGCCAGGAAGGTTTTCTACCCCCATGGATGGCGGTGTGATCTTCGGATAGGATCCGCCACGTCTTAGGCTGGCTTTATCTTTATTTTCGTCTTATTGGCTGTTTGAGCTTTTGCTATTGCTTTTTCGTTTTTTGGACTTGCTGGCTGGATGCATGTTGTTATGTAGAGGCCGGGCGTTCTACAATGTGATTGTATCAACTCGATATTTCAATTCAATGAAATGTCCTTTATCGAAAAAAATCTGCCTACCTAGCCCCTCTGTCTCTCGCCCGAGTCCCTCATTCTCTCCCAACCTCCCTCTCTCTATTTGCGCCTTGTGCTGTGGGGACGGCGGCTCATCTAGGTACGGTCAAGCTTGGTATCTCTCTCTGCAACGCATGCATAGGTTCAAGCCAGTCCAAGGTTCTATCAAGCTCAACACCGAAACTGCGTTGCAGGCTGGGACGGGCGAATCTGAAGATAGTGATGTCGCCAGGGACAAACAGAGGCTATGTATTTGTCTCTGTTTGCATGAATTCATCTCCGTTCTAGAGCGTTGAGGAGGCCGAGGCAAAAGCCGCTCTCACTGGCCTGCAAGCACGCGCAAGATTTTGGAATTGGACTGTCAAGCGATCATTAAAGAGTTGACTTTTGTGGACCAATCTGGATCCCCGTGCTATAGCCTGCTCACTGATATTAAACAGGCTCTATCAGACTAGTCGCAATGGGAAGTAACATAGAGTAGTCACATACATATGTTAGTAGTCTAAGTTACTACCTCCACAATGGATAGTAACATGGAGGTAGTAACATTGATGCTTTTATTTATTAGCTTATAGACTCATATTGCCTTGGAATGTGTTATGTTATAGTAACATAGCATGTTACTTAATTTCTCTCTCTTCTCATTAATTAGGTGCCGCATCATATCTTTTGCTTAGGTGACATCTATGTTACTACCTATGTTACTCCCATTGTGGGTAATCTCATCCTTCTCGACATACAGTGTCAGCCATTTCGGGAGAGCGTGCAATGCTCTTGCCCATCAGCTTGCAACGGTGACAAGAATTTATGGAAACCAAGATAGTCCGAAAAAGTCTACGACCTTCTGATGATTTATGAATTTGTATCTCTTATAGGAAAAGGTCATATGCCCAACTTTATAGATAAAGCCATCAAACAAAGTAGCAAACGTGACACACAACCTACTGCGAATCAAAGAGTAGCCCAAGTTTTCACGACAAGACAAGACAAGAGGCACACAGATCAAAAGTTAACGACACGCATGCCAACAACTTACATAACCTAGAAGCAGAAATGCTAACAACATCATATAGCACCATCCTGCTGGACCATAGAAATGGCAGACGATCTCACGCTTGAGATGAGCTCCTCCATAGCGTTCTGGTCATTGTCTTTAGTAAATAATTTCCAATGCTGCAAGAAGATAACCATTTTGAACAAGCATTCAGTCGACCTGTTATGGAAATTTGTTCAATCGTGATTTTGTTTCTAGTAGTCTAGAGCACCCAACACAACGCCAAGAACCCCAAACAGAATAACCGTCTATTTTGCCCCAGCAACCCGGCTGCCAAAGGTAAAAGGCCGGCAAAGGAAGTAGGATCCCATGAACGCCTGTTTAGCCAATGCACCCAACAAAAATGTGTTTCGAGTCCTCAGGGGATTGAGAGTGGGTACATCGGTCTGACCCATGACCGTTATGTTTAAGAATCTGCCAAGTTGTGGGAGGCCGACCTCTGATGGCCTGCCACATGAAAATCTTGATCTTAGGTGGTACCCTAGCACTCCAAACATGTTTGAATTTATTCGTGGGAGTACCGGAAATCAAATGCAAATAAAGCGACTGAACAGAGAATCTACCCAAAGTAGAGTGAGGCCACACTACATAGCACTCTTGTAGCGTAGATTCTCTACTCTAGATCTAAAAAAAGGTGCAAACTGTCTCCATGTGTCAGGGTTGATATAGTACACTTGAGTAATCCTGCACATTTCAGTACATTCTCAGCATCATGTCCCTGCTGTTGAGACCAATTGTTTGCTAACCAAATGAGACATTTTTAACGAGGGAGGGCGATTAATGTGGTTACCATGGTTACTGAGAAATACCGAGCATATTTTGAATGAATATTACAAATGAAATTTGTATACAATTCTTTGAAGATAGTATAAAAAGGGCATGAAGTTAGACTTGTCATAAAGGAACTACTTGCCCAGTGGAAAGGAGTTTGTGGGCGTGCTATGAGCTCCAAAGTTCAACTCCCGGTCCTTTTATTTTTGACATTTTGTACTTACGCATTCTAAAAAAAAAGTGCAAGACTGGTTACTCGAACAAGTGATTTCTTGACACATGAAATAGCGCGCTACCAACGCGCCCAGACAAACAGGCGTGAATAGCTGAGACGCTATTGTACATTATCACACTTCTGCGTTTTAATTCAAAAAATTAAAAAAATTCGGTATGAGAGTTTACCTGGGGGCAACGAAATACTCGTTAACCGGGCGAAATGTCAAAATTTTGTTCGGTGACCAACACCTTGATTGAGACGATCAACAAACAACAAGGAACCAAACACTAGAAGTTTCATATTCTATATGAGCATTTCCATATCTATTTGGAAATTTGGTCAACTATGATATGGCTATGGGCAAAATAATAGTAAAGATAGATTATGTCACAAGTATGAAGGTTTTCTTCAAGAAGAATCCAATATGAGACCCACTGCCCAAAGTCCTTTACAATGCTCACTGGACCAATAAGCAAAAAATGAGCCACCCACAAATCACGGTAATCAAGATTATAACAAGACACAAAAAAAAGTACTTGTGGTGTAAAAATACAATAAAAGAGAGAAATAATCCTCACCATTAGATATGAAACAAATCCTAGTGAGACCAACCAAGGAATCGGAATGAAGTGCGGAACAACATGACCTGCAAGGTTTGCGATCCAACCATCAATACAAAGTGGTCTCTGTGGTTGTGACAGCGTGACCGTCGGTGCTGGGTGTCGAAGGCAATATGATTGTATTTTTTTATTTATCTATTTCTCCTGGTCATATGTGTTTTACAAGAATCATCCAGATTTTGGGCGCTTCATTTACTTATTTGAAGGTGTGAAACATGGACGAGTAATAGATTGTGGGACTTCCTGCGTGCAGATGTGAGCATGGGGTAGAATATGTAAGCGAGAGAGCAGGAGAGGGATAGGAGAGAGAGGGAGGGAGGGAGGGAGAGAGAGAGAGGGGGGTCATAGTTTAGAGATGTGAAGTGCTATGGAAACACATATGTTTTATGAAGACATGTCTTTACTTATGATTTAACTGCTCATCGATAATCTCCAAGCGGTAGAAGCCATGGTCGTGCATGGTGACCAGGGCGACCATGACATCTTAGTCGTTCTATGTGTTGTCTCTGTAGGGATATCGGTTCCACGGGTCTAGATATTTTGTAAGTTTGGTGCACAAACTAGTCATAACTGCTAATCGCTAATAGTCAAGAGTTTGGCTGCTTGTGCATGATGAAATGTTCATGTTACTCCTCATCTGATAGCACCGTATACTCGGCGCAATCTTGGTATTCCTTTCCCGGTGTCTCCTATTCTGAAGCTCATTCTCTGCTTCCCTTGCATTAGGTGCTCTAGCACTCGGTGTATGGGAGAAATGCATTGAAATGACTCGTGAAGCGTGAAGAGAATGCATCTCTCCCTTGGTGGTGATATATGTAGGCATTGTTAGCCATCGCTAGCCCCTCATGTTGTTGTGGAAAGAGCCATTTATCATGGAACAATGCATGAGATATTATTTCTTGAAGGTCTTCATAAATATTGGTCATTTATGGTGCCTGTGATGTGCTTTTATTCAACTTGTACATACTTATCATGATCATTATTAATTTCAGTGAGCCAACTCCTTTACACGTTTCTAAATCTAATGGATACCTCTATTCGTATTAGATGGGACCAAAGATGAAAGGCCGGTGTTTTCTGATTAACGTGAGATTTTCTAGCTAATATCTCTATCTTTCCTTCGTATTTTAATTTTAGTAGATAATAGATGGTTGACTAATATGTGTATATAATGCAATTTAAGTACTCTAAAATGAAGTATTTGAGATGCATGTGTTCTTTCTGATGATGATAAGCAATAAGTATTTCTCATGTTATTTGCTCAAAAATTTCAGAAAGAGCCAAACATGGGCTTGAATCCAGACTACTTTGGTCGTAAATAGAGTAGAAATCATTCTTCAATTTACGTAATAAATAGAGATTAAGTAAATATCAAGATGGTTTTCTTCAACAAGAATATATTATGAGACGCACTTCCCAAAGGTCTTTAAAATGCACATTGTAATAAACACAAATGAGCCATCCACAATTCACCTTAACCAAAATAAAACCAAATCACCACAAAGCAAGTACTTTTCTTATAAAAAATAAAAGATAAAACTTGACCTCACCCTCAAATGTGAAAGAAAGCCTAGTGATACCAACCAAGGAAATTGAACAGAGTCCAGAACAACACGACATGCAAGGTTTGCGGTCCAACCATCTATGCAAGAGTGGTTCCGTGGTTGTGATGTCAAGACTGTTGTTGTCGGGTGTCGAATGCCTCATCATTGTATTTGTTTATTTCTCCATGTCTCCTAGTCATATGTCTTTTACTGGTCTGGTCTCCATTATGTGCTCTTCATTTCCATTGTCATGTGCATTGCTAGCGCATTTACTATTTTTAAAATGGAAATAGTTATTTGAAAGTGTTTATTTATTTTTCCAGAGGTCCTGCGCTCTCGGACACCTACAAAAAATGTGGAAAGTATCTTCCGGTTCCACCCCACATAGAGGACATATGTCGGTTTCATATATTTTCCTTTTCACTTTACTCTCCATAGTAGCTAAAGCATTTTTTTATCGTACACCACGCAAAGACTCGTACGTTTGGGGGAGCAGGGCACCCCCATACCGTGTTCCATAGGGCTTTGCTGTCGTTCGCTACCCTTCTTGTGACACAAATAGAAGTGCGAGTTTTTTCGTAGAGTGCCAGCTTATACGCACTCTGTACGCTGAAGATACCCCCGGGATCAGGAGCCCATGCAATAACATCCTCGATCTTCCGTGGGGACGGCTTGGTCTTCAAAATTTTATCAACTTCGATCGACAAGAATTGAGTACGCAGAATGTTCATGTCCTAGTGTCCATGTTCATCCATCAACTCCGCAATTCTTTGAAGCCTGCAATTTGCTCGGTTGGTGAGGATCCCATAGGATGGTGGCCACGCCAACCACGGGTCGCTCCAAATTCTCACTTGTTCACCATTACCAATGTGCCAAACGAGGCCCGCATTACCTGCACAAATATTGTCCTCTAGGGACCCATTACCATAATACATGCATTTTAGCACCCTCGCGCAAAGGGAATCCAGCTTTGTTAGCAACCGCCAGGCTTGTCCTCGGAGCAACACTTGGTCGAAGATGCGGAAGTCACGAAAACGGATCCCGACTTTGCATTTTGGTTGTGTGATTTTTCCCATCCAAGCCAATACACTTCCCTTTTTTCCTTCTTTCTTACCCTACGAAAAGTTTCTGACTTGATCAGTCAGATCAACACAAACAGAATATGGCAGTTTAAAAAACCCCATGATGTATGTTGGTAGGGACTCGTCAACGATTTAATCATCCTTTCCTTCCCTGCTTGAGAGAATGTGTCGCCCCAAAGCGTAATCCTCTTCATCAGCCTCTCTTGAAATTTTTGAAACCGGCCTCTATTCATGCATCCTTCCGGGGTTGGAAGACCCAAGTATTGGGTTTCAAAAGTATTATCTTGTACTTGTAGCACTTGCTGAACCTCCTCCTTTGTCTCATTTGTACAACAAGTACCGAACTGAATGGAGCATATTTTTGGGTTAATTAACTACCCTGTTTCACTTCCATGCCTTTCAATACCGTCCCTTATATATGGAGCTTGAGCATAGTTTGCTTTGAAGAAGAGCAATGTTTCATCTGCAAATAATATTTGAGATACACCGGGCGCATTGGGACACACTTTCACTGGATCAATAGCATTCACTTCCATACCTTGTCTAAGGAGCGCAGAAAGACCATCAGCCACAAAGAGGAATAAAAAAGGAGACACGGGGTCACCTTGCCGAAGCCCACACACCGATACAAATGTATCCAGGCTAGCTCCATTAAACTTTAGGAGATATCTCATCGAGGTAACACATGTCATGATCCACTTTACCCACTGGTGAGCGAAGCCCATCTTTTGCATCGCTTGTTCTGAGAACCCCCAATCGACACGATCATATGCGTTTGATAAGTCCAACTTATAAGCGTAGAAATATTCCTGCTGATTCTTGTCATGTTGCATGTAATGAAGACACTGAAATGCCAATAGTGCATTATCCGTGATTAGTCGTCATGGCATAAAAGTACTCTGTTCTGGCAAAATAATTTCATCTAGAATAGGCCGCAATCTGTTAACCAACCATTTACAAACAATCTTGTATATTACGTTACATAAACTGATAGGTCAGAAGACCATTAACCGCTTCGTGTCTTTGGCTTGGAACAACAAAAGATAAATAGGAAAAAAAGAAGGAAGGAGGAAGAAAGAAGAAAGAAGAAAAGTATGAAAAAGAGATAAGTAATCACATCAAATGAGGGCGGCTAATCGGTTACCGTGGCATGCTGAGAACCAGGAAGTCCCTGGTTGGAATCCAGGCTCACTGTATTTTGCGATTTAAAATCAGAAGAAGAAAAAAAAAATAGGGCGCCGGCCAAGCTCGCAGGACGGGGGTGTGCACCAGGAAATACCCGGATAAGAAGAACCCTTACTTGCATATGAGTGGCGGAGCTCCAAAAAATTCGCAGGGCCGGCCATTCCAGTGGAAATAACATAGATTTTGCTCTCAAGGCCCAGCTATACAGAGTGGCTGGGTTCGGTGGCCCATGGATATGTTTCTAGCAATGTCTGGAGTATTTTTACTTGTGTCCGCCGCTTGGAGTAAGTTGTATACTCCTCTAACCTGTTTAGTGGATCGACTAGGTTCTGTTTAGAGGACTAAACAGGAATTTTTACTCCACTAATTGGTTTTAGGGGATCGTCCATATTTAAAATTTGCTTGCTCTCAGGCTCTCGGTCCATGCCAGCCATGGCCAGGGAGCGCTCTAGCCTGAGACGCAAAATGGCGCAGATGGCGAGAGGTGGGTGTTATAGCACAGATGCGGAAGATCCCAATACCGCTGGAGAGTATTTCTACGACGATCCAGATCTATCAGCAGAATTCAAGACATCGACTATGTTATAAATTGTAAACCAGAACTTCAATCGTAGACTAGTCATAAAAATGAACTTGTTCACGGTAGCCATGACTAAGACCAGGATAAGAATCGTAGTATCATAGTGGTACCATATATTTCATTACCAGTAGTTTGAATCTTGTTGAAATAGATTTGTAATAATATAGGTTTGCATTTGGACTCATTATGCTTTTATTGTACAACTTTGTGGGATATAAGGTTCATAACACGGCGTCTCTTTGGTGTTATATCTAACAAGCAAGATCATGTTTTGATGGGGTGTGCATGGTCACCGTAGGTACAAGTTAGCAGATGCTGACCAGAGGCGACGGTCTGAAGAGACGTCTCGACGCACCATCCGCTATTCCATTGGAACTTATAGTCAGCAGAGAAGAGTGGCCAGAGATGCGCCTCGTTCTGCATGGTCAGTAGGTGGAGAGGGCTCTGAAGTACCATTTGTGCTTGACAAGTGAGAATTCCTCCCACCTGCTGCAATATGGAACAACACGCCTCTCTCGACATCATCATACTCTTGCAGTCGGGGCGCATGCTTTCCCGCGAAACACGACAGCCACACTGGAAGAGACCCTCGGGCAACGCCCACGCCCGGGGAAAGACGACCACTCCCTTGGCGGTCGAGGTGCCGAAGCCGATAGTTCATAGCGGGCACGGGGACCCCATCCTCTGTATCGCTTTACAATATTCCCTTTCCGATGCCTCCTATACTTAAACCGCATCTTTGTTTACCATGCACTGTTTCTTTCTCTGGGATTTGGTGCATGAGAAAAATGCGTTGAAATAACACAAGGAGTTGGCGTATAAGAAAACTGCATTGAAATGACTCGTGGGCATGGAGAGAATGCATCTCTCCATTGGTGGTAGGATATATGCAGGCATCTTTAGCCACTCATGTGGTGGAGGAAAGAAACATTTATCTCATATCAATGCACATAATATGTAGTCTCACCATTCCTGTTTAAAGGGATCAATTCAAAAATCTTATCAACCTATGTAGATGGTGAGTGATAGAATATTTATTGTAATTTCAAAAGTACTTAATTAATGTGCTTATTTTTCTAGAGAAAAATATGTGTTTACTAATACATTAATTACAATGCATGCATGCGTGATCCATAAATTACAAAAACTTTTTAATGTGTTGGTGAATTTTCTTTTAATCCTTGCATGCAACAATTTAATAAACCTTAAAATCTATTCATATGATGAGCAACAATAAAAATGAGACTTATATTTTTTTAAATGGAATAGACTTTATAAAATGGAAGCGAGGAATATTGAAAATCTTCAGAAATAATGGGCGTTTATGGTGCACGTGATGTTCTTTTATTCAACTTGGTCCACATGGTCGTTGTAAATTTTAATGAGACAATTCATTTTGTTCTCTCTCGGTTGTCCAAAACATGTATGTAATGAATTCTAAACAATTATAAAATGCCCATGCATGTCCCATATTTGAGGATTAGAAGTATTAAGTATTTTTTTGTCATGTTCTTTGCTCAAATGTTCTGAACGAGTTAAACATTGGCTAGAATCCAGAGTTCTTTCGTCGTAATAAGAATAAATGAAATTTGCATTGCATAGTAAAGAGAGATTGAGTCACTAGCTTGGTGGTTTAATTAAAGAAGAAATGTGATACATGTTGTACAAAAAGCACAAACAAAGCCATCCGCAAATCATAGTAATCAAGATTTTATGAAAAATTCGCAAAGCAAGTACTTTTTGGTGCAAAGAAAAGGTGTAGAACAAGATGACCTGCAAGGTTTGCAATACAACCATCAATATAAGAGTGCTCTCCATGGTCGGGAGAACATGGCTGCCGGGGCCGTGTGTCGAAAGCAACAACATCCTATTAGTTTATTTCAGTATGCATGCCTCCTAGTTATATTTGCTATTTACTACTGATGGGTTATTTGCATCTTAATTATATGCACGGCAATCCTATTTATAATATGAATTTGTTCGAACTAAAACCACAACACTTATTTTAGATCGGAGAGAGTATTTTAAGGAATGAATGAGTGAGTTATGGTGCCATCCTTGCATGCCCGTGAGACAATCAGAGTAAGTAGGAGAGAGAGGGGGAGGGGGAGGGAGAGAGAGAAAGGGAGGGATGGATAGAGAGGGAGGGACGGAGGGTGGTTCTGGGAGGGAGAGATGGAGAGGGAGTGAGAGAGAGGGAGAGGGCTAAGATGGGGAGGTAGGAGAGGGGGAGAGAGAATGTAAATCTTTTTGTATGAATACACATTTTTATTTTTGTTGTAACCGCTCTATTTCAACAGTGGCCTCTTTTTTTCACCAATGGAGCGACTCGGTACCCCTTACAGTTTCTTTTGTCACAATTATTCATAGAAAGCAACTTACAAGAAAACACTTCACAGCTTTTGAAGAATCCCTGCTTACATACATACGGATACACGTCACATCTTGTAAAGTTTTTATTTTATTTTTTGAAAGAAAGAGGTTGCCCCCTGCTCCATTTAATATGAAGCAACAAAGGTTCACAGGTTCTTGGCCTGCCAGGAATTGTCAGATTAGGGAAAACGAAAAGACAGCGGTCTAATGTGCTTATTACACTAAAAGAAAACAGCTGGAGGAGAAGCAACACAGGAAATGAACCACTACATTCTATATCCCACCTTTTCGCAGCACACCGATCATCTCTAGGTGATCCTGAGCAACTCCCCCTTACATTTGTCCAGTAGAAGGATACACCGCTGAAGAAGCACAGATTGTGTGTCGTTGCAGAGCACACTCCATTATAGAAAATACCCCTTAGTCGAGCAAACACACAGCCCATGCCTCTGCAAGTTTTTCCCTGAAAAAAAAGGTAATTTCTTAGTGTCCATAAGCAAAATAAGGAAGCCACCACGACCAGATTCAGGACTTTCTTTGTTTTATGCAATTGACACACAACAATAATATTATCAAGATGAATAGGAATATTAATATCAAAGCACATAGCTACAAAATTCCATACGTGTTTAGCTATAATACAATCCAGAAACAGTTGTTGGACAGAAGCGAGGTCATCTACATTCTTCCTTTAGTTCATATAGAACAGTCAAGTGAGCAAAACAGACAAGTGAGGTCATCTACATTCTTTCTTTACTTCAGATTGTCTCGGGTAAGCACTTTGTTGTAAATAAGTAACCATAGAAAAACATGTATTTTTTGCGGATGTTCCAGAATTTCTCCCCAACACTCGATTTCACAACCCCAAAATTGATGGCCTTATAAAAGGATTTAATAGAATACTTTCCATTAGTCTCCAAGATCCATATAGAACAGTCAGGAACATCAGAAAGATGCACCCGTTTTATATAAGAAATCATCTGGTGCCACCTATCTAAACCTTCCCGATCAACACTTCTTTTAAAAGATAGTTTAAGTTCCTTACAATCCCAGACCTGCACTACAATACAATCTTGTTGATTGCATATGGAGAATAGTCTCGAGGATTGTACTTTGAGAGAACATTCCCCCACCCAAATATCATGCCAAAAGCTAATCTTATGACCATTACCAACTTTCCATCTATAAAATACTTTTGCAGCCGAGATTGCCGAAGTAAAACCCTTCCAGAAGGGGGGATCCCACATTGCTCCTAGTCCATAACAGATTTGTCTTGCTAGTGTTATATTGGTAATCTATCAACTTCTTACAATCTCTCGCCTCCGCATCAAAATATATTTTCCCCAGAGAAGCCAACAAGGCCATATTAAAACATCTCATATTAGGAACACCAAGTCCTCCAAAACTCTTATCTTGGGAAACTAGGCCCCGGTTAGCCAGGTGGCACTTATGTTCATCTCCCAGGTTACGCCAAAAGAAGTGTGCCATTTGGGAATTAATGGCATTAATAGCTCAGTTGGTGAATTTGATAATGGCCATGAGATAGGCAGGAATACTAACAATACAGACACAAAGCAGTATTAGCTTCCCTTACAGGGTTCTGCCCATCCATCCATAGATCCCTTTTATAATCCTATCAATAATAGGCTGCAGGTCTTCTCTTCTAAGTTTGTCAAAATGTAATGGTACTCCGAGATATTTAATAGGGAAAGATCCCAATTGACAGCACAAAATTTGTGCAAAAGTTCTTGCAATCTCATCATCAATGTTAATAGTCACGAGGTCACTTTTATGAAAATAAATTCTCATCCCAGAAAGGTTTTCAAAACAAGATAAAATCCATTTAAAATTCCTGGCATTTTCAATAGAATTTTCAAGGAAAAGAAGGGTATCATCTGCATACTATAGGCTGATGACCCCTCCAGGGATCACATTAAGCAAAAGCCATGTGATCAAATTATGTCTCTCCGCTTTAATCAACATCTTAGTGAACACGTCAGCCACCAGATTAAATAGCAGGGGCGAGGACGCTTCAAGCATTTCTTGCTAATAAAGTATGGACCACTTGTGTCATTAATTCTCACACAAGAAAAGCCCTGGATTAAAGTACCTTTGATCCAAATTAATCCATTTGACTTCCAAAGCCTCGAGATGCCAGCATTTCAAATAGAAATTCCCAATTAATTGACTCTGGCATAAGCCTTTTTATTGTCCAATTTGAGAATCACACCCTTCGAACCTGATTTTCTTACCTCATGGATAACCTCATGTGCCATAACCACACTTTCCAAAATAAAGCTTCCTTTTATAAAATCAGATTGATTACGGAAGATCAATCTTTCACCAAGAGGCGAGCATCTATTATTCATTGCTTCGGGAAAATAATCACCCCATAATTGCTAAGGCTGATTGCTCTGAATTTCTTCATATCTCTAGCATTAGGTTCTTTAGTATGGTTGTATATTCGTCAAGATGAACCATTTAACTTTAATTTTCATGAGGTCTGAGTTATGTAGGCTGGCGTTGTGATCCTGAAGAGTTGCCTAAGAAAATAGACAACAACACGAATCCATGGCCTTTCTCGTTTCTCCGAAATAACATGTATTTGTATCTCTAGCGCACAAGGAGGCTCAATTGAAACATGTTCTGCCATCTCCGGTGCACAAGGAGCCAAGTCGCAGCTAAGTTGGTAAATGCAGCAAAAAACATGGTACTGTACAACTGTGCAACTTCCTCGTCTCAGCTGCTCAGAACTACTCATTCCGTCCCAAAACAAGTGACTCAAAAATGACTCAACTTTGTATTAAAGTTAGTGTAATGTTAAGTCATTTTTAAGTCATTTATTTTGAGACGGAGGGAGTACATTGTAATCCTCCTCTGTTTTGCAACGTTGATCACAATCCATGGCAAAGACATCTACTCCAGTCATCCAAGCATAAAAAATCCCAGCACAGTAAGATCGTAGCGGTCCACGGGCCTACGAAGTTGATTAAGCTGCAGGATCCCCTCACACTGAATTTAAAAGTGTGCTACTTACCAGCTTGCTTGCTCCCAGTCCATGCTGGCCATGGCCGTGGAGCTCCCGGCCCGAGGTGCTCTGCTTGAAGGCTGGCTTGCCGTCAACGGCCCAGCCGGCGCTGTCGGGGATGGACTGGGTGCGGTGGCAGGTCGACAGGGCAAACCGGCGCGGCCCGTCAATCGGGCTTGTCATTTCGTACGTCGCCGAGGAGACCGCGCTCCAGGCCTTCGGTTACTTCAGGCCCTGGCCTGTCCAGCTTTTCTTTGACATCTACGGTGAGTCTCGTCCCGTCTCGGCCTCCCGTTTCTGATCCAAATCTCTTGCGTGTAGATTGGGCAGATGAAAGAATGTATGAGTTGGCTGTCCAAGTTCACTTCGTTTAGTTTTTCTCAATGTTTTAAATAGCCGGCTATCTATAGCCTTTGAAAGCTCTCCCGCTAAAGCTACGCACTTTTAGTGCTAAATTGAAAATAACGCTAATAGCCTGCTATTTCCCGCTATAGCGGTAAATTTAAACTCATTTAGCCTGTTAAGCCGCTATACAAAACCAAACTTCTGCGTTATCTTTCGTTCTTGTTTATGATATATCTGATGCATTGATGTGAAGCTTGGTTATTGAATTAGGATGTCTGATTAGTACTCGCGTTTTGATGTGCGAACATGTGTATATGTAAAATATATGCAATATATCATATATGATGCCTGATTATATACTTATTGTTTCAATTTTTCATGATTTAAGAGAAATGCTAAATACGGCTAGCTTCGCTATAACCTTTCATAGCTTCTGACCAAGCCGCCGCTAAATGACATAGCCCGTTATTTAAAACATTGATTTTTCTCCAACAACTAGCACTGGCAGTGAGTAACTACTTTGCTGAACCCAGCCACCAACACATAGCAGCAGTAGAGATGATACTATGGTTGTGTTTCGACATTTTAAGGATGAAGAAAACAAATGTTTCATACAGTTTTTTTATGCAAAATTTAAAAAATAAAAATGGTTGAATTTTGCTTCGGTGCACACCCCTTTCTTAAATCAAGGGTAGAGATTAAAACGTACCCCTTCATCTGAAAGGGTATCTCTACTACTATTAAAATATCCTACTTATACTTATTTATACTATTAAAATAGCAAACATAAGTTTTTCGAAAGCCACACAACAAATTGTACATGGAACCATCCAGACCCTACATCAAATTAACTCAAACACATCCTACTGTTTATATTACGCTATTGGTCTGCCATCCAGATTAACGTCTCAGATCAAATGTTCTACCGAGCAGACGCGGTGGTCTACCAATGGTTTGAGCACTCCGCATCACCCTAGCCCTGCTCGCAACTCCTTGTTTTCCGGATCGAGAAGAACGGGTCTGCAACAACCTTGAGCCGCCGCTCCTCCCGTGTGCTTCCCACTATTCCTTCCCGAGCCGACGTCGCCTTGGATCGCCGCATGCGCCCCTGCAACCCGCCGCCGACATCCTCTGCAGGTGAGACGCACCCAGCACCCTCCCCCTCCCTCCTCTCTCCCTCTCCTCACTACTAATCTCTCTCACTCTCTCCGTTGAGGGCTGCAGGCGCCATGACCATGGACAAAAGCTCCGCCAGACCATCCCTCGCGATTGACGGTCTACCTCCCGACCAGATCTACAGCGACGACCGGATCTGCCCCGCCGCCGTCCATTTTCGCCTCGCCTAGCATCCGCCCCACCTCCCCACTGACATGACATAGATTTAATTTACATTTTCTTGTCCTTGAATATAGGTCACTAAAAAAACAGCTGGTGCTGCATCAAATCCTTTCGAAGAATTGTATTTCTGACGCAAAAAGTAGGTTAGAATAAACTTAATTAGAAGGATGCTGAAGGGATTCATAACAGAACTGGATTGACCATGTCACATCTTCACAAATTATTCATGGCGTCGACAACAAAATTCAAGAATCTATTCTTTCTTCATTTCCAAGCATCACTCTTACAAGAAATATATGCAGGTTCATCATTCATGCAAGGGATATGAAAGATGAAATGAAAGTAAAAGGTGTTTATGCCAACAAAACATCATAGTTGGAGAGGAGTGTCGTGTCAGTTTTATAAATCCAGTAGCATCCTACTATTTACAGTTTTTGTTATTTATACGTCTCCAACGTATCTATAATTTTTACTTGTTCGATGTTGTTATATTATCATTCTTGAATGTTTTACCATCATTTTATTATCACATTATATCATGTTTTGGGACTAACCTATTGACATAGTGCAAAAATGTCTGTTGTTGTTTTTGCTTGTTTTTTTACATCGCAGAAAATCAATAAAAAATGGAGTTCAATCATGACGAAAATTTTTGGAGATTTTTTCTGGACCAGAAGACACCCAATGGAACAAAGAAGTGGCGGAGAAGTGGGCCGAGGAGACCACAACCCACCAAGCCGCGCCAGGGAGGGCCTGCCCGCGCCCTGGTGGGTTTTGCCCTCCTCGGGCCAACTCTCCACCGCCTCTGATGCCTATAAAGTACCAAATATTCCAAAAACCCTAGGGGAGTTGACGAAACACAATTCCATCCACCGCAGGTTCCAGAACCGCGAGATCCAATCTAGACACCATTATGGAGGGGTTCATCTTCATTATAGGTGTCTCTCCGATGATGCGTGAGTAGTCCACCATAGACCTATGGGTCCGTAGGTAGTAGCTAGATGACTTCCTCTCTCTTTCTTATGATTCCCAATACAATGATCTCTTGGATATCTATTTGATGTAAAGTTTTGCATTGTGTTTGTTGGGATCCGATGAATTTTGAGTTCATGATCAGTTTCTATCCATGAATATTATTTGAGTCTTCTTTGGTCTCTTATATGCATGGTTGCTTATAGTTTCGTATTTCTTCTTCGAATCTTTGGTTTAGTTAGGCCAACTAGATCAATTTTTCTTGCCATGGGAAGAGGTGCTTTCTGATGGGTTCGATTGTGCGGTGTTCTTTCCCAGTGACAGAAGGGGCAGCAAGACACGCCTGTATCATTGCTATTAAAGATAACAAGATGAGGTATATTCCTACATGAATAGATCTTGTCCACGTCATGTCATCATTCTTATTCCATTACTCCGTTTTTCCATGAACTTAATACACATGCTGCATGCTGGATAGCGGTCGACGTGTGGAGTAATAGTGGTAGATGTAGGCAGGAGTCGATCTACTTATCTTGGACGTGATGTCTATATAATGATCATTGCCTTGGATATCGTTATGAGTATTCAATTTTCTATCAATTAGCCAACAGTTATTTGTTCACCCACCATGCGCTATACTCATAAGAGAAGCCACTAGTGAACCCTACGGCCCCCGGGTCTACTTTTCCATCATATTGCTTTCTGATCTACGTTTTTGCACTCTTTGTTGTCAGATCTACAAAACCAAAAAATCCAAAAATATATTGTTGCATATTTAATTTATTTTGTGTTATTGAGAGATTTATCTCTCCCATCTATCATTACCTAATTATCTTATTACCGTAGAGAGATTAACAACCTCTCTTTCGCGTCGGATTGCAAGTATTTATTGTTTGTTTGCAGGTGCTGCTTATTGGGTGTTAGTGATCCTTCTACTAGTTCAATAACCTTGGTTTTATAACCGAGGGAAATACTTACCGTCGTTGTGTTGCATCATCCCTTCCTCTTTGGGGAAATACCGACGCAGTCTCAAGCCACGCCAAAGGAATTTCTGGCGCCGTTGCCCGGGAGGAAACATCATTATCAATGGATAATGTGATAATACCAAAAATTCCATGGATAATGTGTTCCAAGTGGTATTTAAAAAATCCTTTGATGAAAATTCATCTATGAAGAAAATGAACAAAGATGACAATGCTACAATTTATGTGTTATGCCTAGCTAGGGGCGTTAAACGATAGCGCTTGTTGGGAGGCAACCCAATGAATACATATTTTTATTCTTTTTCCTTTCTGTGTTTGTCTGTTGACACAATTATGCTTCTATTATGATTATGTTTTTATGTTTTATTTAGTGTTTGTGCCAAGTAAAGCCTTTAGGATGATTCATAAGATGAGTAGAAGTGATGCTGAATCTGAAACAGAAACTTTGCGTCCAGTATATGAATTTTCCTTTTTTACTGTTCGTGATATTGAGCTGAACTTTAGGATGATTCATAGTGTTTTTATGTTTTCAGAATTTTCAGAGTATAACAAGTATTGGTAGAATACAGATTACTGCAGACTGTCCTGTCTGAAACATATTATGTTTTCGTTGCATTGTGTGCTTGTTTTGATGAATCTATGACTTGTATTGGGGGGTACAATTCTTGGTAAAATTAAAATACAGTAGGTATAATGCAATAACAAAATATGAATAGGTTTTCAAGAATACGTAGAGTAGTGATTTGATTTCTCATACTAATGGATCTCATGAAAAATTTGTTAAGTTTTGTGTGATTGAAGTTTTCAAGTTTTGGGTGAGATCATGATGGATGAAGGAATAAGGAGTAGCAAGAGCCTATTATTGGTATACTACCTCACCCCCAAGATATATCCAAAGATAAACAATCAACTAAGCTTGGGGATGCCCCCGAGTGGCATCCCCTCTTTCTTCTAACGACCATCGGTATTTTACTTGGAGCTATATTTGTATTCGTCACATATCATGTGTTTTGCTTGGAGCATGTTGTATCTTTGGTTGATTTGTTTGTTAATTTGTCCTTTAAATCCTTGTTGCACACGCCTATTTTAGAGAGCCAAAATTATGCTATCATTTGTTAGATTATGCTATCCTATGGTGTTTTTCGTGTCGCACAAGCGTGAGGGATCCCCGTTGTACGGTTTGCAATATGTTTATGATTCGCTTATGGTGGGTGGCGTGAGTGACGGAAGCACGGACCCGAGTAAGTAGGTTGTTTACGTATGGGAGTAAAGAGGACTTGATACTTAATGCTATGGTTGGATTTTACCTTAATGATCTTTAGTAGTTGCGAATGCTTGCTATAGTTCCAATCATAAGTGCATATGATCCAAGTAGAGAAAGTATGTTAGCTTATGCCTCTATCTCATATAAAATTGCAATAATGATTACTGGCCTAGTTATCGATTGCCTAGGGACAAATAACTTTCTGGTGACAAAAACCTCTCTAATAAGACGAACTTAGTTGTTTCTTTATCAATAGCCCCTAGTTGTTATTTACGTGCTCTTTATTATCTTGCAAACCTATCCTATCACACCTACATAGTACTTCTAGTTTCGTACTTGTTCTAGGTAAAGCGAACGTTAAGCGTGCGTAGAGTTCTATCGGTTGCCAATAGAACTTTAGGTAATATTTATTCTACCTTTAGCTCCTCGTTGGCTTCGACACTATTACTTATCGATAAATGCTACAATTGATTCCCTGTACTTGTGGGTTATCAATACCTTTTTCTGGCGCCGTTGCCGGGGAGCAATAGCGTGGCGTGAATATTCTCGTGTGTGATTGTTTGCTTTATCACTAATTAGATTTTATTTGCTGTTCTAACTTTTTATCTATCTTTAGTTACGGATATGGAACACGAAATACCAAAAACAATCAGGTGTACTTGCTACTCATGGAGATGGGGGACCTCCTAAAACCCTCGAACCTCATTATGTGAAAGATATTATGCACTACTTTAATAATCCTGAGAAAATCCCATTCAATTATATAATGGGAGTCATGTTGTATCAACGTGAATACTTATGGATTATTGCTTGACTCAAAAAGGCAAATTGTTATGGGATTAAATTCATATGTTGAAATGGTTTAGTTGGAATCTATGTTTGAGATATGTTATTACTTGTTGCTCTAGGATGAAGGCTAAAAACCTTCCCTTTTCATGAAAATTTAATGATAATGAAACCATGGCTTCTTATTCTAATGGTCTATATGGTTACTATGATGTGGAACAAGTAGAAGTGTTTTTTGCTTTTAAGGGTTCTTATGAAATTGAAACTTTGTTTGAAAAGTATGAAGATTATGAAGATGTTGTTTACCGATCTCAAAATTTGGCTATGCTTCGTTATTGTTGTGCCAATTATGAATATAATGCAAATATTGATCAATTTATTGAGAATGTCTCGAGTATCCAAGAAAAGACTAATATTTTGCAGGAATCTATGGAAGAAGAAATTGATGACACTATGAGATCATTAGATGAAAAAGATGACGAGGAGAGCGAAGAACAAAAGGAGGAAGAGCAGATTAGCTACCCGTTCCCACCTTCTAATGAGAGTAACTCTTCAACTCATACATTGTATAATTTCCCTTCGTGCTTACCGAAGGATAAACTCTATGTTGATTGCTATGATCCCTTGGATTCATTTGAAATATCCTTTTTTGATGAACTTGATGCTTGCTATACTTGTGGCCATGATGCCAATATGAATAATGCTTATGGAGATGAACTTGATATAGTTCCATATGTTAAGAATGAAATTGTAGCTATTACACCCACACATAATAGTCCTATTATCTTTTTGAATTCTCCCAACTACACTATATAGGAGAAATTTGCACTTATCAATGATTATATAGATGGGTTGCCTTTTAGTATTACACATGATGATTTTGACAAATATAGTATGCATGTGCTTGCTAATCCTACTTGCAATTATTATGAGAGAGGAACTACATCTCTGCCTCTCTATGTTTCTAATACGATATAATTGCAAGAAACTGTTTATACCATACATTGGCCTTTACTTTGTACGCATTGTTATGAGACGCCGATGCATAGGGAGATAGTTAGACTTTGTTGTCACATGATTTATTTCAGTTTGTGCTCACTACTTAATAAAAAATCATTGCTACTTAAAATTGGATTCGATATACCTTGGGATCCGGGTGGATCCACTACTTGAACACTTTGTGCCTAGCTTAATGGCTTTAAAGAAAGCGCTGCCAGGGAGACAACCCAGAAGATTTAGAGGGTCATTTTATTATTTTGTGTTATTTTTTAAATAATTAAAAAAAAATAAAGTGGGGAACTTAAAACTTTTTCAAAAAGTAAAGTGAAAGTGAGAAAGACGAGCAATGTTGAAGTGGGGGCTAGCCTTGAACTTTGTTTATGCCCATGGAAACTTTGCGAATCTTGATTACAGAAACTTTTCAACAAAAATAGTTATCCCCTTGTACAAATGCATTGTATTATAAAAATAATGCCATGAATTACCTTTAGGATGTTTAAATTGCTTGTTTGATATGTGTTGGGTAAAAACAGAAACTTTTGGTGTATTATTTGAATTTGTATATTTTACTGGAGTGTGCAAAATTTCTGAAATTTTTACACAATATTTTTATAAAAATTCTTACCACATCCTAATGTTTCAGAATTTTCAGTGTTATTATCACAGGTTGTCCTGTTTTCGACAGATTATGTTTTTGATGCATTGTTTTGCTCTTCTTGATGAAATTATCGATAGTATCGGTGGTATAAGCCATGGGAAAGTTATATTACAGTAGCTACAATGCAAAAACAAAATATGAATTGGTTTGCAACAGTACTTAAAGTGGTGATTTGTTTTATTATCCTAACATATCTCGAGAGGGTTTTGTTAAGTTTTGTGTGATTGAAGTTTTCAAGTTTTGGGTTAGATCACGATGGATGAAGGAATAAGGAGTGGAAAGAGACTAAGCTTGGGGATGCCCGAGGCACCCCAAGGTAATATTCAAGGACTCCCAAGAAACTAAGCTTGGGGATGCCCGGAAGGCATCACCTCTTTCTTCTAACAACCATCAGTAATTTTACTTGAAGCTATATTTTTATTTGTCACACGATATGCGTAAATCTTGGAGCGTCGTGTGCTTTTCATTTTTATTTTAATAGTGCACCATGCTGGTATGAGAAAGTCCTTGGTTGATTTATAGAAGTCTCTTTCTACCTCACTTATATCTTTTGAGTTTTTCTTTATAGAATGCTTCATGTGCTTCACTTATATCATTTGAAGTTTGGATTGCCTGTTTCTCTACACATAGAAAACCGCCATTTGTAGAATGCTATTTTGCTTCACTTATATTTTCTAGAGCGTGGGCATATCTTTTGTAGAAAGAATTAAACTCCCATGCTTCACTTATATTTATTTAGAGAGTTAACAGGAGTTGGTTATTCACATGCTTAATCATAAAATCATTCATAAAACATGTAGATCACTGAATATGATATGTTTGATTCCTTGCAATAGGTTTGCGATATAAATATGGTGATACTAGGGTCATGCTGGTGAGTAATTGTTGATTGGTAGAAATATTTGTGTTAAATTTTGTGATTCCTGTAGCATGCACGCATGGTGAACCGTTATGTAACGAAGTCGGAGCATGATTTGTTTAATGATTGTCATCCTTTGTGTGAGGGTCGGGAGCACGTGATGGTTAACTTCTACCAACCTCTCCCCTAGGAGCATGTGTCTAATAGTTTTCTTCGATACCTAGTAGACTTTTGCAATAAGTATGTGAGTTCTTTATGACTAATGTGAGTCAATGGATTATACGCACTCTCACCCTTACCCTTTTCTAGCCTCTCTAGTACCACGCAACTTTCGCCGGTGCATTAAACCCATCATATACCCTTCCTCAAAACTACCACCATACCTACCTATTATGGCATTTCCATAGCCATTCCGAAATATATTGCCATGCAACTTCCACCATTCCGTTTACTATGACACGCGCCATCATTTTCATATTGCTTTGCATGATCGTAAGACAACTAGCATGATGTTTTCATGGCTTGTCGTTTTTTGATGTCATTTGCTATGCTAGATCGTTGCACATCCATGTACAGCATCAGAAGCACTCATATAGAGTCATATTTTGTTTTAGGTATTGACTTGTAATTCTTGAGTTGTAAGTAAATAAAAGTGTGATGATCATCATTATCAGAGCATTGTCCCATGAGAGGAAAGGATAATGGAAGCTATGATTCCCTCACAAGTTGGGATGAGTCTCCGGACTTTACAACTAATAAAAGAGGCCAGCGAAGCCCAAATAAAAAAAGAGGCCAAAGATGCCCAGCAAAATTAAGAAAAAAATAAAAAAATAAAAAAATGAGAGAAAAGAGAGAAGGGACAATGCTACTATCTTTTTTCCACACTTGTGCTTCAAAGTAGCACCATGATCTCCATGACACTACTAGGGAAAAGCCTAGTAATAGCGCGGGTTAAACAGCTAGTAGTAGCGCGGGTGCCCGCACTACTACTACGGCGCTACAGCTAACTTGTAGTAGTAGCGCGGGTGTACACGCGCTACTACTACGTCTATTAGTAGTAGCGTGGGTGCCACCCACGCTACTACTATTAATTTCAAAAACAAAAAAATTCTCGATCCCGTGCTTGCTGTCAATGGCAGCAATGGTTCGATCCAGGGACGACATGGGTCGCCGGAGGTGTGGAAGGACAACGGAAGACCAGATCCAGCGATGGCTACTGCAGAGGGACCAGATACATGCCCAGCAAGCCGGCAGCATGGGGCTCCTCTTCATAGCCAAGGCAGCAAGATCCTGGTCGTCCATGGTGACGACTTGCACGGGCAAGGACATGGGAGGGTGAGTCAAACCAGAGGGAGAGAGAGAAAAAGAAAAAAAGGGAGAGAGGAAGGAGATGGAGGTAGCAGCGGGGTTGGTCACCGGTGATGAGGTGCTCTGGCATGATGGCATGGAGATGCGGGGAAGACCAGCGAGCTCCAAGACGCCGGCGGCGCAAGGCGGCGGCCTCTTTTGGCGCCATTGAGGAGGAGATGCGCATGGGTAGGAGGTCCATGCGATAGCCTATGGAGAGAGGGGGAGAGTGACGGGGGAGAGGAAGGATTTGGGGGAGGAGATGGGGATTTCAGGGCTCTTCCAAAACCATGTAGTTAGTAGCAGCGTGGATTTATAGTCCTCGCTACTACTATCAACTTAGTAGTAGCGCGGATTGATAGCCCTTGCTACTACTATGGCCTGACCTGAGGGGGCATGGTAGTGACCACTTAGTAGTAGCGAGGGGTATAAACCTGCGCTACTACTATCAACTTAGTAGTAGCGAGGGGTATAAACCCGCGCTACTAGTAAGTAGTAGTAGCGAGGGTTATAAACCCATGCTACTAGTAAACGTCTTCCTATAAGCCTTTCCTAGTAGTGTGATAGAGAGTCTCCTATTTTGTCACTTGCATATACTAGTGGGAATTTTTCATTATATAACTTGGCTTGTATATTCCAATGATGGGCAGCCTCAAATTGCCCTAGGTCTTCATGAGCAAGCGAGTTGGATGCACGCCCACTTAGTTTCTTTTTGGGCTTTCGTACACTTCCACCTCTAGTGCATCCATTGCATGACAATCCCTACTCACTCACATTGATATCTATTGATGGGCATCTCCATAACCCATTGATACGCCTAGTTGATGTGAGACTATCTCCTCCTTTTCCTCACAACCTCCACCATATTCTATTCCACCTATAGTGATATATCCATGGCTCACACTCATGTATTGCGTGAGAGTGTAAAAGGTTTGAGAACATAAAAGGTGTGAAACAATTGCTTGACTTGTTATCGGGGTTGTGCATGATTTAAATACTTTGTGTGGGGAACATGGAGCATAGCCAAACCATATGATTTTGTAGGGATAATTTTCTTTTCGCTATGATATTTTGAGAAGACATGATTGATTTATTAGTATGCTTGATGTATTATTGTCTTAATGTCAAATGATAGGCTATGGCACTACTAGGGAAAACCCTAGCAGTATCGCGGGTATTTGGTGTATCAGTAGCGCGGGTACCAGCGCTACTGATACGTCGCTACAGCTCACATTTATCAGTAGCGCGTTTTGACACGCGCTACTGCTATACCTACTCAGCAGTAGCGCTTTCCATACCAGCGCTATTGCTAAGTCCTTTAGCAGCAGCGTTTTCCTGTCCAGTGCTACTACTATATTTTCTCATATCATTTTTTTGCTACGTATTTGCGATGTTTCTGTACAGGTTTGATCTAGTATTCTAAACATATCATAAACATGCAATATGCTCATCATATCATACACATAATAGTCTCATCATATCATCCAACATAAATCATGTCATCACGTCATAATCACGATATAGCTATACAAGTTACATGACATGTCTCGTCATACATAATGTATTACTTCTTGAGGCATCGGTTCGTATCCTTCTCTCACACTAGCGTGAAACTAAACTAATTACTGGCTGTCGCTCGGAAACCGGAAACCGGTACACCTGGGCCTCACACTCCGGCCACTCGTCGTATACTCCTGGAGGCGTAGCACTTCTTCGCCATCGATGATCTATGCACCTGCATTGTCACATGAGTTGATGATACGCAACATATATAGTTGAGCAACAGAAAGAGACAGACTTGGCAAAAATAGAAGCAACATATCATAAGCATACAAAGTTCATCATACCCTAAATGCCCTAACTAGAGTGACCTTCGCTAGTTGAGGAGGGCGGTTTAATTACGTCACAAATAAAGTTTCGCATTGGGAACAAGAACACCTGGTCTTCATTCCCAAGTATTTATCTGGATTTTTATAATTGACTTCATCTCGACCCGGGAACGAGAACACTTGGTGCAACTTCGTTAGGAGGGGCTCCTTCATATCTGGTATCTTCCATAGTTTCGCATCGTTGATGGTGGTGGTTGCCCATAGGATGCAGCCTATTTGATTGCCGAAGCACGTGTGCGCTTCCGCAGGCTCTTTTGGCTCAAAATTGTTGTCGTCCAACTCTGTGACCACCAGTTTAGTACTGATGAGCTGGTTTGGGCACCTTTGCCTCTTTGGTTTCATTTCTATACCGGCTTCGCCATTCTCGGTGTCGGTCTCGGCGCCAGTGTCAGTCTCAGCGTTTGTCTGGATATCAGTCTTAGTCTCGGATGTGATATGTGAGCCCTGCAACAACCGTTTCTCATCGAGAAGGTTCAAATAGGCTTCTGCCGCCGCGTAGATGCTGCAATCACAAGAATCCTGTCCTTCATCGTTGCTAGCCATGTTTCCTACGATTAAATCTAGTCAATTAATTCTAGACCTAATAAAATGAGTAATGACATAAAAAAAGGCCAATGTTTTGCAGGAATGTTGATTCATTCCCGTTGCGGCAAATCCCGGGCACTCGATATGTCCTAGATTGTAGCACATGTCATGCTGAAATTCACGGAAAATTTTGGCATGACCTTTGCTACAAACTAGACAAATAGAGCGCCTGAAATTTGCCGGAACGGATGTGAATCAACATTCTGGCAAAACATAGGCCACTCGGAATCATTCCCTGCAATCAATTTTCAAATATCCATCTTCGACACCGCAACACATGTCCAAATATACACGAGCAACCACATGTCCAAATATACACGAGCAAAAAAAAATTAGTGCTGACCTAGAATAATATTTCTGTCCTAATTTGATATCTAGCTAAATTCATATATATATCAAAATAGCTACCTAGGGTTTATACCAAAACCTAGCTACCTAGGGTTCCTACCAAAACCTAGGGTTCATACTTAAACCTAGGGTTCATACCTAAATTCACCTAAGTAAATTAACCTACTGCCCTCTTGCAAAGTATTCACCTACTGTACAACTACTACTCTACTTAAATCTAGCTAGGGTTCATAACTAAATTCACCTAAGTAAGTTAACCTAGATATAGGGTGCTCGGGGGAGACGGTGGCGAGGAGGGCGGCGAGTGTGCCAGGGCCATGGAGGGAGGCATGGAGGCCCCGTGACGGCGAGGGAGGCAGTGCCGTGGAGGGGGAAGGGCGGCAAGCAGGGGACGAGGGTGGCTCCCAAGGCCGTCGAGGGCGCGTGGCTCCGGTGGCGGCGACGGCGCGCGGCTCCGATGGCGGCCTCGGTGATAGCAACGGAGGCAGTGGCGGCGAGGGAGCAGGGGCGGCGAGAGGGAACAGGGGCGGCGAGGGGAGAGGCACCCGAGAAGAATGGGGCATTGGAGAAGGAGGGATAACCTCGAAGGGGCAAGTCAAACTTAGCAGTAGCGCTTGTAAGGAAAACACACTATAGCTAACATAGCTACAACGTTGTTACTAGGGAAGCACTACTACTATAGATAAGATAGCTATAGCGCTTTCGAAAACAAACGCTGCTGCGATTGAATTTATTTTTTATTTTTCTTTAAGTTTCCTTTTTTTCTTTTCTTTTCCTTTTCTTAGATGCAACGTTTTCTCCTTAATACACGCTGCTACAATTTTCTTAGCAGTAGCGCTTGTCAAAATACGGCGCTACTACTATACCTAGCCTATTGGCAATGGCGTGTCAGTTATAGTAGTAGCGCTTTTTGTCTGGGATGCGCTACTGCTATTTACATAGCAGTAGAGATGTTTGTCTCCCCGCGCTACTATTATATAGTAGTAGCACCCTCTTTTGACCAGCGCTATTGATAATCCACTGTGTATAAGGTTTACCCAGGTAGTGTTGCTTTGAAACACCCATGTCTTAATATTCATGCCATGATTAGATTATGCTAGGTAGCATTCCACATCCAAAATATTTACTTGCTCGAGGACAAGCAGGAATTAAGCTTGGGGGTGCTGATACATCTCAATTGTATCTATAATTTTTGATTGTTTCATGCCAATATTCTACAACTTTCATATACTTTTGGTAACTTTCTATACTATTTTTTGACTAACATATTGATCCAGTGCCCAGTGCCAGTTCCTGTTTGTTGCAAGTTTTTTGTTTTGCAGAAAATCCATATCAAACGAAGTCCAAATGTGATAAAAACTTACGGAGTTTTTTTTGGAATACGTGTGATTTTTGTGAAAAAGAATCAACATGAGACGATGCCCGAGGGGCCCACAAGCCAGAGGTGCCCTACCACCCTGGGCGCACCAGGCGGGCTTGTGGCCACCCATTAAGTCGGTTGGGGCCCTTGTTTCACCGCAAGAAAGCTAATATATGGATAAAAAATTTATTAAAATTTCATCCCAATCAGAGTTACGGATCTCGAGGAATTTAAGAAACGGTGATAGGCCAGAATCTGGGGACGCGGAAATAGAAGGAAACAGAGAAAGAGATCCAACCTCATAGGGGCTCCCGCTTCTTTGCCGCCATGGATGCCACGGACCAGAGGGGAAACCCTTCTACCATCTAGGGGAAGGAAAAGGAAGAGGAAAAAGTAGGGGGGATCTATCCCCCTCTATCCCGGTGGCACCGGAACGCCGTCGGGGTCATCATCGTGACGACGATCTACACCAAAAACTTCGCCGTCGTCATCACCAACTCTCTCCCCCACTACGCAGTGGTGGAACATCCCCTCTCCCCACTGTAATCCCTACTTAAACATGGTGCTCAACACTATATATTATTTCCCAATGAAGTATGGCTATCCTATGATGTTTGAGCAGATCCGTTTTGTCCTATGGGTTGATTGATAATCTTGATTGGTTTGAGTTGCATATTTTGTTATTGGTGTTGTTCTATGGTGATCTTCGTGTCACGCAAGCATGAGGGATCCCCGCTGTAGGGTTTGCAATATGTTTATGATTCGCTTATGGTGGTTGGCGTGAGTGACGGAAGCACATGCCCGAGTAAGCAGGTTGTTTACGTATGGGAGTAAAGAGGACTTGATACTTAATTGTATGGTTGAGTTTTACCTTAATGATATTTAGTAGTTGCGGATGCTTTCTAGAGTTCCAATCATAAGTGCATATGATACAAGTAGAGAAAGTATGTTAGCTTATGCCTCTCCCTCATATAAAATTGCAATAATGATTACCGGCCTAGTTATCGATTGCTAGGGACAAATAACTTTCTTGTGACAAAAATCTCTCTACTAAGACTAACTTAGTTGTATCTTTCGCTAAGAATCCCCTATCTTTTTTTATGTGCTCTTTATTATCTTGCAAACCTATCCTATCATAGTACTTCTAGTTTCATACTTGTTCTAGGTAAAGCGAACGTTAAGCGTGCGTAGAGTTGTATCGGTGGTCGATAGAACTTGAGGGAATATTTGTTCTACCATTAGCTCCTTGTTGGGTTCGACACTCTTACTTATCGAGGAAGGCTACAATTGATCCCCTATACTTGTGGGTTATAATAGCACCACAGGGGATGCATCCGTTCTTGAAGAGGTTGGACACATCGGGTAATCACTATGGCCATCACATGGATGATGGTCAACTTTCTGTGAACTAGCAATTTCACCATGGCGACCACACACTTTACCTCGGGGCTCTCCTCTTGAGAGGGGCTCTTTGGCCGCTAGTTGAACCGTTTCTTTAATGGAGCCTCGAATATTTGGGCAGACCCCTTCGAGCTGGGTCGAATAAGGGGACGTCTGTTTGAAATATGCCATACAGGCAAAAATAAATTGGTTATTGTCATATTTGCTTGTTTATGATAATTTTTTACTATCCATGCTAGAATTATATTGATTGTAAACTCAAATACATGTGTGGGTACATACACAAAACTATGTCCCTAATGAGACTCTAATAGACTAGCTCGTTGATCAAAGATGGTCAAGGTTCCTCGCCATAGAGATGAGTTGTCATTTGATAACGGGGTCACATCATTAGGAGAATGATGTGATCAACGAAGGTTAGCATATGATTGTGACAGTTTATTGCTATTCTTTTCTGCATGTCAAGTATCTGTTCCTATGACCATGAGATCATGCAACTCACAGACACCGGAGGAGTTCCTTGTATGTGTCAAACGTTGCAATGCAACTGGGTGACTATAAATATGCTCTATAGGTATCTTTGAGGGTGTCTATTGAGTTGGCATGGAACAAGACCAGGATTTTTTACTCCGTGTTACGGAGAGGTATCTCAGGGCCCATTGGGTAATACAACATCATAATGAGCTTGCAAGCAAAGTGACGAAAGAGTTAGCCACAAGATCTTTGTATTACGTAACGGGTAAAGAGACTTGTTGATAACGAGATTGAACTAGGTATGGAGATACCGACGATCCAATCTCGGGCAAGTAACATAATGATGAACAAAGGGAACTACGTACGGGATTGACTCAATCCTTGACATCGAGGTTCGACCGGTAAAGATCTTCGTTGAATATGTAGGAACCACTATGGGCATCCAGGACCCACTATTTGTTATTGGCCATGGAGGTGTCTAGGTCATGTCTGCATAGTTCTCAAACCCACAGGATCTAACACTACTTCTCTCCCACCCCATTACTCTCCTTCTTCTACCTCCCTCTCTCTTTCTTTATTGCTCCTAGGTAACTACACCACTTCCATTCGGGCGATATGATGGAAATTGTGTGTGTGGCGTGAGTTTCCTCCGGATTGTGCTTGAGTTGCCTATGTTTTGCCAAAATGTCGATTTATTCCGTTTCAGCGAATTTCGGGCAAACTCTATATGCCCTATTTTTAGGGGAGGTCATTCCGAATTTTTGTATGAGACTTTGATGCATGCATGCATTTTTATAATAAATTTGTTTATTATTAACGTGCAAGCATTCATGATGGTCAGTCGAACGAAGGCGGAAAGGTCGTTGCGGTCAGCTGTGCAGGACATGAATGAAAATAACCGGACAGAGATTATATGTCCATGTCAATGATGCAAAGGACGAGCTTGGCTCGACCCCTATGTGGATGGTCGTGTGATGGTGCACCTACTCATGACTGGTTTCATGGATGGATATATTCGGTGGATAATTGAATATGATGATGATGAGGACACCGACTGTTGGGGAACGTTGCATGGGAAACAAAAAAATTCCTATGCACACGCAAGATCTATCCATGGTGATGAGCATCTAGGAGAGGGAGAGTGGATCTACGTACCCTTGTAGATTTCTCAACGGGAAGCGTTAAGAAATGCAGTTGATGTAGTCGAATGTCTTCACGATCCAAATTGCCGAGCATCCCGCGATCCAATCACGATCCGTCCCGATCTAGCACCGAACGGACGGCACCTCCGCGTTCAGCACACGTACGGCTTGATGACGATCTCCGCCTTCTTGATCCAGAAAGAGGGAGTAGAGAGGTAGATGAGTTCTCTGACAGCGCGATGGCGTTGCGGCGATGGTGGTGGAGGTATTCCGGCAGGGCTTCGCATAAGCACTGCAGAAAACCGATCTAGAGGAGAAACTAAGCACTAGAGGAGAGGGCGGCACGTGGCAGAAATTCTATGCCAAAAAGCCTAAAACCACTAGTATATATAAGAGGAAAAGAGGAGGAGGCTTGGACTAAGGGCCAAGTCCTCTAGGCTTCAGCCGAAGGTGGGAGGGAGGAGTCCTCCTCCTCCACTCCTAGTAGGATTAGGACTCCTTCCTTATTCCCACCTTTTTGCCTTTTTCCACCTTTTCTCTTTGGACTTTTTCTTCCCAGCCGCATAGACTTACTGTGGGCCTTCCACCATCCCACCAAAGGCTGGTAAACCTTCTCCCACAGCCCATGTAGCCTTTTGGGTCGAAATACCCCTCCTGATGGTCCCCCGGTACACTACCGGCACTCCCGGTACATTACCGATGAGCCCAAAACTTTTCCGGCAACCAAAACAGGACTTCCTATATATCAATATTTACCTCCGGACCATTTCGGAGATCCTCGTGACATCCGGGATCTCATCTGGGCCTCCGAACAACCTTCAGTCACCACCATGCATAACTCTATACTACCAAAACGTCACCAAACCTTAAGTGTGCAGACCCTGCGGGTTCGAGAACTATGTAGACATGACCGAGACACCTCTACGGTCAATAACCAATAGAGGGACCTGGATGCCCATATTGGTGCCTACATATTTTACGAAGATCTTTGTCGGTCGAACCTCTATGTCAAGGATTCAGTTAATCCCGTATGATGTTCCCTTTATTCTTCGGTATGTTACTTGCCCGAGATTCGATCGTCGGTATCTGTATACCTATTTCAACCTCTCTACCGGCAAGTCTCTTTACTCCTTCCGTAATACAAGATTCCGTGGCTAACACTTAGTCTCATTGCTTGCAAGGCTTATTGTGATGTTGTATTATCGAGTGGGCTCTGAGATACCTCTCCATCACACGGAGTAACAAATCCCAGTCTTGATCCATGACAACCAACAGACACCCTCGGAGATACCTGTAATGCACCTTTATAGTCACCCAGTTACGTTGCGATGTTTGATACACACAAGTCACACCTCCGATGTCCGTGAGTTGCATGATCTCATGGTCATAGAAACATATACTTGACATGCAGAAAACTGTAGCAATAAACTGAGGCGATCATATGCTACGTTTATAGTTTGGGTCTTGTCCATCACACCATTCTCCTAATGATGTGATCCCATTATCAAATGACATCTCATGTCAATGGCTAGGAAACCTTGACCATCTTTGGTCAACGAGCTGGTATACTAGAGGCATACTCGGGACAAAGTGTTGTCTACTTATCCACACATGTAATGTGTTTCCAATCAATACAATTATAGCATGGATAATAAAAAATTATCATGAACAAGGAATTATAATATTAAACACTTTATTTATTGCCTCTAGGGCATATTTCCAACACCGACGGGAAGGCAATGACGACATGGCGCAAGACGAAGAGATGACCGATAATGGCGGTGGAGAAGGGGCCGGACATGGCGGCGAGGAATAGGTCAGACATGTCGGTAGGGATGAGGTCGGACATGGTGGCGGAGAAGATGTGGACTCCATGCCGCACACTTCAAGAACTGCTTCGCAAGGAGACGAGTACTGATAGAGCTGCTTCTAGAGAGGACACCAAGCTGCAGCAACTGGTGGTAGACTCGAACACTCCATTGTATCATGCTTGCGATCCCGAGGTGACCCGCTTGAGTTTCACGCTTGAACTTCTGAAGACGAAGGCTGAAAACAAATGGACCGACACTAGCCTTGGTGAGATTCTCAAGTACCTAAAGGATGTTCTTCCCGCAAGGAATCTATGTGCTACTAGTGTGGATGAGGCCAAGAAGATCGTGTGCCCTCTTTATCTGCCGCATGTTAGATACCATGCATGCATCAACGATTGCATAATTTATTAAAGGAGCACACAGAAAAAACCAGTTGTCAGGTATGCAATGCTTCTTGATACAAAAAAGCAGGGAAGAAATCTCCCAGAGAATTTGTATGGTACTTACCGATCACTCCCCGTCTGCAACTTCATTTTATATATCCCAAGGAAGCAAAGCTGATGCGTTGGCATGCGGCAAGGACAAAGCCCGACGATGGAGATGATCCGAAGATGAGACACCTCGTGGATAAAAGCAAGTGGAGAGCGTTCGACGACGAATATCGATATTTCGCATCTGATGCAAGGAACATCATGAATCCGTTTTGTTGGAGATATGCCCTAGAGGCAATCGTGTATGATGATATTTCCTATGTGTTTATGAATAAAGATAGTCCTTGGACATTATCAACGATGTGTATTAACTAGTACGTGACTTGTTTGTGAGACTATGCATTGTATGATAACTATCCTAAATGGTCTCTAGTCGAATGTATTGTGTGGACGCAGAACTAATCAGACTAGCATATGACACGGTGGATGGTTCGGTCTCAGTAACCATGTAGCATTGGATGCTAGCGGGATAATATGGACTCACAAAGGTCTGGTCAGATTTGACATAGTCGGATCCGAGTCGAGATAAGGTCTGAGTTGGACAGACCCAACTATGAGACGCAGCGATAGTCTCTAGTGATGGTGCATGTACTCAGGATGGTGACAGACTTGCTTTGGGCTGACCACATGCTACTCCATGACTGGGTAGTTACAAAGGTAGGTTTTGGGCTTGTATAGACCCATGCTGCGAGACATGGTCGAGAAAGATGGGATTTGCCCCTCCGATCAGGAGAGATATACTCTCGGCCCCTTGGGTGGTCCGACGTATATAAGCATGGCCATGCGATGAGTATTATGAGATAATCCGAAGTGTTGGTCGGATTCACCGGAACGAGAAAGAGGTCGTGCATTAACAAGGATGACCATGTCGCCTTGTGCACGACAACATATATCGTGTGGCAAAGGGAACAAGAGTGTGAAGTATAGGTTGACCTAACCAGCTTCATCGGACACTTGGAGTCGGCATGTGGTGCTAGAGGCCGTTACCGACCGGTCAAGTTGGATGTGATCTGACTCGCGACTAAGTGGACGGGAACCTAAAGGGCCGTGCTCTTAAGGGAAGGAACACGTGGGCTTTAGGACCCATGCGAGGCCCAAGAGTTGAGCCCGCGTCGGATGCCTATATATAGTGGAGGCCTGGCACACCCATCCGGTTGATCGCTTCGACATTGTCATTAGGGTTTGCATGTGTTGCGAATAACCACCTCCACTTGCCACCGACTGTGTGATCGGACCTAGCAGTCCGCCGCACGGTGTGTTCCTCCTGCGTGCGCGGATACCGTTAGAGGCAGTGCACTTGCTCCGCTCCGGCGAACCTGTACACGGGATCTGGTGGACCGGCTGTTCCAGGGAGATCGGATCGGCTGCTTGAGGGAGAACGGACAAGGAGGAGACGGACCACGCAGACGCGCTGCCACACCTCTACTTCCGCTGCACGGCACTGCGTGTCCAGTGGTAACGATCTGTCATCCACCTCAATAGCTTGTTTTAGGATGTTCTGCGCGTAGGAAAATTTTAATTCGCATGCGATGCACCTACGATAGAAGCCAACACGTTTGGCAACCAGAACTCCAATCATAGCACATGGCCCGAGTTTGTATGGATGTACAACATCCCCTTGTTGAGCATGAAGTCGAAGTACATACACACGAGCATGCTGATTCAAGGGCTGAAACAATTGGGAAATAATACTAATCTGTATCTAGGGCTACATCAAGAGGAGATAGACACGTTATGGAAAGCACCGGCCAACACATGGGACGCCAGCAAAGGCGAGTATTTCTATATGAGAGTCACGCTGATCAGGACGTTGCATGACTATCTCGGCTACGGATATGTCGCAGGCGAGGTGTGCCACAGATATTGCGGATGCACGCGGTGCATGGATGATATGATGTCTCAGCAGCTAATTGATGACCCACAAGTATAGGGGACTACCATAGTCCTTTCGATAAGTAAGAGGAGCAGAAGGAAATGACAAGGGGTTCTCAGTAAGGTATTCTCTGCAAGCACTGAAATTATCAGTAATATATAGTTTTTTGATAAGATAATTCGTAACGAGTAACAAGTAACAAGTGTAGCAAAGGTGCAGCAAGGTAGCCCAATCCTTTTTGTAGCAAAGGACAGGCCTGGACAAACTCTTATATAAGGTAAAGTGTTCCCGAGGACACATGTGAATTTTCGTGAAGCTAGTTTTCATCATGCTCATTTGATTCGCGTTCGTTACTTTGATAATTTGATATGTGGGTGGACCGGTGCATGGGTGCTGCCCTTACATGGAAAAACCTCCCACTTATGCTTAACCTCTCTCGCAAGCATCCGCAACTATGAAAGAAGAATTAAGATAACTATAGCTATAGCATGAAACACATGGATCTAAATCAGCCCCTTACGAAGCAACGCACAAACTAGGGTTTAAGCTTCTGTCACTCTAGCAACCCATCATCTACTTATTACTTCCCAATGCCTTCCCCTAGGCCCAAATAATGGTGAAGTGTTATGAAGTCGACGTTCACATAACACCACTAGAGGAGAGACAACATACATCTCATCAAAATACCGAACGAACATGTCCTCATGAACAAACGTAACTACTCACAAAGCATTTTCATGTTCATAATCAGAGGAGTATTGATTATCATTAAGGATCTGAACGTATGATCTTCCACCAAGTAAACCAACTAGCATCAACTACAAGGAGTAATCAACACTAGTAGCAACCCACAGGTACCAATCTCAGGTTTGAGACAAAGATCAGATACAAGAGATGGACTAGGGTTTGGAGAGGACATGGTGTTGGTGAATATGTTGATGGAGATTGACCCCCTCCCAATGAGAGGATCATTGGTGATGACGATGGCTTCGATTTCCCCCTCCGGGAGGGACGTTTCCCCGACAGAACAGCTCCGTCGGAGCTCTAGAATGGTTCTGCACAAGATTCGCCTCGAGACGGCGGCGCTCCGTCCCGAAAGCTTTATTATAGTTTTTCCAGGTCAAAACCCTTCATATAGCAGAAGATGGGTGCCAGAGACATGCCAGGTGGGTCACAAGCCACCTAGGTGAGGCCAGGGAGGGTGGCCGCGCGTGGCAGGCTTGTGACCTCTAGGTGGGTACCCTCTAGTATTTGTTTCGCCCAATATTTTTTATATCTTCCAAAACAATTCTCCGTAACTTTTCAGGACTTTTGGAGTTGTGCAGAATAGGTCTCTAAGATTTGCTCGTTTCCAGTCCAGAATTCCAGCTGCCGACATTCTCCCTCTTCATGTAAACCTTCTACAATAAGAGAGAAAAGGCATAAGTATTGTACCATAACGTGTAATAACATCCCATAATGCAACAAATATCAATATAAAAGCATCATGCAAAATGGACATATCAACTCCCCCAAGCTTAGACCTCGCTTGTCCTCAAGCAAAAGCCAAGATTGATAAATATGTCCACAAGTTTAGAGATAGAGGTGTCGATAAAATAAAAGATGGACACGAGGGCATCATGATCATCTTTAGAACTGAAACACTTATTGATATATAATTTCTTATACTAGAGTAACAACTCATTCATAGGGTAAAAGTATGAACCAAGAAATCTATTCAAAACCAACAAACTATGCTCTCAGTCATTGAAGCAATTTGTCATTTATCATAACTTTGGAAAGAGTCAATATAAGAGCTTGTAGAGAAAATCCTCTTACTCAATCATATTTTTGTCTTTCATAATGGTTAACACTCACGCGGTACTCATGAGGTCAAAGCTTCAATTGGACATAGAGAAAGATAGGGGCTTATAGTTTTGCCTCCTAACTACTCACCTCAAGGGTGACGTCAACAATAATAACACATGATCACCCACAGCCGAGTGGATATATGTGTCTAGATCATTCCCCGACACAGGATGCTTGCCGCACGAAAAAGGCAAAATATAGGAAGTGGTGAAGATCACCATGACTCTTGCATAAAGGTAAGTACTTAAGAAGTAAAAGTAACAGATAGGCCCTTCATAGAGGGAATTAGAGGTTGTCATGCGCTTTTTGTCTTGGATGTGCAAACCCTTAATGCAAAGGAACGCCGCGTAGTATTACCCTTTGTGATAGCAACCTTTATTATGCAGTCCACCGCTTTTATTTCTTTACCATCACAAGTTCATACAATGCTTATTTCCCTTACAATAAAAGATCATACATATTTAGTAGCAATTCTTATTGCTTTATGCACCGATGACAACTTACTTGAAGGATCTTGCTCAATCCATGGGTAGGTATGGTGGACTCTCATGGAAAAACTGGGTTGAGGTATTTGGATGCACAAGTAGTACCTCTACTTGGTGCAGAAGTTCTGCCTAGAGTGAGGTGGAAGCAAGCACTACATGTTGGAGGATCTATAACCATATAGGTTATATTCGGAAATAAGCAAACATAACCCATTATGTTGTCTTCCTTGTCCAACATCAACTTCTTAACATATAATATTTTAATGAGTGCTCACAATCATAAAACATGTCTAAGATAATATATTTATATGTGAACCTCTCTTTCAACCGACATAGTTCTTGTATGTGAAGTCATCACTCCCCATAAGATCATCATATATATTCTTTGCTTTTATACTATTCTCCTTTTATTTCTTATTTATTTTTCTCAAGATCATAGAAAGCAAGCAAAGCCCTCGCATCAAAGCTACTTTTCATTATATTACTCTCGGACTCGCTTACATCAGGGGAAAATAAAGCAAAACTCAAAGCTAGATCATACCTAAACTTTATTCTACTAGATCAAGATATAACCAAAAAGGATCGAACTTGGAAAAAAATAAAAGTAAAAGGTGTGATGGTGATATGATACTGGGGCACCTCCCCCAAGCTTGTCACAAGCCAATGGGAGTGCCCATAACCATGTATTTATATGTCCTCCTTTGGAGGTGACGGCAGTGGATAAGGATCTTTAAGCTTGTTTAGTTGCCTCTTAAGCCTAAAATTTTGTTCCCTCGGATCGTGAACTTCCTTCTCGAGCTTCAATATCCTTTGACATAATTCTTCCTTTCTCTCCTGCAAAATGCGAGAAGGGATAAATAGAACCTTGGGTTTTCTCCTTGTGTTTGGGAGGCTCGATTGCTTGAACTCCACGTGCATATCTCCTAGTTGAGGCGTAGGAGTCCCCTCTTCATCCGAGATTCCCTCCCCATACTTGTGTTCTTCTTCCTCCTCTGAGAATAATCCATAAGGCTCCAGGTCCCCATAGAGCTTGGGATTGGCAAGATAATGCGATATATAGCTCTCCCCGTCGGACTCTTGGGACGACATCTTGCTCTAAATCTGCGACGAAAAGATCTCAAAAAAGCAGGAGGTATTGTCGTGATACAAAGGTTCAAACCTTCGGGGAGATTATATAATAAATTATTACCATCCTGAAGGAGCGTCCTACAAGAAAATGGAGTCTGGAGGGTGCACGTGGTGGTGACAAGCCACCTAGGCGCGGCCAGGCGGTGGTAGCGGCTGTTAGGCTTTTCGCCTCCTCGTGCACTTTTCGGACTTCTTTAAATTTTCCTATTTTTTTAAATATTTCAAAAATGAGAAAATTTCTATTAGGAAAATTTTGGAGTCGGTTTACTTACCGTACCACATACCTATTCCTTTTCGGAGTCTGAAACGTTCCGGTAGATCTCCCTAATACTCCTCCAGAGTTTTGGTGTTGATAATATTGGTTTCAACTTTTATGGAGTACCTGAGATATAATGTTTGATTCTTTGCCCGTTTACCACCTTCGGATTTGTGCATTCGGCGTTGTTGATCTTGATGGCACCGGAACAATATACTTCCTCGACAATGTAGGGCCCTTCCCATTTAGAGAGATGTTTTCCTACAAAAAATCTTAAACGAGAATTGTATTGGAAGACATGGTCACCTACATTGAATTCATGCTTTTGTATCCTTTTATCATGCCATCTCTTAACTTTTTATTTAAACAACTTGGCATTCTCATAGACGTGGGTCCTCCCTTCATCAAGTGAGCTAATGTCAAATAACCTGTTCTCACTAGCAAGTTTGATATCATAATTGAGCTATTTGATTGCCCAATAAACTTTATGCTCTAGTTCTAGAGGTAAGTGGCATGATTTACCATAAACCATTTTATATGGGAACATACCCATAGGGTTTTTGTAAGCCATTCTATAAGCCCATAATGCATCACCAAGTTTCTTAGACCAATTCTTTCTAGATCTATTAATAGTCTTTCGCAGAATCAATTTAATTTCTCTATCTTAATTCTACTTGACCACTAGACTGAGGATGATAAGGAGATGCAAATATATGATTAATGTCATATTTAGCAAGCAATTTACAGAATGCACCTTGAATAAAGTGTGAACCACCATCAGTCATTAAATATCTAGGGACTCGAAATCTAGGGAAAATAACTTCTTTGAGCATTTTAATAGAGGTATTATGATCATCACTACTAGTTGGAATAGCTTCTACCCACTTAGTAACATAATCAACATCAACTAGAATATGAGTATACCCGTTGGACGTTGGAAAAGGTCCCATATAATCAAAACCCCAAACAACAAATGGTTCAATAACAAGAGAGTAATTCATAGGCATTTCATGACGCATACTAATATTGAAAATTCTTTGACATTCATCACATGACAAGACAAACTTACTAGCATCTTTGAACAGAGTAGGCCAATAAAACCCAGATTGTAATACCTTGTGTGAAGTTCTATTTGCAGCGTGGTGCCCTACGTAGGCCTCGGAATGACACTTGTATAAGATCTGTTCATGTTCATGCTCAGGTACACAACGTCTAATGATGCCATCTACTCATTATTTATAAATGTGTGGATCGTCCCAAAAGTAATGTCTTAAATCATAGAAAAACTTTTTATTTTCTTGGTATGTGAAACTAGGCGGTATAAATTAAGCAACAATGTAATTAGCATAATCAGCATACCATGGAGCATTGCGCGAAGCATTTATGACTGCTAGTTGTTCATCAGGAAAGCTATAATCAATAGGTAGTGGGTCATCCAGAACATTTTCTAACCTAGACAATTTTCAGCTACGGGGTTATCAGCACCCTTTCTATCAACAATATGCAAATCAAATTCCTGTAGCAGAAGAACCCATCTGATAAATCTAGGTTTAGCATCTGTCTTTTCCATAGGATATTTAATGGTAGCATGATCATTGTGAACAATTACTTTGGAATTAACAATATAAGGTCTGAACTTATCACAAGCAAACACAACTGCCAAAAATTCCTTTTTACTGGTAGCATAGTTTCTTTGAGCGATGTCTAGAGTTTTACTAGCATAATGGATACCATTCAATTTCTTATCAACTCTTTGTCCTAGAACCGCACCAATGACATAATCACTAGCATCACACATAGATTCAAAGGGTTGGTTCCAATTAGGTGGTTCAACAACAGGTGCAGAAATCAAGGCATTCTTAAGAATTTCAAATGCTTCTACACAATCATCATCAAAAATGAATGGAATATCTTTTTGCAAAAGATTAGTGAGCGGCTTAGAAATCTTAGAGAAGTCTTTAATAAACCTCCTATAGAAACCAGCATGACCAAGGAAAGTTCTTATACCTCTGACATCCGTAGGACACGACATTTTTTCAATAGCATCAACTTTGGCTTTGTCAACTTCAATACCTCTTTTGGAGATTTTGTGTCCCAAGACAATACCTTCATTCAGCATAAAGTGGCACTTCTCTCAATTCAAGACAAGATTAGTTTCTTCACATCTCTGCAAAACTCGATCAAGGTTGCTCAAACAATTAATCATGAAAAGAAGTTCCGTAAATAGAAAAATCATCCATGAAAACCTCAACAATCCTTTCCCAAACATCAGAGAATATAGTAGTCATACATATTTGAAAGGTATTAGGTGCATTGCATAAACCAAAAGTCATACATCTATAAGCAAAGGTACCAAAAGGGCAAGTAAAAGTGGTCTTCTCTTGGTCCTCTTTGGACACATGTATTTGAGAGAAGCTGGAATAACCGTCTAGAAAGCAAAAATGTGTGTGCTTGGATAGTCCTTCTAGCATTTGATCAATAAAAGGTAGAGGGTAATGATATTTCCTAGTAGCTTTATTTAATTTCCTAAAAAATCAATTACCATTCTATACCATGTAACAAATCTTTGCGGGGTCAATTCATTTTTATCATTGGGAACTACGGTAATTACTTCTTTCTTAGGGACACAATGAACGAGACTAACCCATCTACTATCAGCAATAGGATAAATGATACCTGCCTCCAGAAGCTTCCATTTCAAGATTTAACCGTCGTTGGTGATCAACAATTGGTTTAGCATCGGGCTCCATATTAATTTTATGCTGATATAGAGTGGGACTAATGCCCTTAAGATCATCAAGAGTATATCCAATAGCAGCAAGGTGCTTCCTTAGAGTTTTCAATAATCTCTTTTTTCATGCACTGAAAGGTTAGCCTTAATAATAATAGGATATATCTTCTTTTCATCAAGATAAGCATATTTCAAAGTATCCGGTAATTGTTTAAGCTCAAACATGGGATCGCCCTTGGGTGGAGGAGGATCCCCAAGTATTTCAACAGGCAAGTCGTGTTTCAAAATAGGATGATGATCAAAGAAAATCTTATCTATTTCATTAATTTCATTCATATGCATATCGTTTTCATGGTCTAGCAGATATTGTTCTAAGGGGTTAGTAGGCGGCACAACAATAGAAGCAAGACCAATAATTTCATCCTTACTAGGCATTTCTTTATCATGGGGTTTTCTACGAAATTTAGAGAAATTAAACTCGTGAGACGAGTCCCCAAAACCTATAGTAACAGTTTCCTTCTCACAATCTATCCTGGCATTAATAGTATTCAAGAAAGGTCTACCAAATATAATGGGACAAAAATCATCTTGTGGGGAACCAAGGAGAAGAAAACTAGTATGATATTTTATTTTTCCACACAATACTTCAACATCTCTAACAATCCCAACCAGTGCTATAGTATCTCTATTAGCATGCTTAATTGTAACATCAGTTTCCCCTAACTCAGTTGATGCAATATCATTCGTAATTTCTTTATATACGGTAATGGGAATTGGACTCACACTGGCTCCCATATCACATAAGCCATGGTAACAATGATCTCCTATTTTAACAGAAACAACAGCCATGCCAACAATAGGTCTATGTTTATCTTTGGCATCGGGTCTAGCAATTCTAGCGGCTTCATCACAGAATTGAATAACATGCCCATAATATTATCAACCAAGAGATCTTTAACCATAGCAATACTAGGCTCAACTTTACTTTGTTCAGGGGGTGTAGGTCTTCTAACATAGCTCTTAAGAACCACTGTTGAAGCTTTAGCATGTTCCTTTATTCTTACAGGGAAAGGTGGTTTTTCAATGTAAGCAGCAGGAATAATAGGATCAAAAATTACAAGTAATAGTTTCTTATTCTTCAACATTAATAGGTTCAACTACTTTCACTTCTATGGGAGGATGATATTTAAACAACTTCTCCTTTGGGAGGTCAACATGAGCAGCAAAAGATTCACAAAAAGAAGCTACTATCTAAGAGTCAAGTCCATATTTGGTGCTAAATTCATGGAAAGCATCGGTGTCTACGAAGGATTTAACACAATCAGACTTAAGGTTTATACCTGACTCCTTACAGTCATCGAGTTCCCAATCTTTAGAGTTTCCTTTAATTACCTCCAATAAATCCCATTTGAAGTAAATATATTTCTTCATAAAGGAACCGGTACAAGAATATTGAGCATGGATTGATCATTACGAGAAAGACAAGCATAAAAATTCTGAATGATAATTTCTCTCGAGAGCTCATGATTGGGGCATGAATATAACATTGACTTAAGACTCCCCCAAGCTTGAGAGATTCTTTCTCCTTCACGAGGCCAAAAAATTTAGATATAATTCCGATCATGATGAACTAGATGCATAGGATAGAACTTCCGATCAAATTCCATTTTCAATCGGTTGTAGCTTCATGATCCAATATATTCACATAGCCTATGCCATGTCAATGCCTTCTCCTTCAAAGATAAAGGAAAGACCTTCTTCTTGACGTGATCCCCGGGCAGACCTGCAAGCTTAAATAATCCACATAGATTAGATGCAAATCAGGATGTAATGTTCCATCTCCTACATAAGGACTAGCCAGCAGTTTCTCTATCATACCCGAAGGGATTTCATAATAAATATTTTCAGTAGGTTCAGTAGGTTTAGGGTCAACTCTTTGTACTTCCGTTCGGGGTGAAGATACCCCGAACAAACCCCTCAAAGGATTACTTTCCATAGTAATAAGTGACAGTAATTTTAGCACACTATATAAATCTTTCCTTACCAAACGCGCTTCACTCCTCGGCAATGGCGCCAGAAAAGAGTCTTGATGACCCACAAGTATAGGGGATCTATCATAGTCCTTTCGATAAGTAAGAGTGTCGAACCCAATGAGGAGCAGAAGGAAATGACAAGCGGTTCTTAGTAAGGTATTCTGTGCAAGCACTGAAATTATTGGTAACAAATAGTTTTGTCATAAGATAATTTGTAACGAGTAACTAGTAACAAGTGTAGCAAAGGTGCAGCAAGGTAGCCCAATCCTTTTTGTAGCAAAGTATAGCCTGGACAAACTCTTATATAAAGTAAAGCGCTCCCGAGGACAGATGGGAATTTCCGTGAAGCTAGTTTTCATCATGCTCATTTGATTCACATTAGTTACTTTGATAATTTAATATGTGGGTAGACCGGTGCTTGGGTGCTGCCCTTACTTGGACAAACCTCACACTTATGATTAACCTCTCTCTCAAGCATTCGCAACTACGAAAGAAGAATTAAGATAACTCTAACCATAGCATGAAACATATGGATCCAAATCATCCCCTTACGAAGCAACGCATAAACTAGGGTTTAAGCTTCTGTCACTCTAGCAACCCATCATCTACTTATTACTTCCCAATGCCTTCTCATAGGCCCAAATAATGGTGATGTGTTATGTAGTCGACATTCACATAACACCACTAGAGGAGAGACAACATACATCTCATCAAAATACCGAACGAATACCAAATTCACATGATTACTTATAACAAGACTTATCCCATGTCCTCATGAACAAACATAACTACTCACAAAGCATGTTCATGTTCATCATCAGAGGAGTATTAATTATCATTAAGGATCTAAACATATCACCTTCCACCAAGTAAACCAACTAGCACCAACTCCAAGGAGTAATCAACACTACTAGAAACCTAAAAGTATCAATCTGAGGTTTGGGACAAAGATCGAATACAAGAGATGAACTAGGGTTTCGAGAGGAGCTGGTATTGGTGAAGATGTTTATGGAGATTGACCACCTCTTGATGAGAGGATCGTTGGTGATGACGATGGCTTCGATTTCCCCCTCCAGCAAGGAAGTTTCTCCGGAAGAACAGCTCGAGATAGCGGCACTTCGTCCCGAAAGATTTCTTACGATTTTTTCCAGGTTAAGACCCTTCATAAAGCAGAAGATGGGCGCCGGAGACCAGCCAGGTGGGTCACAAGCCACCTAGGCGCGATAGGGGGGTGCACGCGCCTGGCAGGCTTGTGACCTCCTGGTGGGTTCCCTCTGGTATTTGTTTCGCCAATATTTTTATATATTCCAAAACAATAACTTTTCAGGACTTTTCGAGTTGTGTAGAATAGGTCTCTCAGGTTTGCTCCTTTTCCAGTCCAGAATTCCAGGTGCCGGCATTCTCCCTCTTCATGTAAACCTTATAAAATAGGAGAGAAAAGGCATAAGTATTGTACCATAACGTGTAATAAGATCCCATAATGCAATAAATATCAATATAAAAGCATGATGCAAAATGGGCGTATCACTAACGTCAACGAAAGATGGCGGGTCTGGGAAAATCGTGTAGATGGTGCATCAAAGATGGCTTCAAAAGGACGACCCTTGGAGAAACCGTGGAGATCTATTCAATGCCGAGGCTGAGCGTAGAGGACTTACACATAAGCGGAGCGGCATCGAAATCGATGAGCTGTTGAAAAACTGGGAACAATTACCCGTGCCCGGAAAGACAATGAAAAAGGCGTCGGAGCTGCTGCTAAAGGTATGGAAGACAAGGTCTGTTTTCTGGGACTTGGAGTTCTGGCACAAACTCGACACGCGACATTGCCTTGATAAAATGCATATATGTAAGAACTTCCTTGAGAGCTTGCTCATGACACAAATGAAAATGTCGGATAAGACCAAGGATGGGCCGAAGGCACGAAGAGACTTGCATGATTTGAATATCAGGGCAGACCTGCACATGTCGCCCCATAAAAAGTCGGAGGAGACAGAGACGGAGATGGAGGCGCAGGGTAAGAAGGGTAAAAAAGTGAAGGAAGACGATTATTGCCCCCATTCTTGCTTCACGTTACGTCCGGTTGAGATCGATCAATTCTTCAAGTGCCTTACCGGAATCAAAGTTAGTTCCGGTTACTGTGGGAAGATAAGAAGATTTCTAGACACGAAGAAGCAAAGGTTCAGCAGGATGAAGTCCCATGATTGTCATGTGATGATGACACAAATACTACATGTTGCCCTTAGAGGGGTAATGGACAAGCACATCCATGACACGCTTATTGTTCTCTACAAGTTTTTCGACGTCATCTCTCGAAAGTCAATCAGTGTGAAGCAGCTCCGAAGGCTACAGGAAGAGATCATTCTGATACTAAATGAGCTTCAAATGTACTTCTCGCTCGCGTTCTTTAACGTCATGGTGCATCTGTGTGTCCATATTGTAGACGACATAATGGACCTGGGGCTGTCATTCCTGCACATCATGATGTCGTTCGACAGGATGAATGGGGTCATCAAAGGATTCGTTCACAACATGTCCCGTCCGGATGGAAGCATTGTCCAAGGCTATATGACGCAAGAGTGCATCTCTTTTTGTGAGAATTATCTATATGGCAGAGACCGTCTTGGTGTTGGTTTGCCCGTTAAGAGGTACCTTGGGAGGCTCGAAGGAGAGGGTCACTCCAACGGTAACAGAGAACTGCATGTGGCCTACTCGGATGGATGCAATGACTTTGACAGAGCAAACTTAGTAGTGCAACAACACCTAGACCAGGTAGATCCTTTCGTTATAGTACACAAATAAACCATCGCAAAGAAGCATCATGACCGGGGGCTATGCAGGAATGATGCTGAAGTTACTAGATAGCACAACTCAACTTTCCTGCATTGCTTCAAACAACATATTCTTGCTATTCCCGAGAAGAGAGGTCTAATAAGGACGGATTGCTCATATACGTCTTAGCACATGGACTCTTGGCCAACCTCACGACCTATCAGGCATACGATATCAAAGGATACACGTTCTACACGGAGGAAAAAGATATGAATAGTGATTTTCAGAACTGAGGGGTGACAATGGAATGCATGACCGGTAGCGACACAGGCGCAACTGAGAGATTTTACGGAAGGCTCAAAGAGATCTGGGAGCTTGACTACTCTGTACTACAGAACACGACGACGTTCCGTGTCAGATGGGCTAAGAATGTCGAATGAGAAAATTGGTATTTCACTACCATGACTATACCCGACGCCTAGAGTGCTACCATGAACCCCATCGCAAAAAACAAGCCATGGGTACATTCTAAGCACATGATACAATGCTTCTTCATAACCGACTCGAGAAATCCCAGCCATGTTGTCGTGAGGAGAAGAAAAAGGAACATCATAGGAATGGATGGAGTCGCGAACGAGGAAGACTACGACCAGTACGGCAACCCGATGAGGGAAGATGACGATGACGATGAAGTATACGTCAGAAGAAGAACCAATACTGTATTACCTAAGAAATATCGTACTCCATAGAAAAGGAAAACTCATAATGAGGGGCTCAATTATTCGTCAACAAATAAGAAGGGAAAGAAGCTCACTCAAAAACAAAAACGTCGATGTTGATCGAGAAACTGTTATCGGTCAAATAATGTAATATATTGATACGTCTCCAATGTATCTATAATTTTTGATGATTGCATGCTATTATATTATCTGTTTTTGATGTTTTATATGCATTAATATGCTATTTTATATTATTTTTGGGACTAACCTATTAATCTAGAGCCTAGTGCTAGTTTCAGTTTTTTCCTTGTTTTTAAGTATTGCAAATATGGAATATTGAATGGAGTCCAAATGGAATAAAATCTTTGGAATGATTTTTTCTAGAAGGAAACAGATCTACCAGACTTGGATTGCACGATGGGGAATCTGCCAGGAGGTCACAAGCCAGGGAGGCGCGGCCACCCCCCTAGCCACGCCTGGCAGGCTTGCCACCTCCTGGCAGGTCTCCTAACCCTATTCTTCGTCCTATAAATACCCAAATATTCCCCAACACCAAAAAGATCCAAACACATACTTTTCCGCCGACATAAGCCTCCGTTCTCGAGCGATTCAATCCTGGAGCCTTTTCCGGTAATCTGTCGGATGGGGATCCGATCAGAGAGGGCATCTACATCAACTCCATTGCCCATCCGATGATGCGTGAGTAGTCCACCAAATACCTACGGGTCCAGAGATAGTATCTAGATGGCTTATTCTCTCTCTTTAATCTTCAATACCAAGTTCCGCGTGACTTTCATGGAGATCTAACCGATGTAATGCTCTTTTGTGGTGTGTTTGTCATGATCCGATGAATTGTGGGTTTATGTTCAGATTATCCATGAATCTTATTTGAGTCTTTTCCGAATTATTATATGCAATATTTCATATCTTTGTAAGTCTCTTTGAATTATTGGTTTAGTTTTGCCAACTAGATTGGTAATTCTTGCAATGCGAGAAGTCCTTAGTTTTGGGTTCAATCTTGCGATGTCCTCACCCAGTGACAAAGTAGGGGTATCGAGGAACGTATTGTATTGTTGCCATCAAGGGTAACAAGATGGGTTTTTCATCATATTGCTTGAGTTTATCCCTCTACATCATGTCATCTTACCTAATGCATTACTTTCTTCTTCACAAACTTAATACTCTAGATGCAGGCAGTAGTCGGTCGATGTGTGGAGTAATAGTAGTAGATGTAGAATTGTTTCAGTCTACTTGACACGGGCGTTATGCCTATATGCACAATCATTGCGTTGGATATCTACATGATTATTTGATTTCCTATCGATTGCTTGGCAGTAATTTGTTTACCCATCGTGATACTTTCCATAATATATTTTCAGATCTATAAACCAAAACTACCAAAAATACCTTTCTACAATTTATTTATATTTTACTTTCCACAATTGTTTAGATCTATCTCTAGCAGATCTAATCCTTACAAATACCGTGAAGGGATTGACAACCCTTTATAGCGTTGGGTGCAAGAGTTTGATTGTTTGTGTAGGTGCATCCATTGGTGACTTGCTTGTTCCTCCTACTGGATTGATACCTTGGTTCTCATCAACTGAGGTAAATACTTATCTACTTCGTTGAATCACGCTTTCCTCTCAAGGTAAAACCAACGCAAGCTCAAGACGTAGCAAGAAGGATTTCTAGCGCCGTTGCCGGGGAGGATACACATCAAGCCTACCAAGTACCCATCACAAACTCATCTTTTCCATTTATATTATTTGCCATTTGCCTCTTGTTTTCCTCTTCCCCACTTCTAAAATGATTTTAGAAGAAAAAACAATAAGATTTGCCATTTTATTCGCCCTTCTTCCGTTTGTGTTTTTGTTTGCTTTTTTGTTTCCTTTGTTGCCTTATGCCTTCTATTTTCTTGCATCTTCGCTTGCTAAAAATAAATTAATATGGATCCCCATCCACTTTCTAATCTTTTCAAAAGATCAAATTATGATGAACCAATTGCTAGTGAGTTGAGTGCACTTGATTATCTCTATGATGTTTTGTTTGAAAATTTATGAATCTGAAATTTTTGATGAAGTGTTGAATGAAGAAATTTATAAGGTGATTCATGATAGCTCCTTGATTGAAAAGCATGATTGAAATGATGTTACTATAGATTATATTAATGTCAATTATGCTAATGATATGCAAAACTACAAGCTTGGGGATGATAATTTTTCCATGTCCACTTCTTATTGCAATGATTATGATTGGGGTGATAATGCTTCTTACGATCTTGAAAATTTATTTAAGCCTCGTGTTGAATATGCTATTGATAATAATGTTTGCAATAGTATCGAAAGTGGGTTTGGGAGAGTGTCAACTTTAGGTAAAAATAATCCCACATATTTGTAGAGTGTTCAATCTTATAAATTTGTTGATAACAGTGGGTTTGGAGAGGTCATGACTTTAGTTAATATTAATCCCACTACCTTGGAAGATTGTAAGACTCCTATGCTTGTGCATAATGAAAAGAATGATTTATGTGATAGTTATATTGTTGAATTCCTTCATGATGCTACTGAAAATTATTATGAGGGAGGAAGATATGCTTGTAGGAATTGCAATACTATTAAGTTTCCTCTCTATGTGTTCAAAGTTTTGAGGTTATGCTTGTTTTGCCTTCCTATGCTAGTTGATTCTTGTTCCCATAAATTGTTTTCTCACAAAATCCCTATGCATAGGAAGTGGGTTTGACTTAAAAAAATCACGGTATTCATGATGCTCTTTTTCATATCTTGATTACTACTTTTTATGTGAGCATCGTTGAAATCGTTATGCCTAGCTAGGGGCGTTAAACAATAGCGCTTATTGGGAGGCAATCCAATTTTATTTTTATGTTATGTTTTTTCTTCTGGTTTTTAGTGATTCCCATATTATTACTTCTGTAGTAATTATGTTTTGGTGTTTTAATTAGTGTTTGGTCCAAGTAAAACCTTTGGGGTGATCTATGGTGGTTGTTCATTTGATCTTGCTGAAAAACAGAAACTTTTGCGCTCAGTCCAGGAATATTCTAAATTTGTAAGTGCGTCGAATGAGTCTAAAATTTTTATAAAAGATTCATATATAAATTTCTCAAGTTTTCCTAATGTTTCAGAATTTTTTGAGTTACATAAGTATACGAAGTTTTCAGATTTCTACAGACTGTTCTGTTTTTGACAGATTCTATTTTCCTTGAATTGTTTACCTATTTTCATGAATCTATGGGTTGTACCGTGCATTACGAACCATGGATAAGTTAGAATACAGTAGGTATTACACCAATATAAATAAATAATGAGTTCACAACAGTACCTAAAGTGGTGATTTATTTTCTTATACTAACGGATCTCACCGGTTTTCTGATAAGTTTTGTGTTGTGTAGTTTTCATGTTTTGGGTAAATATTTGATGGACTATGGAATAAGGAGTGGAAAGAGCCTAAGATTGGGGATTCCCAAGGCATACCAAGTCATATTCAAGGATGCCAAAGAGCCTAAGCTTGGGGATGCCCCGGAAGGCATCCCCTCTTTCGTCTTCAATCCATCGGTAAATTTACTTGAGGCTATACTTTTATTCACCACATGATATGTGTTTTACTTGGAGCGTCTTGTATGATATGAGTATTTGCTTTTTAGTTTTCCACAATCATCCTTGATGCACACAAATTTTTAGAGAGAGACACGTTAATCGTGAATCTATTAGAATACTCTATGTGCTTCACTTATATCTTCTGAGATAGGCAATTTTGCTCTATGTGCTTCACTTATATTTTTTAGAGCATGGAGGTGTTTGTGTTTTATAGAAATAATTGCACTCTCGTACCTCACTTATATTATTTTGAGAGTATTTAAACAGCATGGTAATTGGTCTAGGTTATGAATTTAGTTCTAATATTATAGGCATCCAAGAGGGATATAATAAAAACTTCCATATTAAGTGCATTGAGTATTTTTGAGAAGTTTGATTCTGTGCATAATGTTTTGAGATATGAAGATGGTAATGTTAAGAGTTACGTTAGGAAGTAATTGTGATTTGTTAAAAATACTTGTGTAAAGGTTTTTGATTCCCGTAGCATGCACGTATGTTGAACCATTTTGTAAGGAAGTCGGAGCATTATTTGTTTTTAGATTGTCGACCTTTGTGTGAGGGTCGGGAGTGCACGATGGTTAACTCCTACCAACCTCTCCCCTAGGAGCATGCGTCTAATACTTTGCTTCGATGACTAATAGGCTTTTTCAATATGTATGTGAGTTCTTTATGACTAATATTGAGTCCATGGATTATAAGCACTCTCACCCTCAAACCTTTGCTAGCCTCTCTAGTACCGCGCAACTTTCGCCGGTACAATAAACTCACCTTCCTCAAAACAGACACGATATATCTTTCCGCAAAATAGCCACAATATACCATCCTCAAATCAGACACCATATATCTTTCCTCAAAACATCCACCATCCCTACCTATTATGCCATTTCCATAGCCATTCCGAGATATATTGCCATGCAACTTCAACCGTTCCCTTTTATCATGAAATGCACATCACTTTCATATTGCATATAGAGTCATAATTTGTTCTAGGTATTGAGTTGTAATTTTCTTTTGAGTTGTAGGTAAATAAATGTGTGATGACCATCATTATTAGTGCATGTCCCATGTGAGGAAAGGATGATGGAACTATAATTTCCTCACAAGTGGAGATGAGATGCCGGATTTTATGAAAAATAAAAGAGGTCAGCGAAGCCCAAATAAAAATGAAATAAAAGAGGCCTTAGATGCCCACCCAAAAAAACGATGAGAGAAAAGAGAGAAGGCACATTGCTACTACCTTTTTCCATAGTTGTGCTTCAAAGTAGCACCATGATCTTCATTGTAGAGAGTCTCCTATTTTGTCACTTTCATCTAACTAGTGGAATGTTTCTTCATGATGCATGCCCACTTAGTTTCTTTTTTATATTTCATACACTTATAGTGCTAGTGCATTCATTGCATGGAAATCCCTACTCATTCACAATGATATCTAGTGATGGGCATCTCCATAGCCCATTGATACGCCTAGTTTATATCAGACTATCTTCTCCTTTTCCTTGACAACCTCCACCATATTATATCCCACCTATAGTGCTATATCCATGGCTCACACTCATGTATTGCATGAGACTTGTGCTTCAAAGTGTCAAACAATTGCTTGACTTGTCATCGGGGTTGTGCAAGATATAAATACTTTGTGTGGGGAAGATGGAGCATAGCCAGACCATATGATATTGTAGGGATAACTTTATTTTTCCATTATATTTTTAAGAGATACAATTACTTTGCTAGTATGCTCGAAATATTATTGTTTTTATATCAATATTGAGCTTTTGTTTTGAGTCTTATGGATCTGAATATTCATGCCACAATAGAGAACATTACATGGATAAATATGTTAGGTAGCAGTCCACATCAAAAATTCTGTTTTTATCATTTACCGACTCAAGCAGGAGCAGGAATTAAGCTTGGGGATGCTGATACATCTGCAACGTATCTATAAGTTTTGATGATGTCATGCTATTATATTATCTGTCTTGGATGTTTTATATGTATTAATATGCTATTTTGTATTGTTTTTGGGACTAGCCTATTAATCTAGAGCTTAGTGCCAGTTTCTGTTTTTTCCTTGCTTTTAAGTATTCCATATATGGAATATTGAACGGAGTCCAAACGGAATAATATCTTCTAACGATTTTTTCTGTAAGGAAAGAAATCTACCAGACTTGGATTGCATGGCAGAGAATCTGCCAGGTGGTCACAATCCAGGGAGGCGCGGCCACCCCCCCTGGTTGCGCCTGGCAGGCTTGCCACCTCTTGGCAGGTCTCCTAACCCTATTCTTCGTCCTATAAATACCCAAATATTCCACCAACACCAAAAATATCCAAACAAATACTTTTACGCCGACAAAAGCCTCCGTTCCCGAGAGATCCAATCTTGGAGCCTTTTCCGGTAATTTGCTGGATGGGGATATGATCACGGAGGGCATCTACATCAACTCCATTGCCCATCCGATGATGCGTGAGTACTCCACCGAATACCTACGGGCCCATAGATAGTATCTAGATGGCTTCTTCTCCCTTTGATATTCAATACCATGTTCTTCATGATCTTCATGGAGATCTATCCGATGTAATACTCTTTTGTGGTGTTTTTTTCATGATCCGATGAATTGTGGGTTTATGTTCAGATTATCCATGAATCTTATTTGAGTCTTTTCTGAATTCTTATATGCATGATTTCATATCTTTGCAAGTCTATTTGAGTTAAAGGTTTGGTTTGGCCAACTAGATTGGTAATTCCTGCAATGGGAGAAGTGCTTGGTTTTGGATTAAATCTTGCGGTGTCCTCACCCAGTGACAAAGTAGGGGTAGCAAGGCACGTATTGTATTGCTTCCATCAAGGGTAACAAGATGGGGTTTTCATCATATTGGTTGAGTTTATCCCTCTACGTCATGTCATCTTACCTAATGCGTTACTCTGTTCTTCATGAACTTAATAATCTAGATGCAGGCAGGAGTCAGTCGATGTGTGGAGTAATAGTAGTAGATGTAGAATCGTTTCGGTCTACTTGATACAGACGTGATGCCTATATGCATAATCATTTCCTTGGATATGTACATGATTATTCGCTTTTATATTGTTTGCTTGACAGTAATTTCCTTACCCAGCGTGATATTTTCCTTCAAGAGAGAAGCCTCTAGTGAAATCTATGGCCCCCGGGTCTACTTTCCATAATATATTTTCAGATCTATAAACCAAAAATACCTTGCTGCAATTTTCTTATCTTTTACTTTCTGCAATTGTTTACATCTATCTCCATCTGATATAATTCTTGCAAATAACCGTGAAGGGATTGACAACCCCTTTATAGCATTGGGTGCAAGAGTTTGATTGTTTGTGTAGGTGCGTCCATTGGTGACTTGCTTGTTCCTCCTACTGGATTGATACCTTGGTTCTCATCAACTGAGGGAAATACTTATCTACTTCGTTGCACCATCTTTTGCTCTTCAAGGGAAAACCAACGCAAGCTCAAGAGGTAGCATATATATGTTCCTATTTTGTGTACACACTTAACCGTTATGCATGGGTTAAATGATGTAATATATATGTTCCTATTTTTTTATACGCACTTAACCATCAAATGATGCAATATATATCGCCTTTGTTATATACATTGTATCACCTTCCGTTCGTTCCTATTGTCGGAAAAAAATAGAAGAAAGGAAAAGGAAAAGAAAATAGAAGAAAAAACCAGGAAAAGAAAAAGAAGAGCAGTAGCTTTTGCTGAGGAGTGATAGCAGTAGCGCTTTCCTAAAACACGTTATAGCTATGGCAGGTAGTCGTAGCGCGTTTTCCTGAAACACGCTATTGCTACCTTAGCTATAGCGCGTTTTATAGAAACCCGCTACTGCTATCTTGACATAACACCCGCGTGGGCTTCCTCCTCTGCTTCTTTCCTCCATACCATTCCCCATTCGATCCCTCTCCTCCCGCGTCCCGTCCGTCGCCTCCCTCTATCGCCCGGTCCTTCGCAGCCCTCCATCGCCTCCCGCGCGCCCTCCGTCGCCGCCCGCTCCTCCACCCACACCTGTCTCCCCCGAGCTCCACCTCAGCGCCGACATCTCCCCGGAGTTCCACCTCGCCACCGACGTATCCCCTAGCCCCTTGTAAGTCCTCTGCCACTCCTTTCTCTCTGTCTCTCTGCCTAAGGGGTTCTAGGGTTTATGCAGTTAAGTTTTTTAGTTAGGTTGATCCCTATAGCTAGTATTGATGAAATAGGTAGTATGATCCCTATAGTTAATTAGTTGGTATGAACCCTGGTTAAAAATTATTTGAAGAAATATTGTGATAGAAATTTAGCTAGGTTTCCTATAGTTAATTAGTATGATCCCTATAGTTAATTTAGCTAGGTTTCAAATTTAGCTAGGTTTCCTATAGTAAATTTAGCTAGTATGATCCCTATAGTTAATTAGTATGATCCCTATAGTTAATTTAGCTAGGTTTCAAATTAGGACAGAAATTTAGGTAGGCTGAATTTAGTTTCAAATATTGTGAAGAAAAAGGACTTATTGCATTTTCTTCCAGGTCTATGTTTTTCTTGCTGTTATAAGCAAATTTCAAGTGAACATCTGATATGTGGACAGGGTAAATGATCTGAGTGGCCTATGTTTCTCCGGAATGTCGATTCATTTCCGTTCTTGTGAATTTCAGGCGCTCGATCCGAGAAGAAGTAGAAGAAGCAGAGGATATGAAAACCTAACATACTCGACATCGGAGGCACCATCCTTATCGTTCTTTACCCGCGAGTCTCCAACGCCATGTATTTCGACCCTAGCAGAAACTACGAGAAGAAGGACTACACCCACGTCATGAATATTCTAGATGACGCTCTCCAAGGCTTCGGCTTGAGGGGTGGCCACCTGGAGATGAGGAAACGAAGGAACCGCAAGATGGGTTTCTCGCATAAAACTAACTTCTGCTGCGTCCATGTCCTGAAACTAAGTCGGAACGATGGATTCTACCTCCTCCATCTCATGATGGAGTTCAGAAGGGATCACCAAAAGCTTTGCAGGACAACCAGAAATGATGATCATATCGTCAAGTGGGTAGAATCTCTAGGAGAAGCAGATTATAAACTTAGAGATGACTTCTTTCGCATCCAGAGGGAGAATGTGATGATCATCATGAAAGAAGTTGTCTAAGAGAAGGGGATGTTCCACCATGGCCCTATATCGCGAGATGACGTCCGAACTCACATATGCATGCAACGTTAAGACCTCACGCCATTCAAGAAGCTAGGAGATGTCCTTGATGATATGGACGGATGGAACTTCTAGTAATGATTGACGATACTGATGATGATGGTGTATCGGTTGAACTGGTACTTTATGTGGCGATGAAACTTTGTGATGACCTGCGTACACTAGTTAATTAGTTTGGGTACGATGAACATATGTTTATTAGTTATGTTTACTATATGTTGCATCTAGTTGCTAACCCTTTCTTTTTCGTGTTGATCAAGTATATTTCGTTGCATATGATTGTACATTCTCTTCATGAAGATGCATCTCTAATAGGTACCTAGATTCTTAGTGGCGAAGAAGCAGTGATATGGCGTGTACAAAGGGAAGGTTCCGGGAGTATAAGATGAGTTGCCCGAGTGTCAGGTGCAAGTGGAGCGGGTCTCGGGTCCCAGCCATAAAGGCTTCAAAAACAGAAAAGAAGCAAAAGCTAGTTACTTGAGGTTAACACTAGCGCGAGAGAGGACTCATAACCAGCGTCTCATGTACTTCATAGTTCCGCTCTCACTCATAGTGATAGCTCTTTTCGTGTAGATCATTGTTTATATAGATGATGATGTAGTTGCAAGTATTCGAGACCTTTATCGCTATTTCCGAGATCATGACTAGAGACCACTTTGTGTTGGATGATGATTATGATGATGACATGATTTGATGAGACTATTTGTATATTTATGCTATGATTATATTTGTATGTGTATGATATGCTACAGATTATTGTATAAATCCTATAGAAATACAAAAGAATTATGCAGAAAAAAATATCAGAAACTAATAAATCCAGTAGTAGCGAGGGGAGTAAAGTTAGCAGCAGCGCAGACTTAGCAGTACCACGGCTTACTGTAGAGTGCTACAGCTATTAGCAGTAGCACGTCCTAGTAAAGATCGCTACTGATGCCCATGTATAGCACTAGCGTGGGTCAACGCACGCTACTGCTAAAAGTTAGCTCTAGGGTCGTATCAGTAGCGCGGGTAACCGCACTACTAATACACCTAAGACCCGCGCTACTCCTAGGCCTTTCCCTAGTAGTGCGGGGATTTGGTAGAGTACCTAAAGGGGTTTTGGGGGGGCAAGTGCCGGGGTGCCTCACGGGCCAAGGAGAGGGGGAACGCCCGCCCCAAGTGGTTGTGCAACACCCAAACCCAAGCCAACTCGGCTGGGAAAGGGGCCAGACCCCCTAGGGCCGCCGGCCACCCTAATCTTGGGTGGCAAGGCATATTGGGAGCTGCACCCAAACCCTTGACGCCACCCCTTGGCCGCCGGCATCTAGGGGGGACCATATGGCGCCCTCCCCTCCTCCCTTACGCCTATATATAGAGAGGGAGAGAGAGAGGGCAGATGCACCACAACGTGCTACGGAATGCCTCTCCTCTCCCTCGTAGTTTCTTCTCCTCTCCATAGTGCACGGCGAAGCCCTGGTGAGCTTTCGCCACTACCACGTCACCACGCCATCGTGTTGTTGGAGCACTTGGGCTTCTACTTCACCATCGCTCGCTGGATCAAGGAGGTGAAGGAGTCATCAAGATGTACATGCACTACTAGGGAAAAGCCTAGTAGTAGAGCCGGTTTTAGGTATAGCAGTAGCGCGGGGCAGTACGCTACTGCTATGACGCTACAGCTAAAGTGTAGCAGTAGCATGTGTTCGCCCGCGCTACTGCAGTACCTGCTTAGCGGTAGTGCTTTTGATAGAAAGCGCTGCTGGTAGTTACCAGCAACGCGCCTCTCTACCCGTGCTACTACTATTATTATGTATTTGTTTTTTGTTTTATTTCATATATTCATACGCCATTATACAAGTTTTCATACAGAATCATCATAATACATCATTGTCATATAACAACTCCTCATCGTCATCATTTTCGTCCATGAGACATCATATAAAAATAGGTCACTACTTATAATAACAACTCCTCCTCCTCCTCCTCATCATCATCATCATCATAGTACTCATAATCACTACTCCTCCGCCTCAGCATCACCATCAACTCTATCACATTGTAGCACATAATAAAAACTTCTCATTATCATCATAGTCATATATAATCAACACTAAATAATTGTTCCTAATACCTAGGACCTACTCTTGCTGCTCTCTCTCAGGTAAAATAGCATAAAACATGTGTAGCACTCTTGCTTGATCATATTGGAGAATGCAGATCAACCTGTCTCCTAATTGTGGGTTGCGCTTCTGATTGCTGCACCCTAGTACTGATTGCTGCGATCCTTCACAATTTTTCTCCAGTCTTTGACTATTAATACTTGCTCGCTTCAAGAAATGATGAATGCACTCACGTGCAATGCAGGATATCTTGGCCGTAAGCTAACCATTGTCATGCGACCTATAGGCTCGATCCAACGAGGCACAGCACTCATCGGGAGTTCCTGTTGAAGAACATCGTAGTAACATACTTAGCTATGAAGTTTGGCTTAAAAAATAATGTATGCAAAAGATGCACTAAGGACAAATAGTAAAAATCTTACCATCTTTCCTAAATATATGTGATTGTAGTTCAATACACACACTAGTGGTCGCACGTTTTGAGAACTAATTTCTAGAAGTCCAGGAAAATAACCTATCCTGACAGCATCAAGATCCTCAAGCCATGAAACATAAGGACCTATCTCCTCGCAGTTTAGTGCAGCCCCGGGACAGTAGTATGTGTTGTCTACCAAGCGCTGGACATGTTTGCTTGAATTGAAATAAGCTATCAATAGAAATTAGTTGTCAACTATTTTTAAATAAACAATATAAATTTCTTAATAAATATGGTTGAGAAACTCACATAATGGTAGAACTGGAGGCGTCTGCACATCGACCCAAATGTCGATATTACCTTCAATTTGATCTTCCAGACGAATATCAAAGGTGATAAGCATATTAGGCTCAAATGCATAAGCCTTGCATAGTGCTCTCCAATTTTTTGCATTCAAAATAGGAGTAGGTGTCTGCATTGTACAATTTTACAGAAAAAGTATAACCATGCTCGGTCCTCAACTGAACTCTCTTTACCTCCATACTTTTCACAGCACTGAAACCAATCTTATCAGAGACATAAATTCTTGCATGGCAGGGGATACGCTAGTAGAATAGTAAAAACTTAAAATTATAAGTTGAAGCAAAAGAAGCAGAAGTCGTGCTTAATTACGAAAAAAGACTTGTCGTTGTGACTTACTATATCCACTTCGAAGATCTCATCTAGCATGATGCTGAAGAACCTACCACCAACTAGGTGAGGCTTGTCACACGGGTCGCGCTCGTCTTCACGGTGTTCACACATAACGAATTCCCTTTCGTTGTCAGACATTTCCTATGTTCATAGTTGAAACATTTAAAATCAATCAAAGGCAACTACCAGGAAACTCAACACACAGATCACTATAACTCAATATGCAACGGGTTGACTTTAGGTCTGCCGAGTATTCCTTCCTAAAATTTTATCTCACGTATATGGTGGACACACCCTCACCAATTTTTCGACCGTCAATGATGGTCGCTACTCCTTCTTACCCTAGTGCATAACATATATCTAGCAGAAGGAGAAGAAGGACAAGCGACCCCCATGACAACAGTCGGCATTCTTCTTCTCTCATCTATGGTGGACACTTCCTCACTGATTTTTCGACCATCGATGATGGTCGCTAATCCTTCCCCTAGTGCATAACAAAGGTCTAGCATAAACGGAAGAAGGATAAGCGACCATTATACATGTTCTATTAAGCACTTACTATAAATAAACAAGTTATATTAACCACTTCGTAAATAAACTATTTATATTAAACACTTACTAAAAAACTGTAAAAAACTACATTATACAAGAACAATTAAAAATAGTTTACGGTTTTGGAGAGATGGAGGGAGGAGGGGTGGGAGGAGGGAGGAGGAGGAGGGAGGAGTAGGAGGAGAGAGGAGGAGGGGGTGGTGGGAGGAGGGAGGACGAGGAATTAGGAGGGGTGGGAGGAGGGAGGAGAGAGCAGGAGGGGAGGAGGGCGGTGTGTCGTGGTTTTGTCACGGTAGATGTCCGGGTGTACGGACTTGGGTTCGAGGCCATTGCTAACGTGATGGACTCAAAGGGGTTGGCTGGGACGAAGGACACGAGTTTACCCAGGTTAGGCCCCTCAAGTTGAGGTAATGACCTACGTCTTGCTTGTGCTTTGTATTGCTTATTGTACCGATTACAAGGGAGCTATTGCTTAACCTAGCTTTTGATAACCCCCTCCCTAAATCCCCTCGGTCTTCCCATTATATACTAGGTTAAGACCGCGGGTCATACAAGTTGTGGCCGACTCTCATTACACATCCGAGTCCGCCTCTATCTTCTCTTGCCTATCCTGACCAAGTTGTCCTTGGGCGGCTTACACGCCCGGGCCTTCTCATCCGGGCCACCCGCCGGCCCATCCTGTGAGCCGCTATGCTTCATGGGCCCTCCGGTCTTCACAGCTCACTCTTGGACCGGCACACGAGCCGCCAGGTATGACCCAGAGCCTTCTGGGGGGGTCTCACTGTGGGGTTATATCCCCAACATTAGGCCCCAGGTTGACTTGAGCTTGCTCACTTCAGCCTTTTCTTCCCTCCGCAGTGAGTCGCCAGGAAATGACCCGCCGTGACGTCATGTCAAATCTGCAAAAAGGGATCCTCTATCGCACGCAACAGATCTTCTCATTAAAGAACAGCCGGAAAATCGAGGCACCCATTTCGGTCAAACGACATCCGACGCCAGGATTTTCGTGCATGTTTCTTTGTTCCCTGTTAAATAGGACCGCCCCATGCGACACTGCCTTCTCTCGCTCCATTCATCTTCATCTTCTTCCTCCCAGCGCTACCGCCTCCACTACTTCTTGCGCCGGTATCGTCTCCTCCTAGCTATCGTCCGGGCCGCTGCATCAACCTGACGCAACCAGAGCTTCCTCCGCATCCATCGCGCCGCCGCCGGTGAGTCCCTCTCTCTTTAGATCGCAATCAGTGAAGCCTTCATGAAGCTCTGCCGCCGCCACTTTTAGAACCCTAGCTCCGTCAATGCTAGCCGCATCTCAGCCCTTACGTCCTCCATTATGCCCTGCCTCCATGGCACCGCTAGATAGGAGACCGATGTTGATGCCTTTTTAGATTCACGACGGCTCCGCCTGCTATTTTAGTTTTTCCTCCAGTTTGTCTCTAGGTCTGGAAATAGAGATATTTCTTTTCCTTTTGTAGATCCGCAATCTTAACGATATTTTGTGAAATCTGTTTTTGGTACTTAGCCAAATTTCCCATAGCCCTCTATTGACGTTTGACCCGTCATGCCGTCTGGCTCTCATCAGCCGGATCTTTACGTGTCACCCTTAGGGTCTTTAAGTTTTTAAGCCACCCACTCTGTTTACCTTTATCTTGACTCTCTGTATGTGGTTACCCTTGCACAGCTAAGAACTGCCGCCATGTCTTGCGCAAGCAACTCTTGAAATTGGGTCGGTTCATGTATCACTGAAGAATTTCTGATAGATTTTGTACTTGCGGGCACCCTCCCTGCCAAAGAGGTCATCCACTGGCAGGTGCGTGGCAAAGAACTGAGGCCCAATCCTAGGGAGGCTGAAGTGGTTGTTTTTTCGGATCACATCGAACGTGGGTCGTGCCCCCCAGTTCAAAGTTCTTCCGGGACATCCTTCATTTATATAAGTTGCATCCTCAAGACCTTGCCCCCAACTCCGTTTCAAACATCTGCAATTTTCAAGTGCTCTGCAAGGTCTACCTACAGACCCAACCGTCTGTAGGTCTGTTCCGAGAGTTCTTTTACGCGAACCGGCAAACTGAAGTAAAATCTGGCCCGAGTTTAGAACTTGGTGGACTGTCCATTCAGAGGCGCGGGACATTACTTTTTCCGGCTGTACCAATGCCGAGTCATCCCAAGGACTGGAACAAAACTTGGTTCTATTGCAAGGATACTTCTCCGAAGAATGAGCATACGCTGCCGGGTTATCGCTCCTCCCGGCTCAAGACAACTTCTGAGCTTCCTGGCCGGCTATCAGCTTCTGAACGTGCAAGGCTCGAGCCGGCGCACGCCAAGATTAAAGCCCTCATGGCTAATGGTTTGACGGGCTTGGATTTGATCCGCTACTGGATTTCTTGGAGAATTATGCCCTTAAGCTTGAGAAGCCGCCTCATGTGCAAGTACCCTGGCGAGTATGACAGTTCCCTCTGCTTCAGCCAGAAAACTTTAACCAAAGATGATGTCATCACCACCATCCGGAGTCTTGTTCACGAGACGTCAGGAGCTTGCAGCAAAATCAGTCTGGCACCCTTCAGCACCATTAATCCGGCCCCAGACATAAGGCGACTCCTCGTTTGCTTTTTCCTCTTATGCAAGGTGACTTTATCAATCCATTGTTATTATCTGACCTCCCTTTTCAGGCTGACTCCGACTTCTGGAAGAAGAAGTATATTCCTCCCTTGAAGAAGAGCAAGAAGAAGGCCCCGGCCAAGAGGACGAAGAAGACCACCCCTCAGGAGGAATGGTTTGACCCGCCAGAATCATCCGGCTCAAAGGTATAGTGTTGACTATTTCCTGTAACCTTATCAGTTACCTTACTGATAACAATTTATTCACGGCACGAGGTTGAGACGAGCCATGCCAATGCTCCGGAGGTAACTTATATTTTATCCGACTCAGAATGTTTTGTACCCCAGAAGATACGGCGAGTTGTTCGGGAAGTTCCCCTTTCTCATCCTCTTGCTTATTTGGTTCCTCAATTTCTTTTGAAAAAACAACAGCAAGCCGACCGTCGTAAGACCCGAAGAGCCGGCTCTACCGATCTTATGTCCGGGTTGCCTAACTCTCTGGCTCAGAAGAAACGCCCCGCAGAGGTATTCAGCTCTGTTTGATTTCATTTCCTTTATAGTCTCAAAATTTGCTTTTATATCTTTTGAACTATGTCACGTAAATCACCTTCCTCCGGCGACTCTACGGCTACTGCTCTTCCACCACCAAAAATTAATCCGCTATAAGTATCTTACATCTTTTACCCCCAGCTCCTCGGCGGCTGTAACCCTTAAACTCTGGGTTTCATGTCTTTTGCAGGGCTCAAGCCAAGTGGAGGAAAACCAAAAGTCCGACCCTGAACCTGCTGCTCAAGAGCCGGAGCGAGAGCCCGACCACCCAGCGCCTTCTACCGAGCGGGCAGCTGATGACATCATTCCTGAGAGCCTGCAAAGGGATCCTTCCCAGCTGCCGAGCCCTCCCAAAGCTGCTGATGACACCGTCGCCCCGGAGGTCAAAATCATGGGCACTGGCTTGCATTCTCCTCCACCCCGCATCCTATCCAAGCATAGTGAGACGGCTGAAGCTTCCAGGAAGCTTGAGTTTGAGCTCCCTCCTTTGGAGAAGATGACGGCTGATGAACTCCATGCTAGCTACATGAACCGGCTATCCCCAAGCCGGGATCTGGAACTGAAGCTTGTTAATTTAATGAACAAAAAAACATGAGGTACTCCCCTTTTCCTCCGTATAACCTTACCTAGCCCCCAAGGGCCGGGTTAATATTGACCGATAATAATCCGGCTCTTCCATCTTAGCAATAGAAGACATATGTAATCCTCAATTTACTTAATCTTGATGTCAAACCATTATCCTAGCCCCCAAGGGTCGGCTCAATCTATTTCAGGGTTGAGTCGGTACTTCATAAAAGATAGCTTTAACAGAGCCAATTGATAGCCCCCAAGGGCCGGCTCAATATTTTCTAATGTTGAGCCTGGACTTCATAAAAGATACCTTAATAGAGCCAATACAAGCCCCCAAGGTCCGGCTCAATCTTTTCCAATGTTGAGCCGGGACTGCCTTTGAAAATAAACATTAGCCCCCCAGTGTCATGCATATTGCCTGCAATCTGTTTGAGACTTGCTGACATGGTCCATATTTTTAATGTCACGGGAAGCCTTGACAGAAGCCGGGTCAGAGCTAGCCGGCTTAAGTGCAAACTTAGCCACTCAGCAAGCCGCCCGGAGCGAAGTCGATGAAAGATGTCGGCGTCTTGCCGAAGAGCTCGAGAAGACCAAGGCTGAATTTACTGCTTTCAAGGAATCTGCTGAAGCGGAAAGAGCAACTTTGACCAAACGAGCGGATGATGCTGACCAGTGGCTCATGACCGTCTCTGACGAGCTGTAGTCTTTGAAGAGCCATATCACAAAAATGGCGGCTGCCCTCTTTGGTAAGTTTCTAATAGCTTGGCTTTGACCTATTTTTGCAAACTTCTGCTGGCGATTCATAATGAAGCCTCCGTCTTACATAGGCCCCAGGAGCTGGCAACTTGCCTCTGACAGTTTGCTGCCTCTGAAGGCCATCTACACCTTCACCGAGCAACTCTACTGTGGTGCCATATGCACCATTAAAGCCATGCAATACAAAGAAAAAATTCCGTCAACTCTCAAAGGCATCTTGGAGCTCCTATCCACAATGCCTAAGCAGATCATGGAGCTGAAGAAGTCAGCCGCCCGCCAAGGGGCAATTGCCGCCATAAGCCGGGCATTGGCCTTCGCTCCAGAACTTACGCCGGCTGAAATGATGGATGGATTCCCCTCCAAGAAGGTTGATGGCTCTGAGTTCACTGATGCCGACTATGCACGATGCATTAAAGAGTCCAAAGTCTTAGCCTCTGTCTTAGCAGAAGAGGTTAACCTGGCGACTTACCAAGCGGCTTACAGTGCTGACCAAAAGAGAATCCGTGGCCCGCTCTCTGAGTCCCGGGACTTAACACCTGCCCGCAGTAAGACTCTTTTCGCTTCTGACCTTGACCCGTCCCCCTTCTTTGAAGAAGGAACTTTCGCGTCTTTAACCGACTGCAACTGGGACTTGGACAATCTCCCGATCAAGCCAGCGGAAGAGCCGGAGCAGGGTGACCGCCAGCCAGCTGAACACATTGTAGAAATTCAAAATAGCCGGCTCTCCATGACCCGCCATGGGCGTTTGTAGAAAACCTGCTGATACTTTTGGACTCCCAGAGAGCATCTTGTAATAACAACTTGTGTTGCTCTTGAGTTTAATGCTTTTGTGCATCTATGAAAGTCTGGTTTTGAAAATAGATTCGCTCCATTTTCCTTGTCCGTCTTATTGCATGCCCTTCCGTCCCTTCATAGCTTTAGCTTTCTGCATGCATAACTTCGCTGGGCTTCAGAGCCAGCTAAGAAGATCTGAGAAACTTCTCCCGTAGGATAGGAAGCCCCCTCTATGGTTATGTTGACATGTCAACATTTCTGGCGCAAACGCTGGTTGTCTAAGGGTTAGATAAGCTACACCCGGAGGTGGTAAGCCCCCTCTTGACAACCACAGCTAATAGTGTTAGCCGAAGATGGCATAAAGCCGGCCGATAAGGCGTTAGAAGCGATACCCGGAGGTAAGAAGCCGCCCTCAGCAATATGGCGTAAACGCCGGCTGATAAGGTGTTAGAAGCGATACCCGGAGGTAAGAAGCCGCCCTCAGCAATATGGCGTAATCGCCGGTGATAGGGTGTTAAATACCCTTCGGCAAAAAAAAACCTACAACCGCGGCTCATCATGTCAGCGAGAGATTTGTCATAAAGCCGGCCGACAGGGTTTTAGAAGCGATACCCGTTGGTAAGAAGCCCCCTTCAGCAATATGGAGTAAACGCAGGTGATATGGTGTTAAATACCCATCGGCAAAAAAAACCTACACCCTCGGCTAATTATGTTAGCCGGAGATTTGGCATAAAGCCGGCTGACGGGCTGTTAGAAGCGATACTCATCGGTAAGAAGCCCCCTTCAGCAATATGGCGTAAACGCCGGCGGATAAGGCGTTAGAAGCTATACCCGGAGGTAGGAAGCCGCCCTCCACCGCGGCTAATCGTGTTAGCCGGAATTTTGGCATAAAGCTGGGGGATAAGGCATTAGAAGCTATACCCGGAGGTAGGAAGCCACCCTCCACCGCGGCTAATCGTGTTAGCCGGAATTTTGGCATAAAGCCGGCGGATAAGGTAGGAAGCCGCCCTTCACCATGGCTAATCGTGTTAGCCGGAGATGGCGTAAAGCCGAGGTTCTCGTATTAACGAGGATGTGCAACATGGCAGGGGTCCCGACTTGCAGGGATGCTATTTGATTTATAAATATGATATATACAATGATAATGTACAGCGATAACTGTCAACAACTTTTAGGTGTAGTAAGGCCGCAGATGCGCTATGTTCCATGGCCGGCGGGTCTCTTGACCCGAAGTATCTGAATCATCACGGATGTCAATGAGATAGTACGACCCATTGTTGAGATTTCGGCTGACCACAAAAGGCCCTTCCCATGGAGGAGATAGTTTATGCATATATGTCTGGTCTTGAATCAGCCGTAAAACCAAGTCGCCCTCTTGAAACGTCCGGTCTTAACACTGCGGCTATGATAGCAGCACAGGTCTTGTTGATAAATCGCCGAACGGGCACCCACCAGCTATCGTTCCTCTTCCAAAGCGTCCAACGCGTCCTAATGGGCCGTCTCATTATCCGTCTCAACGTAAGCCGCCACCCGAGGAGAGTCATGCCGGATGTCACTTGGCAATACGGCCTCAGCATCGTAAACCATGAAGAAAGGTGTATACCCTATGGATCTGTTCGGGGTAGTTCTGATGCTCCATAAGACGGAAGGCAGCTCTTCTACCCAACAACTGGGCGTTCATTGTAAAGGAACCATGAGCTATTTCTTGATACCTCTCAAGATTTCTTGATTGGCACGCTCTGCCTGACCATTAGATTGCGGATGAGCAACTGCTAAAACATCAAGCCGGATGTGCTCTTCATCGCAGAATTTTTTCATAGCCCGCTTGGACAAGTTTGTGCCATTATTAGTGATGATGCTATGGGGGTAACCAAAATGGTAGATCAGCTTTTTAACAAACTGAACTGTCGTTGCCGCATCACACTTGTTGATCGGCTCAGCCTTTACCCATTTGGTAAACTTATCAACCGCCACCAGGAGGTGTGTTTTCTTATCCTTAGATCTCTTGAAAGGTCCTACCATATCAAGCCCCCAGACTGCAAACGGCCAAGTAATTGGTATCATGCCCAATTCTTGAGCTGGAACGTCAGCACGCTTGCCGAACTTTTGACATCCGTCGCACTTGCGGACCAGATCCTCTACATCTTTGTGAGCCGTCAGCCAGAAAAAACCGTGCCAGAACGCGTTAGCTACCAAAGATTTTGAACCGGCATGATGCCCGCAATCTCCAGCGTGAACCTCATTCAAAATTTCCTGACCTTCCTCTGGTGAGACACAACGCTGAAAAACCCCAGTCACGCTACATTTGTGCAACTCACCATTAATTATTGTCATCGACTTGGACCTCCGGGTGATCTGCCTGGCTAAATTTTCATCATCTGGTAAGTCGCCCCGAGTCAAGTATGTCAGGTAAGGCACAGTCCAATCTGGAATAGCCCGCAGAGCCGCTACCAACTGTCCCTCCGAGTCAGGGACAGCCAAATCTTCCTCTGAAGGCAACTTGTCAGTCGGGTGATATGAAACATCCAAAAATATATTGGGCGGCATCGGCTTTCGCTAAGAACCTAACCGTGATAAGCCATCTGCTGCCTCATTCTTGTGATGGTCAATATGATGCACCTGATAACCTTTGAAGTGACCAGCAATGATGTCCACCGCCTATCAATAAGCCGCCATGCGCGGGTCTTTGGAATCCCACGTGCCTGAAACTTGGTGAGCCAACAGATCTGAGTCACCCAGACACCGTACCCGGCTTAAATTCATCTCTTTAGCTATTCTGAGAACATGAAGTAGGGCCTCATATTCAGCCATGTTATTAGTGCAAGGGAACATTAGCCGGAGCACATAACAAAATCTATCCCCCTTAGGGGATGTTAAAACGACTCCCGCTCCCGATCCTTCCAACTGCTTGGATCCATCAAAGTGCATAGTCTAGTATGTGTTATCCGGCTTTTCCTCAGGAGCTTGACACTCTGTCCAATCGTATATAAAATCCACAAGGGCCTGGGATTTGATGGCCGTGCGAGGCGCGTAAGTTAAATTAAAAGGCCCCAGCTCCAATGCCCACTTAGTGATCCGACCGGTGGCTTCCCTGTTCTGAACTATATCTCCCAACGGAGCAGAGCTAACCACTGTGATCGGGTGCCATAGAAAATAGTGCTTCAACTTGCGATTGGCCATGAACACCCCATACACCAGCTTCTGCCAATGCGGATATCTTTGTTTGGATTCGGTCAGGACCTCACTGATATAGTAAACCGGCCTTTGAACCGGATACTCCTTACCAGCCTCCTTATGTTTGACCACAATTGCGGCACTGACTGCCCAGTTGTTAGCTGCCACATATAAGAGCAAAGGTTCTTTCTCAGCCAGAGCCGCCAACACCGGTGGCTCAGTCAGCTGTTTCTTGAGCGCCTCCAACGCTTCACCCGCTGCCTTACTCCAGACAAAATTATCTGTCTTTTTCATCATCTGATACAAAGGAATTGTTTTTTCACCGAGGCGGCTTATGAAATGGCTTAATGCAGCAATACGCCCTGCCAGACGTTGAACGTCATTAACACAGGCCGGCTCTACTAGAGAGGTAATGGCCTTGATTTTATTCGGGTTAGCCTCAATGCCATTCTCCGAAACGAGAAATGCCAAGAGCTTACCAGCCGGAACACCAAAGACGCATTTAGCCGGGTTAAGCATCATCTTATAAACCCGAAGATTGCCAAAAGATTCCCTTAAATCATCCAAGAGGGTCTCCTTCTTCCTTGACTTGATCACAATGTCATCTACGTAAGCATGGACGTTGCGCCCGATCTGACTATGGAGACAATTCTGCACACAAGGCTGATAAGTTGCCTGGGCACTCTTGAGCCCAAAAGGCATAGAGACATAGCAGAAAGTTCCAAAGGGCATAGTAAAAGCCGTCTTTTCTTGGTCCTTAACTGCCATTTTGATCTAATGATATCCTGAATATGCATCTAAAAAGCACAGGCTTTCGCAACCCGCCGTTGCATCAATGATCTGGTCAATACGCGGGAGAGCAAAGGGGTCAGCCGGACAAGCCTTGTTAAGGTCTGTGTAATCCACACACATCCGCCACGTGTCATTCTTCTTAAGCACCAGCACTGGGTTGGCAAGCCATTCCGGTAGAAAAACCTCAACGATGAAACCCATTGCTAAGAGTCGGGCGACCTCTTCCCCAATGGCCTTCCTCCTCGCCTCATTGAACCGCCGTAGAAACTGCTTGATTGGTTTAAACTCAGGATCCACATTAAGATTGTGCTCAGCCAACTCTCTCGGAACACCTGGCATGTCAGAAGGTTTCCATGCAAAGATGTCCCGATTCTCACGGATGAATTCGATGAGCGCGCTTTCCTATTTGGGATCCATGTGAGCCCCAATGATGAACTGTTTGGATGAGTCGCCCGGAGTGAAGTCGATTGCCTTGGTGTCATCCGCCGAAAACTTAAGGGGTGGCTTAGCTCTGTTGTGGGCTTTTTTAGCGGCGTCATATCCTCTGGATCAACATTCTCCTTATAAAACTTAAGTTCCTCCTGAGCGCAACTGGCCTCTGCATAAGCCGCGTCTCCTTCTTCACACTCAATGGTCGTGTTCCGATCCCCATGAACGGTAATAGTACCCTTCAGCCCGGGCATCTTAAGTTGCAAGTATACATAGCAGGGCCTAGCCATGAACTTAGCATAAGACGGCCGTCCAAACAACGCATGATAAGGGCTCTTAATCTTGACTACCACAAACCATAGGGACTCCACCCTATAGTTATATTCATCCTCGAAGGCAACCTCCAAAGAAATTCTGCCCACGGGATAGGCCAACTTATCGAGCACCACACCATGAAAAACGGTGGATGAAGGCTTAAGATTCTTGTCAAGTAACTTCATCCGTCGGAAAGTGTCATAATAAAGGATGTTGATACTACTGCCTCTGTCCATCAGCACCTTGTTCACCATATAACCCCCTACCTGGGGGGCAACCACCAAAGCCAGCCGCCCCGGGTCATCAACATGTGGCGGGTGATCTTCCCGGCTCCAAGTTATGTCTTATTCAGACAACTTTAAATACCGCGGTAGAGCCGGTGCAGCCGCATGAACTGCCCGCCTACGTAATTTCTGATCCCATTTGTTAAGACCGGTCGTGAAAACATGATATTGTCCTGAGCTGAGGTGCTTTGGATTATTGCAATACCCAGACTGGTTATGTTGCGGTTGGTTGTTATTATCAGAGTGATGCGGACCCCTCCTCGATCGCCTTGACCATGATGACCGGACCCTGAGCCACCGGACCCAAACCCGGCTCCTGACCCGTCATGACAAGAGCCGTCGGGCGGATCACTGCCCCGGTCATTGGGTCGTGTGTAATAATTCTTTAACTTCTGCATAAAGTGACAATCACCCCATGTGTGCAATGAAGGCTTGCCAGGCTGGCTGTGATCCGGACATGGTTTCTTGAGCGCCTCCTCCAAATTGAAGGGAGTCCGGCTCTTATTAAAGGATGGTATGAACTTCCCATTGGCCTTGGAAGGATTCTCGCCAGTACTCGCGTTAGCTACCAGCTCTGACCCGCCATCGGGATTCTTCCGCTTGCCCTGACTAGCGTTGTTAACCGCACCTTTTCCTTGATTGTTTTTCTTTCCTTGCTCGGCTTTCTCCTCATCCGACCTTGGATCCTTCGTATTATCAGAGTCGACGTATTTCGTAAGAGCCATCATGAGTTCTCCCATATCCCGACACGTACGCTTGAGCCGGCCAAGTTTCTGCTTCAGCGAAACGAAATGACAATTTTTCTCCAAGATGATCACGGCCTGGGCTGTCGTGATCTACTTAAATGAATGGATGATGGCCAACACCCGCCGGACCCAATGATGAGCCAACTCAGTATCCTGTTGAACACAGTGATCAAGATCCACGATGGTCATAGGCTGCTTGCAACCCTTTCAACCACGTGCGAGCCGGACCTTCCAGCATCATGATAAAATATTTGGCACACACCACCTCACTGACATCTAACATCCCCATGGCCAGCTCATAACTCTTGATCCAGGCCTCTGGAGGTAAATCGGAAGTGTAATTAGGGACTTTGCGGGGCGCCTTGAAATCCTTCGGCAACCGCTCACTTCGCAGAGCCGGTGATAGACATGGTTGTTGGGAGACGTAGTAGTAAATCAAAATTTTCCTACGTTCACCAAGATCTATCTATGGAGAAACCAGCAACGAGAGGGGAGAGATTGCATCTTCATACCTTTGAAGATCGCTAAGCGGAAGCGTTACAAGAACGCGGTTGATGGAGTCGTACTCGCAGCGATTCAGATCGCGGTAGATCCGATCAAGTGCCGAACGGACGGCACCTCCGCGTTCAACACACGTGCAGCCCGGTGACGTCTCCAACACCTTGATCCAGCAAGGAGGAAGGAGAGGTTGGGGAAGGTCTCCAACAGCAGCACGACGGCGTGGTGGTGGTGGAGTAGCAAGGTATTCCGACAGGGCTTCGCCTAAGCGCTGCGGAGGAGGAAGAAGAGAGGTAGGGCTTCGCCGTGAGAGAGAGAGATCAAATCCTGTCTCAAAACATCCAAAACCTCAAGTATATATAGGAGGAGGGACGTGGAGGGCTGGCTTGGCCTCTACTCCAAAGAGGAGATGGCCGGCCGAATTAAAGGGAGAGTCCACCTCCCACAAGGGAGGTGGATCTCCTCCTTTTAAATCATTTTTGCCTTATCTCCTTATCTCCAGCCACCCAATATGGGCTGGCACACCTCCTCTAAGGGCCCATGAGGTCCTTTGGTCGTCACACCCCTCTCGGGGGTCCTCCGGCACCCTCCCGGCACTCCCGGTACACTACCGATGAGCCCGAAAACTTTCCGGTGACCAAAACTGGACTTCCTATATATCAATCTTTACCTCCGGACCATTCCGGAGCTCCTCGTGACGTCCGGGATCTCATCCGGGACTCCGAACAACCTTCGGTAATAACGTATACCATTTCCCTATAACCCTAGCGTCATCGAACCTTAAGTGTGTAGACCCTACGGGTTCGGGAGACACGTAGACATGACCGAGACACTTCTCCGGCCAATAACCAACAGCGGGAACTGGATACCCATGTTGGCTCCCACGTACTCCACGATGATCTCATCGGATGAACCACGATGTCGGGGATTCAATCAATCCCGTATACAATTCCCTTTGTCTATCGGTATGGTACTTGCCCGAGATTCGATCGTCGGTATCCCCATACCTTGTTCAATCTCGTTACTGGCAAGTCTCTTTACTCGTTCCGTAATACATCATCCCGTGGCTAACTCCTTAGTCACATTGAGCTCATTATGATGATGTCTTACCGAGTGGGCCCAGAGATACCTCTCCGTCACACGGAGTGACAAATCCCAGTCTCGATTCATGCCAACCCAACAGATACTTTTGGAGATACCCGTAGTGCACCTTTATAGCCACCCAGTTACGTTGTGACGTTTGGCACACCCAAAGCATTCCTACGGTATCCGGGAGTTGCACAATCTCATGGTCTAAGGAAACGATACTTGACATTGAAAAGCTTTAGCAAACGAACTACACGATCTTGTGCTATGCTTAGGATTGGGTCTTGTCCATCACATCATTCTCCTAATGATGTGATCCCGTTATCAATGACATCCAATGTCCATGGCCATGAAACCGTGACCATCTAGTGATCAACGAGCTAGTCAACTAGAGGCTCACTAGGGACATGTTGTGGTCTATGTATTCACAGATGTATTATGGTTTCCGGTTAACACAATTATAGCATGAACAATAGACAATTATCATGAACAAGGAAATACAATAATAACCATTTTATTATTGCCTCTAGGGAATATTTCCAACAGTCTCCCACTTGCACTAGAGTCAATAATCTAGTTCACATCACCATGTGATTTAACACTTACATCACCATGTGATCATATCATCATGTGATTAACACCCAATAAGTTCTGGGGTTTGTTCATGTTCTGCTTGTGAAAGAGGTTTTTAGTCAACGGGTCTGTGACATTCAGATCCGTGTGTACCTTACAAACTTTCCATGTCATATTTGTAGATACTGCTCCCACGCTCCACTTGGAGCTATTCCAAATGGCTGCTCCACTATACGTAGCCAGATTTCTACTAAGAGTCATCCGGATTGGAGTTAAAGCTTGCATCATCGTAACCCTTTGCGATGAACTCTTTATCACCTCCATAATCGAGAAATATTTCCTTAGTTCTCAAGTTACTAAGGATAACTTTGACCATTGTCCAGTGATCCACTCTTGGATTACTCTTGTACCCCTTGACAGACTCATGGCAAGGCACACACAGGTGCGGTACACAGCATAGCATACTATATAGAGCCTATGGCTAAAGCATAGGAGATGACACTCATCTTTTCTTTATCTTCTGCCGTGGTCAGGTATTGAGTCTTACTCAATTTCACACCTTACAATACAGTCAAGAACTCCTTCTTTGACCCATCTATTTTGAACTCCTTCAAAAACTTGTCAAGGTATGTCTTCGTCGAAAAAACTTATCTAGCGAATAGATCTATCCCTATAGATCTTGATGCTCAATAAAATAGTAGCTTTATCTGGGTCTTCCTTTGAAAAAAAAACTTTTCAAACAACCCTTCATGCTCTTCCAGAAATTCTACATCATTTCCGATCAATAATATGTCAACTACATGTTCTTATAAGAAATTCCATAGTGCTCCCACTCACTTTCTTGCAAATACAAGTTTCTCATAAACTTTGTATAAACTTAAGCACTTTGATCACCTCATCAAAGCATATATACCAACTCCGAGATGCTTGCTCCAGTCCATAGAAGGATCGCTGGAGTTTGCATATTATTAGCATCCTTAGGATTGACAAAACCTTCTGGTTGTATCACATACAACTCTTCCTCACAGAAACCATTACGGAAACCTTGTTTTGTCATCCATCTGCCAGATTTCATAATCGAAAAATGCAGCAACTGCTAACAAAATTTTAATAGACTTTTAGCATCGCTACAGATGAGACAATCTCATTGCAGTCAACTCCTTGAACTTGGCGGAAACTTCTTTGCAACAAGTCGAGCTTTATAAACGGTGACATTTCACCATTAGCGTCTATGTTTATCTCAAAGGTCCATTTGTACTCAATGACCCGCCATTCAACAGGCAAGTCTACCAAAGTCCATACTTGGTTTTCATACATGGATCCTTTCTCGGATTTCATGGCTCCTAGCCATTTGTTGGAATCCGGGCCCACCATCGCTTCTCCATAGTTCGTAGGTTCATCGTTGTCCAACAACATGATTTCCAAGACAGGGTTGTCGTACTACTCAGGAGCAGTACGCGTCCTTGTCGACCTACGAGGTTCGATAGTGACTTGATCCGAAGCTTCATGATCATCATTATTAACTTCCTTTTCAACTAAGTAGGCTCTACAGAAACATCTTTCTGTGTTGCGCTATTCTCTGGTTGAAACAAAGGTTCAACAACCTCATCAAGTTCTATCTTCCTCCCACTCAATTCTTTCGAGAGAAACTCTTTCTCAAGAAAGGACCCGTTCTTAGCAACAAATACCTTTTGCGCTTGGATCTGAGATAGAAGGTATACCCAATGTCTCATTAGGGTATTCTATGAAGATGCATTTGTCTGCTTTGGGTTCGAGCTCGCTAGGTGAAAAACCCATTTTCACATAAGCGTCGCAGCCCCAAACATTAAGAAATGACAGCTTAGGCTTCTGTCAAACCATAATTCTCACGGTGTCATCTCAACAGACTTAGATGGTGCCATGTTAAAGTGAATGGATTGTCTTTAATGCATAACCCCATAACGATAGTGGTAAAACGATAAGAGACATCATAGTACTCACTATATCCAATAGAGCACGACTACGACGTTCGAACACACCATCACACTATGGTGTTCCAGGAGGCGTGAGCTGTGAAACAATTTCCACATTGTCTAAAATTGCATACCAAACTCGTAACTTAGATATTCACCTCCATGATCATATCATAGACATTTATCTTCTTGTCACGATGATCTTTAACTTCACTCTGAAACTCCTTGAACCTTTCAAACATTTCAGATTCGTGTTTCATTAAGTAAATATCCCCATATTTACTCAAATCATCAGTGAAGGTAAAGAAAAACAACGATATCCATTGTGTGTTTCAACACTCATTGGACCACATACATCAACATGTATTATTTCCAATAAGCCACTTGCCCGCTCCATCATATTGGATGACGGGGTCTCAGTCATCTTGCCCAAGAGGCATGGCTCGCATGTCTCAACCGATTCGAAATCGAGTGAGTCAAAAATCCATCATCATGGAGTTTCTTCATGTGATTTATACCAATATGACATTTAGCAGCAGTGCCACAAGTATGTGGTACTATCATTATTACCTTTATATATTTTTGGTACCAACGTTATGAACATGTGTACTACTACGATCATGATTCGATAAACCATTCCGAGTGAGTGCATGACCATTGAAGGCATTATCCATGTAAATAGAATAACCATTATTCTCTAACTTATATGAATAACCGTATTGCACTAATCATGATCTAATCACGTTCATGCTCAACGCAAACACCAAATAACATTTATTTAGGTTTATCACAAATCCCGAAGGTAGAGAGAGCGTGCGATGGTGATCACATCAATCTTGGAAACACTTCCAACACACATCGTCACCTTTCACCTAGCTAGTCTCCGTTTATTCCGTAGCTTTTATTTCGAGTTGCTAGCACTTAGCAACCGAACCGGTATCCAATACCCAGGTGCTACTAGGAGTACCAGCAAGGTACACATCACTAACACGTATATCAAATATACCTCCATTGACATTACCAGCCTTCTTATCTACCAAGCATCTAGGGTTTTTCCGCTTCAGCGAACATTCTTCTCATAACAGAAGCACTTAGTCTCGGGTTCGGGCTCAACCTTGGGTTTCTTCACTAGAGCAACAACTGGCTTGCCATTCCTGAAGTTTTCCCTTCTTGCCCTTGCCCCTTTTGAAACTAGTGGTTTAACTTAACCATCAACACTTGATGCTCCTTCTTGATTTCTACCTTCGTGGTGTCAAACATCACGAACAACTCAGGGATCATCTTATCCATCCCTGGCATGTTATAGTTCATCACGAAGCTCTAGTAGCTTGGTGGCAGTGACTTGGAGAACTGCATTAATCACTATCTCATCTGGAAGATTAACTCCCACTTGATTCAAGTGATTGTAGCACCCAGACAATCTGAGCACACGCTCACCGATTAAGCTATTCTCCTTTATCTTGCAGACAAAGAATCTTGTTGGAGGTCTCATACCTCTCAACATAGGCACGAGCCTGAGATCACAATCTCAGCTCCTAGAACATCTCATATGTTCCGTGACGTTCAAAACGTTTTGGAGCCTCAACTAAGCCGCAATGCATGACGCATTGAACTATCACGTAGTCACCAAAAAGTGCCTGTCATATGTTCACAACATCTACAGACAACACTTGAGGGAGTGGTGCAGTTAGCGGTACATCAAAAACATAAGCTTTCTGTGCAGCAATGAGGACAATCCTCAGATCACGGACCCAGTCCGCATTATTGCTACCATCAACTTTCAACTTACTTTTCTCTAGGATTGTATCAATAAAACTGTGGAGCTACAGCGCGAGCTATCTACGACATAATTTGCAAGGACATTTTTAGACTAAGTTCATGATAATTAAGTTCACTTAATCAAATTATTAATGAACTCCCACTTAGATAGACATCTCTCTAGTCTTCCAAGTGATACATGATCCATGTCAACTAGCCCGTGTCCGATCATCACGTGAGACGGACTAGTCATCCATGGTGAACATCTCTATGTTGATCGTATCTTCTATACGACTCATGTTCGACCTTTCGGTCTTCCGTGTTCCGAGGCCATGTCTGTACATGCTAGGCTCGTCAAGCCAACCTAAGTGTTTCGCATGTGTAAATCTGGCTTACACCCATTGTATGCGAACGTTAGAACCTATCACACCCGATCATCACGTGGTGCTTCGGAACGACGATCCTTAGCAACGGTGCACAGTTAGGGTGAACACCTTTCTTGAAATTTTATTGAGAGATCATCTTATTTACTACCGTCGTTCTATGCAAATAAGATGTAAACATGATAAACATCACATGCAATCAATATAGTGACATGATATGGCCAATATCATCTTGCTCCTTCGATCTCCATCTTCGGGGCACCATGATCATCACTGTCACCGGCACGACACCATGATCTCCATCATCATGATCTCCATCATTGTGTCTTCATGAAGTTGTCTCGCCAACTATTACTTCTACTACTACAGCTAACGTTTAGCAATAAAGTAAAGTAATTACATGGCGTTTATGATTGACACGCAGGTCATACAATAATATAAGACAACTCCTATAGCTCCTACCGGTTGTCATAGTCATCGACATGCAAGTCGTGAACCCTATTACAAGAACATGATCAATCTCATACATCACAATGCATCACATCACATCCTTTTGGCCATATCACATCACACGGCATATGCTGCAAAAACAAGTTAGACGTCCTCTAATTTGTAGTTGCAAGTTTTTACGTGGTTGCTATAGGTTTCTAGCAAGAACGTTTCTTACCTACGTCAAAACCACAACGTGATATGCCAATTGCTATTTACCCTTCATAAGGACCCTTTTCATCGAATCCAATCCGACTAAGGTGGGAGAGACAGACACCCGCTAGCCACCTTATGCAACTGGTGCATGTCAGGCGGTGGAACCGGTCTCACGTAAGCATACGTGTAAGGTTGGTCCGGGCCGCTTCATCCCACAATACCGTCGAATCAAGATAAGACTAGTAACGGCAAGCATATTAACAAAATCGACGCCCACAACTACTTTGTGTTCTACTCGTGCATAGATTCTACGCATAGACCTAGCTCATGATGCCACTGTTGGGAGACGTAGTAGTAAATCAAAATTTTCCTACGTTCACCAAGATCTATCTATGGAGAAACCAGCAACGAGAGGGGAGAGATTGCATCTTCATACCTTTGAAGATCGCTAAGCGGAAGCGTTACAAGAACGCGGTTGATGGAGTCGTACTCGCAGCGATTCAGATCGCGGTAGATCCGATCAAGTGCCGAACGGACGGCACCTCCGCGTTCAACACACGTGCAGCCCGGTGACGTCTCCAACACCTTGATCCAGCAAGGAGGAAGGAGAGGTTTGGGAAGGTCTCCAACAGCAGCACGACGGCGTGGTGGTGGTGGAGTAGCAAGGTATTCCGACAGGGCTTCGCCTAAGCGCTGCGGAGGAGGAAGAAGAGAGGTAGGGCTTCGCCGTGAGAGAGAGAGATCAAATCCTGTCTCAAAACATCCAAAACCTCAAGTATATATATGAGGAGGGACGTGGAGGGCTGGCTTGGCCTCTACTCCAAAGAGGAGATGGCCGGCCGAATTAAAGGGAGAGTCCACCTCCCACAAGGGAGGTGGATCTCCTCCTTTTAAATCCTTTTTGCCTTATCTCCTTATCTCCAGCCACCCAATATGGGCTGGCACACCTCCTCTAAGGGCCCATGAGGTCCTTTGGTCGTCAGACCCCTCTCGGGGGTCCTCCGGCACCCTCCCGGCACTCCCGGTACACTACCGATGAGCCCGAAAACTTTCCGGTGACCAAAACTGGACTTCCTATATATCAATCTTTACCTCCGGACCATTCCGGAGCTCCTCGTCACGTACAGGATCTCATCCGGGACTCCGAACAACCTTCGGTAATCACGTATACCATTTCCCTATAACCCTAGCGTCATCGAACCTTAAGTGTGTAGACCCTACGGGTTCGGGAGACACGTAGACATGACCGAGACACTTCTCCGGCCAATAACCAACAGCGGGAACTGGATACCCATGTTGGCTCCCACGTACTCCACGATGATCTCATCGGATGAACCACGATGTCGGGGATTCAATCAATCCCGTATACAATTCCCTTTGTCTATCGGTATGGTACTTGCCCGAGATTCGATCGTCGGTATCCCCATACCTTGTTCAATCTCGTTACTGGCAAGTCTCTTTACTCGTTCCGTAATACATCATCCCGTGGCTAACTCCTTAGTCACATTGAGCTCATTATGATGATGTCTTACCGAGTGGGCCCAGAGATACCTCTCCGTCACATGGAGTGACAAATCCCAGTCTCGATTCATGCCAACCCAACAGATACTTTTGGAGATACCCGTAGTGCACCTTTATAGCCACCCAGTTACGTTGTGACGTTTGGCACACCCAAAGCATTCCTACGGTATCCGGGAGTTGCACAATCTCATGGTCTAAGGAAACGATACTTGACATTGAAAAGCTTTAGCAAACGAACTACACGATCTTGTGTTATGCTTAGGATTGGGTCTTGTCCATCACATCATTCTCCTAATGATGTGATCCCGTTATCAATGACATCACATCATCCAATGGCCATGGCCATGATCCCGTGATATGATATGGCCAAAGACATGATGAAATGTGTTTGATGTATGAGGATCATGTTTTGTAATAGTTTATATCGACTTGCATGTCGATGCCTACAGCAACCGGCAGGAGACATAGGGTTGCCTTCAATTATTGTATGTCCTGTGTGTCAATCATTAAGTGCTATGTGATGTTTTACTTTATCGCTAAACGGTAGCAATAGTACTAGAAGCATGGTTGGCGCGACAACCCCGAAGGCAACACAATGATGGAGATCATGGTGTCATGCCGGTGACGATGGAGATCATGCCGATGCTTTGGATACGAAGATCAAAAGCACAAGTTCATGGCCATATCATGTCACTTATGATTTACTTGTGATGTTAATCCTTTTATGAATCTTATTTTGCTTAGGACGATGGTAGCATTATAAGGTGATCCATCACTAAAATTTTAAGATAAAAATTGTGTTCTCCCCGAGTGTGCACCGTTGCGAAAGTTTGTCATTTCGAAGGATCATGTGATAGACTTTGCGTTCACATACAATGGGTGCAAGTCAATTTTGCACATGCGGAACACTCGAGTTAAACTTGACAAGCCTGGCATGTACAGACATGGCCTTAGAACACAAGAGACCAAAAGGTTGAACATGAGTCATATAGTAGATATGATCAACATGGAGATGTTCACCCTTGAAACCACCTCATCTCATGTGAGATCGGACTTGGGTTGGTGAATTTGGATCATGTAGCACTGGGATGACCGGAGGGATGTCAATTTGAGAGGGGGTTTTAAGTAATATTATTAAATTAACTCATTATCTTGAACAATAGTCTAAGTTTTCTTTGCAAATTTATGTTGTAGATCAATGGCTCGCGTAGTAGCATCCCTAAATTTCAATGCGTTCCTAGAGAAAAGCCAAGCTGAAAGATGATGGAAGTTAGTTTGTAGATTGTGCCCGTAATCTGAAGATTATCCTCATGGCTTCTCAAAAGGCTTATGTCCTTAATGCACCGCTCGATGCGCCACCGCCTCCAGTGTTGTCTGCAGACGTTGCGAACGCCTGGCACGCGCGTTCTAATGACTACTCAATAGTTCACTGTGCTATGTTGTATGGCTTAGAACTGGGACTTCAAAGACATTTTGAACGTCATGGAGCATATGAGATGTTCTAGGAGTTGAAGTTTAGTTTTGAGAAGAATGCTCGGATCGAGAGGTATGGGACCTCCAATAAGTTATATGCTAGCAAGATGGAGGAGAACGGGTCTGTCAGTGAGCACATACTCAGAATGTCTGGATATTCCAACCATTTGGTTGATTTGGGAACTACTCTCCCTCCAGAGGCGATCACTCACAGAGTTCTTCAATCACTGCCACCTAGCAACAAAAGTTGTGTGTTGAACTATAACATGCAAGGGACAAACAAATCAGTCACCGAGCTATTTGCGATGATGAAAGTCGCTGAGTGAGAAATCCATGTGGACCATCAAGTGTTGATGGTCAATAAAACCACTAGTTTCAAGAAGAATGGCAAGGGAAAGAAGGGTAACTCCAAGAATATTGCCAAAGCAGCTACCCCTCCCGTCAAGAAACCCAAGGCTGGACCCAAGCCAGAAACTGAGTGCTTTCATTTCAAGGGAACTGGTCACTGGAAATGGAATTGCCCCAAGTATCTAGCTGACAACAAATGCGGCCAACACCAAAAAAGGTATATATGATATACATGTTATTGATGTGTACCTCACAAACTCTCGTTGTAGTGCCTGGGTATTTGATACCGGTTCGGTTGCTCACATTTGCAACTCAAAGCAGGAACTACGGAATAGATGGAGGCTGGCGAAGGACGAAGTGACGATGCACGTGGGAAAGGGTTCAAAGGTTGATGTGATCGCCATCGGCATGCTCGCTCTTCGATTACCATCGGGATTAGTGATGAACCTAAGTAATTGTTATTTAGTGCCTACGTTGAGCATGAACATTATATTTGGATCTTTTTTAATGTGAGACGGTTGCTCATTTAAATCATAGAATAATGATTGTTCTATTTATATAAGGGTAATTTATTTTATGGTCATGCACCCAATGTTATGGGTTTATTCTTATTGAATCTCCATAGTGATGATACACATGTTCATAAAATTGATGCCAAAAGATGTAGAGTTGGTAATAATAGTACCACTTTCTTGTGGCACTACCGCATGGGTCATATTGGTGCAAAACACATGAAGATGTTCCATGCTGATGGACTTTTGGCATCACATTATTTTAAATCACTTAACACGTGTGAACCATGCCTCATGGGCAAGATGACTAAGACCCCATTCTCCGGAACAATGGAACGGGCAAGTGACTTGTTGGAAATCATACATACTAATGTGTGCGGCCCAATGAACATTGAGTCGCGCAGTGGATATCGTTATTTTCTCGCTTCACCGATGACTTAAGTAGATATGGGTATATTTACTTAATGAAACACAAGTCTGAAACGTTTGAAAAGTTCAACGAATTTCATAGTGAAGTTGAGAATCATCGTAACAAGAAGATTAAATTCCTACGATATGATCGAGGAGGAGAATATGTGAGTTATGAGTTTGGCAATCACTTAAGACAATGTGGAATTGTTTTACAGTTGACACCACCTAGAACACCACAGCGTAATGGTGTGTCTGAACGTCGTAATCGAACCTTATTGGATATGGTGTGTTCTATGATGTCTCTTGTTGATTTGCCACTATCGTTTTGGGGTTATGCGTTAGAGACAGCTGCATTCACTTTAAAGAGGGCACCATCTAAATTCGTTGAGGCGACATCGTATGAGCTGTGGTTTGGCAAGAAACCAAAGTTGTCATTTCTTAATGTTTGGGGATGTGATGCTTATGTCAAAAGGCTTCAGCCAGAAAAGCTCGAACCCAAAGTGGACAAATGCGTCTTCATAGGATACCCAAAAGGGACGGCTGGGTATACCTACTATCTCCGATCTGAAGGCAAAGTGTTTGTCGCTAAGAACTGGCCATTTCTTGAGAAAGAGTTTCTCTCAAAAGAATTGAGTGGGAGGAAGATAGAACTTGATGAGGTTGTTGAACCTTTACTTCAACCAAAGAGTAGCACAGCACAGAAAGATGTTTATGTGGATCCTACATCGGTACAAGTTCAAGGAGTTGACTGTGATGACACTTTCTCACCCGTAGTGATGCTTAAGTCCATCAGAATCACGTTAGCAATAGTTGCATTTTTCGATTATGAAATTTGGCAGATGGATGTCAAAACAACGTTCCTTAATGGTTTCCTTAAGGAAGAGTTGTATACGATGCAACCAAAAGGTTTTGTCAATCCATAGAATGTTGACAGAGTTTCAAACTCCAGCAATCCATTTATGGGCTGGTGCAAGCATCTCGGAGTTACAATCTATACTTTGATGAGGTGATCAAAGAATTCAGGTTTATACAAGTTTGTGGAGAAACTTGTATTTACAAGAAAGTGAGTGGGAGCTTTATAGCATTTCTAATATTATATGTGGATACATATTGCTGATTGGAAACAATATAGAATTTTTAGAAAGCATGAAGGAATATTTGAACAAGAGTTTTTCAATGAAGGACCTAGGAGAAGCTGCTTTCATATTAAGCATCAAGATCTATGTAGATAATCGAGACGCTTAATATGACTTTCACAGAGCACATATCTTGATAAAGTTTTGAAGAAGCTCAAAATGGATCAGTCCAAGAAAGGGTTATTGCATGTATTGCAAGGTGTGAAGTTGAGGAAGACTCGATGCCAGTGACTGCAGAGGATAGAGAAAAGATGAGTTCCATTTCCTATGCTTCTGGCATAGGCTCCATCATGTATGAAATGTTGTGCACAAGACCAAATGTTAGCCTTGCAATAAGTATGGGCGGAAGGTTTCGAAGTGATCTAGGAGTGGAGATGGCGGTCAAGAATATCCTTAACTGCCCGAAAAGGACTAAGGAAATGTTTCTCGTTTATGGAGGTGATCAAGAGCTGGTCGTAAAGGGTTATGTCGATGCAAGCTTTGACACTGATCCAGATGACTCTAAGTCTCAAACTGGATACAAATATATTCTCAATGGGGGAGCGGTAAGTTGGTGTAGTTCCAAGCAAAGCGTGGTAGATGATTCTACATGCGAAGCGGAGTATATGGCTTCCTCAGAGGTGGCAAAGGAAGGTGCCTGGATGAAGCATTTCATGACGGATCTGGGAGTTGTGCCCAGTGCACTGGACCCAATGAATTTGTTATGTGACAACACTGGTGCCATTGCTCCGGGCAAGGAACAAGAGGACCAGACACATAAAGCGACGCTTCAATTCCATCTACGATTACATCAAGGAGGAGGACATAAATATTTGCAAAGAACACACGTATCTGAATGTCGCAGACCCGTTGACTAATCCTCTTCCACGAGCAAAACATGATCAACACTAGAACTGTATGGGTGTCAGATTCATTACATACTTTGTTTTCATACATGATCAACACCAGAACATGATCAATCACATAGTGGTGTGAACTAGATTATTGACTCTAGTGCAAGTGGGATACTGTGGGAAATATGCCCTAGAGGCATTATTAAATTGGTTATTATCATATTTCCTTGTTCATGATAATTGGTTATTATCCATGCAAGAATTGTATTGATTGGAAACTCAAATAAATGTGTGGGTACATAAAGAACACTATGTCCCTAGTGAGCCTCTAATACACTAGCTCGTTTATCAAAGATGGTCAAGGTTTCCTGGCCATAGACATGAGTTGTCATTCGATAACGGGATCACATCATTAGGAGAATGATGCGATGGACAAGACCAAAACTACGAAAGTAGCATATGGTCGTGTCAGTTTATTGCTATTGTTTTCTGCATGTCAAGTATTTGTTATTATGACCATGAGATCATGCAACTCACTAACACTGAGGCGTTCCTTGTACGTATTGAATGTCACAATCTAACTGGGTGACTATAAAGATGCTTTATGGGTATCTCTAAGTGTGTCTGTTGAGTTGGCATGGATCAAGACTGGGATTTGTTACTTCGTGTGACGGAGAGGTATCTCAGGGCCCACTCGGTAATACAACAACATAATGAGCTCGCAAGCAAAGTGACTAAAGAGCTAGCCATGGGATCTTTTCTTACAAAACGAGTTAAGAGACTCGGCGGTAACAAGATTGAACTAGGTATGAAGATACCAATGATCGAATCTCGGGCAAGTAACATACCGATGAACAAAGGGAACTACGTATGAGATTGACTGAATCCTGGACATCGAGGTTCGACCGATAAAGGTATTCGTAGAATATGTAGGAACCAATAGGGGCATCCAGGTCCTGCTGTTGGTTATTGGTCGTGGAGGTGTCTCGGTCATGTCTGCCTAGTTCTTGAACCCGCAGGGTCTACACTTAACGTTTGGTGATAATAGGCATAGTCGAGTTATTATGTTGGTCACCAAAGGTTGCTCGGAGTCCCGGGTGAGATCCCAGACGTGACGAGGAACTCTGGGATGGTCCGGAGGTCATGATTGATATATAGGATGAAGGGTTTCGGAGTATGGATCTGTTTCGAGGCATACCGGGGATTCGACGGAGTACCGAAAGGGGTTTCGGGGGGCAAGAGTTGGGGGGGCTCCCGGGGCAAGGAGAGGGGGCACACCATCCCACAAGGGGATGTGAGCCACCCAAACCCCAACCCTAATCTTGGATGGCAAGGCACCTTGGAGGGGGCACCCAAACTCTTGCCGCCACCCCTTGGCTGCTGGCCCCTAGGGGGAACCCTAGGGCGCCCTCCCCTCCTCCTTCCCCCTATATATAGAGAGGGACAGATAGGCAGCCAGACCACAACGTGCTACGACGATGCCTCTCCTCTCCCTCGTAGTTCTTCTCCTATCCATAGCGCACGGCAAAGCCCTATTGAGCTTTCACCACCACCACCTCGCCATGCCGTCCTGTTGTCATACTACTTCACCATCGCTCTCTGGATCGAGGCCATGAAGGCTTCATCAAGCTATACGTGTGTTGAACGTGGAGGTGCCATCGGTTTGGCACTTGATAGGGAGTTCGCGGGACGTATCATGATTGTATTGCGAAAACGTTCGACTACATCAACCACGTTTCTTAACGCTTCCGCTTAGAGATCTACAAGGGTATGTACATGCAATCTCTCCTCTCATAGATCATCATCTCCTAGATTGATCTCGGTGAAGAGTAGGAAATTTTTTGTTTCCCATGCAATGTTCCCCAACAATGTCCTCAATATAGAACCATTCTGAGGACCACTCGTTGTCTTCTTTGTTTGGCGTCCCGATAGGATACCCAGTCCAGGCTATGTGCCATACTTCGGCTCCACCCACCTCCAGGATGGTGCCTCCCCTAGTTCGGGGGACCAGACAGAAATATTTTCTCCATAAATCGAATAGGGGATCACAGCCTAAAAACATCTTGAAGAGAGCCACAGAGCCAGAAATGGGTAGGATCGACCCGAGAGTAAGGTTGTGGAGCTGGATCCCGTAAAATTCATGTAGACCCCTCAAGAAGGGGTGGACGGGAAAGCCTAGGCCTCGTAAGAGGAAGGAAATGAATCATACCGCCTCATCCAGACGAGGTGTGGTAAAATTCTTCGCAAATGACTCGTTGTTCGTAGATGTAAGCCCAGCGCGACTGGACATAATACCTCAAGATCACGCAATTGAAGAAGATAAACAGAACAACTCGCCCAGTCTCCTGGGAGGGGGCCGTGAGGGCGCGAGGAGGGACCTGGGGCGCTCGCCATATCTCCAAGCTCTCAAGCTTTAGGGCATCTTGGTATGACGAGCAACAAACCAGTTAGTAAAAATGATACAACTTGATGTAAATACATTAAATATATCACATATGAAGAATATATGGAGTTGTCACAATAATACATATAGTTGTTACACACATGAATACATAGAGTTGTTGCACACACAAATGCATAGAGTTGTTACACACACGAATACATAGAGTTGTTGCACATAGGAATATGTAGAGTTGTTACACACACGAATACATAAGGTTGTTGCACATCCGTATACGAAGAGTTGTTACACAAATAGATGGAGTTGCCACACGCATACATAGTTCTCACACGATTACATGGAGTTGTTAGAAATAGGGGTCAATAATAGGTGCAAAACTTGGGTCAGGGTTGTCATACACGGTATCATGCCAGTTCATATATTCATCCTCGAAGTTTTCAGGGGGACCATCATCATCATCACCTTGTTTGCTTCTTGATAGAACTCTCCCTCATATGTTTCAGGGTTTATGTAGTAATCGTCCTTGTTTGGGGTAGGTACCTCATTAGGGGTACCTGTTGGGAGACGTAGTAGTAAATCAAAAAAATTCCTACCTGTCACCAAGATCAATCTATGGAGAAACCAGCAACGAGTGGGGTGAGGGCATCTTCATACCTTTGAATATCGCAAAGAGGAAGCGTTCCTAGAACGCGGTTGGTGGAATCATACACGCAGCGATTCAGATCGCGGTGGATTCTGATCTAAGCGCCGAACAGCGGCACCTCCGCGTTCAACACACGTGTAGCCCGGTGACGTCTCCTACGCCTTGATCCAGCAAGAAGGAAGGATAGGTTGAGGGAGAGCTCCGGCAGCATGACGGCATGGTGACTGTCGAGCTACGTGGTACTCTGGCAGTACTTCGCCAAGCTCTATGGAGGACGAGGAAGAGGAGGGGTAGGGTTACGCCGAGAGAGAGAGAGAGAGAGAGAGAGAGAGAGAGAGATGCATGTCTCCGGCAGCCCCAAGGGCTCCCCTATATATAGGAGGAGGGAGGAGGGTGTGCATCCCCTAGGGTTCCCACCCTAGGGCCTGTGGCCAACCCTAGATGGGTCTAGGGCGGTGGCCAAGAGAGGGAGAGGGACGGCGGCGCCCTAAGTGGGCCTAAGGCCCATCTAAGCCTAGGGTTTGCCCCCTCCCACCTTTTGCTGCGCCTTGGGATAACGTGGAGGCGCACCAGCCCACCTAGGGGCTGGTTCCCTCCCACCTTCGGCCCATGCAGCCCTCTGGTGCCGGTGGCCCCAGACGGTGGACCCCTGGAACCCTTCTGGTGGTCCCGGTACGTTACCGGTGATGCCCGAAACACTTCTAGTGACCAAAACCTCACTTCCTATATATGAATCTTTACCTCCGGACCACTCCAGAACTCCTCGTGATGTCCGGGATGTCATACGGGACTCCGAACAACCTTTGGTAACCACGTACACTATTTCCCTATAACCCTAGCATCATCGAACCTTAAGTGTGTAGACCCTATGGATTCGGGAGACATATAGACATGACCAAGTCACCTCTCCGGTCAATGACCAACAGCGGGATCTGGATACCCATGTTGGCTCCCACATGTTCGACGCTCATTTCATCGGATGAACCACGATGTCGGGGATTCAATCAATCCCGTATACAATTCCCTTTGTCTACCTGTATGATACTTGCCCGAGATTCGATCGTCGGTATCCCTATACCTTGTTCAATCTCGTTACCGGCAAGTCTCTTTACTCGTTCCATAATACATAATCCCGTGGCTAACTCCTTGGTCACATTGAGCTCATTATGATGATGTTTTACCGAGTGGGCCCAGAGATCCCTCTCCGTCACACGGAGTGACAAATCCGAGTCTCGATTCGTGCCAACCCAACAGATACTTTCGGGGATACCCGTAGTGTTGGGGATATACCCCGCGGTATGACCCGGGAGACAGTTATAACCCGGTGATAGTTATGACCCAGTTGTAAGTACCTGGATGAGTCCCTTGATGACTCTCCGGTTTTAAGTCCCTAAAGATGACTCTCCGGTTGTAGGTCCCTAGATGAGTCCCTGGATGACTCTCCAGTTGTAAGTCCCTGAAGATGACTCTCCGGTTGTAAGTCCCTGAAGATGACTCTCCGGTCGTAAGTCCCTAAAGATGAATCCCTGAAGATGTGCCCTCGGGTGTAAGCCGCCCGGTGTAAGCTGCCCAGTGTAAGCCGCCCGGGACTCAGAAGCCCATGAAGAGAAGCCCACGATAGGAAGTCATAGTAGATAAGTCTCAGTCTGACTTAGACTCTACACGTAAGCCGCCCCTTCAACTTATATAAGGAGGGGCGGGTCACCCTGAGAGGGTCAAGTTTTTAGACGTCTCAGTAGACAGGTCTTAGATAGACAAGAGATTAGAGACTCTCGTGATTAGGGGTAGCAAGACAGCACCCTTGTAACCGAGAGATCTCCTTCATCTTCAATATCAGACAAGCAGGACGTAGGATTTTACCTCCATCGGAGGGGCCGAACCTAGGTAAACTCCGCGTCTCTCGATTCTGATCAACCCCTTCAAGCCGCCACGTAGTTGCGTTTCTGCCCCAAACCTAAGTCCGTTCACCAGGACATCTGCCGTGACAAGTCCACGACATGTAGTATACCTTTATAGCCATCTAGTTAAGTTGTGATGTTTGGCACACCCAAAGTATTCCTACGGTATCTGGGAGTTACACAATCTCATGGTCTAAGGAAACGATACTTGACATTATAAAAGCTTTAGCAGACAAACTACACGATCTTGTGCTATGCTTAGGATCGGGTCTTGACCATCACATCATTCTCCTAATGATGTGATCCCATTATCAACGACATCCAATGTCCATGCTCATGAAACTGTGGCCATCTATTGATCAACAAGCTAGCTAACTAGAGGCTCACTAGGGACATGTTGTGGTTAAGGATGGCAATTTTACCAATGGGTACGGGTACCCCGCGGGTACTGAACCCGCATGGGCCGGGTATGGGCACACTTTGATACCCATGGGTAGTACCCATACCCTACCCGTTAAGTCATGGGTAGGGTACGGGTATAGCCTTGTACCCATGGGTATACCCATACCCTGCCCGCTTGTGAAATAATGTTAAATTGTTGTCAATTAATCATTGTTTTTCATGTGACTCGTCTACTCCTACTCTCTTATGAGTATGTTATGATTTCTAAATTTTGGTGGTGGTTATGTACTTATCTACCTATTATGTAGTTGAGATAATTGATTTTTTTGTCAAATGTGCTATCATTGATTGTAAAATTATAAACAACTTGTGTATTATTTGTTCTACCAGTTGGGTACCCAATGGGTATGGGTACCCATCGGGTATGGGTATGGGTAAAGTTTCATACCCATGGGTATGGTATGGGTAGAATTTTATACCCACTGACCATTCGGGTATGGGTATGGTATTGCTCTACCCTACACATACCCTACCCATCGCCATCCTTAGTTGTGGTCTACGTATTCACACATGCATTACGGTTTCCGGTTAATACAATTATAGCATGAACAATAGACAATTATCATGAACAAGGAAATATAATAATAACCATTTTATTATTGCCTCTAGGGCATATTTCCAACAGTCTCCCACTTGCACTAGAGTCAATAATCTAGTTACATTGTGATGTATCGAACACCCATAGAGTTCTAGTGCTGATCATGTTTCACTCGTGAGAGAGGTTTAGTCAACGGATCTTCGACATTCAGATCCGTATGTACTTTACAAATATCTATATCTCCTTCCTAAATGTAACCACGAATGGAGTTGAACTGGCGCTTGATGTGTCTTGTCTTCTTGTGAAACCTGGGCTCCTTGGCAAGGGCAATAGCTCCAGTGTTGTCGCAGAATAGAGTCACCGGGCCCAACACATTGGGAATGACTCCTAGGTCGGTGATGAACTCCTTCATCCAGACTCTTCCTTTGATGCTTCCAAAGCAGCTATGTACTCCGCTTCGCATGTAGATGCCGCCATGACGCTTTGCTTGCTGCTGCACCAGCTGATTGTCCCTCTGTTCAAATATACACGTATCCGCTTTGTGACTTCGAGTCATCCGGATCTGTGTTGAAGCTAGCATCGACGCACCCCTTTACGATGAGCTCTTCGACACCTCCATATACGAGAAACATGTCCTTGGTCTTTTTCAGGTACTTCAGGATATTCTTGACCATTGTCCAGTGTTTCGCTCCGGGATCACTTTGGTACCTCCCCACCAAACTCATGGCAAGGTTCACATCAGGTATGGTACACAGCATGGCATACATAATAGAGCCTATGGTTGAAGCATAGGGGAGTGTCATCTCTTCTCTATCCTTTGCCATGGTCGGGCATTGAGTCATACTCAATCTCACACCTTGTAACACAGGCAAGAACCCCTTCTTGGACTGATCCATATTGAACTTCTTCAATATCTTGTCAAGGTATGTGCTTTGCGAAATACCAATGAGGCTTCTCGATCAATGTCTATAGATCTTGATGCCTAATATGTAAGCAGCTTCTCCGAGGTCCTTCATTGAAAAACACTTATTCAAATAGGCCTTTATACTTTCCAAGAGTTCTACATCATTTCCCATCAACAATATGTCATCCACATATAATATGAGGAATGCTATAGAGCTCCCACTCACTTTCTTGTAAATACAGGGTTATCCATAAACCTGTATAAACCCAAACGCTTTAATCACCTCATTAAAGCGAATGTTCCAACTCTGAGATGCTTGCACCAGCCCATAGATGGAGAGATGGAGTTTGCATACCTTGTTAGCATTCCTAGGATCAACAAAACCTTCCGGCTGCATCATATACAATTCTTCCTTGAGGAAACCGTTAAGGAATGCCGTTTTGACGTCCATTTGCCAGATCTCATAATCATAAATGCGGCAATTGCTAACATGATTTGGACAGACTTCAGCATCGCTACGGGTTAGAAAGTATCATCATAGTCAACTCCTTGAACTTGTCGATAACCCTTAGCGACAAGCCGAGCCTTATAGATGGTCACATTACCATCCGCGTCAGTCTTCTTCTTAAAGATCCATTTATTTTCTATGGCTCGCCAATCATCGGGCAAGTACATCAAAGTCCACACTTTGTTCTCATACATGGATCCTATCTCGGATTTCATGGCTTCAAGCCATTTGTTGGAATCTGGGCCCGCCATTACTTCTTCGTAGTTCGAAGGTTCACCGTTGTCCAACAACATGATCTCGAGGACAGGGTTGTCGTACTAGTCTGGTGCGGAACATGTCCTTGTGGACCTTCGAGGTTCAATAGCAACTTCATCTGAAGTTTCACGATCATGATCATTAACTTCCTCTCCAGCCGGTGTAGGCTCCATAGAAACAGCTTCCCGTGCTATGCTACTTTCAGGTTCGAGTGGAGGTCCAATTACCTCATCAAGTTCTATTTTCCTCCTACTTACTTCTTTCGAGAGAAACTCTTTCTCTAGAAAGGATCCATTCTTGGCAACAAAGACTTTGCCTTCGGATCTGAGGTAGAAGGTATACCCAATAGTTTCTTTGGGGTATCCTATGAAGACGCACTTTTCCTCTTTGGGTTCGAGCTTCTCAGCTTGAAGTTTCTTCACATAAGCATTGCATCCCCAAACTTTTAGAAACGGCAGCTTAGGTTTCTTTCCAAACCATAGTTCATACGGTGTCATCTCAACGGACTTAGACGGTGCCCTATTTAATGTGAATGCGGCAGTCTCTAATGCATATCCCCAAAATGATAGCGGTAAGTCGGTAAGAGACATCATAGGTCACACCATATCCAACAGAGTGCAATTACGATGTTCAGACACACCATTTCGCTAAGGTGTGACAGGCGGCGTGAGTTGTGAAACAATTCCACATTTCTTTAGGTGTGTGCCAAACTCGTGACTCAAATATTCTCTGCCACGATCAGATCGTAGACACTTTATTTTCCGGTCACGTTGATTCTCTACCTCACTCTGAAATTCCTTGAACTTTTCAAAAGTTTCAGACTTATGTTTCATTAAGTAGACATACCCATATGTGCTTAAGTCATCGGTGAGGGTGAGAACATAATGGTAGCCACCGCGAGCCTCAACGCTCATTGGACCGCATACATCGGTATGTATTATCTCCAACAAGTCAGTTGCTCGCTCAATTGTTCTAGAGAACGGAGTCTTGGTCATCTTGCCCATGAGGCATGGTTTGCACATGTCAAATGACTCAAAATCAACAGACTCCAAAAGTCCATCAGCATGGAGTTTCTTCATGCGTTTGACACCAATATGACCAAGGCGGCAGTGCCACATGTAAGTGGGACTATCGTTATCAACCTTACACTTTTTGGTACTCACACTATGAACATGTGTAACATCACGTTCGAGATTCATCAAAAATAAACCATTGACCAGCGAGGCATGACCATAAAACATTTCTCTCATATAAATAGAACAACCATTATTGTCAGATTTAAATGAGTAGCCATCTCACATCAAACGAGATCCAGATACAATGTTCATGCTCAAAGCTGGTACTAAATAACAATTATTAAGGTTTAAAACTAATCCCGAAGGTAGATGTAGAGGTAGCGTGCCGACAGCAATCACATCGAGCTTGGAACCATTCCCGACGCGCGTTGTCACGTCATCCTTCGCCAGTCTTCGCTTATTCTGCAGCTCCTGCTTGGAGTTACAAATGTGAGCAACTGCACCATTATCAAATACCCAGGAGCTACAATGAGCATTGGTAAGGTACACATCAGTAACAAGTATATCACATATACCTTTAACGTTGCCGGCCTTCTTATCCGCTAAGTACTTGGGGCAGTTCCGCTTCCAGTGACCGGTACCCTTGCAATAAAAGCACTCAGTCTTAGGCTTGGGTCCATTCTTGTTCTTCTTCCCAGCAACTTGCTTACCGGGCGCGGCAACTGCTTTGCCCTCCTTCTTGAAGTTCTTCTTACCCTTGCCTTTCTTGAAACTAGTGGTCTTATTGACCATCAACACTTGATGCTCCTTTTCGATCTCGACCTCCGTTGATTTCAGCATCGAGTACAACTCAGGAATGGACTTCTCCATACCCTGCATGTTGTCGTTCATCACAAAGCTCCTGTAGCTAGGTGGAAGCGACTGGAGGATTCTGTCAATGACCGAGTCATCCGGAAGATTAACTCCCGGCTAAGTCAAGCGGTTGTGCAACCCAGACATTTTGAGTATGTGCTCACTGACAGAACTATTTTTGTCCATCTTACAACTTAAGAACTTGTCGGAGACATCATATCTCTCGATCCGGGCATGAGCTTGGAAAAAAAATTCATCTCTTGGAACATCTCATCTGCTCCGTGTTGCTCAAAACACTTTTGGAGCACCGGTTCTAAACTGTAAAGCATGCCGCACTGAACTAGGGAGTAATCATCACAGCGTGACTGCCAAGCGTTCGTAACGTCTTGATCCACTGGGAAAATGGGTGCATCACCTAGCGGTGCATCAAGGACATACAATCTCTTGGAAGCTATGAGGATGATCCTCAAGCTATGGACCCAGTCCGCACAATTGCTTCCATCGTCTTTCAGCTTGGTTTTCTCTAGGAACGCGTTGAAGTTGAGGGTGACATTAGCTTTGGCCATTGGATCTACAATATAGAATGTAAAGACAATTTTAGACTAAGTTCATGATAATTAAGTTCACATAATCAAATTGTTTAATGAACTCCCACTTAGATAGACATCTCTCTAGTCATCCAAGTGACACATGATCCACGTCAACTAGCCCGTGTCCGATCATCACGTGAGACGGACTAGTCATCCATGGTGAACATCTCCACGTTGATCGTATCTTCTGTACGACTCATGTTCAACAATTAAATCTTCCGTGTTCTGACGCCATGTTTGTACATGCTAGGCTCGTCAAGTCAACCTAAGTGTGTTGCGTGTGTAAATCTGGCTTACACCCGTTGTATGCGAATGTTAGAACCTATCACACCCGATCATCACATAGCGCTTCGGAAAAACGAACCTTAGGAACGGTGCACAGTTAGGGGGAACACATTTCTTGAAATTTTAGTGAGAGATCATCTTGTTAATCTACCGTCGTTCTAAGCCAATAAGATGTAAAAACATGATAAACATCACATGCAATCAATATAGTGACATGATATGGCCAAAATCATCTTGCTCCTTTGATCTCCATCTTCGGGGCACCATGATCATCATTGTCACCGGCACGACACCATGATCTCCATCATCGTGTCTTCATGAAGTTGTCTCGCCAACTATTACTTCTACTACTATGGCTAACGGTTAGCAATAAAGTAAAGCAATTACATGGCGTTTATGATTGACACGCAGGTCATACAATAAATTAAGACAACTCCTATGGCTCCTGCCGGTTGTCATACTCATCGACATGCAAGTCGTGAAACCTATTACAAGAACATGATCAATCTCATACATCACAATGCATCACATCACATCCTTTGGCCATATCACATCACAAGTCATATGCTACAAAAACAAGTTAGACGTCCTCTAATTTGTTGTTGCAAGTTTTTTACGTGGCTGCTATAGGTTTCTAGCAAGAACTATTCTTACCTACGCTAAAACCACAACGTGATATGCCAATTGCTATTTACCCTTCATAAGGATCCTCTTCATCGAATCCGATCCGACTAAGGTGGCAGAGACAGACACCCGCTAGCCACCTTATGCAACAAGTGCATGTCAGGTGGTGGAACCGGTCTCACGTAAGCGTACGTGTAAAGTTTGTCCGGGCCGCTTCATCCCACAATATCGTCAAAACAAGATAATACTAGTAACGGCAAGCAAATTAACAAGATTGACGCCCACAACAACTTGTGTTCTACTCGTGCATAGATTCTACGCATAGACCTAGCTCATGATGCCACTGTTGGGAGACGTAGTAGTAAATAAAAAAATCCTACGTGTCACCAAGATCAATCTATGGAGAAACCAGCAACGAGTGGGGTGAGTGCATCTTCATACCTTTGAAGATCGCAAAGCGGAAGCATTACTAGAACGCAGTTGGTGGAGTCGTACTCGCGGCGATTTAGATCGCGGTGGATTCCGATCTAAGCGCCAAACAACGGCGCCTCCAAGTTCAACACACGTGCAGCCCGGTGACGTCTCCTACGCCTTGATCCAGCAAGGAGGAAGGAGAGGTTGAGGGAGATCTCCGGCAGCACGACGGCGTGGTGACGGTGGAGCTACGTGATACTCCGGCAGGGCTTCGCCAAGCACTACGGAGGATGGGGAAGAGGAAGGGTAGGGCTGCACCGAGAGAGAGAGAGAGATGCGTGTCTCCGGCAGCCCCAAGGGCTCCACTATATATAGGAGGAGGGAGGAGGGTGTGCAGCCCCTAGGGTTCCCACCCTAGGGCGGCGGCCAACCCTAGATGGGTCTAGAGCGGCGGCCAAGAGAGGGAGAGGGAGGGCGGCGCCCTAGGTGGGCCTAAGGCCCATCTGAGCCTAGGGTTTGCCCCCTCCCACCTTTTGTTGCGCCTTGGGCTAAGGTGGAGGCACACCAGCACACCTAGGGGCTGGTTCCCTCCCACCTTTGGCCCACGCATCCCTCTGGTGCCATGGCCCCACACGGTGGACCCCCGGAACCCTTCCGGTGGTCCCGGTACGTTACCGGTGATGCCCGAAACACTTCCGGTGACCAAAACCTCACTTCCTATATATGAATCTTTACCTACGGACCATTCCGGAACTCCTCGTAATGTCCGGGATCTCATCTAGGACTCCGAACAACCTTTGGTAACCATGTACACTATTCCCTATAAGCCTAGTGTCATCGAACCTTAAGTGTGTAGACCCCACGGGTTCGGGAGACATGTAGACATGACCGAGACACCTCTCTGGTCAATAACCAATAGCAGGATCTGGATACCCATGTTGGCTCCCACATGTTCCATGATGATTTCATCCGATGAACCACGATGTCGGGGATTCAATCAATCCCGTATCAATTCCCTTTGTCTACGGGTATGATACTTGCCCGAGATTCGATCGTTGGTATCCCTATACCTTGTTCAATCTTGTTACCAGCAAGTCTCTTTACTCGTTCCGTAATACATCATCCCGTGGCTAACTCCTTAGTCACATTGAGCTCATTATGATGATGTCTTACAAAGTGGGCCCAGAGATACCTCTCCGTCACACGGAGTGACAAATCCTAGTCTCGATTCGTTCCAACCCAACAGATACTTTCGGGGATACCCAGAGTATACCTTTATAGCCACCTAGTTACGTTGTGACATTTGGCACACCCAAAGTATTCCTATGGTATCTGGGAGTTACACAATCTCATGGTCTAAGGAAACAATACTTGACATTAGAAAACCTTTAGCAGACAAACTACACGATCTTGTGCTATGCTTAGGATTGGGTCTTGTCCATCACATCATTCTCCTAATGATGTGATCCAGTTATCAACGACATCCAATGTCCATGGTCATGAAACCGTGACCATCTATTGATCAACGAGCTAGCCAACTAGAGGCTCACTAGGGACATGTTGTGGTCTATGTATTCACACATGCATTAAGGTTTCCGATTAATACAATTATAGCATGAACAATAGACAATTATCATGAACAAATAAATATAATTATAACCATTTTATTATTGCCTCTAGGGCATATTTCCAACAGTACCATGTACACGACATCCCATTTCAAGAGATCAATATGTTCTGTAGATGTGCACGTGTACGGGAGATAAAACACTTGTGTAGCCTGTTGAGCCATAATATAGACATCACTTCTTGCATATTTTGATGCTCGTTCAACTTCGACCCAGCCAATACTAAGGGTTCGTCTCGTTTTCTCAGGATCGAACCAACTGCATTTGAATACGACGGGCTTCACACCTTGTACACCACGGTATTGAAGCTCATAAATTTCTTCGATAGTTCCATAGTAGTGGCATCCATCTATCCCTAGACAATCGACACTAGTATTTATTGACCAAGAAATGAAACCACCATCAGCATTGGTATCTTCAAGAAGGTTTGCTGATTCTTCGTCGCTAGGGCGTCATGGTAGCTTCCAGAATTCTTTTTGGAATTCCCTAGAAATGAGAAGAATTCGAGTTAGGTCTCAAGAATAGTGAGTACTTGTCAATGAAGGTGTTCTACACTTACGTTATGTACGGCTTCACTTCTTCCATGTTGGTCAAGACATAGATCATAAGAGTTGACTACTCGGTAGGTGAAAAGGTCTTCCCCTTCGGTCCACTTGCTTTGCCACCATAGCCTTCGAAGAGGCTAAGGTCGGGAACATTACTGGTGGGTTCTTCATTGTAACGAGGAGCTGGATTTAACCTAGTCTGAATACAGTTATGATAGTACTGTTGAGGTATGCGTTGGCTATGGAGGCTTCGATGTGGGCTTTATTCTTACATTTGCCACGAAGATGCTTGAACTCCCATTCAGGTGCATACTGCCATCGGAACTGCACAGGTCCTCCCATTCTAGCCTCATACGGGAGATGTAAGATCATATGTTGCATCGGATTAAAGAAACTTGGCGGAAATACCTTCTCCAACCTGCATACCAAGTCTGGTGCTTGTTCCTCCAACTTTCCAACCACTTCATAATCTAATTCTTTGTCACAAAGTTGGCGGAAGAAGTAGCTCAACTCCTCCAGCACTCGCCAAATATCAGCTCAAGCCATACATGGTAGTCATGACTCTTGAGGCCTCCTATTCGCCTTGTATCCATATTCACTCCCCTCATGATATTAGCTGCATATCCATCAGGGAAGTACAAGTTGTTCACAATCCATTGGAGAATTTCCTTCCTTTGGGGGATTGAAGGGCTGAAAGGGGCTGATGGCTTTTTCCAAGAATTACCTCTTGCACGAGGCACCAATTTTAATTTTGGCATGTTGCATAGTTGGGCTTGATCGATCCTAGCCTTAATGTTATCCTTTGTTTTCTCGGTGTCGAGGAGTGTACCGAGTGAAGCCTCCTCAATATTCTTTTTAGTGTGCATTACATCAATGTTGTGTGAAAGGAGAAGATCTTTAAAGTAAGGGAGCCTCCATAAGCTTGGAATGTGAGTCCACTGGTGTGTCTCTCCATATTGCACAAAACCTTTCCCATTGGGATTTTTCTCGAGAGCATATAACTCTTCCTTAATCTCGTCACCGGTCATAATAGGTGATGGCGGGTCATCAACAATAACACATTTCCGAAAGTTCACAGTGTCTTGTCTGTATGGGTGATCAAGATGAAGGAACTGTCGATGTTGGTCAAAGCATACATACTTGCGACCCTTAGCCAGCCAAATGGAAGTCACACGCTGTCGGCACATTGGCCAGGGCCACTTCCCCTTTACACACCAACCACAAAATACCGCACGTGTTGGTAGGTCATGTAGCGATGTGTGGTACCCGATATGCATATTGAAGTGCTTATTTGAAACAGCATCGTATGTCCTTACACCAGTGTTCCAAGTAACAAGTAAGTCGTCCACTAGTGGCTCCATGTATACACTCATATTCCTCCCCGGATAGTTAGGCCCTGGAATTATCAGCGTCAGGAACATGTGATGTCGTTGCATGCAAACCCCTGGCATCAGGAACTTGCGTGTCATGTGTCCTAGTATGAAACATCCGCCTATATATGTGGACTACTTTAAATTATGCCCATGTGTGATGTGTTACTCGATGAATTTCTAGGGAGCTAGGAGCTCCCACGTTCATTTGTTATGATAACATTTTCTGCACTGCATATATATATACAGAAATTGCCCTCTAGTTGTTTTCAGTTGCAGGCAGGTAAGAAATAGCTTAAAACAGAAGCAATGTGATGCATTTCCAAGAGCTACACTCAGAAAAATACATATTGTCGAGAGCAGCTCCCGGAAAAGGGGTCGCCTGAACTGAAACTACGGTTGTGCCACTCCTTTTCCAAGTGTAGCTCTCGGAAAAGGAGTCAGCTGAGCACTTTATTACTATGTTCTATTTTTAAGAAATAGCTTAAAACAGAAGCAATGTGACACATTTACAAAATCTACACTCGGACATATACATATTGCCGAGAGCTGCTCCCAGAAAAGGTGTCGCCTCAACTGAAACTACGGTTGTGCCACTCCTTTCCAGAGTGTAGCTCTTGGAAAAGGAGTCAGCTGAGCACTTTATTACTCTATTCCGTTCCATGTTATGTTTCTTCTGTTTTGTTTCCCTGTTATGTTTCTTCTGTTTTTCCATCTAGCTAGATCAAACATGCATGCATAGATATCTCCATTAATTTGAATACATATCCAACAATATATACATATATCCATCAAGTGCATACATATATATCCAACAATATATAGATATCTCCACCAAGTGCATACATATATATCCAACAAATTCGGAGCCAAAAGCAAGTTCATGAGTGCAAATAGGTAAACGTAAGCTCCATGAGGTCCACCGGTATGAACATAGCATGTAAGTTCATCCAGTTTGCATCCATGAGCTCCATCCTTCACATTTTATTAAAGCATATGCAAAATAATCACGGAACATATTTCATCAGTTATATAAAAAAATAACGAAGTGAGAAAACAATAGAAAAGAAATAACATTTATCCCAATGTATACTAACCGTGCACAAGATATCATCAACACCAAAATAACGACGAACTGGACGAAGATTATCAGATTCTTCATGCCACCAAACCAATCCTGACATACACCCTTGCTTACTCCATCATCGCGCTTCGCGCTGCACCGGAGTTGGGAGCAATGATACTCAAACGAATCGTACATTTTAGGACGACTCGCTTTGAGCATGAACTAGGAGTAATGATCCTCTGCCTGCTGCCTAGTTGGAAATCCTTTATAGTCGGTATTGTTGTAACCGTTCACCTATTCACGACATTCCTCCCACGAACCATACACTCCTGGAGACCTCCCTATACACATCACATACCACATCATCTACCAATAGAAGAATATGATTTGAACAAGCATAACACGAGAAGCAACAAAAGTTTAGAAGAGCACAAGCAAAACACATCCAACATAAGCATTAATGATTCATATACCCAAAAGCAACATCACAAGTTCTATTCAAGTTATACTACGAGGCTACATCATTAAGTACATTCACTACACTTCTCCTAAAGTGGGCTGATCGGTGGCCGGTGGGGTGGAGGAGGGTGCCAGCCGATGGGAGATGGGGGGCACCTATGGGGGAGGGCACCGGCCGGTGGAGGAGCCTGAGATGTAGTCGGTGAAACTAGTGATTGTGGAGTCAGATCATGTGGGGCCATCCCCCACGGTGTAGGACCAAGCGTCATCGGGAATGATAGTCGGTGGAATCAATGGTGGGGCCTTGCTCTCCTTATGTTGTGAGCCCTTGCTCTCCTGACGCAGTGGGGCCTTGCTCTCCTTAGCTGGCGGATTCTTCATGGCCAAATCCACAAAAAACTTTATTAATATCAGCTGCGAGTTCTCCACAAGGAGCGTCACCAAGCAGTCATAGGCACGCTTCTCCTTAACCGCGGAGTAGTCGCTATAGGAAGTTGCTTCGTCAGAGGAAGCCATAGCCACGAAATCGATCGGTGTCAACACCTTGCTTCACACAATGAAAAACAACATAAGAAGCTAACATCAAAGATCACTCTAGCTGGTGGTGGTATATATGGTGGACACTCTCTCACGAGCATTTCGACTTTCGGTGAGGGTCTGGGCAAGTCCATCGTGCGTTACAAATGTACATCACAGGACGAACTTGCGCAGATTGACCGCCATCGGCAAAACTCGATTTTCATCCTCCAAGAACAACTCTCATCGACACTCTCTCTGGTGATGGTATATATGGTGGACACTCTCTCATAGGCATTTCGATTTTCGATGATAGTCAAGCTGGGCAAGTCCATCGTGCGTGACAAATGTACATCACAGGACGAACTTGCGCACATTGACCGCCATCGGCAAAAGTCGATTTTCTTCCATAGCACCCATCCATATTGCATTCATGCAAAAACAAAACTATCATACATTCATCTAGCATTCATCTAACATCTAGCATTTCATCCAACATGTAGCATTCATCTAATATGCATCTAGCATTCATCTAACATTTCATCTAACATGTAGCACTCATAACATCTAGTAAACATCTAACCATCTAGCATTCATCTAACATATATCTAGCATTCATCCAAGCATACCAAAAAATGAAGGTGTCGTCCGGAGAGGGGTGGGGGCACTGGTAGGTAGGGGAGGGCGTCGGGCGAGGAGGGGGCGCCGACAAATCAGGAAGGGGAGGGGAGGGTGTCGGTCGGGGAGGGGAGGCCGACCGATGGAAAGCATAACTAAAAGTGAAAAGCCCCACAGGGAAGAAACTTAAGTGTCCCCCAGATGTTTCCCGAGAGTCTGCTGGTGCGGCTCTCAGCAAAGGTCAAACCTGGCTCTCGATAAAGATGGGCAAAAGGTGAACCCTAGATCTAGGTTCACCTTGTACTGAGTGTTGCTTTCAGTAAAGAGCAAACCCTGGATTACCTTCTACCAAGGGCATTGCCGAGATTAGCTCTCGGCAAAGACATAGTCATATTATTAATTTTATATATTAAGAAAATAATTTAAAACTTTTACTGATAATTGTGACCATTGGGACCACATGTCAGGTACGAAAATGTTTCTGTGACGTGTTTTTACCGAGAGCGATGTCACCGCTCTCGGTATAATTGAACCAAGTGACACCACCGTTAGTTCCCAACGGACATGCCACGTGGCTTCTCTTTGCCAAGAGTGGCTTTCGACAGAGGCGCAACCAGGATTGGAGCATAGGGGGGGGGGGGGGGGCAAAGATGACAGTAGCAACACATGTCACAAAAGATATAGGATAGCACGTGAATATACCAAATGGTTTGGCTCTAGTTTTAGCTTATTCGGATTTTTGTGCGGTTGTGCCACAATATTTCGAACGAGAGTTTGCATTCTAATCTAGCAAAACATCTCCTCAATCAGATTAATTTTTTTATGCTAGAGTGATGCTTAATTATTTTCTCTTCATTTTTTATGCTTACAAAACTTCAAAATAATAAATAGGCTTCTAACCCGTCTTTTAGAGTTTGTCTTATGTTGTTCTATGTTAGCATAAGGTATATTTGTTTTTTGAAATGTCAAACAAGTACAAGTTTGACCAAGTTTTCAGAAAAATATATCAACATTCAGAATATGAAATTTATATCCTTTAATCCATCATGAAAAGTAGTTTCATATTTTATCTATTAGATATTGCAGATGTTATTATTTTATTCTATAATGTTAGTCAAACATTTAAATGGTTGACTTGCACGGAAATCAATACACCTTATATTCTGAAATGAAGAGAGTACAACCTAGACCAAAAGTTCCTAACAGCTAGTTTGATCTATATCTAGCAAGACAACTTAGTAGAATGCAATCTGTAATTGATGTAACAAAAAATAATAGTCAGTAGTTTGTAAAGATCTAGCACCGGTAGTGATTACCTTTTGTTTATATGTGTGACTAGTAAATGTGCACGTGCAACGCATGTATAATTTTAGGTTCTATGTGTTCTACTTAGCAATCATCTTGTCCGTACCATGCAACAAAGTCCAAGTGAGCCATCAGGTTTGTCGTGTAAACTAAAATACATAAGACGGAAAGGCAAAAGTGACATGCAAGGAATGATCACAAGCAGCAATCTGCCAGTTATTTCCAATTATAAACACAAAATCCCAGAAGTGGATATTGCAACTGGACATTCAAGCAAAATTAACATAACAGTTAAAGTGGCATATGCAAGACATGAAGAAACTGGAGTACATAATAATAGTCACCAAACCACTGTATTTAATATACTTCAAATATTTATTTAAGGAACATACACATCTGTAATATTCATGATGCTTCAAAAGATGGATATGTTTAAATGAAGATGATGCAAGCTTCTCCATGTCATCGACATGGTCAACCATTGCATTAAGTTATATCGGAAGAGTATCTTCCGTACGTGTCCCAAGGAGGCAAACCCTTCTCTTGGAATGCACAGAGACACATAGTTTCATTTGGCATTCAGACATTATTCAACACAAATCATCATGAATAAATCTTTGGCCCAGCACACATGTTTTACTTGGTGCATATTTGAAAGCAAATCCTCGTCTTAACCTATGTCAATACCTGAAAGTAGGCTGGAGACAGATGCACCAAACTTTTTTGTGTCCTCTTCGCTGCGTGTGGTTGCGGTGGCAGCAGCGCTTGTGTTATGGGCGCAGCAGCAGCAGTGGCGTAAAGTCATACCTGAATCTTCTTTAGAAAATTAGAACGGGAAGGCATTGTCTCTCTCACACTACCGGGGGAGCTCCATCACTTCCTACAAATGGGTTAACAAATGTACTAAATCCGTCCTGGTTAATTGTACAAGCAAGTAACCAGGAGATGGGGCACATATCTCGTCCTCAAACCGCAAGTAACCAGGGGATGGTTAAGTGTTAAGGTTCCATTCCATTCGTAGTAAAAGCTCTGTTATGTTCTATTTTCAAAAAAACTGGGAGTATTAGTTCTAGATAAATTTACTCATCAGATGATAAATCTATGTACGTCTGCTGAATTCTTCTGCTTTTTTGTTGGGGATTTCATGTCACAAACATGTGATCTTGGTCAGAGATCTTTTAACAGTTATCATGCCATTATTATGCAATTAAAAACAGAGACCATGCTTACAGTTTGCAGTACCACAATTTTATATTTTCAGTCGAGTTTGAAATACCTTGTCTTCCAGGTGTGAATGTTTGCCTTGCCCGTTCGGTAATGCCATTCCTCTCTCCTCAGTTTAACTGACATGTAGCTGCACATATTTTCCCTGTCGTAGTTCTTCATCTTTTGAAAAGTGTCATGTGTAGATTGATTTTCAGTTAACATGGCAGAAAGGCAAATCTATAGCAATCTATGATTGCTATTTTCTAGCACAATGTTACAAACAACTTGAGAAAAGCAAAGAATGAATTCCGAAAATCCTCACTATAAGGTAAAACAGTAAATGCAAATGCAACATGAGAGTTGTAGTTACTAAAGGACTACAGGAAACCGAAAGAAGAAGAGATCAACGGAAACTAAAAAAATGTTCTTTTTTATCACAACAGAAGAATCAAATAGCAGAACTGAGAACACATATAAATCCCACTGGAGAAAATACTCTGTATAGAAACATTGCAGACAGTCACTTAATTCTCAAATCACTAAGTCTCTATTTGAATCTCTCATATTATAGTCTCACTAATCTGTAGATAAGAGAAATAATGTTGATTTCATTCCTTGACAATTTAAGTATAGATAAAAAGGGGTAGGGAATAGATTAAACACTCATTCATGTAATAAAAACCATAGGAGTCTACTTAAAACCTTGGTGTTCAAATGAATATACTATGGAGAGCAATCAGGAACTACCCATACCTTACTGTTTGGGGCGTCTAAAATTCGACACCGTCAGTCATCACCGAGGCCTTACATGGACGTACGTCACCGACGATGCTGGTCGTCCACGTCGTCTTACACAGACATCAGAGATGCTGCCGGCCATTGTCATCGTCTTACACGGACGTCAGCGTTGCTGTCGGACGTCACCGACGCTAACGGCCGTCTTCATCCTCCTACACGGATGTAAAAGACGCTGCCGGCCGTCCTCATCCCCATCCTCCTCCACGTAGGGCTTTCCAGAGCCTACTCAACCAAGTTCTTCGCCGAGCCCCTACACATACGCAAGCTGAGGACATTGCATCAGCGCTGTTTCTTCTACACATCCGGCAAGCTGAGCACATCGCATCAGCAAGCCAACTCGAAAGCACCTGTCCCAGCCGGTTATGGATGGACATTTTTTTTTCTTTCTGAAACTTGTTTTGGGGAGTTCGAGTTGACAGCCGAACATATCTTCAAATTCTGAAACGTGCTACCGGAGTTAAGAGTTGAGGAGTGAGGAGCAGAGTTGATAATTTGGAGGAGTGGAATGTTGCCGAACAGAGCCTAAGATGGATAACTAATTTCCGAATGAAGATATGAACACACACCTGCACTGCATCCATGCCATCTCTATACACACACAAAATTTGTCATATGCAAGGGATGCACACTTGGTTCGCAGTACTGGCATAGCATCACAGTTTTCCACCCTGTTGACATAAACTCAGAAGTTTATTTAATTCTAACAACTCAATTGTTATAATAAATAAAAAGTTGCGCCATAAGACAAGTTACTTGCAACAGAAATTATCAATGAGACATAAAGTGCAAGATGTAGTTACACTGAAATGCTTCAGACGTCGCTAAATATTTTTCATCCTTTGTTATCTTATCAATAACTGAAATTTCTTCTGCAAAGTATGAGAGGCTCAGATTCACATGCTCAAAACCAATCTCTCAAACATGAACAAAAATATGGTGCACGGAACCAAGAATGCATACACTTCTGCATTCTGAAAATTTTATCAGGATACTACACACACTTAAAACAAAAATACTTATGTTATTCCCTGGCATTATCTCTCAGCTCATCAAATTCCAAGGAGAAAAATAACGCACTGTCAGATAAGATATGTAATTTTGTTAGCATGCATGAAGTAATTGATCCACATATACTCTTTGCTGTAGAAGAAAGTGAGTCAAGAACCAGGGATGCGATACTTACATGACATGTGAGGCAGGAAGCACGTCTGATGGATGAAAACTTCCACTTCTTGGCACAGAGCGGTGGTCGTTTGCAGCAGATTCGGACGAAGTACTCGGCGATCTTCCCCGTGGTGAGTGCGACAACAACCTCTGCACGTTGATAGCAGCGGTGGAGGGCAGAACGGCCAGCAGGGAGGAAACCGGTGCAGATCTCGAAACGACAGGGAGTAGAGGGCTTCGCGCCGCCGCGCCGCGGGCTCGTTTGCCGGCGGCCACCCTGCAATGCATGCACCCACTTCGTGCTTAGGGAGCAGACTGGCGTGACCGGAGAGGCGAGGGATACAGGCGCCGTAGCGCACGGGGTCGCTCGTGGCCTCGCTCGCCGGCCGCCGCCGTCATGCGCCCGCTTCCTGCTGAGGGAGGAGACCGGTATGGCCGGAGAGGCGAGGGGGGTGCCGCACCATGAGAGACTTGTGCGGGTTAGCGCTAATTTTGGGATTAGATTAGATGGAGGTTAGCGCTAATTTCGGCGACGGGTGCGGTGAATCTTTCGTTCCCTTTGACAGAGTTTTCGTCCGCACTATGAAATTGCTAAACACACCTTTGGCCGAGGGTTAGTTTTATTTTTACCGTTAGATCTAATTAAATGCTCCTAATCGTGAGGCTGTTATTGATTCATGTTGTTACGTGTAGCTTAGGCTGGGAATGAATATGTTGGCTTGTTTAATAGTAATAAATAATAAATAATAATATAATATATATAAATATAGATTCACGTGAGCCACAACGAGGATGAGGGGCCATGCATGGACGAAGGCGCGCAGCATTTCAGCGATTCGCTTCACGCGTCGTCACTTGTGCATTTTCAGTCGCCGCAACGTGTCGTTTTCTGAGTTTTTTCTTCTGATTTTGTTTTATTATTTTTCGCACGCGTTTTCGTCTTTAGGAGTGGATTTTTTCGGATTTTTTGGTGTTACGGTTTTCCATCGGTCTTTCATAGCTTTTTGACGAAAAAAAATGAAAAAACGCGTTTTCTGTTTTTTACGTGAAAAAACATGTTTTTTTTGCGAGAGGCACGGTTTTGCTTTCACGACAGGCACGGTTTTGCCTTCGTGAGAGGGACGACTGTGCCTCTCGGAGAGGAAAAAAATACGTTTTCTGCTCTCTTTTTTTCCGCGACAGGCACGATTTTGCTTCCGTGGAAGGCACCGTTTTGCTATCGCGAGAGACACAGTCGTGCCTCTCCCCGAAAGGGAAAAAACGCGTTTTTACTTTCTCTTTTCTTTTCGTGAGAGGCACGGTTTTGCTTTCGCGAGATGCACGATTTTGCTATCGCGAGAGGCACGGTCGTGCCTCTTCCCAAAGAGAAAAAACGTGTTTTCTGTTTTTTTTTTCACGAAAGGCACGGAAAAAAGAGAAAACTCTCAGGTCGCGATAAGTGACACGTCTGGGGGATAGGAGTAGTCGTTGGAAGATGTACTCGCTAACTAGTGGTTTCGCTGGTCATAGCGTGTTGTGAGTTAACTTCTTGGGCTTGGCAAAACAGCCCATTAGGTCCTTGTCCACATATTAATTGTGTTATTAACAACCCATTACAAGTGGCAACTAAGTCCTATGTTGTTTTAAAAAATCTTAAGGCTGTGTAATACTGGTAGTCCCTGCTGAATTCTGTTGGGGGTGGCCGATCGATAGGGGTGGGCTGGCCCCCGCTCCCCTCCCCCCCCCCACCCCCCAACTGGCTCCGCCCCTCCTCGGCGTATACCCCGTTTGTCGTTCGGTTCAAGTTCGTCGTGAGCCACTGTCGGCAAATATTCTTAGTTGCCGTGAACCCATGTTTATCGAGGATGGCTCTCGACATATATTTGGTTGCCGAGTGTCCGTGGTTTGACTCTCAGCGAAAAGCCTGACACTCGGCGTATAAGAAAATTTCAGTAATGCGGTATGGACCCGGACTAGGGCAGGGCGGCAGGCCGGTTGAGCCATGAACCTAGTGCTCGTTGGTGTTTGTGTTTGCCTGCGTGACGCGGATGCGCGCGTGGGTTTTAGGAGGCCTCACGCTGTAAGCATGCATGCATGCATGGTCGCATGGATGCATGATGAGAAAGAAAACCCGAACTCTCGCCCGGCCTCCTCTCCCGTTGGAAGGCAGGTGAGATTAAACTCCCCAGTCCCCACACGCTGCGTTCAACTGTGAGATCAACTCCCACGCGATATCGGGGGGCTCATCACGCCCGCGTGACCCGCCTCCTATAAACTCCCTCGCCAGACGTCGCCTCCAAGGACTCCTCCGCTCCAAAACCCCGAAACCACCAGCCCGTCCCAAGCGCATCACCGCGGCGCGAAGTCGGCGGCGATGGCGAGCGGCGTTGGCCACTTGGCTCTGGACGTGGAGGAGGCGGGAGAGGGGGCGACCAGGGCGGCGCGGGACGAGGAGGACCTGCTGTGGGCCGCCATCGAGCGGCTTCCCTCCGCCAAGCGGCGCAACCACGCCATCGTCCTCCCGGACCCCGACGGCGACGGCGAAGGGGGCGAGGTGGTGGACGTGCGGAGGCTCGATCGCCCCGGGCTCGAGCGCGTGCTCCGCCGCGCGCTCGCCACCACCGAGCTCGACAACGCCAACCTCCTCCGCGGCATCAAGGCCCGCTTCGACGCGTAATGCATCGGACTTCAGAGTTTCCAGCTCCTCCATGGAAATCCTAGTACGTACTGGGTTGCTAATCCATTGTCTGCAGGGTGGGGCTGGAGGTGCCGCGGGTGGAGATGAGGTTCCGCAACCTGAGGGTCTCCACAGAGGTCAACGTCGGCAGGAGGGCGCTGCCGACTCTCCCCAACTACGTCCGCAACATCACCGAGGTACGTATCCATGTTTGCAGATCGGTTTGTTCAATTTGTTAGAAAATCTTGACCAGTCTAACCAATGGTTGTGAGATGGTACCACTCTAAGGGACCTGCCACTTTCGTGTCTAGTAGAGAAAACAAAAGTAAATTTGAGGGGACAATATTTTTGAGCGCGTGCGATTCGTGATACTTTTGATGTGATCGATCCTCGGACGAAAGTGAAAACCCAACATGATTTGCGTCAAGAGAGGCCGGGGAAAAGGAGATCGATGCGACAGAGGTTCACGTGAATAAATGTTTCCCTGTCACGCGAGCTTTCCTGCCCACCTCACATGATGTGGCCTACTTAAACAGGTTCACGTGTAGGAACCGCTGTGATTAGTTGCTACTGCAAGTCCGAAAGTGTCTGGTTTGCTCGTGCGGCCACTCTTTGTTTCACTTTCACCCGAAGAGGCATAGGAACGTGCGTACCTCCCTCCATTAGTCTCCTCACATACCTTACTATTTTGTATCTTTCGACCGTGTATTCAGATCGTTGTTTTATTATATATAAAGCGGGGTAAAATCCTGTTTTGAAAGAGGGACATTGTGGCCTATGTCAGAGTGCCGGTGTCGCCAAAACCTTGCCACGTCAAGTCAAAACCGGGGTTTGGCCATGGAATGCCGCTCTCAAGACTAAATCTACTCGGTATTAAGGTTGCATAAAGAAACAATGCAGGGACAAAAGCGGCCATAAATTGATAGACTAAAATTCACTCTGTGGAAAGCAGGTAGCCAAATGGAGAAGATATAATCATAGGCTGGTAAATTATGATGCTGTTATTACTCATTACCTTACTTGGTTGTATTCTGTAAAATTTGGGACGAAATGTATCTATATTTCTTTGGAATAGAGGTACTGTGATGTACCAAATTATCTGGATGCTTAATTACCTTATATTTGCTTGAATATTCATTCATTTGTTACTCTTCCTGTTAAACGATTTAATCTGATATGGTTTTTGTGTGTGCCATGTATCTCCAATCAGAGAATTCTTATTGCATTTCGGCTCCTACGCCCTAATAAGCATAAGCTCACTATTCTGGATGATGTCAGTGGCATTGTGAAACCTGGGAGGTGAGCAGCAACTCTTCTTACTGCAGATACATACGTTTAAAAAAAAATGAACAATGCATAATTGTATGCCAATATGTTGACAGGTTTTCCCTTGTAATGTTTGGTCAAGATTATAGAATAAAACATCAACATCGTCCATACCTAGCAGATAAAATATGAAAATGCTTTTCATGATGGATCAAATGATATAATTTCCGTACTGTAGGTATTGATATATTTTTGTAGAAACTTGGTCAAACATGAACATGTCTTTTGAAAAAACTAATAAACCTGATATTTGGGAATGGAGGGAGTATACACTATCATTCACGTAAACATGTTGCTTGGATTAGGAGGGTTTTTTTTTTTTGACACTAGTACATTTTTTGTCATGTAAGAATGACGTTATTGTTGGGACCTCCTGCATCTGGGAAATCAACGCTCTTGCTGGCCCTAGCTGGCAAACTGGATCCTAAGCTAAAGGTGAGGTCAATTGGCATCTTCCCGCGTGCTCTTGCGCTTGTTTTTCTTTTCTTCATGCAACCACCTTAAATTGTTTTTGCTGGTTGAGAGGACAGGTTAGTCTTCCTTTATTTTGCTAAAAACATCTCCCCTGATCCTTGAACAGAAAAGTGGAGACATTACCTACAATGGAATTGCTTTGGATGATTTTTGTGTCCAAAGAACTTCTGCATATATTAGTCAAACAGATAACCATCTTGGGGAGCTGACAGTAAGGGAAACTTTAGATTTTGCCGCAAAATGCCAAGGTGCAAGCGAAAACTGGGGAGGTTCGGCTTCGCCTTTTTACATTCCCTGTCATAGCTTATGTTTGTAGACTATATGTGTATATAGCTTTTCTACAAAATATTATGTTAATGCAGTACAGGGTTCAAATTTACAGTCCTTTTTATAGTATTTTACTTGCTACTAAGTAAATTATGTCAAAATATAATGGAAGGCTGAGTTCTAATTTCTAAGTAAAACCTTACTATAATAATCAATTTATATTACTTGAACTTCAATGTTTAGATGTGAGAGGTGTAATCCGTTTGTTTCCAGGTTGGTCACTTACATGTATTAGGTGCATTATTATATTTCCTTTCCTTCTATAGTACTTGTGTTTCTTACAATGTATTACTTTTGTAGAATGCTTGAAAGAATTGGTCAATCTTGAAAAGGAAAGAGGCATGCGTCCTAGTCCTGAGATAGACGCTTTTATGAAGGTTCATACATAACTACTTAGCTAAACTTCTAATATGGCTTATCTTGTTCTGCAAAGTGATCTATTTTGTGTGGTCAGACAGCATCAGTCGGAGGAGATAAGCACAATCTTGTTACGGACTATGTACTGAGAGTGCTTGGGCTGGATATATGTGCTGATACCCTTGTAGGAAGCGACATGGAAAGAGGTGTCTCTGGCGGCCAGAGGAAGAGAGTGACAACAGGTTCATAGGATTGTTACAACTTAAATTTTCTCTGATGCCTTCCATTATTTTCGTTTTTCCATGTAGCTTGTGCTCCTGGTACTTATTGTCTTATTGAATAAAGTAATCGGCACACGAAGCATTTTCCCAGATGTGGCTCTTCTGTGGTACAAGACACTTCTTGTGACACTCATCTGATCTTGCAGGTGAAATGATTGTTGGGCCTAGAAAAACACTTCTCATGGATGAAATATCGACAGGTCTTGACAGCTCAACAACTTTTCAAATAGTGAAGTGCCTGAGGAACTTCGTCCATGAGATGGAGGCAACCGTACTTATGTCACTTCTTCAGCCAGCACCAGAGACGTTTGAACTATTTGATGATCTAATTCTATTGTCAGAAGGGAAGATCATCTACCAAGGCCAGATTGACCATGTTGTGGAGTACTTTAAATCATTAGGATTTTCATTGCCACCACGCAAGGGCATTGCTGATTTTCTCCAGGAGGTAAGTATTGATTTACAACTGACAATTCCATATGATTTTTAAATGGCAATAAGATTAACTTGGAAGTAATTTCGGTTTCAGGTAACTTCAAAGAAAGATCAAGCTCAGTACTGGTCTGACCTTTCAAAACCATATTCGTTTATTCCTGTGTCGGCAATGGCTGCTGCATTTACGGAATCCCAGTATGGTAGAAATCTTGAGTTCCATCAACATAATTCAGACGGTCAAACAACTTCTCCTCAGGCTCTTGCCCGGTCCAAGTTTGCCATATCAAAATATAGCCTCATTAAAGCATGTTTTGCCAGGGAGCTTATTCTAATAAGCCGTCACCGTTTCCTCTACACTTTTAGGACAATGCAAGTACGTTTATGTAATTAAATTACATATTCCTTGTATTACTTCTCATAAATGAGCTGGTACTGGATTTCTGCAACTTACAAATCATCACTATAGTACATGAGCTGTGCAGTAATGTGTGCATCACCTAAAAATTATGCAATGTGCAACATGGATCAAAATTATTTACAAATTATTAGAAACTATAGATGATTTTTGTCAACTGTCATGAACATTGACAGCTGTAAAACGAGTTTTCCTCAAAACAATGGCTACGTTTGGTAATGTAACTATTTTCCTCGAACAGAGGGTACATACATAGAATTCTTGTCCAGATGCGCTATGATTTTGACATCTGTACATGCGATGTAACTAGAGATGCACTTGCTTGTTTGTTCTATTTTTTATGAAAATAAATATGTTTTAGTTTGAATTGGTGGTCACTGAGGACCAGAAGTACACAAACATGAACAATTTTACTTTAGAAAATTTCAAAGGTTGCACTACGTTACCATCCTTGATAATATTTGTGCAAAAGGTCTTTCATATGGGCTTATATCCCTCAAGATTTGTGTTGACCCATCTTTTTTTCGTCTACGCCATATTTCGTTTCATTAAAGTTAGAATTTGTAAAATAAAATGCTTTTCAGTTTGTCTCATTCATAGTTTATTTATCAAATATGACTATGTGTAACGATGGCATAATTTCATGCAGGTTGCTTTTGTTGGGCTCATTACATGCACACTGTTTTTACGGACAAGATTACATCCAACTGATCAGCAAAATGCAGAGCTCTATCTCTCTTGTCTTTTTTTTGGGCTTGTACATATAATGTTTAATGGTTTTTCAGAACTGTCTATAACTATTTTTCGACTTCCGGTGTTCTATAAGCAAAGAGATAATTGCTTTCATCCTGCATGGGCTTTCTCACTTCCTAATTGGATACTAAGAATTCCGTATTCAATTATTGAAGCCGCGGTGTGGTCTTGTGTTGTATATTATACAGTAGGTTTTGCACCGACAGTTGATAGGTACCTAAATTTTTACCCTTCTCATCTGTAATCTTGTCTACCACTACATTTCTATTTGAGCATCATAATTATTGATTCATCTGAAGATTTTTTCGCTTTATGTTGCTATTGTTCTCTATACATCAAATGGCTTTGGGCCTTTTCCGGATGATGGGAGCTGTTGCACGAGACATGACCATCGCTAACACTTTTGGATCAGCTGCCTTGATGATTATTTTTCTTTTGGGGGGATTTATTATTCCTAAAGGTTAGTGTCCTCAGATAATTGCTTTTGACTTTTAATCGTGCTACAAAAGCACTTCTCTCTAGCTTTGATAGGTTATTAGTGACTCGTCTGTTGCTCCTTTATTAATTCAACTAATGATATGTTGTAAAATCTACCTCTTTTAGAGGCAATAAAACCATGGTGGGAATGGGCGTACTGGGTTTCCCCATTAATGTATGGGCAACGTGCAATTTCAGTTAATGAATTCTCAGATTCTAGATGGTCAAAGGTCTGTTTACTAGCATGCATCTTTTGTCGTAAATCTCCACCCCCCCACCCCCCATTAAGCTTTCTTTATTGGTTGATATATTAAATTTCCCTTAATCATACTTTTATACCAGGTTTCAGGTTATATGAACAATACAATTGGAAACAATGTACTTCTGGCACACAATCTCGGGACACAGAATTACTGGTATTGGATTGGGGTTGGTGTTTTATTGGCTTACGCCCTCTTGTTCAATGTTTTGTTTACTCTTGCATTGGCATACCTTAACCGTAAGTACTCAAATAAAGTAATTCATAACATCACATTTTACACAGATATTTTATTTTTCTAACTTAAGAATAAAACTTATAGCCCTTCAAAAGGTACAGGCACTAACCCTGCCTAATTCTGAGGAATCCAAAGATGTGAAAATTGTTGGTGCTACCTCAGATAGAAGCACAACTACAGGTAATTCCATGTTTTATTAGCTTGACTTGATTTTTCTTGTTCAAGGTACGACTGTTATTCCTAGTTATAGTTCTAGAGTCAATTTAGTTTTTTTTTGTTTATGTTCTTCCATCAGCGGATGTGTTCTGTTTTAGTTTTATCTCACTGAACAATGTAATAACTCGTAAATGATATCATATCTGATTTGGTTAACTATTGGTATTCTGGTATTGTGCGACTTGAGAAGATTGACACTAGTACTAATTATTATTATTGTTATTATTATTATTATTATTATTACTACTACTATTATTATTTAAACTTCAAAACTTATGTAGTAACAACTTAAATCTATCTACGGAAAGAATTTGCAGAAAAATGTGACAGGACCAATGTGCTCGAAGTGAGCACTGAAGGCACCAGAAGGAATGGGATGTTACCATTTCAACCCCTAACCATGACGTTCCACAATGTTAACTATTTTGTTGACATGCCAAAGGTTACATGCAAAATCTCTATACTATGAATAGATTTACTGTTGTGCCTCCGCTAAGCAAGCATTTCATACATAGGAAATGCAAGCAAGAGGAATACCTGAAAAAAGACTGCAGCTGTTGTTTGAAGTAAGCGGAGTATTTAGGCCACGTGTCCTAACTGCACTTGTTGGCTCAAGTGGAGCTGGAAAGACGACACTTATGGATGTTTTAGCTGGCAGAAAAACTAGTGGGTGTATAGAAGGTGATATCAAGATTTCTGGCCATCCAAAAGAACAACAAACCTTTGCGAGGATAGCGGGATATGTTGAACAAAATGACATACATTCACCACAAGTAACAGTTGAAGAGTCCCTGTGGTTTTCATCAGCCTTACGTCTTCCAAATGACATAAGTAGAGAAACAAAAAAGGTGTGTTTTTTGTTTTGACACAATCTAAATGCTATAGAATGTTAGTTCTTTCTGTTGATACATACTTTTAATTACCCTGCAGGCATTTGTGGAAGAAATCATGTCATTGGTAGAGCTTGACGAATTGCGACATGCATTAGTAGGGAAACAAGGTTCTAGTGGACTTTCGACGGAGCAAAGGAAGCGTCTTACAATAGCTGTTGAACTAGTTGCAAATCCTTCCATTATTTTTATGGATGAACCTACATCTGGTTTGGATGCACGAGCAGCTGCCATTGTGATGCGCACTGTTCGAAATGCTGTTGATACCGGACGAACTGTCGTCTGCACGATACACCAGCCTAGCATCGATATTTTTGAATCATTTGATGAGGTTGGCACACTTTTCATTTTTTACCGACCATTGCGTATTGTTTCTGTGTGCTGACGGTTCTCAGCCTTTTCTTGCAGCTACTTCTTTTGAAACGAGGGGGTCGAGTAATATATGGAGGTTCACTTGGTGTTAACTCAGTTGATATGATTCATTATTTTCAGGTACCAACAGAAATTGTATTGTTTCTTTATTAACAGCGGGATCTAAGATTAAGTGTAGGTAGGGGGGTACATACTTTTAAAAAACATAATTAAATTGGCCAGTTTTCACATTTCTATTTCTAGTCACCTAGAACAACCTAAACAAGCAAGTGAAATTCAGAGTGCAGAAGCAAAAACATGCAACAAAGTAGACAGTGAGAGAAAGGAATAGCAAACACGAGTATGTTTTCTCAAGGTTTCGCCTGTTAGCTGCGATCCTACTCATTGGTGAAGATTTAGATACATAGTCCGAAAGCCACAAAGAAAAGACTTCGTCTAGCTTGGCCACAAAGGCCTAGACTACAGAGGACCTTACTGTTCCACCATTGCTAGCACTAAGGAGGCCTCGCTTGGGGTTATTCTTCATGTAGAAGGAGTTCACCAGGTCATGTACAAACTTTTGATTCCTTCCCTCCTATAAGGCTCTCAAGTGACTCATAACCATCTAGGAGATGCGCATGCACACCCTTCCAACATTAATAAGTAAAGTGGTATGTGGCAAAGTTCCAGCTCGGAAGTGTCGGATATAGTTGAACTCGGCGGTACTGGAGCTAACAGAGATTGTATGAAATGGCTCAAAAGCTCAGAGGTGCCGGAGTAAATAACTCAGCAGTAGCAGGGGAGACTAAGGAAAATTGGTTCGCTCAGCGAGATCAGTCTATTTGGTAGTACAGAAAAAAAAAGTATGGAGGCATCGGGAAAAGAACAAAATGGAGGAATGGGGTGATATAGTTGAAACTTTGGGATATGGCTCAGCCTCTTGTTGACCGCACGCCTACCTCGTTCACCGCTTGTTTTAACAATTGTTTCCTTGATCAGTACCAATTTATGTAGAAGCATGAAATATTTGTTTTTCTACCACATGCCAGATTACTGTTGATGTACATATAGGAGAAACTTACTTTCATCTTAAGAACCGGGTATCTTATGTTACTAAAAACAATCTTTCTATGTTTGTTAGACAAAAACAATGTCTTAATTTGTTGATAATTATTATCTTCAACTTGTAATATTTCATATATTTTTCTGGGCAACACACAGGGAATTCCTGGAGTCCCTCCAATACGCGAAGGCTACAACCCAGCAACATGGATGCTCGAAGTGAGCACACAAGCGTGTGAAGGAAGGCTTGGTTTGGATTTTGCAACGGTGTACAAGAACTCATATCAGTTCAGGTGATTCCTGCTATATTTAATAAGTTCACTAACTGCAATTCTTGTGTTCCACATAATGTTATGCAAGTGTTCAGAACAGGATTTACAGATCTATCTGTTACACTGTAGGAATGTGGAAGATTTAATAGAACAACTAAGTGTTCCGGATTCAGGCACAAAACCTTTAAAGTTCACAAGTGAGTTTTCACATGGTTGTCTTACTCAATTTGGAGTATGCCTACGTAAGCAAGGCCTAATTTACTGGAGAAGCCCTGAGTACAATGTCGTGAGATTATTTTACACAGCAATAGCTTCTCTTATATTTGGTTCAATATTTTGGAACCTTGGGATGAAGAGGTAAATATTCAGCAAATAGTTGTATATGTTTCCTTATCCGTGTTTCCTTCAGAAAAATGTGATCCACATGAATACTTATAGATTCCATGTCATTAGTTTGTGTCTCTGCGTTTTCCCATTTAAAGTGTGTCTAATAAAATTAGTAACAGAAATAATTTGAAAAATAGTAATTCTGCATCTGATAGAAAAAAAAGGCAATATATTTTCCCTTTGAAACAACAGTATATTATAAAATTAGTAACATAGGATTTAGAGGATAAGTGGAGTTAAGGAGGCCCAAAGCTCTTTCAAATACCGGATCTCTTCGTCGCCAGGAGCAGTGAACGTCGGGGCAGCTACTACATGTGGTTTCTGATTGTGCATCGAGATGGCGATCTCGGGAACAATGCAAGTGGTAGCTTTGTGAGGTGGGGCTCTAGCTCGACATTGGTTGGATTACATTCATGTCCCGCTTGGGTGGTGGAGGTGTCAGCTCGGTCGATGCGCCCGGAGGGAGTGGTCTAACTTTTCGTCTGGTCAGTGATCCCGGATGTGGTGCGACGTTTGTGGTCTGTGAGCGGTTGCCCTGAGTACCTTGGGCTGCCGGTAGTTGGGTTGTGCGGCGTTGCTGCTCGAGGGGAGCGGTGGTATGTTGGGGCGGCGGCCATGTAAGGTGGTGCCAGTTGAGTGCATTGGGCGGAGCGGTGGATGTCGGGCAGCGGCCCCGAGAGGATCACTGTGGCGACCAGGCTTATGTGGAAAGATGATGGTGGGAGCGATGTCGGCAACGCGACAATGGTCATGGTAGTCGGCTCTTCTCCGTCGTGCCTGCGGTATTGCCTTTGTTTGATTGTTGTTGTGGAGTTGAAGCTGCGTCGGTGGGGCCCTGTGGTGTAGGATGACTGGCTGCAGGTGGCCCGTTCGGCGTTCTTTCATGGCGCTAGCCATATTGGTTGTGTTCTTCTGAGTTATCCGTCAGAGTCGGAGTTGCGCTGTCTGACCACATGTGGCTGAGCTTTGGCGCAAATCTTCATGCAGCTTCACACGTTCGCTATGGGTTGCGGGTTGAATCGATGATCGCCTACGGCGAATTGGGAGTCATTTGTTCAGAGCGTAGGGGAAGGAGTGATGACGATGACGCTTGTGTGCTGTCTCGCCAGGCCCTCCTTCAAGCGGTGAGTTTGGGCTTTCTTTGTGTGTCGTTTGGCGGTTGTGATGGTTTTCGCCCGGTTCTTCATAATTAACTGGGCAATATGACTTTCGCTCGGCTTTCTGTAATTAGCCGAGCAACTCTTTTCGTCTAAATAAATGCAGGATAACTGCCATTTCGAAAGAAAAAAATTCAGGTGAACATGCTACCATTAGATTTTCCATGACAAACTATTTTTGTAATATTTTTTTCCTTTTTTATGAAAAGAGTAACATCAAAGTTGCTTGTTGGAACACTACGTGTCCAAAACCTGATCTGATCTTGCATTTCAAATATCCGATACAAGATTGGAAGTGCGTATTTAGTTAGTGTCACTAACATAAAATAATTTTGCAGAGAAACAACATTGGATTTGTATCTTGTCATGGGAGCTTTATATTCGGCATGCCTATTTCTTGGAATAAATAACGCCTCATCGGTGCAGCCTATAATTTCCGTTGAGAGAGCAGTCTACTACAGAGAACGGGCTGCTAAGATGTACTCATCATTCCCATATGCAGCAGCTCAGGTTTGCTAACCTTTTGCTAGCATCCATTTCGGTTGCTGGGAAATCTTGTGTCTAACAATTGGATAAATTCTTCAGGGCCTTATAGAGATACCTTATATTGCAACTCAGACACTAATATTCGGTCTCATCACTTACTTCATGATCAACTACGAGAGGAACCTAGGCAAGTTGTTGCTCACCCTAGGAAAACCATTCTCCATTGAAGTACAAGGGGACATGCATGCTTGTTGGGTTATTCATGTTCTAGTGTAGCTTTCGCCATTTGTATCATGATAAAAGAAAAATGTCTTGTAACTGCAGGGAAATTGCTCCTTTACCTCCTTTACATGTTCCTTACTTTTACCTACTTCACATTCTACGGGATGGTGGCGGTAGGCTTGACGCCAACACAATCAGTGGCAGCCGTGGTAGCATCAGCATTTTACTCCTCGTGGAATCTTTTCTCCGGCTTCCTAATTCCCCAATCTGTAAGTGGCTCAAAGCATCATAACATTTTCCATTCAGTTGTTCTTTTGAGACAGTTTGTATCCATCTCTAACTATTTGAAAAATGCTCCTCATTTTCCAAGCAACTATGAAAGGCCGATTAGATAAAAAAAAATCGCTTAGCCTAAGAGTTGCATAAGATATAATAGCTTTTGAGCTATGAGATATTTCACTTCTGATGATTATTTTCTACTCCCTCCAGAGAATACCAGGTTGGTGGATCTGGTTCTACTACATCTGCCCAGTGGCCTGGACCCTGAAAGGCATCATTACATCGCAATTGGGAGATGTCGACACGAGGATCGTGGGTCCTGGTTTTGACGGGACTGTCCAAGAGTTCCTCCAGAAAAACCTGGGATTTGAACAGGGGATGGCGGGTGTCACTATTGCCGTGCTTGTTGCCTTCTGCGTCTTGTTCTTTTCAGTTTACGCGCTTTCGATCAAGATGCTTAATTTCCAAAGAAGATAACTGCCCTTTATATAGGAGACATTATAAGATCAAGGCTGGTGTAGACGCCATAGTTTATTTCTTGGTGGTTTGAAAATAGTAGGTGGATGAAGCACCAATGAAGCTGGTACTACGTGCTGTTTCAAGAACGGAAAGGAGAAAAACAGTTGGTAAATGTGAGAATATAAAGGTTACTACAAGTATACAGCGAGGTGCAAACTAGAAATTGCACGGAATGTACGTACATGATGTGTGTTTCAGAAGGATGGTAACGTTTGATTTTTCTCATCATCTAATCCCCTAGCATATTATGAAAATTTTCATGGTTATGGTGCCATAGAGAACTTCTGTATTCCGGCAGAACTATTGAGGTCTACTATATGTTTAGTTCCTTCTTCGAAACAGATGTAGTATTACTATGTTTTACTCGTGCACTTACACTTCTTGAATATTACTCCCTCCGTTCCAAAAGTCTTGTCTTAGCTTTGTCTAAAGATAAATGTATCTAAATACTAAAATGTGACTAGATACATTCATATTTACATAAATTCAAAACAAAAACTTTAAGACAAAGGGAGTAGTATTTTTCAATCAATGAATAGTGCTGTCTCAAATGGTATCGCTAGGATAGTACACTTGTGCCGATCCACAGAGGAACTTGTACAAGTAGAATTCCAAAAGGATGCAAAAATGATTGACAACATTATGGCATATCTATCTACTTTGTGCAAAGGCACATATCATTTGACGCATTGGCCGGGGATTGTTCCGGTGCTAACCTGAACCCAAATCTGCCGCCTACAAGCTATCATCTCTCTTTCAGGAACATCAATTCGCCCCGGCTACTGCCGTCGCCACAACATGTAGCGACCACCATCCACGAACAAAACAACAAAATTAGCCATCCCAAGAGAACGACAAGTACACAAAGCCACCTGCCCTTCGTCAACGGCGGAGAGCATTGCCGCGGTGAGAAAGAAACCAAAGCAAATTTATTCAACGCAAAGCCGTTCGCACCGCCCCGGCACCACCAAACAGAATAACTATCCTACCTGGAACAGTGCGGAAGAAAAACAGGAGCCTCCCTCCATCAGCTGCCGGAGCAGCAAATGGAGGGGGACAGAAGCCGCTGAACTGCTGGAGTTCCTAAGAGGAAAAAGGCAGTTGGCAACAAAGCCCCCCCCCCCCCTGGTTCCTTGCTTGTGGTCAGATGAGTGTGATGGGGTTGCTATAATTTGTATTTCCGGCGATCGAACAAGCCGTGAGTGGTGGCACGACAGTGCGAGACCAACTCGGCATCAATTATGTATCGACCAAAGAAAAATAGCATGATGTACAAAATAACGATGTCCCTGGAAATATGTTATTAGCGTGTAAGACATTGTACATATATCAATTTAACAAGATGATCCTCAATATGATATATCGTGTTATTAACGACGTTATAGCGTGCTATTTTTTCATGGTATCAACCAGTGCACACGGTCCACACCACAGACCAAACCAGCCACGGCCCTACATACAACACATGACGGGGATAAGCGAACGATGGCGCACAAGATCTACAATCTACGTGCCGCTGGAATCTACCCAGGCGCACATCAATGGCGACTGCTTCGTCGCTGTCGTGCCACGTCTTCCACCACGGCGACGACGGCGAACATACCACCACGTTGTACAACGTTGCAGATGGTGCTTGCCGCCACGGCGAAGAGGAACATACCACCACGTTGTACAGCGTTGCGCGCCGCCACAGCGAGGAGATGGAGGGGCTGCATTGCAAGCGGACCTGGGTGACCTCGCGCGGCTGGCTGCTCATCTGGGACCCGGCGACACTCACCGCCTTCATGTGGGACCCAGGGGCCTCCAGCAAGATCACTCTGCCACAGTGGGCCTCCCCGTCGTCAGCGGGCATGGACTGTGCGATTTTCGGCGACCCCACGGGGCCCGGGGACTGTTTCTCGATGGTCGTTCTCGAGTCGTTCGGATTGGAATCGGACGACACGACGATGTGGTACTGCCATGCCGGCGGCACATTACGACCCTCGCCGTGGATCAGGCAATTGTTCAACCTGGGCGGCTCCTTTCTAGCGTGAGCGCTACTGTCTCGCATTAAGTGAGACAGTACGAACTAGGGGCACATCCTACTTGAGTCTATTCGAGCAGGTCTTCTTCTGTCTTTTTTGACTTTTTGTTCGTTTTCCTTTTTCCTCTCTGTTTTTTTCATTATTTTCTATTTATTTCTTGGTTATTTATTTTATTTTTATCTTTTGTTTATTTTATTTCTATTTTCTTCTTTTTTCTGGTCTTTTGGTGATAATTCTACAGTTTTGTAGATATCAACAATAGTTTTCTAGTACATGTCTAACATTATTCCAATACAAATTATACATTTTTGTAATACATGGCCAACATTTTTTTAGTAGATGATCAATATTTGTTCTGTACTTTTTTCCACATTTAAATGGGAATACTGATTTTTTTAGTACATTGTCAACATTTTTCCTATAAACATTACCATTTTTCAAACACTTCTTTGTCATTTTTTAAAATCCTTGATTAAGATTTTTATATACATGATAAAAAATCATCATTTTTTCTATACATGGTCGATATTTTTTCTATACACATTTCACATTTTCCAAATTTTTGCTCGACATTTTTTTAGTGCTTGATCTACATTTTTATGAATAATGGTAAACAATTCAGGATTTTTCAAATAGTTAGTCAACATTTTTTCTATACTTATTTAAGTTCTCAGAATTGCTTGATCATTTTTAAAATACTTGCTCAACATTGTTTTCCTAAAATTCTTGATTAAATATCATTTTCTAATACATCTTCGACATTTTTTCTGTACACATATACCATTTCATGGTTGATTAACAATTTTTAACACTGGTTCAACATTTCTTTTAAATGTTTAATTATCATTTTTCTATTACATGATCAAATTGTTTTACCCAATTGTTACTTTTTTCTATACATTTTTCATAAACGTGATAACCAGTTTTTATACACATTTAATATTTTTCAAATGCTTGGCCAACATTTTTAAAATGTTTTATGTAGATTAATTTTGTAATATTTTTTTTTGAATATTTGGAAGCATAAACAATTTCAAAAAGAAAGCAAAAAACAAAAAAAAGGTAAAAGAAAATTAAAAAGGAGACATATTAGCGTGTTTCCGCTCGTCTCATGTGAAGCAACTCACTTTCTAGGACTAGCGTTGTGTTAGTTAGAGCAACTCCAACAGACGCGCCATTTTAGCGGCGTGCTACAAATAACCAGCTTTTGGTCCACGCGGAGTCGAGTTGGGGTGCTTCAGTAGGCGCCGCAAAATTGCGCGTGCGCTAAAAGCGTTCCAGCATGCGGGTCAAAACCGCATCGCGCGAGGTGTATTTGATGCGCCCGCTACCGCGCGCTGGACAGCGACGACGCGCCAGATGTCACTCGCAGGCGCCGCCGCTGCCGCCCGGATACTTTCCCCCTTGCTTCGGTGCGCCACCGCCGCTTTCCCCGCCCTTCCCCGGGCGCCGCCGGAGCTTTCTCCACCTCCCCCACTCGTCGCCGCCGCTCGAGCGCACCATCCTTCCGACGAACAACGCCCGACGGCCGTTTGGACCTCGGCGCCCACAAAGTGTTTAACAAAGCGCTTGCAAGGTATGTGTATTTCAACTTTATATTTTGTGGATGAATTTCATGCATTTTATTCTTAGTTTTAAACTAGTTTAAATACAATGTTGTAGATAAGTTCGTCCTACAATTCTTCCGACGAAGAATTTGATATTCAAGAGGAGGATAACCTAGCAATAATCGTAGCTATGCACGTCAATAAAAAACCGAGGCACGGTGGTTCGGTTATGGGTCATCAGAAAATATGGGGGGATAAGATCGATGCCAACACTAGATTGATAAGGAACTATTTTGCGGAGAATGTCACATTCCCCGAGTCCTATTTTCGACGTCGTTCCTGGATGAGCATCGAGCTGTTCAAACACATTGCAGAGAAACTGGCGAGCCATGATCGGTTTTTTGAGCAAAGGAGGAATGCCGTTGGAATAGCAAATTTCAAAAGGTGACTACCACTTTGCATATGTTGGCATGAGTTATTCCGGCGGATCTCGTTGTTGACCACTTGGCCATGAGTGAGAGTCAAGCCATCATGTTTGTGAAGCGCTTCGTAGTCGGAATTGTGCAAGTGTTTGGTTCGGAATATTTGAGAGCTCCCAATGCTGAATACAGTGCAAGGATTTTGGATATGAACAAAGCTCGCGAGTTCTCAGTTATGCTTGGTTCAATAGATTGCATGCATTGGAATTGAAAGAACTTCCCTAAGATATGGCATGGTCAATTCCACGACAAAAAAGGTTCCACTATAATCCTTGAATCAGTGGCCTGGATCAGGAGACTTGGATATAGCATACTTTTTTTGGAATGCCTAGATCTTTGAATGATATAACGTTCTTAATTAGTCACCACTCATGAATAAGATTGCAAATGGTAAAGCTACACCAGTAAAGTTTGTAACAAATGGTCATACATACAACTATGGGTACTATCTTGTGGATGATATCTACCGAAGGTGACAAACATTTGTGAAGCCGTTGTCGAAACCACAAAGTAAGAAAAATCTTAATTTTCACAATGCTCAGTCGTCGGCTCGAAAAGATGTGGAGAGAGCTTTTGGGATTTTGCAAGCTCAATTTACTATTGTGAGAGGACCAGCTAGATTTTGAGATCAAAAGATCCTTTGGTACATCATGAAAGCTTGCGTCATCATGCATAACATGATCATCGAGAATGAGTGTGGACAAGATTTAGACTATTCTTAATATGAATTGTTGGGACATCCCAGACGAGTGCGGAGGAGTGCTGTGAGGGTAGCCTGATATGTTGCCTCATATCATGCCGTTCGACGTGTCGAAACGCATGATGATCTTCAAAAGGATCCAACTGAGGAGTGGTGGACATGGCATGGCCGTCAAAATTAGTTTGATGTTGTATATTTCATGTTTTTCATGTTGTATTGTTGAACTATTTGTTATATTTAAAAATAAATTGTTTGTTTGAGTTGTAATAATAATTGTACTATTTATTATTGATTTATTTGTTTTGTTTGATCTTCTTAATTTTATTTACATTTGAAATATTTCATGGTGTTTAACTGCTCACGCGCCACGTCATCAGACATGCGTGACTGCTCGCATGCTGCATTTTGCAACGCCTGTTGGAGCGACAACGCCGCACGACCTTGTGGCACCTTGTCACGCACCAAAAAAAAATGCATCTCAACGCTGCAAATTTTTTATAGCATGCCTTGCCGTAGATGCTCTTAGCTGGGCCAGCAAGCATTGATAGCTGAGCCAGTCATATATGTATAAAACCAGTGTAACCCATATTGATCATGGCATTGGTGTTGTACGGCCTGTCTCTCTGTTCGTTTTGACTCTAGCATCCGGGATGGGCAATAAAACCTATTTTCGATAACCCTATGCAATTTCTTATCTTTTTCATTTGAAATATTTAAAACGAATATTGAATTTAAAATTATGTTCCGTCAATATAAAATTATTGACCTTTCATCAATGTAATATACGCTGCTGTGTTCCATTGGTCGGCTACAACAGGTGGTCAGATGCGTGTGATCGCACCGCTACGATTTTTATTTTCGGCCGATCGACAACTCTAGAGTAGTGGCAGCGGAGTGCGAGACCGACTCGGCATCGAGAGCGATCGATCCACACAGCAGTCAGCAGACAAGACCCGCCACGTGCCTACATAAAACACGCGACGGGGAGAAGCGATGCCGCACAAGACTTACAAACCTAGCTACGTGCAATGGCGACCGCCTCGTTGCTGCCGTGCCTCGTCTTCCACCACGGCGACGACGGCCAACATACCACCACGCTCTACAGCATCGCAGACGGCGCATGCCACCGCTGCGAGGAGATGGAGGAGGCGCTGCGAGGCAAGCGGAGCTGGGTGACCTCGCGCGGCTGGCTGCTCGTCTGGGACCCGGCGTCTCTCGCCCCCTTCTTGTTGGACCCGCGGGCCGCCAACAGGATCCCTCTGCCGCACTGCGCCTCGCCGCCGGCAGCGGGCACGGACTGTGCGCTCTCCGGCGACCCCACGGGCCCCGCTGACTGCTTCACGGTGGTCGTTCTCGAGCCGTTCGAGTCGGAGTCGGACGACACGGCCCTGTGGTACTGCCACGCCGGCGGCACGTCGCCACCCTCGCCGTGGACGAGGCACGTGTACGACCTGGGCGGCTCCTGGCTGTCCGCCCCGTGGGGCAAATTCTGGACGAAGCGGTTCGTGTCCGGCCTCACGGCGTGCGGCGGCAAGTTCTACTGGCCGGCCGCGGCGGACAAGTACGGCATGCTCGAGTTCTCACCGGAGCCGTCCCTAACCACCGTGACCATGGCAGAACCCGTAGAGGTCGCCGTCCCTCCAGGGGTGGGCTACGCCCAGTCGTTCAAGTACTCACTGGACCTCGACGGGGAGGTGCACGCGGCGTGGATCTTCTTCACCGGGCACGAGGCGGAGGCCGTCGTCGACATCGCCATCGACAGGGTGGACCTCGCTGGCAAGAGGTTCGTCAGGGTCGACAGCATCGGCGACCGGGCCATCCTCGCCGGCGGCTCGAGCTGGCCTTTCGCGGGCTGGTGCCCGGCCACCGAGTTTGGGCTGCTGCCCAACAGCGTGTACTGGATGCACCCCTACGAGAGCCGCATGTACGTGTACGACGTTGGCTCCAACACGGAGGAAGTGCGCGAGCTGGGTGAAGGTATCCGGGGGCCGTCTCGCCCGCCGTTCTGGATCGTACCCGCACACCACTGGTTTGGACAAGATGATGATGAAAGTATTGTTGGTTGTGATGAAATTATTGTTTCTCGGCGAGTACATCACAAGATAATCCCTTACTTTTTTGAGCGAAAGAAGGGCTTTTTCCCTCCGATTTTCATTACTCCCTCCGTTCATTTTTATAAATCCTTTCAGACAACTCAAATTGAACTGTTTTGCATTATGTCTGAAATGTCTACAAAGACTTGTAAAAGTGAACAGAGAGAGTACTAAAAACCAAGTTCGGACTACAGACTAGGTTTATATACAAACTTTCATAAGCATCACCTAAAACTAACAGCCAACGTGGCTAGATGAAACTCATTTATGGAGTACAAACTCTAAAACCAATTTCTCTATCTATTGTTGAGTATCGTAATTAGTTAGAAAAACTAGGATGGCGTAGGATTTTTCTTTTTGAGCATGGATAGCGTAGAATTTATTATAGCTTGTCTTATACTCCAAGTTGACCATGTACTTTATATATATACACATTTTATTTTAACATTATTATAGTGCCAAAATGATAATAAATTGTAAAGGGCCCACATGTGAACCTAGCCAAACTGTGTTATAAAAGGTAGGTACATTCGCATAGAGCAAACATGATAGTAGCACCTACAGTGTTGCAAAGTTGAAGAGAGGGGAGAATAGAGACAAAGCATGTTGATTACCATGTTTCCGATCTGGTGTTTTGATGGGAGCCCAATAGCATCCAGTGAGATTGAGAGACACGGGGAACCTGTTATGTGTTTCCTAGTCCGCGTGTTCTTCTCCTTAGACATTTGTGTTCTATGCTAGGTTCAGTGTAGCCTCTAATTCAAGAGATCGATGTGCGTGAGGTCGTTGTCTTGGGATAGGCTAGTTGGGACTTGGCCCAGGCATTTCCCATCTTTGCTCAAAATATTTGCCACCACACTACACCCCGCTCATACTGTGCTTAAGCTATTGCCGAGGTCAATGCAGAAATGCCAGGCAGCCCTTGAACTTTTGTCCAGCAATGTAGCTACCAATGATTTTCTAGTGTATGATTTCGAGTGAGCTGCAATCATCTCCATTTCAGCTGAAATTCCTTTTTATGCTTTGAAAAATACGTCTTATAGTGTTCCAATATTCCATTCTCAACAGAGGTATCTATACTTCTCAAGAATTTCTTACAGGAAAAGATCACACAACTCCAATTGAGACATTTGCACTAACGGTACAGGACACCATAGTAGGATGCCATTTTCTTTCTAAAAGGAGGGAATTCCCCCATGGCCTCATCCTCTGCATCAAGTGATGCATGTAAACCTATTATTGTGAACTATTTTATGTGGTACAAAGTAAAGGAAAACAACATATGACATTAACAATAAAATGAGATTACACAACAAACTTAAGCTAATTGAGCGTAAGGGGCGGGGACACACGGTATAGCTTTTTCTATGAATAAGAAACACTATCCAACATATTTTTTCACTCGTGTTGTTGTTGTATATTTGGCCTTTAATATATCACCACTTCATATTATTTCTCAAATTGTTGGGTCTTAGTATGTATACCAATTAGTTGTGATCTTGGGCGTTGTTACAAAAGGAGTAGCGCAAGGGCAGATGAAACTTGGTGCCAGTGGCTCAAATAGATTAAAAGAGATATCATGTCCTGGTTGGGTTGGCATGCTGGTAATAGAATTCTTAGTTTACAGAATAGTCTTTCTTGTCAAGACAATATTTTTTGGCCGTGTTTGTTTTGGATGTTCATGCATGTGTAATAAACTCTGTAATGAGTTTGGATGCATGCATCTAGGATACATAACCCAGGTGTAATAAAAGCTTCATAAATATTAGACGTAATGAACTTATGCATTACTCATCCTATTGCTCGACTGTCATCCAAGTTATGGCATCAAGAGTATAAAAGCTCTTACGCTTCCACACACTGAAGTAAGTACAACGTATGGGTCTAGTACATGTGGATAGCCTGCACAAACTAATCATGACAGTTCCAAATTTTCCAACATAAGAGAGACACTCTCGGCCGGAGTTGAGATTTAAGTTGCCTATTCACCCCACCAAAAACAATTCCAAACACATTACCAATACTAGTTTGTGGAGCCGCGGAGGAAGGTGTTGGAAATATGCCCTAGAGGCAATAAATAAAGTGTTTATTATTATATTTCCTTGTTCATGATAATTGTTTATTATCCATGCTATAATTGTATTGATTGGAAACACATTACATGTGTGGGTACATAGACAACACTTGGTCCCTAGTATGCCTCTAGTGAACTAGCTCGTTAATCAAAGATGGTCAAGGTTTCCTAGCCATTGACATGTGATATCATTTGATAACGGGATCACATCATTAGAAGAATTATGTGATGGACAAGACCCAAACTACAAACGTAGCATATGATAGTGTCAGTTTATTGCTATTGTTTTCTACATGTCAAGTATATGTTCCTATGACCATGAGATCATGCAACTCACGGACACCGGAGGAGTGCCTTGTGTGTATCAAACGTCGCAACGTAACTAGGTGACTATAAAGATGCATTACAGGTATCTCCGAGGGTGTCTGTTGGGTTGGCATGGATCAAGACTAGGATTTGTTACTCCGTGTGACGGAGAGGTATCTCAGGGCCCACTCGGTAATACAACATCACAATAAGCCTTGCAAGCAATGTGACTAAGTGTTAGCCATGGGATCTTGTATTACGGAATGATTAAAGAGACTTGCTGGTAACGAGGTTGAACTAGGTATGGAGATACCGACGATCGAATCTCGGGCAAGTAACATACCGAAGAACAAAGGGAACATCATACGGGATTAACTGCATCCTTGACATAGAGGTTCGACCGATAAAGATCTTGGTAGAATATGTAGGAACCAATATGGGCATCCAGGTTCCGTTATTGCTTATTGATCGTAGAAGTGTCTCGGTCATGTCTACATAGTTCTCGAACCCGTAGGGTCTGCACACTTAAGGATTGGTGACGTTTCGGTAGTATAGAGTTATGCATGGTGGTGACCGAAGGTTGTTTGGAGTCCCGGATGAGATCCCGTACGTCACGAGGAGCTCCGGAATGGTCCGGAGGTAAAGATTGATATATAGGAAGTCCTGTTTTGGTCACCGGAAAAGTTTCGGGCTCATCGGTAGTGTACCGGCAGTGTCGGTAGTGTACCGGGGGACCATCGGGAGGGGTATTTCAACCCAAGAGGCTACATGGGCTGTGGGAAGGTGAATACCAGCCCTTAGTGGGCTGGTGAAAGTCCCACACAAGGCCCATGCGGCTGGGAAGAAAAGCCCAAAAGGAAAAAGGTGGAAAAAGGCAAAAAGGAACAAATAAGGAAGGAGTCCTAATCCTACTAGGAGTGGAGGAGGAGGACTCCTCCATCCTTGGTTCGGCCAAAGCCTAGGGCTGGCCCCTTGAGGGCCAAGTCTCCTCCTATCCTCCTCCTATATATACTAGTGGTTTTGAGGGGTTTTGCACAGAATTTTCTGCCACGTGCTGCCCTCTTCTCTAGTGCATAGTTTCTCCTCTAGATCGGTTTTCTGCAGTGCTTAGGCGAAGCTCTGCCGGAACAGCTCCACCACCATCGCCGGAGCGCCGTCACGCTGCCGGAGAACTCTTCCACCTCTCCGCCCCCTCTTGCTGGATCAAGAAGATGGAGATCGTCATCAAGCCGTACGTGTGCTGAACGCGGAGGTGCCGTTCGTTCAGTGCTAGATCGGGACGGATCGTGATTGGATTGCGGGACGCTCGGCGATTTGGATCGCGAAGACGTTCGACTACATCAACCGCATTTCTTAACGCTTCCCTCTTAGCAATCTACAAGGGTATGTAGATCCACTCTCCCTCTCGTAGATGCTCATCACCATGGATAGGTCTTGCGTGAACGTAGGAATTTTTTTTGTTTCCCATGCAATGTTCCCCAACAGTGGCATCATGAGCTAGGTCTATGTGTAGATGAGATCTCGAGTAGAACACAAAGAGTTTGTGGGCGTTGATCCTTAGATTGCTTCCTCCCTTGGTCGTGTTTTGGTTCAGCGGTATTGTGGGATGAAGCGGCCCGGACCAACATTACTCATACGCTTACGAGAGACTGGTTCCATCGACTGACGTGTAACTTCGTTGCACAAAGATGGCTGGCGGGTGTCTGCTTCTCCTACTTTAGTTGGATCGGATTCGACTAAAATGGTCCTTGAGAAGGTTGAAAAGCAACTTATGTATCACCGTTGTGGTTTATGTGTAGGTGAGAATTGTTCTTGCTAGATACCCGTAGCAGCCACGTAAAACATGCAACAACAATTAGAGGACGTCTAACTTGTTTTTGCAGGGTATGTTGTGATGTGATATGCTCAATTACATGATGTGATATATGTGACGTATGAGATGATCATGTGTTGTATAGAATATCACGACTTGCATGTCAATGAGTACGACAACCGGCAGGAGCCATAAGGTTGTCTTTAATTATTGTATGACCTGCGTGTCAATCATTAAGCGCTATGTAATGCTTTACTTTATCGCTAAGCGGTAGCAATAGTAGTAGAAGCATAGTGGGCGCAACAACCGCGATGGCGACACATTGATGGAGATCAAGATGATGGAGATCATGGTGTCATGCCGGTGATGATGGAGATCATGCCGGTGCTTTCCAGATGGAGATCAAAAGCACAAGTTCATGGCCATATCGTGTCACTTATGATTTGCATGTGATGTTAATCCTTTTATGCACCTTGTTTTTCTTAGGACGACGGTAGCATTATAAGGTGATCCCTCACTTGAATTTCAAGATGAATTGTGTTCTCCCCGAGTGTGCACCGTTGCGAAAGTTCGTCGTATCGAGACACCACGTGATGATCGGGTGTTATAGACTCTACTTCACATACAACGGTTGCAAGCCAGTGTTGCACATGCAGAACACTTGGGTTAAACTTGACGAGCCTAGCATGTACAGAAATGGCCTTGGAACACAAGAGACTGAAAGATCGAACATGAGTTATATAGTAGATATGATCAACATAATGATGTTCACCATTGAAACCACCTCAACTCACGTGATGATCGGACTTGGGTTGATGAATTTGGATCATGTGACACTCAGATGACCTGAGGGATGTCAATTTGAGTGGGAGCTTTAGTAATTTGATTAACTAAACTCATTATCTTGAACAATAGTCTAAAACCTTTGCATATTTATGTTGTAGATCAATGGCTCGCGCAGTAGCACCCCTGAATTTTAATGTGTTACTATCGAAAGCTAAGTTGAAAGATGATGGAAGTAACTTTGTTGACTGGGCCCATAATCTAAGGATTACCCTCACGGCTTCCCAGAAATCATGTGTCCTTGATGCACCGCTTGGTGACCAACCCGAAGACATGTCATCCGAAGACGTTAAGAATGCTTGGGAGGCATGTTCTGGAGATTACTCAATAGTTTAGTGTGCAATATTGTATGTCTTAGAACCGGGACTTCAAAGACGTTTTGAACGTCATGGAGCATATGAGATGTTCCAGGAGTTGAAGTTCATCTTTCAGAAGAATGCCCGGATCGAGAGGTATGAGACCTCCGATAAGTTCTATGCTTGCAAAATGGAGGAGAATGGGTCTATCAGTGAACATATACTTAGAATGTCTGGGTACTCGATTCGTCTGGCAGAGTTGGGAATTGCCCTTCCGCCAGAAGCGATCACTGACAGAGTTCTTCAATCACTGCCACCTAGTTACAAGAGCTTTGTGATGAACAAGTCAGTCGCCGAGCTATTTGCGATGCTAAAAGTCGCTGAGTTTGAAATCCAGAAAGAACATCAAGTGTTGATGGTCAATAAAACCACTAGTTTCAAGAAGAATGGCAAGGGGAAGGGCAAGGGCAAGAAGGATAAAACCAAGAAGGATGGCGAAGCAGTTGCTACTCCTGTAAAGAAGCCCAAGCATGGACCCAAGCCAGAAACTGAGTGCTTTCATTGCAAGGGAACTGGTCACTAGAAGCGGAACTGCCCCAAGTACCTGGCTGACAAGAAGGCGGCCAAAGACAAACAAGGTATATATGATATACATGTTATTGATGTGTACCTTACTAGCTCTCGTTGTAGTGCATGGGTATTTGATACCGGTTCGGTTGCTCACATTTGCAACTCAAAACAGGAACTACGGAATAAACGAAGGCTGGCAAAGGACGAAGTGACGATGCGCGTGGGAAATGGTTCCAAGGTTGATGTGATCGTCGTCGGCACGCTCTCTCTTCGATTACCATAGGGATTAGTGATGAACCTGAATAATTTTTATTTAGTGCCTGCGTTAAGTATGAACATTATATATGGATCTTGTTTATTGCGAGACGGTTACTCATTTAAAATAGAGAATAATGGTTGTTCTATTTATATGAGTAATATCTTTTATGGTCATGCACCCAATGTGAGGGGTTTATTCATGTTGAATCTTGATAGTGATGCTACACATGTTCATAACATTGATGGCAAAAGATGTAGAGTTGATAATGATAGTACCACTTTCTTGTGACACTGTCGTTTAGGTCATATTGGTGTAAAACGCATGAGGAAGCTCCATACTGATGGGCTTTTGGAGTCACTTGATTTTGAATCACTTGACACATGTGAACCATGCCTCATGGGCAAGATGACTAAAACGCCGTTCTCTGGAACATTGGAATGGGCAAGTGACTTATTGGAAATCATACATATTGATGTGTGTGGTCCAATGAATGTTACAACGCGTGGTGGATATCGTTATTTTCTCACCTTCAGTGGTGACTTAAGTGGATATGGGTATATTTACTAAATGAAACACAAGTCTGAAACATTTGAAAAGTTCAAGCAATTTTGGAGTGAAGTTGAGAATCATCGTAACAAGAAGATTAAATTCCTGCGATCTGATCGAGGAGGTGAATATCTGAGTTATGAGTTTGGCAGTCACTTAAGACAGTGTGGAATTCTTTCACAGTTGACACTGCCCGGAACACCACAGCGTAATGGTGTGTCCGAACGTCGTAATCGAACCTTATTAGATATGGTGCGATCTATGATGTCTCTTGTTGATTTGCCACTATCGTTTTGGGGTTATGCATTAGAGACAGCTGCATTCACTTTAAATAGGGCACCATCAAAATCCGTTGAGACGACGCCATATGAACTATGGTTTGGCAAGAGGCCAAAGTTGTCGTTTCTTAAAGTTTGGGGATGTGATGCTTATGTCAAAAAGCTTCAGCCTGAAAAGCTGGAACCCAAAGCGGAGAAATGCGTCTTCATAGGATACCCGAAAGCGACCTTCGGGTATACCTTCTATCTCAGATCCAAAGGCAAAGTGTTTGTCGCTAAGAACGGAACATTTCTTGAGAAAGAGTTTCTCTCGAAAGAATTGAGTGGGAGGAAAATAGAGCTTGATGAGGTTATTGAAACTTTACTTCAACCACAAAGTAGCGCAGCGCAGAAAGATGTTTCTGTGGAACCTACGACGGTAGAAGAAGAAGTTAATGATGATGATCATGAAGCTTCGTATCAAGCTACTATTGAACCTCGTAGGTCGACAAGGGCGCATACTACTCCTGAGTGGTATGGCAACCCTGTCTTGGAGGTCATGTTGTTGGACAACAATGAACCTACGAGCTATGGAGGAGCAGTGATGGGCCCGGATTCCGAGAAATGGTTAGAGGCCATGAAATCCGAGATGGCATCCATGTATGAAAACAAAGTGTGGACTTTGGAAGTATTACCTGAAGGGCGAAAGGCCATTCAGAACAAATGGATCTTTAAGAAGAAGACGGACGCGGACGGTAATGTCACCGTCTATAAAGCTCGACTTGTGGCAAAGGGTTTTTCACAAGTTCAAGGAGTTGACTATGATGAGACTTTCTCACCCGTAGCGATGCTTAAGTCCATCAGAATCATGTTAGCAATAGCTGCTTATTTCGACTATGAATTTTGGCAGATGGATGTCAAAACAGCGTTCCTCAATGGTTTTCTTGAGGAAGAGTTGTATATGATGTAACCAGAAGGTTTTGTCGATCCAGAGAATGCTGACAAAGTTTGCAAACTCTAGCGATCCATTTATGGTCTGGTGCAAGCATCTCGGAGTTGGAATAAGCGCTTTGATGAGGTGATCAAAATGTTTGAGTTTATACAAGTTTAGGGAGAAACTTGTATTTACAAGAAAGTGAGTGGGAGCTCTATAGTGTTTCTAGTATTATATGTGGATGACATATTCCTAATTGGAAACAATATACAAATGCTGGAAAGCGTGAAGGAATATTTGAACAAGAGTTTTTCAATGAAGGACCTAGGAGAAGCTGCTTTCATATTAGGCATTAAGATCTATAGAGATAGATCGAGACGCTTAATAGCACTTTCACAGAGCACGTACCTTGATAAAGTTTTGAAGAAGTTCAAAATGGATCAGGCCAAGAAGGGGTTCTTGCCTGTGTTACAAGGTGTGAAGTTGAGTAAGACTCAATGCCCAGTGACTGCAGAAGATAGAGAAAAGATGAGTGTCATCCCATATGCTTCAGCCATAGGCTCTATCATGTATGCAATGTTGTGCACAAGACACGATGTCAGCCTTGCCATAAGTATGGCCGGAAGGTTTCAAAGTGGTCCTGGAATGGAGCACTGGGCGGCGGTCACGAATATCCTTAAGTACCTGAACAGGACTAAGGAAATGTTTCTCGTTTATGGAGGTGATGAAGAGCTCGTCGTAAAGGGTTACATCGATGCAAGCTGTGACACTGATCCCGATGACTCTAAGTCACAAACCGGATACGTATTTATTCTCAACGGGGGAGCGGTAAGCTGGTGCAGTCCATGCAAAGCGTGGTAGCCGATTCTACATGCGAAGAGGAGTACATCGCAGCCTCGGAGGCAGCAAAGGAAGGTGTCTGGATGAAGCAGTTCATGACAGATCTTGGAGTAGTGCCCAGTGCACTGAATCCAATGAACCTATTCTGTGACAACACTGGTGCCATTGCTCTAGCCAAGGAACCAAGGTTTCACAAGAGGACCAGACACATAAAGTGACGCTTCAACTCCATCCGCGATTACATTGAGGAGAAGGAGATAAATATTTGCAAAGTGCACACGGATCTGAATGTTGCAGACCCATTGACTAAACCTCTTCCATTGTCTAGCGGGTGTTCGATTCATTACAATGTAAATCACATAGTGATGTGAACTAGATTATTGACTCTAGTGCAAGTGGGAGACTGTTGGAAATATGCCCTAGAGGCAATAAATAAAGTGTTTATTATTATATTTCCTTGTTCATTATAATTGTTTATTACCCATGCTATGATTGTATTGATTGGAAACACATTACATGTGTGGGTAAATAGACAACACTTGGCCACTAGTATGGCTCTAGTGAACTAGCTCGTTAATCAAAGATGGTCAAGGTTTCCTAGCCATTGACATGTGATGTCATGGTGTGATGGACAAGACCCAAAATACAAATGTAGCATATGATCATGTCAGTTTATTGCTACTATTTTCTGCATGTCCAGTATTGTTGGGAGATGTAGTAGTAAATCAAAAAAATTCCTACGTGTCACCAAGATCTATCTATGGAGAAACCAGCAATGAGTGAGGAGAGATTGCATCTTCATACCTTTGAAGATCGCTAAGCGGAAGCGTTACAAGAACGTGGTTGGTGGAGTCGTACTCGTAGCGATTTAGATCGCGGTGGACTCTGATCTCAGCGCCGAACAACGGCGCCTCCGCGTTCAACACAAGTACAGCCCGGTGACGTCTCCCGCGCCTTGATCCAGCAAGGAGGAAGGAGAGGTTGGGAAAGAGCTCCAACAGCAGCACGACGGCGTGGTGGTGGTGGAGCAGCAAGGTATTCCGGCAGGGCTTCACCTAAGCACTACGGAGGAGGAAGAAGAGAGGTAGGGCTGTGCCGTGGGAGAGAGATCAAATCTTGTTCCAAAACAGCCAAAACCTCAAGTATATATAGGATGAGGGAGAGGGAGGGCTGCCTTGGCCCCTCCTCCAAGGAGGAGAGCTTCGGCCGAAGCTAGGAAGGAGTCCACCTCCCACAAGGGAGGTGGATCTCTTCCTTTTGAACCCCACAAGAAAGTTTCCAGAACGATTCTGGCACCCTCCAAGCATTATCAGGCATGTGCCGAAACCAATTTGACTTTATGGTATCCCCTGAAACAACTTTTCAGTTTCACCGGAACTGTTCCGGTTTTCTCTCTGCAGAACTTTTCCGCTGTCCGAAACTTTTTCGGTGTCCGAAACTTTTCCGGTGATTTTCTCTTAGACTCCCTGTCTAGTATTCAGCAGATAGATGACCCTTAAGCGTGTGACCCTATAGGTTCGCTGAAGTATATACATGATCCGGAACCCCTTTTGATCAATGATCACCATTGGAGCTGTGGACACCCATATTGACCCCTATACCCACACGAATGAATATTCGAGTGAACCTCGAGTCGCCGTGTGCTATTCCTATTGCTTCACGATATGTTACAAATACCCGAGGTGAGACATGTTGGTATCCCCGTGGATCAACAAATTGTCCACTATGCTAGTTACCTCGTTACCGGTGTTGTTCTCTTTTCTCGTTCCCGTGTTCCGGCATCCCCGTGATCAAATCACAAAGTGTCTGGCCAGACGATGATGGATACCGTAACACCGAGAGGGCCCAGAGATATCTCTCCATCGTCGGAGGAGCAAATCCCAATCTTGATCTATCAAGTTACTTGACACACTTTTCCATGAACCCGTAAGCCGCCGTAATAGCCACCCATTTACGGATGACGTTTTAACAAACCCCAAAGTTCATTAAGCAAGCATGAAGAAACTCGATACTCTCCTGGTCTAAGGAATTATGCAAACATTAACTTCTCTGTGTTATTAACCATTAACTTATGACGAATGTATCTCATAGGATAACATCAATTTGGGTCGATTCAACACAAATGTTCTTCTAACATTGTGCCCTCAAAGTTGCTGGCATAGACATACCCATGATCAGGAAAACAGAACCATCATGAAACACTTGAGCTAGTCTTAGAGGCCAGACTAGGAATACATTTTACCGTTTATTATCCCACACGTGCATATGAGTCTTCCTCCGAGCCTCGTGGTTATTGCAGACTCGAGAACCATAGCAGTTATAGCATGGAACATAAACCTAATTATGAACAGGAAGATAATCAATAACATTTATTATTTCGTCTAGGGCATATCTCCTACACTTCTAAGCAAATAAGATGTAAACATGATAAACATCACATGCAATCAATATAGTGACATGATATGGCCAATATCATCTTGCTCCTTTGATCTCCATCTTCGGGGCACCATGATCATCACTGTCACCGGCACGACACCATGATCTCCATCATTGTGTCTTCATGAAGTTGTCTCGCCAACTATTACTTCTACTACTATGGCTAACGTTTAGCAATAAAGTAAAGTAATTACATGGCGTTTATGATTGACACGTAGGTCATACAATAAAATAAGACAACTCCTATGGCTCCTGCCGATTGTCATACTCATCGACATGCAAGTCATGAATCCTATTACAAGAACATGATCAATCTCATACATAACAATGCATCACATCACATCCTTTTGGCCATATCACATCACAAGGCACATGCTACAAAAACAAGTTAGACATCCTCTACTTTGTAGTTGCAAGTTTTTACGTGGCTGCTATAGGTTTCTAGCGAGAACTTTTCTTACCTACGCCAAAACCACAACGTGGTATGCCAATTGCTATTTACCCTTCATAAGGACCCTTTTCATCGAATCCAATCTGACTAAGGTGGAAGAGACAGACACCCACTAGCCACCTTATGCAACAAGTGCATGTCAGGCGGTGGAACCGATCTCACGTAAGCATACGTGTAAAGTTCGTACGGGCCGCTTCATCCCACAATACTGCCGAATCAAGATAAGACTAGTAGTGGTAAGAAAATTAACAAGATCGATGCCCACAACTGCTTTGTGTTCTACTCATGCATAGATTCTACGCAAAGACCTAGCTCATGATGCCACTGTTGGGAGACGTAGTAGTAAATCAAAAAATTTCCTACGTGTCACCAAGATCTATCTATGGAGAAACCAGCAAAGAGTGAGGATAGATTGCATCTTCATACCTTTCAAGATTGCTAAGCGGAAGCGTTACAAGAACGCGGTTGGTGGAGTCGTACTCGTAGCGATTCAAATCACGGTGGACTCCGATCCCAGCGCCGAACAACGGCGCCTCCGCGTTCAACACACGTACAGCCCGGTGACGTCTCCCACGCCTTGATCCAGAAAGGAGGAAGGAGAGGTTGGGGAAGAGCTCCAACACCAGCACGAAGGCGTGGTGGGGGTGGAGCAGCAAGGTATTCCGGCAGGGCTTCGCCTAAGCACTGCGGAGGAGAAAGAAGAGAGGTAGGCCTGCGCCGTGGGAGAGAGATCAAATCTTGTTCCAAAACAGCCAAAACCTCAAGTATATATAGGAGGAGGGAGAGGGAGGGCTGCCTTGTCCCCTCCTCCAAGGAGGAGAGCTTCGGTTGAAGCTAGGGAGGAGTCCACCTCCCACAAAGGAGGTGGATCTCTTCCTTTTGAATCTCTGTTAGCCTTATCTCTTTATCCCTAGCCGCATGGGCCTTTCTAGAAGGACTTGGACAGCCCAATAAGGGCTGGTACACCTCCTCTAACAGCCCACGAAGTTCTTTGGTCGTCACACCCGTCCTGGGGCTCCTCCGGCACCCTCCCGGCACTCCCGATACACTACCGATGAGCTCGAAAACTTTCCGGTGACCAAAACTGGACTTCCTATATATCAATATTTACCTCCGGACCATTCCGGAGCTCCTCGTGATGTCCAGGATCTCATCTAGGACTCCGAACAACCTTCGGTAATCATGTATACCATTTCCCTATAACCCTAGCGTCATCGAACCTTAAGTGTGTAGACCCTACGGGTTCGGGAGACACGTAGACATGACCGAGACACCTCTCCGGTCAATAACCAACAGCGGTATCTGGATACCCATGTTGGCTCCCACATGCTCCACGATGATCTCATCAGATGAACCACAATATCGGGGATTCAATCAATCGTCGGTATCTCTAAACCTTGTTCAATCTCGTTACCGGCAAGTCTCTTTACTCGTTCCGTAATACATCATCCCATGGCTAACTCCTTAGTCACATTGAGCTCATTATGATGATGTCTTACCGAGTGGGCCCAGAGATACCTCTCCGTCACACGGAGTGACAAATCCGAGTCTTGATTTGTGCCAACCCAACAGGTACTTTTGGAGATACCCGTAGTGCACCTTTATAGCCACCCAGTTATGTTGTGACGTTTGGCACACCCAAAGCATTCCTACGTTATCCGGGAGTTGCACAATCTCATGGTCTAAGGAAACGATACTTGACATTGAAAAGCTTTAGCAGACGAACTACACGATCTTGTGCTATGCTTAGGATTGGGTCTTGTCCATCACATCATTCACCTAATGATGCGATCAGGTTATCAATGACATCCAATGTCCATGGTCATGAAACCGTGACCATCTATTGATCAACGAGCTAGCCAACTAGAGGCTCACTAGGGACAAGTTGTGTTCTATGTATTCACACATGCATTACGGTTTCTGGTTAATACAATTATAGCATGAACAATAGACAATTATCATGAACAAGGAAATACAATAATAACCATTTTATTATTGCCTCTAGGTCACCCACCCCTTCTCCCAGCAGAGCAAGACGTTGCGAACGCTTGGCATTCTTGCTGCGATGATTACTCCATTGTTCAGTGTGGCATGCTTTACAGTTTAGAACCGGGGCTCCAAAAGCGTTTTGAGCAACACAGAGCATATGAGATGTTCCAAGAGCTGAAACTGGTTTTCCAAACTCATGCCCGGGTCGAGAGATATGACGTCTCCGACAAGTTCTTCAGCCGTAAGATGGAGGAGAATAGTTATGTCAGTGAGCACATCCGCAAGATGTCTGGGCTACACAACCGCTTGACTCAGCTGGGAGTTAATCTCCCGAATGACTCGGTCATTGACAGAATCCTCCAGTCACTTTCACCTAGCTACAAGAGCTTTGTGATGAACTACGACATGCAAGGGATGGAGAAGTCCATTTCTGAGTTGTACTCGATGCTGAAATCAGCAAAGGTCGAGATCAGAAAGGAGCATCAAGTGTTGATGGTAAATAAGACCACTAGTTTCAAGAAAGGCAAGGGTAAGAAGAATTTCAAGAAGGACGGCAAAGATGTTGCCGTGCCCGGTAAGCAAGTTGCCGGGAAGAAGAAGAACAAGCATGGACCCAAGCCTAAGACTGAGTGCTTTTACTGCAAGGGTACCGGTCACTGGAAGCGGAACTCTCCCAAGTACTTAGCGGAGGATGGCAACATTAAAGGTATATGTGATATACTTGTTATTGATGTGTACCTAACCAGCGCTCGTAGTAGCTCCTGGGTATTTGATACCGGTGCAGTTGCTCACATTTGTAACTCCAAGCAGGAGCTGCGGAATAAGCGGAGGCTAGCAAAGGACGAGGTGACGATGCGCGTCGGGAATGGTTCCAAGGTCGATGTGATCGCCGTCGGCATGCTACCTCTACATCTACCTTCGGGATTAGTGTTAGACCTTAATGATTGTTATTTAGTACCAGCTTTGAGCATGAACATTGTATCTGGATCTCACTTGATGCGAGATGGCTACTCATTTAAATCTGAGAATAATGGTCGTTCTATTTATATGAGAGAAATGTTTTATGGTCATGTCCCGCTAGTCAATGGTTTATTTTTGATGAATCTCGAACGTGATGTTACACATGTCCATAGTGTGAGTACCAAAAAGTGTAAGGTTGATAACGATAGTCCCACTTAGATGTGGCACTACCGCCTTGGTCATATTGGTGTCAAACGTATGAAGAAGCTCCATACTGATGGACTTTTGGAGTCTCTTGATTTCGAATCATTTGACACGTGCGAACCATGCATCATGGGCAAGATGACCAAGACTCCGTTCTCTGGAATAATGGAGCGAGCAACTAACTTGTTCACTGATGACTTGAGTAGATATGGGTATGTCTACTTAATGAAACATAAGTCTAAAACTTTTGAAAGGTTCAAGGAATTTCAAAGTGAGGTAGAGAATCAACGTGACAGGAAAATAAAGTGCCTACGATCTGATCGTGGCGGAGAATATTTAAGTCACGAGTTTGGCATGCACCTAAGGAAATGTGGAATTGTTACACAACTCACGTCGCCTGCCACACCTCAGCGAAATGGTGTGTCTGAACGTCGTAATCGCACTCTATTAGATATGGTATGATCTATGATGTCTCTTACCGACTTACCGCTATCATTTTGGGGATATGCATTAGAGACTACCGCATTCACTTTAAATAGGGCACCGTCAAAATCCGTTGAGACGACACCGTATGAATTATGGTTTGGAAAGAAACCTAAGCTGTCATTTCTAAAAGTTTGGGGATGCGATGCTTATGTGAAGAACCTTCAACCTGAGAAGCTCGAACCTAAAGCGGAAAAGTGTGTCTTCATAGGATATCCCAAAGAGACTATTGGGTATACCTTCTACCTACGATCCGAGGGCAAAGTCTTTGTTGCCAAGAATGGATCCTTTCTCGAGAAAGAGTTTCTCTCGAAAGAAGTAAGTGGGAGGAAAATAGAACTTGATGAGGTAATTGTACCTCCACTCGAACCGGAGAGTAGCACAACATAGGAAGTTGTTTCTGTGGAGCCTACACCGGCTGGAGAGGAAGTTAATGATGATGATCATGAAACTTCAGATCAAGTTACTATTGAACGTCGAAGGTCCACTAGGACACGTTCCGCACCACAGTGGTACGGCAACCCTGTCCTAGAGATCGTGTTGTTAGACAACGGTGAACCTTCGAACTATGAAGAAGCGATGGCGGGCCCGGATTCCAACAAATGGCTTGAAGCCATGAAATCCGAGATAGGATCCATGTAGGAGAACAAAGTGTGGACTTTGGTGGACTTGCCTGATGATAACCGAGCCATTGAAAATAAATGGATCTTTAAGAAGAAGACTGACGCGGATGGTAATGTGACCGTCTATAAGGCTCGGCTTGTCGCTAAGGGTTATCGACAAGTTCAAGGAGTTGACTACGATGAGACTTTCTCACCCGTAGCGATGCTGAAGTCTGTCCGAATCATGTTAGCAATTGCCGCATTTTATGATTATGAGATCTGGCAAATGGACGTCAAAACGGCATTTCTTAATGGCTTCCTCAAGGAAGAACTGTATATGATGCAGCCGGAAGGTTTTGTCGATACTAAAGATGCTAACAAGTTAGGCAAGCTCCAGCGCTCCATCTATGGGCTGGTGCAAGCATCTCGGAGTTGGAACATTCGCTTTATGGAAGTGATTAAAGCGTTTGGATTTGTATAGGTTTATGGAGAACCCTGTATTTACAAGAAAGTGAGTGGGAGCTTTGTAGCATTTCTCGTATTATATGTGGATGACATATTGATAATGGGAAATGATATAGAACTCTTGGAAAGTGTAGAGGCCTACTTGAATAAGTGTTTTTCAATGAAGGACCTTGGAGAAGCTGCTTACATATTAGGTATTGAGATCTATAGAGATAGATCGAGACGCCTCATAGGTCTTTCACAAAGCACATACCTTGAAAAGATATTGAAGAAGTTCAATATGGATCAGTCCAAGAAGGGGTTCTTGCCTTTGTTACAAGGTGTGAGATTGAGTACGACTCAATGCCCGACCACGACAAAGGATAGAGAAGAGATGAGTGTCATCCCCTATGCTTTAGCCATAGGCTCTATTATGTATGCCATGTTGTGTACCAGACCTGATGTGAACCTTGCCACCAGTTTGGTAGGGAGGTACCAAAGTGATCCCGGAGCGGAACACTGGACAACGGTCAAGAATATCCTGAAGTACCTTAAAAGGACAAAGGACATGTTTCTCGTATATGGAGGTGTCGAAGAGCTCGTCATAAAGGGTTACGTCGATGTTAGCTTCGACACAGATCCGGACGACTCCAAGTCGCAAACCGGATACATGTATGTTTTGAACGGAGGGGCAGTCAGCTGGTGCAGCAGCAAGCAAAGCATCGTGGCGGCATCTACATGTGAAGCGGAGTACATAGCTGCTTCGGAAGAAGCAAAGGAAGGAGTCTGGATGAAGGAGTTCATCACCGACCTAGGAGTTATTCCAACTGTGTTGGGCCCGATGACTCTATTCTGTGACAACACTGGACCTATTGCCCTTGCGAAGGAGCCCAGGTTTCACAAGAAGACAAGACACATCAAGCGCCGCTTCAACTCCATCCGTGATTACATTCAGGAGGGAGATATAGATATTTGTAAAGTGCATACGGATCTGAATGTCGCAGATCCGATAACTAAACCTCTCTCACGAGCGAAACATGATCAACACCAGAATGCTATGGGTGTTCGATTCATCACAATGTAACTAGATTATTGACTCAAGTGCAAGTGGGAGACTGTTGGAAATATGCCCTAGAGGCAATAATAAAATGGTTATTATTGTATTTCCTTGTTCATGATAATTGTCTATTGTTCATGCTATAATTGTGTTGTCCGGAAACCGTAATACATGTGTGAATACATAGACCATAACTAGTCCCTAGTGAGCCTCTAGTTGACTAGCTCGTTGATCAATAGATGGTCACGGTTTCATGACTATGGACATTGGATGTCATTGATAATGGGATTGTTGGAAATATGCCGTAGAGGCAATAATAAAATGGTTATTATTGTATTTCCTTGTTCATGATAATTGTCTATTGTTCATGCTATAATTGTGTTATCCGGAAACCGTAATACATGTGTGAATACATAGACCACAACATGTCCCTAGTGAGCCTCTAGTTGACTAGCTCGTTGATCAATAGATGGTCATGGTTTCATGACCATGGACATTGGATGTCGTTGATAACGGGATCACATCATTAGGAGAATGATGTGATGGACAAGACCCAATCCTACGTATAGCACTAGATCGTGTAGTTCGTTTGCTAAAGCTTTTCAATGTCAAGTATCATTTCCTTAGACCATGAGTGTGCAACTCCCGGATATCGTAGGAATGCTTTGGGTGTGCAAAACGTCACAACGTAACTGGGTGGCTATAAAGGTGCACCACGGGTATCTCCGAAAGTGACTGTTGGGTTGGCACGAATCAAGACTGGGATTTGTCACTCCGTGTGACGAAGAGGTATCTCTAGGCCCACTCGGTAAGACATCATCATAGTGAGCTCAATGTGACCAAGGAATTAGTCACGGGATGATGTATTACGGAACGAGTAAAGAGACTTGCTGGTAACGAGATTGAACAAGGTATAGAGATACCGACGATCGAATCTCGGGCAAGTATCATACCGATAGACAAAGGGAATTGTATAAGGGATTGATTGAATCCCCGATATCATGGTTCATCCGATGAGATCATCGTGGAGCATGTGGGAGCCAACATAGGTATCCAGATTCTGCTGTTGGTTGTTGGCCGGAGAAGTGTCTCGGTCATGTCCACGTGTCTCCCGAACCCGTAGGGTCTACACACTTAAGGTTCGATGACACTAGGGTTATAGGGAAATGGTATACGTGATTACCGAAAGTTTTTCGGAATCCCGGATGAGATCTCGGACATCACGAGGAGCTCCGGAATGGTCCGGAGGTAAAGATTGATATATAGGAAGTCTAGTTTTGGTCACCGGAAAGTTTTCGGGCTCATCCGTATTGTATCGGGAGTGCCGGGAGGGTGCCGGAGGACCCCCGGGAGGGGTGTGACGACCATAGGACTTCGTGGGACCTTAGAGGAAGTGTGCCAGCCCTTTTTGGTCTAGCCAAGACCTTCTAGAAAGGCCCATGCGGCTGGAGATAAGAGATATGGCTAAAAAGGATTTAAAAGGAGGAGATCCACCTCCCTTGTGGGAGGTGGACTCTCCCTCTACTTCGGATGAAGCTCTCCTCCTTGGAGGATGGGCCAAGGCAGACCTCCCTCTCCCTCCTCCTATATATATGCAAGGGTTTGGGCTGTTTTGAGACACGACTTCTTTCTCTCTCGGTGCAGCCCTACCCTTCCTCTTCCTCGTTCTCCGTAGCGCTTGGCGAAGCCCTGCCGGAGTTCACGTAGCTCCACCGTCACCACGCCGTCGTGCTACCGGAGCTCTCCCTCAACCTCTCCCTCCTCCTTGCTAGGTCAAGGTGCGGGAGACGTCACCGGGCTGTACGTGTGTTGAACGCGGAGGCGCCATTGTTCGGCGCTGAGATCGGAATCCACCGCGATCTGAATCGCTGCGAGTACGACTCCAGCAACCGCGTTCTTGTAACGCTTCCGCTTAGCAATCTTCAAAGGTATGAATATGCAATCTCTCCCCACTCGTTGCTGGTTTCTCCATAGATAGATCTTGGTGACACGTAGGAAAATTTTGATTTACTACTACGTCTCCCAACAGTGGCATCATGAGCTAGGTCTATGCGTAGAATCTATGCACGAGTAGAACACAAAGCAGTTGTGGGCGTCAATTTTGTTAATTTGCTTACCACTACTAGTCTTATCTTGATTCGGCGGCATTGTGGGATGAAGTGGCCCGGACCGACTTTACACGTACGCTTACGTGAGACTGGTTCCACGGCCTGACATGCACTTGTTGCATAAGGTGGCTAGCGGGTGTTTGTCTCTCCCACCTTAGTCGGATTGGATTCGATGAAAAGGGTCCTTATGAAGGGTAAATAGCAATTGTCATATCACGTTGTGGTTTTGACGTAGGTAAGAAACGTTCTTGCTAGTAACCTATAGCAGCCACATAAAAAACTTGCAACTACAAATTAGAGGAAGTCTAACGTTTTTTTGCAGCATATGCCTTGTGATGTGATATGTCCAAAGGATGTGATGTGATGCATTGTGATGTATGAGATTGATCATGTTCTTGTAATAGGATTCACGACTTGCATGTCGATGAGTATGACAACCGGCAGGAGCCATAGGAGTTGTTTTATTTTATTGTATGACCTGCGTGTCAATCATAAACGCCATGTAATTACTTTACTTTATTGCTAAACGTTAGCCATAATGGTAGAAGTAATAGTTGGCGAGACAACTTCATGAAGACACAATGATGGAGATCATGATGATGGAGATCATGGTGTCGTGCCGGTGATAGTGATGATCATGGTGCCCCGAAGATGGAGATTAAAGGAGCAAGATGATATTGGCCATATCATGTCACTATATTGATTACATGTGATGTTTATCATGTTTACATCTTATTCGCTTAGAACGACGGTAGTAAATAAGATGATCTCTCACTAAAATTTCAAGAAAAGTGTTCACCCTAACTGTGCACTATTGCTAAGGATCGTTGTTCTGAAGCACCACATGATGATCGGGTGTGATAGGTTCTAACGTTCGCATACAACGGGTGTAAGCTAGATTTACACACGTGAAACACTTAGGTTGACTTGACGAGCCTAGCATGTACAGACATGGCCTCGGAACACGAAAGACCGAAAGGTCGAACATGAGTCGTATGGAAGATATGATCAACATGGAGATGTTCACCATGGATGACTAGTCCGTCTCACGTGATGATCAGACACAGGCTAGTTGACATGGATCATGTGTCACTTGGATGACTAGAGAGATGTCTATCTAAGTGGGAGTTCATTAAATAATTTTATTATGTGAACTTAATTATCATGAACTTAGTCTAAAAATATCTAATCAATCTATATTGTAGATCCAATGGCCAACACGAATGTCACCCTCAATTTCAACGCATTCCTAGAGAAAACCAAGCTGAAAGATGATGGAAGCAACTATGCGGACTGGGTCCGTTGCTTGAGGATCATCCTCATAGCTTCCAAGAAATTGTATGTCCTTGATGCACCACTAGGTGACCCACCCCTTCTCCCAGCAGAGCAAGACGTTGCGAACGCTTGGCATACTCGCTGTGATGATTACTCCATTGTTCAGTGCGGCATGCTTTACAGTTTAGAACCGGGACTCCAAAAGCATTTTGAGCAACATGGAGCATATGAGATGTTCAAAGAGCTGAAACTGCTTTTCCAAGCTCATGCCCGGGTCGAGAGATATGACGTCTCCAACAAGTTCTTCAGCTGTAAGATGGAGGAGAATAGTTATGTCAGTGAGCACATCCGCAAGATGTCTGGGCTACACAACCGCTTGACTCAGCTGGGAGTTAATCTCCGGGATGACTCGGTCATTGACAGAATCCTCCAGTCACTTCCACCTAGCTACAAGAGCTTTGTGATGAACTACAACATTCAAGGGATGGAGAAGTCCATTCCTGAGTTGTACTCGATGCTGAAATCAGCAGAGGTCGAGATCAGAAAGGAGCATCAAGTGTTGATGGTAAATAAGACCACTAGTTTCAAGAAAGGCAAGGGTAAGAAGAACTTCAAGAAGGATGGCAAAGTTGTTGTCGTGCCCGGTAAGCAAGTTGCCGGGAGGAAGAAGAACAAGCATGGACCCAAGCCTGAGACTGAGTGTTTTTATTGCAAGGGTACCGGTCACTGGAAGCGGAACTTCCCCAAGTACTTAGCGGATAAGAAGGATGGCAACATTAAAGGTATATGTGATATACTTGTTATTGATGTGTACCTAACCAGCGCTCGTAGTAGCTCCTGGGTATTTGATACCAGTGCAGTTGCTCACATTTGTAACTCCAAGCAGGAGCTGCGGAATAAGCGGAGGCTGGCAAAGGACGAGGTGACGATGCGCATCAGGAATGGTTCCAAGGTCGATGTGATCGCCGTCGGAATGCTACCTCTACATCTAACTTCGGGATTAGTGTTAAACCTTAATAATTGTTATTTAGTACCAGCTTTGAGCATGAACATTGTATCTGGATCTTGCTTGATGCAAGATGGATACTCATTTAAATCTGAGAATAATGGTTGTTCTATTTATATGAGAGAAATGTTTTATGGTCATGCCCCGCTGGTCAATGGTTTATTTTTGATGAATCTCGAACGTGATGTTACACATGTCCATAGTGTGAGTACCAAAAAGTGTAATGTTCATAACGATAGTCCCACTTACATGTGGCACTGCCGCCTTGGTCATATTGGTGTCAAACGTATGAAGAAGCTCCATACTGATGGACTTTTGGAGTCTCTTGATTTCGAGTCATTTGACACGTGTGAACCATGCCTCATGGGCAAGATGACCAAGACTCCGCTCTCTGGAACAATGGAGCGAGCAACAGACTTGTTGGAAATAATACATACCGATGTATGCGGTCCAATGAGTGTCGAGGGTCGTGGTGGCTACCGTTATGTTCTCACCCTCACTGATGACTTGAGTAGATATGGGTATGTCTACTTAATGAAACATAAGTCTGAAACTTTTGAAAGGTTCAAGGAATTTCAGAGTGAGGTAGAGAATCAACGTGACAGGAAAATAAAGTGCCTACGATCTGATCGTGGCGGAGAATATTTAAGTCACGAGTTTGGCACGCACCTAAGGAAATGTGGAATTGTTTCACAGCTCACGCCGCCTGGCACACCTCAGCGAAATGGTGTCTCTGAACATCGTAATCGCACTCTATTAGATATGGTATGATCTATGATGTCTCTTACCGACTACGGCTATCATTTTGGGGATATGCATTAGAGACTGCCGCATTCACTTTAAATAGGGCACCGTCAAAATCCGTTGAGATGACACCGTATGAATTATGGTTTGGAAAGAAACCTAAGCTGTCGTTTCTAAAAGTTTGGGGATGCGATGCTGATGTGAAGAAACTTCAACCTGAGAAGCTCAAACCCAAAGCGGAAAAGTGCGTCTTCATAGGATATCCCAAAGAGACTATTGGGTATACCATCTACCAACGATCCGAGGGCAAAGTCTTTGTTGCCAAGAATGGATCCTTTCTCCAGAAAGAGTTTCTCTCAAAAGAAGTATGTGGGAGGAAAATAGAACTTGATGAGGTAATTGTACCTCCACTCGAACCGGAGAGTAGCACAGCACAGGAAGTTGTTTCTGTGGAGCCTACACCGGCTAGGGAGGAAGTTAATGATGATGATCATGAAACTTCAGATCAAGTTAGTATTGAACATCGAAGGTCCACTAGGACACGTTCCGCACCAGAGTGGTACGGCAATCCTGTCCTAGAGATCATGTTGTTAGACAATGGTGAACCTTCGAACTATGAAGAAGCGATGGCGGGCCCGGATTCCAACAAATGCCTTGAAGCCATGAAATCTGAGATAGGATCCATGTATGAGAACAAAGTATGGACTTTGGATGACTTGCCTGATGATAAGCGAGCCATTGAAAATAAATGGATCTTTAAGAAGAAGACTGATGCGGATGGTAATGTGACCGTCTATAAGGCTCGGCTTGTCGCTAAGGGTTATCGACAAGTTCAAGGAGTTGACTACGATGAGACTTTCTCACCCATAGCGATGCTGAAGTCTGTCCGAATCATGTTAGCAATTGCCGCATTTTATTATTATGAGATCTGCCAAATGGACGTCAAAACGGCATTCCTTAATGGCGTCCTCAAGGAAGAACTGTATATGATGCAGCCGGAAGGTTTTGTCGATCCTAAAGATGCTAACAAGGTATGCAAGCTCCAGCGCTCCATCTATGGGTTCGTGCAAGCATCTCGGAGTTGGAACTTTCGCTTTAATGAAGTGATTAAAGCGTTTGGGTTTGTACAGGTTTATGGAGAACCATGTATTTAAAAGAAAGTGAGTGGGAGCTCTGTAGCATTTCTCGTATTATATGTGGATGACATACTGATAATGGGAAATGATATAGAACTCTTGGAAGGTGTAAAGGCCTACTTGAATAAGTGTTTTTCAATGAAGGACCTTGGAGAAGCTGCTTACATATTAGGTATTAAGATCTACAGAGATAGATCGAGATGCCTCATAGGTCTTTCACAAAACACATACCTTGAAAAGATATTGAAGAAGTTCAATATGGATTAGTCCAAGAAGGGGTTCTTGCTTGTGTTACAAGGTGTGAGATTGAGTACAACTCAATGCCCGACCACGGCAAAGGATAGAGAAGAGATGAGTGTCATCCCCTATGCTTCAGCCATAGGCTCTATTATGTATGCCATGCTGTGTACCAGACCTGATGTGAACCTTGCCATAAGTTTGGTAGGGAGGTACCAAAGTGATCCCGGAGCGGAACACTGGACAACGGTCAAGAACATCCTGAAGTACCTGAATAGGACAAAGGACATGTTTCTCGTATATGGAGGTGCCGAAGAGCTCGTCGTAAAGGGTTACGTCGATACTAGCTTCGACACAGATCCGAACGACTCCAGGTCGCAAACCGGATACGTGTATATTTTGAACGGAGGGGCAGTCAGCTGGTGCAGCAGCAAGCAAAGCGTCGTGGCGGCATCTACATGTGAAGCGGAGTACATAGCTGCTTCGGAAGCAGCAAAGGAAGGAATCTGGAAGAAGGAGTTCATCACCGACCTAGGAGTAATTCCAAGTGCGTCGGGCCTGATGACTCTATTCTGTGATAACACTGGAGCTATCGCCCTTGCGAAGGAGCCCAGGTTTCACAAGAATATAAGACACATCAAGCGCCGCTTCAACTCCATCCATGATTACATTCAGGAGGGAGATATAGATATTTGTAAAGTGCATACGGATCTGAATGTCGCAGATCCGTTAACTAAACCTCTCTCACGAGCAAAACATGATCAACACCAAAATTCTATGGGTGTATGATTCATCACAATGTAACTAGATTATTGACTCTAGTGCATGTGGGAGACTGTTGGAAATATGCCCTAGAGGCAATAATAAAATGGTTATTATTGTATTTCCTTGTTCATGATAATTGTCTATTGTTCATGCTATAATTGTGTTAACCGGAAACCGTAATACATGTGTGAATACATAGACCACAACATGTCCCTAGTGAGCCTCTAGTTGACTAGCTCGTTGATCAATAGATGGTCATGGTTTCATGACCATGGACATTGGATGTCGTTGATAACGGGATCACATCATTAGGAGAACGATGTGATGGACAAGACCCAATCCTAAGCATAGCACTAGATCGTGTAGTTCGTTTGCTAAAGCTTTTCAATGTCAAATATCATTTCCTTAGACCATGAGATTGTGCAACTCCCGCATACCGTAGGAATGCTTTGGGTGTGCCAAACGTCACAATGTAACTGGGTGGCTATAAAGGTGCACTACGGGTATCTCCAAAAGTGTCTGTCGGGTTGGCACGAATCGAGACTTGGATTTGTCACTCCGTGTGACGGAGAGGTATCTCTGGGCCCACTCGGTAAGACATCATCATAATGAGCTCAATGTGACCAAGGAGTTAGTCACGGGATGATGTATTATGGAACGAGTAAAGAGACTTGCCGGTAAAGAGATTGAACAAGGTATAGAGATACCGACGATCGAATCTCGAGCAAGTATCATACCGATAGACAAGGGAATTGCATACGGGATTGATTGAATCCCCGACATCGTGGTTCATCCGATGATATCATCATGGAGCATGTGGGAGCCAACATGGGTATCCAGATTCCGCTGTTGGTTATTGGCCGGAGAAGTGTCTCGGTCATGTCCACGTGTCTCCCGAACCCGTACGGTCTACACACTTAAGGTTCGATGATGCTAGGGTTATAGGGAAATGGTATACGTGATTACTGAAAGTTGTTCGGAGTCCCGTATGAGATCCAAGACGTCATGAGGAGCTCTGGAATGGTCCGGAGGTAAAGATTGATATATAGGAAGTCCAGTTTTGGTCACCGGAAAGTTTTCGGGCTCATCGGTATTGTACCGGGAGTGCCGGGAGGGTGCCGGAGGACCCCCGGGAGGGGTGTGATGACCATAGGACTTCGTGGGCCCTTAGAGGAAGTGTGTCAGCCCTTTTTGTGCTTTCCAAGACCTTCTAGAAAGGCCCATGCGGCTGGAGATAAGAGATAGGGCTGAAAAGGATTTAAAAGAAGGAGATCCACCTCGCTTGTGGGAGGTGGACTCTCCCCCTACTTCGGCCGAAGCTCTCCTCCTTGGAGGAGGGTCCACGGCAGCCATCCCTCTCCCTCCTCCTATATATATCCAAGGGTTTGGGCTGTTTTGAGACACGGCTTCTTTCTCTCTCGGTGCAGCCCTTGTTGGGGAACGTCGCATGGGAAACAAAAAATTTCCTACGCACACGCAGATCTATCCATGGTGATGAGCATCTACGAGAGGGAGAGTGGATCTACATACCCTTGTAGATCGCTAAGGGGGAAGCGTTAAGAAACGCGGTTGGTGTAGTTGAACATCTTCGCGATCCAAATCGCCGAGCGTCCCGCGATCACATCACGATCCATCCCGCGATCCAATCACGATCCGTCCCATGAACTCATCACGATCCGTCCCACGATCTCATCACGAACCTTCTCGCGATCTTGATCACGGTCCTTCCGATCTAGCGCCGAGCGGACGGCACCTCCGCGTTCAGCACACGTGCACCTTGATGACGATCTCCACCGTCTTGATCCAGCAAGACGAAGTGGAGAGAAAGAAGAGTTCACTGGCAGCGTGACGGCGCTCCGGCGATGGTGGTGGAGCAATTCCGGTAGGGCTTCGCCTAAGCACTATGGAAATCCGATCTAGAGGAGCACCGGTGGAACGGGTAGCACGTGGCCGTAAAATCAAGTGCAAAACACCCAATACCTCCAGTATATATAAGTAGGAGGGAGGAGGAGGGCTGGCGCACAAGGCAGCCCTGCCTTGCCTCTTGCGCAAGGAGGAGAGGAGGAATCCTCCTCCAATCCTATTGGGACTAGGATTCCTCCTTTCCTACTTGGAATCTCTTTCCACCTTGGCCTGTTTTCTCTCTTTCCCAAGTCCAGCCGCATGCGCGTCTTAGAGGACTTCCATCAGCCCACTAAGGGCTGGTTTCCACCCTCCCACAGCCCATGTAGCCTCTTGGGTCGAAATACCTCTCCCGATGGTCCCCCGGTACACTACCGGCACTGCCGGTACACTACCGATGAGCCTGAAACTTTTCCGGCGACCAATATAGGACTTCCTATATATGAATCTTTACCTCCAGAACATTCCGGAGCTCCTCGTGACGTCCGGGATCTCATCCGGGACTCCAAACAACCTTCGGTCACCACCATACATAACTCGATTCTACCGAAATGTCACCAAACCTTAAGTGTGCAGACCCTGCGGGTTCGAGAACTATGTAGACATGACCGAGACACCTCTATGGTCAATAACCAATGGCGGGACCTGGATGTCCACATTGGTTCCTACATATTCTATGAAGATCTTTATCGGTCGAACCCCTATGTCAAGGATCCAGTTAATCCTGTATGATGTTCCCTTTGTTCTTCGGTATCTTACTTGCCCGAGATTCGATCGTCGGTATCTCCATACCTAGTTCAACCTCGTTACCAGCAAGTCTCTTTACTCGTTCCGTAATACAAGATCCCGTGACTAACACTTAGTCACATTGCTTGCAAAGCTTGTTGTGATGTTGTATTATTGAGTGGGCCCTGAGATACCTCTCCATCACACGGAGTAACAAATCCCAGTCTTGATCCATGCCAACTCAACAGACACCCTCGGAGATACCTATAGAGCACCTTTATAGTCACCCAGTTCTGTTGCGACGTTTGGTACACACAAGGTACTCCTCCGATGTCAGTGAGTTGCATGATCTCATGGTTATAGGAACACATACTTTGACATGCAGAAAACAGTAGCAATAAACTGACACGATCATATTCTACGTTTGTAGTTTGGGTCTTGTCCATCACATCATTCTCCTAATGATGTGATCCCGTTATCAAATGACATCTCATGTCAATGGCTAGGAAACCTTAACCATCTTTGATCAACGAGCTAGTCTATTAGAGGCATACTAGGGACATGGCTTTGTCTATGTATCCACACATGCATCTAAGTCTCCGATCAATACAATTATAGCATGGATAATAAACGATTATCATGAATAAGGAAATATGATAACAACTAATTTATTATTGCCTCTAGGGCATATTTCCAACAGTCTCCCACTTGCACTAGAGTCAATAATCTAGTTCACATCTCCATGTGATTTGCATTGTTATAAATCTAACACCCAATGAGTTCTGGGGCTCGATCATGCTTTGCATGTGAGAGAGGTCTTATAGTCAATGAGTCTGAGACATTCAGATCCGTGTGTACTTTGCAAATCTCTATGCCAAACTGTAAATACTGCTACCACACTCCACTTGGTACTATTCCAAATGGCTGCTCCTACTATACGTATCCAGATTGCTACAACGGGTTATCCGGATTGGTGTTTTAAAGCTTGCATCGACGTAACTCTTTACGACGAACTCTTTGTCACCTCCATAATCGAGAAACATCTCCTTAGTCCTTTAGTTACGAAGGATATTCTTGACCGTTGTCTAGTGATCCACTCCTGGATTACTGTTATACCCCTTGACGGACTCATGGCAAGGCACACACAGGTGCGGTACACAACATGGCATACTATATAGAGCCTATGGCTAAGGCATAGGGGACGACATTCGTCCTTTCTCTTTCTTCTGCCATGGTCGAGCTTTGAGTCTCACTCAACTTCATACCTTACAAAGCAGGTGAGAACACTTCTCTCTGACTAATCCATTTTGAACTCCTTCAAAATCTTGTAAGGTATGTACTCATTGAAAGTCTTATCAAACATCTTGATCTATCTTTATAGATCTTGATGCTCAACAATTAGGTAGCTTTATCTAGGTCTTCCTTTGAAAAACTCTTTTCAAACAACCGTTTATGCTCTCCAGAAATTCTACATCATTTCCGAATAGCAATATGTCATCCACATATACTTATCAGAAACTCTATAGTGCTCCCACTCACTTTATTGCAAATACAAGTTTCTCGTAAACTTTGTATAGACTCAAAAACTTTGATCACCTCATCAAAGTGTATATTCCAACTCCGAGATTCTTGCTTCAGTCCATAGAAGAATCACTGAAGCTCGCACACCTTTTAGCATCCTTAGGACTGACAAAACCTTATGGTTGTATCTCATACAACCTTTCCTTAAGGAAGGAAACGATGTTTCGGCATCCATCTGCCAGATTTCATAATTGAAAAATGCAGCAACTGCTAACAAAATTCCAACAGACTTTAGCATCGCTACGAGTGAGAAAGTCTCATCACAGTCAACTCCTTGAACTTGTCATAAACTACTTTGCAACAAGTCGAGCTTTACAAATGGTAACATTTACCATTAGCGTCTGTCTTCATTTTAAAGATCCATTTGTACTTAACGACTTGCTGTCCAATGAGCAAGTCCACCAAAGTCTATACTTGGTTTTCATACATGGATCCTTTGTTGGATTTCATGGCCTCTAACCATTTGTTGGTTTCTGGGCCCATCATCGCTTCTCCATAGTTCGTAGGTTCATCGTTGTCCAACAACATGACCTCCAAGACAGGGTTGTCGTACCGCTCAGGAGCAGTACACATCCTTGTCGCCCTACGAGGTTTGATAGTAACTTGATCCGAAGGTTCATGATCATCATCATTAGCTTCCTCTTCAACTAACGTAGGCTTCACAGAAACAACTTCCTGCGCTGCGCTACTCTCTCGTTGAAGTAAAGATTCAATAACCTCATCAAGCTCTAATTTCCTCGTAGGTCGATAGTAACTTGATCTGAAGCTTTCATGATCATCATCATTAAATTCCTCTTCAACTGACATAGGCTTCACAGAAACATCTCTCTGTGTTGCGCTACTTTCTGGTTGAAGCAGAGGTTTCAACAACCTCATCAAGTTCTATCCTCCTCCCACTCAATTCTTTCAAGAGAAACCCTTTCTCGAGAAAGGACCCAGTTTTAGCAACAAACATTTTATGCTTGGATCTGAGATAGAAGGTTCACCCAACTGTTCTTAGGGTATTCTACAAAGATGCATTTGTCCGCTTTGGGTTCGAGCTCATTAGGTGAAAACATTTTCCACACAAGCGTCGCAGCCCCAAACATCAAGAAATGACAGCTTAGGTTTCTATCAAACCATAATTCACATGGTGTCATCTCAACGGATTTAGATGGTGCCCTATTTAAAGTGAATGTAGTTGTCTCCAATGCACAACCCCAAAATTATAGTAGCAAAACGATAAGACACATCATAACATGCACCATATCCAATAGAGCACTACTATGACGTTCGGACATACCATCACACTATGGTGTTCCAGGTGGCGTGTGTTGTGAAACAACTTTCACATTGTCTAAATTTGTATGCCAAACTCGTAACTCAGATATTCAGCTCCACGATCATATCGCAGATATTTTTATCTTCTTGTCATGATGATCTTAAACTTCACTCTGAATTTGCTTGAACTTTTCAAACGATTCAGACTTGTGTTTCATTAAGTAAACATACTATATCTACCCAAATCATCAGTGAAGGTAAGAAAATAATGATATCCACCGCACGCTACAAGACTCATTGGATTGCATACAACAACATGTATCATTTCCAATAAATCACTTGCCCACTCCGTCAAACCAGAAAACGGGGTCCTTAGTCATCTTTGACCAAGAGGCATGGTTTGCATGTCTCAACCAATTCGAAATCGAAAGAGTCCAAAGATCCATCAGCATGGAGTTTCTTCATGCGTTTTATACCAATATGACATTTAGCGGCAGTGCGACAAGTATGTGGTACTATCATTATTAACTTTGTATCCTTTTTGGCATCAATGTTATGAACATGTGTATTACTATGATCAAGTTTCAACAAACCATTCTTACTGGGTGCATGACCATTGAAGGTATTATTCATGTAAACAGAATAACCATTATTCTCTAACTTAAATGAATAACCGTGTTGCAATGAACATGATCTAATCACGTTCATGCTCAACGCAAAAAACACCAAATAACATTTATTTAGGTTCATCACTAATCTCGAAGGTAGAGAGAGCGTGCGATGTTGATCACATCAACCTTGGAAACATTTCCAACACACATCATCACCTCACACTTGGCTAGTTCTCCGTTTATTCCGTAGCTTTTATTTCGAGTTACTAACATTTAGCAACCGAACCGGTATCCAATACCCAGGTGCTACTAGGAGTACTAGCAAGGTACACATCAATAACACATATATCAAATATACTTCTGTCGACTTTGCCAGCCTTCTTATGTACCAAGTATCTAGGGTTGTCCCGCTTCAGCGACCGTTCTCCTCATAATCGAAGCACTTAGTCTCGGGTTTGGGTTAGACTTTGGGTTGCTTCACTGCAGATGCAACTGACTTGCGATCCATGAAGTTTCCCTCCTTGCTCTTGCCCTTCTTGAAACTAGTGGTTTTGACTAACCATCAACACTTGATGCTCCTTCTCGATTTCTACCTTCACGGTGTCAAACATCGTGAACAGCTCAGGGATCATTATTTCTATCCCTAGCATTTTATAGTTCATCACCAAGTTCTAGTAGCTTAGTGACAGTGACTTGGAGAACTATATCAATCACTATCTTATCTGGAAGATCAACTCCCACTCGATTCAAGCGCTTGTAGCACCCAGACAATCTGAGCACATGCTCAACGATTGAGTTATTCTCATTCATATTATAGGCAAAGAATCTTGTTGGAGATCTCATATCTCGCAACACGGGCATGAGCCTGAGATCCTAATTTCAGTTCTTAGAACATCTCATATGTTCTGTGACGTTCAAAACGTTTCGGAGCCTCAATTCTAAGACGTAATCCATGACGCACTAAACTATCAAGTAGTCATCAGAACATGCCTGTCAGATATTCACAACATCTACAGACGACGCTAGAGGGGTTGGCGCACCGAGCGGTGCATTAAGGACATAAGCCTTCTGTGCAGCAACGAGGACAATCCTCAGATCACGGAGCTAGTCCGCAATGTTGCTACCATCATCTTTCAACTCTATTTCTCTAGGACCATATAAAAATACAAGGGAGCTATAGCGTGAGCTAGTAATCTATAACACAGTTTCGGTCTCATGATCCAAATTCACCAACTCAAGTCTGATCATCACGTGAGTTGAGGTGGTTACAATGGTGAACATCATCGTGTTGATCATATCTACTATCTGACTCATGTTCGACCTTTCAGTCTCTTGTGTTCCGAGGCCATGTCTGTACATGCTAGGCTCGTCAAGTTTAACCCAAGTGTTCTGCATGTGCAACACTGGCTTGCACCCGTTGTATGTGAACGTAGAGTCTATCACACCCGATCGTCACGTGGTGTCTCGAAACGAAGAACTTTCGCAACGGTGCACACACGGGGAGAACATAATTTATCTTGAAATTAAGTGAGGGATCACCTTATAATGCTACCGTCGTCCTAAGCAAAACAAGGTGCATAAAAGGATTAACATCACATGCAAATCATAAGTTACATGATATGGCCATGAACTTGTGCTTTTGATCTCCATCATGAAAGCACCGGCATGATCTCCGTCGTCACCGGCAAGACACCATGATCTCCATCATCTTGATCTCCATCAACGTGTTGCCATCCGGGTTGTCGCGCCCAACATGTTTCTACTACTATTGCTACCGTTTAGCGACAAAGTAAAGCATTACATAGCGCTTAATGATTGACACGCAGGTCATACAATAATTAAAGACAACCCTATGGCTCCTGCCGGTTGCCGTACTCATCGACATGCAAGCCGTGAAATTCTATACATCACATGATCATCTCATACATCACATATATCACATCATGTCATTGGCCATATCATATCACAACATACCCTGCAAAAACAAGTTAGACATCCTCTAATTGTTGTTGCATGTTTTACGTGGCTGCTACGGGTTACCAGCAAGAATGATTCTCACCTACGCATAAACCACAACGATGATACATAATTTGCTTTTCAACCTTCTCAAGGACCGCCTTTGTCGAATCCGATCCAACTAAAGTGAGATAAACTGCCACCCGCAAGCCATCTAGGCAACAAGTTGCGTCGAAGGAACCGGTCTCTCGTAAGCGTACGAGTAATGTTGGTCCGGGCAGCTTCATATCACAATACCGCTGAACCAAAATCCGACCAAGGGAGGAAGCAATCTAAGCATCAACGCCCACAAACCTTTTGTGTTCTACTTGAGATCTCATCAACACATAGACCCAGCTCTGGTACCACTGTTGGGGAATGTCGCATGGAAAACAAAAAATTTCCTACACACACACAGATCTATCCATGGTGATGAGCATCTACGAGAGGGAGAGTGGATCTACATACCCTTGTAGATCGCTAAGCGGGAAGCGTTAAGAAACGCGGTTGGTGTAGTCGAACATCTTCACGATCCAAATCGCCGAGCGTCCCGCGATCACATCACGATCCATCCCACGATCCAATCATGATCCGTCCCATGAACTCATCACGATCCGTCCCACGATCTCATCACAAACCGTCTCGCGATCTTGATCACGGTCCTTCCGATCTAGCGCCGAACGGACGGCACCTCCGCGTTCAGCACATGTGCAGCTTGATGACGATCTCCACCATCTTGATCCAGCAAGAGGAAGTGGAGATAAAGAAGAGTTCACCGGCAGTGTGACGGCGCTCCGGCGATGGTGGTGGAGCAATTCCGGCAGGGCTTCGCCTAAGCACGGTGGAAATCCGATCTAGAGGAGCACCGGTGGAACGGGTAGCATGTGGCCATAAAATCAAGTGCAAAACACCCAATACCTCTAGTATATATAAGAGGGAGGAAGGAGGAGGTCTGGCGCACAAGGCAGCCCAACCTTGCCTCTTGCGCAAGGAGGAGAGGAGGAATCCTCCTCCAATCCTATTAGGACTAGGATTCCTCCTTTCCTACTTGGAATCTCTTTCCACCTTGGCCTTTTTTTCTCTATTTCCCAAGTCCAGCCGCATGGGCCTCTTAGAGGACTTCCACCAGACCACTAAGGGCTGGTTTGCACCTCCCACATCCCATGTAGCCTCTTGGGTCGAAATACCTCTCCCGATGGTCCCCCGGTACACTACCGGCACTCCCGGTACACTACCGATGAGCCCGAAACTTTTCCGGCGACCAAAATAGGACTTCCTATATATGAATCTTTACCTCCGGACCATTCCGGAGCTCCTCGTGATGTCCTGGATCTCATCCGGGACTCCGAACAACCTTCAGTCACCACCATACATAACTCGATTCTACCGAAATGTCACCAAACCTTAAGTGTGCAGACCCTGCGGGTTCGAGAACTATGTAGACATGACCGAGACACCTGGTCAATAACCAATGGTGGGACCTGGATGTCCACATTGGTTCCTACATATTCTACGAAGATCTTTATCGGTCGAACCTCTATGTCAAGGATCCAGTTAATCGTGTATGATGTTCCCTTTGTTCTTCGGTATGTTACTTGCCCGAGATTCGATCGTAGGTATCTCCATACCTAGTTCAACCTCGTTTCCGGAAAGTCTCTTTACTCGTTCCGTAATACAAGATCCCGTGACTAACACTTAGTCACATTGCTTGCAAGGCTTGTTGTGATGTTGTATTACCGAGTGGGCCCTGAGATACCTCTCCGTCACACGGAGTAACAAATCCCAGTCTTGATCCATGCCAACTCAACAGACACCCTCGGAGATACCTGTAGAGCACCTTTATAGTGACCCAGTTATGTTGTGACGTTTGATACACACAAGGTACTCCTCCAATGTCAGTGAGTTGCATGATCTCATGGTTATAGGAACACATAATTTGACATGCAGAAAACAGTAGCAATAAACTGACACGATCATATGCTACGTTTGTAGTTTGGGTCTTGTCCATCACATCATTCTCCTAATGATGTGATCCCGTTATCAAATGACATCTCATGTCAATGGCTAGGAAACCTTAACCATCTTTGATCAACGAGCTAGTCTATTAGAGGCATACTAGGGACATGGTTTTGTCTATGTATCCACACAGGCATCTAAGTCTCCGATCAATACAATTATAGCATGGATAATAAATGATTATCATGAACAAGGAAATATGATAACAACTAATTTATTATTGCCTCTAGGGCATATTTCCAACATCCCTACCCTTCCTCTTCCTCGTTCTCCGTAGCGCTTGGCGAAGCCCTGCCGGAGTTCACTTAGCTCCACCGTCACCATGCCGTCGTGCTGCCAGAGCTCTCCCTCAACCTCTCCCTCCTCCTTGCTGGATCAAGGTGCGGGAGATGTCATCGGGCTGTACGTGTGTTGAACACGGAGGCGCCGTAGTTCGGCGCTGAGATAGGAATCCACCGCGATCTGAATCGCTCCGAGTACGACTCCACCAACCGCGTTCTTGTAACGCTTTCACTTAGCGATCTTCAAAGGTATGAAGATGCAATCTATCCCCACTTGTTGATGGTTTCTCCATAGATAGATCTTGGTGACACGTAGGAAAATTTTGATTTACTACTATGTCTCCCAACAGGGATCACATCATTAGGAGAATGATGTGATGGACAAGACCCAATCCTAAGCGTAGCACAAGATCGTGTAGTTCGTTTGCTAAAGCTTTTCAATGTCAAGTATCGTTCCCTTAGACCATGAGATTGTGCAACTCCCGGATACCGTAGGAATGCTTTGGGTGTGCCAAACGCCACAACGTAACTGGGTGGCTATAAAGGTGCACTACAGGTATCTCCGAAAGTGTCTGTAGAGTTGGCACGAATCGAGACTGGGATTTGTCACTCCGTGTGACGGAGAGGTATCTCTGGGCCCACTCGGTAAGACCTCATCATAATGAGCTCAATGTGACCAAGGAGTTAGTCACGGGATGATCTATTATGGAATGAGTAAAGAGACTTGCCGGTAACTATATTGAACAAGGTATAGAGATACCGATGATCGAATCTCGGACAAGTATCATACCGATAGACAAAGGGAATTGTATATGGGATTGATTGAATCCCCGACATCGTGGTTCATCCGATGAGATCATCGTGGAGCATGTGGGAGCCAACATGGGTATCCAGATCCCGCTGTTGGTTATTGGCCGGAGAAGTGTGTCGGTCATGTCCACGTGTCTCCCGAACCCGTAGGGTCTACACACTTAAGGTTCGATGATGCTAGGGTTATAGGGAAATGGTATACGTGATTACTGAAAGTTGTTCGGAGTCCCGGATTAGATCCCGGACGTCACGAGGAGCTCCGGAATGGTCCGGAGGTAAAGATTGATATATAGGAAGTCCAGTTTTGGTCACCGGAAAGTTTTTGGGCTCATCGGTATTGTACCGGGAGTGCTAGGAGGGTGCCAAAGGACCCTCGGGAGGGGTTTGACGACATAGGACTTTGTGGGCCCTTAGAGGAGGTGTGCCAGCCCTTATTGGGCTGGCCAAGACCTTCTAGAAAGGCCCATGCGGCTGGAGGAGTAGAGATAAGGGCATAGGAGTTTGAAAAGGAGGAGATCCACCTCCCTTGTGGGAGGTGGACTCTCCCTTTGATTCTGCCGAAGCTCTCCTCCTTGGAGGAGAGTCCAAGCCAGCCCTCCCTCTCCCTCCTCCTATATATACTTGAGGTTTTGGCCTTTTGAGAACAGTTCTGAAGTCTCTCTCTCACGACAAAGCCCTACCTCTCTTCTTCCTCCTCCGCAGCGCTTAGGCGAAGCCTTGCCGGAATACCTTGCTACTCCACCACCACCACGTCGTCGTGCTGCTATTGGAGCCCTTCCCTAACATCTCCTTCCTCCTTGCTAGATCAAGGCGTAGGAGACGTCATCGGGCTGCACGTGTGTTGAACGCGGAGGCGCCGTTGTTCGATGCTTAGATCGGAATCCACCGCGATCTGAATCGCTGCGAGTACGACTCCATCAACCAAGTTCTTGTAACTCTTCCGCTTAGCGATCTTCAAAGGTATGAAGATGCAATCTCTCCCCACTCGTTGCTGGTTTCTCCATAGATAGATCTTGGTGACACGTAGGAAAATTTTGATTTACTACTACGTCTCCCAAAATGTTCCCCAACAGAAGGTTAAAAGCCACATGAGTTGTTCACCATAACAGCCCCGCGATAGGCATGACGAAAACAAATGTGGATCATGTTGTTTTTGTCGTATAAGCAACATTCATACTACCACTCAAGTTGCATCTAGTCAGATTGTCATTGTCTTAAAAAAGGGTCTGTCTAGAACTCAGTTGACTTAGACTTAACGAAGTCTAAGTCGAATGACGTCATCGGCGACATGTTGGCATGCAATTGTAGTGAGGTTTGCAACTTAAAATTACAATACTAGTGGTGGACATGCAACTGGATGACAACTCCCTTAATGACGAAGTTGACATCGCGTTGTCATCATGAAGTTGCAATCGGGTTGCAACACTCGAAGTTGCAATTCAAGTGATGGACATGCGACTTGCTAACAACCCCTTACACTCTCTCACCATGAGTTGCAATCGTGTTGGGGGTCATGCAGTTGCAATCTAGTTGCAACACTTGCAATTGCATGTTGTAGTCGGGGCATGCAATTGGCCGACAACCTCTGCAACGGTCTAGTTGTTGCCGCGTTGGGGTTCATGACATTGCAATCGGGTTGCAACTTGAAGTTGCTATACTAGTGGTGGACATGAGTTGGGGCCATGCAATTGTGGCCAGGTTGACGTTGCAACTCTAGTAGTAGACATGCAACTAGTCGATACCCCATATTGCCATGAGTTGCGGTTATGTTCGGGGTTATGCAGTTATGGTTGTGTTGCAAAACTTAAAGTTGCATGTGTAGTGATGGGCATGCAATTGGTGAACAAGTCCATACCGGTCTAGTTGTAGTCGCGTTAGGAGCCGTGCAACTATAATCAGGGTTGTAACTTGAAGTTGCAATACCAGTGATAGACATGCAATTAGCTAACAACTCCCTTACCGGACCACTTGCAACCTCGTTGGGGCCATGTAGTTGCAGTCGGGTTGGAACACTTGAACTTGTAACTCAAATGGTGGACATGCAACTAGCTAACAACCCCTTAACAACCCAGTTGTAGTCGCATGTCGGGCCATGCAGTTCCAGTCTGGTTGCAACACTTGCGGTTGCATGTCTAGCATGCAACTGGCTGACAACCCCCCTAGCAGCCGAGTTGCAACCACGATGGGGGACATGTAGTTCCATATATAGTGGTGAAACATGCAACTATCCCACGGCCTCCTCCGGCCCAGTTGTAGTCACCTTGTGGCTCATGAGTTGCAGCTTTGTTCCACAATTGCAGTTGCATCTCTAGTGGTGGAGATGCAATTGGCTGACATCCTTCTCTCGGAGTCTCGAGCCCAGATGCAGTTACATTATGGTCAATGCCCTTGTAGTCACGTTACCATGATAACAGTTGCATACCCCGATATCGTGTACAAATCTGCATCAATGCTCAATCGGATGCAGCTGTGCAACAACCTAATAATTATACAAGAAGAAACAAACAAAATAAAAACAAAAATGCAGCTAACATGGAGATAAATATGCATATTTGATCTATGTAATATTATACTTTTCTAGTATATTAGAAAATAAATACAAATATACACACACGACGCTCCAGACGATGAACTGAACACACATGTGGAACACATGGCTACCTATTCAAGTGATATTTAACTAACTCTCCGATGATCAAGAGAATAAAAAATGAATGTGCGGTATAAGGATATACTATGTCAGGAATTTACTGCAACTAATAAATTGATAACTTACTGATGGTGCATCACGAATAAGCGGATTGTAGACTCCCTAATTAGAACTTTTCTTTTTGTAGAGAAAAACTTCCAATCTATTCATCCAACATCATGATAGTACAAAGGACACGAGAAGTAAAAAATCCATGTTCGTAGAGCACCTAGCAATGACTACAAGCACTGGAGCGAATTGAAGGCGTGCCGACATCATCGCCCCTCCCTGAGCGGAGCTGGCAAACCTTGTTGTAGTAGATAGTCAAAAGTCATTGTGCTAAGGCCCCAAGAGACCAATGGACTAGAACAACAACCTCCGCGTCGGTAGCTTTCTACCGAGCAATGACTTGAGCGCGGACGGCAGCGTAGATGGCACGTTCCACCACAACAAAGTTTGGGTTCACGGAGGCCATGGCCGCTAGGGCCTCCTCGCTCACGCGCTCGTTTTTGATCTGGCCCAACGCCGGCCGGTGCTGCTCCAGCACCCGTTATAACGCCAACGTTCGCGTCGGGCAGACTGCGCCTTCGCCATGGCGGTGTTGCAGTGCGCCTGCTCCTGCTCCATGGTGAAGTTGTGGTGCTCAAGAGGCACGGGAGCCGGGGCGGTGTCATCAGAGCCCGTCTTCGTCGTGGTGTCCTCCTCGTTGTCGGAGACCTCGGGCGAGCTGTCGGCAAGCCGGCCTCGATCCATACTCCCGCAAAGTCCCCACGTTTGACTCTGGTTTGCATGAGAAAGTACGTTTGGACCGCCCCGTGAACCGATATAAGACCGTGTTGGATGACTTTCGCAGTCCAAACGAGCAGAAGGTTTGCTGGTCGGCGTGGAAGATCTTTATCACTTGCGTCCCTTATTGTACAAATGCTGTATAAATGGTTCGTATCATGAAAATTAGCATGTCAAAGCGTCTGTAGTCCAACGGTTAGGATAATTGCCTTCCAAGCAATAGACCCGGGTTCGACTCCCGGCAGACGCATTTTTTGGGTATTTATACTTGTTCGCCCAGCCATGTGCCAATGTGCGCACCCCGCGGTAGCCAAGCCAACCAACAAAACCTGTGCGCTAGACTAGCTAAGCTTGCTCCTATGCATGTACGCAGTACTTCCGGCCAGTCTCATCATCTCTAATCCATGAGAAGACGAACCCTCCTGCAAGCTACTGAATGCATGTAGTTTCTTCCGGATCCTCTATGCACGCATTCCCTCCATGTCGTCCCCAAGATCGACCTACAAAGAAGGCCAAGATCCAATACATCCTCTCAATGATCGTGTTAATGTGCAGCCCCTCGTTTGCGGAAAAAAAAAAAGGCTTTGAGTGGCGGACAAAATAGAATAGTTTGTACTGGTTGCTGAGCGGCGGGCAAAATGAACGAAGGCTACCTCATATTTGTGGTCGACCTGGACCCTTTTCTCGCAAATGAGGGGCTTTTACATGATTAAATATAAAAGCAAAGGGTTTTTCTACAAAGAACACGCACATGACTCGCCCAATTGGCTCCTAACAAGCGGGCCCCGCTCGTCAGTGCGATTTGTTGCAGTCTACCCCAAACTTGATACCGATATGCAAAAAATGAAAACCGGTATCAATTTGTTACCTACACACAAACATGATACTTATATGGAATTAACTCGTCGTACTTAGCAGCCAGCACGTGCCTCCTCGCCACGTCTGCACCTGACAAGGGGGGCCGCTTGTCAGTTTCCCTGTAAAAAAATAGTTTAAACACGAATCAACTAGATTTGTTGTGGCCAGCCCCGGACTTGGTAGTGGTCTGCAAACTTCACAATCCTAACCCCAATTGTGGTACTTATATGCAATTAACTCAGCACAATACATCATTAGCCATTGGAAACTAATATAAGCTAGCCCATGCAGCGCACGGGTTGATGACTAGTGTATCTAAACCAGCATCGTATTTTACGGAATCTCTAGTTCTCTACAGATTAGTATCACGTCTGTAATGCAAGTACTAAAATGCACTACCAGCTTAAACTTAGTAAGATCAAAATAAGTTTATTTCCTAGCACCAAAGCTTCATAACACGGCCACCAAAAGTTCTTGAGAGAAAATAAAAGTGATCTTATATAGTAACCACATGCTCCCTCACAAATGTAATAAATCATATGTGCACATTTTTATTAGAAAATTATTATAGTGCCAAAATGATAAAATAAATTGTAAAGAGCCGACATGTGCTCCTAGCGAAACCGTGTTATAAAAGGTAGATCCACTAGCATAGAGCAAACAGGACAGTAGCACCTACAGTTATTGCAAAATTTAAGAGAGGAGAGAACAAAGAGAAAGCATGTTGATTACCATGTTTCTGATCTGGTGTTTGGATGGGAGCCCAATAGCATCCCGTGGGATTGAGAGACACGGGGAACTTGTTGTGCACTCCCTGGTGTACGCATTCTTCTCCTTTTCCATTCTTGTTCAATGCTAGGCTGGATGTAGCCTCTAGTTCGGGATTATGATGTGCGTGAGATCATTGTTTTGGGTCGAACCATGTGTTGGGACTTGGCTAGGACATTGCACATCTTTGTTCAAAATATTTGCCACCACACTACACCCGGCTCATAATGAGGTTAAGCTATTGCAAAGGCCGATGCAGAATGCTAGGCTGTGCCTCAGCTTTTCTCCAGCAATGTAGCTACCATGACTTTCTAGTGTATGGTTTCGGGTGAGTTGCAATCTGGATTTCCTCATTATGCTTTCAAAAAATATGTCTAAGAGGGTTGCAATATTGCATTCTCAACAGAGTTATCCATGAATCTCAAGAATTTCTTATCTGAAAAGATCACACCACTCTGTGTGAGACATGAACACCATAGTACGATACCATTTTCTTTATAAAAGGACGGAATGCCCCTGAAGCCTCATCCTCTGCATAAGTGATGCACCGATGCATGACCTATTACTGTGAAGTATTTTATCTGGTACAAAGGCAAGAAAAACAGGATATGACAATAGGAATCTTGGGTGTTGTTACAAAAGGAGTAGCGCAAAGTGCAGATGAAACTTGGTGGCATCGGCTCAAATTGATTAAGAGAGATATTATGTCCCGATTAGGTTGGCGTGGTAGTGATAGACTTCTTCGTTTACAGAGTAGTCTTTCTTGTGAAGCCAATATTTTTGGAAATGGCTCCTCTGCGTGCCTCATGTGCCGTTGGGCAATTGACACGTGGGCCAGGCTCCCAACAGGCCCATATGTCAGTGGTAGAACGACAGCCTGCTGAACGGCAGAGGATCATAGGGCAATATTTTTTGGTTGTCTTTGTTCTCGATGTTCATGATTAATAAACTCCACGATGAGTCTAGATGCATGCATCTAGGACGCAGAAACCGGGGGTAATAAAAGCTTCAGTACTAGTAGGTATTGCCCATGCGTTGCTACAGGGTATAATATTCTACTCCCTACGCATTACTGATGTAATAAGATCTGATATTATGAGAAAAGGAGAGTAGTGCATTAGCCCCTAATTTACATGTCTGTGTTTTATGATTGTGTAAATAATTCTTTATCAAATCTTATCTGTGATTTTATATTGTAATCATTTATTGACATATCAAGGAAAAATGGAAAATATAGCTTATTATACAAGTCAATAAAAGATGGGACAATTAAGATGGTTTTCAAGGAATGGTCATAAAAAAGAATACAGAATGTTGGATGAAGCACCCGGTCTGGCAGGAAAGGGAAAACTATTCTTTCTTAAAATAGTAGAGATAGGGAATAAAAACTTAGTCCATGTATGCATTACTCATCCTATTGATAGACTGCCATCCAAATTATTGCACCAAGAGTCTAAAAGCTCCTACGCTCTCACACACTGAAGTAAGTACAGTACGGGTCTTGTGCGTAGCCATGTGGATAACCTGCACAATGTAATCGGGACAGTTCCAAATTTTCCAACGTAATATAGATACTCCCAATTGGAATTGAGACTTAAGTTGCCTCCACCAAATCAATTTTCAAACACATTAACAACACTAGTTGGCGGAGCCGCAAAGGATTAAAAGCCACATGACTTGTTCACCATAATGAACCCATGAAAGGCATGACCAAAACAAATGCTAGATCACGTGGTCTCTGCCTTAGAAACAACATTTATACTACCATTCCAGTTACTTCTGGTCAGATTGTGTTTGGTTAAGGAAACTCCTGTACATAGGTGCCAACAGAATATTTACCATGTCACATCAGTGGCGGAACCAGGATTTCTCAAAGCCTAGGGCTAAAACTAACTGGCTAAATATAACGTCAAATACTACGCACATTGATGTACGTTATAAGTATGCCACAACATCACATTCAAAACGAAATGTAAATCCATTATTATCATGAGAGAAAATTCCATAAAACAAATAGTTTAACAAAGTGCATAATTGCAAACATGATTTAGTACCCAATTAGTGAAGACTGCTTAATCCATGGCCATTGTTTCTTCACCAGTGGACGGGCCTGGATCTGCAAACATAAAATCAAGTCACTGGGCATAGACTAAACCAATTGTTCATATGAAATTTTACACAAAAGAGAGTACATATTATACCATTAACATGAAGTCCACGTGGTAGTAGACCCTTGCGTTTCCTCATTTTTTGATAGCACTGTATAATCTTAATATCATCAATGCTTGCAAATACATCACGCTCAATATAGCACACCAAACGGTGATTCATCCATTCATCATTCATCTTGTTTCGCAAATCAGTTTTGACAATGCTCATAGCTGAAAAGGCTCTTTCTACGGTTGCCGTTGCGACGGGCAGAATCAAGGCCAATTCAATGAGACGATAAACCAACGGAAAATGTGTGTGCCTGGCTGAAACAAAGGAATTAGGGGAAACATAATTAGATGCAGATTACATACCTGTGCGTTGGCCACTTGGAAGATGTTGCGGACACAGAAAATTCAGATTTTGGCCCAGATTCAGATTATGTGGGTCTGGGTGCGTCAGTGCGTGCAATTCAAACTCTTGCTTGGCTAATTTTTGTGGCAGCGGGGTTCATGTCCTCATTGTCACAGGAACCGATTATCAAGAGCGCTTTTCTAAAGCATGTGAGGACTGAGAATGGACAATTTCGACAAGATGCCTCCAAGCCTGATGCCTCTTAGAAGTAAAAAAATCTGTCAGGACTATAGAAGATTGTGTCCGATGTACCGTGTAAATTGTCTCTTCAAGGATCGTCAAATGCTTGCATGATTGCGAATGTGTTCTATATTTTTGTCGAGGACTGCAGGAGGTGGAGCTGCTGGCAGTACTGAGGGATGAGCAGGGCGACGAAGACAGGATGATCTAGACAGATATGAAGGATGATGACCTACCGAAGGTGATGGAGCGGAGTAACCTTAGTGGCCCTGCCTTGGCCGCAACTATCACCCTCTTGTACCCCTGAAAGGGCCTGGCTGCAAAGTGGTGCTGGCCTCGAAGAGCGGCTCGCTAGTTATGTCATCCTAGCAACAGTGACTCCTCGGTATTTTGATGTTTCAGCTTGTTCGTCCCCTAATGGTGGACAACAGTACGTTTGTGTCCCCTGGGGTAATTAGGAGCCATGATTGATGCTATATAGCGTTTAGAAGAGGTCCTATCCTAAGGAACTTTGGTCGAAACACATGAACCAACATTTTAAGTAGCGTTCTAGAACACCGTCATAGCATGCTGTAGCGTTTAGAATAGGTCTGTCACTAAGAGACACAGCGCATTATTTAAAAAATCTTAGGAGCTGATGTTTTGGCGGGCTGTGTTCTAAGCTTATGGTTGTGTCTTCTTCCTAGCTAGCGAGGCAACCTATGTAAGACTGATACGGTAGTCTGGTAATGGCAAAGTTCTGCTGTTCTGCAATGCTAGATCTTTATGGTATTCTTTTAGGAATGCCGAGCTGTATTAAGTATTATAAAGCACAGACATGAAGAGGTTGTGCGTGATGATGATGAAATGCGGTTACTCCTGCTGTACTTCTTTTTGTGGAGATGCAGGGGTACTTTTCTAAAAAATTGTTTTTAAACAGAGCGAGTGCAAAACTTTGGGTGGCACACTGGCACAAGTGTTACCCCATTGAACATCGCCTTCTGATCGTCGCTCACTCGAGAAGAGTGGACGAGATGGTTAAATTTGTTTAGAGACTGATGGGGGCTAACATTTGGGTACCACAAGTGTTACCCCGTTCAAAATCACACTCTGATTGTCGTTCATTAGCGATGAGTGGATGGGATGGTTAAATCTTGTTTAGAAAATGGCGGAGGCTAACACGTCCCAAGAACTAGATTTCATATGGAATCGACATAGCCATGATTGTTTTCGGTAAACATCCATGTATGTATGTGGTGTGGACATGGTCCAGAGGCGAAACTAGGCCTGGGGCAACTGGGGCTACAGCCCCAGGCGTGGCGCAGCTAGTACATGTACGCATAGTAGAAAAAAATTCAGATTTTGGAATAGATAGAAGCCCAGCCCCAGGCGTTACATACACGTAAAAGCCTACAGCCCATTATCCAACTCCATCGATGGATCAGACCAAAACCAATTGCTAGGTAGACGGCCGACGCTTCGATCTCCGATGCATAACCCGATCATTCGTCTTCGTCAATCACGGAAGAGAAGAAACATCCCTCGAGGCCTCGACCCTGGCCAAATCGCAGCAACAGCCAACGGAGAGTCCAAGTGTTGCGCCGCCGCTGTCATCAACCAGCGATTGGCAATTCGCCGCCGCGCCGGCCGCCGGGTCCGGCGTCCTGACCACCCGCTTTCCTACTGTTCTTCTCCATCTATCTCTGAATTGCACGCACTGACGCACCCAGACCCACATAATCTGAATCTGGGCCAAAATCTGAATTTTCTGTGTCCGCAACATCTTCCAAGTGGCCAACGCACAGGTATGTAATCTGCATCTAATTATGTTTCCCCTAATTCCTTTGTTTCAGCCAGGCACACACATTTTCCGTTGGTTTATCGTCTCATTGAATTGGCCTTGATTCTGCCCGTCGCAACGGCAACCGTAGAAAGAGCCTTTTCAGCTATGAGCATTGTCAAAACTGATTTGCAAAACAAGATGAATGATGAATGGATGAATCACCGTTTGGTGTGCTATATTGAGCGTGATGTATTTGCAAGCCTTGATGATATTAAGATTATACAGTGCTATCAAAAAATGAGGAAACGCAAGGGTCTACTACCACGTGGACTTCATGTTAATGGTATAATATGTATTCTCTTTTGTGTAAAATTTCATATGAACAATTGGTTTAGTCTATGCCCAGTGACTTGATTTATGTTTGCAGATCCAGGCCCGTCCACTGGTGAAGAAACAATGGCCATGGATTAAGCAGTCTTCACTAATTGGGTACTAAATCATGTTTGCAATTATGCACTTTGTTAAACTATTTGTTTTATGGAATTTTCTCTCATGATAATAATGGATTTACATTTTGTTTTGAATGTGATGTTGTGGCATACTTATAACGTACATCAATGTGCGTAGTATTTGACGTTATATTTAGCCAGTTAGTTTTAGCCCTAGGCTTTGAGAAATCCTGGTTCCGCCACTGTTTGGATGTGAGCACAATAGCATCCCATGGGAATGATAGATGCAGGGAACTAGTTGTGTCTTCTTGGTGTGGCCATTCTCCTCGTTAGCCATTAGTCGTTGTTCTATGGTAGGCTGAGGGTAGCCTCTACCTCGGATGTTCAATCGGCTAACACTTGTGCCACCCAACCTAATATGTGTGATATACACAGATTGTCGAAGGGTATTGCTGGCTGAGAAGCATGCGTCCAAGCCCGAGATCTCTCCAAAATATAGTACTCCCCCCTAGTGACAGAGCTACAAAACTAAAACTGGGCCAGCCGAAACAAGGAAAGCCTACTATTTTTCTCCCATGGGCCAGTTTACTCTCGATATTGCGTGTTTTCTATGGGTTGGGCTGACCGTGCCCCATTTTCCAAACATGTAGCCCCGCCAGTGCTGCCCTCATTTTTATTTATTCCGGATATTAGTTTTGACCTAAGTCAATCTTTATAAAGTTTGATCAAGTTTATCAAAAATAATCTAAACTTTCACAATAAAAAAATATGTTATGAAAATATATTGAATGATGATTTGGTATGTAGATATTAACTTTTTTGTGTGTAAACTTGATCATAATTTAGAAAGTTTAACCCGGGAAATAGCTAATATACGAAGTAAATAGAAACGGAGGGGTTACTACTAGTAGCTAGTGTTGCCGCTGGCTGGGAAGGACCGCTACTAAAGAATTTATGTTTAACTCATGGAAACCCCTGCTAGAATTGGTAGTTTGTAGGTTTGGCCATCACTTATGATATGGTTCTTTTCAGTGATGTACTTACTTCACAACAACTCTTACCAAACTCACTTGATACGAAAGTAAGTTTCATATTGAACCTAATGGTATTGAATTGGTAATGTAGTTGTTTGTAATTTTTCTATAAACTTTATCAAAATTCATAAAGTTTGACTGTATATTTTGACATGGAGGGAGTACTAACTAGGCAAGTCTGAAAAGTGAAAAACAAACAATTGTCATGCATTCTTTCTCTAGATTCTTTCCACCAAACACAACACAGCGGGAGTAACCGCATTTCATCATCATCCCGCACAACCTCTTCTTTGTAGATACTCAATGAAGCTCAGCAGTCCTACACCGAAACGTGAAAGATTTAGCATTGCAGAGGAGCAAAACAATACTATTTCCAGACCCATCTAGCATACCATGACAGTCTTACATAGGTTGCCTAGCTCTAGCTTGGGGAAAGTGCGAGCATAAGCTTAGGACATAGCTCGCCAAAACATCAGCTCCTAACCCTGGGGGCGCAACACACTGTTGTCGACCAGTAGGCAGCGAACAAGCCAAAGCATCAAAATACCCAGGCGTCACTGTTGCTAGGATGGATCAGCTGGTGAGTGCCGAAAGCATGCCGCCGCCGCCGCTCTTCCAGGCCAGCGCCACCTCCCAGCCAGGCCCTTTCAGGGGACAAGAGGGGCGGCACTGGCAGCCATAGTAGGGTCGGTGAGGTCTCCGGTCCATCAACTTCAGAGGGTCCTCGTTGCATCCGTCTGGATCATCGTGTCTTCCTCGCCCTGCTCGATCGTCCCTTAGCAGCTCCGGCTCCTGCAACTCTCGACAAAAAGGAACACATCAGCAATCATCCAAGCGTTTGATGATCACTTTCTATCCCATCCCTCCCCTCCGCTACCGCTGGAGGTACCCGCCGGGCTAAGCCCAGGCCGCTGACGACAGTGGTGGAGGAGCCTCTCCTTCTCGCACACGAGGGTGGCGCAGGGCATCCAGGCGAGCGAAGTGCGCCCCCATATCCGAGGCTCCGTGGCGGTGGCTCGCTCCCGACGATGAGAGGCGGCAGATGACTAGTGGTGGAGCTGCTGCATCTCGCCGCAGTGCTACGGCACCTTGGATCGACAGCGACGTGGAGGGTTTTGGTGAGCTGGTTAGTTGTGGGCGTGGTTGGCCCTTCGATTTGATCTGATCTGGCCAAAGTAGCTTGCTCGCTCTGCAGCGGCGGAGAGGGCGGTGGTCCATGCGCACGATGCGATACGGAGGTTCGTCGAGTGGATACGGCTGAAAACCTAGTTCTCGGCTTGTTGACAAGACTGACCACTAGTAGAAAACGGGCCTTTAGTCCCGGTTCGTAAGGGCCTTTAGTCCCGGTTATGCAACCGGCACTAAATGGTGGGGACTAAAGCCCCTCCCCCCTTAGTCCCGGTTAGTGTTACCAACTGGGACTAAAGATATTTTTTTGAAGAAAAAAAATAATTTTTTTTCTGATTTTCAAATCTTTGAATTGTTTGACAATTTAATCTCTAATCATCCTTCCTCACTGCTCCAGCGTGAAACACTCATTCCAAATCGTCTAATCTCCTGGCCGGTCACCCATCCTCTCACTGCTCCAGCCCCAGCACGCTTAACTTTCAGGTTCTCTCGCCCTTAGTTTCCAACTCTGTACTTACTTTTTTCCTGATAATAGTAAGTTATCAATCTTATTAACCCTTAAGTCTTGATATCACATGATTTAATTTTTTGAATTCCAAATAATTATTAAAATAAAAAAATAAGTAATCATAATATTGAATTTCAATGAAAACAAAATAAGTAATAATATGATTTTTATTCATTATTTTGTCATTTATTCATTTAATATGGCATAATTAATATATTTAAATTTGTAAATCAAAATTTGACAAATAATATATCCATTATTATCAGAAATATGTGAAGAATCCAAATATGACATCATTTATTTATTTATAAATAAAATTATTTTATTTTTATTTTTTGATTTTTCTGGAAAAAATCTTCTTTTGTATATAACTTTTTTTACTTTTTGGAATTTTGAGAATCTGAGAAAACTTCACCGGGTAAACCCGGGTGAAATTGAGTCCCAATTTTTATCTAGTTTTTTATATATTAAATTTTTTTCGACGTCGTATGCAAAAGTTATGACCGTTTTACATTTTTTCCGTTTTTTTTTGCAAAAATGGTCAAAATTCATATTTTCAAATTTTCTATACCAACTAGACACTAAAACCTAACTACATCTCAAAGGATTTTATTTTTTAAAGATTTTATCATTTTTTCTTATTTTCTTCAAAACTAAAAAGGCGGTCCACCGGGGGGTAGATCAGAACCTCTTTAGTCCAGGTTGGTGTCCATCTAATCATCCATACCGTCGATTACATGTGCTAGCACCGTCCCAGCCAGAGTCATAACTGAGGTTAACCAAGCCAGAGGTAACCTTTTCTAACTTCATTTGCTATTTTTCATGCATTTCATAATTTTATTGAGCTAAATGACCCTGAAATTAAAAAGCCCTACAAATGAACTCTAAAAAGTTCGAAACTTGGTATCGTATCATCATTTCACCCACATAGCTTGTGCTAAAAAGTTGGGAGGGTTACAGCAAAAACTGGATGCACTTCGTGTACAAACTGAACTATCTCTTTCGAAGTACCAAAATTTCGGACGAAACCCATCTGTTACAAAGGCATTTTTTAACTTATTTCAACTTTAGACTTTTTGTGCATTCAATATGCACCATTCAAAGCGACATCCTCAAATTTCAACCCTTTTTAACTTCATTTGCTAATTTTTATGCATTTAATGATTTTTTTGAGCTAAATGACCCTGAAATTGAAAAGCACTACAAATTAACTCTGAAAAGGTTGAAACTTGGCATGATATCATCATTTCACCCACATAGCTTGTGCTAAAAAGTTAAGAGGGTTACACCAAAAACTAGATGCACTTCGTGTACAAACTGGACCATCTCCTTCAAACTGGACGAACTATTTTTAAACTCAAGTTATTCACAATATAGGGTTTGAAGCAAATTTGAACAAATTCATATTTACACCATTCAAATTTTAAAAGTAATGGCACAAACAGAAACTATACAAAATTTTGAATCTAATGCAAAAAAAATATCACTCAAAAACATCGAATATCTTAAAAGATATAAGCAATTTAAAACAGAAACTTTCAAAACCCTTTTAGTCCGAATTGGTGTCTCCAACCGGGACTAAAGCCTCAACCCCTTTAGTCCCGGTTCGTGGCACGAACTAGGACTAAAGGTCCGGAACGAACCGGGACTAATGATGCCCGTCCTGAACCGAGACTAATGGTCTCATTAGTGCCGGTTCAAAACCTGACCGGGACTAATGCTATGGAGAAAAGGTCTGTTTTCTACTAGTGGGCGATGGCAGCACTCTTTTGTGTCATTACCTTCTTGAAGGCATCTCCGTGCGGAAGCTCAAGACTTCTATCCGCTACCTCCGGAGGAAACAATAGATCGGTAAATCGGATGATGGCGGCGCTTTGGTTTCGTTTTCCCCTTGGTGGCGTCATTCTTGGAGGTGTACACGGGCTCGAGGGACCAGTGGACGGCTTCTTTGGTGGAGCGGTGCTTCATCTTACTCATTGATGGCGGTGGATCTCGGTGTTGTGGCGCAGTGGAGACTCATCGTCCAATGCATGAAGATAGAGTCGCACAGGAGGAGGACGCTCCCTGGCGTCATGGTGGTGTCGATGGTAGAGAGGTCTTACAAGGTCGCTGTGTTAGTTTCTCTGGAGATGAATTGGTGAAAGACAGCGGCGACGACACATGAGAGTGCATCGGACCGATTTGTCCCCCAAACCCAGTATGTGGCTCGTTGGGGGCCTCCGGCTTTAGATGTTAGGCTTTGATGCGATGTCTGTTTGGTATTAGGCTCGGACTATCGACATCCCTTCATCAAGTGGTTAGGAGTAGCGACAATTGTTGTTAAGATGATGGCTTCGGACAAACTGATGTACTATTTTATAAGGTCTTTTGAATAATTAATAAAATGGTTGCATGCATAGTCTAGATGCAGAGGCAGGGGTAATCCTCCTTTTCTAAAAAAAATAAAAAAAATGCAAGCGTTTTATGATCACGGAGGAGACAATTTACAGGGTACACTGGACACAATCTTCTATATTGCAGACAGATGTTTTACATCTAAGGCCTTAGACTTGGCTACATCTTGTTGAAATTGTCCCTTCCCAATCACCACGTGTTCTAGCTTCAGCTTTCCAAAAGCTCTCTTGATAATCCATCCCTACGAAAATGAAGGGATGAGCATCTCAACAGAATTCGATGTTACCAACGGATAAACATGAACCGGTTTCGTTTGACCAATACGGTGGCCTATAAATCCAACTGCATTCTGAAATACAAATAAAAACTACAGCATATGGGATAATAAAACGAGATAGGGCGGGCCTAGCCGCCTGGTGTTGTAGTGCATGTGGGCCGTGTTATTTTTTGTCTCTGCTTCCGCAGGGTCGTCATTTGTGGCTACTCACCCCTCATGACCCCATTTGTATCCTTATGAACATAGTTTCTACTAGTTAATAAAGTATGGGATCCTAAAAAAAATTGTTAGCCAAACCTTGCCACAAAAAACAAATGTTGTTAACCAAACCCGTTGAGCGATTAGAACTATATACTGTATATCATTGATATAGGCACCAACGGTTGATTTCTACGCAAAAGAAAATAAGTCACAAATGATGGATTATCTATCAGCAGTGCGGCGGCAGGCAGACGGTGGGTCTGAGGCTAAAACGTGACGACACAACACGTGGGACCCCTTGGGAGCACACCGCATGCATTGCGGGCGGCGCGGCAACATTTCTGTGCTGCCGTTGGCCAGGGGAAGGGGACACCACCATTGCATGGGTAAAATTATTGATCAGTAAAGTTAAGAAAGATTTCACTAAAAAGCTGAGCAATTACCATTAGAAGTTCACTCCAAATATGTTTAATGTTCTATTGAAATCGGTGATTCGGCTTAGCATCGTATTAAAGATAGTATGTATAGATTAATTTGATAATGTATCATACGATTCATTCTGATACTTTATTTAAGTTTGCACCACCTTAATTTTTCTCTATCCTACCCCGCTGATAAGAACCACATGTTCCCTCATGATATTATTATAGTGACAAACGGATCGAAGAAAGTGTAAAGAGCCTAGATGTGGACCTGGCCAAACCGTGTTATAAAAGGTAGATGTAGTAGCACAGAGCAAACATCAGAGTACCACCTACAGTTGTTGCAAAGTTGACGAGGGGAGGGAATACAGACAACGCAGGGTGATCGTCAAGTTTATGTTCTGGTCTTTGGTTGGGAGCCCAATAGCATCATGTGGGATTAGGAGACGCGGGGAACTTGTTGTTTGCTCTCAGGTGTCGTCGTTCTTCTCCTTACCCATTATAGTTCTATGCTAGGGTAAGTATAACCTCATGTTCGGGGCATGGAAGTGCGGGGGCTCATTGTTTCCGGTCGGACCATGAGTGCCATATTGCGCTCACTTCCACTAGTAGAAAATAGGGCATTAGTTCGGGTCAGGCCAGCCCATTAGTCCCGGTTCAGTCACGAACCGGGACCAATGGGGACAACGGTTTCGGTTCGTGAGGCCAGGGGCCGAGCGGGCCACATGGGGCATTGGTCCCGGTTCGTCAGACCCCTTTGGTCCCGGTTTCAGTCACGAACCGGGACCAATGTGCCTCGCTCCTGCCCACATCCATTGGTCCCGGTTCGTGTCTGGAACCGGTACCAACGTTGGTCCTTTAGTCCCAGCTCCAGCCACGAATCGGGACCAATGAGATGCCTATACATACCCCCTCGCCGGCGAGCAGAGCACTCCACACACTACTTCGTTTTTTTGCCGGCGAAAGAAGAGCTTTGTGGTGCTCTAGCTCACCTCCTATGCACATGAGGTGTTTGATGAAATGTCCAATCCAAACTTAAGATTTCTCCTCTCGAAGCTCCTTGTCCAAACTCTATTTTCGTCAAGATTTGTTTAGGTTTGGCGGTCCGTCCTGTCCTGTCCCCGTCCTAAAAACGCCGTCGATCACCCGCGCGTGATGAGCCTCTTGATCTAATCTTCTTACTAAAAGAAAATATACTTACTCGTATGATTTTCTTACTTTTATTATTGTTTGTTATTATATAGTGTCATGGTTATGGTATCCGCCCACGTCGGCCCTCGTCCAGTCTATGATTCAGATGTGGTATATTATCTCATATATAACTATTTCACACATCTAATGTCTATGGCAATTAATTATGCCACCAACTTGACGTAGATGTTTTTATCTATAGGAAGTAGTTGAACCAGAAATTCTAACCGACTATGCAATTATGCTCGACAAGTTAACTAAAGCTGAAAAGAAATCGATCATTTGACAGAAAAATTGAAAAGAACTGAAGATGACAAGATGGGATTGGAGTTGCATGTTGACGATATCGTCAACGATCACAAGACCAAGATGGATGCAATGCGCTTGAATCTTAGAAAGATTAGAAAATATGCCATTCATACTGAGGCTTGGTATCATTATGCCGTTGGATCAATTGCTACCTTAATAGTGGTTATGATTGCATTTGTTGTTGCATTTAAATTTTTTACATAGTTTCGGTATATGTTTTAATTAGATGCTCTAGAGATCTATATGTTGTTCAATAATGACAGCTATGTATGAACTGTACGTATTTATTTTGGTCATTATTGTACTTTGGCTTTAATGTGATGATGGATTTCTAATAATTTGGTCACTTCTGTATTCATGATAAGTTGTAATGGTTTTTAATACACATTATTATATAACGCACATAGATGAACCGACAATGGATGTACGGTGACCGACGCACCTCCGTGTATATTAAGGGCTTGCATAATTTTCTCGAAGCGGCTAAGGCAAACAAGCAGAATGATTTTATGCCTTGTCCATGTACTGTCTGTGAGAATACGAAGTCTTTCTCCAACTCTAAAACCCTTCACTTTCACCTGCTTCAGAAGGGTTTTATGCCACACTATAATGTTTGGACCAAGCACGGAGAAAGAGAGGTTATGATGGAAGACAACGAAGAAGAAGAGGATGACGACAACTACCCTTCCCCCTGAATACGGTGATGCTGCAATGGGGGAAGCTGAAGATCAAGAGGAACCAGACGATGTGTCCGATGATGATCTTCGCCGGGTCATTGTTGATGCACAGAGAGAATGCAAAAGTGAAAGGGAGAAGTTGAAGTTCGATCGCATGTTAGAGGATCACAAAAAAGGGTTGTACCCAAATTGCGAAGATGACAACAAAAAGCTCGGTACCACACTGGAATTGATGCAATGGAAGGCACACAATAGTGTATCTGACAAGGGATTTAGTTCACTACTGAAAATAATGAAGAAGAAGCTTCCAAAGGATAACGAATTGCCCGACAGTACGTACGTAGCAAAGAAGGTTCTATGCCCTCTAGGATTGGAGGTGCAAAAGATACATGCATGCCCTAATGACTGCATCCTCTAACGCGGTGAGTACAAGGAACAGAATGCATGCCCGGTATGCGGTGCATTGCGGTATAAAATCAGAAGAGATGACCCTGGTGATGTTGAGGGCCAGCGCATCGGGAAGAGGGTTCCTACCAAAGTGACGTGGTATGCTCCTATAATACCACGGTTGAAACGTCTGTTCAAAAACAAAAAACATGCCGAGTTGATGCAATGGCACAAAAAAAACGTAAAAAAGACAGGAAGTTGAGAGCACCTGCAGACGGGTCGTAGTGGAGAAAGATCGAGAGAAAGTGGAGCGACTTTACAGGTGACTCGAGGAACGTATGGTTTGGTTTAAGTGCAGATGACGTTAATCCTTTTGGGGAGCAGAGCAGCCAGCATAGCACATGGCCTGTGACTCTATGTATGTATAACCTTCCTCCATGGTTGTGCATGAAGCGGAAGTTCATTATGATGTCAGTGCTCATCCAAGGCCCTAAGCAACCCAGCAATGACATTGATGTGTACCTAAAGCCATTAGTTGATAGACTTTTACAGCTATGGAATGAAAGAGATGTACGTGTATGGGATAAGAACGAACAAGAGGATTTTGACCTACATGCGTTGCTGTTTGTAACCATCAACGATTGGCCTGCTCTCAGTAACCTTTCAGAACAGACAAACAAGGGATACCATGCATGCACACACTGTTTAGATGACACCGACAGTATATATTTGGACAAATGCAGGAAGAATGTGTACCTGGGGCATCGTCGATTTCTTCCGACCAACCATCAATGTCGAAAGAAAGGAAAGCATTTCAAAGATGAGGCAGATCACCGGAAGAAGTCTGCCCTCCGTACTGGTGATCACATACTTGATATAGTCAATGATTTACAAGTAATATTTGGAAAGGGTCCTGCCGGACTATCTGTTCCAAATGACGCTGTCAAACGCGCACCCATGTGGAAGAAGAAATCTATATTTTGGGACCTACCCTATTGGAAAGACCTAGAGGTCCGCTCTGCAATCGACGTGATGCATGTGACGAAGAACCTTTGCGTGAACCTACTAGGCTTCTTGGGAGTGTATGGGAAGACAAAAGATACACCGGAGGCACGGGAGGAACAACAACGTGTGCATGAAAAAGACGGCATGCATCCAAAGTAGTACGAAGGTCCTGCCAGCTACGCTCTTACCAAAGAAGAGAAGGAAATCTTCTTTGAATGTCTGCTCAGTATGAAGGTCCTGTCTGGTTTCTCATCGAATATAAAGGGAATAATAAATATGGCAGAGAAAAAGTTTCAGACCCTAAAGTCCAATGACTGTCACGTGATTATGACGCAATTGCTGCCGGTTGCATTGAGGGGGCTTCTACCGGAAAACGTTCGATTAGCCATTGTGAAGCTATGTGCATTCCTCAATGCAATCTTGTTAGTTTCGAGCTGGTGTTCTCACCGTCCTTCTTTAATATCATGACGCACTTCCTAGTTCATCTAGTCGACGAGATTGCCGTTCTGGGCCCTGTATTTCTAGACAATATGTTCCCCTTTGAGAGGTTCATGGGAGTCTTAAAGAAATATGTTTGTAACCGCGCTAGGCCAGAAGCAAGCATCTCCATGGGCCATCAAACAGAGAATGTCATTGGGTTTTGTGTTGACTTCATTCCTGACCTTAAGAAGATTGGTCTCCCTCAATCGCGGTATGAGGGGAGACTGGCTAAAAAAGGCACGCTAGGAGCGGACTCAATAATATGTAGGGACAGGCATTCTTGGTCTCAAGCACACTACACAGTTCTACATAATTCCACCTTGGTGACCCCGTATGTCGATGAACACAAGAATATTCTGCGCTCCAAACACCCGGAGCAGTGTGACGACTGGATTACATATGAATACATCAGGACTTTCGGCAGTTGGTTGCAAACACGTCTCATGGGTGACAACACTGTTTCTGATGAGTTGTACTCATTGGCCAGGGGACCATCTTCGACCGTATTGACTTACAAAGGGTACGAGATAAATGAGAATACATTTTACATGATCGCCCAAGATGAAAAGAGCACCAACCAAAACAGCAGTGTCCGCTTTGATGCAGCAACAAAGAGGGGAAAGGACACATATTATGGTTACATAGTGGACATATGGGAACTTGACTATGGACATGATTTCAAGGTCCCTTTGTTTCAGTGCAAATGGGTCAATCTGTCAAGAGGCGGCGTACAGGAAGACCCACAGTACGGAATGACAACAGTGGATCTGAATAATCTTGGGTACACAGACGAACCATTCGTCCTAGCCAATGATGTGGCATAGATTTTCTATGTGAAGGACATGTCCACCATACCGAGAAAAAGAAAAGATAAGGAAGCGAATACATCATACGATGAGCCAAAAGGCCACATAGTTCTTTCAGGAAAAAGAGACATCGTGGGATTGGAGGGCAAGACAGACATGTCTGAAGATTATGAAAAGTTTCATGAAATTCCTCCCTTCAAAGTCAAGGCTGACCCAAGCACCCTGTTAAACGATGAAGATTATCCATGGTTACGGCGCAATAAATAAAGGACACACGCGAACAAGAAGTGAAGACTTTCTCTCCATAACTATATCATTGTAGTGACATGTGAAGAAATGAAATGCCTTTTGTAACACATGAGTTTTCGTCCGAAACCCTAATACTTCGAAAGAGATTCTCCGTTTTGTACACGAAGTGCGTCCAGTTTTTGCCGTAACCCTCTCAACCTTTTATGACATGCTATGTGGGTGAAATGATGATACCATGCCAACTTTCAACCTTTTCAGAGTTCATTTGAAGTGGTTTTCAATTTCAAGGTCATTTAGCTCAAAAAAAATCAGTAAGTGCATATGGTGCATTTCGAACACACAAAAAGTCTGGAGTTCAAATGAGTTCAAAAAAATGAAATCCCTTTGTAACAGATGAGTTTTTGTCGTAACCCACTCAACTTTTTAGCACATTCTATGTGGGTGAAATGATGATACCATGCCAACATTGAACCTTTTTAGAGTTCGTTTGAAGTGCTTTTTAATTTCTTTCAAAATATCGTAGGAGTGGAGTTCAAAAAAGAATCAACTAAAAAGCTTTTATAAACCTTTAGTATATTTGAAATAATAATTATATAAAAATTATGGAATTAAAATTATCAAAGTATTTTTGGTTCAAAACATTAATAGCAAAAAAGAATATAATGATAAAACACACTGGAAATAAATAAAGCAAAAAAATAAATAAAGCAAGAAACAAAACAAAATAATGGAAATTATGCAAGTAAAATTATCAAAGTATTTATTTGTTAAAAACAATAAACTAAAATAACAGAAGAAAAATACTGGGAAAAATTTAAAACAATAAATAAAGCAAAAAACAAAACAAAAAACAGTTTTTAAAAAAAAACATGCCGCCTACTAGGCCATCACGGCCTGAATACGACTAGAAACCCAACAGCTAGTTGGGCCAGGATTCAGGCCCGCAGAAGGACCAGTAGGCCCACAGGCATAGGAGAGTGCAATTAGGCCTGTAAGCCTGCAGTTGAGAGGAGCTCGAGAGGGTTGGTGCAGCAGCGCTTATAAACCACTCTCGAGCCCTCTCGGTTAGCGAGGTGGGACTAAACATTTGTCCCCGGACAGCACCACCTTTTGGTCCCGGTTGGTGGCACCAACCGGGACCAATGAACGCCTTTATTCCCGGTTGTTTGAACCAACCGGGACCAATGCATCCCTTTGGTCTCTGTTTCCCGCCCTTTGGGCTGCCGAAAACAGGGCTTTGGTCCCGGTTGGTGGCACCAACCGGGACTAAAGGGGGCATTGGTCCCGGTTGGTGCCACCAACCGGGACCAATGCTCTGTGTATATAAGCGACAGTTTTGATTTTTTTTAGATTTCATCTAGCACTTGCCCCCGACGATGCCGAGCACATCGACGCCGCCAGGCTGCCCGAGCTTGCCGTCGACGCCCTCTGCCCTAACGCCCCCTGCCTCGACGTGTCGCCCCGTGCCCCGACGCGCCGCCCCTGCCCCGACGCCGGCGCCGCTCCCCGACGCCGCCCCACGCCACAGCCCTGCCCCGACGCCGCCGCCCCTCCTCCCCGTTTGGTCCGGCCGGCCCCCTTTCCTCCCTGTCCGATTTTGCTGATTTAATTTGATGATATATATATAGATGATAGATGATATATGATAGTTAGATGATGATGTTGATGATAGCTGATGATGTTGATGATAGATGATGTATGCTTTTTTTTGTTCATATAATTTTTATAGCATTTTTGGTCCATGTATATATGTGTGTGTATATGGATGGATGGATGGATGGATGTATGCTAAAGGAAATTATGCTAAAGAAAAAAATATCGTAGCTTCCAGTTTTTTTCCATGGATGTGCTAAAGAAAATTATGAAAGAGTTTATGAGAGGTTTTTGTCAAAAGGTTCAATGATTTGTCAAGACAAAAAATTGAACTAATTAAGGTATCCCATGAGGGGGGAGGAGTCCGCAAACCCTAGAAGTGTTGTCGAGGCCACCCCAAACCCTAGAAGCGTTGTCGAGGCCAACCAAATTTACCAAGTTAAATGAGTTAAAACAGCATTGTCGAGGCCACCCCAAACCCTAGAAGAGTTGTCGTACATTCATGAGAGAGGCGATCCAGACGTCAGACATTCATGTTTGTATATTAATTGCCATGTTGTAATATTTGCAGAAACTATGGATCCAAGAGACGAAAAACAAGAACAGTTGTTACGGGACATAATCCACGACGAACGTGATATCTTGTTGTATCTCAACTTCACCGATGGTCTGGAAGGAGTGGATTATGACGGCTCTTGTGATCGAACAATGGAGGAGGAAGTACATGATCATGATGGCTCCGGTGACCGAATGCCGGAGGAAGAAGGAGGCCATGATGACGGCTCCGGTGGCTGATCGGAGGAGGGAGCTGTTGCAAAGTCCGGCGAGGTATATATATTAATTAAGCATGTGTTGACTCTAGCTAATTGATGCATTAATTGTTTTGGTATGTACATATATTAATTATCTCTTATTTCTTCTATTATAGCCCTCCGGATCGAGCCAAACTTCGGTAACGAGACGAGGCCCGAAGAAGAGGTTGCGCAAGGATGAAAAGTTCATGATCACAACACTCGCGGACGATGGCCATCCGATTGAACCCAAGCGGACCAAGAACACATTTTCTGCTCAGTGCGGAGCTATTGTTAGGGACAACATCCCGATCAGCATTAAGCAATGAAATAAGCCTAAGGACGGCGCCCCTGATGGTGATTATGTCATCGATAGACAGAAAGAAGATCTTTGAACCGCGCTGAAGGCAAATTTCACCCTACCGCCAGAGGAGGATCCGAATAAGCCAGTTATAGAGCCACGGGTCAAGGCGTGTGCTCTTAAGAAGATGGCAGATCTATTCAGGAGGTGGAAGAATGAGTTGAAATCAAAGTTTGTCGACAAAGGGAAGACTCCAACATTCGTCGGCCGATATGAGAAGATAGGAGATTATTGGCCCGCATTTGTGGCCTACAAGACATCGGAGAAGAGTAAGAAAATGTTAGAGACAAACAAGAACAATGCTGCAAAGAAGCAGTTTCACCATCACACGGGGTCAGGTGGCTACCTTGAAGCCCGGCTGTTGTGGGACAAAGCTGAGAATGACCTGCTTGCTAAAGGGGTCCAACCACAGACATATAACTGGCCAGACCTTTCAAAGACTTGGTTCTTCGGGGTTGGGAGAACTTTGGACCCTGAAACAGGGAAGTTCTGTTGGACGGACGAGCAACTTGCAATACCCGTGAACAACCTTCAGAAGTATACCACCGCATCGCAGGAAGTGACGTTCATTCCCGACAGAGAGAAGGACGAGATGACTAAGGCCCTAGGGAATGCTGAGCACCCTGGACGAACACGAGGCACAGTAGGCTCCGTTTCGTGGAAGGTTGGGTTTCCCGACGCAGGCGGTTATAAAAGCCGGGAGAGAAAGAGGAAAGCGGAGCTGAGCGAAATTCAGAAGCTCAATGCAAGACTACAAAAGCTAGAGGAAGCTGAGAGCCAGCGAGCTGCCGGCCAACCATTTCAGTGGCACGAAGCTACCACAGAAGCTACTACCCCGCCATCTCAGCGGAGAAGCAGCGTCGCTTCCACGGAGCCCGTTCAGCTCGACTTCACGTCTCCTAGCTACCCCGTGGATACTATCACGAAGGCTCAACATTGCGAGCTTATGATGAAATGTCGGAAACTCACTTTCAAGGCGGCCGTCGGCTCTGTTGCACCTCCTCAACCCAACGGAACTTTTCACTGCCATCCGATTCCACATGGCTATGCTGTTGTGATGGTGGATGAAGTAATGCCAGACTTTGAGGAGCTCGATCTTGACCAGTGTACAGGTGAAGGAGAGAATAAGCTGGTTCGTGCCCTGAGGAGTACATGTCTATGGCAGAAGGAGTACATCAAGCTTCCAAACTGGACGCCTCCACCTCCTCCTTCTCCTCAGTCGAACCAGGGCACTCCGCCTCCTCCTCCTCCTCCTTCTCCGACGAGTGATCGTCAGGGCACTCCGCCTCCTCCTCCGGCGAGTGATCAGGGCTCTCTGGCTCCTCCTCCTCCTCCTCCTCCTCCTCCTCCTCCTCCTCCTTCTCTGGCTCGTCTGACGCGTGGGGGCACTCTGCCTCCTCCTTCGCCTACTCCGGCACGTCGGAGCAGTACGCCTCCTCCTCAGCCTCGTCGGCAACGGCGGAAGGCAGACGCCGCCGCTCCGGTTCCTCTGGCGCCTAGTAAGCAACGACGGAAGGGAGCCGCCGCCGCTCCGGCGGCTAGCAGTACAAGCATAGGCAGGAGGAAATACAGATATGGTCCATCTCTCAAGCCTGTGGAAAATTTACCATATGAGAGGACCGAGTCTGAAAACAAGGAGATAAGTCAGGCCGAAGTGAGGGAGCATTTTGCAAACAAAACTCCAGCTCGGAAGGAGAAGATAGATCCGGTGAAAGCGATGCGCACTATCGATGCCCTGAAGCGACCACCACCGCCTCCGCTGGATTCCAACTATGTTCGTAGTGTTAAAAAGACATATCAAGAGGCGTGGCGGTCGGGAAGTACTTCCAGTGATGCAAAGTTAGCAGAACGAAGAAGTGGGTAAAAAATTCCATAGCTCGGCGAAGAGGCGAACCAATCATGCCCCCCGCTCAAGGTTTCTAGCGATATCGTCGCTAATCATCCAGGGATGGTCCCCGGTACCAAACATGATGATTACCTGAGCGATGATGTACTGTTTGACACGTTGGAGGTGGACGATTTCAAATACCAGTACGGGAAGCCTCTCGTCAAACCTGATCATCCTCCTTTAACAACGATGATGCGAAGATTCCATGAATGGTACATGAAACACTGCCGCGAGTCTGGGGCGGAATCTTTGATACCGAAAGTTAAAGAGGAGCACAACCTCGTTGGAACTGAAATGTTGAATATTGAATTTGAGGAGATATTCCGGTTATATAATAAGAAGGACATCGACAAAACAATTGTGTTTTGCTACTGTCTGTACTACTTCTGTAATTAAGTCTCTCTATATATATAGCTCAGCTTTTTCATTGCATGTATATATAATTATCGTCACTACTATATTATGCAGATTGAAGATCGTCGAATGCAGAAAAGCACAAATGTATAACATTGGGTTCATTAACCCAGATATCATACATGGGCATAATTTTAAAAATTATCCCAAAGCAACCAAGGACAACTTGCTACAATCGTTGCTTAAAAATCAAAACAAAGGAACACTACTCTTTCCTTACAACTTCAAGTGAGTGTTACTGTCTTCCGCATATTCAGTTTCACTTATATTACTCGAGGTTTATAGTAATGTAATTGATGAGTTATGCATGCGCACGCAGTTTTCACTTTATTCTGCTAGAGATTCAGGTTGAGCGGGGACTAGTAACCGTCTTAGACTCGAAACGAAAAGATCCCCAGCAATATGCGAACATGACTAAAATTTTCCAGAAATAAGTTCAATCGATCATTATCGCATCATATCGGCAACTTTGTTCATTTGCTGATATCAAGTAATTATTTTCTTTGTCTGCCAGGGTCTGAAAAGAGTTCACATCAATTGTTTCGGCACTGCTGGGGAGCTGCGATTTACACACCCGAAAGTAAATACTACTAGTTAGTTCCGCGCATCTCCCATTGATTCTAGTTTCATCAATATCATTTATCATGTTTCATTATCAGTTTGATTGAACTCTATTTCTCGTAAAATGCTTGTGGCAGGAAGACGGGACTAATTTATGTGGATACTACGTTTGCGAGTTCATCTACAACGCGACGACCCCTAAGCGGGGCTACTCTAAAAAACAATTTGAAATGCGTAAGCAATAATATTCACACTTTTATTTTATTACCATATATATGTATTGACCCCCTTCTTCAAATTAGATGTGGAAGATGCGAGATGAACTCCTACCACATGATCTCATATGAGCAATTCAACAAGAATTGGCGGGATTCTTTCTTGACCACGTCATCAATAAAGCCAGAGAATACCATCTGCAATTGGACATTAGATGTTAAGGATTGTAAGAGATCTTATATTTTATATATGTAGATAGTAGCGTCGGATATATATATATATATATATGAAAACTTGTTATACGACCAATCTCTTGGAGAAAGAGAGGTCGATCACTTCTATCTCTATATGTTCATGACAATCTTCTGTACTTAATGGTTCCTTCATTTGCTTACTAGCTAGTGCGTCGAGTTCTCTCTATAGTAGCTAGCGTCGACCAAGCACGGAGAAAGAGAGAACACTTCTTTCTATCAATTAGCTAGCTATAACAATATAAAACCCCTAAATTAACTCTCTAAAAACCCCTAAACCCCTATCACTTTCAAAATAAAATAAATAAGCAACTGCCAGATGCTGACGTGTGGATGCCTGTTGGTCCCGGTTGATGTTACCAACCGGGACTAAAGGTCCTCCTGCCTGGGCTCCCCACAGAGGCCACGTGTAGCCCATTCTGTCCTGGTTTGTAAGAGAACCGGGACTAAAGGTTTTGGCCTTTAGTCTCGACACTTTAGTCCCGGTTTCGAAACCGGTACAAATGGGTCTTACGAACCGAGACAAATAGGCCTTTTTCTACTAGTGATCGGGCAGAATGCGCTAATTAGGAGCCCTCCTGGTCAGCTGTTAGCAAAACATTGCCTTTACAAAGCTGTTAGCCAAACCAGTCGAGCGACCATAACGATATAAATGACATAGGCACCAACGATGGATTTCTACTGAAAAAATGAAAAAAGTCACGAACGATGGATAGATTAGCCATGCAACAGCGCGGTCGACAGGCAGGCGTTGAGTCAGATGCTAAAACGCGACGACACAATGCACGCGATGGGCACACGCGCGCATGCATTGCATGGGCGCTCGGAGCCCAGCAGCGGGGCGACGTTTGTGTGCTCCCCTGCTGACCACAGGAAGGGTAAATCACCATTGCGTAGATAAAATTCTTGATCAGTAAGATTAAGCAAGGTTTAACTAGAAAGTTGAGCAATAAATACTAAAAGTTTAATCTAAATTTATTTATATCCATACTGAAATTGGTGGTGATTCAGCTTAGCGCGCATCATATAAAAATATAGTGTGTGCATTACTTTGATATTCTTTCATACATTCATTTTGATACTTTATTTAAGTTTGCCCCCCTAATTAGAAACACATGCTCCCTCACAGATGCAGTGAATCATATGTAGCCATTGTTTGTTTATTAGAACATTATTATAGTGACAAAAGGATAAAGGAAATGTTAAAGAGCCTACATGTGGATCTAGCCAAACCGTGTTATAAAAGGTACATTCAGTATCATAGAGCAAACATGCAAGTACCACCTATAGTTATTGCAAAGTCGAAGAGAGGAACGAATAGAGAGAAATCAGGTTCTTTACCATGTTGCTGATCTGGCCTTTGGATGGGATCCCAATAGCAGCCCATAGGTTTGCGATACGCGGGGAACTTGTTGTGTGCTTCTTGTTATCGCCCTACTTCTCCTTACACATGATTGTTCTATGCTAGGCTAAGTATAGCCTCTTATTAGATGTTCAACGGGGTAACGCTTGTGTCACCCCACCCAACATGTGTGTGATGCACAATTTTCTACAACGAAAGGCTCAACATGTGTGGTTGGATGGTTAGAAGGACAGTTGTATCTCCAGCGTGTCAGGGTTCAAGTTCTGGTGCTTGTATTATTCCTGGATTTATTTTAAGATTTTCGGGACGTGCATTCAGTGGGAGGAGACGTTTCCGTCGATGACGAGATGCCTACGGTGACTTGGTAAATCTCAAGATGATATGCCGGTTCAGTCTTTCGAAGGTACTCATAGGATAAAATATATGTGTATGCGTTTATAGAGGTGAGTGTATGCGTGTGTATATAAACGCTTGCATCTGTACTGTATATAAAAAAAGACCCAACATGTGTGTGATGCAGGATTTTGTACAACGAAAGGTATTGCTGACTAAAAAGCGTCCGTCCAAGCTTGACTGCCTGAGATCTCCTCAAAATATAGTAACCCCTCCCAAAGCCGGAGCTACACAACCAAAACTGGGTGGGCTTATATCAAGGACGGCCTACTATTTTTGTCCCATGGCCCAGTTTAATCTCAATCATACTGTGTGTTTTCATGGTTTCGGCAGGCCATGGCCCATTTTCTTAACATGTTGTTCCTGAGTGCTTCCTTCGTTTTTATTTATGCATGTTAGCTTTGAACTGAGTCAATTTTTATAAAGTTTGGTCAAGTTTATCGAAAACAATCTAAATTTTCATAATAAAAAATATATGGTATGAAAATATATTAAATGATGATTCTAACGGTAATGACACCGGCTTGTCCTCTACCATATCCTCCATTGGGACGTCCGCGGGCCAGACTTTGTTTGCATGCCGGCCTGCCAACCGGCTGCAGTGGCATGGATCTCCTTTTTCTTCTCGGATGAGAGGTTATCCCACGTGGCTTTGGAGCTCGAGGAGGCCATGGTGGACCTGCTATAGAGCGGAAGAAGGCGGAGGACGATGGGTACGGTTATGTCCGGGCTTGCGATTTATATAGCAGGGGGTGGTAGGGCAACCGACGACAGGATTAATGGAGGGCGAAAGACGGACAGAAGGGTGATGCCAGCGCACCGTTCCTCGGCAATCGCCCGCATGTTGAATGTAGGAAGGTGGGCGAAAGGGTTATCGTTTGAGCGCGGCGCAGCAACATGCGTCGGGAAGAGAAGCGGGTGGTGCTCCTGGTCAGGCGTCATTTCAATGCCAGAGAGTTGTGAGAGGTCACGTCGCTCTAAGCTGGCATGAATGCGACACCAATGATCTAGAGCGGTGCTAACCTTTTTGGGCAAGAAGGTAGGCCGCGTGTGGTGTTTTTTTGTGGGCCTGATAGTCAGGATAGGGTGGCGCAGCGGCCCGGATACCTGCAAAGCCATCTCCCCTAGTTTGTCTTTGGTTTGCGTGAAAAAGCACGTTTGAAGCGGCTTACGAACCGATCCAGGACCACATTGGATGGCAGAATACTTCACGTCCGGACCACACGTTCGGGACAGTTACGGACGGGTTGATAGTCGGTGTTGGAGATGCCCTAAAGCACCATTGTGTGGGTAAAATTCTTGATCAGTAAAATTAAGCAAGTTTTGAATTAAAAAACGAGAAAATACTATTAAAAGTTCAATCTAAATATATTCCTATTCCTATTTAAGTTGGTAGCACGGCATCATATAGGAATATAGTATGTATAGATTACTTTGATACTCTATCGTACAATCATTTTGATACTTTATTTAAGTTTTGCCCCACCTAAATTTTCTCCGTCCTCTCCCATGCCATTGATAAGAACCACATGCTCCATCACAAATGCAAAAGATCATATGTAGCCGTTATTTATCCGAACGCTATTATAGTGCCAAAAGGACAGGTGAAATTGTAAAGAGCCTACATGTGGACCTGGCCAACCATGTTATAAAAGGTCGATGTAGTAGCATAGAGAAAACATGCAAGTATCACCTATAGTTGTTGTAAAGTTGAAGAGAGTAAAGAAGACGCAAGGCAGGTTGATTACCATGTTGTTGGTATGGCCTTTGGATGGGAGCCCAACATCATCCCGTAGGATTGAGAGACGCGGGGAACTTGTTGTGCGCTTTTTTGTATCTCGGGACTTCTCCTTACCTATTATTGTTCTATGTTAGGCTGAGTATAGCCTCTGGTTAGATGGTCAATGGGGTGACGCTTGTGCCACCCCACCCAGCATATGTTTGTTTTGTTTTTTGTGAGAAGAACCCAGCATATATGTGACACACAATTTTGTATAACGAGGGGTATTGCTGATTGAGAAGCGTATGTCCAAGCCTGGGGACTCCCCAAAATGTAGTACTTCCTTCCACGGAGCTATACTAGCTACTGTCGCGGTGTCACCGCTGAATTTGTGTTTAACTCATGGAAACCCCTTCTAGAATTTGTAGTTTGTAGGTTTACCTGATGGAGCTATCATCACTACTTATGATAGGGTTCTTTCGGTGATGTATGTACCTCACAGAAACTCTTACAAAGCCCATCCTCATTTGATACAAGAGTACGTTTCATGATGAGCCCAATTGGTATTGAATTGACATTGTAGTTTTCGATAATTTTTTCATAAACTTTAGCAATATTAAAGTTTGTCTATAGACTAATAAATGCACTATATTATGACACAGAGGGAGGTACTAATTAGGCAAGTCTTAAATATTAAATACAAACAATTTAAAAAATTGCCCTACATTCTCTTTCCAGATTCTTGCCACAAAACACAGCACAGCAGGAGTAACCGCATTTCATCATCATCATTCATCACACACAACCTCTTCATGACTTCATGTTTCTGGGTTGATATGCAGTCCTACACCAAAACCTTAAAGATCTAGCATTGCAGAGCAGCAAAACAATGCCATTTCCAAACTCATCTAGCATACCATGACAGTCTTACATTGGTTTCCTAGCTAGATTGGAAGAAGGCACGGGTATAAGCTTAGAACACAGCCCGCCAAAACACCAGCTCCTGAACCTAGGGGGTGCAACGCACTGTTGTCGAGCATTAGGCGTCAAACAAGCCAAATCATCAAAATACCAACGATTCAATGGCTCAGCTGGTGAGCGCCGAGAGCATGCCGCCACCGCTCTTCGAGGCTAGCACCACTTCCCAGCCAGGCCCTTTCAGGGGGACAAGAGGGGCGGCATTGGGTGCCGCGGCAGGGCCGGTGAGGTCGCTCCGGTCCATCACCTTCAGAAGGTCCTCGTCGCTGATATCCGTCTGGATCAACCTGTCTTCCTCGCCCTGCTCATCTCTCAGCAGCGCTAGCAGCTCAGCCTCCTGCAATTCTCGACATCGAAAGAACACGTCAGCAATCTTTCCCAGTGTTTGATGATCACGGAAAAAAATAAGGTTAACAGCTTTTACATCTAGGGCATTCGGCTTGGCGGCATCTTGTTGAAACTGCCCCTTCCCAATCACCACATGCTCTAGTTTCAGCTTTCCAAAAGCTCTCTTAATAATCCGCCCCTGCGACAATGCGGAGATGAGCCCCGATGCCACAAAAATTAGCTAAGCAAGAGTCTGAAGATCATCCCCTAACCATACCTCAACAGAATTCGATGTTGCCAACCGATAAACATGAACCGGTTTTGTTTGACCAATGCGGTGGCATCGATCCATAGCCTGTAAATCCATCTGAGGGTTCTGCAGAACAGAGCAAAAATTCAGCATGTCACAGCTATGAAAGCTAAACTGAAGGCAAGCATTGTACCAACGACAGCTACAAACTGTTCAGACAAACAGAAAATTACCCAGTCACTGTCATACAGGATGCAAGTATCTGCAGAAGTAAGGTTGATACCAAGCCCCCCAGCACGCGTGCTTAGAATGAAGACATTCATACCACTGTTCATGTCATTAAACTCCGCTATCTGCCGCAAGGAAACAAATAGTGAGATAGCAACATCCATAGACAGACTTCAATTATCTAAGGGAAAAGGGTCAGCATGCAACAAAAAAGCAATAAAGGAACATGCTATGGTTTAGAGCACTGATTCCGCAATAACCAGTCAGGCGCATTTAACACAAAGGTTCATAAAAGCATAGTATCCGCAGTTTCTTACCCCACAAGTTTGCGTTCTGACTGGTCTGGGTGGTATGTTAAAACTTCATCCAGCTTTGACACCTATTAACTGCAAATTAAGTTTTTTTTTCCTTTCAACAAGATACCTAACCCAGGTTTTGAACTAGTTATGTCTGAAACTAGCTGATTTTGCCCTATTTACAGTTCTCTACAGAAATTAATGCACCAGCAAATAGCAGTACCTGGAAACTAACTCAGGCACATATTTTAATTATGTTTATTGTTTTAGCTAACACACATTTGCTAAACTGCCTTGGAACCAGGTAATGAAACACCCGCCAGAGTGTGGTAGCAACCAACTGCAAAATTAGTCCAAGTTTTCTACCTTCCAATGAGATACGTAATACAGGTTTCTAACACATTATGTATGGTTCTAGCTAATTTTGCCTTAGTTACAGTTTTCTAAATAAATTTAGGTACCAACCATGCAAATTAATGGCAGTACCTGGGAACCAATTCAGGGGTGTGTGTCCTAAACTCATGTTTACACTATGTCATCAAGCTAAATGCTAAATTATTCATGTGCGCAAATAGGTAAGTTGTGTGCATACACAATGCATTAATACAAAGGGGCATCATGCAACTCTTCAGGATCTAGATTGCTACTTGCATGCAGAGCATAAGGCAGCCGAATACAGATATTCATCAGCGGAAAGCAGAAAGTAGAAACAAGAATATGATTGTTTAGTTTTTCTGTTGTTAGATATGTTTCCCACCTATATAAACAGGGCTGTCACATCTATTATAATCATGCCATGAATCAATCTACAGTAGTTTAGCCTTCTTTCTTAGCAAAGGTAGTGGTAGTTATCTCAGTATGTACAAACATGCATACGATAGATGATGTCCAGTAAACAAGTAATTTATTAGCAGACTACCACATTACCTGCTTCCTCCTGTCTTCCAGCTTGACATTACCATCAATTCTGCAAACCTTCAGACCTTTTGTATCCAAATAATAGTCAAGGATGTCCAAAACTTTTGTCCATTGTGAAAATATAAGGACCTACAGACATATCGATTGAACTATATGTCAGGTCCGAAAATTAGAATCATGAACAATGTGCTGGCACGTGCCCAACCTTGTGATTTCGCTTGAGTAGAGCATCCAGCAACCTGTCCAACAGCTGAAATTTACCGCATTGTCCCAGAAGCTTATCAATAGGTGGATAGAAGTCTGCAAACAAGGAAATAAAATGAATAACAATGTGGATAAAGAAAATAAATCAAACAGAGTGATGCAGCTAGCATATGTCCAATGGGCAATGATACACACAGCTTGTGTCGAATGCAGCATCCAAAAGATCAGGGTGGCCACAATTTTTCCTGAGCTGAATGAGTAGATTATTTAGCTTAGTCTTGATACCAGGTCTCCGCAAAACTGCAATACAGAAAAAACTTGTCACATTCATATGTTATTTACTTATGGGCAGATTGGACAATAAGTACGCATGAAGACATGCATGAGATGAGCGTACACATGCATACCAATATCTGTGTTCTCATGCAAGTAGTTGTCGAATGTCCTCTCAACCAAGTGATTCTGGATTTGTTTCTGATGTTCAGTCATGTTAGCATAGATGATTATCTCTTTCTTTCGTGGAAGCATGTGTTCTACATCCTCTTTCATCCGCCTTAGAAGGAATGGACGCAAAATGGCATGAAGCTTTGAGACAACAAGGACTCTTTTGTTCTCATCAGTTTCTTCCTGTTGTTCCCCATCTCCCTTCCCAGAAAAATCAAACCTGTAAGAAGATTGCCATCAGATCAACCTATCCATGAAGTATTCAACAATAACTTCACCATCTTTATGACAAAAACACCCCATGTTAACGTATGAAAATCGAGCAGGATAGTTTTAGTAGTATGTCAATATTACATTATTGATCGGTATACAGCTTAGCAAACAGAACATGTCAACCGGTAACATAAATAAAGACGGTACAAGATAAAATTCTGTTAATATTTAATAGACAAATTGACAGGCATGGCATATCAGTGTCTGATACACAATGTAAATCAGGAAGAAATGTCATAACAAGTGTTTTCTATTACTAGTGTTTTTAAAGTCTACATGTCCCAAATTTACAATAATAACATCTGTATACGTAGCTACATATCCACAAGTGGCTGATACACAGGGAGTTAGATGCTCTGGCACATGGTAATATCAGCCAGAGAGCCCTGGCGGTGCCCACTGTGGCCAATGGTAATCCCTCATTTTCGGGGATTTATCCATGTGGATTACAGTTGTTCTGGCCCGTAACATTCGAAAAAGGGCTGCATTGCCCCCATTGTGATCAACCATTTCTATATTTTTCTTAATGAATGGGTAGTGCCCCTGCCAGGTTACTCGGAAAACAAAGATATTTCAAGAGTTGTATGAATAATAAATTGCTACAATTACACCATATATTTGTTCTTATGCTGGGAAACTGATATCTCAATTAATTAAGGTTAACAGATTTGTTTGCATTGGTTAACGACAATATGTGCTCTTAAGAACCAAACATAACTTTACGGATCCTGACAAATGACAGAACCCCTGACTAGACAGACATATCTGTGCAATTAGACTCATACATCAATTGACTATCAATAAAATAACTAGCCAATGACAAAGCAAAACTGTTTGAAAGCTAGACAAATGTTACATTGGATTATTCAGGTAGCTTATAATTATAATCAATAGCAGGCAATAAAAAAGGCCACAAGACTGGCAAACAAAAGAAGTGCTTCCAGGATATGGAGACTATGAACAAAAATGGCATGCACAGAAAGGGCAGACAACAGTGCAGGTGTTAGTTCAATGGATCATACCATGACTCAAATTCCTGATGGGATGAGAATATATCAGGCAAAATGAAGTTCAATAGTGACCACAACTCTGCTAGGTTATTCTGAAGAGGTGTCCCAGTCAAAAGGAGCTTATTCTCCATCGGAATGCGCTTTAACTCCCTCAATAATTTACAATTCGTATTTTTCAACCGATGACCCTTGAAAAAGAAGTACCAAACCGACTCGTAAATACATTGGGAAGCGGGAGAAGAATACAAGGACAATAACACAGAGCATATGAAATTCCATTACCTCATCGACAATGACATACTTCCACTGGTAATTAGCAAGCAATCTTGCATCATACATGGCCATCTCAAATGAAGTGATTATTATCGGAAAATCAGGGCCAACTTTTTTGGGCATGAATTTCCTCCTTAGCTCTGCCCGAGCCACTTTATCTCCATGATAAATCAGACCAATCAGAGATGGAGCAAACCTGAAATCAAGAACACCTCACAAAACAGCAAACTAAGAACATATACAGTGAAAGATAACTGTGGATACTTTACCTTGATAACTCATTTAACCAGTTTGACAGAGTGGAAAGAGGAGCAATAACCATGTACGGACCATCCATTCCATTTCCTTTGAGATGGGCAAGAAATCCAATTGTCTGGATTGTTTTCCCGAGGCCCATTTGATCAGCTAGTATTCCATTTAGGCCGTTTTGCCACAGTGATATTAACCACTTAATGCCCTTTATCTGGTAAGACTTCAACTTCCCTCCAGTCAATAATGGAACAAGATTGGCTTGCTCTTTTTCCCACCTTTCTTCTTCAGTCAGAGTACTATCACCAGCAGTACGGTCTTCATGCGATCTTGTAAGCATGGCTGCGACTGCTGTCTTAGCCTTCTTCTGAACAATATTTATATACAGTAGTCAGAAGCAACAGAAGGTTAACATAAGTAATTTCTTAGTTTTCCTACATATTCTCGCCAGCAATGATAAATCAAGTTAACAACCTAGACCAATGATCCATCTCGAGAAAAATATTAACAAGACGCTCACAACTATTCCCATTGACATCAACAAGTCCAGACAAATCAAAGTAACGCTGATCTTACAACATTATTCTGATGTGTAGACAGCAGTAGCTAAGCTCCAACAAAACTCGAACAGCACTTTTAACTAAGATGTGTGTAGTACATTAGAAGGATGCTACTAGTGGACAATAACAGATCAAGTGGCCTCCCCAGAATTATTCAAGCAAAGTCCTTTGAGCAGGCAATACAGACGAACTGCAGCATATCGACAGTATATGACAACCAGACATTTGCATAATCTGGAAGACAGTTATACTGGCATATTTACGAATCAGGGAGGACAATATATGAAATCTGAACTCACATCATTGTACTTTGGCTTAGCCTTTGCTTTCCTCTTTCTGCCGCGCCCTTTCTTCTGCTCTTCCACGGGTTCCTCTTCATCTTTAACTTCAACAGCTTTCTGCAACACCACAAATGTCAACAAAGAAGAAGGGGATACAAATAACTAGCAGTAAGTAGTGATCGAGAAACCAAAATATGAAAGACATGGCCAGCATACATCTGTGATCTGCTCCATCTTCTCAAGCAGGAATTCAGAATAGAGCTGCGTCTTTGTCAGCAGCTCGTCCAATTTGCTGAACCGTTGATTCGGATCAAAAGCCTTGCGAGCTTCTCTCCTCCTGGCCTCCTCCTCTTCCTCTGCCTTGAGCCGGGCCTGGTACAGCTCCTCTTCCTCCTTCGCCATCACCTCCGTGACGAGGCCCGCGTCGCCGGCCTTGGCGTCCTGAAACTCATCAGCCGTCCCCTCTCTGACGGAGTTCAGTAACTGCCCTTCAGCGGCCTCGCGCTTCGAATCCCCGGCGTTTCCCTCGTCCTTGGCGTCGGGCATTTTCTGATCTCAAGCAAAAAAATCACATCATCAGGGTAAAAGGATCGAAATTCCTTTTGGGGGAATCAAAAGGACGGAAATTGGTCGGAAACCTAAACGGACGAAATTCAAACATCGCGCCCAACCAAGGGAAATGGAGTCGGCCTAGGGATTTTAAGACGGACGTTTTCGAAGAACAGATCACCTCGTCCTCCAAAACGGATACAGGAGAATCGGCGTCGGCGTCGCCGTCGGCGGACGTAATGACGGTGGTGGTGGAGGCGGCGGCGGCGGCATTCGCCACGGCGGCCACCATCTTGACTGGCCTCGACGGCGACGGGCGGCGAGGCCGGCGAAGGCCGAGGGAGCCGAGGCGGCGGGGGGCGTGCGGTGGTAGGTGGAAGGGAAGACGAAACGAAAGGGCGGCGGCGGCGCAGAATGGGTGCGAACCGGCGGAGGCAAATAGGTCTTTTTGAAAGGGGGGGGGGGCAGCGCGTGCATTTCAAAAATATCTTTTTATTTTGGTGCGGAAAGTATTTCGAAAATATAGATACGATGCCGAAATTAGTATAGCAGATTGGTAATCAGCTGGGTTTCCTTCGTAAGTTCAGGTTTCCTCTTCCAACGTCGCAATCGTACGGGTGTGTTCTAAGCGTTCGAGGACGTATCCGAGGACATGTTGTTCCCGTGTAATTCGTTCAACGACAATGGTTTTTCTTCAAGAAAACTACTTTCAAGGTTCGAAAAAGTGCAGATCAACGATGGAGCCGTGTCGAGTTCGGATGAAGAGGTGATCTGTTTTCTTTCCCTTGATCGAGAAGGACAAGCGTTTGTTTTTTGTGTAGGATTATCCTATCTTTTTAGTCATGTAGCACCGATGTTTACGTGCTTTGTAATTGAATATTTAATTTATTAATAAGACATGTATTATCATGCAAACAAAAATGTATGAAAGGATTTGAATTTGTTCGTGTATGAACATATGAATGAATGGATGATTCGGAAGGAGCGAACACAGGAGAGAGTCGGAAAAACCCTTTCCCCTCCCCCGACACTATCCCCTCTCCCGCCGCCACTCGCGGGGCGTCGGGTAGGGCTCCAGATCTCCGCCGCCAGCCTCCCCTCCTCCCCCGTCCTCCCTCATCGCCGCCAAAGGGCGTCCGACCGGCGACGGCGACGACGGCGGGGCTTGGCTTCTTCTTTGCGCGGTGGGGTGGTGTGGGCTGCCCTCCTCGTGGTAGGGCGTGGGGTGCCGTGGCGCGGCGGCACTCCGGCGGGGACGTGATGGTGGCGTGAAGCGTCCGGGCAGCGGCAGACGACTTCGACCGACGGACGGCACGGGCTGCGGCGTCTCTCGCTGGTGTTCACCTCTGCATCTACAGGGGCCGATGACGGCGGTACCCTATTGATGGCTAGGGCCGTCCATGGCCTTGGCAGGGGCGGGGCGGCGGGGTATGCCTCGCTGGCTTCAGCAGTGCTGCAGCCGGGTCTTTGCAGGCAGCATAGCGTGGTGGTGGTTGCCTCATGCTCCCGGAGATGTGTAAACGGTGCGCAGAGCTGGGCGGGCGCCGGTGGGATGGCACCGGACGCACGCGCGACGGGGACGACGCGAATCTAGGGTTCGTGCTCGGGCGGGCCAGTTCGAGGCCCAGGGCGGATTGGAGCTGCGACTTCGGGTAGGAGGTGTCGAGCCTGGTCTTGGATGTGCTCGTGGGTACGGTGCTTGATGGTGGTGGTTGTGATACCGTTGCGTCAATGCATGGATCGTCGTCAGTGTCCACGGATATTGCATCGTGTTAGCTCGCCTGGGCATGGGTCCGGGCTGGCTCGCTGGCGACCATCGGGAGTCTAGGAGTTGTGTCCCCCCAGTCCACTTGGTATTGGCTGGGGACACATGTATGCGTGCCTCCTACGGTGGAGGCGCCTGACCAGACTCTAGGACCGATGTCGGGCTAGGAGTTGATGGTGTGTGTCGCTCTTCCTACCGTGGACGGGTGTGGTGTGATGTGTGCGGTCGGTGGTATCTTGCGACATGTATGCCGGGGCGGCGGCCCCGGACGGCAGTCTGCATGGTTGCTCTTTGGCGGGTATCATTGCGGTGGTGGTGGCTCTCCTCCCGGGTTGTGTGGCCAACGAGGGGTCACGCGGCGGGTAGCTCGGATGTGCCCTCTCTTTTGGAGGGGTTGCATCCTGATCCGAATCTAGGGGTCTGACATCGCCGTGTGTCTCTTGGCGGCCTTGTGGTGACACGGATGAGTTGCCGAGCGAAAACTTCATGCTTCGGCACCAACGACGATGACACCCGTGGGCATCGTGCCCTTCTTGAAGGCGTCGTTGTGGTTTTTCTCCCCATGTCAGGGCTCCAGGTGAAGACCTCTGTCCGTGTGGACTCGACAATGATGACATTTTGTGTCATTCTCCCTCTTGGTGTGCTAGGTCATTACATGGTGGTGTTTAGTTCGTCCGGTGCTTGTCGCGGGTAGCGTAGTCACGTACGTCTATGTGTGTCGGATATCTCAGGATCGGCTTTGTAAGAGGGCTACCTCATCATCTTGTATCGTTCGGCCATGTACTTTTTCCGTTGTTGCTTTATCTATAAAGCGGGGCAAAAGCCTATTTCGAGAGAAACATATCAATGAATGGCCATCAAATTTATAAGGACTCCCTCTTATATATTTTTTACGAAGTGAGTAGTATGCACGTGGTGTTCAATCAATACACAAAATTAAGATTCGAATCCTTGGTTTGACACGGTGTGTTTTATCAGCGACCGAGATGCGCAACTACGGGCTTTCTAGCACTGGTCGGTCATTGGCCCGCTTTCGTCCGCCGATGCTTACTGGTCAGTGGTGACAACATATTAGCCAACCAATCCCACTGGTCCCATTCGCACGAACAGACCTTTCGTCCCAAGCATTAGCCCTGATCTGGTTACGAGCCAGTTCTAAAGAGGCTATTAGTCCCGATTCTTGCCGGCTTCAATGGCTAGGAGCAGGGCGACCTTTAGTATCAGCTCGTAAGGGATCTTTAGTACCGGTTCGTGTCACGAACCGGTACTAAAGGGGGCGTGGCAGGCTTTTGGTCAGACTTGGGCCCCGCGTACCTCTTTAGTACCGGTTGGTGGCACGAATCGGTACTAAAGGTTGCCCTTTAGTACCGGTTGGTGACACCAACCGGTACTAAAGAGTTCCTATATATATGTGCTTCGTCCTTAGCCGATCGAAGGGGCTCTCATTTCTCTGTTTTCTCCCCTGTTCTTCTTCTTGCTCGAAGCTCATCCTCCATTTTGCCAAAGATTTGTTAAGATTTGAAGGCACCCCATCTATCCAAGTGTTCACAAAGGTTATCAACTTTGCCCCTTTCATCTCTCATTGCTAGATTAGCTTGTGGTATGCTCAAATATATGTGATTTGTGAGTTTTAGCTAGGTTTTGGGGGAGTGATCATTATATGGAAGTTTATTTGATTTATATGCAGTCTGAGCTCAAATTAACTTGTTAGGTTGCATATGTGTAGGTGTGGTTTATTTGGTGCCTTTCCATCTCCGTTCTAACCAGCGTCGATAGTCCGCACCGTCTCGTCGCGGCACCGGCCATCTTGATGAGCCTCTTGTTCTTCATAAAACCTTTTTGTTAAAAAAAATTACTTGTATGATTTAGACAGCTGCGTGTACGATTTACTTACTTGTATTATTGTTAGTTATTCTATAGTGTCATGGTTATGGTATCCGCCCACGTCGTCCCTCGTCCAGTCTATGATTTAGATGTGGTATGTCGTTATCTTGTATAACTATTTCACACATCATCTAATGTCTATGACAATTAATTATGCCAGCAAATTGACGTAGATGTTTTTATCTATAGGAAGTAGTTGAACCAGAAATTCCAACCGACTATGCAATTCTACTCGAGAAGTTAACACAAGATGAAAAAGAAATTGATCATTTGAAAGAAAAATTGAAAAGAACTGAAGATGAGAAGATGGGATTGGAGTTGCATGTTGCTGATATCGTCGATGATCACAAGAACAAGATGGATGGAATGTGCTTGAAGCTTAAAAAGATTAGAAAATATGCCATTGATAAAGAGGCTTGGTATCATTATGCCGTTGGCTCAGCTGTTACCTTAGTTGCGATTATGATAGTTGTATGTTGTTTTATGAGATGTATGTATGAACTATAAGTATCTATTATTTGCAGTAATAACATTTGGTCACTGCTAGCTCTACTTTGGTTGTAATGTGATGATGAAGTTGTATTAATTTGGTCACTTCGATGTTGTGTAGTGAACATGAACCGGCAATGGATGTACGATGACCGACTAAGTCTAGTGTTCCTTAATTCCCTGCATGATTTTATTCGTGTGCCTGAGGCAAACAAGTAGAATGGTTTCATGTGTTGTCCATGTCGTGACTGTAAGAATGATAGGAATTACTCTACCTCAAAAACCCTTCACTACCACCTGCTGAAGTCCGGTTTCATGTCCGGCTATAGCTATTGGACCAAGCACAGAGAAAGAGGGGTTATAATAGAAGACAATGAAGAAGAAGAGGATGCTGGCAACTATCCTTTCTCGATAAAACAATGGGGGAAGCTGAAGAAGAGGCATCAATGGGGGAAGCTGAAGAAGAGGCATCAGATGAGCCCGCTGATGATTTTGGTCGGGTCATTGCTGATGCAAAGAGAAACTACGAAAGTGACAAGGAGAGGTTGAAGTTGAAGCGCATGTTAGAGGATCACAAGAAATTCTTGTATCCAATTGTGAAGATGACCAGAAAAAGCTAGGTACCACGCTGGAATTGCTGCAATGGAAGGCGAAGAACGGTGTAACTGACAAGGGATTTCAAGAATTGCTGATAATGATAAAGAAGATGCTTCCAAAGGATACTAAATTGCCTGAAAGTACATACGAAGCAAAGAAGGTTGTTTGCCCTCTAGGATTAGAGGTGCAGAAGATACATGCATGCCCTAATGACTGCATCCTCTACCGTGGTGAGGAGTACGAGAATTTGGATGCATGCCCGGTATGCGGTGCATTGTGCTATAAGATCCCCCGCGATGACCCTGGTGATGTGGAGGGCGAACACCACAGGAAGAGGGTTTCTACTGTTGGGGAACGTCGCATGGAAATAAAAAAATTCCTACGCATATGCAAGATCTATCCATGGTGATGAGCATCTACGAGAGGGAGAGTAGATCCACATACCCTTGTAGATTGCTAAGCGGGAAACGTTAAGAAATGCGGTTGATGTAGTCGAACGTCTTCGCAATCCAAATCTCCGAGCATCCCGTGATCCCATCAAGATCCATCCCACGATCCAATCACGATCCGTCCTGCGATCTCATCACGATCCGTCCGGCGATCCAATCACGAATCGTCTCGTGATCTTGATCATGGTCCTTCCGATCTAGCGCCGAACGGACGGCACCTCCGCGTTCAGCACACGTACAACTTGATGACGATCTCCGCCTTCTTGATACAGCAAGAGGGAGCGGAGAGGTAGACGAGTTCTTCGGCAGCGCGACGGCGTTGCGATGATGGTGGTGGAGCAATTCCAGCAGGGCTTCGCCTAAGCACCGCTGAAACCGATCTAGAGGAAAAACTACAAACTAGAGGAGAGGCAGCACGTGGCTTAGGGTTTCTTGATGTATTCCAAGTGCTAGACTCGCCCCTCTATTTGTATGCTGAGCCCTGGGGTCGAAACTTGGAGAAAAATCCTCCTCAAGGTCGGTTTGCCCGCAAGGCAAGAGTCCTTCTCGGACTCCAGGACCAGACGCCAAGGTCCTCGGCGTCTGGCCCCAGATGCCAGGGTCCCTGGCGTCTGGCCCCTAACCTCCACAAAATAGATTTTGCACCTTCCTAAAGCCTCATGGGCTTTACCCCTTGCTCCAAATAAAGTGTTCCTGTACCCCGAACATTTCGGGAAACATCCGAAACTATTTTCGGTGAATTCCGGAACCCTTTCGGAGACCAAACACCATTATCCCATATATCAATCTTTACCTACGGACCATTCCGGAGCTCCTCATGACGTCCGGGATCTCATCCGGGACTTCGAACAACCTTCGATCATCACCATACATAACTCTATACTCTCGAAATGTCACCGAACCTTAAGTGTGCAGACCCTACGGGTTCGAGAACTATGTAGACATGACCGAGACACCTCTACGGTCAATAACCAATAGCGGGACCTAGATGCCCATATTGGTTCCTACGTATTCTACGAAAATCTTTATCGGTTGAACCTCTATGTCAAGGATTCAATTAATCCCGTATGAAGTTCCCTTTGTTCTTTGGTATGTTACTTGCCAGAGATTCGATCGTCGGTATCTCCATACCTAGTTCAACCTTGTTACCGGCAAGTCTCTTTACTCGTTCCGTAATACAAGATCCTGTGACTAACACTTAGTCACATTGCTTGCAAGGCTTATTGTGATGTTGTATTACCGAGTGGGCCATGAGATACCTCTCCGTCACATGGAGTAACAAATCCCAGTCTTGATCCATGGCAACCCAACAGACACCCTCGGAGATACCTATAGAGCACCTTTATAGTCACCCAGTTATGTTGCGACGTTTGATACACACAAGGTACTCCTCCGGTGTAAATGAGTTGCATGATCTCATGGTCATAGGAACATATACTTGACATGCAGAAAACAGTAGCAATAAACTGACACGATCATATGCTACGTTTGTAGTTTGGGTCTTGTCCATCACATCATTCTCCTAATGATGTGATCCCATTACCAAATGACATCTTATGTCCATGACTAGGAAACGATAGCTAGCTTTGATCAACGAGCTAGTCTATTAGAGGCATACTAGGGACATGGTGTTGTCTATGTATCCACACATGTATCTAAGTTTCCAATCAACACAATTATAGCATGGATAATAAACGATTATCATGAACAAGGAAATATGATAATAACCAATTCATTATTGTCTCTAGGGCATATTTCCAACAGTCTCCCACTTGCACTAGAGTCAATAATCTAGTTCACATCACCATGTGATTCGCATTGTTATGAATTTAACACCCAATGAGTTCTGGGGCTCGATCATGCTTTGCATGTGAGAGAGGTCTTATAGTCAACGGGTCTGTGACATTCAGATTTGTGTGTACTTTGCAAATCTCTATGTCAAACCGTAAACACTGCTACCACACTCCACTTGGAGCTATTACAAATGGATGCTCTACTATACGTATCCGGATTGCTACTAACAGTCATCTGGATTAGTGTCAAAGCTTGCATCGACGTAACTCTTTACGACGAACTATTTCTCACCTCCATAATCGAGAAACATTTCCTTAGTCTTTCAGTCAGTAAGGATAATCTTGACCGCTATCCAATGATCCACTCCTGTATCACTCTTGTACCCCTTGACGGACTCATGGCAAGGCACACATAGGTGCGGTACACAACATGGCATACTATACAGAGCCTATGGCTAAGGCATAGGGGACAACGTTCGTCCTTTCTCTTTCTTCTGCCGTTGTCGAGCTTTGAGTCTCACTTAACTTCACAGCTTACAAATCAGGTGAGAACTCTTTCTCTGACTGATCCATTTTGAACTCTTTCAAAATCTTGTCAAGGTATGTACTCATTGAAAGTCTCATCAAGCATCTTGATCTATCTCTATAGATCTTGATGCTCAACAATTAGGTAGCTTTATCCATGTCTTCCTTTGAAAAACTCTTTTTCAAACAACCGTTTATGCTTTCCAGAAATTATACATCATTTTTGATCAACAATATGCCAACCACATATGCTTACCAGAAATTCTATAGTGCTCCCACTCACTTTATTGTAAATACAAGTTTCTCATAAACTTTGTATAGACTCAGAAACTTTGATCACCTCATCAAAGTGTATATTCCAACTCCGAGATACTTGCTTCAGTTAATAGAAGGATCACTAAAGCTTGCACACCTTTTAGCATCCTTAGGACTGACAAAACCTTCTGGTTGTATCTCATACAACCTTTCCTTAAAGAAGGAAATGATGTTTTGACATCCATCTGCCAGATTTCATAATTGAAAAATGCAGCAACGGCTAACATAATTCCAACAGACTTTAGCATCGCTACGAGTGAGAAAGTCTCATCGCAGTCAACTCCTTGAACTTGTCGGAAATTTGTTTGCGACAAGTCGAGCTCTATTTGGTGACATTTATCATCAGCATTTGTCGTCATCTCAAAAGTCCATTTGTACTTGACGACCTGCCGTCCAACGAGCAAGTCTACCAAAGTCTATACTTGGTTTTCATACATGGATCCTTTCTCGGATTTCATGGCCTCTAACCATTTGTCGGAATCCGGGCCCATCATCGCTTCTCCATAGCTCGTAGGTTCATCGTTGTCCAACAACATGACCTCTAAGACAGGGTTGTCGTACCACTCACGAGCAGTACACATCCTTGTCGACCTACGAGGTTCGATAGTAATTTGATCCGAAGCTTCATGATCATCATCATTAACTTCCTCTTCAACTATAATACCACGGTTGAAATTTTTGTTCCAAAACAAAGAGCATGCCAAGTTGTTGCGATGGCACAAAGAAGAACGTAAGAAAGACGGGATGTTGAGAGCACCCGCTGATGGGTTGATGTCGAGAAAAATCGAGAGGGAGTTCGAGGACTTTGCAGATGATGCAACGAACTTATGGTTTGGTCTTAGTATAGACAGTAGAGCTCCAGTCACAACACCTGGCCCGTGACTCTATGTATCTACAACCTTCTTGGTTGTGCATGAAGCGGAAGTTCATTATAATGCCAGTGCTCATCCAAGGCCCTAAGAAACCCGGCAATGACAATGATGTATACGTAAGGCCACTAGTTGACGAACTTCTACAGTTTTGGAAAAAACCAGGTGTACGTGTGTGGGATGCGCACACACAGAAGGAAATTGACCTACGAGCGTTGCTGTTTGTAACCATCAATGATTGGCCTGCTCTTAGTAACCTTTCAGGACATACAAACAAGGGTTACAATGCATGCACGCATTGTTTAGACGATACTGAAAGTATATATTTGGATAAATGTAAGAAGAATGTGTACCTGGGACATCGTCGATTTCCACCGATCAAGCATATCTTAAGAAAGGCAGGCAACCATTTCAAAGGTGAGCCAGATAACCGGAAGAAGCCCGGCCTCCGTACTGGTGAATATATATTTGATATGGTCAAGGATTTACATGTAATCTTTGGAAAGGGTCCTGGCAGACAATCTGTTCCGAATGACGCCAACGGACATGCACCCATGCGGAAGAAGAAATCTATATTCTGGGAACTTGAATATTGGAAAGCCCTAGAGGTCCGCAATGCAATCGACGTGATGCACGTGACGAAGAATCTTTGTGTGAACATGCTAGGCTTCTTGGGCATGTATGGAAAGACAAAAGATACACCGGAGGCACGGAAGGACAAGCAAAGAATTAACGAAAAAGACGGCATGCCTCCAAAGCAGTATCAAGGTCCTGCCAGCTACGCTCCTACGAAAGAAGAGAAGGAAATCCTTTTTGAATGCCTGCTCAGTATCAAGGTCCCGTCTGGCTTCTCGTCGAATATAAAGGGAATAATAAATATGGTAGAGAAATTTTTTCAAAATCTAAAGTCTCGTAACTGCCACATGATTATGACGCAATTACTTCCGGTTGCACTTAGGGGGCTTCTACCGAAAAATGTTCGATTAGCCATTGTGAAGCTATGCGCATTCCTCAATGCAATTTCTCAGAAGGTAATCGATCCAGAAATCCTACCAAGGTTATAGAATGACCTGGTCCAATGTCTTGTCAGTTTCGAGTTGGTGTTCCCTCCATCCTTCTTCAATATTATGACGCACGTCCTAGTTCACCTAGTCGAAGAGATTAACATTCTGGGTCCTGTATTTCTACACAATATGTTCCCCTTTGAGAGGTTCATGAGAGTCTTAAAGAAATATGTTCATAACCGTGCTAGGCCAGAAGGAAGCATCGCCAAGGGATATTGAATAGAGGTGGTTATTAAGCCGATTGGTCTTCCTGAATCATGGCATGAGGGGAGACTGGGTGGAAAAGGCACACTAGGAAAGAAAGAAGCAATAAATATGGACGGGCATTCTTTCACTCAAGCACACCACACGGTTATACAAAATTCCACCTTGGTGACTCCATATATCTAGGAATACAAGGATATTGTACGGTCCAAGAACCCAGAGCAGTCTGACCCCTGGATTGAACGTAAACACATGGAGACTTTCGTCGGTTGGTTGCAAACAAAGCTCATCAATGACAACGATGTTCCACATGAACTTTACTAGTTGGATAAGACACCAAGTTCGACTGTAACGACTTTCAAAGGGTACGAGATTAATGGGAATACATTTTACACGATCGCCCAAGATAAAAGAGCACCAACCAAAATAGTGGTGTCCGCTATGATGCAACCAACTTTCAAGACACATATTATGGTTACATAGAGGAGATATGGGAACTTGACTATGGACCTGATCTTAAGATCCCTTTGTTTCGGTGCAAATGGGTCAAATATACTGGAGGCAGGGTACAGGTAGACCCGCAGTACGGAATGACAATAGTGGATCTCAACAATCTTGGGTACACAAATGACTCATTCGTCTTAGCCAATGATGTGGCTCAGGTTTTCTATGTGAAGGACATGTCTAGCAAACCGAGGAAAAAAAAGATAAGGAAGCGAATACATCATACGATGAGCCAAAGCACCACATAGTTCTTTCAGGAAAAAGAAACATTGTGGGAATGGAGGACAAGACAGACATGTCAGAATATTATGAAAAGTTTCATGAAATCCCTCCCTTCAGAGTGAAGACTGACCCAAGCATCCTGTTAAATGATAAAGATTGTCTATGGTTACGACGCAATCATAAGTAAGGGACAAACACGCAAAAAAAATCTTACACTGCGGGATCGCACTCTGGGATGTGACCGACTTCACCGTCATCACTTTCTATGTGAAGGACATGCATGCATTTTTTAGCATGGTATCCTTGTAACAGTTTGTACACGAAGTGCATCTAGTTTTTGCCATAACCCTCTCAACTCTTTAGAAGTTGCTATGTGGGTGAAGTTATGATGTCATGCCAATTTTCAACCTTTTCAGAGTTCATTTGTACTGCTTTTCAATTTCAGGGTCATTTAGCTCAAAATAAATCATTAAATGCATGAAAAATATCAAATGAAGTGAGAAAGGGTTGAAAATTGATGATGTGCCTTTGAATGGTGCATGTTGAACACACAAAAAGTATGGAGTTAAAACAAGTTATTAAAAATGAAATCCATTTGTAATAGATGCGTTTTCGTCTGAAACCCTCATACTTCGAAAGGGATTGTCCAGTTTGTACACGAAGTGCATCCAGTTTTTGCCGTAACCCTCTCAAACCTTTAGAAGTTGCTATGTGGGTGAAATTATGATGTCATGCGAAGTTTCAACCTTTTGAAAGTTCATTTGTAGTGCTTTTCAGTTTCAGGCTCATTTAGCTCAAAATAAATCATTAAATGCATGAAAAATATCAAATGAAGTTAGAAAGGGTTGAAAATTGATGATTGCCTTTGAATTGTGCATATTGAACACACAAAACGTATGGAGTTAAAATAAGTTATTAAAAATGAAATCCCTTTGTAATAGATGTGTTTTCGTCTGAAACCCTTATACTTCGAAAGAGATTGTCCAGTTCGTACACGAAGTGCATCCAGTATTTGCCGTAACCCTCTCAAATCTTTAGAAGTTGCTATGTGGGTGAAATTATGATGTCATGCCAAGTTTCAACCTTTTCAGAGTTCATTTGTACTGCTTTTCAATTTCAGGGTCTTTAGCTCAAAATAAATCATTAAATGCATGAAAAATATCAAATGAAGTCAGAAAGGGTTGAAAATTGATGATGTGCCTTTGAATGGTGCATATTGAACACACAAAAAGTATGGAGTTAAAATAAGTTATTAAAAATGAAATCCCTTCGTAATAGATGCGTTTTCGTCCCAAACCCTCATACTTCGAAAGAGATTGTCCAGTTTGTACACGAAGTGCATCCAGTTTTTGCCGTAACCTTCTCAACTATTTACAAGTTGCTATGTGGGTGGAATTATGATGTAATGCCAAGTTTCAACCTTTTCACAGTTCATTAGTAGTGCTTTTCAATTTTAGGGTCATTTAGCTCAAAATAAATCATTAAATGCATGAAAAATATCAAATGAAGTCAGAAAGGGTTGAAAATTGATGATGTGCCTTTGAATGGTGCATGTTTAACACACAAAAAGTATGGAGTTAAAATAGGTTATTAAAAATGAAATCCCTTTGTAATAGATGCGTTTTCATCCGAAACCTTCATACTTCGAAAGAGATTGTCCAGTTTGTACACGAAGTGCATCCAGTTTTTGCCGTAACCTTCTCAACTCTTTAAAAGTTGCTATGTGGGTGAAGTTATGATGTCATGACAAGTTTCAACCTTTTCATAGTTCATTTGTAGTGCTTTTCAATTTCAGGGTCATTTAGCTCAAAATAAATCATTAAATGCATGAAAATATCAAATGAAGTCAAAAAGGGTTAAAAATTGATGATGTGCCTTTGAATGGTGCATGTTGAGCACACAAAAAGTATGAAGTTAAAATAAGTTATTAAAAATGAAATCTCTTTGTAATAGATGTGTTTTCATCCGAAACTCTTATACTTCGAAAGTGATTGTCCAGTTTGTACACGAAGTGCATCCAGTTTTTGCCGTAACCCTCTCAACTCTTTAGAAGTTGCTATGTGGGTGAAATTATGATGTCATGCCAAGTTTCAACATTTTCAGAGTTCATTTGTACTGTTTTTCGAACTTCAGATATGACATTACAAATGCCATTTAATCAAATTGTCTTATACAACAGTTTAAGTTCTTCAAACATGCATGGAAATGCCATAAACAGATTCTTTATATGTTTTTGATATTTTTTCATATATTATTTATTTCCATTGGAGTTGTAGATTTTTTTCTATGATTTTCTAAAGTTTAGGGTTTGTTCTGAAAATAATATAGAAATAATCAATTAAAAAACCTTTAGTACCGGTGCGAGCCACACACCCGTACTAAAGGTCCACCTTCCCACACATTTTTTGGGGAGGACCTTTAGTACCGGTGCGTGGCTTGCATTGGTACTAAAGGTCCCTGAGGTATAAATAGTATCTCCCTCATCCTGGTGCGAGCCATGCACCGGGAGAAGATCGATTTGCGCCTCCAAGGTGCCGAAATCCGCCGTCGCCGCCGCCCGCCGCCCTGACGCCGTGCGCCGCCCGACGCTGCCAGCCGCCCTAACGCCGCCCGCCGCCCCGTCGCCCCGAGCCCACCGCCCCGACGCCGCTCGTCGCCACCGCGCGCCGCCCCGACCCCGCTGCCCCGACCCCGCTGCCCTAACGCTGCCCGCAGCCCCGCCGCCCTGATGCCGCCCGCCGCCCTGCCGCCGCCCGCCGCCCTGCCGCCCAAGCCTGCCGCCCCGATGCAGCGCGCCGTCCCGCCGCCGCCCGCCGCCCCGCCGCTGCCTGCCGCCCTGACGCCCCGACACCACCTGCCGCCCTAATGCCACACCTCCCTCGAGCAGATTTGCACGGCTACACCCTCGGTGAGCATCTCCCCTCCCCCTTGCCCGCCGCCCCGACCCCCGCACGCTCGCCGGAGCTCACCGGCCCTCACCGCGCGTCGCCCTGGCGTGGCCTACTGACATGGCTGGCCAGCCCCACTCCTAGGGTTTGCAGCTCGCTGGAGCAACTCCAGCGCGGCCTACTGACGTAGCCGGCCAGCCCCACCCCCAGGGTTTGCGGCTCGCCGAAGCAACTCCGACACGGCCTATTGACATGGCCGGCCAGCCCCACCCCTAGGGTTTGCGGCTTGGCGGAGCAACTCCGGCGCGGCCTACTGACGTGGCCGGCCAACCCCACCCCCAGGGTAGCTGGCCAGTGGGCCTGCGGCCCCAGTTGACTAGTTGACCCAGTCAACTGTGCTGACTGGGTAGGCCCCAGTCAGTGACAAGTGCTAAGTGTTATTTCATTTTTTTTCATAGTTAAGTGTTTCTTCTCGACGTTGACGATGCAGATCCCTCATCCTCGTCGTCGAGGCGACGAAGGAGGTCTGTTGCTTGAGCCGAGAGGCCCTGTTCGGCACTGGGCTCCGCCGGGCTGGTACTGGGAGGTGCTGCCTTTCGGGCGGCCCAGCTTGGTGAGGATCCAACCCGTCGTCGACCCGGAGGTTCCGTGGTGGCAGCCGCATGGGCCACGAACGATTCAGAGGCTTGAGTCCACCGCGAAGGTGGTACAATACCATGTCAGCAAGGAGAACGAGCACGTCCGTCGCTACATGACAACTTTGGGGGCCAGGTCCGACAATACCTGGCAGGTTCTTCGGGGATCTCACTAGACCTATGCTCCTATGATGGTTCCTTATCTTTGGGTGTCCACCGCCCGCCCCGATATCTGTCGGGCGCTAAGGTTCCAGCTAGATCGATATATTAGCTACTATATATGTATTATTATGATGTATTAGCTAGATCGATGGATTAGCCAATGTATTAAATATTATCCGAGATTATGATGAGATCTTTTCTAAGAACTACTATATATGTATTCGATGATGCATTATTAATTAACTATCTGTTATTTTGCTTCTTGAATGCATGCTAATTTGAATACTAATTTGTTTTATCTATATTATTATGGATTATTTATTAAGCTATGGACAATACCGGTAGAGCTCATGAAGAGGACATCTTCAACATGATACGCTCCTCCAAAAACCCAGCAGACCTTCTGGGTGAATCACATGATGATGACGGCTCACAATATCTGAACGATTACGGTGATGGATGTGAGGCCGAGGAAGAACAACTTATGTTCCAAAATCCGGAGCAACTAACAATGTCCGCCGAGGTATATACATATTAGCCTCTGGTGATAATTACATGTGTATTAATGGATATATATATATATATATTAACAAATCTTTCTTCTTTTAATTATCAGCCCTCCTGATCGAGCCAATCTAGTACAAAGGTACGAGGTGGTGCCAAAATATTGGACGACAACGTAAAGCTCAATCTTGATGCTTTCAAACATGATGGCAAACCGACTCACCCTGAAGCCAATGCCAAGACATTTGTGTGTCAATGCGGAGTGGTTGTTAGGGACGGAGTCGCGATCACAATACAAGAATGGATTCATTCAAACCAACCAAAACCAGGAGTGAATTATGTCGATAAAAGAATTAAAGATACCCTTTGGCGAGAGCTCATGGAGCATTTCATCCTACCAGATTCTCTCTCGGAGCGCCAAAGGGACAAAGTCAAGGAGTTTGCTCTCCATAAGATGGCCGGCGTGGTCCAGACTTGGAAGAAAAGATTATGGACCGAGTACAACGCTAGAGGCAAGAAGGCGCCCGAATTCACAGGAATATACGAGAAGGTAAGGAATCATTGGGACACATTTATCGAGTACAAGACATCGGAAGTTGCTATGGCGAAGTCGGCAAAGAATAAGATAAATGCGGAGAAACAAAGTATCACCATAAACTAGGGACAGGTGGATACAAGTCAACCATTCCTAAGTGGATGCATTAGAGAATAAGATGCATGCTGAAGGGATCACTCCAGTAACCTTCCACTGGCCCCAGAGGTGCAGGATTTGGTTTTGTGCGCATGGGGGAAAGTTGGACCCAGGAACAGGGAAGATTATTGCACTGGCCAGTCTGAAGCATGCATCAGATGAGTTGATTAACGTAATAAAAGCTGCCCAAGAAGGACGGTTTCATGCCAATAGAGAGAACGACGAGCTTACACGTGCCCTCGGGAATCCTGAACACGGAGGACGAACATGAGGCGTGGGCGTTGTTCCGTGGTATGAGGGGTTTGCGGGCTAGAAGGACAGTTATAAATGTCGTTCGAGAAAAAAGAAGATGGAAGCAGACCGACTTTCAAAGTTGGAACAGAAGTACGAGCAGGGGCAGCTGCAGATACGGGTACTGACCCAGCAAAGGGCAACTCCGCGGCAGGAGGCATCAGAACCCGTCCTATCTACACTGCCGAAAAGCAGCATGTGTTCCACGGGGGCACCACTGGGTCACACCCCCATGGATGATATCACCGAGAAGACATCTTGTGAGCTAATCCAGAAAATGAAGAACATACCCGTGCGGGCCACGACTGGCTATGCTTTACTAAATACACCTGATGTTCTCTGGCATTTCAATCCGGTTCTAGCTGGGTATGCTCGTGTCGTGGTGGACGCAATAGAGCCAGGATATGATGAACTACAGATTGACATCTCTAGAGGTGAGGGGGAGTCCACACTGGCAGAAGCCGGCTGTGGTCTCATTCTATGGAGTAAGGACTGCATCGTATTTCCACACTCGACACTAAGGCCACCGACTCCTCCGAGTATCGATGTCTAGTGCGAGGGATCCCAGCGAGAGGCATCGTAGCGCCAGTAGTCCTCCCCACCTCGAGAGGCGTCCCACTTTGATAGGGATCCCAACGCGAGTCCACCCAACCTCGGGACGGAGCACGACACGAGTCCATATCATCGATATCGATCTCCGTTGCGTGAGTCGACTCCACCCAGGCCGCGGTCCCGCCAGCAGGGCTCCCAAAAGAGGAAGGCCATCAGCAGTCCTCTTCAGAAGAAAGCAAAGAAGAAACCCGAGCCTCCGGCCAAAAAGAAGCTGCCTTACGACATGACACCAGAGGAAAACAAAATTGAAAGCAATCGCCAAGTGAAAGCCTTTTTTGCGAAGAAGCCACTGTCGCCAAAGGAGGTAATAGCCAAGGAAGTCAAAGAGCACTTTAGGGAACACTTTATTAATTGACCCCCGGCATATGTGGAGCATATGCCGACAGACTATGAGCGACAGATTCAGAAGGCAAGTGAGCAGGGAAGTCAGCCCAGCCCAAGGAAGAAGTCGGGAAGATCGACATCAACGACAGGTGGTACTACTAGCGGGAAAACAGTTCCCCAGCTCGGAGAACAATCCAAGCAATCGATCTCTCCGCTCAAGGTGAGTACCAATCCAAGCAAGCAATCATCCAAGCAATCGACGTTGTTGGCAACCCAATCGACCTCGAAGAAGTAGAGGCTGCAGGTCTCACTCTTGGCCAAATCCTTGGCACCGAGGAAATCCGCGGGTACGATGAAGCTGAGTACGCAATGAAATATGCCGTGTGAAAACCACTTGTCACACCCGGGCAGTACAAGGAACTACCAACTACGATGCGATAGTTGCATGATTGGTACCTGCATGAAGCAAAGCGAGGGGAGACGGCGGTCATGGTCAAAGTAAGGAAAGAGCATTACGTCAACGGATGTGAAATATGTCTTGAATTCTCAGAACTTTTTCTAGTTATACCACATGGACTCTATCAAAAATACTCTCATCAGTTGCTGTTGTCTGTAAGTGATTTATATCTTTAATAATTTAAGTATCTAGCTCAAATATTGTTCATTTGCTTATCCTCACTATATATGTTCTTTTCTACGCTATTATGCAGATTGAAGATGTGGGAATTGAAATAAGAGGGAATCGATGACATTGGGTTCATCGACCCAAATACCTTTAATGGTCATGTGGTAAAACATTTTGCCAAGGACACAGAAGAGCTCTTGGAAACATATATAGAAGCAATGAATACCAAATATACTATAATATTTCCTTACAACATGGGGTGAGTGTTTACTCTCTTGTATACTACAAATTCTATTTTTGCTTACTAGCTCGCAGTCAAGTGTAGTTGATGAGTTATATGCATGCCTGCTTAATTATATAAACTTTTGCGCAGAGACCACTATATCCTCCTAAATATTATCCTCGCGGATGGACTTGTTCAAGTGTACGACTCACTAGATACACTAGAACAATCATACGTGGACTTGTATTTTATGATAGAACGGTAATTTCAATCTTTATCGACCTCGCTTTCTTTCATTATTTCCTGATATCAAAAATAATTATAATAACTATTTTGTTCTTTTTCTTTGCCACGCAGTGTTTGGAAAAAGATCATAGAAAAAACCCATCATGGTCGTCAATGGAAACCGAAGCTGAAGTGGAAAAAAATGCAGGTAATTAAGTAGTACTACTAGGTCCACGCATCTCTTTAATTCTAGTTTCAATACCATTATCATGCTTGATTATTAATTATCTTATTGAATTCTGTTCTTTTGAAAAGTGTGCAAAGTAGCCACAGGGGACAAATTTATGTGGATACTTTCTCTGCGAGAACATTCGCATCCAGACCGAATGCCGTATACGTCGCAGAAGAGCATGTGAAAGACAACTCGAGGTTTGGCAGATGATGTCGAAACTCTCACTGTAGCACTTCAAGAGGAATTTACGGCATTTCTTCTTCGACATGTCATTGATATAAACGGAGAGCACTATTCCTTACCGCCGCCTCAATAATGCCAGGAAATCAGTAGTAGAAAACTAAGATTTCATCCGGAGCACTAGCTAGCTAGTCCCGGCCGGGTTTTGGGCCTTAATTTATAAGTCCAGAATATATATGCATGGATGTGTAATTCCATTTGTATATATACTGTGTATTCAAGATATTGTATATTATATATATATATATGCATCAACTTGTGTACTGTTTACAGTATGTAGCACCGTAAAATTTTTTTGAAATGAATGGAAAACACAAAAAATAGAGAGGAAAATTAAAACATTAAAGATAAAAAACAGTGCACTTAGTACTGGTTGGTATCACCAACCGGTACTAAAGGTCCTCCAACACCAGCCCACGCAGGCAACCACGTGGTGGGCCTTTAGTACCGGTCCGTGGGCCAACCCGGTACTAAAGGTCTGGACCTTTAGTCCTGACCCTTTAGTACCGGTTGGGGAACTGGTACTAAAGGTCATCCCGACCGGGACTACAGACAGACATTCTACTAGTGATTGTAGATGAGGAGCTTCTTTGTCGAGCTGCTGATAGAGAAACCACCTTTGGGGGTAGCCTATCTTGCCAAAGGCGATTTTAACCAAATATTCTGGGCGTGAGTTAAAAATAAGAGAACAGTCAACCGCAGCAGGATCAACCGTTTCAGGGCAACACTTCACAACTATGAGCTAAAAGAGATTCATCTTCAAAACTGCTAGTTCACTTGGAGCAACGAGAGGGAAAACCCAACCTTATGCAAACCTGACTCATTTTTCTGCAACGTCGAGTGGGACACGACTTTCAACACGCATGTTCTTAATACCCTCTCCTCATCTCTGTTTAACCATTGTCCGCTCCTACTTGCCAACGACAAGGGACCAAGAAGGTCTCGAGTATTTAAATTTGAAAATTTCTGGGCTTCCATGCCCGGGTTCTATGAGGTGGTCCAAAAGGCATGGAATGAGAGGGTGGAACACACTGAGCCATACGAAATTCTCTACCACAAGCTCAAGGGAACGACATCCGCCTCTCTGCATGGAGTAGGGGCCTTTTCTCCAAGGTAAAAATCCAACACCACGCCACCCTCTTGGTGATTTTTTGCCTCGACATCGCCCAAGAGGATAGGCTACTCTCCCTGGAGGAAAGTGAGCTTCGGGCCCGACTCAAGAGAAGGGTCGTTGCATTGGCTATACCCGAGAGATCACGTAAGAAACAATGTGCAAGAGGTGCCAACCTTAGAGAGGGGATGCTAATACAAAACTCTTCCACCGCCGGGTCAATGCATGACGGAGAAAAAACCATATCCATAGAATCAAAAAGGAGCATGGATGGGTCACGGAGCACGACGAAAAATAAAAGCTAATACATGACCATTTTTTAATGCCATGAAACGAGGCCCTCAATGCTACAAAGATTTCAATTGGGATGAGCTTAATGTGGAGTCTCTTGACTTGCATGAGCTTGGCTCCCCAATGACTGAGAGTGATGTCCTTGACGCAAGCAATGACATGCCAACTGACAAAGCGCCGGGGCCGGATGGATTCACATGCTTCTTCTAGAAAAAGTGTTGGGGCATCATCAAGACTGATCTCATGAGGGTCATCATGAATTTTTACTCCCTTGACACCTCAAATATTCAATGGCTCAACTCCGCAAATGTGGTACTTTTGCCCAAGAAGGAAGGGGCGGAGGGGATCCCCGACTACAGACCCATTAGCCTCATCCCCGCGATCGCAAAGATTATCGCAAAGGTGCTTTCTCAAGGCCCACACATGAGAAATCTTATCTCAAACACCCAAAGTGCTTTCATCCAAACAAGAAGCATTCACGACAACTTCCTGTATGTCCTCAACCTTGCCCATCGTCTTCACAAGAGGAAGACCTCGTCCCTCCTCTTCAAGCTCGACATCCGGAAGGCCTTTGACTCCATGAAGTGGGAGTACTTTCTTGACCTTCTCCAGTGGCGAGGATTTCCAAGTAAATTCAGGGATTGGATTGCGGACCAACTTAGATCCTCATCCTCGAGGATCATTCTGAATGGCATTGTCGGCTACCCAATAAAACATGGAAAGGGGCTATGAAAGGGAGACTCCATCCCTCCGCTCCTTTTCATCATCGCCATGGACCCACTCCAAAAAATCCTTAATGTGGCAACAAACAAGGGGCTGTTGCATAAAATCCGAGGAAGGGGCCATTATGAGGACATCTCTTTACGCAGACGACGCAACTGTATTTCTAGCACTGATCAAGAAGTACGTTGACAACTTTGCTAGTATCTTGAGGGAATTTGGGGACGTCACGGGCCTTTGCACCAATGTCCAAAAGAGCTCGGTGGTGCTCATTCGCTACAACCACATTGATTTGGATCATATAACTTAAAGCTCGCCGACCTCGCGGGCGTCTTTTCCTTTGCGCTACTTGGGACTTCCCCTCTTGATATGGAAGATGAAATTGATGGACCTCCAATTCCTCATGGACAAAGTGGCAAGCAAGTGATACCTTCATTTTGCATCATGTTTTCTTGCTGTTATTTATAATGTTTTTATCCATACTAATGTTTTTTGGAGTAATTCTAATGCCTTTTCTCTCATAATTTGCAAGGAACACACCAAGAGGGAGAATTCTGGCAACTGGAAATCTGGACCTGGAAAAGCTACGTCAGGCTACCTATTCTACACAACTCCAAACAAGCTGAAACTCCACAGAGATTTTTTATGGAACATTTCAGAATTATTGGAGCAAATAACTACTATAGGGGCCCCACCAGGTGGGCACAACCCACCTGGGCGCGCCAGGGAGCCCAGGCTCGCCCTGGTGGGTTGTGCCCTCCTCGGCCCACCTCTGGTGCCCATCCTCTGGTATATAAGTAAATTGACCTAGAAAAAATAAGAAAGAGGCTTTCGGGACGAAGCGTCGCTGCATCGAGGTGGAATTTGGGATGGAGCACTTTTGCCCTCCGGAGGAGTGATTTTGTCGAGGGGAACTTCCCTCTCAGAGGGGGAAATCATCGTCATCACCATCACCAATAACTCTCCCATCCTGGGGAGGGCAATCTTCATCAACATGTTCAACAGCACCAACTCCTCTCAAACCCTAGTTCATCTCTTGAGTTCAATCTTGTTACCGAAACTATAGATTGGTGCTTGTGGGTGACTAGTAGTGTTGATTACGTCTTGTAGTTCATCACTATATGGTTTATTTGGTGGAATATTATATGTTTAGATCCATTATGCTATTTAATACCCCTCTGATCTTGAGCATGATTATTATATGTGAGTAGTTACTTTTGTTCTTGAGGTCACACGAGAAATCATGTTGCAAGTAATCATGTGAATTTGATATGTGTTCGGTATTTTGATAGTATGTATGTTGTGATTCCCTTAGTGGTGTCATGTGAACGTCGACTACATGACACTTCACCATATTTGGGCCTAAGGGAATGCATTGTGGAGTAGCAATTAGATGATGGGTTTCGAGAGTGAGAGAAGCTTAAACCCCAGCTTATATGCTATTTCGTAAGGGACCGATTGGATCCAAACATTTAATGCTATGGTTAGAATTTATTCTTAATACTTTTCTTGTAGTTGCGGATGCTTGTAGGAAGGTTAATCATAAGTAGGAGGTTTTTTCAAGTAAGAGCAGCACCTAAGCACCGGTCCACCCACATATCAAATTATCAAAGTACTGAACACGAATTAAACCAACATGATGAAAGTGACTAGATGAAATTCCCGTGTACTCTCAAGAATGCTTTGCTTATCATAAGAGACTGTTTTCGCTTGTCCTTTGCCTCAAAAGGATTGGGCTACCTTGCTGTAATTTTGTTACTATATTCGTTACTTGCTCGTTACAAATTATCTTGCTATCAAACTACTTCGCTACTTACAATTTCAGCACTTGCAGACATTACCTTACTGAAAGCTACTTGTCATTTCCTTCTGCTCCTCGTTGGGTTTGACACTCTTACTCATCGAAAAGAGCTACAATTGATCCCCTATACTTGTGGGTCATCAAGGCTATTTTTTGGCGCCATTTCGGGGGAGTGAAGCGCCTTTGGTAAGTGGAATTTGGTATAAAGAAACATTTATATAGTGTGCTGAAATTTATTGTCACTTGTTACTATGGAAAACAATCCTTTGAGGAGTTTGTTTGGGGTATCTTCACCTCATCCGGAACCACAATGTGTACCCCTCAACCTACTGCACCTACTGAAAATATTGAATATGAAATTCCTTCGGGTACGATAGAACAACTGCTAGCTAATCCTTATGTAGGAGATAGAACTGAACATCCTGATATGCACTTGATATATGTGGAACAAATTTGTGGATTTTTTAAGCTTGTAGGTTTACCCAGGGATCAAGTTATGAAGAAGGTTTTCCCTTTATCTTTGAAGGTAAAAGCATTGGCATGGTATAGGCTATGCGATGATATTGGATCATGGAATTGGAATCGTTTGAAATTGGAGTTCCACCATAAATTTTATCCTATGCATCTAGTTCATCGTGATCGGAATTATATATGTAATTTTTGGCCTCGTGAAGGATAAAGTATCGCTCTAGCTTGGGGGAGGCTTAAGTTAATGTTAGATTCATGCCCCAATCATAAGCTCTCAAGATAAATTATTATCCAGAATTTTTATGCTCGGCTTTCTCGTAATGATCAAACCATGCTTGATACTTCTTGTGCTGGTTCTTTTATGAAGAAGACTATTGAATTCCGGTGGGATATTTTGGAAAGAATTAAACGCAACTCTGAAGATTGGGAACTCAACGAAGGTAATGAGTCGGGTATTAAACTTAAGTATGATTGTGTTAAATCTTTTATGGATACCAATGCATTTCAAAATTTAGCACTAAATATGGACTTGACTTTGAGATAGTAGCCTCCTTTTGTGAATCATTTGATACTCATGTTGAACTCCCTAAGGAGAAGTGGTTTAAATATCATCCACCAGTTAAAGAAGAAATTAAAAAACCAGCACCAGTTAAATAAGAAATTATACTCTATAATGTTGATCCAGTTGTTCCTTCTGCTTATATAGAGAAACCACCTTTCCCTGTCAGGATAAAGTAACATGCTAAAGTTTCAACCGTGCTTAACAAAAGCTATATTAGAACACCTAAACATCAAGAACAAATTAAAGTAGAACCTAGCATTGCTATGGTTAAAGATCTCTTGGAAGAAGATATTGATGGGCATGTTATTTACTTCTGTGAAGAAGCTGCTAGAATTGCTAGACCTGATAAAAAAGATAACCATAGACCTGTTGTGGGCATGCCTGTTATTTAAGTTAAAATAGGAGATCACTGTTATCATGGTTTATGTGACATGGGTGCTAGTGTGAGTGCTATTCCTTACACTTTATATGAATAGATTATGAAAGACATAGCACCTGCTGAGATAGAAGAAATTGATGTTACTATTAAACTTGCTAATAGAGACACTATATCACCAATTGGGATTATTAGAGATGTGGAAGTCTTGTGTGGGAAAATAAAATACCCTTCTGATTTTCTTGTTCTTGGTTCCCCACAAGATGACTTCTATGCCATTATCTTTGGTAGACCTTTCTTGAACATAGTTAATGCTAAGATAGATTGTAACAAACAAACTATGGGAGTTAGCTTTTGTGATGAGTCTCATGAGTTTAATTTTTCCAAGTTTAGTAGAAATCATCATGAAAAATAATTGCCTAGTAAGGATGAATTAATTGGTCCTGCTTCTATTGCTGTACCACCTACTGATCCTTTAGAACAATATTTGCTAGACCATGAAAATTTTACATATGCATGAAAGAAATGAAATAGATAAAGTTTTCTTTGAACAACATCCTCTACTTGAACACAATTTACCTATTGAAACTCTTGAAGCTCCTCCTCCACCTAAAGGTGATCCTGTGTTTGAATTAAAACAATTTCCAGACACTTTGAAATATGCTTATCTTGACTAAAAGAAGATATATGATGTTATTATCAGTGCTAACCTTTCAGAACATGAAGAAGAAAGATTATTGAAAGTTCTAAGGAAGCACCAGGCTGTTATTGGATATACTCTTGACGATTTAAAGGGCATTAGTCCCACTCTGTGTCAGCACAAAATCAATATGGAACTTGATGCTAAACCAATTGTTGATCACCAATGTCGGTTAAATCCGAAGATGAAAGAGGTGGTAAGAACGGAAATATTAAAATTTCTGGAAGCAGGTATAATCTATCCTATAGCTGATAGTAGATTGGTAAGTCATGTTCATTGTGTTCCTAAGAAAGGAGGTATTATTGTTATTCCTAATGATAAAAATGAACTAATACCACAAAGAATTGTTACCAGCTATAGAATGGTAATTGATTTTAGAAAAATAAACAAAGTAACTAGAAAAGATCATTGCTCTTTGCCTTTTATTGATGAAATGCTTGAAAGATTATCTAAGCACACACACTTTTGCTTCCTTGATGGATATTATGGCTTTTCACAAATACCTGTATCACAACCTGATCAAGAAAAGACCACTTTTACTTGTCCTTTTGGTTTACATAATGCACCTGCTACCTTTCAAAGATGCATGATGCCTATATTCTCTGATTTTTGTGAAAAGATTGGTGAGGTTTTCATGGATGACTTCTGTATTTATGGGAAGTGTTTTGATGATTGTTTAAGCAATCTTGAGTGAGTTTTGCAGACATGTGACCAAACAAATCTTGTCTGGAATTGGGAAAAATGCCAATTGATGGTTAATGAAGGCATTGTCTTGGGTCATAAAATTTCTGAAAGAGGTATTGAAGTGGACCAAGCTAAGGTTGATGCAATTGAGTGCCATGTCCTAAAGATATAAAAGGTATTCGTAGTTTCTTAGGTCATGCTAGTTTCTATAGGAGATGTATCATAGAGTTTTCTAAACTTTCTAGGCCTCTTACTAATCTCTTGCAAAAGGATGTCCCTTTTGGTTTTGATGACGATTGTCTTGAAGCCTTTGGAACACTCAATAAAGCCTTAATTACTGCACCTATTGTTCAACCACCTAATTATAACTTTCCTTTTGAAATTATGTGTGATGCTAGTGATTATGCTGTTGGTGATGTTCTAGGAAAAAGAGTTGACAAGAAATTGAACGTTATTCATTATGCTAGTAAAACTCTAGACAATGCTCAAAGAAATTATGCCACTACTGAAAAAGAATTCTTAGCAGTTGTGTTTGCTTGTGATAAATTTAGACCTTGTATTGTTGATTCCAAAGTAACTGTTCACACAGACCATGCTGCTATTAAATACCTTATGGAAAAGAAAGATGCTAAACCTAGACTTATTCGTTGGGTTCTCTTGTTACAAGAATTTGATTTACATATCATTAATAGAAAAAGGAGCTGAGAACCCCGTAGCTGATAACTTGTCTAGGCTTGAAAATTTGCTTGATAACCCACTACCTATTGATGATAGTTTTCCTGATGAGCAGTTCGCTGCAATAAATGTTGCTAATAGTACTCCTTGGTATGTTGACTATGCTAATTACATTGTTGTTAAATATTTACCACCTAGCTTTACTTACCAACAAAAGAAAATATTCTTCTATGATTTAAGACATTACTTTTGGGATGACCCACATCTTTATAAAGAAGGAGTAGATGGTTGGCACAAGACATTATTTTAGAATTTTGGAAATAAATAAACTCCCAGGAAGTGTCCCCTGGTTGGCACAAGACACCAGGGCGCGCCAGGCGCCCAGGTGGGTTGTGCCCACCTGGGACACCTTCCGTACTCCGTTTTTCTTCCATGTACTTGTCCTCCAAGATAAAAAAATATATATATACTTCCCGAACATGTTGATCATCTTATCGCGAAGAAATCCTCTGTTCTATTTTCTTGCTGTCTCTGGTCAGATTTGTCAAGCCAGGCATCATGTCTTCTTGCTCTTCCAACAACATGGAAGAAGATGCTTGGCTGATGAAGATTGAGACAAAGAGGGAGGATCCCACGGACGCCGTTAAGGGAGACAAGGGCATGGAAGCTACCGTAGATACATCCCCGGTGGCAGCACAAGCATTGCTGGCCGAGGAGGAGGAGGACGATATCCTTAAACCCTACCTTACTCACCTTACTCCCGCTGAGATTGAAGCTTTTCGCGTCATTGAATTAGTCCACATGTAGGATAAGTATCTTACTTGCGAGAATATTCTGCATCAAGAGCATATCATCCATCTCCGGGGTGTCATCTGTCAGTTGGAGAACCTCTTGATCCTGAAGGATAGGATCGCGTCTTCACCACCATCATCTTCTTCACCACCAAAGGAGAACTAAGTATCGGCTATGGGCACTCCCCTTGGCTTCCGCCAAGCTTGGGGGAGGTGCCCCGGTATCGTATCATCCCACTATCTATTTGATTTTATTTATCTTAGTTCCATACTTTGCCTAGATGAAATAAAGTTTAGTTCGATCCTTTCTTACTTGAGAGTTTGCTTAGTGGTCTATCATTGTAATCGTGTGCAAGTTATATGATAAAGTTTAGTTTGAGTTTTTGCTTTGGTTACTTTCATGTTGCAAATAAATAAAAATAAATAAGAAAGAAATGAAAGAAAGGAAATAAATCAATAAGATCATATACTAATCCTATGGTAGGTGATGGCACCACAAAAGGAAAAGTATAAGTAAGAAATTTTATTAGAGATTGACAAACATAGCATTAATCAATGATGCAACTCATGAAAGAATTAATAAGGGAAGAGAAGATTCACATATAAATATACTATCCTAGAAATGTTTCATGGTTGTGAGCCCTCATCAAAATATTATATGCCAAAATTGTTGACGTTGGACAAAGAAGACAACTTAATGGTTTATGTTTGTTTATATTCACATAGAAGTCATATTTCATAGATCCTTTAACATGTGATGCTTGCCCCCTACCTTTGCTAGCCAAAAATTCCGCACTAAGAAGAGATACTACTTGTGCATCCAAAATCCTTAAACCCAAATCCTATTTTCAAGAGTCCACCATACCTACCTATGGATTGAGCAAGATCCTTCAAGTAAGTTGTCATCGGTGCAATAAGGCAATAAAAATTGCTTCTAAAAGTGTAAGATCATTTAGTGTAAGAGAAAATTGAGCATTGTAGGAACTTGGATGACAAAGAATAAAAGCGACAGACTGCATAATAAAGGTTGTCATCTTAAGGGGCAATACAACGTGACGTTCTTTTGCACTAAGGGATTGAGCATACAAACAAATAAGCGCATGATAACCTCTACTTCCCTCTGCGAAGGGCCTATCTTTTACTTTTATGCAAGAGTCAAAGTTTTTCTCTATTCCTTTTATTTTTCTCCTTTGGAAAGCATCATGTGGTGAGGAAAGATCTAGGCACATATGTCCAGTTGAATATAGATAGAATGAGTTATTGTTGTTGACATCACCCTTGAGGCGAGGATGTTGGGAGGCAAAACTATAATCCCCTAGCTTTCTATGTGTCTGGTTGAAACGTTTTGCTCATAGGTACGAGGCGAGTATTAGCAATCATATAAGACTATATGATGGTTGAGTATGTGGACTTTCCTAAAGGCTCCGATACACGACCCTTCCTGAAAAGATGATGAATTGTAGTTGGAAATTTAACCGAGAACATAGTTTGTTGGTTTCTAATAGGGTTTTTGCTTTATACTTCAATTGTGTGATGAACTATTACTTATTCATGAGAAGTATATGATAAAAGTTCTATTATAAAAGTCCTATGTTTAATTTTGTTGCTTTTATAATATTCAACATGATGCTTCTATGTCCGTATTTTGTTTTTATCGACACCTCTCTCTCAAAGCATGTGGACATGTTTTTCGATTTCGGTTTTCGCTTGAGGACAAGAGAGGTCTAAGCTTGGGGGAGTTGATACGTCCATTTTGCATCATGTTTTCTTGCTGTTATTTATAATATTTTTATCCATAATAATGCTTTTTGGAGTAATTCTAATGCCTTTTCTCTCAGAATTTGCACGGAACACACCAAGAGGGAGAATTCCGAGAGCTGGAAATCTGGACCTGGAAAAGCTACTTCACGCTACCTATTATGCACAACTCCAAACAAGCTGAAAGTTCTTGGAGAATTTGTATGGAATATTTAAGAATTATTGGAGCAAATAACTACCAGAGGGGGCCCACCAGGTGGGCACAACCCACCTGGGCGCGGCAGGGAGCCCAAGCGCTCCCTGGTGGGTTGTGCCCTCCTCGGCCCACCTCCGGTGCCCATCTTCTGGTATATAAGTCATTTTTACCTAGAAAAAATAATAAAGAGGCTTTCAGTACAAAGTGCCGCTGCCTCGAGGCGGAACTTGGACAGGAGCACTTTTGCCCTCCAGCGGAGCGATTCCGCCGGGGAACTTCCGTCCCGAAGGGGGAAATAATCGTCATCACCATCACCAACAACTCTCCCATCTTGGGGAGGGAAATCTTCATCAACATATTCAAGAGCACCAACTCCTCTCAAACCCTAGTTCATCTCTTGAGTTCAATCTTGTTACCGGAACTATAGATTGGTGCTTGTGGGTGACTAGTAGTGTTGATTACGTCTTGTAGTTGATCACTATATGGTTTATTTGGTGGAAGATGATATGTTCAGATCCATTATGCTATTAATACCCCTCTAATATATTCTTATTTGTGAGTTGTTATTTTTGTTCTTGAGGTCATGGGAGAAATTATGTAGCAAGTAATCATGTGAATTTGATATGTGTTCAATATTTTGATAGTATGTATGTTGTGATTCCCTTAGTGGTGTCATGTGAACGTACACTACATGAGACTTCACCATATATGGGCCTAAGGAATGCATTATGGAGTAGCAATTAGATGATGGGTTGCGAGAGTGACAGAAGCTTAAACCATAGTTTATGCGTTATTCCGTAAGGGACCGATTGGATCCAAAAGTTTAATGCTATGGTTAGAATTGTTGGAAATATGCCCTAGAGGCAATAATAAATTAGTTATTATCATATTTCCTTGTTCATGATAATCGTTTATTATCCATGCTATAATTGTATTGATCGGAGACTTAAATGCATGTGTGGATACATAGAGAAAACCATGTCCCTAGTATGCCTCTAATAGACTAGCTCGTTGATCAAAGGATGGTTAAGGTTTCCTAGCCATGGACATGAGATGTCATTTGATAACGGGATCACATCATTGGGAGAATGATGTGATGGACAAGACCCAAATTACAAACGTAGCATATGATCGTGTCAGTTTATTGCTGCTGTTTTCCTCATGTCAAGTATATGTTCCTATGACCATGAGATCATGCAACTCACTGACACCAGAGGGATACTTTGTGTGTATCAAACGTCGCAACGTAACTGGGTGACTGTAAAGGTGCACTACTGGTATCTCCGAAGGTGTCTGTTGAGTTGGCATGGATCAAGACTGGGATTTGTTACTCCGTGTGACGGAGAGGTATCTCAGGGCCCACTCGGTAATGCAACATCACAACAAGCCTTGCAAGCAATGTGACTAATATGTTAGCCACGGGATCTTGCATTACGGAACGAGTAAAGAGACTTGCCGGTAACGAGGTTGAACTAGGTATGGAGATACCGACGATCGAATCTCGGGCAAGTAACATACCGAAGAACAAAGGGAACGTTATACGGGATTGATTGAATCCTTGACATAGAGGTTCGACCGATGAAGATCTTCGTAGAATATGTAGGAACCAATGTGGACGTCCAGGTCCCGCCATTGGTTATTGGCCATAGAGGTGGATCGGTCATGTGTACATAGTTCTCGAACCCGCAGGGTCTGCACACTTAAGGTTCGGTGACATTTTGGTAGTGTAGAGTTACGTATGATGGTGACCGAAGGTTGTTCGGAGTCCCGGATGAGATCCCGGACGTCACTAGGAGCTTCGAAATGGTCCTGAGGTAAAGATTCATATATAGGAAGTCCTAGTTTGGTCGCCGGAAAAGTTCCGGGCTCATCGGTAGTGTACAGGGAGTGCCGGTAGTGTACCGGGAGACCACCGGGAGGGGTATTGCGACCTAAGAGGCTTTATGGGCTGTAGGAGGATGAATACCTGCCCTTAGTGGGCTGGTGGAAGTCCTACACAAAGCCCATGAGGCTGGGAAGAAAATACCAAAAGGAAAAAGGTGGAAAAAGGCAAAAAAGGGCCAAATAAGGAAGGAGTCCTAATCCTACTAGGAGTGGAGGAGGAGGACTCCTCCCTCCTTGGTTTGGCCGACCCAAGGGCTGCGTTTTTGGCAGCCAAGCCTCCTCCTCCTCTCCTCCTATATATACTAGAGGATTTTAAGGTTTTGGCACAAGATTTTCAGCCACGTGCCACCCGTTCCTCTAGTGCATAGCTTCTCCTCTAGATCGGTTTTCTGCAGTGCTTAGGCGAAGCCCTGTCGGAATAGCTCCACCACCATTGCCGGAGCACCGTCACGCTGCCGGAGAACTCTTCCTCCTATCCGCCTCCTCTTGTTGGATCAAGACGGTGGAGATTGTCATCAAGCTGCACGTGTGCTGAACGCGGAGGTGCCGTCCGTTCGGTACTAGATCGGAAGGATCGTGATCAAGGCCACGGGAAGTTCGTGATCAGATCGCAGGATGGATCATGATGAGATCACGGGACGGTTCGTGATTGGTTCGCGGGACGCTTCGTGATTAGATCTCGGGACACTCGGCGATTTGGATCGCGAAGAAGTTCGACTACACCAACTGCGCTTCTTAACGCTTCACGCTTAGCGATCTACAAGGGTACGTAGATCCACTCTCCCTCTCGTAGATGCTCATCACCATGGATAGGTTTGTGTGTGCGTAGGAAATTTTTTGTTTCCCATGCGATGTTCCCCAACAGTGGCATCATGAGCTAGGTTGATGGTTCGATGAGATCTCGAGTAGAACACAAAAGGTTTGTGGGCGTTGATGCTTAGATTGCTTCCTCCCTTGGTCGTGTTTTGGTTCAGCGGTATTGTGGGATGAAGCAGCCTGGACCAACCTTACTCGTACGCTTACGAGAGACCGGTTCCCTCAACTACACTTGTTGCAATAGATGGTTAGTGGGTGTCAGTTTCTCCTACTTTAGTTGGATCGGATTCGACAAAGGCGGTCCTTGAGAAGGTTGAAAAGCAAACTAGTGTATCACCATTGTGGTTTATGCGTAGGTGGGAATCGTTCTTGCTAGATACCCGTAGCAGCCACGTAAAACATGCGACAACAATTAGAGGACTTCTAACTTGTTTTTGCAGGGTATGTTGTGATGTGATATGGCCAATTACATGATGTGATATATGTGATGTATGAGATGATCATGTGATGTATAGAATTTCACGACTTGCATGTCGCTGAGTACGGCAACCGGCAGGAGCCATAGGGTTGTCTTTAATTATTGTATGACCTGCGTGTCAATCATTAAGCGCTATGTAATGCTTTACTTTATCGCTAAGCGGTAGCAATAGAAGTAGAAGCAGGGCTGGCGCCGCAACCCCAATGGCAGCACATTGATGGAGATCAAGATGATGGAGATCATGGTGTTGTGCCGGTGACGATGGAGATCATGCCGGTGTTTTGTAGATGGAGATCTTAAACAAAAGTTCATGGCCATATCATGTCACTTATGATTTGCATGTGATGTTAATCCTTTTTATGCACCTTCTTTTGCTTAGGACGACGGTAGCATTATAAGGTGATCCCTCGCTTAATTTCAAGATAAATTGTGTTCTCCCCGAGTGTGCACTGTTGCGAAAGTTCGTCGTGTTGAGACACTATGTGATGATCGGGTGTGATAGACTCTACATTCCCATACAACGGGTGCAAGCCAGATTTGCACATGCAGAACACTCGGGTTAAACTTGATGAGCCTAGCATGTACAGACATGGCCTCGGAACACAAGAGACCGAAAGGTCGAACATGAGTCATATAGTAGATATGATCAACATAATGATGTTCACCATTGCAGCCACCTCAACTCACGTGATGATCGGACTTGAGTTGGTGAATTTGGATGATGTATCACTCGAATGATCGGAGGGATGTCAATTTGAGTGGGAGTTCTTAAGTAATATGATTAATTGAACTCATTATCATGAACATAGTCAATAGTGTCTTTGCAAATTATGTTGTAGATTACTAGCTCGCGCTGTAGCTCCCTTAAATTTTTATATGTTCCTAGAGAAATAGAGTTGAAAGATGTTGGTAGCAATATTGCGGACTGGGTCTGTGATCTGAGGATTGTCCTCATTGCTGCACAGAAGGCTTATGTCCTTAATGCACCGCTCGGTGCGCCACCTCCTCTAGCGTTGTCTGTAGATGTTGTGAACATCTGACAGGCACGTTTCGATGACTACTTGATAGTTTAGTGCGTCATGCATTACGGCTTAGAATTGAGGCTCCGAAACATTTTGAACGTCACGGAACATATGAGAAGTTCTAGGAGCAGAGATTGTGATCTCAGGCTCGTGCCTGTGTTGCGAGATATGATATCTCCAACAAGATTCTTTGCCTGTAAGATGAAGGAGAATAGCTCAATCGTTGAGCATGTACTCAGATTGTCTGGGTACTACAATCGCTTGAATCAAGTGGGAGTTGATCTTCCAGATAAGATAGTGATTGATATAGTTCTCCAAGTCACTGTCACTAAAGCTACTAGAACTTAGTGATGAACTATAAAACACCAGGGATAGAAGTATTGATCCCTGAGCTGTTCGCGATGTTTGACACCGCGAAGGTAGAAATCAAGAAGGAGCGTCAGGTGTTGATGGTTAATCAAACCACTAGTTTCGAAAAGGGAAGGAGCAAGGAGGGAAACTTCATGGATAGCAAGTCAGTTGCTGCTCCAGTGAAGCAACCAAAAGTTGAACTCAAACCCGAGACTAAGTGCTTCTATTATGAGGTGAGAGGTCGCTGAAGCGGAACAACCCTAGATACTTGGTAGATAAGAAGGCTGGCAACATCGACAGAAGTATATTTGATATACGAGTTATTAATGTGTACCTTTCTAGTACTCCTAGTAGCACCTGGGTATTGGATACCGGTTCGGTTGCTAAATGTTAGTAACTCGAAATAAAAGCTACGGAATAAACGGAGAACTAGCTAAGGGTGAGGTGACGATGTGTGTTGGAAATGTTTCCAAGGTTGATGTGATCAACATCGCACGCTCTCTCTACCTTCAGGATTAGTGACGAACCTAAATAAATGTTATTTGGTGTTTTGCGTTGAGCATGAACATGATTAGATCATGTTTGTTGCAATACGGTTATTCATTTAAGTCAGAGAATAATGGTTATTCTGTTTACATGAATAATACCTTCAATGGTCATGGACCCAGTGAGAATGGTTTGTTGAAATCTTGATCGTAGTAATACAGATGTTCATAGCATTGATGTTAAAAGATACAAAGTTAAATAATGATAGTACCACATACTTGTGGCACTGCCGCAAAATGTCATATTGGTATAAAGCGCATGAAGAAACTCCATGCTGATGGATACTTGGACTCATTCGATTTCGAATTGGTTGAGACATGCGAACCATGCCTCTTGGGCAAGATGACTAAAGGACCCCGTTGGATGGAGCGGGCAAGTGATTCATTGGAAATGATACATGTTGATGTATGCAATCCAGTGAGTCTTGTAGCGTGCAGCGGATATCGTTATTTTCTTACCTTCACTGATGATTTGAGTAGATATAGTGTATATTTACTTAATGAAACACAAGTCTGAATCATTTGAAAGGTTCAAGCAAATTCAGAGTGAAGCTTAAGATCATCGTGACAAGAATATAAAAATGACTGCGATATGATCGTGGAGGTGAATATCTGAGTCACGAGTTTGGCATACAACTTAAGATAATATGAAAGTTGTTTCACAACTAAACGCCACCTGGAACACCATAGTGTCATGGTGTGTCCGAACATCATAGTTATGCTCTATTGGACATGGTGCGTGCTATGATGTCTCTTATCGTTTTACTACTATAATTTTGGGGTTATGCAGTAGAGACAACTACATTCACTTTAAATAGGGCACCATCTAAATCCGTTGAGATGACACCGTGTGAATTATGGTTTGATAGAAACCTAAGCTGTCATTTCTTAATATTTGGGGCTGCGACACTTGTGTGGAAAATGTTTTCACCTAATGAGGTCGAACCCAAGGCGGACAAATGCATCTTCATAGAATACCCTAAGATCAGTTGGGTGAACCTTCTATCTCAGATCCAAGTGCAAAGTGTTTGTTACTAAAACAGATCCTTTCTCGAGGAAAAGTTTCTCTCGAAAGAATTGAGTGGGAGGAATATAGAACTTGATGAGGTTGTTAAACCTTTGTTCAACCAGAGAGTAGCGCAGCGCAGAATGTTGTTTCTGTGAAGCCTACATTAGTTGAAGAGGAAGTTAATGATGATGATCATGAAGCTTCAGGATCAAGTTACTATCGAACTTTGTTGGTCGACAAGGATGTGTACTGCTCCTAAGCGGTACGACAACCCTATCTTGGAGGTCATGTTGTTGGACAACGATGAACCTATGAAGTATGGAGAAGCGATGATGGGCCCGGATTCCGACAAATGGTTGGAGGCCATGAAATCCGAGATAGAATCCATGTATGAAAACCAAGTATAGACTTTGGTAGACTTGCTCGTTGGACGGCAGGTTGTTGAGTACAAATGGATCTTTAAAATGAAGACAGACGCTGATGTTAATTATCACCATTTGTAAATCTCGACTTGTTGCAAAGTTGTTTCTGACAAGTACAAGGAGTTGACTGCGATGAGACTTTCTCACTCGTAGCGATGCTAAAGTTTGTTGGAAATATGGTAGCAGTTGCTGCATTTTTCAATTATGAAATCTGGCAGATGGATGTCAAAACATCATTTCCTTAACGGTTTTACTTCAGGAAAGGTTGTATGTGATACAACCAGAAGGTTTTGTCAGTCCTAAGGATGCTAAAAGGTGTACAAGCTTTAGTGGTCCTTCTATGGACTGAAGCAAGCATCTCGGAGTTGGAATATGCACTTTGATGAGGTGATCAAAGTTTTGAGTCTATGCAAAGTTTATGAGAAACTTGTATTTACAATAAAGTGAGTGGGAGCACTATAGAATTTCTGATAAGTATATGTGGATGACATGTTGTTGATCGGAAATAATGTAGGATTTCTGGAAAGCATGAATGGTTGTTTGAAAAGTGATTTTCAAAGGAAGACCTGGATAAAGCTACCTAATTGTTGAGCATCAAAATCTATAGAGATAGATCAAGATGCTTGATGAGACTTTCAATAAATACATACCTTGACAAGATTTTGAAAGAGTTCAAAATGGATCAGTCAGAGAAAGAGTTCTCGCCTGATTTATAAAGGTGTGAAGTTGAGTAAGACTCAAAGCTCGACAACGGCAGAAGAAAGATAAAAGACGAACGTCGTCCCCTATGCCTTAGCCATAGGCTCTATGTAGTATGCCATGCTGTGTACCGCACCTGTGTGTGCCTTGCCATGAGTCTTTCAAGGGGTACTAGAGTGGTCCAGGAGTGGATCACTGGACAGCGGTCGAAATTATTCTTAGTAACCAGAGGAGTAAGGAGATGTTTCTCGGTTGTGGAGGTAATAGAGAGTTCGTCGTAAAGAGTTACGTCGATGCAAGCTTTAAACACCAATCTGGATGGCTCGTAGTAGCAATCTGGATACGTATAGTGGAGCAGCCATTTGGTAAAGTACCAAGTGGAGTGTGGTAGCAGTGTTTACGGTTTGACATAGATTTGCAAAGTACACACGGACCTGAATGTTACAGACCCGTTGACTATAAGACCTCTCTCACATGCAAAGCATGATCGAACTCCAGAACTCATTGGGTGTTAGATTCATAACAATGCGAATCACATGATGATGTGAACTAGATTATTGACTCTAGTGCAAGTGGGAGACTGTTGGCAATATTCCCTAGAGGCAATAATAAATTAGTTATTATCATATTTCCTTGTTCATGATAATCGTTTATTATCCATGCTATAATTGTATTGATTGGAGACTTAAATGCATGTGTGGATACATAGACAAAACCATGTCCCTAGTATGCCTCTAATAGACTAGCTCGTTGATCAAAGGATGGTTAAGGTTTCCTAGCCATGGACATGATATGTCATTTGATAATGGGATCACATCATTGGGAGAATGATGTGATGGACAAGACCCAAATTACAAACGTAGCATATGATCGTGTCAGTTTATTGCTGCTATTTTCCGCATGTCAAGTATATGTTCCTATGACCATGAGATCATGCAACTCACTGACACCGGAGGGATACTTTGTGTGTATCAAACGTCACAATGTAACTATTTGACTATAAAGGTGCACTACAGGTATCTCCGAAGGTGTCTGTTGAGTTGGCATGGATCAAGACTGGGATTTGTTACTCCATGTGACGGAGAGGTATCTCAGGGCCCACTCGGTAATGCAACATCACAACAAGCCTTGCAAGCAATGTGACTAATATGTTAGCCACGGGATCTTGCATTACGGAACGAGTAAAGAGACTTGCTAGTAACGAGGTTGAACTAGGTATGGAGATACCGACGATCGAATCTCGGGCAAGTAACATACCGAAGAACAAAGGGAACGTTATACGGGATTGATTGAATCCTTGACATAGAGGTTCGACCGATGAAGATCTTCGTAGAATATGTAGGAACCAATGTGGACGTCCAGGTCCCGCCATTGGTTATTGGCCGTAGAGGTGTCTCGGTCATGTCTACATAGTTCTCGAACCCGCAGGGTCTGCACACTTAAGGTTCGGTGACGTTTTGGTAGTGTAGAGTTATGTATGGTGGTGACCGAAGGTTGTTCGGAGTCCCGGATGAGATCCCGGACGTCACGAGGAGCTCCGTAATGGTCCGGAGGTAAAGATTCATATATAGGAAGTCCCAGTTTGGTCGCCGGAAAAGTTCCGGGCTCATCGGTAGTGTACCGGGAGTGCCAGTAGTGTACCGGGAGACCACCGGGAGGGGTATTTCGACCTAAGAGGCTTTATGGGCTGGAGGAGGATGAATACCAGCCCTTAGTGGGCTGGTGGAAGTCCTACACAAAGCCCATGAGGCTGGGAAGAAAATACCAAAAGGAAAAAGCTGGAAAAAGGCAAAAAAGGGCCAAATAAGGAGGGAGTCCTAATCCTACTAGGAGTGGAGGAGGAGGACTCCTCCCTCCTTGGTTTGGCCGACCCAAGGGCTGCCTTTTTGGCAGCCAAGCCTCCTCCTCCTCTCCTCCTATATATACTAGAGGATTTTAGGGTTTTGGCACAAGATTTTCAGCCACGTGCCACCCGTTCCTCTAGTGCATAGCTTCTCCTCTAGATCGGTTTTCTGCAGTGCTTAGGCGAAGCCCTGTCGGAATAGCTCCACCACCATCGCCGGAGAGCCGTCACGATGCCGGAGAACTCTTCCTCCTCTCCGCCTCCTCTTGCTGGATCAAGATGGTGGAGATCGTCATCAAGCTGCACGTGTGCTGAACGTGGAGGTGCCGTCCGTTCGGTACTAGATCGGAAGGATCGTGATCAAGGCCACGGGACGTTCGTGATCGGATCGCGGGATGGATCATGATGAGATCGCGGGATGGTTCGTGATTGGTTTGCGGGATGGTTCGTGATTAGATCGCGGGACGCTCGGCGATTTGGATCGCGAAGAAGTTCGACTACACCAACCGCGTTTCTTAACGCTTCCCGCTTAGCGAGCTACAAGGGTACGTAGATCCACTCTCCCTCTCATAGATGCTCATCACCATGGATAGGGTTGCGTGTGCGTAGGAATTTTTTTGTTTCCCATGCGACGTTCCCCAACAAGAATTTATTCTTAATACTTTTCTCGTAGTTGCGGATGCTTGAGGGAGGGTTAATCATAAGTAGGAGGTTTGTTCAAGTAAGAGAAGCACCTAAGCACCGGTCCACCCACATATCAAATTATCAACGTACTGAACACGAATTAAACCAACATGATGAAAGTCACCAGATGAAATTCCCGTGTACCCTCAAGAACGCTTTGCTTATCATAAGAGACCGTTTTGGCCTGTCCTTTGCCTCTAAAGGATTGGGTTACCTTGCTATACTTTTTTACTATATTCGTTACTTGCTCGTTACAAATTATCTTGCTATCAAACTACTTCGCTAGTTACAATTTCAGCACTTGCAGACATTACCTTATTGAAAACTACTTGTCATTTCCTTCTACTCCTCGTTGGGTTCGACAATCTTACTTATTGAAAAGAGCTACGATTGATCCCCTATACTTGTGGTTCATCAGCAAGCTACCAGTGTATGATGGACGGAACATCACCACCATTGGACGAATGACCCTTGTCAAGTCCATTCTCACTTCCAAACTAGTCTACCCCGCCACACCTTTGATCATCCCTCCTCCAAAGCGTCAACAAGCTCGAAAGAGCTTTCCTATGGCCTAGTTTAGACAAGACATCGGGGGCTAAATTCAAGGTGAATTGGGAGACTGTTTGCAAGCCACTCTCATATGGGGTACTTGGGTACTCAACACCGCCAAATTCATGAGGGCTCTCCGGTTACGGTGGCCATGGTATGAAGCCAACCAAGATGTGAGTGGGGATGGGAAACCCATGCGATGCTGAGGACCTCAGTTTTTTCTATGCCTCCACCACCATCACGGTGGGCAACGACGCAAATACACCCTTTTGGGATTCTCCCTGGCTTCTCGGGCATTCGCTGAAAGACATTGCCCCCCTCATTTATGAAGCTTCCAAGATAAAAAATTGGAAGGTTAGGGAGGCCCTCAAGAACAACGCGTAGATTCTCAAGATCAAAACCTCTCTAACGTGACCACCGACCGCATCATGCAGCTCGTCACTCTCTGGCTGCTTGTCTCTGAAATCCACCTTGACGAGCCCACATAGGATGAAATTATTTGGAAACATACGACTGATGGACACTACTCGGCAACCTCTGCATACAAGGTGCAATTCCTAGGGATGGTTCTTTCTCCCATGGATAGAATGGTTTGGAAGGCCTGGGCATCTCCAAAAGTAAAATTCTTCACCTGGCTAGCTCTACAAGATCAAATCTGGACGACGGACAGATTGGCAAAGCGAGGATGGCCAAATTGTAATCGTTGTCTTCTGTACAAGAGGGTTCAATAATGTGGGGCCCATCTCTTCTACAATTGTCATTTCACCAGGCTCCTTTGGTCTCTGGTCATTGGGAAATTCCCCATGCCGGGCTCGACATTGCTGTCTGACCCCTATTTGAATCTGTTGAAGACTGGTGGGCAAGCACGTGTGTCGAAGGAGCACAAGATTGACAAGCTAAGGCATCCATCACCATGCTTGTATCCTGGACTATATGAAACGAATGAAACATAAGGGTTTTCAAGCATAAGAGCGCCCCACCGCCAATCTTGCTCTCCTCCATTGTCACCGAGGCAAACCTTTGGGTCATTGCTGGAGCAAAGAAACTAGGGTCCTTTATTACACGCGAGTAATCCACATATCGTTTATTGCGGTGGCATGTAGCAAGCTCTCTTCTCTATTATTTAATGAATGAGGCAAAGCTTTTGCCTCCATTTCAAAAAACAAAACAAATGGGACCATTCCACTAGTAGAAAACAGGGCTTTGGTCGAGGTCGGGCCAGCCCATTAGTCTCGGTTCACTCACGAACCGGGACACATGGCGGCATTGCTCCCGGATCGTGTGGCCAGGGCGCCGGCTAGGCCTCGTGGGCCATTGGTCCTGGTTTGTCGGACCCCCTTGGTCCCAGTTCCAGACACCAACTAGGACCAATGGGCCTCGCTCCTGGCCCACTACCATTGGTCTCCGTTTCTGTCTGGAACCGGGACCAAATGGGGTCCTTTAGTCCCGGTTCCAGCCATGAACCGGGACTAATGAGATGCCTATATATACCCCTCGCCGGCGAGCAGAGCACTCCACATTGCTCTGTTTTTTTGGCCGGCGAGGGGAGAGCTTTGTGGTGCTCTAGCTCACCTCCTATGCAAATGAGGTGTTCGATGAAATGCCCAAGCCACACTTAAGCTTTCTCCTCTTGAAGCTCCTTGTCCAAGCTCCATTTTCCTCAAGATGTGTCTAGGTTCGGCGGTCCGTCCTGTGATGATGCATTTCTATTAATTTGGTCACTTATCTATTCAAGATATGTTGTAATGGTTTTTAATACACTTTATTATATAACGCACACAGATGAACCGACAATGGATGTACGGGGACCGACGCACCTCCGAGTATATTAAGGGCCTGCATAATTTTCTCGAAGCGACCGAGGCAAACAAGTAGAATGGTTTTATTCATTGTCCATGTACTGTCTGTGAGAATATGAAGGCTTTCTCCAACTCTAAAACCCTTCACTTCCACCTGCTTGAGAAGGGTTTTATGCCACACTATAATGTTTGGACCAAGCACGGAGAAAGAGGGGTTATGATGGAAGACAATGAAGGAAAAGAGGATGATGACAACTATGTGCCTCTTGAATACGGTGATGCTGCAATGGGGGAAGATGAAGATCAAGAGGAACCAGACGATGTGCCCGATGATGATCTTCGCCGGGTCATTGTTGATGCAAAGAGACAATGCAAAAGTGAAAAGGATAAGTTGACGTTCGATCGCATACTAGAGGATCACAAAAAAGGGTTGCACCCCAATTGCGAAGATGGCAACACAAAGCTCGGCACCACACTGGAATTGCTGCAGTGGAAGGTAGAGAATGGTGTACCTGACAATGGATTTGAGAAGCTACTAAAAATATTGAAGAGGAAGCTTCGAAAGGATAACGAATTGCCCAACAGTACGTATGCATCAAAGAAGGTTGTATGCCCTCTAGGATTGGAGGTGCAGAAGATACATGCATGCCCTAATGACTACATCCTCTATCGTGGTGCGTACGAGGATTTGAACGCATGCTCGGTATGCAGTGCATTCCGGTATAAGATAAGACGAGATGACCCTGGTGATGTTGACAGCGAGCGCCCCAGGGAGAGGGTTCATGCAAAGGTGATGTGGTATGGTCCTATAATACCATGGTTGAAACGTCTGTTCAGAAACAAAGAGCATGCCAAGTTGATGCGATGGCACAAAGAGGACCGTAAGAAAGACGGGAAGTTGAGAGCACCCGTTGATGGGTTGAAGTGGAGAAAGATCGAGAGAAAGTGGAGCGACTTTATAGGTGACCCAAGGAACGTATGGTTTGGTTTAAGTACAGATGGCGTTAATCCTTTTGGGGATGAGAGCACCAAGCATAGCACATGGCCTGCGACTCTATGTATGTATAACCTTCCTCCTTGGCTGTGCATGAAGCGGAATTTCATTATGATGCCAGTGCTCATCCAAGGCCCTAAGCAACCCGGCAATGACATTGATGTGTACCTAAGGCCATTAGTTGACGAACTTTTACAGCTATGGAACGGAAGAGGTGTACGTGTGTGGGATGAGAACGAACAGGAGGAATTTGATCTACATGCGTTGCTGTTTGTAACCATCAACAATTGGTCTGCTCTCAGTAACATTTCAGGACAGACAAACAAGGGATACCACGCATGCAAACACTATTTAGATGACATCGGCAGTATATATTTGGACAAATGCTAGAAGAATGTGTACCTGGGGCATCATCGATTTCTTCCAACCAACCATGAATGTCGAAAGAAAGGAAAGCATTTCAAAGGTGAGGCAGATCACCGGAAGAATCCCGCCCTCCATACTAGTGATCACATACTTGACATGGTCAATGATTTACAAGTAATATTTGGAAAGGGTCCCGGCGGACTATCTGTTCCGAATGACGCTGACAAACACACACCCATGTGGAAGAAGAAATCTATATTTTGGGACCTACCCTATTGGAAAGACCTAGAGGTCTGCTTTGCAATCGACGTGATGCATGTGACAAAGAATCTTTGCATGAACCTGCTAGGCTTCTTGGGAGTGTATGGGAAGACAAAAGATACACCGGAGGCACGGGAGGAACAACAACATGTGCATGGAAAAGATGGCATGCATACAAAGCAGTATGAAGGTCCTGCCAGCTATGCTCTTACCAAAGAAGAGAAGGAAATCTTCTTGGAATGCCTTCTCAGTATGAAGGTCCCGTCTGGCTTCTCGTCGAATATAAAGGGAATAATAAATATGGCAGAGAAAAAGTCCCAGAACCTAAAGTCTCATGACTGTCACATGATTATGACGCAACTGCTGCTGGTTGCATTAAGGGGGATTCTACCGAAAAACGTTCGATTAGCCATTGTGAAGCTATGTGCATTCCTCAATGCAATCTCTCAGAAGGTGATCGATCCAGAAATCCTGCCAAGGTTAAGGAGTTATTTGGTGCAATGTCTTGTTAGTTTCGAGATGGTGTTCCCACCATCCTTCTTCAATATCATGAGGCACTTCATAGTTCATCTAGTCGACGAGATTGTTGTTATGGGCCCTGTATTTCTACAAAATATGTTCCCCTTTGAGAGGTTCATGGGAGTCTTAAAGAAATATGTTCATAACTGCGGTAGGCCAGGAGGAAGCATCTCCATGGGCCATCAAACATATGATGTCATTGGGTTTTGTGTGACTTCATTCTTGACCATAAGAAGATTGGTCTCCCTCAATCGCGGTATGAGGGGAGACTGACTGGAAAAAGCACGCTCGGAGCGGACTAAATAATATGTAGGGATGGGCATTCTTGGTCTCAAGCACACTACACAGTTCTATAGAATTCTACCTTGGTGACCCCGTATATCGATGAATACAAGAATATTCTGCACTCCAAACAACTGGAGCAGTGTGACGACTGGATTACATGTGAACACATTAGGACTTTCAATAGTTGGTTGCAAACACGTCTCATGCGTGACAACACTATTTCTAATGAGCTATACTCGTTGGCCTGGGGACCATCTTCGACTATAATGACTTACAAAGGGTACGAGATAAATGGGAATACATTTTACACGATCGCCCAGGATCAAAAAAACACCAACAAAAATAGCGGTGTCCGCTTTGATGCAGCAACCAAGAGGGGAAATGACACATATTATGGTTACATAGTGGACATATGGGAACTTGACTATGTACATGATTTCAAGGCTCCTTTGTTTCAGTGCAAATGGGTCAATCTGTCAAGAGGCAGGGTACAGGAAGATCCACAGTACGGAATGACAACAATGGATCTTCACAATCTTGGGTACACAGACGAACCATTCGTCCTAGCCAATGATGTGGCGCAGGTTTTCTATGTGAAGGACATGTCTACCAAACCGAGAAAAAGAAAAGATAAGGAAGCGAATACATCATACGATGAGCCAAAGTGCCACATAGTTCTTTTAGGAAAAACAGACATCGTGGGATTGGAGGGCAAGATAGACATGTCTGAAGATTATGAAAAGTTTCATGAAATTCCTCCCTTCAAAGTCAAGGCTGACCCAAGCACCCTGTTAAACGATGAAGATTATCCATGGTTACGGCGCAATAAGCAAAGGACAAAAGAAGAAAAGTGAAGACTTTCTCTCCACAACTATATTATTGCAGATACATGTGAAGAAATGAAATGCCCTTTGTATCACATGAGTTTTCGTCTGAAACCGTGATACTTCGAAAGAGATTGTCCGTTTTGTACACGAAGTGCATCCCGTTTTTGCCGTAACCCTCTCAACATTTTATAACATGCTATGTGGGTTAAATGATGATACCATGCCAACTTTCAACCTTTTCATAGTTCATTTGAAGTGCTTTTCAATTTCAGTTTTATTTAGCTCCAAAAAATCAGGAAGTGCATGAAAAATACCAAATGAAGTCAGAAAGGGTTGAAAATTGATGATGTGGCTTTGAATGGTGCATTTTGAACACACAAAAAGTTTGGATTTCCAATAAGTTCGAAAAATGAAATCCCTTTGTAACACATTAGTTTTCATCCGAAAACGTGATACTTCGAAAGAGATTGTTCATTTTGTACACGAAGTGCATCCGCTTTTTGTCGTAACCCTCTAAATTTTTAATAACATGCTATGTGTGTGAAATGATGATACCATGCCAACTTTCAACCTTTTCAGAGTTCATTTGAAGTGCTTTTCAATTTCAGGTTTATTTAGCTCAAAAAATCAGTAAGTGCATGAAAAATAAAAATGAAGTCAGAAAGGGTTGAAAATTGATGATGTGGCTTTGAATGGTGCATTGTGAACACACAAAAATTATGGAGTTCAAATAAGTTCAAAAAATGAAGTCCCTTTGTAACACATGAGTTTTCGTCCGAAACCGTGATACTTCGAAAGAGATTGTCCGTTTTGTACACGAAGTGCATCCAGTTTTTGTCGTAACCCTTTCAAGTTTTTATAACATGCTATGTGGGTGAAATGATGATACCATGCCAACTTTCAACCTTTTTAGAGTTCATTTGAAGTGCTTTTCAATTTCAAGTTTATTTTGCTCAAGAAAATTAGTAAGTGCATGAAAAATACCAAATGAAGTCAAAAAGGGTTGAAAATTGATGATGGGGCTTTGAATGGTTCATTCTGAATACACAAAAAGTATGGAGTTCAAATAAGTTCAAAAAATGATACCCCTTTGTCATCGATGAGTTTTCGTCCAAAACCATGATACTACGAAAGAGATTCTCCATTTTATACACGAAGTGCATCCAGTTTTTGCCGTAACCCTCTCAACTTTTTAGCACATGCTATGTGGGCGAAATGATGATACCATGCCAACTTTCAACCTTTTCAGAGTTCATGTCAAGTGCTTTTCAATTTCAGGTTTATTTAGCTCAAAAAAATCAGTAACTGCATGAAAAATACCAAATGAAGTCAGAAAGGGTTGAAAATTGATGATGTGGCTTTGAATGATGCATTTTGAACACACAAAAATTATGGATTTCAAATAATTTCAAAAAAATGAAATCCCTTTGTAACAGATGAGTTTTCGTCCGAAACCGTGATACTTCGAAAAGAGATTGTCCATTTTGTACACGAAGTGCATCCCGTTTTTGCCGTAACCCTCTCAACTTTTTAGCACATGCTATGTGGGTGAAATAATGATACCATGCCAATTTTCAACCTTTCCAGAGTTCATATAAAGTGGTTTTCAATTTAAACAATAAATAAAGCAAAAAACAAAACAAAAATACTGGAAAAAAATACCCACCTTTAGTCCTGGTTGGTGCCACCAACCGGGACCAAAGGTCTCTGCTTCCCGCCACCAACCGGGACTAATACTCACCTTTAGTCCCTGTTGGTGCCACCAACCGGGACCAAAGGTCTCTGCTTCCCGCCCTTTGGGCTGACGAAAAGAGACCTTTGGTCCCGGTAAGAGACCTTTGGTCCCGGTTGGTGGCACCAACCGGGACTAAAGGTTGGCATTAGTCCCAGTTGGCCCACAAACTAGGACCAATGCTTCTTCTATATAAGTTGACACTTAGAAAATTTCATCTACCAGTTGCCCCGAGCTCGCCGTCCTCATCCTCATCGCCTCATCATCGCCGTCGCTCCCGTCGTCGCTATCGTCCCCGCCCTCGTCGCCGCAGTCCTCGCCACCCCCGCCCCCGCTCGTCGCCACCTCCCCGCCCATTGCCGTCGTCCCCGCCCCCGCCCATTTCCGTCGTCCTCGCCCGTTGCCGTCGCCCTGCCCGTCGCCGCCGCCCCCGCCCGTCGTCGTCGTCGCCGCCCCCGCCCGTCGTCGTCGTCGCCGCCCCTACCGTCGCCATCGTCGCCGCCCCTGCCATCGCCTTCGTCCCCTCCCCCGCCGTCGCCGTCGTCCCCTCCCCCGCCGTCGCCGTCGTTCCCGCCGTCGCCGTCGCCTTCGCCCACCGCCCCCGCTGTGAGCCGCTGCCACCCCGGCTCTATGCATTTTTTAATATATATGTTGACTTTTTATATGATGAATGTTTTTGTTTATGAATCTTTTTATGTTTTAGTTGTTTTAATGTGGCTATAATGTATATATGTATGTGGCTATATGTATATGTAGATGTATGTATACTAATTAGTTTTCCTACGAAAATTAGGAATCCTAGGAAAAATTAGTTAATTAGGAGTCCTAGGAGATTAGTTGATTTTGTTCATGATGCTTTTTATGTTTTAGTTGTTTTATGTTTTATTTTGTGATTAGGAGTCCTAGGAAAAATTAATATGTGTGTGTTAGATTATAGAAAAATTCTTTGATTTTGTAAAAATTAGTGATTGAACGATATGGAAACGTTCTCATAGGAATTTGTCTCGACATCGACGATGCCCGACCCGCATGCTCGTTGTCGAGTGGTCCGCGAGAGCCTGCTTGATAGGCGCCATGTCCGGGACTGGGCTCCGCCAGGCTGGCACTGGGAGGTGCTACCTTCCGGGGCTCGAAGCTTGGTGAGGAATCCAGGTCTCGACGTCCACCCTGAGCTTCTTTGGTGGCGGTCACGTAGGCCACTTTCGATGCAGAGGGAGTGGGCCCCCGCGGAGGTGGTACTTCGCCGTGTCAGGGAGAAGGACAAGCACGTCCGTCGCTACATGGCAGCGTTTGACGCTAGGTTCAGCAACACGTGGCAAATTCTTCAGGATCTCACCCGAGTTATGATCCCGTGATGGTTCCTTATCTTTGGGTGTCCACCACCCGTGACTCAGGAACCGCTAGTGACTTAGATTATTCGATAATATTCGATCTATATTAGTGATATTATATGATAATATTCGAGATGTATTAGTTATTATGGGATGATGCATTAATAACTGGATTATTCGAGATGATGTATTAGTGATATTATATTCGAGTTCATTATAAATGTATTAGTGATATTTTATCGGTACAATGTGTGTCTGACTTTCGGTTTGTCATTGCTCCTTGTGTGACTTCCATGTGTGTTCTTGATGTAGGAATCCCGACTGTTGTCATGGGGGCGCCTCCCCTTTTTTCTCTTCTTTGCGATATACTCGTCGGTATAATGCACAAGAAGAGAAGAGGGGGGGGGGGGCGTCCATCACCGGCGGTCGAACTATTACTGCTAGAGAGTGCTCACCAACATATATACACCACCATATCAGTGTGAGAGAGTGCCCACCAATACACCATGAGATAGGAGAGTTATTTAAGGAAAGCCTCGACGGACCGAAAGTCACATATGCATTAGGATCCAAAGCGTGCCGTAATTCTTGAATTATGAACACAAGAAATGTTGTCGTCATCAGACGACGATAGGATCCAAGCGTGTGAAATTTGCGGTGAAGATAAGGGTCTTTGTTACCAGCCTGGGCTGCGAGACGACATGTTCTTAACCATGAAGCTTTACGAGGACTTTGATATTTCTACGGTATGCAATGATGACAAATGTTTTTCTGTAATTAAGCATGCCTTCTGTTTCTTTGCTTCAACGTGTAATTTCTGTTTTATACAATTAGATTAGTTCGTCCCCTGTCATGCAAGACTGTATTTCTTGGAGAGGCTCGGTTTCGAAGAGTACGAGAGTTTTGAGATGAGGACAGTCAACCTGAGGACTAAACATGGTCACACATTTCTTGTGAAAGTAATGAATGCACCTAATAACATAGAATTAGGGTGCTCAAATTGGGAAGCTCTTTGCAAGGCATATGGATTTCAGTAGGATATGGAAATAACCTTCGATCTTCGTCCTGAAGATCATATTGAAGGAAACATCGACATTTGGGTGGATGTCGATATGCTTCTTGTTTTACCACCATGTGAGTTCATCAACCATGCATATTTTTCAAGTAATTTGCATTCTATATATAAAAATATTTGGTGTTCATCCATACGAAATTTGTTAATTTTTAATTTACAACTTATTTTGTTTCTTCGAGTGAAATACAGAATATAATCGATACAACACACTACACTTATGGATCACATCTAACTTGGGAGGAGAACGATGATCTTATCTACTTTGTTATTGGTCTCATAGCTGGTAGGGACATCTTCGCATATAATTTGGGAACTGGCCCAAATTATAAATTGTACAGGACACTAGTGCATAGGTTGAGGGCGGATGACATTCGCCGAAATATGTTGGTAAGAGTTGCTAATTTAGTACACTAGTACTGTTGCGTAAATGGTATTGATTACATTGGTAACTAGGCTACTATTATGTTCTTCAACAGAAATTGCCATATGAAGTTGTGCCACCGTTGATGTAACCCGAAGGTAATATGACAATAAAAAGCCCCTTCCATCCCGAATTATCTTTTGCATACTCGACTGAGCGCAAAACACCAAGAAGGCTCCAAATTGAAGCATGAGGACAAATAAAGAAGGATAGCAACCCACAAGTTGGAGACCGTTGGATCTCTTTGCTTCATCATGGAGACATAGGTGTTATTCTTTTTTATGACATTTTACCTAGTAGGGAGGAGTAGGTCCTATGAGGGAGGACTATGTCATTTTATCTTTCTTAGTTTTACGAGACTTTAAATTTGTATGATTAAGAAGATGATCATGAGTTGTTAGATATCGTGTAATTAATGGTTTCCTTCATTTGCTTATTAGCTAGCATCGAGTTCTCTCTATATGTATAGTAGCTAGCAGCGTCGACCAAGCACGAAGAAAGAGATGTCACTTCTCTCTATTAGCTACCTAACACAATATGAAACCCCTAATCCATAGGTAGGTGTACGGGACTCTCATGGCAAAACTGGTTTAAGGTTGTTTGGATGCACAAGTAGTATTTCTAGTTGGTGTGGGAGTTTTGGCTAATATGAGGTGGAAGCAAGCACCACATGTTGGAGGATCCATAACAATATAACTTCTATACAAATATACCCAAACATAACTCATTAAGTTGTCTTCCTTGTACAATTTCAACTTACTTGCTTGAGTTTGAAAATAATTAATTATCTCACTATCATACAAGATGTCCAACATAGTATATTCATATGTGGAATTTCTCTTCCTTCAATATGCTTTCATGAATTGTTCAAGTGACCAATGCGGTGTTTGCTAACTTTCAATAAATTTTACCATCTATACTTATTATGCATGAAGTCATTACTCCCCATCGGATAAGTATATGAGGCATATTTAATTTCAAATTTATGATATTCAATTCATTCAACCATTTACTCATAGGATATCAGTGAAGCACGAGAGTGAATGACAAACTACTTCGAAAACATAGATGTAAAGATCAATGCATAGTCAATTAGTTAAATAGCCAAGTGAGAACTCTCTCTTATTCAAAATTTCAGATCCAATGATTTTATTGAAACGAAAAACAAAATAAAGTAGCATTCCAAGGATAGCACACATCATGTGAACGAATAAAAATTTAGGCTCAACATAGGCTAACCGATAATTGTTGACGAAGAGAGGTAGGTGCATAGCATCCCCAAGCTTAGATACTTGAGACTTATTGAAATATTTATTTCGGGTTCCTTGGGCATCCCCAATCTTGAGATTTTTTTTATCTTTGTTCAATCCTCCCATATCCCGGTTTCACCTATTCTCAAAAACTTCATCCACACAAAACTCAAAAAGAACTCATGAGATAGGTTAGTAGACATAAGAACAAATCAACATTTCATGTACTGCCAAGACAAGTTGCACAATAATTTTCAAACATTAGGTATTGTATACTATCATTTTCACAATTCATATCTACCAATATAGGCTATGGAAACTATAGAATAAGTAGATAACAAAACCATGACAACAATGTGTCTAAACAGAACAGTTTGTAGGAATTTATTAAACCAGTGTACTTATGTAACTCAAAACATGATGAAACTTTAGGACATGATAAATAATTTATATGGGAATACTGTGTAAAAATTTCAGAAACTTTCCACGTCCAGTAAAATATGAAAATTCAAACACTACAAGAGAAGTTTCTATTTTTACCCAACACATATCAAAACATGCAATGCAAGCATCCTAAGGCAATTCTTGGAAATTATATTGAAAAAGAAGATTATTAATAACACATAACATAAAATGACAAAATATAATGATAATCCAAACAAAGCACATATTATGTGAATAATAAAAATATAGCTCTAAGTAAGATATACCGATAATGTTGAAGACGAAACAGGCGATGCCTTCCGGGGCATCTTCAAGCTTAGGCGCTTGCGTATTCCATGGATATTACCTTGGGGGTTCCTTGGGAATACCCAAGCTTAGGTTCTTGTCACTCCTTTTTCTCCTCATATCGGTGTCTTACCCAAAATTTCAATCACATAAAACTTAACGGAACTTTGTGAGAAGGGTTAGTGTAATAAAGATAAATAATTCACTTCGCTACTATAAAGACAAGATTCATAATTGTTCCCACATTATACCTACTGTATTATATCATTCGCATAATTTATACCTCTAAATATAAGCTATGGAAGCACTAAAACAAGCAAACTATGCATTCAAAACCGAATCTATCAAAAATAGAACAGTCTGTGAAGACCTGTAGTGTAGCAATAATTCCCTATCTTGAAACATTTTGAAAAATTAGAACAACCTGAAGAATTTTTATATTAAGACTGTGTAAAAATTTCAGATCATGATCACACACCGGTAAAAAAATGAAAATTCCTGTACTGGAGTCAAAAGTTTCGGTTTTGGTTCAGCATCAATTCTACTCATCTTGTGAGTCAGCCCAAAGTCTTTACTTGGCACTTTATTGAAATAAAAGGCACAAAACATGATTACTACAATATCTTAATCATGTGAACACAAAAAACATAAATTAAAAGTGTTGGGTTGTCTCCCAACAAACGCTTTTCTTTAATGCCTTTTTAGCTAGGCATGCCATTTTAATGATACTCTTCCAAGCCTAATTCCGATGATAATTTTATTCATACTATAAAATATATAAGTGAAGTTCATATATCATTATACAATTAATATATATTAACCAATATTGAAGCTCAAAATATATAAGTGAATCACGCGAAGCATTCTATAAAGCCATACTCAAAAGACTTAAGTGAAGCACAAAGAGCATTCTACAAAGCCATACTCAAAAGATTTAAGTGAAGCACATGAAACATTACAACAATCAATGAAGGACTATCTCATACTATAAGGGTGGAAAAAGGAAAAGAAAAACACTAAACACACATATCATGTGAATAAAATCAAAACCGAGGTATACTAATAATTGTTGAAGAATAAATATGGGATGCCTTTCGGTGCATCCCAAAGCTTAGATGCTTGAGTCTACTTGAAATATTTACTTGAGTTGCCTTGGGAATCCCCAAGCTTGAACTCTTGTATCTCTGTATTCTTCTTATATCGATACCTCCTTGATCTTTGAACACTTTATTCACACAAAACATAACAAAACCCTCGTGAGATCCGTGAGTATAATAAAGCAAAACTTAACAAAATTCATATTAGTATTATATCTACTGTAGTGCAACTTCGCCATGGTTCATACCCCCCGATACAACCCATAATTAATCAAAATAAGAGAACAATGCATAGAAAACAGAATGTGTCAAAAACAGGACAATATGTAGCAATCTGGAACTTCGTAAACTTATGTAACTCAAAAAATTCTGAAAAATAGGAATTTTTTTAAATTTTTCATAGAAGTACTGTGTAAAAAATTAAGAAACTTTTGACTTTCCAGTAAAAAATGTAAATTCACACACTACAACCAAAGTCTCTGTTTTTGCACTGCACACACACACCAAACAAGCAATCTAATCATCCTAAAAGCAAATCTTGGCACATTATTTTTATATTATCATGGATAAATACAAGGGGGTAATTATTTTTTGATAATATTCCATGAAAAATTCTACATTATTTCCATGAGCATGAACACAAGTGTTCAAAGTCGACCCTCACTTCTTCAATGCACAACCTTCCATTCACTTCTCTTTTTGAAAAACTTCTTAGGCATAAGAGGCAAGTAAATCTTTTTGTATTTTCCATTCTTTAATTTTTTGTTTGTTTCAACCACAACTAAAGAAAGAAAAGAGGGAAAAAAATCTACTTAGTGAAGAAAGCAAACAAGCACACACGAGAATACCAACCCCACACTCTTGCTCCCCGGCAACGGCGCCAGAAAAGAGCTTGATAATCCCCAAGTGCAAGGAATCATTGTATCAATTTACAAAGGTGGAAGTGATAAGTATGGAGTGTCGAACCCACAAGGATCTAAAGATAAGATCAATATTCTCTCAAGTCCTATCTGTCACTGATATGACTCTACGTACGCCGAACGTTTGCTTGCAACTAGAAACGAGAAAAAAAAGCTACGTTGTAGGTATGAAAAAAATAACTTTGCGTGATATTGGAGAACCAAAATATAAAAATAGGTGTTGTTATCATAAAGTTAGAATATATTACGATATGTTACAAATAGCAAGTGTGGTATAATGATGGGTCGGTGATACGTCTCCAACGTATCTATAATTTATGAAGTATTCATGCCATGTTTACAATCATTCTATATGATTTTGGTACGATTTTATTAGAACTAACCAGGACTAACGCTATTTTTAGCAGAATTAGCGTGGTGTTGTTTTTTGTGCAGAAATAAAATTTCTCAAAATGAGCTAAAAATTTACGAAGAATATTTTTGGAAAATATAAAAAATACTAGATAGAGGAGTCACCGGAGAGGAAGGCCGAGGAAGCCAAAAGCCACAGGGGCGCCCCCCTAGGGCGCGCCCCCTAGCTTGTGACTTCCTCGGGAACCTTCTGGATGTGGGACCGACGCCAAAAATTCCTATAAATACTAAAACCGTTAGAAAGAAACCTAGATCGGGAGTTCCGCCGCCGCAAGCCTCCAGAGCCACGAAAAACCAATCGGGAGCCTGTTCCGACACCCTGTCAGAGGGGGAAACCATCACCGGAGCAATCTTCATCACCCCGACGGTCTCCATGACGAGGAGGGAGTAGTTCACCCTCGGGGATAAGGGTATGTACCAGTAGCTATGTGTTTGATCTCTCTCTCTCTCGTGTTCTTGAGATGGCATGATCTTGATGTACCGCGAGCTTTATTGATATATATTGAATCATATAGAGTTTTCCCCTCTCTATCTTCTTGTGATGAATTTAGTTTTCCATTGAAGTTTTCTTATCGGATTGAGTCTTTAAGGATTTGAGAACACTTGATGTATGTCTTGTGATGGGATATCCGTGGTGATAATGGGATTCTCTATTGATCCACTTGATGTATGTTTTGGTGATCAACTTGCGTGTTCCGTGACCTTGGGAATCTATGCATAGGGGTTGGAACACATTTTGTCTTGACTTTCCGGTAGAAACTTTGGGGCACTCTTTGAAGTTCTTTGTGTTGGATTGAACATGATGAATCTCAAATTATGTGATGCATATCGTATAATCAAGCTCATGGGTACTTGTGGTGGCATTGGATTATCTAGGTGACATTAGGGTTTTGGTTGATGTGTATCTTAAGGTGTTATTTTAGTACGAACTCTAGGGCTGTTTGTGACACTTATAGGGATAGCTCATAAGATTGACCGAAAAAGATAACTTTGAGGTGGTTTCGTACCCTACAATAATTTCTTCGTTTGTTCTCTGCTATTTGTGACTTTGGAGTTAACTCTTTCTCGCGCGTGAGAGATTTACATATGATTCAACTATGTTAGTATTGTTGAGAGAACTTGCACTAGTGAAAGTATGGACCCTAGGCCTTGTTTCCAAGCATTTATACCACGTTTTGCTCGCTGTTTACTATTTTTTACCTTTCTGTTTTTATATTTTCAGAATACAAAAACCTATATCTACCATCCGTATTGCACTTGTATCACCATCTCTTCGCCGAATTAGTGCACCTATACAATTTACCATTGTGTTGGGTGTGTTGGGGATACAAGAGACTCTTTGTTATTTGGTTGCAGGGCTGTTTGTGAGAGACCATTTTCATCCTACACCTCCCATGGATTGATAAACTTTAGGTCATCCACTTGTGGGAAAATTGCCGCTGTCCTACAAAACTCTGCGCTTAGAGGCCCAACACGAGTCTACAAGAAGAAGGTTGTGTAGTAGACATTAAGCTCTTTTCTGGCGCCGTTGCTGGGGAGGTGAGTGCTTGAAGGTATATATTTAGATCTTTCAATTGAGTATTTTAGTTTCTTGTTTATTCACTAATTTGGTCTTATTAAAGAAAACTACAAAAAAATGGGATGGAGGTTGCCTCATATGCTTCATCTTGTTAATGTCTTTCGTGAAAATGATGGAAGTGAAAATTGTGCTCAAGTTTTAGAAGAATAAGTTATTAAAATTTTTGGTACTAAATCTTTGAGTGATGAGCATGATTGCAATGTTGTTAGTGTGAATTCTTTGAATATAAGTAGTACTAATGATGATTGCACTAGTCATGATAAAAATATTTCTTATAAGCATGTCTATTTTTGTGGAGTGGATAGAGTTTATCAAGACATGCCTAAAAGGGAAGATAGATTTTGTAAGAGGCATAAGTATTTAGAAACTAACTGGTTGCAAGTGAGGCTATATGTTTGTGTTGAAAGACTTAATATTTCTCACCGTCCTTGTCAACTTTGCAATGAAAGTGGTCATTTTAATTTCCAATGTGAATTATTTCATGATGGAATTGTGTCCAAACTTTTTGATAACCTCATTACCCTTGAGCATCATAATGAACTTACTCTACTCTTGGGGTATGAAGAAATGAAACATGAAACTAAGGATGTTCCAGCTTGGGTTCTCATGAAAATGATTGATTTTGATCTAAATGAAATATATATGTATTGCGTGGTAAATTGCATTGAGAATCCTTATATTTCCAATTACTTAAGATAGAAAACAAATAGAAGAGGAAGACAATACTAATGAAGGGGAAGTGGTTTCCCAATATCCTCATATTTTTTCTTATGATAAATCAGGTAATGAGGAGAAGCTTTTTATTCAACCAACCTCTTCAAAAATAAGTTTGGAGGAATTAAATAAAGCCACACATAATGTGGTGAAGAAGAAGAAAAGAAGGAAAAGTAAAGGTAAAGAGGTATCTCTCCCAAATAATGTTGCTCCCATTATTGATAGGCCTCATGAGAATGAATCAAAAATAGTTGTGGAAGATGATACACTTGAGGATGATTTTGTTATGCCTATTGATTGTTGTGATAATTATAATTGGGAAGATAATGATATTTCTTATAATCTTGAAAATATTTATGGCACCAGCTTGGAGGATGATGATAATAATTGCGATACTATAGGTGCTATTCATACCATTAATGATGAGAGTGATTTTGTTTATGATATACAAAGTCACAAGCTTGTGGATGCTATGTTTCATGAAAATGACATGTATGAGAATGTATTTGCTTCAATTAATGTTTGTCCCAAGCTTGGGGATTCTATTCTTAATGAAGATGATCTTTTTATTCCCCCTACTTTGAATGATCAAATTTGTTATAATGATTGCATGCCTCCTAGTTATGATGATTATTGTGATGATACTTATGCAATGAAAAATAGTGATGATTGCTATTATTATACTTGTCATAATTATGAATATACTTTTACTAAATATTACTCTTTTAGTGTGGAACCAATTTGTAGTATTCATGTCTTTTATGATACTCCCACTATTAGTCATGAGAAGAAATATGCTTATGTGGAGAGTAGTAAATTTTCTATGCTTGTAGATCATGAAGAGAATGCTTTATGTGCTGGTTATATTGTGTAATTCCTTCATGATGCTACTGAAAATTATTATGAGGGGGAACATATGCTTGTAGGAATTGCAATAACATCAAGTTTCCTCTCTATGTGTTGAAAGTTCTGAAGTTGTGCTTGTTTTTCCTTCCTATGCTAGTTGATTCTTGCTCCCATAAATTGTTTGATCACAAAATACCTATGCATAGGAAGTTGGTTAGACTTAAATATGATTTTCATGAGATTCATGATGCTCTTTTGCTTGTTTCAATTATTATTCATATGTGAGCATCATTGAAATCATCATGCCTAGCTAAAAGGCATTAAAGAAAAGCGCTTGTTGGAAGACAACGCAACACTTTTACTTTATGTTTTGATGTTTTAACATGATTAATATACTGTAGTTATAATGTTTTTATGTCTTTTATTTTAATAAAGTGCCAAGTAAAGCCTTTGGGATAGTATGGATACTTGCTTGTTTGATTCTGTGTAGAAACAGAAAGTTTTGCGTCCAGTATATGAATTATCTGAATTTACTGGTGCTTCAAAAAATTCTGAAATTTTTACGAAACGTTTATATGAAAATTACTTGAGTTTTTCTAATTTTTCAGAATTTTTAGAGTTAGGTAAGTATGGTGATCATTTAGATCTTTACAGACTGTTCTGTTTTTCATAGATTCTATTTTGCATGCATAGTTTGCTTGTTCCAAGTGTTCCTATAGCTTATATTGAGTAATTTAAATTGTGGGAATGATGGAATACAGTATTTATTATGAATCTCGTCTTGACAGTACCTAAGTGAATGATCTATCTTTATTACACTAATCCTTCTCACAAAGTTCCGTTAAGTTTTGTACGATTGAAGTTTTCAAGGTTTGGGTGAGACACCAATATAAAGAGAATAAGGAGTGAAAAGAACCTAAGATTGGGGATGCCCAAGGCACCCCCAAGGTAATATCCAAGGAAGACTCGAGAGCCTAAGCTTAGGGATGCCCCGGAAGGCATCCCTTCTTTCATCTTTAACACTATCGGTATACCTCACTTTGAGCTATATTTTTATTCATCACATTATATGAGTTTTGCTCGGAGTGTCATTTTATTTTGTTTTTATATGTTATGTTTTATTTATAATCTTTTTTCAAATAAAAATTTCCAAGAATTGCCTTTAGGATGCTTGAATTGCATTGATATGTGCTGTGTAAAAACAGAAACTTCTGCTATAGTGTTTCAATTTTCATATTTTACTAGAACGTGAAAAGTTTCTGAAATATTTACACAGTGTGTTCATATAAATTTTCTAGCATGTCCTAAAATTTTATAATTTTTTGGTTTACATAAGTACACTGTTTTCAAAAATTCTATAGACTATTCTGTTTGGGCAGATTGCTGTCATAGTTTTGTTATCTACTTATCCTATAGTTTCCATAGCCTATATTGGTAGATATAAATTGGGGAAACGATAGTATACAGAACCTAATATTTCAAAACTACTATGAAACTTGGCTTGGCAGTACATGAAGTGTTGATTTATTCTTATGTGTACTAACCTATCTCACGAGTTCTTTTGAAGTTTTGTGTGGAAGATGTTTCTTAGAATAGGTGAAACTAGGAGATGAGAGGATTGAACGAGATAAAAAAGCTAAATCTTGGGGACGACCAAGGCACCCCAATTAAATATTTCAAGAACTCTCAAGCATCTAAGCATGGGTATGCTACGCATCACACATCTCTTCATCAACAATTTTCGGTTAGCCTATGTTAAGCCTAAATTTTTATTTGTTCACATGATATGTGCTATTCTTGGAGTGCTATTTTTGTTTTGCTTGTTGTTTAAATAAAAGACTCAGATATTAAAATTCTTTTTTAGAGATAGAGAGAAAGTATTCACATAGCTACTTAATTCTTTGACTACTCATTGCTCTTCACTTATATGTTTTGGAGTAGTTTTCTGTTTTCCTCTAGTGCTTCACTTATATCTTTGTAGAGCACGGCGGTGGTTTCATTTTATAGAAATTGTTGAACTCTCATTCTTAACTTATATTATTTTGGGAGTCTCTAAAACGGTTTGGTAATTTGCTTAGGTTATGAATAGTCCTAATATAATGGGCATCCGAGAGGGATATAATAAAAACTTTCATATGAAGTGCATTGAATACTATGAGAAATTTGATTCCTTGCATAAAGTTTTGAGATATAAAGATGGTGATATTAAAGTCATGCTAGTGATTTTTTGTTAATTGGAAGAGATACTTGTGTTGAAGTTTGTGATTCCCGTAGCATGCACGTACGGTGAACCATTATGTAACTAAGTCGAAGCATGATTTGTTTATTGCTTGTAATCCTTTGTGTGAGGGTCGGGAGCACACGATGGTTAACTCCTACCAACCTCTCCCCTAGGAGCATGCGTCTAATACTTTTCTTTGATAACTAGTAGAATTTTTCAATAAGTATGTGAGTTCTTTATGATTAATATGAGTCCATGGATTATACGCACTCTCACCCTTCACCTTTGCTGGCCTCTCTAGTACCGCGCAACTTTCGCCGGTGCGATAAACCCACCATATATTCTTCCTCAAAACAGTCACCATACCTACCTATTATGGCATTTCCATAGCCATTCCGAGATATATTGCCATGCAACTTCCACTTTTCCATTTATGACACGCATCATCATTGTCATATTGCTTTGCATGATCGTAAGATAGCTAGCATGATGTTTTCATTGCTTGTCCGTTTTTTATGTCATTTGCTATGGTAGATCATTGGACATCCCAGTACACCGCCAGAGGCATTCATATAGAGTCATATTTTGAGTATCAATTTGTAATTCTTGAGTTGTAAGTAAATAAAAGTGTGATGATCATCATTATGAGAGCATTGTCCCATGTGAGGAAAGGATGATGGAAGCTAGGATTCCCTCGAAAGTTGGGATGAGTCTCCGAACTTTACAAAAAAAAGAGGCCAGAGAAGCCCCCCAAAAAAGAGGCCAAAGATGCCCACCAAAAAAATGAAAGAGGGAAAATAAAAAAATGATGAGAGAAAAGAGAGAAGGGGCAATGCTACTATCCTTTACCACACTTCTGCTTCAGAGTAGCATCATGTTTTTCATATAGAGTCTCCTATATTGTCACTTTCATATACTAGTGGGAATTTTTCATTATAGAACTTGGCTTATATGTTGCAATGATGGGCTTCCTCAAATTTCCCCAGGTCTTCGTGAGCAAGTGAGTTGGATGCACACCCACTTAGTTTATTTTTGAGCTTTCATACACTTCTAGCTCTAGTGCATCCAATGCATGGCAATCCCTAATCACTCACATTGACATCTATTAATGGTCATATTCATAACCAATTGATACACCTAGTTGATGTGAGACTATCTTCTCGTTTTCTTCACAACCTCCACCATATTCTATCCCACCTATAGTGCTATATCCATGGCTCACGCTCATGTATTGCATAAGAGTTGAAAAGGTTTGAGAACATAAAAGGTGTGAAACAATTTCTTGCCTTGTCATTGAGGTTGTGCATGATATAAATACTTTGTGTGGGGAAGATGGAGCATAGCCAGACCATATGATTTTGTAGGGATCACTTTGTTTTGCCATGATTTTTTGAGATGACACGATCCTGATGTACTGCGAGCTTTATTGATATAGATTAAAGCATATGGAGTTTTCCCCTCTCTATCTTCTTGTGGTGAATTGAGTTTTCCCTTGAAGTTTTCTTATTGGATTGAGTCTTTGAGGATTTGAGAACACTTGATGTATTTCTTGCGATGGGATATCCATGGTGACAATGGGATGTTCTATTGGTCCACTTGCTGTATGTTTTGGTGATCAACTTGCGGGTTCCGTGACCTTGGGAATCTATGCATAGTGGTTGGCACGCGTTTTTGTCTTGACTTTCTTGTAGAAACTTTGAGGCACTCTTTGAAGTTCTTTGTGTTGGATTGAACATGATGAATATGAAATTATGCGATGCATATCGTATAATCAAGCCCATGGGTACTTGTGGTGACATTGGAGTATCTAGGTGACATTAGGGTTTTGGTTGATGTGTATCTTAAGGTGTTATTTGAGTATGAACTCTAGGGCTGTTGGTGACACTTATAGGGATAGCTCATAAGATTGATCGAAAAAGTTAACTTTGAGGTGGTTTCGTACCCTCCAATAATTTCTTCGTTCGTTCTCTGATATTTGTGACTTTGGAGTGAACTCTTTGTCGCACGTGAGAGATTTACATATGATTCGACTATGTTAGTATTGTTGAGAGAACTTGCACTAGTGAAAGTATGGACCCTAGGCCTTGTTTCCAAGCATTTATAGCACATTTTGCTCGATGTTTACTATTTGTTACCTTGCTGTTTTTGGATTTTCAGATTACAAAAACCTATATCTACCATCCATATTGCACTTGTATCACCATCTCTTCGCCAAATTAGTGCACCTATACAATTTACCATTGTATTGGGTGTGTTGGGGATACACGAGACTCTTTGTTATTTGGTTCCAGGGTTGTTTGAGAGAGACCATCTTCTTCCTACACCTCCCACGGATTGATAAACCTTAGGCCATCCACTTGAGGGAAAATTGCCGTTGTCCTACAAAACCCTTCGCTTGGAGGCCCAACACAAGTCTACAAGAAGAAGGTTGTGTAGTAGACATCAGTCGGTTTGCGGAATTGTCCTAGGCAATTGTTAACAAGATTGGTGATCATTATTGTAATTTTATATGAGGGAGAGGCATAAGCTAACATACTCTCTCTACTTTGATCATATGCACTTATGATTGGAACTCTAGCAAGCATCCGCAACTACTAAAGATCATTAAGGTAAAACACAACGATAGCATCAAAGCATCAAGTCCCCTTTATCCCATACGCAACAACCCCCTTACTCGGGTTTATACTTCTGTCACTCAAGCAACCCACTATATGAGAATCATGAACGTATTGCAACACCCTACAACGGGAATCCTTCACGTGTGCACCGCATGGAAGGCACCATAGGACAACACCAAAATAAACATACAACTCAAACCAATCTAGATCATCAATCAAACCATAAGACAAAAGAAATCTACTCGAAACATCATAGGATGGAAACACATCATTGGATCATAATATGTGGCATAAAGCACCATGTTCAAGTAGGGGATTACAATGGGATGCGGGAGAGTGGACCGCTGAAAAAGATATGATGACGGTGATGAAGAAGTGATGTTGATGAAGACGATCACCACAACGATGGTTCCCCTAATGGCACTCCGGTGCCACCAAGAGAGAGGGGGAGAGGGTCTCCGCTTTGTGCTTCCTCCTCCATGTCCTCCCCCTAGATGGGGAGAGGTTATCCCTCTAGTCCTTGGCCTCCACGGTGATGATGGCCCCTCCAGGATGATAAAGATGGCCTCCAGTGATGGTGACCCGCTCTGGCAGGGTGCCGGAGAGGGCCAAGATTGGTTTTTCGTGGCTACGGGGACTTGCGGTGGTGGAACTTCTAATCTAGGTTTCTTTTTGCTGGTTTATGTATTTATAGGAATTTTTTGCGTTGGTCTCACGTCAAGGGGGTGCTCGAGGAGTCCACAAGCCATAGGGATGCTGCCTAGGGGGGGCGTCCAACAGGCTTGTGGCTTCCTTGTCCACTTCCTGGCCCAGCTCTTGTGCTTCGGGGGTCTCTTTTGGTCCATAAAAAATCACCATAAATTTCCAGCACATTCCGAGAACTTTTATTTCTACACGAAAAACGACACCATGGTAATTCTGTTGAAAATAGCGTCAGTTCGGGTTAGTTCTAATAAAATCATATAGAATTATTGTAAACATGGCATGAACACTTTATAAATTATAGATACGTTGGAGACGTATCAAGCAGCACCGGGCAGCACCCGCCGGTCGGCTCAAGGCCTCCTCCATGCCAAGCTACCCCCTACCGCCACCGCTGTCGGGGGTGTCCCCGGGCAAAGCCCATGTGGCGTTAAAGCAACGACGGATCTCCTCGGCCATAGATCAGATTGAGGCGGAGGCGTTCCGCACCGTCCATTGAAATGCAGTGTCGCGAGGAGGCGGCGGCCCAGATCTACGACCTGCGACGGCAGACGGTAAAGGTCAGCGGGTGGCGATTGTGGTGGACACACCGATTTAGGCCCAAATGAGTTCAGATAGGTAGCCACCCACACCATTGTACTGGTTGCATCTTATTGTCTCCGACGTTAGCTTGCGGGTTCTTGGGCTAGTCCCGCAACACAAGGAAGCCAGAGGCTCTGGCCCTGGATGTGGCGGTGGTGGCCTCCTCCTTCGTCGGAGGTGGTTGACTGGCTAGTTGGGGTGGATCCCTAGATCCCACGGCTAATCCCGACGATGACTTGGGGAGGTGAGACTGCCGGGGGAAATCGAGCCCCGACTAAGACCATGGCAGGCAATGACGGCGTATATGCATTGTTCCTTTGTTGAGGGCATCGCCACTGCATCCACCTTCTACCCACGTATATTGCTGTAGGGGACACCCCAGATCGGGGTATTCCAGATCAGATGATGGCGACGCTCTCGATGTCATTCTCCCTCACGGTGAGCCTCGATGGCGTGGCGTAACGGGGTGTCGGTGACGGGCGTGTGATGATGGACTCGTGCATGGCGGGGGCGCTATCTGGCGTCATGGTGGCGTCAACAACGCCTTGCAAGGTCGATGCGTCTGTACCGCACAGAAGATGGATCGGTGGGAGACGATGGTGACGACATCTGTAGCAAGTGCATGCGGTGCCCGTTGAGAGGGCGTCGGACCGGTTTGTGCTTCAGACCTAGCATTGCAGCTTTGTTGTGACCTCCTGCTTTTGATGTTAGGTTTTGGTGTGAGGTTTGGGTATATGGCTTAGGCAATCTGCACCTCTTCATCAAGTGAATATGAGTAACGACAGATTTTGCCAAGATCGTGATTTCAGACTTATTGATGTATTACTTTGTAAGGTGTAGATGTATAATTAATAAAATGTTGCATGGATCACCCAGATGCAAAGACTAGGGTTCATCCTCGTTTCCGCAGAAAAGAACATTTCACAATATCATGAGCAACACAATTGGCTCCCTCTTAATTTTCACCCTCTCAAACTATTGGGACTACAACATTGGATGATGTTTTTGGTTGTCTAAAAAGTGCGTGGGTATTAGTGGCTCCCATATAACATGCATATGTATTTATATTGCAAGAGTTACATTATATAAGATGAAGAACAAAATGAAATTGAAACTTCTCGTCGCTTCCTCCCTGACAAGTCACCATCTTCATGTGTATCCTGAGCATGACTAGTCACAAAATGAGCAAACGATTTATGTGGGGGTATCCTTGATTCCCATGAAACTAGAACAAAGTCTTGCTTTGGTCTAGCACGAGGATCTGCTATAATTCCCCAAATGTCAGACATGGTAATTCGTTCTTGGTTGAACCCTCAATTGTATAATGTGTCATGCTAAGTGGATGCAAAGCAAAGTACGTTATGTCCACTAGACGCCCTTCTCCTATAAGCATGCTTGGGTGTCCACCATACATGGAGAGGTTTCATTTAACCATTCTTTTCCTCTTGTCCAATATGCAACGCCAATATTGAACACTGAGGTTCCTTCTCAAGACATCCGCGAACATATTTGTTGCCACAAGTGCACCTGGTGTACCATGCAACACCTTGGAAAATTCATCTGCTACATGTACTAATAGTGGATGTTGTGCAGGGTCAATGCTTCCGAATGCCAGTGTCTTGAAAAGGTACTTCAACTCATCATAAGACAGAACACTTAGGAAAATCGGTTTCACCGATCCAAATCTGGCTATGCTTTGGAGTCTACTTATGATGATGATCTTTCATCTTTTTTCCATTCCTATGAAAAACGAGAGAAACTTTTTCCAATCATCATCACCTATATCAAAAGCAAATTCAATAACTACCAGCATTCTCATCCCTTCCATTGTACTTCCATGGTCAAGTATTTTCAAAAGCCTATCTCCTTTCAAGTGCAAAATAGAGGAGAAGCACGAGCGGACCCTTTCATCGCCACATGCGTGAGCAACCAAAGTTTTCTTCCCGATTGCAACACCACCTATGACTGGAAGAACGACTGGTGCAGGATAACAAGGTTGGTCATTGTATTGCAACAAGAATCTTAAGATCTTCTGCTTTTCACTATGTCGGCTGAACATGAAGTTGTCAGTGTAAAGGTAAACATTATAGGGCCTACGAGACATGTGCTCGCATCCACTTAGAAGCACAACAAATTCTGCCATGTTATCAACAACAATTGCTAATATTTCCAAGGCACCACGTGGCTTGGTGTGTGTGACATTATCAGTTGTTGATCTAGAACGCTTGGCTAAATAGAAGCGGTTGCTACAGGGGTCATTGCTGCTAACCTCATCAAAGCCAACACTTTTCTGCACATCTTGGTACCTCAAGATGTCCAGCATGCGGTATCCTCCATACATGGCCTTTGAGAGCATCTTGAGCTGCATTATCATCCCGGTCTTGGTGATGTACCACGCATCCGCCTCCTTGACCGCGGTGTCAATTCTCATCAGGAGGTGCTGCAATGTCTCTGCCACCTTTTCCTCCTCTAGTTGCGCATGACACAAGGAGGACTGGTACTTGTTAATGAGGAAGGAGATTAAACGGCTCACGAGTTCACCTGTAACTGCAGATATGGCAGCCTCCATCGCAAGCAAGAAGGCAACTGATAGTATGTATGTTATGATTCCCTTAGTGGTGTCATGTGAACGTCGACTACCTGACACTTTACCATATTTGTGCCTAAGGGAATGCATTGTGGAGTAGCAATTAGATGATGGGTTGCGAGAGTGAGAGAAGCTTAAACCCCAGTTTATGCGCTATTCCGTAAGGGAATGATTGGATCCAAAAGTTTAATGCTATGGTTAGAATTTATTCTTAATACTTTTCTCATAGTTGCGGATGCTTGCGGGAGGGTTAATCATAAGTAGGAGGTTTGTTCAAGTAAGAGCAGCACCTAAGCACCGGTCCACCCACATATCAAATTATCAAAGTACCGAACACGAATTAAACCAACATGATGAAAGTGGAACACAAATTATCTAACCGGTCCACCCACTCAAGAACGCTTTGCTTATCTTAAGGGACCGTTTTCGCCTGTCCTTTGCCTCAAAAGGATTGGCCTACCTTGTTGTACTTTTGTTACTATATTCGTTACTTGCTCATTACAAATTATCTTGCTATCAAACTACTTCGCTACTTACAATTTCAGCACTTGCAGACATTACCTTACTGAAAGCTACTTGTCATTTCCTTCTGCTCCTCGTTGGGTTCGACACTCTTACTTATAGAGAAAAGCTACAATTGATCCCCTATACTTGTGGGTCATGAGCAAGCTACCAGTGTATGATGGCCAGAACATCACCACCATTGGAGGAACGACCCTTGTCAAGTCCATTCTCACTTCCCAACTAGTCTACCCCGCCACACCTTTGATCATCCCTCCTCCAAAGAGTCAACAAGCTCGAAAGACCTTTCCTATGGTCTAGTTCAGACAAGATATCGGGGGCTAAATTCAAGGTGAATTGGGAGACTGTTTGCAAGCCACTCTCATATGGGGTACTTGGGTACTCAACACCGCCAAGTTCACAAGGGCTCTCCGGTTACAGTGGCCATGGTCTGAATGGAAAGAGCCAATCAAGATGTGGGTGGGGATGGGAAACCCATGCGATGCTGAGGACCTCAGTTTTTTCTATGCCTCCACCACCATCATGGTGGGCAACGACGCAAATACACCCATTTGGGATTCTCCCTGGCTTCTCGGGCGTTCGCCAAAAGACATTGCCCCCCTCATTTATGAAGCTTCCAAGAGAAAAAATTGGAAGGTTAGGGAGGCCCTCAAGAACAACGCGTGGATTCTCAAGATCAAAACCCTCTCTAACGTGACCACCGACCGCATCATGCAGCTCATCACTCTCTGGCTGCTTGTCTCTGAAATCCACCTTGACGAGCCCACCAAGGATGAAATTATTTGGAAATATACGACTGATGGACACTAGTCGGCGACCTCTGCATACAAGGTGCAATTCCTAGGGATGGTTCTTTCGACCATGGATAGAATGGTTTGGAAGGCCTAGGCACCTCCAGAAGTAAAATTCTTCACTTGGCTATCTCTACAAGATCAAATCTGGACGAAGGATAGATTGGCAAAGCGAGGATGGCCAAATTGTAATCTCTGTCCTCTATACAAGAGGGTTCAAGAATGTGGGGCCCACCTCTTCTACAAGTGTCGTTTCACCAGGCTCCTTTGGTCTCTGGTCATTGGGAAATTCCCCATGCTCGGGCTCAACACTGCTGTCTGGCCCCTGTTTGAATCTGTTGAAGACTAGTGGGCAAGCACGTGTGTCGAAGCAGCACAAGATCGACAAGCTAAGGCATCCATCACCATGCTTGTATCTTGGACTATATGGAACGAACGAAGAACAAGGGTTTTCAAGCATAAGAGCACCCCACCGCCAATCTTGCTCTCCTCCATTGTCACCGAGGCAGACCTTTGGGTCACTGCTGGAGCAAAGAAACTAGGGTCCTTTATTACACACGAGTAATCCACATGTCATTTATTGCGGTGGCATGTAACAAGCTCTCTTCTGTCTTATTTAATGAATGAGGCAAAGCTTTTCCCTCCATTTCAAAAAACAAAACAAATGGGACCATTCCACTAGTAGAAAACAGGGCTTTGGTCGAGGTCGGGCCAGCCCATTAGTCTCGGTTCACTCACGAACCGGGACACATGGCGGCATTGCTCCCGGATCATGAGGCCAGGGCGCCGACCGGGCCTCGTGGGCCATTGGTCCCAGTTTGTCGGACCCCTTTGGTCCTGGTTCCAGACACCAACCGGGACCAATGGGCCTCGCTCCTGGCCTAGAACCATTGGTCCCGGTTTTTGGCTGGAACCGGGACCAAATGGGGTCCTTTAGTCCCGGTTCCAGCCATGAACTGGGACCAATGAGATGCCTATATATACCCCTCGCCGGTGAGCAAAGCACTCCACATTGCTCTGTTTTTTTGGCCGGCGAGGGGAGAGCTTTGTGGTGCTCTAGCTCACCTCCTATGCACATCTAGTGTTAGATGAAATGCCCAAGCCACACTTAAGATTTCTCCTCTTGAAGCTCCTTGTCCAAGCTCCATTTTCCTCAAGATGTGTCTAGGTTTGGCGGTCCGTCCTGTGATGATGAATTTCTATTAATTTGGTTACTTCTCTATTCATGATATGTTGTAATGGTTTTTAATACACTTTATTGTAGAACGCACACAGATGAACCGACAATGGATGTACGGGGACCGACGCACCTCCGAGTATATTAAGGGCCTGCATAATTTTCTTGAAGCGGCTGAGGCAAACAAGCGGAATGGTTTTATTCATTGTCCATGTACTGTCTATGAGAATACGAAGGCTTTCTTCAACTCTAAAACCCTTCACTTCCACCATCTTGAGAAGGGTTTTATGCCACACTATAATGTTTGGACCAAACACGAAGAAAGAGGGGTTATGATGGAAGACAACGAAGGGAAAGAGGATGATGACAACTATGTGCCTCCTGAATATAGTGATGCTGCAATGGGGGAAGATGAAGATGAAGAGGAACCAGACGATGTGCCCGATGATGATCTTCACTGGGTCATTGTTGATGCAAAGAGACAATGCGAAAGTGAAAAGGAGAAGTTGAAGTTCGATCGCATGCTAGAGGATCACAAAAAAGGGTTGTACCGCAATTGCAAAGATGGCAACACAAAGCTCGGTACCAAAAATCCTGCCAAGGTTAAGGAGTGATTTGGTGCAATGTCTTGTTAGTTTCGAGCTGGTGTTCCCACCGTCCTTCTTCAATATCATGACGCACGTCCTTGTTCATCTAGTCGATGAGATTATCGTTCTGGGCCCTGTATTTCTACACAATATGTTCCATTTTGAGAGGTTCATGAGAGTCTTAAAGAAATATGTTCGTAACCACGCTAGGCCAGAAGGAAGCATCTCCATGGGCCATCAAGCATAGGATGTCATTGGGTTTTGTGTTGACTTCATTCCTGACCTTAAGAAGATTGGTCTGCCTCAATCGCGGTATGAGGGGAGACTGACTGGAAAAGGAACGCTCGTAGCAGACTCAGTAATATGTAGGGACGGGCATTCTTGGTCTCAAGCACAGTACACAGTTCTACTAAATTCTACCTTGGTGACCCCGTGTGTCGATGAACACAAGAATATTCTGTGCTCCAAACACCTGGAGCAGTGTGACGAATGGATTACATGTGAACACATCAGGACTTTCGGCAGTTGGTTGCAAACACGTCTCATGCGTGACAACACTATTTCTGATGAGCTGTACTCGTTGGCCAGGGGACCATCTTCAACAGTAATGACGTACAAAGGGTACGAGATAAATGGGAATACATTTTACACGATCTCCCAGGATCAAAAGAGCACCAACCAAAACAGCGGTGTCCGCTTTGATGCAGAAACCAAGAGGGGAAACAACACATATTATGGTTACATAGTGGACATATGGGAACTTGACTATGCACATGATTTCAAGGTCCCTTTGTTTCAGTGCAAATGGGTCAATCTATCAAGAGGCGGCGTACAGAAAGATCCACAGTACGGAATGACAACAGTTGATCTGAACAATTTTCGGTACACAAATGAACCATTCGTCCTAGCCAATGACGTGGCATAGGTTTTCTGTGTGAATGACATGTCTGCCAAACCGAGAAAAAGAAAGATAAGGAAGCGAATACATCATACGATGAGCCAAACAGCCACATAGTTCTTTCAAGAAAAAGAGACATCGTGGGATTGGAGGGCAAGACAGACATGTTTGAAGATTATGAAAAGTTTCATGAAATTCCCCCTTCAAAGTCAAGGCTGACCCAAGCACCCTGTTAAACGATGAAGATTATCCATGGTTACGACACAATAAGCAAAGGACAAAAGCGGAAAAGTGAAGACTATTTTCCACAACTATATTATTGCAGATACATATGAAGAAATGAAATGCCTTTTGTAACACATGAGTTTTCGTGCGAAACCGTGACACTTCGAAAGAGATTGTCCATTTTGTACACGAAGTGCATCCAGTTTTTGCCGTAACCGTACATACTTTGTATAACGTGCTATGTGGGTGAAATGATGGTACCATGCCAACTTTCAACCTTTTCATAGTTCATTTGAAGTGCTTTTCAATTTCAGTTTTATTTAGCTCCACAAAATCAGGAAGTGCATGAAAAATACCAAATGAAGTCAGAAAGGGTTGAAAATTGATGATGTAGCTTTGAATAGTGCATTTTGAACACAAAAAAAGTTTGGAGTTCAAATAAGTTCAAAAAAATGAAATCCCTTTATAACACATGACTTTTCATCCGAAAACGTGATACTTCGAAAGAGATTGTCCGTTTTGTACACGAAGTGCATCCATTTTTTGTCGTAACCCTCTAATTTTTTTATAACATGCTATGTGGGTGAAATGATGATAGCATGCCAACTTTCAACCTTCTCAGAGTTCATTTGAAGTACTTTTCAATTTCAGGTTTATTTAGCTCAAAAAAATCAGTAAGTGCTTGAAAAATAACGAATGAAGTCAGAAAGAGTTGAAAATTGATGATGTGGCTTTGAATGGTGCATTTTGAACACACAAAAATTATGGAGTTCAAATAAGTTAAATAATGAAATCCCTTTGTAACATATGAGTTTTCATCCGAAACCGTGATACTTCGAAAGAGATTGTCCGTTTTATACACGAAGTGCATCCAGTTTTTGTTGTAACCCTTTCAACTTTTTATAACATGCTATGTGGGTGAAATGATGATACCATGCCAAATTTCAACCTTTTCAAAGTTCATTTGAAGTGCTTTTCAATTTCAGGTTTATTTAGCTCAAAAAAATTAGTAAGTGCATGAAAAATACCAAATGAAGTCAGAAAGGGTTGAAAATTGATGATGTGTCTTTGAGTAGTGCATTGTGAACACAAAAAAAGTATGGAGTTCAAATAAGTTCAAAAAAATGATACCCCTTTGTAACAGATGAGTTTTCGTCCAAAACCATGATACTTCGAAAGAGATTGTCCATTTTGTACATGACGTGCATCCAGTTTTTGCTGTAACCCTCTGAACTTTTTAGCACATTCTATGTGGGCTAAATGATGATACCATGCCAACTTTCAACCTTTTCAGAGTTCATTTGAAGTGCTTTTCAATTTCAGGTTTATTTAGCTCAAAAAAATCAGTAAGTGCATGGAAAATACCAAATGAAGTCAGAAAGGGTTGAAAATTTATGATGTGGCTTTGAATGATGCATTTTGAACACACAAAAAGTATGGAGTTCAAATAATTTCAAAAAATGAAATCCGTTTGTAACAGATGAGTTTTCGTCCGAAACCGGGATACTTCGAAAGAGATTGTCCATTTTGTACACGAAGTGCATCCAGTTTTTTCCGTAACCCTCTCAACTTTTTAGCACATGCTATGTGGGTGAAATGATGATACCATGCCAATTTTCAACCTTTTCAGAGTTCATTTGAAGTCCTTTTCAATTTAAAAAAATAAAGCAAAAAACAAAACAAAAATACTATAAAAAAATACCCACCTTTAGTCCCGGTTAGTGCCATCAACCAGGACCAAAGGTCTCTACTTCCCGCCTTTTGGGCTAACGAAAAGGGACCATTGGTCCCGGTTGGTGGCACCAATCGGGACTAATACTCACCTTTAGTCCCGGTTGGTGCCACCAACCGGGACCAAAGGTCTCTACTTCCCGCCCTTTGGGTTGATAAAAAGAGACCTTGGTCCCGGTTGGTGGCACCAACCGGGACTAATGGTAAGTATTGGTCCCGGTTGGTGCCACAAACCGGGACCAATGCTAGTTCTATATAAGTTGACACTTAGAAAATTTCATCTACCAGTTGCCCCGAGCCCGCCGTCCTCATCCTCGTCGCCTCATCGTCGCCGTCGCCATCGTCCTCTCCCCCATCGCCGTAGTCCTTGCCGCCCCCGACCCCGCCCATCACCGCCGGCCCCACCCGCCGCTTCCGCCCCCCCCACCGTCGTCGTCGTCCTCGCCACCTCCCAGCGCCGTCGTCCCTGCCCGTCGCCGCCGCCCCTACCCGTTGCCGCCGCCCCCGCCCGTCGCCGTCGTCGCCGCCCCCGTCGTCGCCATCATCGCTGCCCCCGCTGTCGTCATTGCCCCCACCGTTGCCGTCGCTGTCGTCCCCTCCCCTGCCATTGCCGTCGTTCCTGCCATCGCCGTGGCCTTTGCCGACTGCCCCCACTGTGAGCCACTGCTACCCTGGCTCTATGCATTTTTTTAATATATATGTTGATTTTTTATATGATGAATGTTTTTGTTTATGATGCTTTTTATGTATGTATGTGGCTACATGTATGTGGCTATATGTATATGCAGACGTATGTATACTAATTAGTTGTCCTACGAAAATTAGGAGTCCTAGGAAAATTTAGTTAATTAGGAGTCCTAGAGATTAGTTGGTTTTTTTGTTTATGATGCTTTTAATGTTTTAGTTGTTTTATATTTTATTTAGTTATTAGGAGTCCTAGGAAAAATTTATATGTGTGTGTTAGATTACAGAAAAATTCTTGGTTTTTGGAAAAATTAGTGATTAAACGATAAGGAAACGTTCGCATAGGAATTTGTCTCGACATCGATGATGCCCGGTCCGCATCCTCGTTGTTGAGTGGTCCGCGAGAGCCTGCTTGATAGGCGCCATGTCTAGGACTGGGCTCCGCCGGGCTAGCACTAGGAGGTGCTACCTTCCGGGGCTTGAAGCTTGGTCAAGAATTCGGGTCTCGTCGTCCACCCCGAGCTTCTTTGGTGGCGATCACGTGGGCCACTTTCGGTGCAGAGGGAGCGGGCCCCCGCGGAGGTGGTACGTCGTCGTGCCAAAGAGGAGGACGAGCATGTCCGTCGCTACATGGCGGCATTGGACGCCAGGTTCAAAAGTACGTGGTAGATTCTTCAGGTATCTCACCCGAGTTATGATCCCATGATGGTTCCTTATCTTTGGGTGTCCACCACCCGTGACTCAGGAACCACTAGTGACATAGATTATTCGATAATATTCGATCTATATTAGTGATATTATATGATAATATTCGAGATGTATTAGTTGTTATGTGATGATGCATTAATAACTGGATTATTCGAGATGTTGTATTAGTGATATTATATTCGAGTTCATTATAAATGTATTAGTCATATTTTATCGGTATAATGCATGTGTGACTTTCGGTCTATCGTTGCTCCTTGTGTGACTTTCATGTGTATTCTTGATGGAGGAATCCTGACTATTGTCATGGGGGCACCTCCTCTTTTTTCTCTTCTTTGTGATATACTCATCGGTATAATGCGCCAGAAGAGAAGAGGGGGGCGTCCATCATCGGCGGTCAAACTATTACTGTGAGAGAGTGCCCACCAACATATATACACCACCATATTAGTGTGAGATCATGCCCACCAATACACCATGAGATATGAGAGTTATTTAAGGAAAGCCTCGACGGACCGAAAGTCACACACGCATTAGGATCCAAAGCATGTCGTAATTCTTGAATTATGAACACAAGAAATGTTGTTGTCATCAGACGACAATAGGATCCAAGCATGTGAATTTTGCGGTGAACATAAGGGTCTTTGTGACCAGCCTGGGCTGCGAGACGACAGGTTCTTCACCATGAAGCTTTATGAGGACTTTGATATTTCTACAGTATGCAACGATGACAACTATTTTTCCGTAATTAAGCATGACTTGTGTTTCTTTCCTTCAACGTGTAATTTCTGTTTTATACAATTAGACTAGTTCGTCCCCTGTCATGCAAGACGGTATTTCTTAGAGAGGCTCGGTTTCGAAGAGCACGAGAGTTTCGAGACGAGGACAACCAACATGAGGTCTAACCATGGTCACATTTCTTGTGAAAGTAATGAATGCACCTAATTACATAGAATTAGGGTGCTCAAATTGGGAAGCTCTTTGCAAGGCATATGGATTTCTAGAGGATATTGAAATAACCTTCGATCTTCGTCCTAAAGATCATATTGAAGGAAACATCGGCATTTGGGTGGATGTCGATATGCTTCCTGTTTTACCTCCATGTGAGTTTAGTAACCATGCATATTTTTCAAGTAATTTGCATTCTATATATAAAAATATTTGGTGTTCATCCATACTAAATTTGTTAATATTTAATTTACAACTTATTTCGTTTCTTCGAGTGAAATACAGAATATAATTGACACGACACACTACACTTATGGATCACATCTAACTTGGGAGGAGAAGGATGATCTTATCTACTTTGTTATTGGTGTCATAGCTGGTAGGGACATATTCCCGTATAATTTGGGAACTGGCCCAAATAATACATTGTACAGGACACTAGTGCTTAGGTTGAGGGCGGATGACATTCGCCGAAATATCTTGGTAAGAGTTGCTAATTAAGTACACTAGTACTGTTGCGTAAATGGTATTGATTACATTGCTAACTAGCCTACTATTATGTTCTTCAATAGAAATTTCCATATGAAGTTGTGCACCATTGATGCAACCTGAAGGTAATATGACAATAAAAAGCCCCTTCCAACCCGAGTTATCTTTTGCATACTCGACTGAGTGCAAACCACCAAGAAGGCTCCAAATTGAAGCATGGGGACAAATAAATAAGGATCGCAACCGACAAGTTGGAGACCGTTGGATCTCTTTGCTTCATCATGGAGACGTAGGTGTTATTCTTTTTATGTCATTTTACCTAGGAGGGAGGAGTAGGTCCTATGAGGGAGGACTATGTCATTTTTTCTTTCTTTGTTTTACGAGACTTTAACTTTGTATGATTAAGAAGATGATGATGAGTTGTTATATCTTGTGTAATTAATGGTTTCCTTCATTTGCTTATTAGCTAGCGTCAAGTTCTCTCTATATGTATAGTAGCTAGCAGCGTCGACCAAGCATAAAGAAAGAGATGTCACTTCTCTCTATTAGCTACCTAACACAATATGAAACCCCTAAATTAGCCATCCCACCTTTTGGTCCTGGTTGGTGTTACCAACCAGGAGTAAAGATCCTCATTCCTGGGCTCCTGCAGTGGCCATGTGGAGCCCCTTTGGTCCCCGTTCGTAAGAGAACCGGGACTAAAGGTTTTGGGCTTTTGTCCCGACCCTTTAGTCTCGGTTCCAGAACCGGGACAAATGGGCCTCTGGAACTGGGACAAACGGGCTGTTTTCTACGTACTAGTGTTCTTACTAGGCAGTGATGTTTTTTCAGTATGATCAACAGTCTCAAGTCTTTCTAATACGGCACGTCGGTGATGAGTTTAGTCTTTCACAACTTGTGATCGCAACCACATCAGCCATAATACTAGTAGTAGTCATAGAAGGTGTGAAAGTCATGTTCGAGCTTATTTGAGCTCACGATGAACAATAAAATCATTAGAAAATGAAAGAAATCAAAGAATTTCAAATTTATTGTATGTCAAACTTTGACAAATGTTTTACATGCCTACAGAGCTTCAGCATGAAATTACATTCGTGGAAGCCGTGGTAAACAAATCAGCACTTCAAAATGCTTTTGAAATTAACACTTTTGAAGCATCGATTTTGTTTTTTCCCACTACATCCACGAAGTTGATAATTTGATGAATATTTGTGAGCACTGAAAACATTTGTCAATTTTTTCCCTAGAAAAATTTCAGAATTTTTTCATTTTTTCTTCGGAATTTACTGTTCACCGAGCTCATGTGAGCTCGAGCTCAAAAACTATGCATCCTAGTAGGAGCTGCAACATTATAAAATAAAAAACGGCCCCATATATTTCATCAAGAAGTATTTATACAATTATGGACAACACCAATCGTCACTCTAGACAAAAAAACACTAAGAACTCAGCAGATTTTATTTCATAATAATAATAAAATATATAACTAAGAACTCATGGCGTTCGTGACATCTACTCCCGACCACTACTCCCGTGCGGTCGCGCTAGGCAGTGATAATCCCCAAGTGCAAGGAATCATCATAGAAATTTCCAAAGGTGGAACACATAACTATGGAGTGTCGAACCCACAAGGAGCTAATGGTAAGATCAATGTTCTCTAAAGCCCTATGTACCACTAATACGACTCTACGTACGCCGAACGTTTGCTTCCAAGTACAAACAAGAAATAAAACTTTGTTGTGGGTATAAGAGAAAGCTTTGCATGATATTGGAGAACTAAAATATAAAAATAGGTGCTGTTATCTTAAAGTTAGAATATATTACGATATATTACAAATAGTGAGTGTGGTATAATGATGGGTCGTTGTGCAGAATTGTCCTAGGCAATTGTTAACAAGATCGGTAATAACTATTGCACTTTTATATGAGGGAGAGGCCTAATCTAACATACTCTCTCTACTTGGATCTTATGTAATTATGATTGGAACTCTAGAAATTATCCGCAACTACTAAATATCATTAAGGTAAAACCCAACCGTAGCATTAAAGCATCAAGTCCCCTTTATCCCATATGCAACAACCCCCTTACTCGGGTTTAAGCTTCTATCACTCAAGCAACCCACTAAAAGCGAATCATGAATGTGTTGCAACACCCTATAGCGGGAATCCTTCATGTGTGCACGGCATGGAAGACACCATAGGACAGCACCAAAATAAACATACAATTCAAACAAATCTACATCATGTGTGCACGGCATGGAAGACACCATAGGACAGCACCAAAATAAACTTACAATTCAAATAAATCTAGATCATCAATCAACTCATAAGACAAAAGAAATCTATAGAAAACATCATAGGATGGCAACACATCACTGGATCATAATATGTGGCATAAAGCACCATGTTCAAGTAGGGGATTACAGCGGGATGCGGGAGAGTGGACCGCTGAAAAAGATATGAGGACACCGATGAAGAAGGTGATTTTGATGATGACGATTACCGCGGCGATGGTTCCCCCGATGGCACTCTGGTGCCACCGAGAGAGAGGGGGAGAGGTTCTCCCCTTTGTGATTCCTCCTCCATGGCCTCCCCATAGGTGGGGAGAGGTTCCCCCTTTAGTCCTTGGCCTATATGGTGATGATGGTCCCTCTGGGATGATGAACATGGCCTCTGGTGATGGTGACCCCCTCCGTCGGGGTGCCAGAGAGGGCCAAGATTGTTTTTTCATGGCTACAGAGACTTGCAGCGGTGGAACTTCTTATCTAGGTTTCTTTTCGGAGGTTTATGTATTTATAGGAATTTTTGGCGTCGGCCTCACGTCAAAGGGTGTGCTCGAGGAGTCCACAAGCCATATGGGCGCGACCTAGGGAGGTCGCGCCCAGCAGGCTTGTGGCCTCCTCGTCCGCCTCCTGGCCCAACTCTTGTGCTTCAGGGGTCTCTTTTAGTCCATAAAAAATCATCATAAATTTTCATCCCATTCCGAAAACTTTTATTTCTACACAAAAAACGACACCATGGTAGTTCTGCTGAAAACAACGTCAGTCCGGGTTTTTTCTAATAAAATCATACCGAAATCATATAGAATTATTGTAAACATGGCTTGAATACTTCATAAATTATAGATACATTGGACACGTATCAGCATCCCCAAGCTTAATTCCTGCTCGTCCTCGAGTAGGCAAATGATAAAAGAAATAATTTATGAAGTGTGAATGCTAGCAAGTGCACAAGTTTGATCAATGATAGTTCCAAACACCTTTTCTATCATCATTAAATATCATAAACATTAGATCATCTTATAAAATTTCTCATGATGAATTAACAAGCTATTTACATGTTAAAGTATAGACCATAAAGCTTCTTGAAAACTAACGAACTATGCTTTCAGTCGCCAAACAATTGCCATTCATCTTATTTTCATGAAGGGTCTATGTAAGATCTTTGATTTAGCAAATTCCACATACTCAACTACCATATAGTCTTCCATGATTGCTAACACTCGAAGCATATTTTTAGAACAAATAGCATCCCTCGAACATAGAGAAAGATAGGGGATTAATGTTTCGCCTCCCAACTTATTTATCATATAGATAATTGTCAACAATAATAATTCATGATCAAATGTATTTGTGTGGATATATATGTCTAGATCATTCCCCAACACATGACGCTTGCAAAGAGAAAAAGAAGAAATATAGGAAGTGGTGAAGATCACCATGACTCTTGCATAAAGGTAAGTACTAGAAAGTAAAAGATAGTCCCTTCGCAGAGGGAAGCAGAGGTTGTCATGCGCTTTTTATTTTTGGATGTGCAAACCCTTAATGCAAAGCAACGTTACATTGTATTGCCCTTTGTGATAGCACCCTTTATTATGCAGTCCATCGCTTTTATTTCTTTACCATCACAAGTTCGTACAACGCTTATTTTCCCTTACAATAAAAGATAATACATATTTAGGAGAAATTTTTATTGCTTTTTTCACCGATGAAAACTTACTTGAAGGATCTTACTCAATTCATAGGTAGGTGTACTGGACTCTCATGGCAAAACTGGTTTAAGGTTGTTTGGATGCACAAGTAGTATTTCTAGTTGGTGCGGGAGTTTTGGCTAATATGAGGTGGAAGCAAGCACTAGATGTTGGAGGATCCATAACAATATAACTTCTATACAAATGTACCCAAACATAACTCATTAAGTTGTCTTCCTTGTACAATTTCAACTAATTTGCTTGAGTTTGAAAATAATTAATTATCTCACAATCATAGAACATTTCCAATATAGTATATTCATATGTGGAATCTCTCTTCCTTCAATATTCTTTCATGAATTGTTTAAGTGACCAATGCGGTGTTTACTAACTTTAAATAAATTTTACCATCTATACTTATTATGCACAAAGTCATTAATCCCCATGGGATAAGTATACGAAGCATATTTAATTTCAAATTTATGATATTCAATTCATTCAACCATTTACTCATAGGATATAAGTGAAGCACGAGAGTGAATGACAAACTACTCCAAAAAGATACAAGTGAAGATCAATGCATAGTCAATTAGTTAAATAGCCATGTGAGAACTCTCTCTTATTCAAAATTTCAGATCCAATGATTTTATTGAAACGACAAACAAAATAAATTGACATTCCAAGGATAGCACACATCATGTGAACGAATAAAAATTTAGGCTCAACATAGGCTAACCGATAATTGTTGACGAAGAGAGGTGGGTGCGTAGCATCCCCAAGATTAGATACTTGAGACTTATTGAAATATTTACTTCAGGTACCTTGGGCATCCCCAAGCTTGAGCTTTTTTATCTTTTTCATTCCTCTCATATCCCGGTTTCACCTATTCTCAAAAACTTCATCCACACAAAACTCAAAAAGAACTCGTGAGATAGGTTAGTACACATAAGAACAAATCAAAACTTCATGTACTGCCAAGACAAGTTGAAAAATAATTTTCAAACATTAGGTATTGTATACTATCATTTTCACAATTCATAGCTACCAATATAGGCTATGGAAACTATAGGATAAGTAGATAACAAAACTATGACAACAATCTGTCTAAACAGAATAGTCTGTAGGAATTTATTAAACAAGTGTACTTATGTAACTCAAAAAATTATGAAAATTTAGTACATGGTAAATAATTTATATGGGAATACTGTGTAAAAATTTCAGAAACTTTCCACGTCCAGTAAAATATGAAAATTCAAACACTACAACAGAAGTTTCTATTTTGACCCAGCACATATCAAAACATGCAATGCAAGCATCCTAAGGCAATTCTTGGAAATTTTATTGAAAAACAAGATTATTAATAACACCTAACATAAAATTATAAAATATAATGACAATCCAAACAAAGCAGATATTATGTGAACAATAAAAATATAGCTCTATGTAAGATATACCGATAATGTTCAAGACGAAAGAGGGGATGCCTTCTGGGGCATCCTCAAGCTTAGGTGCTTGAATATTCCATGGATATTACCTTGGGGGATACTTGGGAATACCCAAGCTTAGGTTCTTGTCACTCCTTGTTCTCCTCATATCGGCGTCTTACCCAAAACCTGAAAACTTCAATCACATAAAACTTAACGGAACTTTGTGAAAAGGGTCAGTGTAATAAAGATAAATAATTCACTTAGGTACTGTAAAGACAAGATTAATAATTGTTAACACATTATACCTAATGTATTATATCGTTCCCATAATTTATACCTCTAAATATAAGCTATGGAAACACTAAAACAAGCAAACTATGCATGCAAAACAGAATCTGTCAAAAACAGAACAGTCTGTGAAGATCTGTAATGTAACCATACTTCCCTGTCTCGAAACATTTCGAAAAATTAGGAATACCTGAAGAATTTTTATATTAAGACTGTGTAAAAATTTCAGATCATGATCACTCACCAGTAAAAAATGAAAATTCCTGTACTGGAGTCAAAAGTTTCGGTTTTGGTTCAGCATCAATTCTACTCATCTTGTGAGTCATCCCAAAGGCTTTACTTGGCACTTTATTGAAATAAAAGGCACAAAACATGATTACTACAGTACCTTAACCATGTGAACACAAAAAACATAAATTAAAAGTGTTGGTTTGTCTCCCAACAAGCGCTTTTCTTTAATCCCTTTTTAGCTCGGCATGCCATTTTAATGATAGTCTTCCAAGCCTAATTCCGATGATAATTTTATTCATACTATAAAATATATAAGTGAAGTTCATATATAGTTCTACAATTAATATAGATTAACCAATATCGAAGCTCAAAATATATAAGTGAAGCACACGAAGCATTCTATAAAGCCATACTCAAAAGATTTAAGTGAACCATAAAGAGCATTCTACAAAGCCATACTCAAAAGATTTAAGTGAAGCGCATGAAGCATTCTACAAATAAAAGAAGGACTATATCATACTATAAGGGTTCATAAAGGAAAATAAAAACAGTAAAGACAGATATCATGTGAACAAAACAAAAACAGAGGTATAGCGATAATTGTTGAAGAATAAAGATGGGATGCCTTCCGGTGCATCCCCAATCTTAGATGCTTGAGTCTACTTGAAATATTTACTTGAGGTGCCTTGGGAATACCCAAGCTTGAACTCTTGTATCTCTGTATTCCTCTTATATTGATATCTCCTTGATCTTCGAACACTTCATTCACACAAAACTTAACAAAACCCTCGTGAGATCCGTGAGTATAATAAAGCGAAATACTACTTTAAGTACTGTTGTGAACTCATTCCAAATTCCTAGTAGTATTATATCTACTATAGTCCAACTACGGCATGGTTCATACCCTCCTATACAACCCATAATTCATCAAATAAGAGAACAATGCATAGAAAACAGAATCTGTCAAAAACAGGACAGTCTGTAGCAATCTGGAACTTCGTATACTTATGTAACTCAAAAAATTATGAAATTTAGGAAAAATTTAAAAATTTTCATAGAAGTACTGTGTAAAAAATTCAGAAACTTTCGATATTCCAGTAAAAAATGTAAATTCATGCACTACAACCAAAGTTTCTGTTTTTGCACTGCACACACCAAACAAGCAATCTAATCATCCTAAAAGCAAATCTTGGAACATAATTTTTATATTAAAATGGATAAATACAAGGGGATAATTATTTTTTAGAATCTTCCATGAAAAATTCTACATTATTTGCATGAGCATGAACACAAGTGTTCAAAGTCGACCCTCACTTCTTCAATGCACAACCTTCCATTCACTTCTCTTTTTGAAAAACTTCTCAGGCATAAGAGGCAAGTAACTCTTTTTGTATTTTCCATTATTTAACTTTTTTTTTGTTTCAACCACAAATAAAGAAAGCAAAGAGGGAAAACAAAATCTACTTAGTGAAGAAAGCAAACAAGCACACACAAGAATATCAACCCCAGGCTATTGCTCCCCGGCAATGGCGCGAGAAAAGAGCTTGATAATCCCCAAGTGCAAGGAATCATAGTAGAAATTTACAAAGGTGGAAGTGATAAGTATGGAGTGTCGAACCCACAAGGATCTAAAGCTAAGATCAATATTCTCTCAAGTCCAATCTGCCACTGATACGACTCTACGTACGCCGAACGTTTGCTTGCAACTAGAAACGAGAAAAAAAACTACATTGTAGGTATGAAGAGAATAACTTTGCATGATATTGGAGAACAGAAATATAAAAATAGGTGTTGTTATCATAAAGTTAGAATATATTATGATATATTACAAATAGCAAGTGTCGTATAATGATGGGTCGGTGATACGTCTCCAACGTATCTATAATTTATGAAGCATTCATGCCATGTTTACAATAATTCTATATGATTTTGGTATAATTTTATTATAACTAACATGGACTGCCGCTGTTTTCAGCAGAACTACCGTGGTGTTGTTTCTTGTGCAGAAATAAAATTTCTCGGAATGAGCTGAAAATTTACGAAGAATATTTTTGGAAAATATAAAAAATACTAGATAGAAGAGTCACCGGAGAGGAAGGTTCAGGAAGCCACAAGCCACAGGGGTGCCCCCCTAGGGCGCGCCCCTGGCTTGTGACTTCCTCGGGAACCTTCTGGACGTTGGACCGACGCCAAAAGTTCCTATAAATACTAAAACCCCCAGAAAGAAACCTAGATCGGGAGTTTCGCCGCCGCAAGCCTCCAGAGCCATGAAAAACCAATTGGGAGCCCGTTCTGGCACCCTGTTGGAGGGGGAAACCATCACCGGAGTCCATCTTCATCACCATGGCGGTCTCCATGATGAGGAGGGAGCAGTTCACCCTCGGGGCTGAGGGTATGTACTAGTAGCTATGTGTTTGATCTCTCTCTCTCGCTCGTGTTCTTGAGATGGCACGATCTTGATGTACCACGAGCTTTATTGATATAGATTAAATCATATGGGGTTTTCCCCTCTCTATCATCTTGTGATGAATTTAGTTTTCCATTGAAGTTTTCTTATTGGATTGAGTCTTTAAGGAGTTGAGAAGACTTGACGTACGTCTTGTGATGGGATATCCGTGGTAACAATGGGATGTTCTATTGATCCAATTGATGTATGTTTTGGTGATCAACTTGTGGGTTCCGTGACCTTGGGAATCTATGCATAGGGGTTGGCACACGTTTTTGTCTTGACTTTCCGGTAGAAACTTTGGGGCACTCTTTGAAGTTCTTTGTCTTGGATTGAACATGATGAATCTGAAATTATGTGATGCATATCGTATAATCAAGCCCATGGGTACTTGTGGTGGCATTGGAATATCTAGGTGACATTAGGGTTTTGGTTGATGTGTATCTTAAGGTGTTATTTAAGTACGAACTCTAGGGCTATTTGTGACACTTATAGGGATAGCTCATAAGATTGATCGGAAAAGATAACTTTGAGGTGGTTTCGCACCCTACAATAATTTCTTCGTTTGTTCTCCGCTATTTTTGACTTTGGAGTGAACTCTTTGTCGCGCGTGAGAGATTTACATATGATTCAACTATGTTAGTATTGTTGAGAGAACTTGCACTAGTGAAAGTATGGACCCGAGGCCTTGTTTCCAAGCATTTATACCACGTTTTGGTTGCTGTTTACTATTTTTTACCTTGCTGTTTTTATATTTTCAGATTACAAAAACCTATATCTACCATCCATATTGCACTTGTATCACCATCTCTTCGCCGAACTAGTGCACCTATAAAATTTACCATTGTATTGGGTGTGTTGGGGACACAAGAGACTCTTTTTTTATTTGGTTGCCGGGTTGTTTGAGAGAGACCATCCTCATACTACACCTCCCATGGATTGATAAACCTTAGGTCATCCACTTGATGGAAAATTGCCACTGTCCTACAAAACTCTGCGCTTGGAGGCCCAACACGAGTCTACAAGAAGAAGGTTTTGTAGTAGACATAAAGATCTTTTCTGGCGCCGTTGCCGGGGAGGTGAGTGATTGAAGGTATATATTTAGATCTTGCAATTGAATATTTTAGTTTCTTGTTTATTCACTAGTTTGGTCTTATAAAAGAAAACTACAAAAAAATGGAATGGAGGTTGCCTCATATGCTTCATCTTTTTAATGTCTTTCGTGAAAATGATGGAAATGAAAATTGTGCTCAAGTGTTAAAATAATAAGTTATTAAAATGTTTGGCACTAAATCTTTGAGTGATGAGCATGATTGCAATGTTGTTAGTATGAATTCTTTGAATATCCATAGTAGTAATGATGATTGCACTAGTCATGATAAAAATATTTCTTATAAGCATGTCTATTTTTGTGGAGTGCATAGAGTTTGTCAAGACATGCCTAAAAGTGAAGATATATTTTGTAAGAGGCATAAGGATTTAGAAACTAAATGGTTGCAAGAGAGGCTATATGTTTGTGCTGAAAGACTTAATATTTCTCACCGTCCTTGCGAACTTTGCAATGAAAGTGGTCATTTTAATTTCCAATGTGAATTATTTCATGATCGAATTGTGTCTAAAAATTGTGATAACCTCATTACCCTTGAGCATCATAATGAACTTAGTCTATTCTTGGGGTATGAAAAATTAAACATGAAACTAAGGATGTTCCAGCTTGGGTTCTCATGAAAATGATTGATTTTGATCTAAATGAAATCTATATGTATTGTGTGGTAAATTGCATTGAGAATCCTTATATTTCCAATTACTTAAATACAAGAAAACAAGTAGAAGAGGAAGATAATACTAATGAAGGGGAAGAGGTTTCCCAATATCCTCCTATTTTTTCTTATGATAAATCAGGTAATGAGGAGAAGCTTTTTATTCAACCAACCTCTTCAAAAGAAGTTTAGAGGAATGAAACAAAGCCACACATAATGTGGTGAAGAATAAGAAAAGAAGGAAAAGTAAAGGTAAAGAGGTATCTCTCCCAAATAATTAAAAATTGCTCCCATTATTGATAGGCCTCATGAGAATGAATCAAAAATAGTTGTGGAAGATGATACACTTCAGGATAATTTTGTTATGCCTATTGCTTGTTGTGATAATTATGATTGGGAAGATAATGATACTTCGTATAATCTTGAAAATATTTATGGCACCAACTTGGAGGATGATGATAATAATTGCTATACTATTGGTGCTATTCATACCATTAATAATGAGAGTGATTATGTTTATGATATACAAAGCCACAAGCTTGGGGATGCTATGTTTGATGAAAATGAAATGTTTGAGAATTTATTTGCTGCAATTAATGTTTGTCCCAAGCTTGGGAATGCTATGCTTAATGAACATGATCTTTTTATCCACCCTACTTTGAAGGATCAAATTTGTTATAATGATTGCATGCCTCCTACTTATGATGATTATTGTGATGATACTTATGCAATGAAAAAGAGTGATGATTACTATTATTATACTTGTCATAATTATGAATATACTTCTACCAAATATTACTCTTTTCGTGTGGAACCAATTTGTAGTATTCAAGTCTTTTATGATACTCCCACTATTAGTCATGAGAAGAAATTTGCTTATGTGGAGAGTAGTAAAATTTCTATGCTTGTAGATCATGAAGAGAATGCTTTATGTGCTGGTTATATAGTGGAATTCCTTCATGATGCTACTAAAAATTATTATGAGGGGGGGACATATGCTTGTAGGAATTGCAACAATATCAAGTTTCCTCTCTATGTGTTGAAAGTTCTGAAGTTGTGCTTGTTTTGCCTTCCTATGCTAGTTAATTGTCGCTCCCATAAATTGTTTGATCACAAAATCCCTATGCATAGGAAGTGGGTTAGACTTAAATATGATTTTCATGAGATTCATGATGCTCTTTTGCTTGTTTCAATTATTATTCCTATGTGAGCATCATTCAAATCATCATGCCTAGCTAAAAGGCATTAAAGAAAAACGCTTGTTGGGAGACAACCCAACACTTTTAATTTCTGTTTTGATGTTTTAAGATGATTAATCAACTGTAGTAATCATATTTTTATGTCTTTTATTTTAATAAAGTGCCAAGTAAAGCCTTTGGGATAGTGTGGATACTTGCTTTGTTTGATTCTGTGCAAAAACAGAAAGTTTTGCGTCCAGTATATAAATTATCTGATTTTACTGGAGCGTTCTGAAATTTTTACAAAATATTTATATGAAAATTCTTTGAATTTTTTTAATTTTTCAGAATTGTTAGAGTTAGAGAAGTATGGTGATCATTCAGATCTTTACAGACTGTTCTGTTTTTCACACATTCTGTTTTGCATGCATAGTTTGCTTGTTTCAAGTGTTCCTATAGATTATATTAAGTAATGTAAATTGTGGGAATGATGGAATACATTATTTATTATGTGTGAACAATTATGAATCTCATCTTGACACTAGCTAAGTGAATGATCTATCTTTATTACACTAACCCTTCTCACAAAGTTCCGTTATGTTTTGTGTGATTGAAGTTTTCAAGTTTTGGGTGAGACACCAATATAAAAGAATAAGGAGTGAAAATAAACTAAGATTGGGGATGCCCAAGGCACCCCCAAGGCAATACCCAAGGAATACTCAAGTGCCTAAGCTTGGGGATGCCCCGAAAGGCATCCCCTCTTTCGTCTTCAACACTATCGGTATACCTCACTTTGAGCTATATTTTTATTCGTCACATAATATGAGTTTTGCTTGGAGTGTCATTTTATTTTGTTTTTATATGTTATATGTTATTTATAATGTTTTTATCTAATAAAAAGTTCCAAGAATTGCCTTTAGGATGCTTGAATTGCATGTTTGATATGTGGTGTGTGTTTGAATTTTCATATTTTACTAGAACTTGAAAAGTTTCTGAATTTTTTACACAGTGTGGTAATATATATTTTCTAGCATGTCCTAAAATTTAATAATTTTTTGATTTACATAAGTACATTTTTTTCATAAATTTCTATAGACTGTTCTGTTTGGGCAGATTGCCGTCATAGTTTTGTTATCTACTTATCCTATTGTTTCCATAGCCTATATTGGTAGATATAAATTGTGGAAATGATAGTATACAGTACCTAATATTTCAAAAATACTATGCAACTTGTCTTGGCAGTACATGAAGTGTTGATTTATTCTTATGTGTACTAACCTATCTCACGAGTTCTTTTCAAGTTTTGTGTGGAAGATGTTTCTTAGAATTGGTGAAACCGGGATATTAGAAGATTGAACGAGATACAAAAGCTCAAGCTTGGGGATGCCCAAGTCACCCCAAGTATATATTTCAAGAAATATCAAGCATTTAAGCTTGGGGATGCTACCCATCACACATCTCTTCATCAACAATTTTCGGTTAGCCTATGTTGAGCCTAAATTTTTATTTTTTCACATGATATGTGCTATTCTTGGAGTGCTATTTTTGTTTTGCTTTCTATTTAAATAAAATACTCAGATATTAAAATCTTTTTTGAGAGATATATAGAAATCCTCACATAGCTACTTAATTGTTTGACTACTCATTGATCTTCACTTATATGTTTTGGAGTAGTTTTGTCTTTTGCTCTAGTGCTTCACTTATATCTTTGTAGAGCATGGCGGTGTATTTATTTTAAAGAAATTGTTGAACTCTCATGCTTAACTTATATTATTTTGAGACTCTCTAAAATAGTGTGGCAATTTGCTTAGGTTATGAATAGTCCTAATATAATGGGCATCCCACAGGGATATAATAAAAACATGCATATGAAGTACATTGAATACTATGAGAAATTTGATTCCTTGCATAAAGTTTTGAGATATAAAGATGGTGATATTAAAGTCGTGCTAGTGAGTATTTGTTAATTGGAAGAGATACTTGTGTTGAAGTTTGTGATTCCCGTAGCATGCACGTACGGTGAACCGTTATGTAACGAAGTCGAAGCATGATTTGTGTATTGATTGTTATCCTTTGTGTGAGGGTTGGGAGCACGCGATGGTTAACTCCTACAAACCTCTCCCCTAGGAGCATGCGTCTAATACTTTTCTTTGATAACTAGTAGACTTTTGCAATAAGTATGTTAGTTCTTTATGATTAATGTGAGTCCATGGATTATACGCACTCTCTCCCTTCACCTTTGTTGGCCTCTGTAGTACCGCCCAACTTTCGCCGGTGCGATAAACCCACCATATATTCTTCCTCAAAACAGTCACCATACCTACCTATTATGGCATTTCCATAGCCATTCCGAGATATATTTCCATGCAACTTCCACCGTTCCATTTATGACACGCATCATCATTGTCATATTGCTTTGCATGATCGTAAGATAGCTAGCATGATGTTTTCATCACTTGTCCGTTTTTTATGTCATTTGGCACACTGCCGGAGGCATTCATATAGAGTCATATTTTAAGTATCGAGTTGTAATTCTTGAGTTGTAAGTAAATAAAACTGTGATGACCATCATTATTAGAGCATTGTCCCATGTGAGGAAAGGATGGTGGAAGCTAGGATTCCCTCACAAGTTGGGATGAGTCTCTGGACTTCACAAAAAAAAGAGGCCTGAGAAGCCCAAAAAAAAGAGGCCAAAGATGCCCACCAAAAAAATGAAAAAGGGGAAATAAAAAAATGATGAGAGAAAAGAGAGAAGGGGCAATGCAACTATCCTTTACCACACTTGTGCTTCAGAGTAGCACCATGTTTTTCATATAGAGAGTCTCCTATATTGTCACATTCATATACTAGTGGGAATTTTTCATTATAGAACTTGGCTTGTATATTCCAATGATGGGCTTCCTCAAATTCACCTAGGTCTTCGTGAGCAAGCGAGTTGGATGCACACCCACTTAGTTTATTTTTGAGCTCTCATACACTTCTAGCTCTAGTGCATCCATTGCATGGCAATCCCTAATCACTCACATTGATATCTATTAATGGTCATATCCATAGCCCATTGATAGACCTAGTTGATGTGAGACTATCTTCTCCTTTTCTTCACAACCTCCACCATATTCTATTCCACCTATAGTGCTATATCCATGGCTCATGCTGATGTATTGCATAAGAGTTGAAAAGGTTTGAGAACATAAAAGGTGTGAAACAATTGCTTGACTTGTCATCGGGGTTGTGCATGATATAAATACTTTGTGTGGGGAAGCTGGAGCATAGCCAGACCATATGATTTTGTAGGGATAACTTTGTTTTGCCATGTTGTTTTGAAGAGACACAATTTCTTTGTTAGAATGCTTGAAATATTAATGTTTTTGTGTCAACATTAAGCTTTTGTTTTGAGTCTTATGGATCTAAAAATTCTTTCCATAATAAGAAGATTGCATTGATAAATATGGTAGGCAACATTAACACTTCATAAATTATCTCTTTTATCATTTACCTACTCGAGGACGAGCAAGAATTAAGCTTGGGGATGCTCATACGTCTCCAACGTATCTATAATTTATGAAGTATTCATGCCATGTTTACAATAATTCTATATGATTTTGATATGATTTTATTAGAACTAACCCGGACTGACGCTGTTTTCGCAGAACTACCGTGGTGTTGTTTTTTGTGAACAAATAAAAGTTCTTGGAATGAGCTGAAAATTTACGAAGAATGTTTTTGGAAAATATAAAAAATACTGGAGCGAAGAGTCACCAAAGAGGAAGGCCGAGGAAGCCACAAGCCACAGGGGCGCCCCCCTAGGGCGCGTCCCCCCTAGGACCGACGCTATAAATACTAAAACCCCTAGAAAGAAACCTAGATCGGGAGTTCCGTCGCCGCAAGCCTCTAGAGCCACGAAAAACCATCTGGGAGCCCATTCTGGCACCCTGTCGGAGGGGGAAACCATCACCGGAGGCCATCTTCATCACCCCGGCGGTCTCCATGACGAGGAGGGAGTAGTTCGCCCTCGGGGTTGAGGGTATCTACCAGTAGCTATGTGTTTGATCTCTCTCTCTCTCTCTCTCTCTCGTGTTCTTCAGATGGCACGATCTTGATGTACCGCGAGCTTTATTGATATAGATTGAATCATATGGAGTTTTCCCCTCTCTATCTTCTTGTGATGAATTGAGTTCTCCCTTGAAGTTTTCTTATCGAATTGAGTTCTCAACTTGCGGGTTCTGTGACCTTTGGAATCTATGCATAGGGGTTGGCACACGTTTTTGTCTTGACTTTCCGGTAGAAACTTTGAGGCACTCTTTGAAGTTCTTTGTGTTGGATTGAACATGATGAATCTGAAATTATGTGATGCATATCGTATAATCAAGCCCATGGGTACTTGTGGTGACATTGGAGTATCTAGGTGACATTAGTGTTTTGGTTGATGTGTATCTTAAGGTGTTATTTTTGTACGAACTCTAGGGCTGTTTGTGACAGTTATAGGGATAGCTCATAAGATTGATCGGAAAAGATAACTTTGAGGCGGTTTCGTACCCTACAATAATTTCTTCGTTTGTTCTCCGCTATTTTCTGACTTTGGAGTGAACTCTTTGTCGCGCGTGAGAGATTTAAATATGATTCAACTATGTTAGTATTGTTAAGAGAACTTGCACTAGTGAAATTATGGACCCTAGGCCTTGTTTCCAAGCATTTATACCATGTTTTGCTTGTTGTTTACTATTTTTTACCTTGCTGTTTTTTGTATTTTCAGATTACAAAAACCTATATCTACCATCCATATTGCACTTGTATCACCATCTCTTCGCCAAACTAGTGCACCTATACAATTTACCGTTGTATTTGGTGTGTTGGGGATACAAGAGACTCTTTGTTATTTGGTTGCAGGGTTGTTTGAGAGAGACCATCTTCGTCCTACACCTTCCACGGATTGATAAACCTTAGGTCATCCACTTGAGGAAAAATTGCCGCTGTCCTACAAAACCCTTTGCTTGGAGGCCCAACACGAGTCTACAAGAAGAAGGTTGTGTAGTAAACATCAGTCGGTGTGCGGAATTGTCCTAGGAAATTGTTAACAAGATCGGTGATCATCATTGTAATTTTATATGAGGGAGAGGCATAAGCTAACATACTCTCTCTACTTTGATCATATGCACTTATGATTGGAACTCTAGCAAGCATCCGCAACTACTAAAGATCATTAAGGTAAAACACAACGATAGCATCAAAGCATCAAGTCCCCTTTATCCCATACGCAACAACCCCCTTACTCGGGTTTATACTTCTGTCACTCAAGCAACCCACTATATGAGAATCATGAACGTATTGCAACACCCTACAACGGGAATCCTTCACGTGTGCACCGCATGGAAGGCACCATAGGACAACACCAAAATAAACATACAACTCAAACCAATCTAGATCATCAATCAAACCATAAGACAAAAGAAATCTACTCGAAACATCATAGGATGGCAACACATCATTGGATCATAATATGTGGCATAAAGCACCATGTTCAAGTAGGGGATTACAGCGGGATGCGGGAGAGTGGACCGCTAAAAAAGATATGAGGACGGTGATGAAGAAGGTGATGTTGATGAAGACGATCACCACAACGATGGTTCCCCGATGGCACTCCGGCGCCACCAAGAGAGAGGGGGAGAGGGTCTCCCCTTTGTGCTTCCTCCTCCATGTCCTCCCCCTAGATGGGGAGAGGTTCTCCTTCTGGTCCTTGGCCTCCACGGTGATGATGGCTCCTCCGGGATGATAAAGATGGCCTCCAGTGATGGTGACCCCCTCCGACAGGGTGCCGGGAAGGGCCAAGATTGGTTTTTCGTGGCTACGGGGACTTGCGGTGGTGGAACTTCTAATCTAGGTTTCTTTTCGCGGGTTTATGTATTTATAGGAATTTTTGGCATCGGTCTCACGTCAAGGGGGTGCTCGAGGAGTCCACAAGCCACAGGGATGCGACCAAGGGGGGGCGTCCAACAGGCTTGTGGCCTCCTCGTCCACTTCCTGGCCCAACTCTTGTGCTTCGAGGGTCTCTTTTGGTCCATAAAAAATCATCGTAAATTTCCAGCCCATTCCGAGAACTTTTATTTCTGCACGAAAAATGACACCATGGTAATTCTACTGAAAACAACGTCAGTTCGGGTTAGTTCTAATAAAATCATAACAAAATCATATAGAATTATTGTAAACATGGCATGAATACTTTATAAATTATAGATACGTTGGAGACATATCAGGCAGCACTGGGGTAGCACCCGTCGGTCGGCTCGAGGCCTCCTCCGCGCCAAGCTACCCCCTACCGCCACCGCTGTCGAGGGTGTCCCCGGGCAAAGCCCATGTGGCATTGCAGCGGCGACGGATCTCCTCGGCCATAGATCAGATTGTGGCGGAGGCGTTCCGCACCGTCCATTTAATTGAAGTGTCGCGGGGAGGTGGCGGCCTAGATCTACGACCTGCGACGGCGGACGGTCAAGGTCAGCGGGTGCCGACGGTGGTGGACGCACTGATTTAGGCCCAAATGAGTTCAGATGGTTAGCCACCCACACCATTGTACTAGTTGCATCTTATCGTCTTCGACGTTAGCTTGCGGGTTCTTGGGCTAGTCCCGCAACGCGAGGAAGCCAGAGGCTCTGGCCCCGGATGTGGCAGTGGTGGCCTCCTCCTTCATCGGAGGTGGTTGACTGGCTAGTTCTGGTGGGTCCCTAGATCCCACGGCTAGTCCCGACGATGATTTGGGGAGGTGTGACTGCTGGTGAAAATCGAGCTCCGACTAAGACCATGGCAGGCTATGGCGGCGTCTATGCATCGTTCCTTTCTTGAAGGCATCGCCATTGCAACCACCTTCTACCCACTTATATTGCTACAGGGGAAACCCCAGATCTGGGTATTCCAGATCAGATGATGGCGACGCTCTCGATGTCATTCTCCCTCACGGTGAGCCTCGACGGCGTGGCGCAACGGGGTGTCGGTGATGGGCGTGTGATGATGGACTCGTGCATGGCGGGGGCACTATCTCGCGTCATGGTGGCGTCAACAACGCCTTGCAAGGTCGATGCGTCTGTACCGCACAGAAGATGGATCGGTGGAAGACGATGGTGACGACATCTGTAGCAAGTGCATGCGGTGCCCGTTGAGAGGGCGTCGGACCGGTTTGTGCTTCAGACCTAGCATTGCAGCTTTGTTGTGACCTCCTGCTTTTGATGTTAGGTTTTAGTGTGAGGTTTGGGTATATGGCTCAGGCAATCTGCACATCTTCATCAAGTGAATATGAGTAACGACAGATTTTTTCAAGATCGTGATTTCAGACTTATTGATGTATTACTTTGTAACGTGTAGATGTATAATAATAAAATGTTGCATGCATCACCCAGATGCAGAGACTGGGGTTCATCCTCCTTTCCGAAGAAAAAAACATTTCACAATATCATGAGCAACCCAATTGGCACCCCTCTTAATTTTCACCCTCTCAAACTATTGGGACTACAACATTGGATGATGTTTTTGGTTGTCGAATAAGTGCATGGGTATTAGTGGCTCCCATATAACATGCATATGTATTTATATTGAAAGAGTTACATTATATAAGATGAAGAACAAAATTAAATTGACACTTCTCGTCGCTTCCTCCCTGACAAGGCACCATCTTTGTGTGTATCCTGGGCATGACTAGTCACAAAATGAGCAAACGATTTATGTGGGGGTATCCTTGATTCCCATGAAACTAGAACAAAGTCTTGCTTTGGTCTAGCACCAGGATCTGCTATAAGTTCCCCAAATGTCAGACATGGTAATTCATTCTTGGTTGAACCCTCAATTGTATAACGTGTCATGCTAAGTGGATGCAAAGCAAAGTCCGTTATGTCCACTGGATGTCCTTCTCCTATAAGCATGCTTGGGTGTCCACCATACATGGAGAGGTTTTGTTTAACCATTCTTTTCCTCTTGTCCAATATGCAACGCCAATATTGAACACTGAGGTTCCTTCTCAAGACATCCGCGAACGTATTTGTTGCCACAAGTGCACCTGGTGTACCATGCAACACCTTGGAAAATTCATCTGCTACATGTACTAATTGTAGATGTTGTGCAGGGTCAGTGCTTCTGAACGCCAGTGTCTTGAAAAGGTACTTCAACTCATCATAAGACATAACACTTAGGAAAATCGGTTTCACCGATCCAAATCTGGCTATGCTTTGGAGTCTACTTATGATCATGATCTTGCATCTTTTGTCGATTCCTATGAAAAACGAGAGAAAACTTTTTCCAATCATCATCACCTATATCAAAAGCAAATTCAATAACTACCAGCATTCTCATCCCTTCCATGGTACTTCCATGGTCAAGTATTTTCAAAAGCCCGTCTCCTTTCAAGTGCAAAATAGAGGAGAAGCACGAGCGGACCCATCACCACATGCATTAGCAACCAAAGTTTTCTTCCCGATTGCAGCACCACCTATGACTGGAAGAACGACTGGTGTAGGATAACAAGGTTGGTCATTGTATTGCAATAAGAATCTCAAGATCTTCTGCTTTTCACTGTGTCGGCTGAACATGAAGTTGTCAGTGTAAAGGTAAACATCATAGGGCCTACGAGACATGTGCTCGCATCCACTTAGAAGCACAACAAATTCTGCCATGTTATCAACAACAATTGCTAATATTTCCAAGGCACCACGTGACTCGGTGTGTGTGACATTATCAGTTGTTGATCTAGAACGCTTGGCTAAATAGAAGCAGTTGCTACAGGGGTCATTGCTGCTAACCTCATCAAAGCCAACACTTTTTTGCACAGCTTGGTACCTCAAGATGTCCAGCATGCGGTGTCCTCCATACATGGCCTCTGAGAGCATCTTGAGCTGCATTATCATCCCATTGTTGGTGATGTACCGTGCATCCGCCTCCTCGACCACGGTGGCAACTCTCATCAGGAGGTGCTGCAATGTCTCTGCCACCTTTTCCTCCTCTAGTTGCGCATGACACAAGGAGGACCGGTACTTGTTAATGATGAAGGAGATGAAACGGCTCACGAGTTCACCTGTAACTGCAGATATGGCAGCCTCCATCGCAAGCAAGAAGGCAACTGATGATTGAAGCAGCTGGTGGGTCTTTATAGAGTCTAGGCAGATTGACTATAGCCTGTTCCAAGTCTTAGAGAAATTCTTTGCAAAATAGAAAAAGTCTTTGAACCATTAACTGCCATGAGTTCAAGGGTGGGTGACACACGGCTGCTAACATGTATCCTTATAAATTGCCTGTACTTGTCCTTGTGTACCTGTACTTGTACTCTATACTGGCCTAGTGGCCCTATATATGGAATACACGAGTTCTGCTCCTAGCAAACTAAAACCATGTGAGAATGACAAGTCAACTGTCCAAGGGACATTAAAACATTGATTTGTATTTTGATTATTCAGAGTAGGTAGGACCAAATTTTATATTGTTCCATGCCGGCATGTTTACATGTATTATAGTTTAATTATCTTCGTGTTTATCTTTCTTGGCTGTACCGTAGTGCAATGCGCCACCGAAATATTTACAGTATTAAATACTGTATTAAAGTTAGTTAGTCCAGGAGAGTTGTACGAACTGTGAAAGAGAGAAAAACTAAGCTGTCGAAGAAAACTGTACATATTATAGAGTAGGGCTATTGTCTTTCATTGAACTCGTTTTACATTTTGCACTCTACTCTAGCAAAGGTTGACACTGGATGAAGTTAGAGCATTTCCGAATAAATTTTAACCGTGAGAGCATGCCAATCATTGGCAAGGAAACAGTATACCCCCGGATTTTATCTTAATCAGTGATGACGGGAATCACAGCTCCATACTTAAGTACAGCTAGTATTTGAAGTTATCTAATATTCAGAACACTCCCTGCCCTCAAAAATGAAAATAAGAAAAATCCAGAACACCCTTGCTTACTGAGTAATCTTTTGGGAGACATGTGACCTGTTCGCTGGTACAATTACTCCTTTGCGCATTTATCATTACAACAAAATCCTGAAGTGTTCCCTGATGTAGATATCGCTACCGAAACTGAGTAATATCGAGTTATGTCCGATGACTGGCACCGTCACTCCGTCATCTGACGCAGGCGAGGCAGCAATCACCAATAAACGATGCAGTCTGAACTTATATCCAAAATCTGTAACAGGTTTGCTCAAAGAGGAAAAATCTATAACTTCATTCCACTATCACAATCTAGTCCGAAGGTGACGAGCCTGCCCTCTGTGCTGTCCCGAGTGGCGGCAACCCTAGCTCCTCGGTGTGGGAAATATCGGCATCATCGCTATCATCGTGGAGGAGTTCGGATCCCCACTGTGCGGGTGCAGCCTGAGTGGGTGGGAAATTAGAGTAGTAGTAGTAAGCCGATGACCGGTGGGCTCCACATGTTGAAAAATTATTGACTGCAGTTATTTGGGAAATCTAAGTTTGCACATAGGCTCCACAACCTTGAATTTTATTTTATTTTTGAACAACATTCTAAAAGAAGCTCTAAAAATGTGGATGCAGAGAATGTGTCAGAATAAATTGTTTTAGGGTGTCATAGTAGATGTAATTCTCTCTCAAGCTGTCACTAGTCGCTGCACTGTAGTATCAGACCCCGAGGTAATGGTAAACCAGCCCATCCACCAACCACCATCAATACAATCCATGGCCCAGGGTCCAATTTGAAACTAAACACAAAACGAACTTGGCGCCCGTAATTTCCGAGAGCTTAAAAAAAATACGGGAGTTTCGCAAGGTTCACTCTGGTGGGCTGACAGCGTACCACTTGGCGCGCTCTCGGCTGCCACCACGTGCCGCATGTTGGTCGCTCCCTTGGGATCTTTTTCCTATCTGCACTTTTAGATTTGAAATGTTTTTTTTGGTTTGCGCCCGGGTTTTCCTAGTTTTTGGAAAGAAAAAATTCAATAAAAATTGCGCGAACAAAATGTGCATTTTTAGCTTCCGTGGAAGGCACATTTACTTCTCATGAAGTCACGTACTTGCTTCCACGGGATGCATGGAGAAGGGCGAAAATTGACTATTTATTTTGCTTCCAGAAGAGGGACAAGGTTGCTTCCACGCGTGCCGCAAATGTGCCTCACGGAAAACCATTTTTTGCTTTCACGGGAGGCATAGATTTGCTTCTTGTGAAGGTACACATTTGATTCCGTGAGTTGTGCCTCTAGGAAAAGGAACCACCCCCCTACCTTTTTTTCATGGGAGGCACAAATTTTCTTTTTGTGGAGGCACCCGTATGATTCCACGATAGGCACAAATGTGTCTCTCGGAAAGAAAAAATTATGAGTATTTTTTATTTTTGGTTTCATGGAAGCACATATTTACTTTCCGTAGAGGGGCAGATTGTCTTCCACGAGAGACACGGAAAGGAAAAACTATGAAAAAAATGTGTGAACAATTTTTGAAAATATTGAAAAACTTATATTCTGAATATTTTCTTTAATGCATACAATTTATAATGTTGTTAGCAAATTTGGAATCCCATGAACATTTTATAAATTCATGAATTTGTGAAAAACAATTAAATATGAAAATTTATAAATTCCAGAAAAACCGAAACTAATCATTTGTTGAAATTTCAGATTTATTTGAATTAGTTAGAAAATTTGGAAATAATGATCGTTTCCAGAAATTATGGACTTCAATACGCGAACATTTTCCGAAAATCCTGAAATTTTATTGAAATGATTTTTTATGCAAATTTGTGGTTGTTTCAAGGAAATATTTTTGAAATCCCAAACTCAAACGTTCTCTGAAAGTAAAGAAACATAAACAGAAGAAGGAAAATAAACTTGAAAAAAGAAAAGAAAGAAATGGAAAGAAACATAATAAGAAAAAGGGATAAGCCGAAAAATATATTAAGTGACCGGTTTATGAAACTTCTGGAAGGTTCCCGAAACTGGGATTCCGCATGAAGCTAATGCTGCTAAAAATGGGTCAGCCCATGTTTATCGCTCACACCTGTTGCCTGTGTGTTTGAGCAACAGTTTGTCGCATTAAGCGCCATATAGGATATTCCTTATAACTCTCTCATTGAGAGACTGCACACCTAGCGCTTCACATAGTTTTGGAAATTTTCTATGGGTTGGGTCACACTAGTTTTACAAGCTTCCTCACCATAGTTTTCTTTTCCCTTTTTTTTCTGTTTTCTATATCAGAATTCATTTCTTTTTATTTTTTCTATGTTTGGTTTTTTCCTTTTTTCTTCATATTTTTAAATAGATGTCAACTTTCTTTAGTATAATTGAACATTTTTGGTAGACGCGCTCAATATTTTTGGAGATACAAGGTAGAATTTTTTTGAATATATGTTGATTTTTTTTATCCAAATACATTTCTACATTTGTCCATTGCACATTGGGAATTTTTTATGTAACAATTGAACTTTTGTTTTGATACACGTCGAACATTTTTATGAAAACATGCTAAACATTTTGTTAAATGCGTGCAGAGCATTTTTATTTAAATACACAATGAACATATACGTATCAAAGAGAATACATGCGACATCTGAGCTTTCCTGCAGCATATGAGAAAAATCAAGTTTAGAGGAGACGTATGAACCAAGTTAAAAAAGTGATGGCACATGCCCTTGTTCTACATCATTGGAGACTTCCATTATTTATAAAGACATTCTGAGTTCAAATTTATAGAGATAATTTATTTGATATCAATGTTTCGAGCAACCAAATCATGCACGACAAAATTATCTCTATAAATATGTCCTCTGATGGATTGTGCTCTGTCTATGATTCGTAACTAGGAAACATTTGACGAAGTCCCAACAGTTTTCTCTCCTACACCAGCCATTAGCCAAAATCATTACATGAAAAAAAGGGTGTTTGCTTGAGAATATGAGACATCGGGAATTCAGTGATTATTATCAAGTGAAGATGATGTAGAGCTGCTTGGCCACAAAGAACGGCGTGTCCATATATTCCATGTCTGATTTCCTTAGGAAAACCCAGTTATTCAACAAGCTCTACCAGAACAACCTTTTGCCCATCTGCACGAGAAAAACACAGTTCTTCAACATCCGCGTGGAGAACAGCCTCCGCCTGTATTTGTACCGCTGTTAGTTATGTCTGAGACCTTAGGGCAGCCACTCTGACCAGTCAGGTGCTTGCCTTCAAGGCCATGTTCTCCGCCACCGTGCCCGACGATGTAGAAAGGGGGTTATATACGTGATACATTCTTAACAGAACTTATATAATTTGTATCAATACTTGTTACACAATCCCAAGATCCCCTAATGCCAGTGTTTTCGATCCACGTGTATCAACCAGACCCAACTGAAGAACAAGGCTGACTTATGAGAGCATTGGACCCTCTTCTTCAAAAGAATAGACTGTTATGAGGGGACACCCCATCCTTATAAATCGTTTTTTTTTTGTCTCCTCCCACAATCAATGTGGGACTAAACCAAACAATCTTCCCTCACACATTGTCATCATGGGTCCATTAACACCATCATTTCCAGCCTACAAATCATGAACGATCACCCATGAGTCCATTGAAATTTATTCCAAGCACCTGCGCTTTGATACCAATTTATAAATAATCTGAGGCACGTAGTTGATCTATCAAGGAATAAACAATCACATGAGGCACGACATGAGATTTGTTAACCAGGTTCACCATCGTGGCTACATTCTATGGCATGACTATGGACGCTCCTCCCCGAGGAATAAGCAAGGTTGGTACCGACAACTAGGCGAGTCTGCTGCGTGAAGTGGAGCCCGACGATGTGGAGGAGGTCGCCCTTCACATCACATTGAGGGAGTTGCGGCCTGACCAAGGCGGCAACGACAGTGGTGAATTATCTTCTTTAGAACCCGTCGCCTGTCGCCAGTACGCCAGCAACGTCACCGGCCTGTCCTGTCCGACGCACAGCTCGGGCTGATCCGCTCCTAATGTTCTTCAGGTATGCTGTCCACCACCACCCTTTGCTCCAAAAGAGGTACTCGTCCACTGCTGGGTCGTTGTGCCTGCATCAGCGCCGATGTGCACAAGGAAGCCCATGTTTGAGGCACAAGCAACCCCTTGCGAGCGAGGGAGAGGGTAGTGGGCGGGGAGGTGCTGACTTCGTGCGGTTCACGCGCGGCCGTGCCGATCGATCCTGAGGCCATGCTCCTCGCGTTGGTCCTCTGCTTCTCTCTCACGACGGTCAAGATGGATGCACCGTGCCTCCGCCACAAGAATGTCAAGGCGCTCCGACTCGCCATTGATTTTGGGAGTGTGAGCCAAACAAGGTGGCGGTGGCGAATGCGAAAGCGACCCGCCATAAGAAGGAGCAAGGTCGCGTGATTCAGAGGCTCTCGGGGCAAGCATGCTGCAAGGACTCCGACCTGACGGACGGACCAACCTCCAGCTCCGACGATGATGCACCGCCGCACGCTGACGCCTGCATGGAGGAGAGGCCCATCCACTCCGATGACGGAAAGAGGAAACGGCGATTTCGTCCATCCTTCCCCATTTTATTTATATTTTATCTACGTTTAAGTATTTATAGTATGTATTTGCACTGTCCATCGATGAACTATCGTCCTGTTGTCCAGCGATAAAACGGTGATCCGATAAACTGTGTGGTGATCATGTTTATACATAGCGTGGCATGAGTTCCATGGTTTTTCGGTTTCGGATATGAGTGACGCAGATGTGAAATCTAACACAAGAGGTGCGACAATCAGTGTCCACGGAAGTGTCCGGGCGCATCCGTACGGGTTTGAGGTGCCAGATTTACCAAGTCCCATGTAGATGCTCTTATATACTACCAATGCATTTGAGTATTCTAAGAAAAATAAATAAATAGTGGGCTATACCGTTTAGGGACGGCTCAGCCAAAAGTTATGAAAAACCTTAGGAAACCCAAGCCTTTTTTTCTTAAAGAATCGTTTTTTAGTGAAACAAGCATACGATCATGCATCATATATGATATATCAAATACACTAGAAATACACGTTCAAACATAAAACTAGAGCACTAATCAGGAATCATAAGAAAAAGAAACATGAAAAAGAAAATAAAAATAAAAATAAAAGGATATAAAATCCGGAGTAAAAACCGAAGAGAAAACTGGCCAAAACATCCTGATAGAAAAAGAAAAACTAGAGTCTTTCTTTTTAATATTATATTTACGCACCGCAAAAGACAGGAAAAAAAGAACTTGGAAATAGCAGGTGAGGTATCCTAGGTGGTTAACACGTCTGGTTATGAACCATCAGCTTCTGAGTTCGAGTCTGACTTAGCGCGATTGGTTGTCGACTTTGAAGAAATCAAGAAATAAAGGGTGTCCAGAGGCGTGGGGAATTTGTTGGGTGCTGCTTAGTCATTTGAACCTTCTCCTTGAATCAGTATGTATGCCTCCTGATTTTTTTTGGCCTTTTCACTTTTGCTCAGCGCCATTTGTGACTAATGAGGAATTTAATCCTTGAATGAATCTGCACGCGCTCTTGAAAGTGATAATTGGAGAATAATAAATGTATTGATTGAGACCTTAAAAGGCTGTTTATATAGATTACAAAACTTGGACTCCAAGACTAATAGAGATACATTACAATCCAAAACTCGTCGGCCATAGTCATAACCAACCTATACTCTAATATCCCCAGCAGTCTCAGCATCAGGAGTAACGATGTTGAGACTGGAGCGTATGTTGGTGAAAGATGCAGTAGGAAGTCCTTTGGTGAAAATGTCAGCAAATTGAGCACTGGTAGGTATATGAAGAACACGGACCTTGCCAAGAGCCACCTTCTCTCGAACGAAGTGTATGTCAATCTCAATGTGCTTGGTGCGGCGATGCTGAACTGGATTGGAAGCCATGCTGCAGAGACGTAATCACAATAAATGATGGTTGCACGATCAAGTGGGCGATGAAGTTCCACGAGAAGCTGACGCAGGCACACCCGCTTCAGCCATAGCATGAGCATCCGACCGATACTTAAGCCTCAGCAGAAGACCTAGAAACTGTTGCCTGCCTTTTAGAACACCAAGAAACAAGATTATTAACCAAATAAACACAAAATCCGGATGTGGACCGTCGAGTATCTGGACAACCTGCCCATTCTGCATCAGAATAAACTGTCAAGCTTGTTCGAGAAGAAGAATTAATGAGAAGACCATGATCAAGAGTTCCTTTTAAATAGCAAAGAATGCGGTGGACGTGAGCAAGATGAGGATCACGAGGATCATGCATAAAAAGACAGGCTTGCTGAACGGACTATGAAGTGTCGGGTCTAGTAAGAGTGGCATATTGAAGGGCACCTGTGATGCTACGATACAAAGTGGGGTCAGAAACAGGATCACCATCACCCGATAATTTGGAACAAATGTCGGACGGTGTACGAGAGGGTTGAAAATCAGACACACCAGAACGAGAAAGCAAGTCTAAAAGATAGGACCGTTGAAAGAGAAAAATGGTAGACTTTGTGCGAGAAACAGTAACACCAAGAAAATGATGAAGAGGACCAAGATCAGTCATGAAAAATTCATGACTAAGAGAAGAGATTGTAAGTTGGAGAAAAGAGTCAGAGCTAGCCGTAAGAACTATATCATCAACATAAAGCAAGAGATAGGCAGTGTGGGAAGAGGAGCGAAATATAAATAATAAAGAATCAGATTTTGATGGAATGAAGCCTACAGTTTGAATAAAGGCATCAAAGCGTTGAAACCATGCACGAGGAGCTTGTTTAATACCATAAGGAGATTTGTTAAGAAGGCTAACAGAATTGGGAGAAGAGGGATCCTCAAAATCTGATGGTTGCTAATAATAAACTATTTCATTAAGAGTGTCATGAATAGAAGCATTTTTCACGTCTAGCTGATGAATGGGCCAAGATGAGGAAATAGCAAGACTAAGAACAACGCGAATAGTACTTGATTTAACGGCAGGAGAGAAAGTTTCATCAAAATCAATGCCATGTTGCTGAGAAAAACCACGACACACCCATCTGGCTTTGTAACGAGCAAGAGTGCCATCAGAATGAAATTTATGACGAAAAACCCATTTTCCAGAAACAACATTAACACCAGGAGGTTTGGAAACAAGAGACCATGTATTATTTTGCTGAAGAGCGTTAAATTCATCGCGCATAGCTGAGAGCCCAAGAGGATCAAGAAGAGCTCGTTTATAAGAAGTGGGAATAGGAGAGAGGGTTGGGGTGGCCGTGTTGAGGCGTTTTTGGGTAGAAGGAATCCACGTTTGCTGCGGGTGCACATGGCGTGATCATTAGTGGGTGGTGGAATGGGTACGGCGTTGGGTGGGAGCTTGCCGGCCTCCTCACCGGCTGCACTGGGCGGTTGCCGGGCCTGCCGGTCGCTCTTGCCAGCCTGTCGGTTGCCGGGATTGTCAGGCCTGCCGGTTTTCGGGCTTGCCGGGATTGCCGGTTGCCGGCTGCCCCGGGTCGCCGTTTTCCGGGCTCGCCCAGCCTGCTGATCTTGCCGGGCATGAAGGGGATGCCGGGCTCGCTGGGCTTGCCGGCTGCCTCATGCTTGCCGGCTGCCTCAGGCTTGCCGGCCTCGCCGCAGGAGAGGGAGAGGTCACGGCAGAGGTGGTGGTGGTAGGGATTGATGAGGTGGGCTACGGCGGCAGAGAGGTGGGGCAGAGGTCTGCTACTGTAGAGATGACCGAAGAAGGAACGAGGGGAGGTGTTTTGGTGGTGGTGGTTTGCTGATGATTGGGTGGTGTTGTGTTAGTGACAGAATAAGGAAAAGTGTTTTCATTGAATGTGACATGGCAAGAGACAAGCACGCGACCAGAAGATGGATCGAAGCAGCAATATCCTTTGTGATCGTCAGAAAGACCAAGATGAATGCAAGGTAGTGAACGTGGTTCGAGTTTGTTGGAGGCGGTAGAGGCGATGTTCGGAAAACAAAGACAGCCAAAAACACGCAAAAAAGAATAATCGGGATGGGATAGAAAAAGAGATTGCAAAGGCGAATAGAGAGGACATGTCTTAGTTTTAGTGTGGCAGTGTGAAGGGCATCGGCCCAAAAGCGAGAGGGAAGAGAAGCTTGAAATAGCAAGGTGCGAAGAATATTATTAATGGAGAGAAGAGGGCGTTTAGCTTTACTGTTTTGATGGGAGGTATAAGGACATGAAAAACGAACAAGAATGCCTTGAGAGAGAAAGTTGCGGTTTTGAGTGTTGTCAAATTCTCGACCATTATCACAATGAATAAATCTAAGATGTCATGTACTTCAGATTTAGCACGAATAGGAAAAGTGCAAATATAATGAGAATAGTCATCCAAGATCACAAGATAATATTTGTATCTAGAGACACTAGGGACGGGAGAGGTCCCTAAATCACAGTGAATTAATTCAAACGGAAAAGTGCTAAGGTTAGTGAAGGTTCCAAAAGGTAATCTAATATGTTTTCCACATTGACAGGCATTATAGAGAGAGGGATTATGAGGAACATTAGAACTAGGAATACAAAATTCTTGAAGCAAAGATGACAAGGTGTTTTTATTGGGGTGTCCTAGACGACGATGCCACAAATCAACTAATGCAAGCATGGCTCGGGGAGTAGATGTAGGTGCGCCATGAAGCGGATAAAGATCGCCCGTGCTATTGTACCGAGCGAGGACCTCCCCCGTTGTCAGATCCTTCACAGACAAACCAAAAGGGTCAAAAGCCAAAATAAATTTATTGTCAATGCAAAATTGGCGAATAGAAATAAGATTTTTGATTAGGGAAGGGACAACAAGAATATTGCGGAGAAGAAAATTGGCGTAAGAGGAAGAGATGTAAGAATGACCGGTGCAGGAAATGGGTATGATGGAACCATCACCAATGGTGATCGTAGAAAAAACAGAAGGGAAACAAGCTGACAACAAATTCATATTTAAAGACATATGCGAGGATGCACCAGAATCAAAAATCCAATCCGTAACTTCTTTATTGAGAGTAAAGTTGTTCATGGCGTTGATGAAGACGTCTTGATCCCAGGCCGACTGCTGTGGACGAAAAGAGAGGCCAGGAGCTTGCATGCGAGCGTAGGGCAGGGTCGGCGGCTGGTAGTATGCTGTCGGGGCTTGCATGGTGTTGTAGGGAGCCGACATGGTGTAGTAGGATGGCGGCAGACTTGGCGCGTTGGGAGGTGGCGTGGGAGTGGCGGTGTAGACATGTGCCGGCGGCTTGGGCCCAAGGAGTCCAGGAGAGCCGGTGGCCGGTCGGAGACCGGGGCTTCACGTGCCCATGTACGTAGGCGGGGTGCCGTACGGCGAAGGAGCCGACCAGGGCATCGGCCAAGCTTGGACAAGGCGGGTCCAAGGATCGTGCTGAGAAGCTGGTGGCGATGGAGTGGCCAATGACGGAGCTGGTGCAGTGCCGGTGGTGCGAGGTGCAGGAGGCTGGTGGATCGGATTCTTGCCCCGGTAGTTAGGGCTCGGGCGCCAACCAGGGGGCGGTGGAGGAGCAGTTGCCTTCGTGGCCGGAGGAGGGGGTATGGCAGATTGGCGTGGCAGCCCAGGCACGGGAGCCACGGCCGCGGCAGGAGCGGCGTGAATCACCTATGTTGGCCATTGCGCCTTGCGAGCTTGGTTCTTCTCTTCTTGCTGGAGGAGAGAGTGGACCTCCTTGAAGGTGGGGTAGGGCTTGAGCATGGGGATGAAGGACTGCTGCTTCTCGAACTGCTCACCAAGGCCGACGAGGAGGGCGTTGATGAGGGCATGGTCGTCGACGTGATCACTGAGTTCACGAAGTTCGTCGCCGATGGCCTTCATCCGCTGGCAGAAGACGGTGACCGGGAAATCTCCCTGGACGGTCGTACGGAGCTCGGTGTTGAGGGCGTTGATGCGCGCGTCGGAGTTGTCCTGGAACAGCTGCTGGAGGGAGTCCCAAAGCTCGGCAGCGGTGGCGTTGCCGGAGGAGACCAGATTGAAGAGCTCCATGGAGATACGGGTATAAATCCACTGGATGACGACCAGATCATCTTTCACCCAGCGTGGATCTGCGGGTTGCGAAGGGTAGGACGGGTCGATGTGGTGGCATAGGACGCAGCGGCCAAGGTGGATGTTGAAGAGGTGGCGCCAATGGTAATAGTTGTGGGCGCCAAGATCGAGAGAGATCGGGATGAACGGGAAGACGTCGGCGATGGTGTCGGCTAGGGAGATCATTGGTAGTTGAGGAGGAGCTAGTTGGCTGGTGGTAGAGGAAGAAGAGGTAGGTGCACCGGCGGCGCGGAACTCGGCCATGGAGAGGAGGGGCCGAGTCGGCTGCGGCGGCGGCGGTGCCATGCCACGTGCGAAAAAACCTAGGCGTCTGATACCATGATAATTCGAGAATAATAACTATATTGATTAAGGTCTCAAAGGGCCGTTTATATAGATTACAAAACTTGAACTACAAGACTAATAGAGAAAGATTACAGTCCAAAACCGATCAGCCATAGTCGTAAGTGACCTATACTCTAATAGGAAGCTTCTTGCCCTGCATGCAAGAGATCAACTGCGGCTTGTGTTTAGTGACAGCAATATGACGGTTGAAGGATACCCTCCGCACGCTATCGCCAACCCAAACATGCCTGGATGCCGGCGACGAAACCGTCCGGTTTACCCCTCTTGGCCTTTGGCGTTTCAACAACAAAATACTGCTCTCTAACTTTTGGGGGCAGTACTCTATAGTACAAGTAAAGTTAATTGATCATGCACATGACATGACCATTATCACTATTAAATTTCGATCAAAAGGTAATTGAACACAATATTTACAAATGACATGGCTGAATCATGCTATTGATCACCTTCTAGTCAAAAACTGCATGTATTTTTCTCGACCAAATATGCTCAGTATCTCGGGCTGAGATTTGAGTAGCAACCAAACTTCTCCACCTAGTCGGCAAATAGCTGCCACACCGCCTTGAGTATAGGGCAACATCAAGTGCCTTTGGGTTTCAGTCAGTTGGCAACAAAGATGGCAGAGGTCATGACTGAACGAGCTATACTGTTAACATATATAAATTAGGACGGACGAGAGCACCACGTTGACAAAACATGAACCGACCATCGTTGGTGCCCAATTTTCCCTGCCATCGTTGCAATTTCTTCACAGTATTATCCATGACAGGATGTATATCAGCCGGGGAGATCTTATTCTAATGCAAGAAGAAATCTTGAGATTTATAGCGAAATTAATACTGAAACATGTCAAAGTGCAAATATTATTTTAGTATGACAAATATTAAGATGCAGTGGTGCACTAGCTTTGTAACACTATGATAAATGTACTGCTTAGCACCGAAGCCTTCATAAACATGAGCACTAAAAGTCCTGGAGATAAAATTGGAGTGATCCTAGACAAGAACTACATGCTCCCTTACAGGCGCAATAAATAATCTATAGCCATTATTTAGTAGAACATTATTGTAGTGTCGAAAAAAAAAACAGAAGAAAGTGTGAAACTGCCTGCATGTGCACACCTAGCCAAACATGTTATAAAAGGTAGATGCAGTAACATAGAGCAAACGTTATACCTCAGCTACCACATACATTTGTTGAAAAGTTGAAGAGAGGAAGGAAGAGAGACAAAACAAATTGATTACCATGGTTTCAAACTGGCCTTGGATGGGAGCCAAATAGCAAGTTATGGGATTGAGAGATGTAGGGAATTGGTTGTGTGCTCACCAGTGTTCAGAAACTTTTCCTTGACTGACCATTTCTGTTACGAGATAGGATGAGTGGAGCCTACGGTTCAGGCTGCTGTGTTTCTGCCTTTGACTTCTGCTCAACGCTCTTTGTGAGCTCATGGCCAATAATCTGAGATTAACGTAGTCTCAAGTATGAGAACGACCTTCAGTCGCTACCTGTGCATAGTGTGGTTAAGCTACTGAAGAGGCCGAAACAGAAATGCATGCCTGCGAGAGAGATCTGGTCCGGCCATGTAGCCACCTAACATTAATAATTCCTGCCAGAGGCCACACTGCACAGTACGATTTGATGTGAGCTGCAGTCCTGTCCATTTCATCTGAACATTCTCATTATGTTTCCAGTGGCTCTTTGCAAGATGCTTGCAATTCTCTCTTTCCATTAGAACTATACATACATCTTCGAAAATTTCGGTTGGGGAAATGATTTGGCTGTGCAAGTGAACAAGCGGAAGGATTACACGTACAACACAGAAACACCGTCGTACAAAGTCAGGGCACATGAGGGATCGATAAAGATAAATTAACATTGTGCATTACTACTACATCATACAAGCAGGGATGAGATCAAATAATCAGTTTTCCGGTTTGTAACCATTTTCTATAAGCCATGACACTGCAGTTGGGTTTTGGGAATACACTTGATTGGGAAGCACATCATCAAGGAACTTGTGGCCCTCTATTACTTCCTCGGCATCAAAGTCGCCCAGGGTGACGACGACGCCCGCACCCTGACCGCACCAGCATGCTTAATTAGAAGCCCACAGTCAATGAGAGTGGACGCGAAGTTCTACACCCCAGTTCTACGCCCCAGTTGCGGAGTTGTTATGGGATGTTGGAGTGTTTGGTCTATTAGGAATGATAAGATCTTCAAATTAACTACCCCACATATACCATTATGGATTTATTATCTAATGAATGTCTATGGGCTACTCAGATCAACGCAAAGGATTCTAAAGCTGAGAAGGTTAGAATCTGGATAGATCAGTACCTCTTGTATAGATGACTTTATTTCATAAAAAAAGGAATTGGTTGAGAGTTGTAGTTGCGATTTGTATTTGTATATTTTGTGCTTAATTACAGATGAAAATACCGTAGAACACTTTTTTTACTGTCCACGGTTTAAAAAACCCAACCTAGCACTGAAGCTTTGTAAACACAAATGTTGAGTATATATGTTATGTTCATGTCTGTGTATCTGGCCCACCTCTCAGTTCCTTGTATAGTTGAGGTTGTGGCCGACCTTGTACATCATATATACGTGCGATTACACCTGATCAATACATAACGCGGTTTCATCATCATACATGGTATCAGTTTGGGGGTTCTAACCCTAGCTTCCGCCGCCGTCGCCGTGCCTCCCTCGCGCCGCCGCGGCATCTCCCACCCGCTGCCGTCGCGCCTCCCTCGTGTCGCCACCGCATCTACCATCCGCCGCTACCGCACCTCCCACCCGCCGCCGCCGTGCCTCCCTCGCGCTGCCGCATCTCCCCCGTGCCGCTATCGCTGCCTCACCCACCCCCCGCCGCCACGCTTCTCCCGCGTCGTTGCCGCCTTACCCTGTTGCAGCCACCATGCCTCCCTAGCGCTGTCGTCGCCATGTCTTCTGTCACCTCCTCCGGCTCCGACCAGTTCACCAACGCCAACTCCGACGTCGCCGACATTCGTAACCTCAACATCCATGACCGGGTTTCGTTCCGTCTCGCTCAGACGGACTCCTCCTACTACGCATGGAAGACCTCCTTCTTCCTTGTGTTTCGGGAATATAACCTCCTCGACCACGTGGATGGCTCCGTCGACTCCATCCTTGTGCCCGCGCATCACGGGTAGTCCACTATTGACGCCAGGCTCATCCGGTGGTTCTTCCTAACCATCTCGGCGGGCCTATTTCATATGGTGGTGCAAGACGGTGATGATGCCCACGCCGTTTGGACCAAGATGAACGGCCTCTTCACCGACAATCGCCTCCAATGCCGCGTCTTCTTGCAGCAAGAGTTCTTTGGGTGCCACTAAGATAATTCTACCGTCGACAAATATTGTCTTCGTCTCAAGACCCTTGCTGACGAGCTCCACGACATTGGCACAAAAATTGATGATGATACCCTTCTCAGCACGCTCACTGCCGGCCTCAATGAGGATTTCGGCAACGCTGCGGTGAACCTCTCCCTCATCGTCAAGCCCTCTGATAATCCCCAAGTGTAAGGAATCATCGTAGCAATTTCCAAAGGTGGAGCTGATAAGTATGGAGTGTCGAACCCACAAGGATCTAAAGGTAAGATCAATATTCTCTCAAGTCCGATCTGCCACTGATACGACTCTATGCACACCGAATATTTGCTTCCATCTAGAAACGAGAAATAAAACTACATTGTCGGTTTGAAGAGGATTGCATGATATCGGAAAACTAAAATATTAAAATAGGTGCTGTTAATATAAAGTTAGAATATATTACTATATATTATAAATAGCGAGTGTGAAATAATGATGGATCAGTGTGCGGAATTATCCTAGGCAATTGTTAACAAGATCGGTAATCATTATTGCAATTTTATATGAGGGAGAGGCATAAGCTAACATACTTTCTCTACTTGGATTATATGCACTCATGATTGGAACTCTAGCAAGCATCCGCAACTATTAAAGATCATTAAGGTAAAATCCAACCATAGCAGTAAAGTATCAAGTCTCATTTATCCCATACGCAACAACCCCCTTACTCGGGTTTAAGCTTCTGTCACTCTAGCAACCCACTATAAGCGAATCATGAACGTATTGCAACACCCTACAGCGGGAATCCTTCACGTGTGCGTGGCACGGAAGACACCATGGGACAACACCAAAATAGAACTTACAACTCAAACCAATCTAGATCATCAATCAACCCAATAGACAAAAAAATCTACTCAAAACATCATATGATGGCAACACATCACGAGATCATAATATGTGGCATAAAGCACCATGTTCAAGTAGGGGATTACAGTGGGGTGCGGGAGAGAGGACCACTTAAAAGAGATGAGGAAGGTGATGAAGATGGTGATGTTGATGAAGACGATCACCGCGGCGATGGTTCCCTCGGCGGCACTCCGGCACCACCGAGAGTGAGGTGGAGAGGGTATCCCCATTGTGCTTCTGAGGGAGTCCTAGTTTAAGGAGTCCTCGGATGGCCGACCTGTTTCTCATGGGCCGGACTATGTGGGCCACTTGCTAAGCATTGGATTGATCAAAGGCCCCGTCGCTAGGGAGAAAGCTGCAGGAGTCGTGGCGTGTCCTTCAAGTTTGAAATAGTAGATATGCATGTTTTTCCCTTCGATGTGTAACTGACCATGTGTAAACCCTAGGTACCCTTGGTGTCTATATAAACTGGAGGGTTTTAGATTGTAGGGCAAGAAAAACTCGTCTAGGGTTTAGTTATTCGATATCGAAGTAGATCAACTCTGTAACCTTCATACCATCAATATAATCAAGCAAGACGTCGGGTTTTACCTCCGTAGGACGGCCCAAACCTGGGTAAACATCGTCTCCTTTGTCCCCCATTACCATCGATCCTAGTCTCACAGCTCGGGACCCCCTACCCGAGATCCGCCGGTTTTGACACCGACATTGGTGCTTTCATTGAGAGTTTCGTTGTGATCGCCAAAGGGATCGATGGCTAGCCTTGTCATAAGTAGCGAGATCTGCAGCCAGGATGTTCTCATCCCTAGTCAGATCTTCACAGGCGGCGACGCCTTGTCGCACGCCGACCCGACCGACCATCTTGGCCAGATCGGAAGCTTCGCCCCGGATCAAGGAATCAGATTCGGAACCCTAGAGTTCATTGCTGATTCACGGGGAGAGCTTGTCTTGATGGAACCCTCAACTCTCATGGAGGAGCCCGCAAATCCCGACGCCTCGACGCCGAAGACATTGGGCCCCACCTCTGAGGTGGCCGTCATCCTCAGGCTATATAGAACGACAAATCCATTCATCGCGCCAGTATCCGCCACAGCCAAACATGACCCGGATTCGATGTCAAGCGGCTCCGGAACCGTGACGCCACAGATTGACCACGCGCGCTTCGGCAACACGCATCCTACCGATGCCTCGTCCCTAAACGAGTTGTTTGATCGGATTCATACCATGCATATACCTAACGAACATACATCGGTCTATGACCAGATCGGGCTTAAACCCGATGATAGGGAGATTTGCACCCCCTCGGTCACTCACTTAGTCACCATCGTCGAGTGTCCGGCTGGGGGCTCGTCCCCCCAATGACTGGAATTAAAAACGATTTATACCCCAACCTCCGATCACCAGACCTCGCTTGCAACCCAGACCCTGGAGTTTGCTCCGACGATAGACCGGAATCGGTCCTCGATCTAGCGCGCAACTCAGAACCCGTGATTCAGGACTCACATCGTGGCGTGGAATCAAGGTTTTTCCCACCCACCACCCAAGTCGAGCACTCAAGCATCACAGGAGAGTCCAAGTATTCGGACTTAGGGGATGTTAAACAGTTACCAGGAGAGTCGGCTCATCATTTTTGGGATAGACTCCTCCTCTCTAGAAACAAAATACGAGGATCTAGTGACCAGAAGATAATGGCAACCTTCAACCACAATTGTCATGACGAAGGGATCCTCAATGTCCTGGCTCATCGACACATTAAGGACTTCACCGAGTTGTCGGACTTGGTACAAAAATATTGTTGCCTGGAGAGCACCTGGCAAGTCGAACGACTGCTTTTGGAACCAACCTTTACTGAATTCCCTAAATGAGATCAAAAAAGAGGATACTTCCGAAGCGGCTAGCCGAATTTGAACCTGCCGAAAAGTTAAATAGACCCCTTACAGGGACCAGAACTGTCCTTGATGAACTATTGGATAAACCATGCACTATACATTGTGTATTGCTGAACACAAGCCCAACTCACAGCCTTAGAGCTTGCTGGGTCGTCGGGCAAGTCGCAAAGACTGGTGAAGTTGTCCTCAAGGCACTACCGCCGAACAGGCGCTCCACATCGCCACCAGAATACAACGCCGAAGTTCTGACGATCTACGAAACATTCCCCTCAAGGAACAAGAGGAAAAGAGCTCTTAGAGAACTCGAACATGTCTATCATGTGGCAGCAACAAGTTCATAGGCAGATATACCCATCACCTTCGGGACAACCCGCCATCCGTCTCTATCATACACCGGTCGCATTGGTCTTAAACAACATCGTCGGTGGCTTCAGGCTGCATAAGGTGCTAATGGACGGTGGCAGTGGTTTAAACCTTATCTACGAAGATACCCTGGAAAAAATGCAGTTTGACCAATCTCGCATCAAGCATAGCAATGATAACCCACAAGTACAGAGGATCGCAACAGTTTTCAAGGGTATCATATTCAACACAAATTTATTGATTCGACACAAGGGGAGCCAAAGAATATTCTCGAGTATTCGCATCTGAGTTGTCAATTCAACCACATCTGAAAGACTTAATATTTGCAGCAAAGTTTTCAGTAACAAAGTAGTATGGAAGTAACGGTAATGGTAGCAAACGTAACAGTAGCAGCGGAGAAGTAACTTAGCACAGATCAATATGTGGAAAGCTCGTAGGCAATGGATCGGTGATGGATAATTATGTTGGATAGCATTCATCATGCAACAGTTATAACATAGGGTGACACAGAACTAGCTCCAATTCATTAGTGTAATGTAGGCATGTATTCCATATATAGTCATACGTGCTTATGGAAAAGAACTTGCATGACATCTTTTGTCCTACCCTCCCGTGGCAGCGGGGTCCTAATGGAAACAAAGGGATATTAATGCCTCCTTTTAATAGAGAACCGGACCAAAGCATTAGCATTTAGTGAATACATGAATTCCTCAAACTATGGTAATCAACGGAAATAATCCCAGTTATTGTCATCCTCGGGGATGTGAATCATAACTCGTAATAGGTGTCTACAACTTGCAAGATAGGATCAAGAACACAACTATATTCATGTAAAAATAATAGGTTCAGATCTGAAATCATGGCACTCCGGCCCTAGTGACCAGCATTAAGCATAGCAAAACCATAGCAACATCAATCTCAGAACATAGTGGATACTAGGGGTCAAACCCTAACAAAACTAACTCGATTACATGATAAATCTCATCCAACCCATAACCGTCCAGCAAGCCTACGATGGGATTACTCACGAACGGCGGAGAGCATCATGGAATTGGTGATGAAGGATGGTTGGTGATGATGATGGCGTCGATTTCCCCTCTTCGGAGCCCGAAACGGACTCCGGATCTGGTCTCTCGAGGAAGAACAGGAGGTAGCGGCGGCTCCGTATCGTGAACCGCGATGAACTCTTCTCTCTGATTTTTTTCTCCGTGAATAGGGTTATATGGACTTGCAGATGAGGTCAGAGGAGCCATAGGGGCCCCTCAAGCCTGCTAGGTGCGGCGAGTGGGTGGCCGCGCCTAGTAGGCTTGTGGACTGCAGGTGGCCCCTCTAGTTGATTCTTGCGCCCATAATTTTTGATTAAATCCAAAAATATTCTCGATAAATTTTTCGGACAATCTGAGAACTTTTATTTCTACACACAAATAACACCAAGGCAATTCTGCTGAAAACAGCGTCAGTCCGGGTTAGTTCCATTCACATCATGCAAATTAGAGTCCAAAAACAAGGACAAAAGAGTTTGGAAAAGTGGATACGATGGAGACATATCAACTTCCCCAAGCTTAACTCATTGCTTGTCCTCAAGCAATTCAGTTGATAAACTGAAAGTAATAAAGAAAAACTTTTACAAACTCTATTTGATCTTGTTGTTGTAAATACTTCTAACTGATGTTCATATTTTCAACAAAGATCATGGACTAAGCACATTCACAATAACATTTATGTCTCACATTTACTCATATCAATGACATAATCAACTAGCGAGCAATAATAATAACTCTTGGATGAAAACACTTTTTCAAAACAATAATGATACAATATGATGAAATGATATCTCGCTAGCCCTTTCCGAGACCGCAAAACATAAATGCAGAGCACCTCTAAAGAACAAGGACTGACTAGACATTGTAATTCATGGTGAAAGATATCCAGTCATGCTCATACTCAATATCAATTAACAGCAAAGCATACAGATGACGGTGGTGCTCTCTAACTGGTGGCTTTTGTAAGAGGATGATGACTCGACAGTAAAGTAAATGGAAAGGCCCTTCGCAGAGGGAAGCGTTGATTTGCAGAGGTGCCAGAGCTCGATTTTTTAAAATAGTGGTAAGTAATGATTTTTGAGTGACATGCTTTCATTGCTCAGATTACGGCCAAGAGGTTTTCAACATCTTCCATGCTAGATACATTTTAGGCGGTTCCCAAACAGAATGATAAAGTTTTTACTCCCCCTCCACCAATTAGTCACACTCCACGGCGAGTCGTATCCACGGGTACCGTCCATACAAACACAATTCAAGGGGAGTTTTGTTTAATTAGATTTTGCTTTTATTTCGAGCATGGAACTGGGCATCCCGATTACCAACCACTTTCTTGTGAATGATAGTGAATCAACACATATCGTGAGAATAACCCACCTAGCATGGAAAATACTGACAGCCCCCAGTCGCCACATGAGTGATTTGGGCATACAAAAAAGAGTGTCTATTTGAAGGTTTAGAGTTTGGCACATGCAACTTTACTTGGGACGGCAGGTAAATATTGCATATAGGTAGGTATGGTGGACTCATATGAAACAATTTTGGGTTTGAGGGATTGGATGCACAAGCAATATTTCTGCTTTGTACAAGTGAAGGCTAGCAAAAGACTGGGGGCGACCAACTAGAGAGCGACACATTCATCAACATGCTTTGAGATTAACCAACATTGAATGCAAGCATGAGTAGGATATAAATCACTATGAACATAAATATCATAGAGGCTATGTTGATTTTGTTTCAACTACATGCATGAACATGTGCCAAGTCGAGCCACTTGAATCGTTTAGAGGAGGATACCATCCCATCATACTACATCACAACCATTTTAATATGCATGTTGGCACCCAAAACAAACCATTATCCACTCTTAGCTAATTAAGCATGGCATGCATAACTATAATCTCTAATTGCCATTGCAAATATGTTTCACCCATAATGAACTGAATTCTGAATGATGAGTTAATCATATTTACAAAGGCAAGATAGGTCGAGTTCATACCAACTTTTTCCCATCTCAATCTTTTCATCAAATATTGTCATTATTGCCTTCCACTTGCACGACCGAACGGTGTGGATAATAATAAGAGTGCATGTGGCTTGGACTAAGCTGGAATCTGCAAACAATAACTCAAAGGAGAGGACAAGGTAACATGGGCTCTCTAATAGGTAAACAATAATGCATATGAGATCCACTTGACATTTTTATTGTGGTCTTCTCCTTGTGACCCAAAGAAGGAAAAATCAAAACAAGAACGAGAAAAAAACGATTTACACGGGAAAGCTCCCAAGAGGCAAAAGAAGAACAAAAAAATCGTTTTGGGCTTTTTTTCAATACTACAACTAAGCAACTAGAATATAAAGCTAGAACTAATTTTTTTGTATTTTTCTCAAAGTTAAATAAATACACAGGAAGAAAGCGAAACGAGGAAATAAACTACCATGGATAGTACAAATAAAGAGCATGAACACCGACTACTAAGATGAGTGTGTGAACATGAATGTAAAGTCAATGAGAAATACGTACTCCCCCAAGCTTAGGCTTTTGGCCTAAGTTGGTCTATGGCCACGGCTGGCTCGGGTAATATCCGAAGTCATAGCCGGAGTTATGCGGGGCTGCGGCGGCTACCACCTGAACAACTGCAGCGTGAAGGCGAGCTGATTCCGCGTTCCTCTCGTACTCATTTGCCTCCTTTCTGGTTATAAAGTATCTCTGTTTTTCCTGAAAGTTAAAGAAGGCAGGAGCAGGAAGGGTAACATGGACTGCATGGTGTCTGTCAAAAATTAGTTGGTATTGGAGAGATTGTTCATTCCTTTCAAGAAACTGAAAACGTACCTAAGCCTCATAATCAAGAAAAGCAGGTGGTAACTCAATATCATTCGCGTATGGGTAGCCCAAGATAATTAGCTAAACGAGTTGCATAAATCCCGCCAAAGAAATCGTCACGCTTAGCATTATTATGCAACCATCTAGCAATAATGGCTCCCAAGTTATATCGCCTTTCGCCCATTACTGCACTCTTAAGAATACTAGGACCGGTTGCACAAAGGTGGCTATGCTCAGTATTACCATTAATACATCTACCTATGAATAGAGCAAAATAGTGTATGACAGGGAAGTGAATGCTCCCCATGGTAGCCTGTGTAATATTTCTAGTTTCTCCGACGGTAATACTAGCAAGGAAATCATTATATTCAGTTTTGTGCGGATCACTATAGCTACCCCATAGTGGAATTTTGCATGCAAGATTAGAATCCTCTATGTCCAAAGTATATGATTTGTCATAAAGGTCAAATAGGACGGAAGATTTATTACAATTGAGTGAAAATGCAAACCTCCGCACGAAATAATCCGTGAGTTGATAGTAATGCTTGCATTAGTCCGACACGAATTCCTCAAGGCCAACATTTCTTGTGTATGCGTAGAATTCTTTATTGAAACCGGCATCCCTCATGAATTGATCCAATGGCCATTCACAAGGTCGTACTTGTGCTTCCCTCAGTGGTTCAAGGTCGGGACCACATATCGTGAGTCTCGGGGCCTTCTTGCTCAATGAATCCCCTTGAAACATCTTCCTCAACATTTTTTCTTTTTCTGAAAAATTCCGAAATTTTTAGTGACTGGAAATAAAGGTGAACAAAACTCAACAAAACTCGTAGAACCTACTCCCACAAGTGCCTAGAGGCTATATCATGCATCAAAACTACTTGGGAACATATAAATTTTACATGCAAGCTCAAGAACAAGGTCACCTCGGCAGCAAAAATTTGCAATATATAAAGCACTAGAACAAAAACTAATTGGACCATTTGAGGAGTCACATAACGGGTGTTGGGGATATAACCCCATTGTGAGACCCGCCCCAGAGGCTTCGGGTCATGCTAGGCGGCTCGTACACCAACCCAATAGTGGGCTGTGAAGACTTAAGCCCAATACGTTTGGCGGATTTACAAGATGGGCCGGCCGTGGCCCGGACGGAGAAGACCCGGGCGAGTAAGCCGCCCGGAGACAACTTGGTTAGGAAGGCAAGATAAGGTAGAGATAGATTCAGACACGTAGTGAGAGTCAGTTACAATTTGTATGACCCCTGGTCTTGGCCTCTTATATAAAGGCGAGACCCGGGGCGACTTAGAGATCAGACTTTCGAGAACTAGGTCAAGCAATAGCTCCCTTATAATCGATACACCAAGCAATACAAACACAAGAAGGACGTAGGCTGCTACCTCAACTTGAGGGGCCGACCCTGGGTAAACTCGTGTCCTTCATCCCAACCAACCCCTTTCAGTCCATCACCTTAGCAATGGCCTCGAATCCAAGTCCGTTCACCCGGGCATCTGCCATGATAAAACCACGACAGTTGGCACCCACCGTGGGGCCTACGCTCGGTGGTGTTGAGTTCTCAAAGGGCTCTCTCCCAGGGCTCGAGGGATACGTGGTCGGAAGGATGAACAAGAGTCGACGCGGCCGACTCTACATCGATGACGTCGGCTGGGGTCTTGATGCCAACTCTGTGGAATATGGATTCTGGGTTCCTTTCGGCTGGATCCATGCCTTCATCGGCAGGATCGACAGATCTACGCCCGGGCCGAACGTCTGCACCGACATCATCGAGTCGGCTCGGCGCACGCAACCCGCCCGTGATGTGCAACCCACCCGTGTTAACCTGGGACGGATGCACGTCTTCGTGGGCTTCACTCAAGGTATGGATCTGGAAGCTTCTGCGTCACAGGAAACTCTTGTCTATTGAGAGGACGGATCTTTGAGCGAGGAAATGGAGTCGATCTACCAGCTTGACAACGGTGGGCTCGGGGGCTACAATGAGCTTTACCCTGAGTTGGATTGTTCTGAGCCGGAGGATTTTGGGCCGCCGGTTCATGCATCCGTGTTTATGGCAGGGTCGGCCCCATGTTCGAACAGCACAACCGCTGGAGCAGCAACCTCGGGGGCTGACCTGCCGCCGCCGGCTCAAGTTCTTCTAGATCTGATGAACAAACTCACGGCCTTGATGGCCACTGAAGTTACACCAGATAACCAAGCCGCTCGGAACTTAGAGATTGTGAGGCTCAAGCACCGGATGGCGGAGGAGCAACAGAGGATAGCCGAGCTAAAGGTTCAGATGGAGGAAGAGGCAGAACACATTAAGACGGATGCCTTCCGCCTTGGGCTGGAACAACAATCAGCAGCTGCGGTGCATCGTATGAGGCATCAATCCCGCTTACCAGAACACTATGAGGCTAGGAATCTCGTCAATACGCTAGGTACGGGACGAGCGGGGGATGCGCCTGGAAGTCGACCGATGGCTCGACCATAGATTAACCCGCCCCGACGAAACCAGGCATCACCAGTGGTCTTTCCAACGCCGGCATGTCATTATTCCAATCCGGCAGAGAACATGGTGGCCGCGGCCACCCGGCTCGAAACAATCCCTATCCCAGATGAGGCGCCTTTTGCAGAACAGGTACTGAACGCCATTGGTTACCTTCAGACGGCGATTGCCCAGCAGGAGAAGTATGCTTACAGCCGGAGCCGCGTTCATTCAACCCCCCTCCCCAGCCACAGCTTTAGCCGGTGCTATGAATTGCCGAAGGTTTCCAGCAGCGATCGGCATAGAGGGCCTTCGGGGGGCGATCAGGCGGCTCTAGATGCGCAAGGGCTCATAAACCAGGCTAGAAAACAGCAAGAGGCGGCAACTTTTGCCACGGTGGCTCACCAAGAGCAAGCGCCCTCCATATCAGTAGGAGCGGGAGTGACCACCAGGGCCATGGGAGTGCCATATTTAGCACCGTTTCTGCGGAGCGAGCGGTTGCGGAAGGATTTCAAAGGACCTTGCAATGTCCCGAATTACACTGCTGACTTACCTCCGGAGGCCTGGATTGAAAGTTATGAGCTGGCTATGGAGATGTTGGATGTCAGTGAGGCGGTGTGTGCTACGTACTTCATCATGATGATTGAAGGACCGGCTCGCACATGGTTAAAGGGTTTGTCACCCAATACCATCAATTCATGGGCTGAGCTGAGGGCAAGGTTCATCAAAAACTTTCAAGGGACTTGCAAACAGCCTATGACTATTGTGGATCTCGATCATTGTGTCCAGCAGGAGAATGAGTCGGCTCATCATTGGGTCCGACGGGTGTCGACCATCATCCACTCATCTGAACAAATCACGGTGGCTCAAGCGGTGCTGATCCTAGAAAAGAACTATCACTTCGTTCCTTTCAAGCAGAAGCTCGGTCGGCTCAAGCGTACGTGTTAGGACATGGGAGAACTCATGGAGGCTCTCACAAAGTATGCTGACTCTGATAACATGAAGGATCCAGACTCTGATGAGGAGAAGGCCGGCCAAGGTAAGAGGAACAACCAGGGCAAGGGTGCGGCGAACAATGGTAACCAGAGTAAGCGGAAAAACCCGGATGGCGGGTCAGAGCTGGTGGCCAATGCAAGCACCGGCTAGAATCATCCTAAAGGCAATGGGAAGTTCAGACCGCCTTTTAACAAAAATAGGACTTCTTTCAATTTGGAGGAAATGCTCAAAAAACCCTGTCCGGAGCACAGCCGGCCCGATAAACCTTCAGCGCACACATGGGGTGATTGCCATATCATGTAGAAGTTCAAGAACTACAACATGCAGCAACATAACAACCATGGCGGTGGCCCACCCGGCGGCTCAGGACCAGGCGGGTCAGGAGCCGGATTTGGACCCGGCAGCTCAGGGTCCAGTCATCATGGTCAGGGCAATCAAGGAGGACATCCTTAACACTCTGGTAACAATAGTCAGCATCATCATAACCAGTCTGGGTATCAGAGTCATCCAAAGTAGCTCAGTTCGGGCCAGTATCATGTTTCTACGACCAGCCTTAACAAGAGGGATCAAAAGTTGTGCAAACGGGCGGTTAATGCAGTTGTGCCGACTCTTTCGCAATACTTGAAGTGGTCTGAATATGACATAACGTGGAGCCGGGAGGATCACCCATCGCGTGGTGATGACCCGGGGCGGCTGGCCTTGGTCGTTGCCCCCCAAGTGGGAGGATATATGGTGAATAAGGTACTTATGGATGGTGGCAGTAGCATCAACATCCTATATTATGATACCTTTCGGCAGATGAAGCTGCTTGATAAAGGCCTTATGCCCTCATCAACCGTTTCTCATGGTGTGGTACCGGGCAAGTCGGCTTACCCGGTGGACAGGATTTCTTTGGAAGTCGTCTTTGGTGACGAGTACAATTACAGGGTGGATTCCTTGTGGTTTGAAGTGGTCAAGATCAAGAGCCCTTATCATGCGTTGTTTGGCCGTCCGGCTTATTCTCTACTTATAGCTCAATATGCCCCGGTTAAAAGGCACGATTACTGTTCATGGCGATCGGAATACGGCTATTGAGTGCGAGGAAGGTGACGTGGCTTACGCAAAATCTAGTTGTTCTGAGGCGGAACTCAATTTCTATAAGGAGAATGTTGACCCAGAGGATATGCCTCCGCTGAAGAATCCTACGACGTAGGTTGAGCCGCTCCTCAAATTTTTGGCGGATGATACCAAGGCGGTAGATTTCACTCCGGGCGACTCATCCAAACAGTTCATCATTGGGGTTAACATGGATCCCAAATAGGAAACCGCGCTCATCGAATTCATCCGTGAGAATCGGAACATCTTTGCATGGAAACCTTTTGACATGGCGGGTGTACCGAGAGAGTTCGCTGAGCATAACCTTAATGTGGATCCTATGTTTAAACCTGTCAAGCAGTTTCTACGTCAATTCAATGAGGAGAGACGCAAGGCCATGGGGGAAGAGGTCGCCCGTCTCTTAGCGGCAGGTTTCATCGTCGATGTCTTTCACCCGAAGTGGCTTGCTAACCTAGTGCTTGTACTTAAGAAGAACGACACGTGGCGTATGTGTGTGGACTATACGGATCTTAACAAGGCTTGTCCTGCTGATCCTTTTGCTCTCCCTCGCATTGATCAAATTATTGATGCTACGGCGAGTTGTGAAAGGTTATGCTTCCTGGATGCTTATTCGGGATATCAATAGATCAAGATGGCAGTTAAGGACCAAGAGAAGACGGCTTTCATCACGCCTTTTGTAGCCTTCTGCTATGTGTCTATGCCTTTTGGGCTCAAGAGTGCCCAGGCGACTTATCAGCAAGTGTGACGCGGCTACGACAGTTCAGTTTATTCAGAAGCTGATCCACTGTTTTGGTTACCCTCACAGCATCATCATGGACAATGGCACAAACTTGTCGAAGGGGGCTATGAAAAAATTCTGCGACCTGGAGCACATGCGGATTGATGTTTCGGCGGTTGCTCATCCACAGTCCAATGGTCAGGCAGAACGTGCTAATCAAGAAATCTTGAGAGGTATCAAGCCACAGCTTATGGTTCCTTTACAATGGACGCCGGGTTGTTGGGTGGAAGAGTTGCCGTCCGTCTTATGGAGCATCAGAACTACCCCCAACAGATCCACAAGGTATACACCTTTCTTCATGGTTTACGGTGCGGAGGTCGTATTACCAAGTGACATCCGGCATGACTCGCCATGAGTGGCGGCTTACGTTGAGACGGACAATGAGAAGGTGCGTCAAGACGCGTTGGATGCTTTGGAAGAGGAACGAGAACTGGCGACTGCCCGTTCGGCGATCTATCAGCAAGACCTATGCCGCTATCATAGCCGCAGAGTCAAGACCCAGACGTTTCAAGAATGCGACTTGGTGCTGCGACTGATTCAAGATCAGAAAAATATGCATAAGCTATCTCCTCCATGAGAAGGACCTTTTGTGGTCTACAGAAATCTCAACAATGGGTCGTATTATCTCATTGACATCCGGGATGACTCAGATACCTCGGGGCAGGAGACCCGCCGGCCATGGAACATAGCGCATCTGCGGCCTTATTATACCTGAGTTGTTGAGACTCGACATTGTACATTATCATTGTACATATCATATTTATATATGAATAAAGTAGCATCCCTGCAAGTCGGGGCCTCTGCCATTTTTCATATCTTCATTCGTGCAACAAAAATCCAAAACATAGTTGTCGAAGGGGGCTTCCCACCTTCGAGTGTAGCTTATCTAACCCTAACAGCCAGCTCTTATGCCAAAAAAGTTGACAAGTCAACTTGGTTGTCGAAGGGGGCTTCCTACCTCCGGGTGTAGCTTATCTAACCCTAACAACCGGCTTTCAAGCCAAAAAATGTTGAAAAGTCAACATAGCTCTGGAAGGGGGCTTCCCACCTTCGGGTGTAGCTTATCTAACCCTAAAAGCCGGCTCTTATGCCAAAAATGTTAACAAGTCAACTTGGTTGTCGAAGGGGGCATCCCACCTCCGGGTGTAGCTTATCTAACCCTAACAACCGGTTTTCAAGCCAAAAAATGTTGACAAGTCAACATAGCTCTCGAAGGGGGCTTCCCACCTTCGGGTGTAGCTTATCTAACCCTAACAGCCGGCTCTTATGCCAAAAAAGTTGACAAGTCAACTTGGTTGTCGAAGGGGGATTCCCACCTCTAGATGTAGCTTATCTAACCCTAACAACCGGCTCTTATGCCAAAAATGTTGACAAGACAACACAACCGTCCAGGGGGCTTCCTGCCCTACGGGTGTAGCTTATCAAACCCTATCGGCCGGCTCTGAAGCCAAGAAGTTGACTCTGTCAACACGTTAGGAAGATACAACATCTATAGGTTATGCTTTTAAGCCGCCCTCCTAACGGTATAAAGATACATCTATTCTTGCAGGAAATTAAACTGCCAAGAGCCGGTAAAGCATACAATGCAAAGCATAAGGAAGATGACATATATATGTTAAGCCAGACTTTTCATATGGGCACGATGGCACAATTCAAGCAAAGGCAAAAGTTACTACTAGTTTATTACATATGCTCTCTGTGGAGACAAAAAATATCTTAAAGTTTTTTACACCGCTCATGGCGGGTCAAAAAGAGCCGGCTATCAACACACGTTCACAGCACGATCAGCTGGCTGGCGGGTCACCCTGCTCCGAGTCTTCGGCTGCCTTGATCTGAAGATGTTCCAAGTCCCAGTTGTAGTTGGTTAAAGCCACAAAGGTTCCTTCTTCAAATAAGGGGGATGGGTCAAGTTCAGAGGCGAAAAGATTCTTACTGCGGGCAGGCGTCAGATCCTGGACTCAAAGAGAGGGTCGCGGATTCTTTTTTGGTCAGCGCTGTAAGCCGCCTGGTAGGTGTCCAGATTGACTTCTTCTGCTAACATGGAGGCAAGAACTTTGGAAGCCTTTATACACCGTGCATAGTCAGCTTCTGTAAACTCGGAGCCATCATCCTATTTGGAAGGGAATCCATCCATCATATCAGCCGGAGTTAGCTCTGGAGCAAAAGCCAACGCCCGGCTTATGGCTGCGATCGCCCCCTGGCGGGCAGCTGATCTCTTCAATTCCACAATCTAATTCGGCAGCGTCGGCAGAAGCTCTAAGACCCCTTTGATAGTTGAAGGGGTATTATCCTTGTACAGTACAACTTTCATTGTACACACGGCGCCGCCGTAAAGTTGTTCTATCAAAGTATACATGGCCTTTAGGGGCATCAAGCTGTCGGAGGCAAGTTGGCGGCTCCTAGGACCTGCATAAGATGGATGCCTCGTCATAAGTTGCCAGCACAAGTACAATACACAAATTGAGTTAAGTTATCAAATACTTACCAAAGATGGCGGCTGTCATCTTCGTGATGTGGCACTTCAAGGACTGCAGCTCATCGGACACGATCATGAGTCACTGATCAGCATCATCCGCCCATTTAGTCAAGGCGGCTTGTTCAGTCTTAGAGGATACCTTGAAAGTTGCAAAGTCGGCCTTGATTTTGGTCAATTCTTCAGCAAGGCGCCGGATTTCTCATCAGCTTCACTCCGGGCGGCTTGCTGCATGGCCAGATTATTTTTTAAGTCGGCCACTTCTGACCCGGCTTCGTTTAAAGCTTCCTATGACATAGGAAAGCATGGAATGAGCCGACGGGAGGAGAAGTTTAAAATATCAACAACTTACAAACAGATTGCAAGCAATATGTATGACACTTGGGGGCTAATGTCTATTCGATCTCCTAGATTAAAGGCGGCTCCGGATCATCTTTATCAAGTTAACCCAGAACTTGGGGGCTACATACTGGTTTGTCAGGCTGGTCAGCATGAAAGTCCCGACTCAACTTCGACAAGATTGAGCCGACCCTTGGAGGCTACAATTGGCTCTGTTACCCATTCTCAATAAAGTCCCAACTCAACTTTGGGAAAGATTGAGCCGGCCCTTGGGGGCTACAATTGGCTCTATTATCTATCTTCTATAAAGCTCCAGTTCAATGTTATCAACTTTGAGTCGGCCCTTGGGGGCAAACAACGATGATTTGAGATTACCTCTAAGTAAGTTGAGGCCTACATGCTAAATATTTCTGCTTCTACCAAGATTAAAGAGCCGGATTATCATCAACCAATATTAACCTAGCTCTTGAGGGCTGCGTAAGGGTATAAGGAGAAAAAGAATACCTCATATTTCTTCTTCATTAAGTTAACAAGCTTGAGCACCAGATCCCGGCTTGTAGACATCCGGCTCATATAGCCAGCATGAAGTTCGTCAGCTGTCATTTTTTCGAGGGCGGGGAGCTCAAACTCCAACTTCCTGGAAGCTTCAGTAGTCTCACTACGCTTTGTCAGCACGTGAGGTGGAGGAGAGTGGAAGCCGGCGCCAGTAATCAGGACGTCCGGAGCAGTGGTGTCATCAGCAGCCTTGGCAGGGCTCAGCGGCTTGGAATGGTCCTTTTGCGGACTCTCTGGAGTAATATCAGCTGCCGGCTCTGCAGAAGCCACTGAGGGATTTGCATTCGGCATAGGAGCATCTGGCTGGGCAAGCTCCGGTTCTTGAGCGGTAGGGACAAGGGAGGACTTGTTGGTCTTCCTTCGCTTAGCTTGAGCCCTTGAAAAGCATAAAATTTAGAGCCCAAGGTTGTCAACCGCCAAAGAGTCGGACGTAAGGCTTGAAAAACGCGTACAACAGGTTAATCTTTGGAGGCGGTAGAGCAGTGGCCGTAGAGTCGCCAGACGAAGGCGATGATCCCTGAAAGGCAGTTCAGATAATGTAAGGCAATGTTAGAATTACAAAGGAAGAGTTGATAAAATCAAGCAGAGAAGAAACACATACGTCTGCGGGGCGCTTCTTCTGAGCCGGGGAGTTAGGTAACCTAGACATGAGATTGATAGAGCCGGCGCTCCGGGTCTGGCGTCGGTCGGCTTGCTGTTTCTTTTTCAAAAGAAAAAATTGGGGATCCAAGTAAGCAAGTGGATGAGAAAGGGGAACTTTTTGAATGACCCGCCATATCTTCTGGGGTACAAAATATTCTGAGTCGGACAAAACATAAGTTACCTCAGGGGCGTTGGCGCGACTCGTCTCTGCCTCGTCCTGTGAATGACTATTATGAGTAAGGTGAGTAAAGAGGTGGCAAAAGGTAGTCAAATTATACCTCTGAGCCGTCTGATTCCGGCGGTTCAAACCATTCTTCTTGAGGAGTGGTCTTCTTCGTCCTCTTGGTCGGGGCCTCCTTCTTTGTTTTCTTCAGAGGAGGAACATATGTCTTCTTCCAGAAGTCGGAGTCAGTCTGATAAGATAAGCCAGCAAGTAGTGAGGAATTGCCAAGACATAGCTAAATAAAGAGAACAGAGTCTGAAGAGTCGCCTTACATCTAGGGCCGGGTTAATGACACAGAAAGGTGCCAGCCCAATGGCACTGCAAGCTCCTGAAGTCTCGTGGACAAGACTCCGGATGACAGTTGTAATATCATCTTCTGTTAACGTCATCCGGCTGAAGAAGAGGGAATCATCGTACTGGCCCGAATATTCGCACATAAGGCGATTTCTCCGGCTCAAGGGCATAATCCTCCAAGAGATCCAGGAGCAGATCAAGTCCAATCCCGTCAGTCTGTTGGCCATGAGGGCTTTAATCTTGGAGTGAGCCGGCTCGTGCTTCACCCGTTCAGCAGTTGACAGCCGGCCGGGAAGCTCGGAGGTCGTCTTGAGCCGGGATGGGTGGTAACCCGGCAGCGGATGCTCACCCTCTAGGGAGATATCTTTACAAGAAAACCAATTCTTATTCCAATCTTTTGGATGACTCGGCACCTGAACAGCCGGAAACGTTATGTCCTGGCGCCTCTGAATTGAAATCCTGCTGAGTTCTAAGCTTGGGCCGGCATTCACTTCGGTCTGGCGGTTTGCATAAAAGAACTCCCAGAAGATACCAACAGATGGCTCAGTTTGCACATAGACTTTGCTGAGCACTTGGAAGTTACATATGTTGGAGACAGAATTGGGGGCAAGGTCTTGAGGGCGCAGCTTGTAAAAGTGAAGAACATCCCGGAACAACTTTGAGCCAGGGGGTACGAACCCACATTCGATGTGATCTGAAAATACCACTACTTCGCCCTCCTAAGGAACGGGCTTCAGTTCATTGCGCGGAACCCGCCAATGGATGACATCCTTGGCGAGAAGGGTACCCACATGTACAAAGTCCATCAGGAACTATTCAGTGATGCAAGAGCCGACCCAATTGCTTGAGTTGGATGCACGAGACATGGCGGCAGTTTAAAACTACGCAAAGTAACAATGTACGGTGAGTCAGGGAACGGCAGACGTCTACGGGCGGTTAAAAGCTTAAGATCTTAAGATTGAGCCGCCATGATCCGGTTGGTGAGAGCCGGAACTACATGGCAGATCAAGTTTATGGGAAGACAAAGCGAAAATTGGCGAAGTATGGAAAACAGGTTTCACAAAGTATTTCTGAGATTAGGGATCTAGAAAACAGAGGGAAATGGTTTTGTTTCAATCCTAGAGACGAACAGTCAAAACGGCGAAAGTTTGAAAACAGCAGGCGGAGCCGTTACAGATCTGCGCTATGCTACTATCGATTTCCTACAGAACACATCATTGGGGACAAGATATTATCGGGTTCGTATGGACTAACCATGGCCAGCATTGAAAGAGGCTCGTGTTCTAAGCTCCATGAAACCCTATCGAAATGGCTACGGATCTAGGGGAAGAAGAACTCACCGGAGATGGCGCGGCGAACGTGGGCAAAACTCTGGAACGAATAGGTCATTGCAGCGTACTCTACGATGACAGCGTGAAGGCGGCACTGGAGCCAAGTGTGCTAGAGCGGCGGCGCTGGAAGGATGAAGATGAAGAGCGAGCGGGAAGGAAGGCAAGAGACACCCCTTGCGGTCCTATGTAATAGGAAAAGGTGGAAACATGCGCGAAAATCCAGGCGGCGGAAATCATTTGACTGAGGCGGACGCCTCGATTCCCAAACCGTCCATTTAATAAGGGAAAAGATTTGTTGCGGATGTCAGAGGATCTTTCTAACAGATTTTACATGATGTCATGGTGGGTCATTATTTTCAGATAGACTTGCTGAGGATGAAGAAGGAGGCTGAAGTGAGCAAGCTCAAATCAACCTGGGGCCTAATGTTGGGGATATAACCCCACGGTGAGACCCGCCCCAGAGGCTCTGGATCACACTAGGCGTCTCGTACACCAACCCAAGAGTGGTCTATGAAGACTTAAGCCCAATACGTTTGGCGGCCTTACAAGATGGGCCGGCCATGGCCCGAACGGAGAAGACCCGGGCGAGTAAGCCGGCCGGAGACAACTTGGTCAGGAAGGCAAGATAAGGTAGAGATAGATTCAAACACATAGTGAGATTCGATTACAATTGGTATGACCCATGGTTTTGGCCTCTTATATAAAGGCGAGACCCGGGGCGACTTAAAGATCAGACTATTGAGAACTAGGTCAAGCAATAGCTCCCTTGTAATCGATACACCAAGCAATACAAACACAAGCAGGACATAGGCTGCTACCTCGACTTGAGGGGCCGAACCTGGGTAAACTCGCGCCCTTCCTCCTAGCCAATCCCTTTGAGTCCATCACCTTAGCAATGGCCTCGAATCCAAGTCCGTTCACCCGGACATCTGTCGTGATAAAACCATGACACCGGGGAACAATCTTCCAAAACAGTTTTGCGAATGAAGCTTTGCACAAGGAGATCAAAAATGGCAGCAAAATGAGATAGAATACGGGTTTGAGCAATGGTGGGATTTTTTTCTAGAGGAAGATGAAGTGAATGGGTGCTGGAATAAGTGAAGCGGGGCCACGTGGGACCCACAAGCCTGCTAGGCATGGCCAGGGGGTGGTCATGCCGTGTGGGCTTGTGGCCCACTGGTGTAGCCCCTGCAGTGTGCTCAGTGCCATATATTTTTAAATATTCCAGAAAAAATCATACTCCATTTTTAGGACATTTAAAAAATTTTATTTTAGGTCACCTTTTTAATTGCTTGGGAAACTCAGAAAAAAGAAAAATCATAGCATTTATACTTAATTTCATCTAACTAACAGAAAATAAAAGTTGGGTAGAGGAAGTTGTGCTTTCTAAATTCATCCATCTCATGCTCATCAAAAGGAATCCATCAATAAGGTTGATCAAGTCTTATTAATAAACTTCTTTCGAATAACATGAAACCGAAGAGTTTTCGAATAACACTAAATTACCTCAATGGGGATATGTATATCCCCAACAATAAGTATATCATATTTCTTCTTGACAGTAGGAAGAGGGAATTGAAAGTTTCCAATAATAATCGTTGGAATTTTTTCAATGGAGTTGATACTATGAACTTGAGGTTGTTTCTTCGGAAAGTGTATCGTATGCTCATTACCATTAATATCAAAAGTGGCATTGCCCTTGTTGCAATCAATAACAGCCCCTGCAGTATTCAAAAAGGGTCTACCAAGGATGATCGACATACTATCGTCCTCGGAAATGTCGAGAATAACAAAGTCCGTTAAGATAGTAGCATTTGCAACTACAAGAGGTACATCCTCACAAATACCGATAGGTAGAGCAGTTGATTTATCAACCATTTGCAAAGAGATTTCAGTAGGTGTCAACTTATTCAAATCAAGTCTAAGATATTAAGAGAAAGGCATAACACTAACACCAGCTCCCAAATCACATAAAGCAGTTTTAACATAACTCGCCTTAATAGAGCCTGGTATAGTTGGTATTCCTGGATCTCCTAATTTCTCAGGTACTCCACCCTTAAAAGTATAATTAGCAAGCATGGTAGACATTTCAGCATCCGGTATCTTCCTTTTATTAGTCACAATATCTTTCATATACTTAGCATAAGGAGACATTTTCAGAATATCGATCAAGTGCATACGCAAAAAGACAGGTCTAAGCATTTCAACAGAGCACTCAAAATCCTCATCATCCTTTTTCTTGGATGGTTTAGGAGGAAAAGGCATGGGTTTCTGAACCCATGGTTCTCTTTATTTACCATGCTTCCTAGCAATAAAATTTCTTTTGTCATATCTTATATTCTTAGGATGTGGGTTATCAAGATCAACAACATGTTCAATCTCCACATCATTATCATTACTAGGTTGGCTATCAACATGAACATCATCATTAATATTATAACCAGGCTCATTTTCATCACCATATTCTGTCTTAGTATTAGAAACAGAAATATCATTTGGGTTTTCAGGTGTATCTATAACAGGTTCACTAGCAGCATGCAAAATTCTATCATCATCCTTGTTCCTCATATTACTAGAGCGACTAGGTTCATCAATATTTTCCCTTTGAGAATCTTGCTCAATTCTCTTAGGGTGGCCCTCAGGATACAAAGTTTCCCGAGTCATTCTTCCACCTCTAGTCACAACTTTAACAGAATGATTAGTTTTCCTACTATTCATCTCATTAAGCAAATCATTCTGTGCATTAAGTACTTATTCTACTAGAGTAGTTACCATGGAAGCATGTTTACTAATAAATTTAAGATCATTGCTAGTTTTACTCATATAATCACCTAAGTGATCAAGCACGAAAGCATTATGTTTCAATTGTCTACTAACATAAGCATTAAAATTTTCTTGCTTAACAACAAAATTATCAAACTCATCCAAGCATTGGCTAGCAGACTTATTATAAGGAATATCGTTTTCATAAAATCTACGAAGAGAATTTACCTCTACTACTTGTGTCAGGTTATCAAGACCATGTATTTCTTCAATAGGTGGCAGATTCTTAACATCTTCAGCTTTAATACCCTTCTCTTTCATAGAGTTCTTTGCCTTTTGCATATCTTCAGGACTGAGAAATAGAATACCTCTTTTCTTTGAACTTGGCTTCAGAGGTGGTTCGGGCATAGTCCAATCATTATCATTGCTCAATATATTATTCAATAGTATTTCAGCTTGTTCAATAGTTCGTTCCCCGAAAACACAACCAGCACAACTATCTAGGTGGTCCCTAGAAGCATCGGTTAGTCCATTATAAAAGATATCAAGTATTTCATTTTTCTTGAGAGGATGATCAGGCAAGGCATTAAGTAATTGGAGAAGCCTCCCCCAAGCTTGTGGGAGACTCTCTTCTTCCATTTTCACAAAGTGAAATATTTCCTGCAAGGCAGCTTGTTTCTTATGGGCAGGAAAATATTTTTCAGAGAAGTGATAAATAATATCATGGGTGCTACGCACACAACCAAGAGCAAGATAATTATACCATATCTTAGCATCACCCTTTAACGAGAAAGGAAACAACTTAAGGATATAATAGTAACAATTTTTTATCCTCATGAGTAAAGAGGGTGGCTATATCATTCAGTTTAATAAGATGCGCCACAACAGTTTCAGATTCATAACCATGGAAAGGATCGGATTCAACCAAAGTAATTAACTCAGGATCAATAGATAATTCATAGTCCTTATCAGTAACAAAGATAGGTGAAGTAGCAAAATTAGGATCATGTTTCATTCTAGCATTCAAAGATTTTTCTTTCCACTTGCATCGTAATTTCATAAGATCATCTCTATCATTACAAGCAAGAAAGTCCCTAGCTACCTCTCCTTCCATAACATAACCCTCAGGAATATCAGGCAATTCATATCTAGGAGAGTTAGGTCTAGCAGGTGTCTCAAAGTGTTCAGTTTCAATAATTCCATCAGTCTCAGAGGTATCATAATTCTCAGCATTGACTCTAGCAATTTGTTCATCAATAAATTCACCCAGTGGCACAGTATTATCAAGCAAAGTATCATCATAAGCATCATGCATAGAAGAAGTGGCATCATCAATTACTTGCGACATATCAGAATTACTAGCAGGTGGTGGTGTCGCAAACTTACTCATAAGAAAAGGTGAATCAAGTGCAGAGTTAGATGGCAGTTCCTTACCTCCTCTCATAGTAGAGGGATAGATCTTGGTTTTTGGATCTTTCAGATTCTTCATAGTGATCAACAAATATAAATCCCAAGTAAAAGGATCGATATGGTTGACTAGAGGGGGGGGGGTAAATACGCGACTAACACTTTTTAACTTTTCTTTAACAATTTAGTCTTAGCATAAAATAGGTTGGCTAGATGTGCAACTAGGTGAGGAACCTATATGATGCTAATCACAACAAGCACACAAGCAAGCAAGGGATACAACATAATAAAAGCTTGCAAGAAGTAAAGGTAATAGATAACGAAAAGTGGAGCCGATGGAGACGAGGATGTGTTGCCAGAGTTCCTTCACTTGTGAGGAAGTACGTCTCCGTTAGAGCGGTGTGGATGCACAATACTCCCTAAGAAGCCACTAGGTCCACCGTATTCTCCTCACGCCCTCACACAATTCAAGATGTCGTGATTCCACTATTGGTTCCCTTGAAGGCGGCGACCGAACCTTTACAAACAAGGTTGGAGCTATCTCCACAACTTAATTGGAGGCTCCCAATGACACCACGAAGCTTCACCACAATGGAATGTGGCTCCGAGGTGACCTCAACCATCTAGGGTGCTCAAACACCCAAGAGTAACAAGATCCGCAAGGGATTAGTGGCGGGAATGAAATTTCTCTTGGTGGAAGTGTAGATCGGGGCCTCCTCAACCAATCCCTAGGAAATCAACAAGTTTGATTGGCTAGGGAGAGAGATTGGGCTAAAATGGATCTTTGAGCAGCAATGGAGCTTGGGGAGGGAAGAGGTGGCCTTCTTGAGGAACAAGACCTCCTTAATATAGTAGACAGGAGGATCCAACCGTTATCCCTACACTCAGCCCGCGCGTTGCGGTACTACCGCAAACGAGCCACGGTACTACCACAAGGGGTTGCGGTACTACCGCTGCAGGGTGCGGTACTACCGTTTGCACGGTAGTGACCAGACGTAGGCCGATTGCACTAGGCAGCTAGCGGTAGAACCGTAGGAGCGGTACTACCGCAAGCCCATATGGTACTACCGCATGGTCGGTAATGACGGGCACAGGAGATGCACGGAAGTAAAAAAATACTTCCGTGCCTACCTCCGCTGAGGTCGGGGCTGCGCAAAAGTCCGGCACGGTAGTACCGGAAACAAATCGCGGCAGGAGGGTGGATGTAAAAAACGGATGTAAAAAATTACATCCGCGCCTACTACCGTACCAGGGCCGAGGACAATGGTACTACTGCTCCTGCGAGCGGTACTACCGCGGGCCCTTGCGGTACTACCGCTAGCATCAACTGTACTACCACTAGCCACTGAAAACTAGCACCATGTAGCCTTCACTTTGCACAGGCAAGGAAAACAGACTGGATCTCCATTGAATCGAAGGAAAGGTGGTGCAATAAAATAGATGTGTACGTGTTGATTCGACCCAAAACTTTCCGAGGCGGACCCCCTCTTAATAATACGGCTTTCCTATGACTCAAATCCACCGAAAGGAAACATAGAGAAGAACCGTCTTCTATAAACTCCGAGGGGCACCGAATCGTCTTGTGCCTAGATATGTGATATCTGAAATGCTCAATGCACACGATTAGTCCGCATAAGCATGGTCATCAATAACCAAAACCACTTAGGGAGACATATGCCCTTACAATCTCCCCCTTTTTGGTGGATTGATGACAATACGGGATTTGCACATAAAGATATAAAAATGAGCATATGCAAACCCAAAAACTACAAAATATAGAGAGGCTCCCCCTAGATGGGTGACCTCTATAGGTATGCTTTGGACTGCAAAGCACACACACTAGGATCAACACTCCCCCTATATTTTATAAACAAGGCAATCCTTGTAACAGAATGAATAACACAAAGTACGGAAACAAGGCATAGCATGTGAGCATGAAGATAAGGGTACATAATAGATAGACTCACAAGCTACTAATCATACTGGACAGGTATAAGTTAAGAGTGATAGCATACGCCTCACACCATATGATAGAAGAAGTCTCCTGATCTCACAGACAAATAACATATATAAACCAAAGTTCAACGAAAGCAAGGAGACAACGAAAAACAATGCAAACACTCGCAAATCCTACAATCTCTCCCCCTTTGGCATCGAGACGCCAAAAAGGCAGAGAGGACACCTACGACACATGTGGTAGATCCCATGTAGAAAGATCAGTCATCAAGCTCCTCCTCTGATGCAGGTGGAATGGGCATCTCATCTGAATCATCCCACTGGTAATTCTGCTTCTCCATCCAAGTAGCCTCAGGACTGATGTCCTTCTCAGACCCACTCGAGATGGCCTCGCCAAGCTTCCTCAGAATCCGCTTGTCACGCTGGCGACTCTCCTTCTGAGCAACGTGAGTCTGATACTGTCCCTTGGCCTACATGCAGAACAATGTCTTCATCCTGTGTGAGAGCTTCTTGGCCCAAGATGGCTCAGAAGACAGTGGCTCATACATCTCTGAACTGTCATCTTCCTCCTCTTCAATCTCATCCTAATCAACCTCCATGTGTGTAGGAGCTAGTTTAGTGGTAGTGTTAGCCCACTTGTCCTTCAGACACAGCCGGATAGGCTCATGAAGAAACTAGTGAGCCTCAAAGACCTCACCCGGAAGGGTCTTCTCCCAAGTTGTACGAATCAGGAGGAACAACTAGGACCCATAAATAGGGACCTTATGGTGGAACACACCAGTTCAAAGCTCAGTCCACATAATGTGAGAAACATCAAGGGGGTCAAGAATTTTAGTTTGTCCTTTCTCACAGAGTAGCAGCATATCCACTAGATAGGAGTGCACCTTGTCCTTGTCTCCCATGTGAGGAAATAGAGTGTTACGAAAGATTCGGTGCATGACATCGAGGAACGGGTTGAGCACAAAAGTTTTCTAACCAGATGGTAAGTCTGCTCAATATAGTAGGGCATAAGCTTGTCCTTGCGTGCAGGATGTGGGTTGTCGTGAGGGCGCAAACCAACGGGCTCATCAAGCCCCTCATCACGAATGTGCAACAGATCCATGAACTCCTTCCAATCAGCAGACATCCTCTCTCCATTGGTCATCCAAGTCATGGTCCGCTTCTCATTAGAGTGGAAGTGGATAGAAGCAAAGAACTGACCGACAATCTCGGGATCAAAGTCAAGATGAAACGAGATGATTTCCTCAATATCAAACTACTCCACCATACTCAGAGCCTCACAAAAATATGCCTGGTTCTTCCTCATATGAGCCATGTCAATCCACTGGACAGGAACATAGAGATTCTTCTTGCCCTTGATCACATCAATATGGATGAGATTTTGTTGCTTGGTCCAAAACAATTCATTGGACTTGGAATGTTCCCTCGGTTTGATATAGGGGTCGATCATCTGACGAGACTGAAACTCAGCTTGAGGCATGTATTCCCAATTGTCAACTAGCTCCTTGATCTTGGATGCGGTTATCTTGAAACTGTGTTGTGGGGCATTGGCCCCTCAGGAGCATCTGGATTGCGTAGATGCTTTGAACTTGTGTTGCGAGGGGGATTCGAGCGTCTTGGACCGGAACCGGAGCCACCACCTATGACACACAATGGAAACACAACGAACAAAAAAGAGTCATTGCAAAGACCAAAGCAAACAAGAAAATCATATAGAAGTGAGAATGGACAGGACAAAGCGAGGTAGCTGGAGATTGAGCGGTAGTACCCGAGGGTCATGTGGTAGTAAAATTTTACTACCGCTCCGGACGTGGTAGTACCGCTGCGGGCGGTAGTACCGGGAACAGAGTTGAAGAATTTTTTTAAATCCGCACGACGAGTGGTAGTATCGCACCAGGTGCAGTAGTACCGCACATGGTGGATTTCACATGAACAGTGGATCTGGAAATCAGATCGTTACTACCGTAGATCAAGGATATCACGTTGTATCCTACCAATTAGCACTTCTACTGCACACACACACACACACTCTCAAAACATCCACTCATGCACAGATTTGGCCAAAAATCACAAGACTAACTCATATTTCCCCCCTTAACCTAGATTCAAAAATAGAGAGGTAAAGAGAGGAGAACTCGGGGAAATACCGGGGTCCATGGCAAGAGGACAAGGTGGGAAATGATGCCACCAGTTGGAATGAGAGGAGAGTGGCCGGAGACGGAGATATGGCGAGGTCCTCCAGCGCCGGTTCGGGGGAGGAGAGAGAGACGCGAGGGAAAGAGATGAATGGGTATGGGGGAGTTTTAACTCCCCTCTCCGGCTCTTAACCCCCACGCGGAACGGATGGCACGGTAGTACCGCAGGTCATTGCAGTAGTACCGCTCATCGAGCGGAAGTAATTTTTTCTGAAGCGGTAGTACCGCTTTGGGAGCAGAAGTAATTTTTTACTTCCATTCTTGAGGCCGTAGTACCATACCAGGGATGCTCCTATGCCAGCACAGGTGCAACCCAACTCCAGCGGTAGTTCCATGGATTACCACGATAGTACTGTGCTGCCCCCAAAGTGCTGGTTTTTAGAGAGAAAAGAAAAACAAAGCTTTACGCACAAAAACGAAGGAAATAAGAAAGACAAAAGGCACGAAGATAAGTCAATGGGCTACATGCAGCAAGGACGCATACGAAAAAGCACAAAAAGGTGCGAATCAAACCAAGAACATCGTGCAACAGATAAGAAAGGAGAAATGAGGACCAAACAATGAACTACTACCTCTAAATGAAGAGAGGGCGGTGGCTCTAGAGCCACCTATGTTTGAGTCAATTGGTATGGCACCGCGAAGAGTTATCCTTGGGCCCATGACCAAGACTCCTCTTTGAAGGACACTAACCATCAGAAAATGGCGGATGTGAAAGACTTTTATTAGTTTATGCATAATAAGGGGAGGGATTGTTCATTGAGAGAACTAGACCCCCTAAATCCATGGCTACACCTAGACAAGACATAATGATGAGTGTGGTGAGGTGTGCACTAAGTCAATCCACATTGCTCGAATCAATGATATTTAGCTCATGCCTTCACTCGCGAAATCTTGATTCATCCAATGGCTTCATAAATATATCTGCAAGTTGCTCATTAGTGCTTATATGAATAAGATTGATGTCTACTCACTTGACGTGTTCCCAAAGGAAGTGATGACGAATATCAATATGCTTCGTCTTGGAATGTTGAACCGGGTTGTTGGAGATCTAATGGCACCTTCATTATCACAGTAAAGAGGCACTTTGTCACAATTGACACCAGAATCCTTTAAAGTTTGCCTCATCCAAATAATCTATGCACAGCAACTGACAGCAGCTACATACTCGACCTCGGTGGACGAGAGAGAAACACAATTTTGTTTCTTTGAAGACCAACTTACCAAAGACCGACCAAGAAATTGGCAACCTCTGAAAGTGGATTTCCTATACACACGGTATCCCGCCCAACTCGAGTCAGTATATCTAATGAGATCAAACGAAGCCCCCTTGGGATACCATAAGCCAAAGTTTGGGGTGTGAGCCAAATATCAGAAGATTCGCTTGACAGCCACATGGTGACTCTCAATAGGTGCGGACTGAAATCATGCACAAATACCCACACTTAACATGATATTCGGTCTAGGTGCACAAATGTAAAGCAAGGATCCAATCATGGAGCGATATACCTTTTGATCCACAACTTTACCATTGGGATCACTGTCAGCATCAGAGTGTTGGCCTTGGGAGGATTGAGCTCATCCATCTTGAACCTCTTGAGCATGTCTTGAGTGTATTTAGCTTGATTGATGAAGGTACCTTGACTTCCTTGCTTGACTTTGAAACCAAGGAAGAACTTCAACTCTCCCATCATAGACATCTCAAACTTATTTGTCGTCGGAGTGGCAAATTCTTCATTGAAAGCTTTGTTAGGAGAACCAAATATAATATCATCAACATATAGTTGGCATATGAAAAAGTTCCCATTGACACTCTTTGTAAAAAGAGTGGGATCAATTTTCCCAATTTCGAACCCACGGTCTTGCACAATCTCGGTAAGGTGCTCATACCACGCACGTGGGGCTTGCTTAAGGCCATAGAGAACCTTATCGAGAACGTATACATGATTGGGGAACTTGGGATCCTCGAACCCTGGGGGTTTCTTGACATATACAAACTGCTTAAGAGGACCATTAAGAAAAGCACTCTTAACATCCATTTGATATAATTTAAAGTTATGATGAGAAGCATATGCAAGCAACATGCAAATAGATTCAAGGCGAGCAACAGGAGCAAAGGTTTCACCATAGTCGATACCCTCGACTTGGGAGTAGCCTTGTGCCACCAATCTTGCCTTGTTGCGAATGACGATACCGTTCGCATCTTGCTTGTTTTTGAAGATCCATTTAGTTCCAATAACATTGTGGTTCTCCTTAGGTCTTGGCACCAATGGCCACACTTTTTTGCGCTCAAAGTTGTTGAGTTCATCGTGCATAGCTTCAACCCACTCCATGTCCTCGAGCGCATCTTGTACCTTGAGGGGATCAATGAAAGAAACAAACGTGTGATGTTAACAAAAGTTTGTTAATTTTCTACGAGTGGTGAACCCTCTTTGCGAGTTGTCATAGACGTTTTCCATCAAATGTTGTCTAAGTTTGAGCTTGGAAGCATTATTGGCGGCTCGTCTCTCTAAGATTTCCTCCATGGAAGGTTGAGGGACAACATTCTGAGAAGCATCTTCTTGATGATATTGAGCACCTTCGTGATCTTGCTCTTGATCTTGAGCTTGCTCGGGCACGTGGACTTGATCTTGGGCATCACTTGGTGAGACACCATCATGAGTATATTGATCTTGCCCTTGATCTTTTCCATCTGGTAGAGGAACTTCATTTTGTTCTTCGGAAGCGTGTGGGTCTTCCATCGGTGATGGTTCCACTTGAGTGGAACATTATCCTTCTCCTTCGGCCACAAGGGGTTTCTCAACGGGTAGGAAGTATCCCACACCCATTCTTCTTATGGGTTGGGGAGGAATTTCATCACCTACATCACAAAGACCACTTTTCTCCACTTGGGAGCCATTATTTTCATCAAACTATACGTTACACGTCTCCTCAATGAGTCTAGTGGACTTATTGAGGACACGGTAAGCACAAGAGTTTGTAGCATAACCAACAAATATGCCCTCTTGAGCTCTAGGTTTGAATTTAGACAAACAAACACCTTTCTTGATAATGAAACACTTACACCCGAACACCCTGAAGTACTTGAGATTGGGCTTGTTACCCGATGAGAATTTAAGGAGTCTTGTTCAAGCCTTTTCGGAGGTAGAGCCGATTGGATGCATGGCAAGCTGTGTTGATGGCTTTGGCCCAGAAATTGTACGGAGATTTGAATTCCGCCATCATGGTCCTTGCCGCATCCATCAACATCTGGTTCTTTCTCTCGGCAACAACATTTTGTTAAGGGGTATAAGGTGCGGAGTATTGATGCTTGATCCCCTCATCACTAAGGAACTCATTCAAGGTGTAGTTCTTGAACTCGGTGCGAGTGTCACTTATCATCAGAATCTTTGCCTCGTGTTGTCGTTGAGCTTTATTTGCAAAGTCGATGATTGTTTGTTGTGTTTCACTTTTCCTCTTGAAGAAATATACCGAAGAGTATCTTGAGTAGTCGTCCACGATCACCAAACAATACTTTCTTCCCCCAAGGCTATCAAAAGATGGAGGACCAAATAGATCCATGTGGAGGAGCTCTAAGGGCCTCTTAGAGTAAATGGTAGTCGTGGGACGGTGAGTAGTCTCATGTAGCTTTCCTTCAATACAAGCACTGCAAGCACGATCTTTGGAAAAACTCACATTTGTTAGTCCAAGGACATGATCCCTTTTGAGGAGACTTTGCAAAGATCTCATATTGACATGGGCTACTCGGCGATGCCAGAGCCATGCCACATCTACTTTAGCCACTAGGCAAGTCGCGGTCTTAGTGGGTCGCTCCGAGAAGTTCACCACATAGAGAGCGTTCTCGACATGCCCAATAAAAGCTACTTTAAGAGTCTTGCTCCACAAAAGGGTCACAGAGTCAATACCAAACAAGGTACTAAAACCCATGATTGCGAGTTGATGAACAGAAAGTAAATTGTATGTGAGGGTCTCAACAAGCATAACATTCTCTATGTACAGTTCCAGAGATATTATCTCCTTGCAAAGACCCAATACCTTTGAAATTGCATCATCCCCAAATGAGACTTTGGTGGCCACATATTGGTCAGGATGAACATCCACCACCAAGTCCTTGCTTCTGGTCATATGATTTGTCGGTCCACTATTGAGCAACCATGACGTTCCTCCGAAAGCAAACCCCTACAAGATATTAATGTTTGGTTTTAGGTACCCATTATTTAATGGGTCTTTTCATGTTAGCAACAACGGTATTAGGAACCCAAATATACCATTCAACGTACTTATAAGAAGAACCAATATATTTGGCATAAACATGCCCATCACTAGCATGGCACAAAACATAAGAGGGATTAAAGTCGTCGGTCTTGTTGGGGTGGGTGGTCTTGTCCTCCTTGGCATTACCAACCACAACTTTGTCTTTCTTATTCTCATGAGCACCCTCTCATGCTCTTACAAAGGTTTCCTTGAGCGGTGGAACTTCCTTGGTGTTCACCTTCTTCTTCTTGTTGTTGTTTTGGCTGCAAACCCAACTACTTCTTTTGCCACAACTTCCTTTTGATTACTCAAAAGGTCATTGAGCGTCTTCTCACCTTGCATACACGCCACCAAACCCTTTTCAAGCTGCTCTTTTAGCTTAGCATTTTCCTCCACAAGATGTGCATGCTCACAACACGGGTTAGTAGCAGATGCATTATCAATTAGAACAAAAGGAGGACACATTTCAATTTCCTTAGTGAGTTTTACTTGGAGTTGATCATGCGACTCCTTAAGAGAGGCAGAGCATACTTCAATGCCTTGTGAGCATTGTCAAGTGTGTCAAGCTCAACCTTCAGTAGATCATGGACAACTCCAAGTGCAACCTTTTTAGACTTGAGCACACGGTTAAGAACAATAGCATGATCATAATCTTTACGGAATTTAGCAAGGTCATCATTTTGTGACTCCTCAAGAGTCATATGGAGACCTCGCTCTTCCTCAAGAGCAATAGATAGATCTGCTATCTCGTCGGCATAATCACGACTATGGCCTCTCAACTCCTCAAGATATTCTTCTTGAGACTCAATAGTGTCATTGGCCTCACCAAGTTGTTCCAAGAGAGCAACGGAGTGCTTCTTGGACTCTCCCTTGAGTTTACACAAGAATTTTTCAAACTCATTTTTATCCTCTTTCGCCTCGTCATGTTCATCAACACATTCTAACAAAGACGGAGTGGAATAAGTAGAAGTCTTAATGTTTGAGGTTTTGGCGTTGGAGGTTACCTTGGTGATACCTTTAGCCATGAGGCACCTCGCAATGATGTTCTCATTGGGGGCGTCGAAGAGTGACACCTTTGTTGGAGGAGAGGAAGCAATTTCCACATATTCCATTGTCATTCCTTCACCGCTTGTGTCTTCGTCATCAACATCATCATCCGAGGCATACTCTTCTTGGCCACCAAAACTTTGTGAGGAGCCTTCTTGGTGAAGTTGGTTTTGTTGGGGAAGGACTTGGCCTTATCTTTGCGAATGAACTTGCCACCATTGTCTTCCCTCTTCTCATATGGGCAATCCACCACAAGGTGACTCACATTACCATGGTTGTAGCATGTTCTCACACGTTGCTTGCCCTTTGACCAATTTGAGTTGTTCTTGGAGAAGTTGGGCCTTGTGTTTCTCTTGTTGCCCCAAAATTGCCTGGACGCAAGATCCATATGCTCATGATAATCATATTTGGTGTCCTCGAGGCAACCCTCTTCTTCTTATTATTCTTCCTCTTGACTGGCCTTGGCCTTCAAAGAAATGTTGGGGGAAGCTCTCTTTGACCGTTGCACGCACGCGAGAGCATTATCAGCTGTCGTGTTCAGGATGTTCATTGCAATAAATTCATCCAACACATCACCAGAGGACAAGGTGTGAAAGTCCGGTCTTTGACGGATGGTAGCGGACATGGCCTTGTTGTAGGGCATGATGTCCTTCAGAAACTTATGTTTGATCCAAGTATCATCCACATCCTTGCTGCCATGATGTTTGAGGGCAACGGCGAGAGTAGACACCCTTCTATAGAGCTCCCGTGGTTCCTCAACCTCTATCATTACAAACTGATCTAACAGATCAAGGACAACTTCATAGTTTGACCATTGAATGCTTGAGGTGCCCTTTTACATGGAGACAATGTGTTACCAACACTCTTTAGCAACAGTGAAAGGACGCATGTGAGGTAGGTCTTCAGAGGGAACAACAGCTTGGAGTATGAACAAGGCAGAAGAATTTAGCTGTTTATCTACTTGTTCTCTTGGAGTGAGGTTGCGTGGATCACGAGGCTAGTATCCTTCTTCAATGACTCTCATTAGATGAATTCAGTTGTGATCTAAATGAGACTTGATACTAAAAACCTAGTTACCAAAATCATTCTTAACAAGTTTAGGAGGAGGACCATGATTAACTATATGAGGTGGATGCACCGGTCCTTCATAGACCACATGAGGGGGAACTGACACAAAGCTCCCCGACCCATTAATTCCTTGAGAGCGATTATCCTTATTAGTACTAGCCCCCTCCTTACCGGAGTTGACATCCGATGTCGAGTTAGTGGGATTAACCACTTGAACCACATCGGTGGAAAGTTTAAGATTATCAAGGAAATCATTGAACATGGATTTGACATCGGTCTTCATGGAAGATTTGATATGGTACATGGCCTATTTTTAAATCCACACGAGAGACCATGTTCACTCCCACGGCCTCGAGAAGTTCTCCCACACGCGCCTCTTCGCGAGCCATACTCTTCCAGTGGTGAAACCCTTAATAAAGAGACGTGGCTCTGATACCAATTGAAAGTATTGATATGGTTGACTAAAGGGGGCGTGAATAGGCAACTAACACTTTTTTATATATTCTTTAACAATTTAGGCTTAGCATCAAATAGGTTGGCTAGATGTGCAACTAGGTGAGGAACCTATATGATGCTAATCACAACAAGCACAAAACCAAGCAAGGGATACAACATAATAAAAGCTTGCAAGAAGTAAAGGTAAGAGTAACCAAAAGTGGAGCCGGTGGAGACGAGGATGTGTTACCGGAGTTCCTTCCCTTGTGAGGAAGTACGTCTCCGTTAGACCGGTGTGGAGGCACAATGCTCCCCAAGAAGCCACTAGGGTGACCGTATTCTCCTCATGCCCTCACACAATGTGAGATGTCGTGATTCCACTATTGGTGCTCTTGAAGGCGGCGACCAAACCTTTACAAACAAGGTTGGGGCTATCTCCACAACTTAATTGGAAGCTCCCAACGACACCACAAAGCTTCACCACAATGGAATGTGGCTCCGAGGTGACCTCAACCGTCTAAGGTGCTCAATCACCTAAGAGTAACAAGATCAAAAACGGATTAGTGGGGGGGATCAAATTTCTCTTGGTGGAAGTGTAGATCGGGGCCTCCTCAACCAATCCCTAGGAAATCAACAAGTTTTATTGGCTAGGGAGAATGATCGGGCTAAAATGGAGCTTGTTGGAAATATGCCCTAGAGGCAATAAATAAAGTGTTTATTATTATATTTCCTTGTTCATGATAATTGTTTATTATCCATGTTATAATTGTATTGATTGGAAACACATTACATGTGTGGGTAAATAGACAACACTTGGTCCCTAGTATGCCTCTAGTGAACTAGCTCATTAATCAAAGATGGTAAAGGTTTCCTAGACATTGACATGTGATGTCATTTGATAACGGGATCACATCATTAGAAGAATGATGTGATGGACAAGACCCAAACTACAAACGTAGCATATGATCGTGTCAGTTTATTGCTACTGTTTTCTACATGTCAAGTATATGTTCCTATGACCATGAGATCATGCAACTCACGGACACCGGAGGAGTGACTTGTGTGTATCAAACGTCGCAACGTAACTGGGTGACTATAAAGGTGCATTACAGGTATCTCCGAGGGTGTCTATTGGGTTGGCATGGATCAAGACTGGGACTTGTTACTCTGTGTAACGGAGAGGTATCTCATGGCCCACTCGGTAATACAACATCACAATAAGCCTTGCAAGCAATGTGACTAAGTGTTAGCCACGGGATCTTGTATTACCGAACGAGTAAAGAGACTTGCCGGTAACGAGGTTGAACTAGGTATGGAGATACCAACGATCGAATCTCGGGCAAGTAACATACCGAAGAACAAAGGGAACATCATACGGGATTAACTGAATCATTAACATAGAGGTTCGACCGATAAAGATCTTCGTAGAATATGTAGGAACTAATATGGGCATCCAGGTCCCGCTGTTAGTTATTGACCGTAGAGGTGTCTCGGTCATGTCTACATAGTTCTCGAACCCGTTGGGTCTGCACACTTAAGGTTTGGTGACGTTTCCGTAGTATAGAGTTATGCATGGTGGTGACCGAAGGTTGTTCAGAGTCTCGGATAAGATCCCGGACATCACGAGGAGCTCCTAAATGGTCCGGAGGTAAAGATTGATATATAGGAAGTCCTGTTTTGGTCACCGAAAAAGTTTTGGTACCGGGAGTGCCGGTAGTGTACCGGGGGACCACCGGGAGGGGTATTTCGACCCAAGAGGCTACATGGGCTGTGGGAAGGTGAATACCAGCCCTTAGTGGGCTGGTGGAAGTCCCACGCAAGGCCCATGCGGCTGGGAAGAAAAGACCAAAAGGAAAAAGGTGGGAAAAGGCAAAAAGGAACAAATAAGGAAGGAGTCCTAATCCTACTAGGAGTGGAGGAGGAGGACTCCTCCCTCCTTGGTTCGGCCGAAGCCTAGGGCTAGACCCTTGAGGGCCAAGCCTCCTCCTCCCCTCCTCCTATATATACTAGTGGTTTTTAGGGTTTTTGCATAGAATTTTCTGCCACGTGCTGCCCTCTCCTCTAGTGCATAGTTTCTCCTCTAGATCGGTTTTATGCAGTGCTTAGGTGAAGCCCTGTCGGAACAGCTCCACCACCATCGCCGGAGTATCGTCATGCTACCGAAGAACTCTTCCACCTCTCCGCACCCTCTTTCTGGATCAACAAGGTGGAGATCATCATCAAGCCGTACGTGTGCTGAACGCGAAGGTGCCGTCCGTTCGGTGTTAGATCGGGACGGATCGTCATTGGATCGCGGGACGCTCGGCGATTTGGATCGCGAAGACGTTCGACTACATCAACCACATTTATTAACACTTCCCGCTTAGCGATCTACAAGGGTATATAGATCCACTCTCCCTCTCGTAGATGCTCATCACCATGGATAGGTCTTGCGTGAACGTAGGAAATTTTTTGTTTCCCATGCAACGTTCCCCAACAGTGGCATCATGAGCTAGGTCTATGTGTAGATGAGATCTCGAGTAGAACACAAAGAGTTTGTGGGCGTTGATGCTTAGATTGCTTCCTCCCTTGGTCGTGTTTTAGTTCAGCGGTATTGTGGGATGAAGCGGCCCGGACCAACATTACTCGTACGCTTACAAGAGACCGGTTCCATCGACTGACCTGTAACTTCGTTGCACAAAGATGGCTGGCGGGTGTCTGTTTCTCCTACTTTAGTTGGATCGGATTCGACTAAGGCGGTCCTTGAGAAGGTTGAAAAGCAACTTATGTATCACTGTTGTGGTTTATGCGTAGGTGAGAATTGTTCTTGCTAGATACCCGTAGCAACCACGTAAAACATGCAACAACAATTAGAGGACGTCTAACTTGTTTTTGCAAGGTATGTTGTGATGTGATATGGCCAATTACATGATGTTATATATGTGATGTATGAGATGATCATGTGTTGTATAGAATATCACGACTTGCATATCGATGAGTACGGCAACCGGCAAGAGCCATAGGGCTGTCTTTAATTATTGTATGACCTGCGTGTCAATCATTAAGCGCTGTGTAATGCTTTACTTTATCGCTAAATGGTAGCAATAGTAGTAGTAGCATGGTGGGCAGGACAACCCTGATGGCGACATGTTGAAGGAGATCAATATGATGGAGATCATGGTGTCATGCCGGTGACAATGGAGATCATGCCGGTGCTTTAAAGATGGAGATAAAAAGCACAAGTTCATGGCCATATCATGTCACTTATGATTTGCATGTGATGTTAATCCTTTTATGCACATTGTTTTGCTTAGGACGACGGTAGCATTATAAGGTGATCCCTCACTTGAAATTCAAGATGAATTGTGTTCTCCCCGAGTGTGCACCGTTGCGAAACTTCGTCGTGTCGAGACACCACGTGATGATCGGGTGTGATAGACTCTACATTCACATACAACGGGTGCAAGCCAGTGTTGCACATGCAAAACACTCGGGTTAAACTTGACGAGCCTATCATGTATAGACATGGCCTCGGAACACAAGACACCGAAAGGTCCAACATGAGTCATATAGTAGATATGATCAACACAATGATGTTCATCATTGAAACCACCTCAACTCATGTGATGATCGGACTTGAGTTGGTGAATTTGGATCATGTGACACTCAGATGACCTGAGGGATGTCAATTTGAGTGGGATCTTTAGTAATTTGATTAACTAAACTCATTATCTTGAACAATAGTCTAAAACCTTTGCATATTTATGTTGTAGATCAATGGCTCGCGCAGTAGAACCCCTGAATTTTAATGCATTCCTAGAGAAAGCTAAGTTGAAAGATGATGGAAGTAACTTTGTTGACTGGGCCCATAATCTGAGGATTATCCTCACGGCTTCCCAGAAATCATATCTCCTTGATGCACCGCTTGGTGACCAACCCGAAGACATGTCATCCGAAGACGTTAAGAACGCTTGGGAGGCACATTCTGGAGATGACTCAATAGTTCAGTGTGCAATATTGTACGGCTTAGAACCGGGACTTCAAATATGTTTTGAACGTAATGGAGCATATGAGATTTTCCAGGAGTTGAAGTTCATCTTTCAGAAGAATTCCCATATCGAGAGGTATGAGACCTCCGACAAGTTCTATGCTTGCAAAATGGAGGAGAATGGGTCTATCAGTGAACATATACTTAGAATGTCTGGTACTCGATTCATTTGGCAGAGTTGGGAATTGCCCTTCCGCCAAAGGCGATCACTGACAGAGTTCTTCAATCACTGCCACATAGTTACAAGATCTTTGTGTTGAACCATAACATGCACGGGATGAACAAGTCAGTCGCCGAGCTGTTTGCGATGCTAAAAGTCGCTAAGTCTGAAATCCAAAAGGAACATCAAGTGTTGATGGTCAATAAAACCACTAGTTTCAAGAAGAATGGCAAGGGCAAGGGCAAGGGCAAGAAGTATAAAACCAAGAAGGATGGCAAAGCAGTTGCTACTCCTGTAAAGAAGCCCAAGCATGGACCCAAGCCAGAAATTGAGTGCTTTCATTGCAAGGGAACTGGTCACTGGAAGCGGAACTGCCCCAAGTACCTGGCTAACAAGAAGGCGGCCAATGAAAAACAAGGTATATATGATATACATGTTATTGATGTGTACCTTACTAGCTCTTGTTGTAGTGCCTGGCTATTTGATACCGGTTCGGTTGCTCACATTTGCAACTCCAAACAGGAACTACAGAATAAACGAAGGCTAACAAAGGATGAAGTGATGATGCGCATGGGAAATGGTTCCAAGGTTGATGTGATCGTCGTCGGCACGCTCTCTCTTCGATTACCATCAGGATTAGTGATGAACCTGAATAATTGTTATTTAGTGCATGTGTTAAGCATGAACATTATATCTGGATCTTGTTTATTGTGAGATTAAATCAGAGAATCATGGTTGTTCTATTTATATGAATAATATATTTTATGGTCATGCACCCAGTGTGAGGGGTTTATTCATTTTGAATCTTGATAGTGATGATTTACATGTTCATAACATTGATGCCAAAAGATGTAGAGTTGATAATGATAGTACCACTTTCTTGTGGCACTGCCGTTTAGGTCATATTGGTGTAAAACGCATGAGGAAGCTCCATACTGATGGGCTTTTGGAGTCACTTGATTTTGAATCACTTGACACATGTGAACCATGCCTCATGGGCAAGATGACTACAACACCGTTCTCTGGAACAATGGAATGGGCAAGTGACTTATTGGAAATCATACATACTGATGTGTGCGGTCCAATGAATGTTACAGCGCGTGGTGGATATCGTTATTTTCTCACCTTCACTCATGACTTAAGTAGATATGGGTATATTTACTTAATGAAACACAAGTCTGAAACGTTTGAAAAGTTCAAGCAATTTCAGAGTGAAGTTGAGAATCATCAGAACAAGAAGATTAAATTCCTGCGATCTGATTGAGGAGGTGAATATCTGAGTTATGAGTTTGGCAGTCACTTAAGATAGTGTGGAATTGTTTCACAATTGACACCGCCCGGAACACCACAGCATAATGGTGTGTTTGAACGTCGTAATCGAACCTTATTAGGTATGGTGCGATCTATGATGTCTCTTGCTGATTTGCCACTATCGTTTTGGGGTTATGCATTAGAGACAGCTGCATTCACTTTAAATAGGGCACCATCAAAATCCGTTGAGACGACACCATATGAACTATGGTTTGGCAAGAGGCCAAAGTTGTCGTTTCTTAAAGTTTGGGGATGTGATGCTTATGTCAAAAAGCTTCAGCCTAAAAAGCTGGAACCCAAAGCGGAGAAATGCGTCTTCATAGGATACCCGAAAGAGATAGTCGGGTATACCTTCTATCTCAGAACCGAAGGAAAAGTGTTTGTCGCTAAGAACGGAACATTTCTTGAGAAAGAGTTTCTCTCGAAAGAATTGAGTGGGAGGAAAATATAGCTTGATGAGGTTATTGAACCTTTACTTCAACCACAAAGTAGCGCAGCACAGAGAGATATTTCTGTGGAACCTACGACTGTAGAAGAAGAAGTTAATGATGATGATCATGAAGCTTCGGATCAAGCTACTATTGAACCTTGTAGGTCGACAAGGGCGCGTACTACTCCTGAGTCGTACGGCAACCCTGCCATGGAGGTCATGTTGTTGGACAACAATGAACCTACGAGCTATGGAGGAGCCGTGATGGGCCCGGATTCCGAGAAATGGTTAGAGGCCATGAAATCCGAGATGGGATCCATGTATGAAAACAAAGTGTGGACTTTGGAAGTATTACCTGAAGGGCGAAAGGCCATTCAGAACAAATGGATCTTTAAGAAGAAGACGGACGCGGGCGGTAATGTCACCGGCTATAAAGCTCGACTTGTGGCAAAGGGTTTTTCACAAGTTCAAGGAGTTGACTATGATGAGACCTTCTCACCCGTAGCGATGCTTAAGTCCGTTAGAATCATGTTAGCAATAGCTCCTTATTTCGACTATGAAATTTGGCAGATGGATGTCAAAACAACGTTTCTCAATGGTTTTCTTGAGAAGAGTTGTATATGATGTAACCAGAAGGATTTGTCGATCCAGAGAATGCTGACAAAGTTTGCAAACTCCAGCGATCCATTTATGGGCTGGTGCAAGCATCTCGGAGTTGGAATAAGGGCTTTCATGAGGTGATCAAAGCGTTCGAGTTTACACAAGTTTATGGAGAAGCTTGTATTTACAAGAAACTGAGTGGGAGCTCTATAGTGTTTCTAATATTATATGTGGATGACATATTGCTAATTGGAAACAATATAGAAATGCTGGAAAGCGTGAAGGAATATTTGAACAAGAGTTTTTCAATGAAGGACCTAGGAGAAGTTGCTTTCATATTAGGCATTAAGATCTATAGAGATAGATCGAGACACTTAATAGCACTTTCACAAAGCACATACCTTGATAAAGTTTTGAAGAAGTTCAAAATGGATCAGGCCAAGAAGGGGTTCTTGCCTGTGTTACAAGGTGTGAAGTTGAGTAAGACTCAATGCCCAGTGACTGCAGAAGATAGAGAAAAGATGAGTGTCATCCCCTATGCTTCAGCCATAGGCTCTATCATGTATGCAATGTTGTGCACAAGACCCGATGTTAGCCTTGCCATAAGTATGGACGGAAGGTTTCAAAGTGATCCTGGAATGGAGCATTGGGCGTCGGTCAAGAATATCCTTAAGTACCTGAACATGACTAAGAAAATGTTTCTCGTTGATGGAGGTGATGAAGAGCTCGTCGTAAAGGGTTACGTCGATGCAAGCTTTGACACTGATTCGGATGACTCTAAGTCACAAACCGGATACGTATTTATTCCCAACGAGGGAGCGGTAAGTTGGTGCAGTTCCAAGCAAAGCGTGGTAGCTGATTCTACATGCGAAGCGGAGTACATTGCAGCCTAGGAGGCGGCGAAGGAAGGTGTCTGGATGAAGCAGGTCATGACAGATCTTGGAGTAGTGCCCAGTGCACTGAATCCAATGAACCTGTTCTGTGACAACACTGGTGCCATTTCTCTGGCCAAGGAACCAAGGTTTCACAAGAGGACCAGACACATAAAGCGACGCTTCAACTCCATCCGCGATTACATCAAGGAGAAGGACATAAATATTTGCAAAGTGCACACGGATCTGAATATTGTAGACCCGTTGACTAAACCTCTTCCAAGGGCTAAACATGATCAACACCAGAACTGCATGGGTGTTCGATTCATTACAATGTAAATCACATAGTGATGTGAACTAGATTATTGACTCTAGTGCAAGTGAGAGACAGTTGGAAATATGCCCTAGAGGCAGTAAATAAAGTGTTTATTATTATATTTCCTTGTTCAAGATAATTGTTTATTATCCATGCTATAATTGTATTGATTGGAAACACATTACATGTGTGGGTAAATAGACAACACTTGGTCCCTAGTATGCCTCTAGTGAACTAGCTCGTTAATAAAAGATGGTCAAGGTTTCCTAGACATTGACATGTGATGTCATTTGATAACGGGATCACATCATTAGAAGAATGATGTGATGGACAAAACCCAAACTACAAACGTAGCATATGATCGTGTCAGTTTATTGCTACTGTTTTCTGTATGTCAAGTATATGTTCCTATGACCATGAGATCATGCAACTCACGGACACTGGAGGAGTGCCTTGTGTGTATCAAACGTCGCAACGTAACTGGGTGACTATAAAGGTGCATTACAGGTATCTCCGAGGGTGTCTGTTGGGTTGGCATGGATCAAGACTGGGATTTGTTACTCCATGTGACGGAGAGGTATCTCAGGGCCCACTCGGTAATACAACATCACAATAAGCCTTGCAAGCAATGTGACTAAGTGTTAGCCACGGGATCTTGTATTACGGAACGAGTAAAGAGACTTGCCGGTAACGAGGTTGAACTAGGTATGGAGATACCGACGATCGAATCTCACGCAAGTAACATACCGACGAACAAAGGGAACATCATACGGGATTAATTGAATCCTTGACACAGAGGTTCGACCGATAAAGATCTTCATAGAATATGTAGGAACCAATATGGGCATCCAGGTCCCGCTATTGGTTATTGACTATAGAGGGGTCTCGGTCATGTCTACATAGTTCTCGAACCCGTAGGGTCTCCACACTTAAGGTTTGATGACGTTTCGGTAGTATAGAGTTATGCATGGTGGTGACCGAAGGTTGTTCAGAGTCCTGGATGAGATCCCGGACGTCACGAGGAGCTCCGGAATGGTCCGGAGGTAAAGATTGATATATAGGAAGTCCTTTTTTGGTCGTCGGAAAAGTTTCGGGCTCATCGGTAGTGTACCGAGAGTGCCGGTAGTGTACCGGGGGATTATCGGGACGGGTATTTCGACCCAAGAGGCTACATGGGCTGTGGGAAGGTGAATACCAGCCCTTAGTGGTCTGGTGGAAGTCCCACACAAGGCCCATGCATCTGGGAGGAAAAGCCCAAAAGGAAAAAGGTGGAAAAAGGTAAAAAGGAACAAATAAGGAAGGAGTCCTAATCCTACTAGGAGTGGAGGAGGAGGACTCCTCCCTCCTTGGTTTGGCCGAAGCCTAGGGCTGGCCCCTTGAGGGCCAAGCCTGCTCCTCCCCTCCTCCTATATATACTAGTGGTTTTGAGGGTTTTTGCACAGAATTTTCTGCCACGTGCTGCCCTCTCCTCTAGTGCATAGTTTCTCCTCTAGATCGGTTTTCTATAGTGCTTAGGCGAAGCGTTGCTGGAACAGCTCCACCACCATCGCCGGAGCGACGCCACGCTGCCGGAGAACTCTTCCACCTCTCCGCCCTCTCTTGCTGGATCAAGAAGGCGGAGATCATCATCAAGCCGTACGTGTGCTGAACACGGAGGTGTTGTCCGTTCGGTGCTAGATCGGGACGGATCGTGATTGGATCGCGGAACGCTCGGCGATTTGGATCGCGAAGACGTTTGACTACATTAATCGTGTTTCTTAACGCTTCGCTCTTAGCGATCTACAAGGGTATGTAGATCCACTCTCCCTCTCGTAGATGCTCATCACTATGGATAGGTCTTGCGTGAACGTAGGAATTTTTTTGTTTCTATGCAACATTCCCCAACAGAGCTTTGAGCAACAACGGAGCTTGGGGATGGAATAGGTGGTCTTCTTGAGGAAGAAGACCTCCTTTATATAGTGGAGAGGAGGATCCAACCATTATCCCCACACCGGCCCGCGCGCTGTGGTACTACCGCAAACAAGCCACGGTACTACCGCAAGAGGTTGCGGTACTACCGATGTAGGGTGTGATACTAACGTTTGCATGGTAGTGACCAGACGTAGGCCAATTGCACTAGGTAGCTAGCGGTAGAACCACCGGAGTGGTACTACCGCAAGCCCATACGGTACTACCGCATGGTCGGTAATGACTGGCACAGGAGATGCACGGAAGTAAAAAATTACTTCCGTGCCTAGCTCTGCTGAGGTCGGGGCTGCACAAAAGTCCGGCACGGTAGTACCAGAAACAAATCACGGTACTACCACAGGAGGGCGGATGTAAAAAATTACATCCGCGTCTACTACTGCAGGCGGGCGGATGTAAAAAATTACATCTGCGCCTACCAACATACCAGGGCTGAGGACAGCGGTACTACCGCTCCTGCGATCGGTACTACCACAGGCCCCAGCGGTTGTACCGCTACCATGAGTGGTACTACCGCTAGCCACTGAAAATTAGCACCATGTAGCCTTCACTTTGCATAGATAAGGAAAACAGACTGGAGCTCTATTAAGGCGAAGGAAAGGTGGTGCCATAGGATAGATGTGTACGTGTTGATTCCACCCAAACCTTTCCGAGGTGGACCCCCTCTTAATAGTACGGCTTCCCTATGACTCAAACCACCAAAAGGAAACGTAGAGAACAACCGTCTTTGATAAACTCCGAGGGGCACCGAATCGTCTTGTCCCTAGATATGTGATATCTGAAATGCTCAATGCACACGATTAGTCCGCATAAGCATTGTCATCAATCACCAAAACCACTCAGGGAGACATATGCCCTTACACCAAGTAACTCAGAGAATAGAGCTATGTTCCCCGACAACGGCGCCAGGAAAAGGTCTTGATAACCCACAAGTATAGGGGATCGCAACAGTTTTTGAGGGTAGAGTATTCAACCTAAATTTATTGATTCGACACTAGGGGAGCCAAAGAATATTCTCGAGTATTTGCAGGTGAGTTGTTAATTCAACCACACCTGAAAGACTTAATATCTGCAACAAAGTATTCAGTAGCAAAGTAGTATGGAAGTATCGGTAACGGTAGCAAAAGTAATAGTAGCGGCGAAGAAGTAACTTAGCAAAGATCAATATGTGGAAAGCTCGTAGGCAATGGATCGATGATAGATAATTATGTTGGATAGCATTCATCATGCAACAGTGATAACATAGGGTGACACAGAACTAACTCCAATTCATCAATGTAATGTAGGCATGTATTCCATATATAGTCATACGTGCTTATGGAAAAGAACTTGCATGCCATCTTTTTTCCTACCCTCCCGTGGTAGTGGGGTCCTAATGGAAACTAAGGGATATTAAGGCCTCCTTTTAATACAGAACCGGACCAAAGCATTAGCATTTAGTGAATAGATAAACTCCTCAAACTATGGTAATCACCGGAAAGAATCCCAGTTATTGTCACCCTGGGGGATGTGGATCATAAGTCGTAATAGGTGTCTACAACTTGCAAGATAGGGTCAAGAACACAAATATATTCATGTAAACATAATAGGTTCAGATCTGAAATCATGGCACTCGGGCCCTAGTGACAAGCATTAAGCATAGCAAAGTAATAGCAACATCAATCTCAGAACATAGTGGATACTAGGGATCAAACCCTAACAAAACTAACTCGATTACATAATAAATCTCATCCAACCCATCACCGTCTAGCAAGCCTACGATGGGATTACTCACGAACAGTGGAGAGCATCATGGAATTGGTGATGAAGGATGGTTGGTGATGACGATGGCATCGATTTCCCCTCTCTGGAGCCCAAAACGGACTCCGGATCTTGTCTCCCGAGGAAGAACGGGAGGTGGAGGTGGCTCCGTATCGTGAAACGTGATGAACTCTTCTCTCTGATTTTTTCTTCGCGAATAGGGTTATATGGAGTTGGAGATGAGGTCGAAGGAGCCACAGGGGCCCCACAAGCCAGCAAGGCGCGACTAGGGGATGGCCACGTCTAGCAGGCTTGTGGCCTGCAGGTGGCCCCCCTTTGGTTGATTCTTGCGCCAGTATTTTTTATTAAATCCAAAAATATTCTCCATAAATTTTCAGGACAATCCGTGAACTTTTATTTCTGCACAAAAAGAACACCAAGGCAATTCTGCTGAAAATAGCGTCAGTCTGAGTTAGTTCCATTGAAATCATGCAAATTAAAGTCCAAAACAAGGGCAAAAGAGTTTGGAAAAGTGGATACGATGGAGATGTATCAAGCAACACAACATTCTAGAGGATCATTCCTGGGAAAGAGGAGTGTTGTTCAGGACGTATCACCCTGGACGTAGCGTGACGCCTTCACAAAACTCCAGGCTATACCACATTACGGGAATATGAAGCTCAAGATGCCAGGCCGAAACAGGGTAATCACAGTCGCCAGTGATCCGAATATAGCCCTCTGAGCTGAAAAAAAAACAACATTGCTTTCCCTCGAGGCACTAGTTGAGGCCTTCGCTGTAGAAGAACTGACCGCACTCCGGTCAATAGTAGACAAGGACGATATGATCCTTAGCAAAAGGCCCAAACCCACGTCCTTTAAACCTGCAGACGAAATTATTAAATTTCAGGTACACCCAACGGACCCCAATAAGAGAGCATCCATCGGAGCTCAGCTGGACCCCATGGTAGACGAACACTACAAGCATTCTTACAAGAAAACTGGGAGATCTTTGCCTGGCATCCTTCCGATATGCCTGGAATCCCACGGCGGCTAGCAGAACATAGTCTGGACATCATCATAGGCTCCAAGCCCGTTAAGCAGACTCTACGCCGCTTTTCCGAGCCCAAACGACAAGATATGGGTGAAGAATTAGCCAAACTGCTAGAGGACGGATTCATATGGGAGATCAAGCACCCCAAATGGTTGGCAAAACTGTTAATGGTACCAAAGAAAGACAAATCCTGGCGGCTGTGCGTCGACTTTAAAGACCTCAACAAGGCATGCCCTAAGGATCCTTTCCCCTTACCACACATAGACCAGATTATTGACGCCACAGCCGGACACGACTCATTGTGTTTCCTCGACGCTTATTCCGGATACCAGCAGATAAAAATGAAGGAATCCAATCAAGCCGCAACCGTATTCATCACCCCTTACGGTCCATTCTGCTTCAACATGATGCCTTTCGGGCTAAAAAATGTTGAAGCTATGTACCAGCGCATGATCCAGACTTGTCTCCCAAAACAAGTCGGTAAAACAGTTGAGGCATACATGGACGATGTGGTAATCAAAACCAAACACGTCAGCCAGCTGATTGACGACCTAAAGCAAACCTTTGCTAGCCTACGTGAGTATGATATATGACTCAATCCGGAGATATGTGTATTCAAAGTTCCCGCTAGTAAACTGCTCGGATTCATCGTTTCCCATAGAGGAATATAAGCAAATCCGGATAAGATCCACGCCCTATCAGAACTTGCACTTCTGACAGAGCTAAAGCATGTCTAGAGGTTGGCTGGTTGCATGGAGGCGCTAAGCCACTTTATCTCCCGCCTCGGTGAAAAGGCTTTACCGCTTTACAGATTGCTGAATCGGATCAACAATTTTGAATGGACCAATGAAGCAGCGGCTGTGTTAGAAGAAATTAAAACACTGCTATCAAGTAATCCCATACTCACAGCACCAGGCGCTGGTGAACCCATGTTATTATACATATTGGCCGCCAACCAAGTCATTAGCGCAGCGCTCGTCGTCAAACGAGAGGAGGAGGGACACAAATTCCGAATAAAGAAGCCAGTCTATTACGTGTCAGAAGTACGAGTGCAAGTTCAGATACCCGCACTACCAGAAGATACCCTATATAGTATTCATGCATCACGGAAACTAAGACAAGAGTGTTCAGTTATGGTGGCATCCGAAGTACCTCTAAATGATATAATCAACAAGAGGGACGTCACCAGCCGCATAGCCAAATGGGCCATTGAGCTCCTTCGTTTTGAAATTGCCTACAAGACACGACAAGCTATTAAATCTTAGGTGCTGGCAGATTTTCTCGCCGAATGGACAGAGGCCGAGCTCTCCAGGGAATATAGTACATACTTCCATTGGACGATGTACTTTGATGGATCAAAAACTTTGGCTGGACTGGGGGCTGGAGTTATTCTCACATCGCCAACACGTGACAACGTTCGATACATGTTGCAGATCATGTATGTCGATTCCAACAATGCAGCCGAATACGAAGCACTCTTGCACGGTCTTCGGATGGCAGCATCAATGGGCATACAACGGCTGAAGGTACGGGGAGACTCCAACTTGGCCATCTCCCAAATCTGTAACAGGTTTGCTCAAAAAGGAAAAATCTATAACTTCATTCCACTATCAAATCTGTAGCTCATTAGTGCGGGAAATATCGGCATCATCGCTATCATCATGGAGGAGTTCGGATCCCCTCTATGCGTGTGCAGCCTGAGTGGGTGGGAAATTAGAGTAGTAGTAGTAAGCCAATGACCGGTGGGCTCCACATTTTGAAAAATTATAGACACTGCAGTTTGGGAAATCTAAGTTTGCACATAGGCTCCACAACCTTTAATTTTATTTTATTTTTGAACAACATTCTAAAACAAGATTTAAAAATGTGGATGCAGAGGATGTGTCAGAATAAATTGTTTTAGCGTGTCAGAGTAGATGTAATTCTCTCTCAAGCTATTCGGGAGTCGCTGTACGGTAGTATCACACCCGGAGGTCATGATAAACCAGCCCATCCAGCATCCACCATCAATAAAATCCATGGCCTAGGGCATCAAAACCAAACACAAAACGAACTTGGCGCCCGTGGTCTCCGAGAGCTACAACAAATACGGGAGCTTCGCGAGGTTCACTCTGGTGGGCTGACAGCGTATCACTTGGTTCCGCCACCACGTGTAACATGTTGGGCGCTCTCCTAGGATTTTTTTTTCATATGCGTTTTCAGATTTGAAATGGTTTTTTGGTTTGCGCCCGAGTTTTCCTAGTTTTTAGAAAGAAAAAAGGTTAATAAAAATTGCGCGAATAAAATGTGCCTTTTTAGCTTTCATGGAAGGCACATATTTACTTCTCATGAAGTCACGTATTTGCTTCCGCGGGATGCACAGAAAAAGAAGAAAAATGATTATTTATTTTGCTTCCAGGAGAAGCACAAGGTTGCTTCCGCGAGTGCCGCAACTGTGTCACACAGAAAAAAGCAGTTTTTGCTTCTCCGAAAGGTATAGATTTGCTTCTCGTGGAGGTGCACATTTCATTCTGTGAGTTGTGCCTCTCGTAAAAGGAACTCTTCCTCCTTTTTTCATGGGAGGCACAAATTTTCTTCTTGTGGAGGGTATGATTCCACGAGAGGCACAAATGTGTCTCTCGGAAAGGAAAAATTATGAGTATTTTATTATTTTTTGGATTCATGAAAGGCATATATTAACTTCTCGTAGAGGGACAGATTGTCTTCTGCGACAGACACGGAAAGGAAAAACTATGAAAAAAATGTGTGAACAATGATTGAAAATATCAAAAACAATTCATATTATAAATATTTTTAAATGCAAATAATTTATAATATTTTAACAAATTTGGAAACCCCTGAACATTATAAATTCAAGAATTTGTTTTGAATTTGTTAAAAAATAGATAACACGAAATTATATAAATTCCAGAAAATGGAAACTAATCATTTTTCGAAATTTCGGATTTATTTGAATTATTTAGCAAATTTGGAAAAACATGATCATTTCTAAAAATTTTGGACTTCAATATGTGAACATTTTCTGAAAATCCTGAAATTTAATTGAAATGGATTTTTTTGGTAACTTTGTAGTTTTTTCAAAAGGAAATATTTTTGAAATTCCAAACTCAAGCGTTCTCTATGAGAAAATAAGATGAATCAATAAAAAGGGAAATAAGCTTGGAAAAGGAAAAAAAAGGAATGGAAAGAAACATAATAAGATAAAGGGATAAGCCGGAAAATATATTAAATGACCGGTTCATGAAACTTCTAGAAGGTTCCCAAAATTGGGATTCTGCAGCAAGCTAATGCTGCTAAAAATGGGTCGGTCAATGTTTACCGCACCTCTCGCATGTCTGTTTCAGCAATAGTTTGTCGCATTAAGCGTCATATAGGATATTCCTTATAACTTTTTCATTGAGAGACTTCACACCTATCGCTTCATCTAGCGAGCCTGCCTAATAAGGCGCATTCTTCTGGAGCTGTTTTGGAAATTTTCTATGGTTGGTTCAGACTAGTTTTACAAGCTTCCTCGCAATAGTTTTCTATTCTTTTTTTGTGTTTTCTATATAAGTTTTCATTATTTTATTTCTGTTTTTCTCTGTTTGATTTTTCCTTTTTTTCTTTTTCTCCTTCATTTTTTCAAATAGATGTCAACTTTCTTGAATATAATTGAAGATTTTTTGTATACACGGTGATTTTTTTTAGATACAAGGTAGATATTTTTTGAATATATGTTGATTTTTATCCAAATACATTTTCAATATTTGTGAATTACAAATTGGGCATTTTTATGTAACGATTGAACATTTTTTAGATACACGTGGAAGTTTTTTCTGAATACATGCTAAACATTTTGGTAAATGCACATTGAGCATTTTTATTTAAATACACAATGAACATCCACGTATCAAAGCCAATACATACTACATCTGAGCTTTCCTGCAGCAGACGAGAAAAATCAAGTAGTTTTAGAGGAGAAGTATGAACCAAGTTAAAAAAGTGATGGCGCATGCCCTTGTTCTACATCATTGGAGACTTCCATTATTTATAAAGACCTTCCGAGTTCAAATTTATAGTGATAATTTATTTGATATAAATAAATACGTCCTCTAATGGATTATGCTCTCTCTATGCTTCGTAACTAGGAAACATTCGATGAATCCCAACAGCTTTCTCTCCTACACCAACCATTAGCCAAATCATTACATGAAAAAAATGGGTGCTTGCTTGAGAATATGAGACATCAGGATTGTACAGAATAAGTGGATCGGAAATATATGTCCTCACAGACCTCCTGATCTCTCATTGACATTGACCAAATCCAAAAGATACTGGACATGAGAAAGCCACATCTGGTTGTGTGAGCAGTGACTATTACAGGGTTAGAATATCCAAAAAAATTGGAGGATAAACACTGACATCATATTTTTCACATCATATCGGCAATTCAGCAAACAACACAAGCGCAAAGGCTAAAGCCCCATCTCAACAGAAAGACATTGGATATATGGTAGTTGCAAAGTGCCCCGGCAGGTTAGCATGCTCCATACTTTAGAGGTGCACGTATAGGAGGGGTCGGGGAGTACACATCCACCCGCCATGCCTAGCTCCATCAACAAGCGATCGACATTGCCTGCATTTCGATCGCGCCCACAGATCATATGACGTCCGATCGTACCGTGCTAGTTAGGTGCTCGAGCGAGATAGGATCGAGCGACGGCGCGGCCGCATAGACAGAAGCTGGACCAGGGGTGCGGCGGCGACTCGCCCACGATCGCCTTCTTGTTCTCACGGTCTGTCGGATCCTCATGCGTATCGGATGTGTACCCATCGCTGGGGTGCCTCCGTCGATCGGGCGAAACCGCGAGAGAGGGATGTCGTGGCTCGAGGTTTGCATCGACAACGGCGACGGCGGCGATGCACTAGGGTACGGTCGTTAGAAAGGAGAGGGCACGTGCTCGCGGGCTTCGTGGGGTTGAATGGGCTCCGAGCGGTAACAGACCAGGTTAACCACATACTACCGTTTTTTATATGGGAGTAGCAGTCCCTAGGACAGTGGCCCAAATCGGACGGTTGAGACGACTTAGATTTTCAATCTGACGGCCAAAATTTTCAAATGCGTAAAGAGGGTAGGGATTAGGCTCAGTTTTACTGTCCTAAATTCATATGTATTCAAGGGTAACATTGCACTAGATGAAGAACAAAATTAAATTGACACTTCTCGTCGCTTCCTCCGTGACAAGGCACCATCAGGCACCATCTACGTGTGTATCCTGGGCATTACTAGTCACAAAATGAGCAAACGATTTATGTGGGGGTATCCTTGATTCCCATGAAACTAGAACAAAGTTTAGCTTTGGTCTAGCACTAGGATCTGCTATAAGCTCCCCAAATGTCAGACATGGTAATTCATTCTTGGTTGAACTTCAATTGTATAACGTGTCATGCGAAGTGGATGCAAAGCAAAGTCCGTTATGTCTACTGGATGTCCTTCTCCTATAAGCATGCTTGGGTGTCCACCATACGTGGAGAGGTTTCGTTTAACCATTATTTTCCTCTTGTCCAATATGCAACGCCAATATTGAACATTGAGGTTCCTTCTCAAGACATCTGCGAAACGTATTTGTCACCAAAAGTGCGCCCGGTGTACCGTGCAACACGTTGGCAAATTTGTCTGCTACATGTACTAATAGTGGATGTTGTGCAGGGTCAACGCTTCGGAATGCCAGTGTCTTAAAAAGGTACCTCAACTCATCGTAAGACATAACACTTAGGAAAATCGGTTTCACCGATCCAAATCTGGTTAAGCTTTGGAGTCTACTTATGATGATGATCTTGCATCTTCTATCCATTCCTATGAAAAACGAGAGAAATGTTTTCCAATCATCATCACCAATATCAAAAGCAAACTCAATAACTACCAACATTCTTATCCCTTCCATGGTACTTCCATGGTCAAGTATTTTCAAAAGCCCGTCTCCTTTCCAGTGCAAAATAGAGGAGAAGCACGAGCAGATCCTTTCATCATCCCATGCATGAGCAACCAAAGTTTTCTTCCCGATTGCAGCACCACCTATGACTGGAAGAACGGCTGGTGCAGGATAACAAGGTGGGTCATTGTATTGCAACAATAATCTGAAGATCTTCTGCTTTTCAGTGTGTCGGCTGAACATGAAGTTGTCAGTGTAAAGGTATACATCATAAGGCTTACGAGACATGTGCTCGCATCCACTTAGGAGCACAACAAATTCTGCCATGTTATCAACAGCAATTTCTAAGATTTCCAGGGCACCACGTGACTCGATGCGTGTGATCTTATCAGTTGTTGATCCACAACGCTTGGCTACATAGAAGCGATTGCTAGAGGGGTCATTGCTGCTAACCTCATCAAAGCGAACACTGTTTTTGCACGGTACCTCAAGATGATGTCCAGCATGTTGTGTCCTTCATACATCATCATCCCGGTGTTAGTGAAGTACCGTGCATCCGCCTCCTCGACCACGGTAGCAACTCTCATCAGGAGGTGCTGCAATGTCTCCGCCACCTTTTACTCCTCTAATTGTGCATGACACAAAGAGGACTGGTAATTGTTAATGAGGAAGGAGATGAAACGGCTCACAAGTTCGCCTGTAACTGCAGATATGGCAGCCTCTATCGCAAGTAGGAAGGCAACTGATGATTCAAGCGGCTGGTGGGTCTATATAACAAATTGACTAGCCTCTTCAAAGTCTTAGAGAAATTCTTTGCAAAATGGAACAGGTCTTCAAACCATTAACAGTCATGCATGGGTTCAAAGGTGGATGACACTACTAGTGGAAAAAGGTCCATCGGTCCCGGTTCGTAAGGCCCATTTGTCCCGGTTCAGCAACCGGGACTAAAGGGTCAGGACTAAAGCCCACGACCTTTAGTTCCGGTTCGCTTACGAACTGAGACAGATGAGGCTACACGTAGCCGCTCAGCCGAGTCCAGACAGGAGGGCCTTTGGTCCCGGTTGGTAACACCAACCGAGACCAAAGAGCCTCTACGCGTCAGCATTTCATGAGCTGTGTTTTTTAAAAAAGGGGGGGTTGAGGGTTTTGGAGGGTTAATTTATGGGTTTCATATATTTTGTTAGATAGCTAATAGAGAGAAGTGATCTCTCTTATCTCCATGTTTGGTCACGACGCTACGTACTATACTTATAGATAGAACATATAACACAATTTAATCATCATTTTCGTCAAGGAGACATCATATAACAAGTTGGTCACTAGTAATAATCACAACTCCTCCTCCTCATCATTATCATCAAGTCTAACACATTGTAGCATATAATAAGACATTGTACCTAGGACCTACGTACTCCTATCTCGTAGGACCTACTCTACCCTCTCTTAGGTACAATATCATAAAACAAGATAGGACCTGACTCTCCATTATGGAGAACGGAGATCATCATGTCTCTCATTCTTGGCCTACGCACAATGTTGCTTCCAATTAGCTCTCTACGATTGAGCATACATTTTTTCCAATCTTTAATTGTCATGACTCCATCGGTTTTAGAAATCCGGTATGGACAGGAGTGAGGCGTAGGCTGACCTGGCCATGGTGGCCCTAAGCTCGTAACAACAACACGACATCTCGGAAACATCAGATGAGGCACACAATCCTCCAGGATTTTTTGTTGAAAAACATAGTAATAACTTTGTAGTTACCAATGTAGTTTAATTTTAGAAGAATTTATGCAAAAGATGCACGACTGTCGTAATAGTAGAATTAAAATCTTACCATGCAATCTTCATGGATGTTACCGGCGTTCACCACATGCAGTAGTGACACGTACTGACCATAATGTGCAGGAGTTTGATAATAGCTATTGTAATTCTTAAGATGACTAAGAAATGCGGTAAGATGATCTTTCTCCCTATAAGTTAATTCTGCTTCATCACGGTAGTAGTAAGTTCTGTCTACCATCTTCCGTACATTTTTTGAAAATGAAAATAAGTTGTCAATGCAAATAAGTTATCAACTATTTTTAAATATACAATATAAATTACTTAATAAATATGGTTGAGAAACTCACATAATGGTAGAACTGGAGGCGTCTGCACATCGACCCAGATGTCGATATTACCTTCAATTTCATCTTCCGGACGAATATCAAAGGCGATAAGCATATTAGGCTCAAATGCATAAGCCGTGCATAGTGCTTGCCAATTTTTGCATTCAAAATAGCAATAGGTGTCTGCATGCTACAATTTTACCGCAAAAGTAAAACCATGCTCGGTCCTCAAGTGAACTATCTTTACCTTCATATCTTTTTTAGTATTGAAATCAATCTTATCCAAGACAGTATTTCTTGGATGGCAGGGGATACGCTAGTAGAACAGTAAAAAATTAAAATTAATTATAAGTTGAAGCAAAAGAGGCAGAAGTCATGCTTAATTACGAAAAAATAATTGTCATTCTGACTTACTATATCCACTTTGAAGGTCTCATCCAGCATGATGTTGAAAAGCCTACCATCAACTAGGAAAGTCTTGTCACACGGGTCGCGCTCGTCTTTGCAGTATTCGCACATACCGAATTCACTTTCATCGTCAGATATTTCCTATGTTCATAGTTGAAACATTTAAAATCGATCGAAGGAAACTACGAGAAAACTGATCAACACACAAATCACTATTACTCAATATGCAACTGGTTGACTTTAGGTCTGTCAAGTCTTTCCTTCCTAAACTCTCGTCTCACGTATATGATGGGCACTCCCTCTGATATTGCGATCGTCGGTAATGGTGGCTCTTCCATTTGTCCCCGAGTGCATTACACCAAAATGTCTAGCACACGGGAACGAAGGAGAAGCGACCCCATGACAACAGTCGGGATTGTTCCTCTCTCCCATATATATATATATGGTGGACACTCTCCCTCACTGAAAGACACACAATGAGCTGAAACAGACCTAAAGTCAACCTGTTTCATATATCGAGCAATGACATAGAAAAAATTCCCTATGTTTTACCGGAATGACTTGCAAATCACAAATACATTTATAATGAACTCGAATATAATATCACAATACATCATCCCGAATAATCCAGTTCAAGAATTACGACACTCTTTGGATCCTAATGCGTGTGTGACTTTCGGTCCATCGAGGCTTTTCTTAAGTAACTCTCATATCTCATGGTGTGTTGGTGTGCTATCTCTCACACTAATGCAGCGGTGTATATATGTTGGTGGGCACTCTCTCACAGTAATATCTCGACCGCCGGTGATGGACGCCCCACCTCTTCTCTTCTTGTGCAATATATCGACGAGTATATCGCAAAGAAGAGAAGAAAGATGAGGCGCCCCCACGACAACAGTCGGGATTCCTCCATCAAGAACACACATGAAAGTCACACAAGGAGCAACGACAGATCGAAAGTCACACACGCATTATACCGATAAAATATCACAAATACATTAATATTTATAATGAACTCGAATATAATATCACTAATACATCATCCCGAATAATCCAGTTAATGCATCATCAAATATTAACTAATACATCTCGAATATTATCATATAAGATCACTAATACAGATCGAATATCCTAGAATCCAAAGTGGAGGATGGTGAACTGGGTTCACTAGCGGTCTCTGAGTCACCGGCAGTGGACACCCAAAGATAAGGAACCATCACGGGATCATAACTCAAGTGAGATCCCTGAAGGATCTGCCAGGTATTGTCGAACCGGGCGTCCAATGCCGTCATGTAGTTACGGACGTGCTCGTCCTCCTCCTTGATACGACGATGTACCACCTCCGCGGGTGCCCGCTCCCTCCGCACCGAAAGTGGCCCGCGTGACCACCACCATAGAAGGTTCGGGTCAACGACGATACGTGCATTCCTCACCAACCTCCGAGCCCGGGAAGGTAGCACCTCCCAGTGCCAGCCCGGCGGAGCCCAGTCCCGGACATGGTGCCTATCAAGCAGGCTCTCGCAGACTACTCGACGACGAGGATGCAGGCCGGGCATCGTTGACAAATTCCTATGAGAACGTTTTCTTATCGTTTATTCACTAATTTTTCATAAAACCCAAAAAAATTCACCATTAACATACTAATCTAACATAAACATTTATCATAAACATACTAATCTAACATAAACATTCATCATAAACATATTAATCTAACATAAATATTCATCATAAAAAAATTATGTAATCTAACATACACAGACTAATCTAAATTAAACATTCATCATATAAAAAAATCAACATATATTTTTTTTAAATGCAAGGAGCCGGGGCGGCGGCGGCTCATAGCAGGGCAGCGACGGAGGCGGGGCGGTGATGGGGACGACGAGGGAGGCGACGGGGGAGGGGCGGTGATGGGAGCGGGGCGGCGATGGGGGCGGCAAGGGCGGCGGGGAATGGGCGGCGAGGGCGGTGACGCGGGCGGGGCGGCGACGTGGGCGACGGGGGAGGAGGCGACGGGGGAGAGGCGGCACGAGGGCGGCGGGGGCGGTGACGAGGGTGGGGCGGTGACAAGAGAGGCGACGGGGACGGGGCGGCGACGAGGAAGATGACGACAGCGGGGGCGGTGACGGGGAGGCGACGGGGGCGGCGGGGACGGCGACGAGAAGACGAGGAGGGCAATTAAAACTGTGAGATTTTCTAAGTGCGTCTTATATAGAAGAAACATTGGTCCCGGTTGGTGGCACCAACCGGGACAATGCCCACCTTTAGTTCCGGTTGGTGCCACCAGCCGGGACCAAAGCCCGGTTTTCAGCAACCCAAAGGGCGGGAAACAGGGACCTTTGGTCCTGGTTGGCCAATGCAGACCTTTAGTCCCGGTTGGTGCCACCAACCGGTTGATTTTTTTGAGCTAAATGACCCTGAAATTGAAAAACACTACAAATGAACTCTGAAAAGGTTGAAAGTTGGCATGGTATCATCATTTCACCCAAGCATGCGCTAATAAGTTGAGAGGGTTACGGCAAAAGCTGACTGCACTTCGTGTACAAAACGGACAGTCTCTTTCGAAGTATCACGGTTCCGGACGGAAACTTATCGGTTACAAAAGACATTTCATTTTCTTCAACTTATTTGAACTCCAAGCATTTTGCGTGTTCAAAATGCACCATTCAAAGTCACATCATCAATTTTCAACCCTCCCGACATCATTTGTTATTTTTCGTGCAGTTATTGATTTTTTGAGCTAAATGACCCTGAAATTGAAAAGCACTACAAATGAACTCTGAAAAGGTTGAAAGTTGGCATGGTATCATCATTTCACCCACCTAGCACGTGTTAAAAAGTTGAGAGGATTACAACAAAAGCTGAATGCACTTCGTGTACAAAACGGACAATCTCTTTTGAAGTATCAGGGTCCAGACGGAAACTCATCGGTTACAAAAGGCATTTCACTTTCATGAACTTATTTAAACTCCAGATTTTTTTGTGTGTTCAAAATTATACAGGCACTTAATATACTCAGAGGTGCGTCGGTCACCGTACATCCATTGCCGGTTCATCTGCGTGCGTTATATAATAAAGTTTATTAAAAACCATTATAACATATCATAAATAGAAAAGTAACCAAATTAATAAAAATAACTTTAAAGCCAAAGTACAATAATGACCAAAATAAATACGTATAGTTCATATATAGTTATCATTATTGAACAACATATAGCTTTCTAGCGCATCTAATTAAAACATATAACGGAACTACGTAAAAAATTTAAATGCAACAACAAATGCAATCATAACCGTTAATAAGGTATCAATTGATCCAACGGCATAATGATACCAAGTCTCCATATGAATGGGATATTTTCTAATCTTTCTAGGCTTCAAGCGCATTGCATCCATCTTGGTCTTGTGATGGTCGACAATATCGGCAACATGTAACTCCAATACCATCTTGTCATCTCCAGTTCTTTTCAATTTTTCTTTCAAATTATCGATTTCCTTTTCAGCTTCTGTTAATTTCTCGAGCAGAATTGCAAAGTCGGTTCGAATTTCTGATTCAACTACTTCCTACAAATAAAAACATCTACGTCAAGTTGGTGGCATAATTAATTGTCATAGACATTAGATATGTGAAATAGTTATATAAAAGATAATATACCACATCTGAATCATAGACTGGACGAGGGTCGACGTGGGCGGATCCCATAACCATGGCACTATATAATAACAAACAATAATAAAAGTAAGAAAATCATACGAGTAAGTATATTTTCTTTTAGCAAGAAGATAAGATCAAGAGGCTCACCAGGCGCGGGCGATCGATGGCGGTTTTAGGACGGGGACAGGACAGGACGGACCGCCAAACCTAGACAAATCTTGACGAAAATGAAGTTTGGAAAAGGAGCTTCGAGAGGAGAAAGCTTAAGTTTGGCTTGGGAATTTCATCAAACACCTCATCTTCATAGGGGGTGAGCTAGAGCACCACAAAGCTCTCCTCCTACCGGCGTGAAAAACAGAGCAAAGTGGAGTGTTATGCTCGCTGGTGAGAGGCGTATATATAGGCATCTCATTGGTCCCGGTTCGTGGCTGGAACCGAGATTAAAGGACCCCCTTTGGTCCCCGATCCAGCCACGAACCGGGACCAATGGTTGTGGGCTAGGAATGAGGCACATTGGTTCCGGTTCGTGTCTGGAACCGGGAGCAAAGGTTCCATACGAACCGGACCCAATGCCCCACGTGGCCCGCCCGCCCCCCTGGCCTCACGAACCGGGACTGTTGCCCCATTGGTCCCGGTTAATGACTGAACCGGGACTAATATGCAGGCTCGGCCCGAACCAATTTCTACTGATGCACACGTGCTACTAACATGTATCCTTATAAACTGCCCTTGTCCTTGTGTACATGTACTTGTATTCTATACTGGCCTAGTTGCCCTATATATGGAATACAGAAGTTTCCCTCGTAGCAAACTAAAGCCATTGGAGAATGAACAGTCAGCTGTCCAAGGGACAGAAAAAACATTGATTTGTATTTTCAATATTCAGAGTAGGTAGGACCAATCCATTCCGGCATGTTCATGTATTATAGTTTAATTATCCTCATATTGGTCCTTTCTAGCTGTAGCGCAGTGCAATGCCACACCGAAATATTTATTATTAAATATTAAAGTTAGCTAGTCCAGGAGAGTTGTGCGATTGGCGAAAGAGACAAAAACTAAGCTGTCGAAGAAAGCTGTACTCATTATACAGTAGGGCATTCGTTTTTCATTGAACTCGTTTTACATTTTGCATGCCATCCAGTATATATGTGCACTCACGAAAAAGGTTTTCCTTCACTTTGTATTACAAAGCAACCAACCGATACAGGCAAACGATAGGTGCCGAGGCAGAAATAGTACAATCATTCTCAAAAAAATGGAAAAGAAAAACAAAAGAAACAAATGTCAACAATGGCATATCGACAAAAACAAAGAAGCCTCACGACCACTGCACCCACCGGAGGTCTCCCACCAAGCTCCAAGACTCCAAAGCGCCAGCACCAATCAACACCTGCAAGAAGGGATGCAAGAATGACGACGCTGTTGCCACGGGTTTCCCCTGGTACGCAGCGAGGAGAAAGGAAGGGTCGCCCCCGACGCCATTCACGAAGGTCCGGAGGCACCCTCAGGCGCCATCGCGTCAGTGTCGGTCATGCCGACAGGGATTTCTCCCGATCCCAACCTCTACCTCGGGCATTTTGGAGCTCACCACCAAACCGACCACCACCTTGTGCCAACACGGTCTTGAAGCTTCCACTGCTACCTCACCACGGCACTCCATAGTAGGACCCGCAAAATGTAGCCGAGGAGGCGGGAGTCGGAGTAGCAGCACCGTCGGCACGCAAGAAGGCCCAACCTCCCCCGTCACCGACGGGATCCGACCGACGCGACAGCAGGAGCATACCAGGCTCGTGGGCCCACAGACCTTGCCAGGCCTTGAAACACCCATGAATCTCCTGTCGTTGCGCCGCAGAGGGCATGCCGTCGATGTCGATGCTCCCTGTCCGAGCCGCTCCACCACTTCCCCGCACCGGAGGCAGCGAAGGCCCGCCTACGCCGGCCCGCAAAGACCCGATATGATCCTCAAGGCCTAGATCTAGGTCTGGGTCATGCCACCGCCTACCCAGCACCACTAGACCGCCCCGTCGCCAAGGGCAGCATGACGACCACGCCTGTCGCCAGCCCCTTCCACTAGTGCGCCGGACCGCCGCCCGCCGAACCCTCAGCCCCTTCCAAGTGTGGCCTTTAGTACCGGTTCCAGCCACAAACCGGGACCAATGATGTGGCTATATATACCCCTCCCCCGCTAGCAAAGCACTCCACTGCTCTGTTTTTTCCTAGAGTGTGAGGGGAGGGCTTTGTGGTGCTCTAGCTCACCTCCTATGCACATGAGGTGTTCGATGAAATGCCCGAGCCACACTACTTAAGCTTTCTCCTCTCCAAACTCGACCTCCAAGTTTCACTTTCCTCAAGATTTGTCTAGGTTTAGCGGTCCGTCACGTCCCGTCCCCGACTTCACCGCCGTCGATCGCCTGCGCCGATCTCGTCGCCGACACCACCGTGGTGAGCCTCTTGTTCTTATCTTCTTTCTAAAAGAAAAAAATATATTAATTTGGTCACTTATCTATTCATGATGTTCTGTAATGGTTTCTGACACACTTAATTATATATAATGCACGCAGATGAACCGGCAATGGATGTACGGTGACAGACGCACCTCCGAGTACATTAAGGGCGTGCATAATTTTCTCGAAGTGGCTGAGGCAAACAAGCAGAATGGTTTTATGTGTTGTCCATGCCCTCTATGTGGGAATACAAAGTCTTTCTCTGACCGGAAAATCCTTCACACCCATCTGCTTTATAAGGGTTTCATGCCACCCTATAATGTTTGGACCAAGCATGGAGAAATAGGGGTTATGATGGAAGACATCGAAGAAGAAGAGGACGATGACAACTATGTGCCCCCTGAATACGGTGATGCTGCAACGGGGGAAGCTGAAGATCAAGAGGAACTAGACGATGATGTGCCCGATGATGATCTCCGCCGGGTCATTGTTGATGCAAGGAGACGGTGCGAAAGTGAAAAGGAGAAGCTGAAGTTCGATCGCATGTTAGAGGATCACAGAAAAGGGTTGTACCGCAATTGCGAAGAGGGCAACACAAAGCTCGGTGCCGCACTGGAATTGTTGCAATGGAAGGCAGAGTATGGTATACCTGACAAGGGATTTGGGAAGGTACTGAAAATATTTAAGAAGAGGCTTCCAAAGGATAACGAATTGCCCGACAGTACGTACGCAACAAAGAAGGTCATATGCCCTCTAGGATTGGAGGTGGAGAAGATACATGCATGCCCTAATGACTGCATCCTCTACCGCGGTGCGTACGAGGATTTGAGCGCATGCCCGGTATGCGGTGCATTGCGGTATAAGATCAGGCGAGATGACCCTGGTGATGTTGGCGGCGAGCCCCCCAGGAAGAGGGTTCCTACCAAGGTGACGTGGTATGCTCCTATAATACCACGATTGAAACGTCTATTCAGAAACAAAGAGCATGCCAAGTTGCTGCGATGGCACAATGGAGACCGTAAGAAAGACGGGAATTTGAGACACCCCGCTGACGGGTCACAATGGAGAAAAATCCTCAGAAAGTACGGCCGGGCTGAGTTGGGAGCTGACCCAAGGAACGTATGGTTTGGTTTAAGAGCGGATGGCATTAATCCTTTCGGAGAGCAGAGGAGCAATCACACCACCTGGCCCGTGACTCTATGTGTGTATAACCTTCCTCCTTGGATGTGCATGAAGCGGAAGTTCATTATGATGTCAGTTCTCATCCAAGGCCCTAAGCAACCCGGAAATGACATTGATGTGTACCTAAGGCCATTAGTTGAAGAACTTTTACAGCTGTGGAATGGAAATGATGTACGTGTGTGGGATGACCACAAACAGGAGGAATTTTACCTGCATGCGTTGCTGTTTGTAACCATCAATGATTGGCCTGCTCTTAGTAACCTTTCAGGACAGACAAACAAGGGATACCACGCATGCACGCACTGTTTAGCTGACACCGAAAGTATATACCTGGACAATTGCAGGAAGAATGTGTACTTGGGGCATCGTCGATTTCTTCCGACCAACCATCAATGTCGAAAGAAAGGCAAGCATTTCAAAGGCGAGGCAGATCTCCGGAAGAAGCCCACCATGCGTACCGGTGATTACATACTTGCTATGGTCAATGATTTACACGTAATATTTGGAAAGGGTCCCGGCGGACTATCTATTCCGAATGACGCTAAGGGACGCGCACCCATGTGGAAGAAGAAATCTATATTTTGGGACATACCCTACTGGAAACACCTAGAGGTCCGCTCTTCAATCGACGTGATGCACGTGACGAAGAACCTTTGCGTGAACCTGCTAGGCTTCTTGGGCGTGTATGGTAAGACAAAAGATACACCGGAGGCACGGGAGGACCTGAAATGTTTGCACGAAAAAGACGGCATGCCTCCAAAGCAGTATGAAGGTCCTGCCAGCTATGCTCTTACCAAAGAAGAGAAGGAAATCTTCTTTGAATGCCTGCTCAGTATGAAGGTCCCGTCTGGCTTCTCGTCGAATATAAAGGGAATAATAAATATGGCCGAGAAAAAGTTTCAGAACCTAAAGTCTCATGACTGCCACGTGATTATGACGCAACTACTTCCAGTTGCATTGAGGGGGCTTCTACCGGAAAACGTTCGATTAGCCATTGTGAAGCTATGTGCATTCCTCAATGCAATCTCTCAGAAGGTGATCGATCCAGAAATCCTACCAAGGCTAAGGAGTGATGTGGCGCAATGTCTTATCAGTTTCGAGCTGGTGTTCCCACCATGCTTCTTCAATATCATGACGCACGTCCTAGTTTATCTAGTCGACGAGATTGTCATTCTGGGCCCCGTATTTCTACACAATATGTTCCCCTTTGAGAGGTTCATGGGAGTCCTAAAGAAATATGTATGTAACCGTGCTAGGCCAGAAGGAAGCATCTCCATGGGCCATCAAACAGAAGATGTCATTGGGTTCTGTGTTGACTTCATACCTGGCCTCAAGAAGATTGGTCTCCCTCAATCGCGGTATGAGGGGAGACTGACTGGAAAAGGCACACTTGGAGGGGACTCAATAATATGTAGGTACGGGCATTCTTGGTCTCAAGCACACTACACAGTTCTACAGGACTCTACCTTGGTGACCCCGTATGTCGATGAACACAAGAACAGTCTGCGCTCCAAACACCCGGAGTAGTGTGATGACTGGATTACACGTGAACACATCAGGACTTTCGGCAGTTGGTTGGAAACACGTCTCAGAGCTGACAACATTGTTTCTGATGAGCTGTACTTGTTGTCCAGGGGACCATCTTATACTGTATTGACTTACAAAGGATACGAGATAAATGGGACTACATTTTACACGATCGCCCAAGATCAAAAGAGCACCAACCAAAACAGCGGTGTCCACTTTGATGCAGCAACCAAGAGGGGAAAGGACACATATTATGGTTACATAGTGGACATATGGGAACTTGACTACGGACATGATTTTAAGGTCCCTTTGTTGAAGTGCAAATGGGTCAATCTGTCAGGAGGCTGGGTACAGGTAGACCCACAGTACGGAATGACAACAGTGGATCTGAACAATCTTGGGTACACAGACGAACCATTCGTCCTAGCCAATGATGTGGCGCAGGTTTTCTATGTGAAGGACATGTCTACCAAACCGAGAAAAAGAAAAGATAAGGAAGCGAATACATCATACGATGAGCCAAAGCGCCACATAGTTTTTTCAGGAAAAAGAGACATCGTGGAATTCGAGGGCAAGACGGACATGTCTGAAGATTATGAAAAGTTTCATGAAATTCCTCCCTTCAAAGTCAAGGCTAATCCAAGCAACCTGTTAAGCGATGAAGAATATCCATGGTTACGACGCAATAAGCAAAGGACACAAGCGAAGAAAAAGTGAAGACAGATGAAGTCAGAAAGGGTTGAAAATTGATGATGTGGCTTTGAATGGTTCATTTTGAGCACACAAAAAGTCTGGAGTTCAAATAAGTTCAAAAACCTTTGTAACAGATGAGTTTTTGTCCGAAACCCTGATACTTCGAAAGAGATTGTCCATTTTGTATACGAAGTGCATCCAGTTTTTGCCATAACCCTCTCAACTTTTCAGCACATGCTATGTTGGTCAAATGATGATACCATGCCAAGTTTCAACCTTTTCTGAGTTCATTTGTACTGCTTTCCAATTTCAGGGTCATTTAGCTCAAAATAAATCATTAAATGCCTGAAAAATAGCAAATAAAGTTAGAAAGGTTTGAAATTTTAGTATTGGACTTTGAATGGTGCATATTGAATGCACAAAAATGGTGCATATTGAATGCACAGAAATTTTAGTATCTTCGCGTGTTTCCCTATAGTATTATTAAAACTAAAATTATATCAAATTTATGCAACTAAACTTATCATAGTATTTTCTGTTCAAAACATTAACAGAAAAAAAGTGGAAACAAAATAAATTAAATAAAGAAAAAAAGAAAACAAAAATAAAAAAATAAAAAAAATAAAGTATTTTGTGTTCAAAACATTAAAAGCAAAAAAAGTGGAAACAAAATAAAATAAAGCAAAAAAATGCCACCTACAGGGCCATCACGGCCTGAATACGACTAGAAACCCAACAATGGGCCAGGATTCAGGCCCACAGAAGGCCCAGTAGGCCCACAGGCAAAGAGTGACACAATAGGCCCGGAAGCCTGCAGTTGAGAGGAGCTCGAGAGGGTTGGCGCAGCAGCGCTTATAAACCGCTCTCGCGCTCCCTCGACTAGCGAGGTGGGACTAAACATCCCACCGCACCGCGGCGCAAGGCCTTTGGTTCCGGTTGGTAGCACCAACTGGAACGAAAGGGTGGCATTGGTACCGGTTCGTAGCACCAACCGGGACCAATGCCCCCTTTAGTTCCAGTTGGTGGCACCAACCGGAACCAAAGGTCTCTGTTTCCCGCCGTTTCGGCTACTGAAAAGAGACCTTTGGTCCCGGTTGGTGGCATCAACCGGAACGAAAGGGGGCATTGGTCCCGGTTGGTGCTACAAAACGGGACCAATGCTCTGGGTATATAACTGGCACATAGGAATTTTCAGTCCTCATCTCGCCATTAGCCCCCGACGACGCCGGAGACGACACCAACGCCGTCAGGCTGCCTGACCGCCACGCCATCGCCGCCCTCTGCCCCGTCGACGCCCTCTGCCCCGACCTCGCCATCGCCGCCCTCTGCCTCGACCTCGCCGTCGCCGCCCTCTTCCTCGACCTCGCCGTCGCCGCCCTCTGCCCTGACCTCGCCGTCGCCTCCCTTTGCCCCGACCTCGTCGTCACCGTCCTCTGCCTCGCTGTGAGCCCCTCCCCCCATTCCCCCCTCTTCTTCCCCGCCTCTCTGCATTGATGTATGATTTTTTTTTGTTCATAGAATTTTTTTTGTCAATTGATGTATGATTTTTTTTTTCATAGAAAGTTTTTTGTTCATAGAAAGTTTTGTGTTGATAGAATGCTTTTTGTCAATTGATGTATATGTTCATATATATGTGCATTTTTTAGAAAAACAGAAAAAGTATGTATTATGTTCATATGCAAAGAATATGCAAAAGTTAGAATTTTTTGTACCAAGTTAAAAGAGCGTTGTCGTCGAGCCACTAGACAAACGTGACATGAGGGGGTCGAGGGTCGGGAACGAGGGTAGAGGGTCGTGGATCGCCGAGGGGTCAAGAGGTTGCCTTGTGTATCCATCCCCAAACCGTAGAAGCGTCGAGCTAGCTAGGTCTATGTTTGCCACTAATATATTAATTGTCATGTTGTAATATTTGCAGAAACTATGGACGATCCAAATCTTCCGCAAAGAAACTTACAAGAAGAAGCGTTGTTGGGGGACATCATCCGGGAAGGAGGTGATCTCTTATCGTTTCTGAACGACACTGATTGTCTGGAAAAAGAGGGTGAAGAAGGCTCCGATGATCGGACAATGGAGGTGGAAGAACATGATTATGATGGCTCCGGTGAGCGAACGGAGGAAGGAGCAGTTGCAAAGTCCGGCGAGGTATATATATTAATTAAGCCTGTGCTGACTAGCTAATTTGCTGACTAGCTAATTAATGCATTAATTGTTTTGGTATGTACACATATTAACTCTTTTCTTTCTTCTTTTCTAGCCCTCCGGATCCGGATCGAGCCAAACTTCGGTAACGAGACGAGGCCCGAAGAAAAAGTTGCGCCAGGATGAAAGGTTCATGATCACCAGCATCAATAGAGATGGACAACCGATTGAACCCAGCCGGACCAAGGAGGCATTTTCTGCTCAGTGCGGGGTTCTTGTTAGGGACATGATCCCGATCCCTGAAGTGTCTTTTGTCAACAATAGACAGAAAGATGATCTTTGGACCGCACTGAAGGCAAATTTCACCCTAGCGACAGAGGAGGATCCGGATAAGCCAGTTATAGAGCCATTGGTCAAGGCTCATGCTCTTAACAAGATGGCAGATCTATTCAGGAGGTGGAAGAATGAGTTGAAATCAACGTTTGTCGACAAAGGGAAGACTCCAACATTCACCGGCCGATTTGAGAAGATAAGAGATCACTGGCCCGCATTTGTGGCCCACAAGACATCGGAGAAGAGTAGGAAGATGTCAGCGACAAACAAGATAAATGCTGCAAAGAAGAAGCTTCACCATTGCACAGGGTCAGGTGGCTACATCAAAGCCCGGCCTTTGTGGGACAAGGCTGAGAAGGACCTGCTTGCTAAAGGGGTCCAACCAGAGACATTGTACTGGCCAGACCGTGCAAGGACTTGGTTCTTCGGGGCTGGGGGAACCTTGGACCCTGAAACAGGGAAGTGCGTTTGGACGAACGAGCAACTGTCAATACCGGTCAAGAATCTTCGACAGTATATCGCCGCAGCGCAGGAAGGGACGTTCGTTCCCGACAGAGAGAATGACGAGCTCACACAGGCCCTCGGGAATCCTGAGCAACCAGGACGAACATGAGGCATGGCAGGCTCTGTTCCGTGGAAGGTTGGGTTTCCCGACGCAGAAGGTTACAAATCCCGGGAGAGGAAGCGGAAACAGGAGCAAAGCGATATGCAGAAGCTGAATGAAAGAGTACTAGCGCTAGAGAAACAAGCAGTTGAGAACCAGCGATCTCAGTGGGACGAAGCTATCCAAGAAGCTACCCCGCCATCTCAGCGGAGAAGTAGCGTGGCTTCCACCGAGCTTGACCAGCCTGACTTCACGGTTCCTAGCTACCCCGTGGATGCTATCAAGGAGGCTCAACCTTGCAACCTTATGACGCAATGGCATCACCGCAAAGTCAAGGCGGCTATCGGCTCTGTTGCACCTTCCAAAACCGGCGCAACTTTTCACTGCCTTCCGATTCGACAAGGCTATGCTATTGTGATGGTCGATGAGATAGAGGAGGGATTTGAGGACCTCGAGCTTGACCACCCTACCGGTGAAGGGGAGACTCTGCTGGAATGTGCTCTGAAGACTACATGTCTATGGCGGAAGGAGCTCATCAAGCTTCCGAACTGGACGCCTCCGCCTCCTCCTCCTCCTCCGGCGAGTCAGGACACTTCGCCTCCTCCTCCGGCGAGTGATCAGGGCAATCCGCCTACTCCGGCGCGTGGTGGCACTCCGCCTCCTTCTCCGCCTGCGCCGGCGCATCCGAGCAGCCCGCCTCCTCCTCCGCCTCCTCAGCAAGGGCGGAAGAGAGCCGCCGCCGCTCCGGCTGCTCCGCCTCCTCGTAACACTCCTTCTCCGCCTCGTAAGAAACAAAGGAAGACAGCCGCCGCTGCTCCGGCTACTCCGGCGTCTAGCAGTACAACTATTGGCGGGAGGCGATACCAATACGGTCCATCATCTCTCAAGCCTCTTGAGCAGTTACCATACGAGAAGAGCGACGAGGAAAACGCGAAGATCTCTAAAGGCCAAGTGAAGGAGTTTTTTGCAAAGAAAAATCCACCTCCGAAGGAGAAGATAGGGCCGGTGAAAGTGAAGCGCACTTTGGATGCCCTGAAGCGACCACCACCGCCTCCGCCGGATGACAACTATGTCCGCACTATTAAAAAGACAGCGCTAGAAGCGCGCCGGTCTGGAACCACTAGAACTGGCAAAAGGAGACAAGAACAAATTACAAAAGGGAAAAAAATTCCCCAGCTCGGCGAACAGGCGAACCAACCGTGCCCCCCGCTGAAGGTGTCTAGCGATATCGTCCCAAATCTGTCTGTAATGGTGTCCGGTACCAATCCTGGTGATTACCTGCCCGACGATGTACATTTTGATATAATGGAGGCGGACGATCACAAATACCGGCACGGGAAGCCTCTCGTTAGACCTGGTCATTCTCCTCTAACAACGATGATGTGAAGATTCCATGAGTGGTACATGGACACCTGCAAGTCTAGGACAGATACTTTGATGCTGACAGTTAAAGAGGAGCACGACCTCGTTGGAATTGAACTGTTGTGTGTTCCATTTGAGGAGTTATTCCAGCTTTTCAATCAAATGGCCATCGATAAAGTAATCGTCACTTGCTACTGTCTTTAAGTACTACTTCTTTAATTAAGTCTCTATATATAGCTCAGCTCTTTCATTGCATGTACATATAATTATCCTCACTATATCATGCAGATTGAAAATCGTCGAATGCAAGAAAAAGCAAATCTATAATATTGGGTTCATTAACCTAAATCTCTTTAATGAATGGGAAATTAAACATGATGCCAAACGAGCCGAGGCCAACTTGCTAAATTCGTTGCTTAAACATCAAAACAAAGATAAAATAATCTTTCCTTACAACTTCGAGTGAGTGTTACTGTCTTGTGCATATTCGGTTTTCCTTATTACTCGAGGTTATAGTAATGTAATTGATGAGTTATGCATGCGTGCGCAGCTTCCACTTTATTCTCCTAGAGATTAAGCTTGTGGAGGGACTAGTAACCGTCTTAGACTCAAGACGAAAAGATTGCAAGCAGTATGCGGTGATCACTGAAATGCTCATGAAGTAAGTTCAATCGATCATTATCGCACCATATCGGCAACTTTATTCATTTCCTGATATCAGGTAATAATTATTTTCTTTGTCTGGCAGGGTTTGGAAACAGTTCACCGCAATAGCTCCGGGACTGCCGGGGAAGCTGCAATTTACATACCCGAAAGTAAGTACTACTAGCTAGTTCCGCGCATCTCCCATTGATTCTAGCTAGTTTTCATCAATACCATTTATAATGCTTGATTATCAGTTTGATTGACCTCTATTTCTCGTAAAGTGGTTGTGGCAGGAAGAAGGGACTAATCTTTGTGGATATTACGTTTGCGAGTACATCTACGAAGCGACGACCTCTAAGCATGCCGGCTATTCTAAAGAAGATTTTGAAGTGCGTAAGCAATAATATTCACAATTTTATTTTATTACCATCATTTGTGTTGAGTTTCATTCATATATATGTATTGACCCCCTTCTTCAAATTAGCTTTCGGAGCTGCAGGATCAACTCCTACCACAAGATCGCATAAAAGCAATTGAAGAGGAATTGGCGGGATTCTTTCTTGACCACGTCATCGATAAACATGGAGAATACATGTGGAACTTGAGTTCAGATGTTAGGAGATTGTAAGAGATCTTATATTGTATATATGTAGCCAGTAGCGTCGGATAGATATACGAAAACTTGTTGTTCGACCAATCTCTCGGAGAAGGAGAGGTCGACCACTTCTCTCTATATACGTTCATGACGATCTTCTGTACTTAATGGTTTCCTTCATTTTCTTACTAGCTAGCGTGTCGAGTCCTCTCTATACGTATAGTACGTAGCGTCGACCAAGCACGGAGATAAGAGAGGACACTTCTTTCTATTAGCTAGCTAAAATAATATATGAAACCCCTAAATTAACCCTGCAAAACCCCCTAAACCCCCCACCCCCTTTCAAAAAAAAACCCAGGCCCTGGACTACTAACGCGTGGATGCTTTTTGGTCCCGGTTCGTATTACCAATCGGGAGTAAAGGTCCTCCGCACCAGCGCACCATAGCAGCCCACGTGGAGCCCCATTTGTCCCGGTTCGTAGGCGAACCGGGACTAAAGGTATTGGGCTTTAATACCGACCCTTTAGTTCCGGTTCCGAAACCGGGACAAATGGGCCTCTGAAACCGGGACAAATGGTTTTTTTTCTACCAGTGATCAAAGTTTGCCATTGGGTGAAGTTAAAGCTTTTCCACATGAATTTCACCAGAGAGAGCATGCCAAACATTGGCAAGGAAACGGTTATCATCTTAGTCATAGATGACGCGAATCACAACTCCATACTTGAGTAAAGCTAGTCCTTGCAGTTATCTAATATCCTGAACACAGTCCCCTCAAAAATGAAAATAGGAAAAATCCAGAACACCCTAGCTTGCTGAGTAATCTTTGGGGAGGCATGTGACCAGTTCGCTGGTACATTCACTCTTTTGGGCATTTACCAGTACAACCCAATCCTGAATTGTTCCCCAGCTGTAGAGATCGCCGTCGAAGTTGAATATTATCCAGGTATGTCCGATGATTGCTACCGTCAGCTCTGAGACCCGCGAGGCACCACTAGCAATTACCAACACATGATGCAGTCTGAACTTCATTCCACTATCTGTCACACAATCTAGTCCGAAGGTGCCGAGCTCGCCCTCAGTGCCATCCTGAGCAGCCGCAACCATAGCTCATCGGTGTGGGCGATATTAGCATCATCGCTATCATCGTGGAGGGGTTCGGATCCCCTCTATGCGTGTGTAGCATGAGTGGGTGGGAAATCAAAGTAGTAATAGACTAGTAGCAAGCCAATGACCGGTGGGCTACACATGTTTAAAAATTGTAGTCACTTCAGTTTGGGAAATGTAACTTTGGGAATAGGCTCCACAACCTCCAATTTTATTTTATGTTGGAATAGTATTCTAAAACTGTACAGCCTTTGGAGTGTGGATGCAGAATTTGCTTCTCGTGAAGTCACGTATTGTCTTCTGGGAGAGGCACGAAAAAAAAAAACACCTTATTTTGCTTCCATGAGAGGCACATATTTGTTTGTTCGTGAGCTACAACAGTGCCTTGCAAAAAAGAAAAGAAAAGCATGTTTTTGCTTCCAGGAGAGTAGGCATGTATTTGCCTCTTGCGGACACACAGACTTGATTCCGCAAGTTGTGCCTGTCAAACAAGAAACCCCTCCCCATTTGCATTCACGGGAGGCACAAATTTACTTCTCATGGAGACATGCTTCTACGAGATGCACATATGTACCTCTCGAAAAGGAAAATTAAAATGACATTTTTTTCTTTCATGGGAGGCACGTATTTAGTTCTCTTGGAGGATAATTTGGCTTCTGCGAGAGGTATAGAAAAGAAAAACCAAATAAAAAGCAGGAACACTTTGTAAAAATGTGATCATTTTATGGAATTGTGAACAATTTTCATATTCTGAATATTTTCTAGGATGCAAAAAACTATAATATTCTTAAGAAAATTGGACACCCTTAAATATTTATTGAAATTGATGAATATTGTTTGAATTTTTGAAAAACTGGATAAACAGGATAATTATAAATGCCAGAAAATGGAAACTAATGAATTTTTAACAATTTTTTTTAGGAATTACTAACAAATTTGAAAAAATGGTATCATTTCTGGAAATACCGGACTTCAATGTGCAGACATTTTCTGTAAACCTGAAATTTTGTTGAAACTTAAAACATTTTTCTAAATTTGTGATTTTTTGAAAAGGAAACTTTTCTGAAATTCTGAATTCAAACGTTTTATGAAAGAGAAAAAAAGAAACAGAAAAAGGAAAATAAACTTGAAAAAGGAAATAAACAGAAAAAAAGGAGAAAAGCCAAAAACCATTAAACGTTCAGGAAACTTCTAGAAGGTTGCCAAAACTAGGATTGTGCAGGAAACTAAATGCTGCTAAAAATGGGTCATGTTGTTCGCTTGCACCTCTTGTCTGTGCGTTTCAGCAATAGTTTGCCGCAGTAAGCGTCATATAGGATGCTCCCTATAACTCTCTCATTGCGAGACCTGCCACATTCATGCCTCTAGCGCTTCAGCTAGCGGGCCTGCCCGTCGCATTCTTGCTGGAGCAGTTCTGGAAAATTTCTACCGATCGGTCAGAGTAGTTTTAGTAGCTTCCTCACCATTGTTTTCTTTCCTTTTTTGTGTTTCCTATATCAGTTTTCATAGTTTTTCTATTTTTCTCTGTTTGTTTTTCCCTTTTTATTCTTTTTTCTCTTTATTTTTTCAAATACATTTCAACTTTTTTGAATAGATATTGAACATTTTTTGTATACATGCTGATTTTGTTTTAGATTCAAGGTAGACATTTTCCGAATATATGTTGATTTTTTATCCGAATACATGTTGAACATTTGTCAATTGCACATTGAGCATTTTTTATATAACGGTTTAACATCTTTTAGATACACGATGTACATTGTTCTGAAAACATGCTAAGCATTTTGTTAAATGCACATAGAACATTTTGTTTTAAATACACATTGAACGTCCACATATGAAAGCGAATACATGCTGCTGGAATTTAATCGATTTTGGGCCAGCCCAATAGCTATTTAAAAAATTCCTAATAAATCCTACAGGCCCACACAGCCCATTCGTGCATGGCAAGAAGTGGAACCAAAGTTTAGTCCCACATTGCTAGTTTGGTGGGAGTTGGACCTCCTTATAAGGGAAGATGTTTCCTCACATGTATGAGCATGAAAACAAGAGAGACATACACGCGCGCTCCTCATCCGCCGCCTGCCGCGCCGCGGGAATGAGCCGAGCCGTTGTCTATATTTTTGCTTGTTTCATCTCTACTATAATAGTCATGTTTTCCATGATGTTTTATTTATTTTTCCTATTAATATAATCATATGGTAAATTGCTCATATTTCCAACAATCCAAAAACCTTATGATAGACAATTTACCCCACGTGATTTTGCTGCATCCATGAGGCCTCCTATGTTTGAGGGTGTCCACTACAAGAGGTGGCGCGTGAGAGCAGTCTTATGGTTTCAAACCATGAGTTGCTATGACGCCACTCTTGGCAAACCTAAAGGAGATTATGATGCTCAACAGGAGCAAACTTTCCAGAAAATGAATACCTTGTTTAAGGTTGCTCTCTTGAGTGTTCTTGGTGAGAACATAGTTGATTGTTATGCGTCAATTGACAATGGAAAAGATATGTGGGATGCACTCGAGGCCAAGTTTGTGGTCTCGGATGCCGGCACTGAGTTGTATATCATGGAACAATTCTATGACTATAGAATGACTGAAGAGCGCTCCGTGGTTGAGCAAGCTCACGAGATACATTCATTTGCTAGAGAACTTGAGCACTTCAATTGTATGTTACCGGACAAGTTTGTTGCCGGAGGCATCATCACTAAGCTTCCTCCTACATGAAGGAATTTTGCTACCTCTCTGAAACACAAGAGACAAGAGTTTTCCATTCCAGATCTCATTGGTACTCTTGATGTCGAAGAAAAGGCGAGAGCAAAGGATACACGTGCTCGAGGTATTGAGGGAGGATCTAGTGCCAATCTGGTACAGAATAAAAACTTCCAGCCCAACAAGTTCAAGAACAAGGGCAAGTTTGATGGTAAAGCAAAATTTGATGGGAAGAACAAGGCTGTACAGCACACCAACTTCAAGAAGAAGAATGACAAGAAGAAAGGTGTTTGCCATGTGTGCGGAGATCCTGACATTGGGCTCCCAGTTGCCCTAATCGCTATGACAAGCGTAATCCTGGGAAAGGCGGCAAGACCGCTAATGTTATCATTAGAGACATTGACATGAAGGATGCTGGGTATGGTATATTTCCACTATTATTTTAGTATGTCATTCTCCTGATTGGTTGATTGACATGGGTGCTAATGTGCATGTATGAGATGATATTTCTATGTTTTCCTCTTATCAGACCGTAGGCACTTCAACCGTGCTGATGGGAAATGGTTCAAGTGCTTTTGTTCGTGGTGTTGGCACGGTCGATCTGAAGTTTACTTCGGGGAAGATCGTGCAGCCGAAGAACGTGCATTATGTCCCCTCCGTCAATAAAAATCTTGTTAGCGGATCTCTTCTGTGTAGAGATGGCTACAAGCTTGTCTTTGAATCAAATAAATTTGTAATATCCAAGTATGGAACCTTTGTTGGTAAAGGCTATGAGTCAGGAGGCCTGTTTCGTTTATCCTTGTCAGATGTTTGCAATAAAGTTGTTAATCATGTTTGCAACAATAGTGAATCAAATGTGTGGAATTCACGTCTTTGTCATGTTAATTTTGGTGGCATGTCGCGACTAGCCAAATTGAACTTAATCCCTAGTTTCACCACTATCAAGGGATCTAAGTGTCAAGTTTGTGTGCAAGCTAAGCAACCTCGTAAGTCTCACATGACTGCGGAAACGAGAAATCTTGCACCACTAGAGCTCATACATTTAGATCTTTGCGAAATGAATGGTGTTTTGACAAAAGGTGGAAAGAAATATTTCATGACGTTAATCGATGACTCCACTAGATACTGCCATGTGTATCTTTTGAAATCATAGGATGAAGCTTTGAACTTCTTCAAGACCTATAAAACGGAAGTGGAGAATCAACTTGATGGGAAAAGCAAGAGGCTTAGGTCCGATCGTGGTGGAGAGTATTTTTCCAATGAATTTGATTCTTTTTGTACGGAACATGGTATAATCCATGAGAGGACACCTCCCTATTCACCTCAGTCAAATGGGGTAGCCGAAAGGAAGAACCGCACTTTAACTGATTTGGTTAACGCCATGTTAGACACATCGGGTCTCTCCAAGGCATGGTGGGGGGAGGCGATACTGACTGCATGTCATGTTCTAAACCGAGTTCCCACAAAGAACAAAAAAATAACTCCATTTGAGGAATGGGAGAAGAAAAGGTTAAAACTCTCTTACTTACGAACCTGGGGTTGTTTGGCGAAAGTCAATGTGCCAATTCCAAAGAAACGCAAACTTGGTCCAAAAACTGTGGATTGTGTTTTCCTAGGCTATGCTTTTCATAGCATTGGTTATAGATTCTTGATTGTAAAATCTGAGGTATCAGACATGCATCTCGGTACAATCATCGAGTCGAACGATGCGACTTTCTTTGAAGATATCTTTCCCATGAAGGATATGGGTAGCTCATCAAATCAAGAGTTGCCTAGTTCCTCGAGTCGGGATGTAGTTGCTGTTGGAAATATGCCCTAGAGGCAATAATAAATTAGTTATTATCATATTTCCTTATTCATGATAATCGTTTATTATCCATGCTGTAATTGTATTGATCGGAGACTTAAATGCATGTGTGGATACATAGACAAAACCATGTCCCTAGTATGCCTCTAATGGAATAGCTCGTTGATCAAAGGATGGTTAAGGTTTCCTAGCCATGTACATGAGATATCATTTGATAACGGGATCACATCATTAGGAGAATGATGTGATGGACAAGACCCAAACTGCAAACGTAGCATATGATCGTGTCAGTTTATTGCTACTGTTTTCTGCATGTCAAGTATATGTTCCTATGACCATGAGATCATGCAACTCACGGATATCGGAGGAGTGCCTTGTGTGTATCAAACGTCGCAACGTAACTGGGTGACTATAAAGGTGCTCTACAGGTATCTCCGATGGTGTCTGTTGAGTTGGCATGGATCGAGACTGGGATTTGTTACTCCGTGTAACGGAGAGGTATCTCGGGACCCACTCGGTAATGCAACATCACAATAAGCCTTGCAAGCAATGTGACTAATTGTTAGTTGCGGGATCTTGTATCACGGAACGAGTAAAGAGACTTGCCAGTAACGAGGTTGAATTAGGTATGGAGATACTGACGATCGAATCTCGGGCAAGTAACATACCGAAGAACAAAGGGAACGTTATACGGGATTAACTGAATCCTTGACATAGAGGTTTGACCGATAAAGATCTTCGTAGAATATGTAGGAACCAATGTGGACGTCCAGGTCCCGCCATTGGTTATTGACTGTAGAGGTGTCTCGGTCATGTCTACATAGTTCTCGAACCCGCAGGGTCTGCACACTTAAGGTTCGGTGACGTTTCGGTAGTGTAGAGTTATGTATGGTGGTGACCGAAGGTTGTTCGGAGTCCCGGATGAGATCCCGGACGTCACGAGGAGCTCCGGAATGGTCCGGAGGTAAAGATTCATATATAGGAAGTCCCAGTTTGGTTTCCGGAAAAGTTTCGGGCTCATCGGTAGTGTATCGGGAGTATCGGTAGTGTACCGGGAGTGCCGGTAGTGTACCGGGGGACCTCCGGGAGGGGTATTTCGACCCCAAGAGGTCCATGGGCTGTGGGAGAATAATAACCAGCCCTTAGTGGGCTGGGAAAACAGCTACAAAGGCCCATGGCGCAGGAGAGAAAGTCCTAAAGCAAAAAGTGGAAAATCAGCCAATAGGAGGCAATCCTACTCCAACTAGGATTGGAGGTGAAGTAGGATTGCTCCCACCTCCTATTTCGGCCGACCCAAAGGCCTTGGTTGCCTTTCCTCTCCTCTCCTCCTATATATACTAGTGGATTGGCTGGTTTTTGGACAGAATTTCCGGCCACGTGCTACCCGTTCCACCGGCGCATAGTTTCTCCTCTAGATCGTAGTTCCGCAGCGCTTAGGCGAAGCCCTGCCGGAATCACTCCACCACCATCACCGGAGCGCCGTCACGCTGCCGGTGAACTCTCTCTCCTCTCCACCTCCTCTTGCTGGATCAAGACGGTGGAGATCGTCATCAAGCTGCACGTGTGCTGAACGCGGAGGTGCCGTCCGTTCGGCGCTAGATCGGAAGGACCGTGATCGAGATCGATAGACGGTTCGTGATGAGATCGCGGAACGGATCGTGATGAGTTCGCGGGACAGATCGTGATCAAGATCTTGAGACGGATCGTGATGAGATCGCGGGACGGATCGTGATGAGTTCACGGGACGTATCGTGATTGGATCGCGGGACGGATCGTGATGAGATCGCGGGACGCTCGGCGATTTGGATCGCGAAGATGTTCGACTACACCAACCGCGTTTCTTAACGCTTCCCTCTTAGCGATCTACAAGGGTACGTAGATCCACTCTCCCTCTCGTAGATGCTCATCACCATGGATAGGTTTGCGTGTGCGTAGGAAAATTTTTGTTTCCCATGCGACGTTCCCCAACAGTTGCAATTTCTGAACCTACCATTCCGATGCAACTTCTTGAAGATCCCGTGGAGGACAACAATGAGACTCCTAAAAGGAGCAAGAGATAGAGGACTGCAAAGTATTTTGGTGATGATTTTCTTGTGTATCTGATAGATGACACTCCCGGTTCTACTTCAGAGGCCTATTCTTCTAAAGATGTTGACTACTGGAAGGAGGCGGTCCGTAGTGAGATGGATTCCATCTTGGCAAATGAAACTTGGGAGATAACTGATCGACCTTATGGGTGCAAACCTATATGGTGCAAATGGGTGTTCAAGAAGAAGCTTAGGCCTGATGGTACTATTGAAAAGTACAAGGCATGGCTCGTGGCTAAGGGTTATACCCAAAAGGAAGGTGAAGACTTTTTTGATACTTACTCACCTGTGGCTCGACTGACCACTATTCGAGTGCTACTTTCACTAGTAGCCTCACATGGTCTTCTCGTTCATCAAATGGATGTTAAGACTGCTTTCCTAAATGGAGAGTTGGATGGGGAAATTTACATGGAACAACCAGATGGTTTTATAGTGGACGGTCAAGAAGGAAAGGTCTGCAAATTGTTGAAGTATTTGTATGGACTTAAGCAAGCACCTAAGCAGTGGCACAAGAAATTCGAAAGAACTTTAACAGCTACAGGCTTGTTGTAAACGAAGCTGACAAATGTGTGTATTATCGACATGGTTGAGGCGAAAAAGTTATCCTTTGCTTATATGTCGATGACATGTTGATTTTTAGAACAAATTTGAATGTTATTAAGGAGTTCAAGAATTTCCTATCTCGTTGTTTTGAGATGAAGGATTTGGGAGTAGCAGATGTTATTCTAAACATCAAGCTACTGAGGGATGATGATGGTGGGATTACATTGCTTCAATCTCACTATGTGGAAAAGGTCTCGAGTTGCTTTGGTTATAATGACCGCAAGCCCTCTCAAACACCATATGATGCTAGCGTGTTGCTTCAAAAGAATCGAAGAATTGCTAGAGATCAATTGAAATATTCTCAGATTATTGGCTCGCTCATGTATTTGGCCAGTGCCACAAGACCTGGCATCTCTTTTGCTGTTAGCCAACTGAGCCGATTTGTTTCCAAATCAGGAAATGATCATTGAAAAGCTCTAGAAAGAGTTATGCATTATTTGAAGGGCATTGTGAATTATGGAATTCACTATACCGGGCACCCAAAGGTGCTTGAAGGGTATAGTAACTCAAACTGGATCTCAGATGCTGATGACATAAAGGCCACGAGCGGATATGTATTCACTCATGGGGGTGGCGTTGTTTCTTGGATGTCTTGCAAGCAGACCATCTTAACGAGGTCAACAATGAAAGCAGAACTCATAGCACTAGATACAGCTACGGTCGAAGCAGATTGGTTTCGTCGGCTCTTGAATGACTTGTCGGTTGTTGAGAAACCTATACCGAGTATCCTTATGAACTGTGACAATCAAACCGTGATCACGAAAGTGAGTAGTTCAAAGGATAACATGAAGTCATCAAGACATGTTCAGAGAAGGTTAAAGTCTGTCAGGAAAATGAGAAACTCCGGAGTTATTGCATTGGATTATATCCAAACGTCTAAAAATCTGGCACATCCTTTTACTAAGGGTCTATCACGTAATGTGATAGATAATGCATCGAAGGAGATGGGTATGAGACCTGCAATATGAGTTGTTCACACTGGTAACCTAATCTATGTGATCGGAGATCCCGTGAATTAGATGTGGAAGACAAGTTGTTGGTCAACTGAGAGGAGAGTATCCTTACTATTTAATACCACTCCATGAAGATGCAGTACTCTCCTAATCTGCATGGCAGGTTGATGTATATCTTAATGTGTTCTTAGTGGCTTATTTAGCAGAGATGTTGTCCCGCAGAACATCTTTTGAAGAACACACCTATATGAGTCTGATTGTTAAACGTCGCAATCTATGAGAGTAGGGTGCTCTCTAGTAAATTCATGAAAGGTCTCGGAGTATGACGCATAACCTCCACCCGCGAGGAAGAGCCATGGTAGCCTAGTATCGGTCAAGGCTTTGTGTGAAGCTAGATTCACAGAAAACTTGCAGTTCAAGGCCCAGTCCATTGTTCAAGTTGCTTACTAGTGTAGCATAGAGTTTTAGGTGGAAGTTCAACTTAACAGTGTCCACCGTAGTACCGGTATATAAAACAGTGTTTTGGAACCAAAGGCAAATTTTGTGTGTCTTTGGGATCTGGTGGGGGATTGCTGGAATTTAATCGATTTTGGGCCAGCCCAATAGCTATTTCAGAAATTCTTAATAAATCCTAGAGGCTCACACAACCCATTCGTGCATGGCAAGAGGTGGAACCAAAGTTTAGTCCCACATTGCTAGTTTGGTGGGAGTTGGACCTCCTTATAAGGGATGATGTTTCCCCATATGTATGAGCATGAGAACAAGAGAGACATACACGCGCGCTCCTCCTCCGCCGCCCGCTTCGCCACGCCTCGTCGCGACGCGACGCGACGCGGGTTGCGGGAACGAGCCGTTGTCTATATTTTTGCTGCGCACGATTGGTATACGAAAGGTCGCTCGGAAGCTAAAAGTTTTTGCTATAGTGGATATTGAATACGAACACTGCACCTTTCGGATGCTGCCTTTTCATTTCGTCTCCCTCTTTCCCTTCAGCTCCCGACGCAGCCTATTCGCCTCCTTCTCCTATGCCTATAAAAGAGAGGTCGCTCCTTTCGAGAGAGACACCAGAAGACCATCTCCCTCTCGCCATCGAGTTCCAAACACTGAGCTGCTACGATCTTCTCCATCCCGGCTTGCGGCGTGCACCGCAGGTCGGGACAGTAGGCCTCCGAAACCGCACCTCTTTGAGTCCTGTACGGGAAAAGGATGATAAGGTTTTTGGAAATGCTCTGCGCGACTACGGACCGGTTCATCACGGACGCTCCGGACACCGACGACCACTTCCCAACGACGACTTCTTTCCCGACGTCGACGACCTCTTCGACGACATGGCTGGCGACGACACCGACCCCAAGACCGGGGCTTCTACCGCTGTTCCGTACGTCCTTGTGTTCTCTCTGTCTAAGATCATGCTTCAGTTTCCTGCTCTAGCTTTTCCTGCACTAGCCTCTGTTCCACATATGTTCTGTTCTCCTTCACATGTGCGCATGCTATTTGCCTTCTTTCTTTTAGATAACATGACTTGTTTCATCTCTATTATAATAGTCATGTTTTCCATGATGTTTTATTTATTTTTCCTATTAATAAAATCATATGATAAATTGCTCATATTTCTAACACATGCTACGACCGAGCTTTCCTCCAGCATAGGAGAAAAATCAATTAGTCTGATAGGACACGCATCAACGAAGTTCAAAGAAAATTAGGGCACATGTCCTTGTCTACATCATTGTTGATTTCCATTGTTTATCAAGACGTTCCGAGTTGAAAATTATAGAGATATAATTATCTGAAATAAATGTTTCGAGCTACCGAGTCAGACACGGCAAAATTATCTCTATAAATATGACCTCCGATTCATTGTGCTCTCTCTATGCTTCATAACTAGGACACAACCCATGGAGTCTCAACAGCTTTGTCACCTACATCCGTCGTTAGCAAAATCATTGCAAGAAGAAAAAAAGGGCGCTCGCTTGAGAATATGAGACATAGGGAATTGAGTGCTTAATACGTGTGCACATCAGCCACGTCTGTTTGCCCGAAAAGGACACCGTTCTTCAACATCGTTGACTAGAACCAGGCCTTCCCCATCCGCTCCAGCTTAACACAGCTGCAGAACAACAATTACATGTACAACTTCCGATTCATCAGCGTGAGCAGAACTTAGTTGTACAACAATCTGAATGCCTACTGCTGCTCGTTTCATTTCGGTGCTGAACTACTCTCTGATAGCCAGGGGGAAGATTTTGCGCCTGTGCTCCTTAGAGAGGGCAAGGGCCTTGTTGCCTTTCCCCTTGACGGGGCTGGGCTTGGCCCATGTTCTCAGGCCCGGGGCGGAGATTTTGGGGGCCCGGGGCGAACCTAAAACTCAGTGCGTAATAATATTAATTGATCGACATATGAAATGTTAGTGCGTAAATGCATCTAAAAATCTATTTTCATGTTGAATATTTATTTTTCATTTTTCCTGGCAGATATACACTTTTTAAACTCCACGGTAAACACAAAGTGCTAAATTTTTGTATTGAAGCTTGAAGAGTGCAAGCTATGTGCATGATCTATATGAAATAAATTACTTAATGAGTATAGATCCACGTTTGAAAAATGCACACCATACACGTAGAACACTACAACAACCCACGCTCCATGTTGCGCTCGCATTAGGGCAAATGTCAGGGCAGGAATTATAGGGCTCTTCTAGATATGTTGTTGTGAATGTTATGAGATGCATCACGATCAACTGATGGAGCAAATCACATCATGCAACGAAACGGACGAACGAAAGCGAACCAATTCTAAATACAGACGCATATGCCGATAGAACATCAGAAGTGATAAATTGAAGATATGATATACCTCGGATCGGCCGGATCTCGTCTCAATGATAACACGGTGTGCATTTGCTTCTAGTTTCGTCAGGAGGCGCACGGTCACGTGCGTGTGCGTCTAGCACCTAGAAACCAGAAACCATAGAGCAGAGCGAAGTTCATCGGCATTTGTGTTGGCAGCAGTCTCCATAAATAATAGAAACAAGATCTGCTTCCTGCCGTTCAAAACTCGTTGTGCTAAGGTAACAAATTTGTTCGCCTAAAATAAATAATAATTAGTTTCCAAAAAAATCAGCAATTCTGAGCCATTAACGGAAGGGCAGCACAGGTAAACACCACGTTCGGTAATTATGGAGATTGATTTCAAAATTGGTAACCTTCACGCGAGATGGGCTGCATGCAACCATGCCTCATCCACCCCTCATCCAGGTTGCATCCAACGGTATCCAACTAGTCTGATAGGAAGCAAAACATCAGTAGTCTCATGCCTAACGCTTTCCATTACCAACACATGATGCAGTCTGAACTCCATTCCACTATATGAAACACGTTCGCTCAAATAGGAAAGATCTATAACTTCATTCGACTATCCATTCTCCATGTCACACAATCAAGTCCAAAGGTGGTGAGCTCGCCCTCGGCGCCATCCTTTGCAGCCGCAGCCCTAGCTCATCAGTGTGGGCGATATCAGCATCATCGCTATCATCGTGGAGGGGTTTGGATCCCCTCCATGCGTGTGTAGCATGAGTGGTTGGGAAATCATAGTAGTAGTAGTACTAGTATTAGTAGTAGTAAACCATTGACCGGTGGGCTCCACATGTTGAAAAAATGTAGACAATGCAGATTGGGAAATCTAAGTTTGCACGTAGGCTCCACAACTTCCAATTTCATTTTATTTTTGAATAGTATTCTATAGCAGGCTTTACTGTAATATTTTTTAGGGCATCAGAGTAGATGTAATTCTCTCTCAAGATGCCAGCAGTTGCTAGCCAGTAGTTTCGGACTCCGACGTCATGGTAAACCAGCCCATCCAACATCAACCACCAATACAGTTCATGGCCCAAGGCCCAATTTGAAAACTAAACACAAAACAAACTTGGCACCCGTAGTCCGTGGGAGCTATAACAAATCGGATTGCCTAACAAAAACCTACAACAAATGTGAGTAACTAATCAAGAGGTATCCCTTACGAGAGCCCCACAAGGTTCACTTTGGTGGGCTTAGAGCATGCCACTTGGCGTGCTCTCAGCCATTGCCACATGTCCCATGCTGGGCTGAGAGTGTGTCACTTGGTGTTTTCGGTTTTTGCCCAGTATTTTCTAGGTTTTGGAGAAAAAATTTAGAAATAAAACATGTATTTTTGCTTCCGTAGGAGGCATAAAGTTGCTGCTCGTGAAGTTACATACTCGCTTCCACGAGAGGCACGGAAAAGTATAAAAACAGTTTTTGTTTTTATTTCCAAGAGAGGAACAAATTAAAACACATATTTTTTTGCTTTTACGAAAGGCATAGATCTGCTTGTCCTAGGGATACATATTTTATTCCGCCAGGCCCGTCGAGAGGCATGTGCGAGCTGTGCACATGCACAGGGCCCCAAAAAACTGAGGGGCCCAAATCATTGTGTTACATTCGGTAGCAGGCCAGGCCATCAGGAATTGTACGAGAGAAAAAAGCCGTTCAGCCCTTATTTACGAGTCTCCCAACCGTCGCGCGACGTTTCATCTGCGCGCCGCCTGCCCGGCTGCCCGGTTCTACGTCTTCGTCTTCATCTGCAGATCTGTCTGCATGACCTCTTTCCTTCCTTCTTCCCTTCCGAGTCCCCACGACATGAAATTGTGACCTGTTCATCCGAGCCCCCGGTTGCTTGGACATGCCTGTTAGAAGAGTCAAGGATGAGAAGCTCTCCGCCTCCTCATCTAGTGAGTTCTGATCAACAGTGAATTTGTGATCCACGTATATACCACTACCACGAGCCAGCAGATCAGCAGTGAATTTAGTGATTCACGTATATATCACTACCACGAGCCAGCAGATCAATAGTGTATTTGTGATCCACGCACGTACTGGTTTTTAGGCTTTTAATTTTTTTCGTCTATGTAGTCTATTGTTTATTGGCTGAGTGGTTTGATCGTTTCTATAACTTTCCCAGTAGCTACTTGACCTGTTCTTGGTGATGTGCAGTAGAAGTATTGATCACTGGATCCAGTCTATCGCATGAAAATTCACAGCAGTGGAGAACGGATACATAGACCAACCGGATGATGCTTTTCAGTAGAACATGAGGTCTATCTTTATTTTATTTTTAGTGCTACATTTACTCTTTTAGCCATATAACTGAATGCGAGTGTAATTTCATTATATTAGTTATTTAGTTATATATGATTTCTAAAAGAAAGTAGGGCCTTGTTTTCCATTTCGTACCGGGGCCCCAAATTTCTGAAGACGGCCCTGTATTCCGCGAGTTGTGCCTCTTGATAAAGGACCCCCCCCCCAGCCCTTTTCTTTTTCACGGGAGACACAAATTTACTCGTGGAGCCACATATTTGCTTCCGCGTGAGGTACATATGTGCATCTCATAAAGGAAAAATAAAATTATTTTTCTAAAAATAAAATTATTTTTCTTTTTTCCTTTTTTTCTTTCATGGCAGATACATATTTACTTATTTTGGAGAGGCAGATTGGCATCCAAGAGAGGCACAGAAAGGGGGAAAAGGTGAAAAAAGCGTAGTCAATTTCTGAAAAAGTTATATTTTTCTGAAATTGCGAATAATTTTCGTATTCTGAATATTTTCGAAAATGCAAACAATTTGTAATATACTTAATAAATTTGGAAACCCTTAAACATATATTAATTCATGAATATTTTTGAATTTGTGAAAAAATAGATAAACAAAAAATTATAAATTCCAGAAAAAGGAAACAAATCTTTTTTTTTGAAATTGCGGGTATTTTAGAATTTCTTAACATAATTTAAAAAACACGGTCATTTTTAGAAATTCCGGCTTCAATATGCAAACTTTTTCTGTAAATCCTGAAATTTAATTGAAACGGAAAACATGTTTCTAAACTTGTAAATTTTTCAAAAGGAAAGATTTTTGTAATTCTGAATTCAAACATTTTCCGTAGAAAATAAAAATAAACAGAAAAAATAAGAAAGGAAGAAAGAACGAAATGGAAAGAAACATAAAAAGACAAAGAGAAAAGCCGAAATAACCATTAAATGACCGGCACAGGAATCTTCTAGAAGGTTCCCATAACTTGGATTCTGCAGCAACCTAATGTTGATAAAAATGGGTCGACCCATGTCGTTCGCTCTCACCTCTCGCCTGTTCGTTTCATCCATAATTTGTCGCAGTAAGTGTCATATAGGAAAGTGCCTATAACTCTCTTATTGCGAGACCTGACACCCAGCGCTTCAGCTAGATGGCCTGCCAAATAAGGTGCATTCTTTATGGAGTGGTTTTGAGAAATTTCTATGGGTCGGTTCAGACTAGTTTTTGAAGCTTCCTCACTATAGTTTTCTTCTTCTTTCTTGTGTGTGTTTCCTATATCAGTTTTCATTGTTTTTCTGTTTTTCTCTGTTACCTTTTTCCATCTTTTTTTTTCAAACTTATTTTTCGTACAGACGCTGATTTTTTTACATACATCATAGACATTCTTTAAATATATGTTGAAGCATTTTATCCGAATACATGTTGAATATTTGTCAATTGCACACTGAGCATTTTTTGTATACTGATTGGACATTTTAAGATACACGTTGAACATTTAGATCAATGCATGTTAAACATTTTGTTAATAATCATCGAACATTTTACACAGTAAACATCCGCGTATCAAATCATACATGCAACATCTAAGCTTTTCGTGCAGCATATAAGAAAAAAATTAGTTTGAAAGGACACGTATCTACCAAGTTTAAAAAAAGATGGCACATGCCCTTGTTCTATATCATTGGAGACTTCCATTATTTATGAAGACCTTCTGAGTTCAAATCTATAGAGATAATTTATCTGATATAAATGTTTCGGGCAACCGAATCATGCATCACAAGTTATCTCTATAAATATGACCTCCGATGGATCGTGTTGTCTCTATGCTTCAATTTGAACTGCCAAAACGTCTTATATTAATGAACAGAGGGAGTAGGAAACAACCCATGGAGTGTCGACACCTATCTCTCCTAAACCAATCATTAGCAAAATCATTGCAAGAAAAAGTTGATGCTTGCTTGAGAATATGAGACAGCAGGAGTAGAATGATTACTCTCAAGAGAAGATAATGCACACATCTGCTTGGGAGCACAGGCGGACGTGTCCACATTGTCCATGCCTGTTCGCCTGGGGAAGATGGAGTTCGACAACAATCTTGACAAGAACAACCTTTTCCCCATCCCCACTAGCAAAACACAGTTCTTCAACATGCGTGCCCAGAACAGCCTCATGCCCATCCACACGACCAAAACACATTTCTACAACCATCTCACACTGAAGGACCTACGTGAGCAAGCAAAGACGTTGCACATCTGTCTGTATCCGTACTACTATTAGCTTTGTCTCGGTGCTTAAGTTTTCTCTGCTAACCAAGGGTGAGGCTTTTGCGCCTTTGCTCTGTAGAGAGCATGAGTGATTGAGTAAGGATGGTGTGCGCTTTTGCTCCTTTGCAAGCACCTTGTTGCCTCTCCCCTTGCCTAATAAATTGTTTCGACACATATTTTGATGGGAACATGCGACTGAGACCCGAGGGCAGCCACTTTGACCAGTCGAGTGCTCACCTTCACGGCCATGTCCTCTAACACCTGCCCGCTGACAACATGGGAGAGCAATACTTGTCTTTTGTACCTTCGTCGCTCCTTTGCCTCGTGCCCGCTGACAACATAGAAATTGGGTTATGTAACAATGAAGTTTGCATGCATGATACATTCTGAACAACATTTTACTAATTTGTATGGATACTAACTATTTATCATGGGCATAGATAGCCATGGAACAAGAACATATGCGCTGGCTTGGTGTCCACCCCATACGAATCATGCTTTCTCCGAACTATAGTTCCTTTGATGATTAAAATGACTTTACTACACTTTAGTACTTGCATCATGCAAACTTAATTTATAAGGTTAAGTACACTATTTTTGAAAATATAAGTACATATAAAATATAGTTGCTTAGATAACTCACGGAAAGAACCGCTTGCACATTATAAGGAATTATCACAAAGATATCTTGGACAATTAGTTCATCACTACAAAAAGGCTACATAAGAGCTTTCCCGCAGCACATGAAGTCATCAAGTTTGGAAGTGGACGATGTTACAATTTCGAAAGACACGTATCAACCAATTTCAAATAAATGATGCCACATGCCCTTGTTGTACTTGTACATCATTGGAGACTTTCATTATTTGAAGACCTTCCGCGTTCAAATATCTGATAAAATCTATCCCATATAAATGTTATGAGCAAGCGAATCATGTGGATATAAATCATCTTGATAAGTACGACCACTGATAGATTATGTTCTCTAATTCATGACTAGCACGCAACCCATGGACTCTCAACAGCTCTCTCTCTCATATACCAGCCGTTAGCAATATTATTTCAAAAAAAAGGCCTCTTGCTTGAGAATATGAGACATCTGGAATTGGGTGCATAGTAGTAATCAAAGATCTTGTGATGATGCTTGAGCAGATACGCGGCCATATCTACATTGTCCAAATCTATTCTCCAAGTAAAGACGCAGTTAAGCAACAACCTTGACCACAACCATGCCTTGCCCATCTGGGCGAGCAAACCGCGGTTCTTCAAGAACCTCTGGCGGAACCGTTTTCGATCCTTGCACGCGAGAAAACACACTTCTATGGCACCCTCGACTTGAAGTACTTGCACGAAAAGAGGCAGACATTGCAGACACGTCCACAACCTACTGCGCTGAACTATTACCTTGAGCAAGGACGGTGAAGGACATCAAGTGCGGCTTGGTTTCACATAGTTATCACTGAGGTGGCAGAGCTGAGTGCTACCATGCACAATGTTGCTCGGTAATGCTGTGATCCACGACAGTTTTTGTCTCTTCATTGATATCACTTCCAGGCTTCCAGTGGAGGCGCAACTAACTGAAATTTTGAAGGCCACGATGACCTCCAACCTACTCTATGAACCTTCTTCTAGCTGACTAAATATGCAACCTCCATGCAATTAATCTCTTCCGAAGATTCATAGAGGAGCCCAAACGGATTGAATTTAATTAAATTGATAAATAAGGATGGATGAGAGCACAGTGTTGACAAAACATAAGCGATCCGCTACAATTTGCTCACAAGTTTATTCAAGGCAGGCTGCTTGTTAGCCTTTGCAATGTTTTTGTAATGCAACAACAACCCTAGATATCTCTAGGGGTATTTTTTAACTAGAATGAAACCTGTCAAAAATGCAATATTATCTTTGTCAGACCTGCATCAAAATTTAATTGTAGTTTTGTTCGATTTGGATTTTGTACACTAGTGTCTAATTCACACAATTCTTTCTTTGTGATGGTATCGTTGCAGGTAGTATTCCGTTTGTAATGCAAGCACCCATGATGCACTATGTCATCATGAAAATGTTGCCTAGCACAGAAGCTTCATTTACACGAGCTCCAAAAGTCCAGGATCTCTACTCCTAAAAGATGAGTAGGTACTTCCGTTTCGGGATTTTTTCGTCTTTCCTATCACCTTCGTTCGGTTCTTTCTGTCTCTCCTCCCACCTCTAGTAACGATCCCGTTGCAAGTAACGATTCCCCTTCACATGAAAAAAACGGACGAAGACCAAGCAGCGAGCCTCCCTCGCACGAAATAAAACTGAACGAAAAGCATGTAGCGAGGCCCCCTCCACGAAAAAAAACGGTCGAACCAAAGCGAGCCCCCCTCGCACGAGAAACAAATCTGACGAAGGAGGCTGCCCTCGATCTATTCGCCAGGGCGACAGTCGTCCTAGCCACCGTCGCAGAACCTTTCGCCGCCGCCGATCTATTCGCTACTTCGACGAAATCATGCCCTAGCCACCATACCGCATCCCTTTGCTGCCGCCGAGGTCCTAGAGGAGCCACCGCCGCCGTCAGGACACCGCTGCCGAGGTTTGCCATCGCCGCCGTCGAGGTCCGATAGGGGCATGACCCCGGGGAGATTTGCATGTTCATACAGCCATTGAACTCAGTTAGGGCAGTGGCCGGCCTACACGCAAAAAGATGGTGGTTTCGGGGGTGTTCTGATTGGGCCTAGGCTGGATTAGTGATGCGTTTTTTTTGCTTTGTTTCGGCAGATTTCTTGTACTACAATAGAATTTTGCTTCGAGTTTCCCATCCACGCATAGGTTTGTATTCGATTATCTGTTCAAGATTTTTTCTTATCCTCATTCTTGGCCTGAATCGAATTTTTGGAGTTGCTTCCGTGTATTAATTCTGACAAAAGATTACAATTTGATAAGGATTTGATGTGGTTTGATCCACCTCCTTGTGACGAATCCAACTTCTCGTTTTTCGATGTGAAGTGTTAGTGGTGTCCCCGCTCTAGGAAACAGAAGGCGGCCATGGCCGGCATGCCCGACCCCAGGAAGTGCTATGTAAGATGTTGGAACGTCGAGGCCAACAATAGTTGTGAAGAACACGTACACGGCCAAGAATTGTGGTTGTGAAGATCGCATGTGTCGACATCTGATGTGGTAACACTAGTAGAAAACAGGGCTTTAATCCGGGCCAGATCAAAGCATTAGTCTCGGTTCTGTTAAGAATCGGGACCAATGGGTGCATCAGTCCCAGTTTTGGCGGACTGGACCCTGGCCAAGCCTCAGCAGGAACCAATCCCGATTTGTCTAACCCCTTTAGTTCCGGTGCAGACACGAACCAGGACTAAAGTGCCTCGCTCCTGGCCTAGCCTCTTTAGTCCCGGTGCTAGCCACCAACCGGGACTAAAGATACACCATTAGTTCTGGCGCTAGCCATCAACCGGGGCTTATACAATGCCTATATATATGCTCGCCCCTGCCCGCTCACTCCGTTTTTTGGCTAGCCAGCGTGTGGAAGGTGTGATGCTCTCTGTTCTCACCTCCTATGCACATGAGGTGTTCGACGAAATGCCGCAGCCACACTTAAGATTTGTCCTCTCCAAGCTTGACCTCCAAGCTACATTTTCCCTAAAATGTGTTTAGGTTTGGCGATACACCAACTACACAAGTGTTCTAAAAGGTTAACGACTTCATCATTACATCTCTCACTGCTAATTTAGCTCATTTCAAATGCTCTAAAAGTAGAATGTGGTTTGTGAGTTTTAGTGGATGAGTGTATGTGGGAGTTCTTTTGATTTAGATGCACAATTAGAGCTGAAATTAACTTCTTAGAGTCTGCACATGTGTAGGGTGCCGTCCCGGTCCCTGTCCTCAGCGACGTCAATTGCCCGCGTCGATCTCGTCGCCGGCACCACCATGATGAGCCTCTTGTTCTTATCTTCTTTTTAAAAGAAAAAAAATCTTACTTGTCTGATTTAGATAGATACTTGTATGATTTTCTTACTTGTATGTTGTTCTATAAGAACTATGTATGAACTTTTTGTATTTATTTTTTCAGTAATAACATTTGATCACTACTGTACTTTGGTTTTAATGTGATAATGAACTTGTATTAATTTGATCACTTCTCTATTCATGATGTTTTGTAATGGGTTTTTGATACATTTAATTATATAATGCACGCAGATGAACCGACAAAGGATGTACGATGACCGACGCACCTCCGAGTATATTGAGGGCCTGCATAAATTTCTCGAAGTGACCGAGGCAAACAAGCATAATGGTTTTATGTATTGTCCATGTACTGTCTATGACAATATGAAGGATTACTCCAACTCTAAAACACTTCACTGCCACTTGCTTGAGAAGGGTTTCATGCCACACTATAATGTTTGGACCAAGCACGAAGAAAGAGGGGTTATGATGGAAGACAACGAAGAAGAGGAGGAGGATGACAACTATCGTCCTACGTACCCTGAATACGGTGATACAGCAACAGGGGAGGCTGAAGATCAAGAGGGACTAGATGTGCCCGATGATGATCTTCGTCGGGTCATTGTTGATGCACAAAGAGAATGCGAAAGTGAAAGGGAGAAGTTGAAGTTCGATCGCATGTTAGAGGATCACAAAAAGAGTTGTATCCAAAGTGCAAAGATGGCAACACAAAGCTCGGTGCCACACTGGAATTGTTGCAATGGAAGGTAGAGAATGATTTATCTGACAAGGGATTTGAAAAGTTACCACTAGTAGAAAACGAACCTTTGTCCATAGCATTAGTCCTAGTTAGGTTTTGAACCGGCACTAATGAGGCCATTAGTCCTGGTTCGAGATGGGCAACATTAGTCCCAGTTCATTCCGGACCTTTAGTCCCGGTTCGTGCCACGAACCGGCACTAAAGGGGTTGAGGCTTTAGTTTCGGTTGGTGTCTCCAACCGGGACTAAAGGTTAGACCTTTAGTCCCGGTTGGAGACACCAACCCGGACTAAAGGGGTTCTAAAAGTTTCTATTTTAAATTGCATATATCTTTTAGGATATTTGATGTTTTTGAGTGATTCTTTTTGCATTAGACACAAAATTTTGTCTACTTTATGTTTGTGCCATTAGTTTTCAAATTTGAATGGTTTAAATATGAATTTGTTCAAATTTGCTTCAAACCCTAGATTGTGAATAACTTGAGTTTAAAAATAGTTTGTCTAGTTTGAAGGAGATGGTCTAGTTTTTACACGAAATGCATCCAGTTTTTGTCGTAAGCCTCTCAACTTTTTAGCGCAAGCTATGTGGGTGAATTGATGATACCATGCCAAGTTTCAAGCTTTTTAGAGTTCATTTGTAGTGCTTTTCCATTTCAGGGTCATTTAGCTCAAACAAATAATTGAATGCATGAAAAATAGCAAATGAAGTTAGAAAGGGTTGAACTTTGAGGATCTGGCTTTGAATGGTGCATACTGAATGCACAAAAAGTCTGGAGTTGTAATAAGTTAAAAAAATGACATGCCTTTGTAACAGATGGGTTTTCATCCGAAACCTTGATACTTTGAAGGAGACGGTCCAGTTTGTACACAAAGTGCATCCAGTTTGTGCCGTCACCCTCTTAACTTTTTAGCACAAGCTATGTGGGTGAATTGATGATACCATGCCAAGTTTCAACCTTTTTAGAGTTCATTTGTAGGGCTTTTCAATTTTAGGGCCATGTAGCTCAAAAAAATCATTAAATGCATGAAAAATAACAAATGAAGTTAGAAAGTCTTGAACTTTGAGGATGTGGATTTGAATGATGCATATTGAATGCACAAAAAATCTGAAGTTGAAATAAGTTAAAAAATGAAATGCCTTTGTAACAGATGGATTTTCGTCCAAAACCTTGATACTTCAAAGGAGATGGTCGAGTTTGTACACGGTGCATCCAGTTTTTGTCGTAACCCTCTTAACTTTTTAGCACAAACTATGTGGGTGAAATGATGATATCATGCCAAGTTTCAATCTTTTCAGAGTTCATTTGTAGGGTTTTTCAATTTCAGATCTAAAAAATCTTTAATTGCATGAAAAATAGCAAATGAAGTTAGAAAGGCTTAATTCTGGCTTGGTTAACCTTAGTTATGACTCTTGCTGGGATGGTGCTAGCAGATGTAGTCGACGGTATGTTTGGATGGACACCAACCCGAACTAAAGGGGTTCTGAAATTTTCAAACTCTACCCCCGGTGGACCGCCTTTTTTAATTTTGTAGAAAATAAACAAAAATGATAAAATCTTTAAAAAATAAAATCCTTTGAGATGTACTCCCTCCGCTCCTAAATATAAGTCTTTTGAGATGTTTCATTAGGGAACTACATACAGATGTATATAGACATACTTTAGAATGTAGATACACTTATTCTGCTTCGTATATGGTCTCCTAGTGAAATCTTTAAAAAGACTTATATTTAGGAATGGAGGGAGTAGTTAGGTTTTAGTGTCTAGTTGGTATAGAAAATTTGAAATATGAATTTTGACCGCTTTTGTGAAAAAAAGAAAAAAAATGTAAAACGGCCATAATTTTTGCATACGACCTCGAAAAACCGTTTAATATATAAAAAAGTAGAGAAAAATTGGAACTCGATTTCACCTGGTTTACGCGGTGAAGTTTTTCTCACATTCTCAAAATTCCAAAAGTAAAAAAAGAAGTTATTTCAAAAAGAAGTTTTTTCCGGAAAAATAAAAAATATATTTTTATTTAAAAATAATTAAATGATGTCATATTTGGATTCCTCACATTTTTTTGATAATAACAGATATATTATTTGTCAAATTTCAATTTACAGATTTAAAGATATTAATTATGACATATTAAATGAATAAATGGCAAAAAATTGAATACAATCATATTATTACATATTTTATTTTCATTGAAATTCAATATTATTATCACTTATTTTGTTTATTTTAATAATTGTTTGGAATTCAAAAAATTAAATTATGTGACATCAAGACCTAAGGGTTAATAGGATTGATAGCTTAATATTGTCAGGAAAACAACAAGTGCAGACTTCGAAAACCAGGGGCAATAGAACCTGAAAGTTAAGCTCGGGCTGGAGCAGTGAGAGGATGGGTGATCGACCAGGAAGTTAGACGATTTGGATTGAGTGTGATTAAGGATGATTAGAGATTAAATTGTCAAATAATTCAAAGATATGAAAAATATATAAAATAAAAAATAAAAAATAAAAAAATCGAAAACAACTTTTAGTCCAGGTTGGTAACACCAACCGGGACTAAAGGTCCTCCAACCCCAGCGCGCCACGTGGAGGGCCTGTAGTACCGGTCCATGTTGAACTGGGACTAAAGGGGGGGGGCTTTAGTCCCCACCCTTTAGTGCCGGTTGCAAAACCGAGACTAAAGGCCCTTACGAACCGGGACTAAAAACCCGTTTTCTATTAGTGTACTAAAAATACTGAAGAATAAGCTTCCAAAGGATAATGAATTGCCTGACACTATGTACAGAGCAAAGAAGGTTCTCTGCCCTCTAGGATTAGAGGTGCATAACATACATGCTTGCCCTAATGACTGCGTCCTCTGCCGTGGTGAGTACGAGGAATTGAACGCATGCCCGATATGCAGTGCATTGCAGTATAAGATCAGACGAGATGACCCTGATGATGTTGAAGGCGAGCACCCTAGGAAGAGGGTTCCCGCCAAGGTGATGTGGTGTGCTCCTATAATACCATGGTTGAAATGTCTGTTCGGAAACAAAGAGCATGCCAAGTTGTTGCAATGGCACAAAAATGACCGTAAGAAATATGGGAAGTTGAGAGCACCCGCTGATGGGTGGCAGTGGAGAAAAATCGAGAGAAACTGGGGGGACTTTGCAGGTGACGCAAGGAACGTAAGGTTTGGTTTAAGTGCAGATGGCATTAATCCTTTTGGGGAGCAGAGAAGCAAGCATAGCACCTGGCCGGTGACTCTATTATATATAACCTTCCGCCTTGGTTGTGCATGAAGGGGAAGTTCATTATGACATCAGTGCTCATCCAAGGCCCTAAGCAACCTGACAAGGACAATGATGTGTACCTAAGGCCATTAGTTGAAGAACTTTTACAACTATTGATGGAAATGTGTACGTGTGTGGGATGAGCATGAACAAGAGGAATTTGACCTACAAGCGTTGTTGTTTTTAACCATCAATGATTGGCATGCTCTTAGTAACCTTTCAGGACAGACAAACAATGGATACAACGCATGCACACACCGTTTAGATGATACCAGAAGTATATATTTTGAAAAATGCAAGAAGAATGTGTACCTAGGACATCGTCGATTTCTTCCGACCAAGCATGCCTTAAGAAATAAAGGGAAGCATTTCAAAGGTGAGGCAGATCACCAGAAGAAGCCCATCCTCCGTACTAGTGATGACATACTTGATATCATCAAGGATTTACAAGTAATCTTGGGAAAGGGTCTTGGCGGACAATCTGTTCCGACTAATGCTGAGGGACGCGCACCAATGTGGAAGAAGAAATCTATATTTTGGGACCTACCCTATTAGAAAGACCTAGAGGTGCGCTCTGCAATCGACATGATGCACATGACGAAGAAGCTTTTCGTGAACCTAGTAGGCTTCTTGGGCGTGTATGGGAAGAAAAGATACACCGGAGGCATGGGAAGACTAGCAAGGTGTGCACGAAAATGACGGCATGCATCCAAATAGTATGAAGGTCCTGCCAGCTACGCTCTTACCAAAGAAGAGAAGGAAATCTTCTTTGAATGCCTGCTTAGTATGAAGGTCCCATCTGGCTTCTCGTCGAATATAAAGGGAATAATAAACATGGCAGAGAAATAATTCGAGAACCTAAAGTCTCATGCCTGCCATGTGATTATGACGCAACTCCTTCCGGTTGCATTGAGGGGGCTTCTACTGGAAAACGCTCGATTAGCCATTATGAAGCTATGTGCATTCCTCAATGCAATCTCTCAGAAGGTAATCGATCTAGAAATCCTACAAATGTTATGAAATGATTTGATGCAATGTATTATCAGCTTCGAGTTGGTGTTCCCACCATCCTTCTTCAATATCATGACTCACGTCCTAGTTCATCTAGTCGACGAGATTGCAATTCTGGATCCTGTATTTCTACACAATAGTTCCCCTTTGAGAGGTTCATGGGAGTCTTAAAGAAATATGTTTGTAATTGTGCTGTACCAAAAGAAAGCATCTCCATAGGTCGTCAAACAGAGGAGGTCATTGGGTTTTGTATTGACTTTTTTCCTGTCCTTAAGCCGATTGATGTCCTTAAATCGCGGTATGAGGGGAGACTGAGTGGAAAAGGCACGCTAGGAGTGAAATTAATATGTAGGGACGGACATGCTTGGGCGCAAGCACACTAAACAGTTCTACACAATTCTACCTTGGTGGCCCCGTATATGAATGAACACAAGAATATTCTACGCTGGACACTCCCAGAGTAGTCTGACGACTGGATTACACGTGAACACATCGGGACTTTTGGCGCTTGGTTGCAAATGCATCTCATGCGTAACAACACTGTTGGAGATGACCTGTACTTGTTGGCCAGGACACCATCTTCGAGTGTATTGATTTACCAAGGGTACGAGATAAATGGTAATACATTTTACATGATTGCCCAAGATAAAAAGAGCACCAACCAAACAGTGGTGTCCGCTTTGATGCAACAATCACCAATAGGGCAAAGGACACATATTATGGTTACATAGAGGAGATATGGGAACTTGACTATCGACATGAATTTAAGGTCCCTTTGTTTTGCTGCAAATGGGTCAATGTGTCACGAGGCGGCGTACAGTTAGACGCACAGTACGGAATGACAACAATGGATCTCGACAATCTTGGGTACGCAGACGAACCATTCGTCCTAGGCAATGACGTGGCGCATGTTTTCTGTGTGAAGGACATGTCTATCAAACCGAGAAAAAAAGATAAGGAAGCGAATACATCAAACGATGAGCCAAAGCAACACATCGTTCTTTCTGGGAAAAGAAACATCATGGTAGTGGAGAGAAGGATAGACATGTCTGAAGATTATAAAAAGTTTCATGAAATTCCTCCCGTCAAAGTGAACGCTGATCTAGGCATCTTGTTAAACGATGAAGATTATCCACGCATGGTTATGGTGCAACAAGGAAGGGACACACGCGAAGAAAAAGTGAAGACTTTCTCTCCACAACTATTCTGATGATGGCTTTCATCAGAATATCACTCCAATTACATGTGAAGAAATGAAATCCTTTTGTAATAGAAGGGTTTTCGTTCGAAACCCTGATACTTCGAAAGAGATTGTCCAATTTGTACACGAAGTGCATCTAGTGTTCGTGCGAAAGAATTTTTGAATGAGATTGTAATTTGTCTGAAGACATGTGATATCTTTTTAATGATAATAGTATCCACTCTCATATGTTTTTGCCTTCCTTTATAACTCCTGTATGGTTGCTTAATACTGAAAGATGCGTGTCGCCGGCTTCAGCCCCCACGTAGAAATTACATGGGATGTCTATACCAATGCACTATGTTCCTTAGCCGAAGTATAGGAACCCGAAGGTGATTTAGTGTGTCAGACTAGGCAATCGGAGTATTATGCTTTATTTCTTTCACTTAACCGAAGGGGCGTGAAAAGGACTGCGGGAAGCGTACGATTATCCACCTGGGTTTTTGCGATATTCGGACGAGCCGAGGTCGAAACCGACATCATACTGTTTGCTCAAAGGGTAAATTCCTTGTATAACACGGAATAACTGCTTACGGAGGTTGAAGTGTAATACTTCTAACTTGAGGTTCACAGATCACGTCGCGCATACTATGACAGTCTATTTTCGGCTTTCTTCCCTGAGGTGCTTGACCGGACTAACCGGAAGCACAATCACAGGGGTCCTCCCTTTGCCCTTTTAGCCGAATGAGCGGAACATAAAGGGGCAAGCACAGGAGCCGGGCAACCCAACTTAATGACCAAAGACATAGGTCGGAAACCGATGCATATAAAGTGAATGCGAAGACACCGAACGCACAATGGTTAAGGCGATTTGTGTTTGAAATCGAGCCTCCGGTCTCTTAGCCGGTGACCTTGGCTCATACCGAACAGGTTCACGAGAAGAGGGAGGGAAAAAGTATATGCCAAAAACAGAACAAATAAGGCGTACGTGCGCCAAGCAATTTTGCGTTTCCTCAACAACTCTTATAACTTGGATTGCCGAAGCAGTTGTTTACAAGTATGCGACAAGAATAAAAGTCATGCAGGAGCTGTTGTACCAGGGGTCTTCGATTGGTGACCAGCCGCCTCCGATATGCCCTGTTGCTAATTGACTCCTGCTTTCGATGTACCTTGATGGGTGTTGATGCGGGCGGATCTTGCGAACAAAATCTTGAAAGGCCGCTGTGTTTAAAAGTGAGCTTTATGCCATGGGCAAGCTCTTTTAGGAGCGTCTGCAGTTTGTCCGAAGACATGTTGATGGTAACAGTTCAGAACAACCGAACACCTATCGTAAGTTCCCCACCGCTACCCATGGAACCTTAAGTCCTAAGTGGTGCATACTCATCACATACCTTGCTGGTCCTAAGGTTGTGCGGTGGGGGGCGAGTCCCTATTGAGGGGAGGAAGGAGGGTCAGAGTTTTGATCTGAATCCGAACTTGCTTCCCAGCCTTTCGTGCCTTTACGGCGAATGCCGAAGCTTGCCGATCGTCTTTATAGCTAAATTCGGCCGCCAGCATCAGTGCATGTTCCTCTCTTCTAAGGGATCACTATGTATGGCCATTGACAGTAATGACCCCCTTGGGGCGCGGCATCTTGAGCTTGAGGTATGCGTAATGCGGGACTGCGTTGAACCAAGCAAATTGGTCCGATCGAGCAGCGCGTGATAGCCGCTACGGAAGGGCACAATGTCGAAGATCAAGTCTTCGCTGCGGAAGTTACCGGGCGAGCCGAACACGACTTCCAGGGTTATAGAGCCGATGCATCGGGCCTCAACCCCTAGGATCACTCCCTTGAAGGTAGTGCTACTGGGCTTGATCCTTGACGGATCTATACCCATCTTCTTCACCATGTCTGAGTAAATCAGATTAAGGCTACTTCCTCCGTCCATTAGGACTTTGGTGAGGTTATAACCATCTATAATGGGGTCTAGTACGAGGGTAGCCGAGCCCCCATGACGGATAATGGTCAGATGGTCGTGCTGGTCGAAGGTGATCGGGTAAGCCGACCTCAGGTTATATTTTGCAGTTACGGGCTCCACAACATAGACCTCCCGAAGGGCCCGCTTCCTCTCTTTCTTAGGTATGTGGGTGGCGTATATCATATTCACCGATTTGACTTCGGGAGGGAATTTCTTCTAACTGACACCTATTGGACCCCGAGGCTCTTCTTCGTCCTTGCTGCGCGAGCTCTTGCCTTGGTCTCCGGGTTGTATTTTGCCGGCCTGTTTAAACACCCAGCAGTTGCGGTGTGTATGATTGGCTGGCTTTTTTGGAGTCCCATGAATTTGGCAAGTCCTGTCCATGATCTTCTCAAGCTGAGTGAGTCCGTCATGATTGCCTTTAGGGGGCTTCTTCCGCTGTCTGGGTTGGGACTTGTAGAATCTGGCATTGACCGCTGTGTCATCTGAGTCGTTACCATTGAGTCAGCATTTGTTCTTATTGCACTTTGACTTTGAGTTGCCATCCTGGGCTTCAGGTGCCACGTTATCTTCCGAATTGTGGTTGTGTCTTGCCAGCAAATTATCTTCGCCCACGCAAAAGCGGGTCATGAGGGACGTAAGGGCGGACATAGTCCGAGGTTTTTCCTGGCCTAGCTGGCGGGCTAGTGATACGTCTCCAATGTATCTATAATTTTTGATTGTTCATGCTATTATATTATCTGTTTTGGATGTTTTATATGCAATAATATGCTATTTTATACTATTTTTGGGACTAACCTATTAATCTAGAGCCTAGTGCCAGTTTATGTTTTTTCCTTTTTTTTTTAGTATTGCAGATAATGAATATTAAACGAAGTCCGAACGGAATAAAATCTTTGGAATAATTTTTGTTGGACCAGAAGGAAACCAGGAGACTTGGAGATGAAGTCGGGAGAGTCGTCGTGTGGCCACAAGCCATAGGGGCGTGCCTAGGGGTAGGGCGCACCCCCAGGCTTGTGGGCCCACGGCAGCTCCCCTAACCCTATTTCTCGGCCTATAAATTCACAAATATTCCCTGTATATCAAAGAGAGCCACGAAACCACTTTTCCGCCTCCAGAAGCCTTCGTTCCCGAGAGATCCAATCTTGGAGACTTTTCTGATAATCTGCCGGAGGGGGATTCGATCATGGAGGGCATCTACATCAAATCCATTGCCCCTCCGATGATGCGTGAGTACTTCACCACAGAGCTTCGGGTCCATAGCTAGTAGCTAGATGGATTCTTCTCTCTCTTTGCTCTTCAATACCATGTTCTTCATGATCTTCATGGAGATCTATCCGATGTAATACTCTCTTGCGGTGTGTTTGTCGAGATTCGATGAATTTTGGGTTTATGTCAGATTATCTATGAATATTATTTGAGTCTTTTTTGAATTCTTATATGCATGATTTCATATCTTTGCAAGTCTCTTTGAGTTATTGGTTTGGTTTGGCCGACTAGATTGGTAATTCTTGCAATAGGAGAAGTGCTTAGTTTTGGGTTCAATCTTGCAGTGTCCTCACCCAGTGACAAAGTAGGAGTAGCGAGGCACGTATTGTATTATTGCCATTGACGATAAAAATATGGGGTTTTCATCATATTGCTTGAGTTTATCTCTCTACATCATGTCATCTCTCAAAAGGTGGGGTATGCTGGAGTGGGTCTATGTGTGGAGTAATAGTAGTAGAGGCAGAATCGTTTCGGTCTACTTCACATGGACGTGATGCTTATATGCATAATCACTGCCTTGGATATCTTCATAACTATTTTCTTTTCTATCAATTGCTCGACAGTAATTTGTGCACCCAGCGTAATACTTACCATCATGAGAGAAGCCTCTAGTGAAATCTATGGCCCTCGGGTCTACTTTCCATAATTTATTTTCAGATCTATAAACCAAAAATACCAAAAAAATATTTTGCCACAATTTATTTACCTTTTGTTTTACTTTCCGTTCAAGCAATCTATTCTATCTATCTCTATTAGATCTCATCCTTGCAAGTAACCGTGAAGGGATTGACAACCCCTTTATAGCATTGGGTGCAAGTGTTTGATTCTTTGTGTAGGTACATCTATTGGGGACTTGCTTATATCTCCTACTGGATTGATACCTTGGTTCTCAGCAACTGAGGGAAATACTTATTTAGTTTGCTGCATCAACCATTCCTCTTCATGGAAACCAACGCATGCTCGAGAAGTAGCAGCTAGCCATTCATTCCGAATATTGTGCCAGAAAGAGGCGATAGCCTCGGCATCCGGACAGTCGACAATTTGGTTCTTCTTAGTCAAGAACTGATTCTAGAATTGTCGGGAAGACTCGCCGGGCTTCTGGACGACGTTGCCGAGGCCGGAAGAGTCCGGCGTGCGAACAGAGATCCCTTGGAAGTTAGAGTGAAAGGTGTCTTCCAAGTCTTCCCAGCATCCTATGGAGTTTTCCGGAAGGCTGTTTAACCAGTGACGAGCTGGCCCCTTAAGCTTAAGAGGTAGGTATTTGATGGCGTGGAGATCATATCCGCATGCCATATGCATATGGAGGAGGAAATCCTCGATCCAGACGCTTGGGTCAGTGGTCCTGTCATACTATTCTATATTGACGGGTTTAAACCCTTCGGGGAACTGATGCAACAATACCTTATCCGTGAAGCACAGTGGGTGAGCGGCACCCCTGACCCGAGCTATGTCACGCCTGTAGTCGGCGTCTGTATGGAGCCTGCTGTGCTTCCGGGCTCTGTAGTTTTTGTCGAACCATGGTCTATACTCACCCCGTCTATCCAGTGAGTAATCCTTGGATCCATAGATGGATCTAGTATGGCCTGCTAAGTCATTGCGTAGGTCGAACCTGTCATTGGTTTCAAATGGCTCCTTACTTTGTGTTCGAGGCATCACCGGTATATAACCAGTGTCTTTTGCCGCTCTATCACGCCCACGAGGAGGGCGGTCTGGCTTGTCATCTGCGGTACGATGCGGAGATGGAGTGTCAGTGAGCTCATCGTCGAATTGTGGCGACAGCCGCCTCCGATGGTAGCTTTTGGGCTGGTTTGACAAACCAGTGTCATATGCTTCTTCGGCTGAGAGGATTTTCGTCCATCGATCAGTAAGGTCGGCTTGTTCGGCTTTGAGTTGCCGCTCTTTGGCATTTAGGCTGCGAACCGTTGCTATGAGTTGCTGCCTGATTTCTTCCTGATCCTCGAGGTTATCAAGGATGTACAACTCATCGTCTTGTGGTAATTCTTCCTCCTCAACGGGGGAAGGTAATTGTTGCCTTCGGGGTCCTTGATGGTATCGGTGTCGTTTTGGTCCGCGGGTTTGTCCGGACCCTCGAACGGGTGCTTGGGCACATCGGGATGATCATGATCGGTAGGGACGTTATCATCCCTAATGCTGATAATAGTTCATCTTTCCTTTTTTTTCTTTTGGACCGCTTACGCGATTTCCTACGCCTTGATGGCGCGTCGCCTGATTTGTCACCTTCGTTGTGAGGCGTGTTGTCGTCGTTGGTGGCAGGACTATCCACCATGTAAATGTTGAACGTGGAAGTGACGGTCCAACTCCCGGTGTTAACGGGGGTGGGAGCACAGTCCTCTTTGTCCATGTATTCTGCCTCCTCGGAGGCATAGTCTAGCATGTCGGTTAAGTCTTCGATGGTGGCTATCAAGTGGGTGGTGGGTTGGTCAAAAAATCCGCCCCTGCCCGAACTATAACCGGGCCGGACATAGAACGGGGCTGGATCGTTAGTGATTTTCAATGATGAGAATTGCTCCAAGGCCTCATCGACCGCTGAGGAACCGATTGGATCCAACTATTCAGAACGCATGGAGTCGACCCCCATGAAGCCCACCCCTGGGGAGTGTTCAATACGAACATAGGTCTGGTCATATGGCTTGATGGACAGGCCGGGGTTAGAGATCAGACTGTCGCCGTGGGTGACCCTATTGGCATGTTCGACGCAGGGGCTCGAGGTTAATGCCTTAGAGTCCTCTGGGCTACGGGCAAAGCCGTGAGCCCGATTAGTGACAAGTCGCCTCGAGAATCGACAGAAAACTCTAGGTTTCCAAATCTAACTTACTGATCGGGGGCGATGCTCTCAACGCAGTCTAGATGACCGATGGAACCAACATGCAGCACGATGTTGCCGAAGGCAAAGATTTGGCCAGGGCGAAAATGTCCATGTTGCGGACCTCTTCGTTAATGAAAAGGCGAGGCCATAATCCCATCTCGCTCATAGAGGAACTCTCAATGAAAGCACCAATGTCGGTGCCAAAACCGGCGGATCTCGGGTAGGGGGTCCCGAACTGTGAGACTAGGATCGACGGTAACAGGAGACGAAGGGGACACGAGTTTACCCAGGTCTGGGCCCTCCTATGGAGGTAATACCCTACGTCCTGCATGATTGTATTGATTGTGTAAGAGGTTACAGAGTTGATCTACCTCAAGATCGTATCTCTAACCCTAGATGAGTTGTTGTGTCTCTATACCCTAAAACCCTATGGCTTATATAGATGTCAAGGAGGCCTAGGGTTTATAGATAGTCGGTTACATGCCGAAGATATAAACATGCCTATTTACTACATCAGACGTGGAGCGCAAGCCATGGTCCTTGAATCTTCCATCCTGGTAACTGGGCCTTCAGGTCATCTGGTGTTCAGCGAGTGGCCCATACAGTCTGGCCCATACACTATAGGTCGGCTATCCGAGGACCCCCTAAAATAGGACTCCCTCACCTCCCTGCGGTGAGTCCACCCTTACGGCAGCGAGCACCCCCTCCCCTCTCCTTTTTTGTTTCATTTCATTGCATCTATTAGTTTAGGTTACTATTATAGTTAATTGGGTTAGTGTTAATTCATGTAATTATGTTAGTGAAAAAATAAGAAAATAAGAATAAGTAGAAGAGGGTAAAGGAAAAAGGAAGAAGAGGAAGAAGAAGAGGAGGAGGAGGAGGAGGAGAAGAGGAAAAGAAAAATAAGAAGTATAATTGGAGGAGAAGAATAGGAAAAATGAAAAGAAGGAAGAAGAAGAAGAAGAAGAATGGGAGGGGGAGGAGAAGAAGAAGAAGAAGAAGAAGAAGAAGAAGACCCCCGAGCCCCGACGTCCGATGCCACTAACCCCCACTGACCCAGACCCCCGACGCCACTGACCCCTACCCCCGACGCGTTCATGGGTGAGCACAAATGACATCTCATCCCCCCTTAATTTGCTCTGTTCCGGTCTTCATGCCGATGAAACTTGCTAGCTATAGGTGTCTTCAATCATCAGTATGCGTGACCAGTATGCGTCTACCGTTCGAAAGGGAGGCATCTATAAATACGCATGTCTTTGCATATTTATAACCGCCATCCTTTCGAATTATCCAACGTTATCCATGGACAGCCCAAGTATCTGTAGATTGGGTTCGTTTTCCCATATGCTCTGCTCCAGATCCGATGCGGAATTTCATCAGTGCCTCCCTGTTGTTCTCCGGGTACACATCCTCTCTGCTTATTGCCGAGACGTGTATTAGGGGAACAATGGGGAGGTGCTGCCGAAATTCTGCGTCGGATCTGGAGCAGAGCATGGGAAAACAAATCCAATCTACACATACTCGGGTGCGATTAGGACCTATCTCTACCTATTAGTGTGTAGGTTGCATGAGAGTAATAAAACTGACAAATTTGATTAACGGATGAATATAGATTATGAATTATATATATATATATATATATCTTATGTGTTTAGTACGTAGGCAAGATGAGTGATCGTGCTTGGATGTACACCGGTCACCCTAGTCAGAAAGAAATGACCATTGAATGGTTAAAAAAGGGGTTTCTGAGCGCCGCATTTGCAAATGGCGAGGAAGTAACCTGGTGCCCCTGTGTCCGGTGTGACAACCATATAAAGTGGACATGGAATGAAATGGGTAAACTTGCAGAAGTGGGGTTTTACGCCTGATTATACAGTGTGGAGATTTCATGGTGAGTCTGCCCAACGTGCGAGAGGTGAGGTTGTTCGTCGTCGCACCGACGAGCATGGTACCACGATCGAAGACATGGTGCAAGGCTTTGATGATGCTCGGGATTCGGACAATGAGATGGAAGAATCTTCAAAGACCTTCTATGAAATATTGGAGTCTTCAAAACAAAGACAAAGACAAACATAACACTTAGACAAACTTAGCACTTAGACAAATGTCATATTTTACGTAAGTTAGCTTTGTTTCCTCTAAAATGACATAGTAAGCTTACTTACCTCCAAAATGCCATATTGTACATAAGTTAGCTCTAAAGTGACACATTGTACCTAAGTTAGCTCTAAAATAACCTATATTTAGCATTGTTTCCTCCACACTGACATATTACGCTTAGTTAACTCGACAATGACATAATACACTTGGCAATGTCATAGATGCCATGGACTTAGCTTATTTCTTGCAAAATGACACAATAAGCTTAGTTAGGTAAAAATGTGATAATTACCTAGGTTATCTCTAAAAGGACACAAATAAGAAATAATAAGAAGAAAAACAATAGGAGAAAGAGAAAGAGAAGAAAAAAGCTTCTTCTTCTTATTATTATTCTAGATCTTCTTTTCTTCTTCTTGGTAACCTCTTAGATGCCATAGACTTAGCTTCTTTTCTTGCAAAATGACACAATAAGCTTAGTTAGGTCAAAAATGTGATAATTACATAGGTTAGCTCTAAAATGTCACAAATAAGCAATAAGAAGAAGAAAAACAAGAGGACAAAGAGAAAGAGAACAAAAAATCTTCTTCTTCTTCTTCTTCTTCTTGTTCTTGTTCTTCTTCTTCTTCTAGATCTTCGTCTTCTTGTTCTTCTTGGTAACTTCATAGATGCCATAGACTTACCTTATTTCCTTGCAAAATGACACAATAAGCTTAGTTAGGTTAAAAAATGGCATAATTACCTAGGTTAGCTCTAAAATGGCACAAATTGGCAATAATAAGAAGAAAACAAGAGGATAAAGAGAAAGAGAAGAAAAACGCTTCTTATTCTTCTTCCTCTTCTTCTTCTTGATCTTCTTCTTGTTCTTCTTGTTCTTCTTATTCTTCTAGTATTATTTTTCTAACTTTCTTATTCCCATTTTGCAAATTTGATTCACTTCATGGAAGCTTGCATTGATAGAGTTCTTGTGTTTAATTTCTATTTTGATTTTGCATCGATCAACATTGTGAAATTGCTACCTATGGATGAAACTATGCGTGTATGGATAAAACTTCCACTTTTGATTTGGTATGTTTATTGGATGATCATATATATGTGCTTGTGATATGGCTGTTGGGGAACGTTGCATGGGAAACAAAAAATTTCCTACGCACACGAAGATCTATCCATGGTGATGAGCATCTACGAGAGGGAGAGTGGATCTACATATCCTTGTAGATCGCTAAGCGGGAAGCGTTAAGAAACGCGGTTGGTGTAGTCGAACGTCTTTGCGATCCAAATCGCCGTGCGTCCCGCAATCCAATCACAATCCGTCCCTTGATCCAATCACGATCCGTCCCGCGATCCGATCACGATCCGTCCCACGAACTTGATCACGATCCGTCTCACGAACTTGATCATGATCCTTCCGATCTAGTACCGAACGGACGGCACCTCTGCGTTCAGCACATGTACATCTTGATGACGATCTCCACCATCTTGATCCAGCAAGAAGGAGTGGAGAGGAAGAAGAGTTCTCCAGCAGCCTGACGGCGCTCCGGTGATGGTGGTGGAGCAATTCCGGCAGGGCTTCGCCTAAGCACTGTAGAAAACCGATCTAGAGGAGAAACTATGCACTCGAGGAATCGGTAGCACGTGGCTGAAAAACTTGTGCAAAACCCCTCAATACCACCAGTATATATAGGAGGAGAGGAGGAGAGGAGGCAGCTTGGCTCCAAGCCTCCTATGCTTCACCCAAACTAGGAGAGGAGGAATCCTCCTCCTCCACACCTAGTAGGATTAGGATTCATCCTATTTTTTTTTCTTTTTTGCCTTTTTCCACCTTTTTCCTTTTGGGTTTTCTTCTCTAGATACATGGGCCTTGTGTGGGAGTTTCCACAAGCCCACTAAGGGCTGATATTCACTCTCCCACAGCCCATGAAGCCTCTTGGGTCGAAATACCCCTCCCGGAGGTCTCCCGGTACACTACCGGCACTCCCGGTACACTACCGATAAGCCCGGAACTTTTTCGGCGACCAAAACAAGACTTCCTATATATGAATCTTTACCTCCGAACCATTCTGGAGCTCCTCGTGACGTCCAGGATCTCATCCGGGACTCCAAACAAACTTCAGTCACCACCATACATAACTCTATACTACCGAAACGTCACCAAACCTTAAGTGTGCAGACCCTGCGGGCTTGAGAACTATGTAGACATGACCGAGACACCTCTACGATCAATAACCAATGGCGGGACCTGGATGTCCACATTGGTTCCTACATATTCTACGAAGATCTTTACTGGTCGAACCTCTATGTCAAGGATTTAGTTAATCCCGTATGATGTTCCCTTTGTTCTTCGGTATGTTACTTGCCCGAGATTCGATCGTCGGTATCTCCATACCTAGTTCAACCTCGTTACTTGCAAGTCTCTTTACTCGTTCCATAATACAAGATCCCGTGACCAACACTTAGTCATTTTGCTTGCAAGGCTTATTGTGATGTTGTATTACCGAGTGGGCCCTGAGATACCTCTCCGTCACACGGAGTAACAAATCCTAGTCTTGATCCATGCCAACTCAACAGACACCCTCGGAGACACCTGTAGAGCACCTTTATAGTCACCCAATTATGTTGCGACGTTTGATACACACAAGGTACTCCTCCGATATCTGTGAGTTGCATGATCTCATGGTCATAGGTGTTGGGAGACGTAGTAGTAAATCAAAATTTTCCTACGTGTCACCAAGATCTATCTATGGAGAAACCAGCAAACGAGTGGGGAGAGATTGGATCTTCATACCTTTGAAGATCGCTAAGCGGAAGCGTTACAAGAACGCGGTTGATGGAGTCGTACTCGCAGCGATTCAGATCGCGGTAGATCCGATCAAGTGCCGAACGGACGGCACCTCCGCGTTCAACACACGTGCAGCCCGGTGACGTCTCCTACGCCTTGATCCAGCAAGGAGGAAGGAGAGGTTGGGGAAGAGCTCCAGCAGCAGCACGACAGCGTGGTGGTGGTGGAGTAGCAAGGTATCCCGGTAGGGCTTCGCCTAAGCACTGCGGAGGAGGAAGAAGCAGAATAGGGCTGCAGCGAGAGAGAAAGAGTTCGTCGTCTCAAACCTGCCCAAACCCTTGCATATATATAGGAGGAAGGAGAGGGAGGGCTGGCTTGGCCCCTCCTCCAAGGAGGAGGGATTCGGCCGAAGTGGGGGGAGAGTCCTCCTCCCACACGGGAGGTGGATCTCCCCCTTTTAAATCCCTTTTGCCTCTATCTCCAAATCCCTGGCGCATGGGCCCTTTCTAGAAGGTATTGGCTGGCCCAATATGGGCTGGCACACCTCCTCTAAGGGCCCATGAGGTCCTTTGGTCGTCACCCCCTCCCGGGGGTCCTCCGGCACCCTCCCGGCACTCCCGGTACAATACCGATGAGCCCGAAAACTTTCCGGTGACCAAAACTGGACTTCCTATATATCAATCTTTACCTCCGGACCATTCCGGAGCTCCTCGTGACGTCCGGGATCTCATCCGGGACTCCGAACAACCTTCGGTAATCACGTATACCTTTTCCCTATAACCCTAGCGTCATCGAACCTTAAGTGTGTAGACCCTACGGGTTCGGGAGACACGTAGACATGACCGAGACACCTCTCCAGCCAATAACCAAAAGCGGGATCTGGATACCCATGTTGGCTCCCACGTACTCCACGATGATCTCATCGGATGAACCACGATGTCAGGGATTCAATCAATCCCGTATACAATTCCCTTTGTCTATCGGTATGGTACTTGCCCGAGATTCGATCGTCGGTATCCGTATACCTTGTTCAATCTCGTTACTGGCAAGTCTCTTTACTCGTTCCGTAATACATCATCCCGTGACTAACTCCTTAGTCACATTGAGCTCATAATGATGATGTCTTACCGAGTGGGCCCAGAGATACCTCTCCGTCACACGGAGTGACAAATCCCAGTCTCGATTCGTGTCAACCCAACAGACACTTTCGGAGATACCCGTAGCGTACCTTTATAGCCACCCAGTTACGTTGTGACGTTTGGCACACCCAAAGCATTCCTACGGTATCCGGGAGTTACACAATCTCATGGTCTAAGGAAATGATACTTGACATTGAAAAGCTATAGCAAACGAACTACACGATCTTGTGCTATGCTTAGGATTGAGTCTTGTCCATCACATCATTCTCCTAATGATGTGATCCCGTTATCAACGACATCCAATGTCCATGGTCATGAAACCGAGACCATCTATTGATCAACGAGCTAGCCAACTAGAGGCTCACTAGGGACACGTTGTGGTCTATGTATTCACACATGTATTACGGTTTCCGGTTAACACAATTATAGCATGAATAATAGACAATTATCATGAACTAGGAAATACAATAATAACCATTTTATTATTGCCTCTAGGGCATATTTCCAACAGTCTCCCACTTGCACTAGAGTCAATAATCTAGTTACATTGTGATGAATCGAACACCCATAGCATTCTGGTGTTGATCATGTTTTGCTCGTGAGAGAGGTTTAGTCAACGGATCTGCGACATTCAGATCCGTATGCACTTTACAAATATCTATGTCTCCCTCCTGAATGTAATCACGGATGGAGTTGAAGCGGCGCTTGATGTGTCTTGTCTTCTTGTGAAACCTGGGCTCCTTCGCAAGGGCAATAGCTCCAGTGTTGTCACAGAGTAGAGTCATCGGGCCCGACGCATTCGGAATCACTCCTAGGTCGGTGATGAACTCCTTCATCCAGACTCCCTCCTTTGCTGCTTCCGAAGCAGCTATGTACTCCGCTTCACATGTAGATGCTGCCACGACGCTTTGCTTGCTGCTGCTCCAGCTCACTGCCCCTCCATTCAAAATATACACGTATCCGGTTTGCGACTTGGAGTCGTCCGGATCTGTGTCGAAGCTAGCATCGACGTAACCCTTTACGACGAGCTCTTCGGCACCTCCATAAACGAGAAACATGTCCTTTGTCCTTTTCAGGTACTTCAGGATATTCTTGACCGCTGTCCAGTGTTCCGCTCCGGGATCACTTTGGTACCTCCCTACCAAACTTATGGCAAGGTTCACATCAGGTCTGGTACACAGCATGGCATACATGATAGAGCCTATGGCTGAAGCATAGGGGATGGCACTCATCTCTTCTCTATCCTTTGCCGTGGTCGGGCATTGAGTCGTACTCAATCTCACACCTTGCAACACGGGCAAGAACCCCTTCTTGGACTGATCCATATTGAACTTCTTCAATATCTTTTCAAGGTATGTGCTTTGTGAAAGACCAATAAGGCGTTTTGATCTATCTCTATAGATCTTAATACCTAATATGTAAGCAGCTTCTCCAAGGTCCTTCATTGAAAAACACTTATTCAAGTAGGCCTTGATACTTTCCAAGAGTTCTATATTATTTCCCATTATCAGCATGTCATCCACATACAGTATAAGAAATGCTATAGAGCTCCCACTCACTTTCTTGTAAATACAGGGTTCTCCATAAACCTGTACAAACCCAAACGCTTTAATCACCTCATTAAAGCGAATGTTCCAACTCCGAGATGCTTGCACCAGCCCATAGATGGAGCACTGGAGCTTGCATACCTTGTTAGCATCTTTAGGATCGACAAAACCTTCCGGCTGCATCATATACAGTTCTTCCTTGAGGAAGCCATTAAGGAATGCCGTTTTGACGTCCATTTGCCAGATCTCATAATCATAAAATGCGGCAACTGCTAACATGATTCGGACAGACTTTAGCATCGCTACAGGTGAGAATGTCTCATCGTAGTCAACTCCTTGAACTTGTCGATAACCCTTAGCGACAAGCCGAGCTTTATAGGCGGTCACATTACCGTCTGCGTCAGTCTTCTTCTTAAAGATCCATTTATTTTCAATGGCTCGCTTATCATCAGGCAAGTCCACCAAAGTCCATACTTTGTTCTCATACATGGATCCTATCTCGGATTTCATGGCCTCAAGCCATTTGTCGGAATTCGGGCCCGCCATCGCTTCTTCATAGTTCGAAGGTTCACCGTTGTCCAACAACATGATCTCTAGGACAGGATTACCGTACCACTCTGGTGCGGAACGTGTCCTAGTGGACCTTCGAGTAGAAACTTGATCTGATGTTTCATGATCATCATCATTAACTTCCTCTCTAGCCGGTGTAGGCTCCACAGAAACAACTTCCTGTGCTGCACTACTCTCCGGTTCGAGTGAAGGTACAATTACCTCATCAAGTTCCATTTTCCTCCCACTTACTTCTTTCGAGAGAAACTCTTTCTCGAGAAAGGATCCATTCTTGGCAACAAAGACTTTGCCTTCGGATCGTAGGTAGAAGGTATACCCAATAGTCTCTTTGGGATATCCTATGAAGACGCACTTTTCCGCTTTGGGTTCGAGCTTCTCAGGTTGAAGTTTCTTCACATAAGCATCGCAACCCCAAACTTTTAGAAACGACAGCTTAGGTTTCTTTCCAAACCATAATTCATACGGTGTCGTCTCAACGGATTTAGATGGTGCCCTATTTAAAGTGAACGCGGCAGTCTCTAATGCATATCCCCAAAATGATAGCGGTAAGTCGGTAAGAGATATCATAGATCGCACCATATCCAATAGAGTGCGATTACGACGTTCAGACACACCATTTCGCTGAAGTGTGCCTGGCGGCGTGAGCTGTGAAACAATTCCACATTTCCTAAGGTGCGTGTCAAACTCGTGACTTAAATATTCTCCGCCACGATCAGATCGTAGGCATTTTATTTTCCTGTCACGTTGATTCTCGACCTCACTCTGAAATTCCTTGAACCTTTCAAAGGTTTCAGACTTGTGTTTCATTAAGTAGACATACCCATATCTGCTCAAGTCATCAGTGAGGGTGAGAACATAACGGTAGCCACCGCGAGCCTCGACACTCATTGGACCGCATACATCGGTATGTATTATCTCCAACAAGTCAGTTGCTCGCTCCATTGTTCCGGAGAACGGAGTTTTGGTCATCTTGCCCATGAGGCATGGTTCGCATGTGTCAAATGATTCGAAATCAAGTGACTCCAAAAGTCCATCAGCATGGAGCTTCTTCATGCGTTTGACACCAATATGGCCAAGACGGCAGTGCCACATGTAAGTGGGACTATCGTTATCAACATTACACTTTTTGGTACTCACACTATGGACATGTGTAACATCACGTTCGAGATTCATCAAAAATAAACCATTGACCAGCGGGGCATGAGCATAGAACATTTCTCTCATATAAATAGAACAACCATTATTCTCGGATTTAAAAGAGTAGCCATCTCGTATCAAGCGAGATCCAGATACAATGTTCATGCTCAAAGCTGGTACTAAATAACAATTATTAAGGTTTAAAACTAATCCCGAAGGTAGATGTAGAGGTAGCGTGCCGACGGCGATCACATCGACCTTGGAACCATTCCCGACGCGCATCGTCACCTCGTCCTTTGCCAACCTTCGCTTATTCCGCAGCTCCTGCTTGGAGTTACAAATGTGAGCAACTGCACCGGTATCAAATACCCAGGAGCTACTACGAGCGCTGGTTAGGTACACATCAATAACAAGTATATCACATATACCTTTAACGTTGCCGACCTTCTTATCCGCTAAGTACTTGGGGCAGTTCCGCTTCCAGTGACCGGTACCCTTACAATAGAAACACTCAGTCTCAGGCTTGGGTCCATTCTTGTTCTTCTTCTTCCCGGCAACTTGCTTACCGGGCGCGGCAACAGCTTTGCCGTCCTTCTTGAAGTTCTTCTTACCCTTGCCTTTCTTGAAACTAGTGGTCTTGTTTACCATCAACACTTGATGCTCCTTTCTGATCTCGACCTCTGCTGATTTGAGCATCGAGTACAACTCAGGAATGGACTTCTCCATCCCCTGCATGTTGTAGTTCATCACAAAGCTTTTGTAGCTAGGTGGAAGCGACTGGAGGATTCTGTCAATGACTGAGTCATCCGGGAGATTAACTCCCAGCTGAGTCAAGCGGTTGTGAAGCCCAGACATCTTGAGGATGTGCTCACTAACAGAACTGTTCTCCTCCATCTTACAGCTGAAGAACTTGTCAGAGATGTCATATCTCTCGACTCGGGCATGAGCTTGGAAAACCAGTTTCAGCTCTTGGAACATCTCATATGCTCCGTGTTGCTCAAAACGCTTTTGGAGCCCCGATTCTAAACTGTAAAGCATGCCGCACTGAACAAGGGAGTAATCATCGCAGCGTGACTGCCAAGCGTTCGTAACGTCTTGGTCCGCTGGGAGAATGGGTGGGTCATCTAGCGGTGCATCAAGGACATACAATCTCTTGGAAGCTATGAGGATGATCCTCAAGCCACGGACCCAGTCCGTATAGTTGCTTCCATCATCTTTCAGCTTGGTTTTCTCTAGGAACGCGTTGAAATTGAGGTTGACATTTGCGTTGGCCATTGGATCTACAATATAGATATTAAAGGCAATTTTAGACTAAGTTCATGATAATCGAGTTCACATAATCAAATTATTCAATGAACTCCCACTCAGATAGACATCTCTCTAGTCATCTAAGTGACACATGATCCATGTCAACTAGCCCGTGTCCGATCATCACGTGAGACGGACTAGTTATCCATGGTGAACATCTCCATGTTGATCGTATCTTCTATACGACTCATGTTCGACCTTTTGGTCTTCCGTGTTCCGAGGCCATGTCTATACATGCTAGGCTCGTCAAGTCAACCTAAGTGTTTCGCGTGTGTAAATCTGGCTTACACCCGTTGTATGCGAACGTTAGAACCTATCACACCCGATCATCACGTGGTGCTTCGGAACAACGATCCTTAGCAACGGTGCACAGTTAGGGTGAACACTTTTCTTGAAATTTTATTGAGAGATCATCTTATTTACTACCGTCGTTTTAAGCAAATAAGATGTAAACATGATAAACATCACATGCAATCAATATAGTGACATGATATGGCCAATATCATCTTGCTCCTATGATCTCCATCTTCGGGGCACCATGATCATCATTGTCACCGGCATGACACCATGATCTCCATCATCATGATCTCCATCATTGTGTCTTCATGAAGTTGTCTCGCCAACTATTACTTCTACTACTATGGCTAACGCTTAGCAATAAAGTAAAGTAATTACATGGCGTTTATGATTGACACGCAGGTCATACAATAAATAAGACAACTCCTATGGCTCCTGCCGGTTGTCATAATCATCGACATGCAAGTCGTGAATCCTATTACAAGAACATGATCAATTCATACATCACAATGCATCACATCACATCCTTTGGCCATATCACATCACAAGGCACATGCTGCAAAAACAAGTTAGACATCCTCTAATTTGTAGTTGCAAGTTTTTACGTGGCTGCTATAGGTTACTAGCAAGAATGTTTCTTACCTACGTCAACACCACAACGTGATTTGCCAATTACTATTTACCCTTCATAAGGACCCTTTTCATCGAATCCGATCCGACTAAGGTAGGAGAGACAGACACCCGCTAGCCACCTTATGCATCTAGTGCATGTCAGGCGGTGGAACCGGTCTCACGTAAGCGTACGTGTAAAGTTGGTCCGGGACGCTTCATCCCACAATACCGCCGAATCAAGATAAGACTAGTAGCGGCAAGCAAATTAACAAACTCGACGCCCACAACTGCTTTGTGTTCTACTCGTGCATAGATTCTACGCATAGACCTAGCTCATGATGCCACTGTTGGGAGACGTAGTAGTAAATCAAAATTTTCCTACGTGTCACCAAGATCTATCTATGGAGAAACCAGCAAACGAGTGGGGAGAGATTGGATCTTCATACCTTTGAAGATCGCTAAGCGGAAGCGTTACAAGAACGCGGTTGATGGAGTCGTACTCGGAGCGATTCAGATCGCGGTAGATCCGATCAAGTGCCGAACGGACGGCACCTCCGCGTTCAACACACGTGCAGCCCGGTGACGTCTCCTACGCCTTGATCCAGCAAGGAGGAAGGAGAGGTTGGGGAAGAGCTCCAGCAGCAGCACGACGGCGTGGTGGTGGTGGAGTAGCAAGGTATCCCGGCAGGGCTTCGCCTAAGCACTGCGGAGGAGGAAGAAGCATAATAGGGCTGCAGCGAGAGAGAAAGAGTTCGTCGTCTCAAACCTGCCCAAACCCTTGCATATATATAGGAGGAAGGAGAGGGAGGGCTGGCTTGGCCCCTCCTCCAAGGAGGAGGGATTCGGCCGAAGTGGGGGGAGAGTCCTCCTCCCACACGGGAGGTGGATCTCCCCCTTTTAAATCCCTTTTGCCTCTATCTCCAGATCCCTGGCGCATGGGCCCTTTCTAGAAGGTATTGGCTGGCCCAATATGGGCTGGCACACCTCCTCTAAGGGCCCATGAGGTCCTTTGGTCGTCACCCCCTCCCGGGGGTCCTCCGGCACCCTCCCGGCACTCCCGGTACAATACCGATGAGCCCGAAAACTTTCCGGTGACCAAAACTGGACTTCCTATATATCAATCTTTACCTCCGGACCATTCCGGAGCTCCTCGTGACGTCCGGGATCTCATCCAGGACTCCGAAAAACCTTCGGTAATCACGTATACCTTTTCCCTATAACCCTAGCGTCATCGAACCTTAAGTGTGTAGACCCTACGGGTTCGGGAGACACGTAGACATGACCGAGACACCTCTCCGGCCAATAACCAATAGCGGGATCTGGATACCCATGTTGGCTCCCACGTACTCCACGATGATCTCATCGGATGAACCACGATGTCCGGGATTCAATCAATCCCGTATACAATTCCCTTTGTCTATCGGTATGGTACTTGCCCGAGATTCGATCGTCGGTATCCGCATACCTTGTTCAATCTCGTTACTGGCAAGTCTCTTTACTCGTTCCGTAATACATCATCCCGTGACTAACTCCTTAGTCACATTGAGCTCATAATGATGATGTCTTACCGAGTGGGCCCAGAGATACCTCTCCGTCACACGGAGTGACAAATCCCAGTCTCGATTCGTGTCAACCCAACAGACACTTTCGGAGATACCCGTAGCGTACCTTTATAGCCACCCAGTTACGTTGTGACGTTTGGCACACCCAAAGCATTCCTACGGTATCCGGGAGTTACACAATCTCATGGTCTAAGGAAATGATACTTGACATTGAAAAGCTATAGCAAACGAACTACACGATCTTGTGCTATGCTTAGGATTGAGTCTTGTCCATCACATCATTCTCCTAATGATGTGATCCCGTTATCAACGACATCCAATGTCCATGGTCATGAAACCGAGACCATCTATTGATCAACGAGCTAGCCAACTAGAGGCTCACTAGGGACACGTTGTGGTCTATGTATTCACACATGTATTACGGTTTCCGGTTAACACAATTATAGCATGAATAATAGACAATTATCATGAACTAGGAAATACAATAATAACCATTTTATTATTGCCTCTAGGGCATATTTCCAACAATAGGAACATATACTTGACATGTAGAAAACAGTAGCAATAAACTGAGACGATCATAAGCTACATTTGTAGTTTGGGTCTTGTCCATCACATCATTCTCCTAATGATGTGATCCCGTTATCAAATGACATCTCATGTCCATGGCTAGGAAACCTTAACCATCTTTCAATCAACGAGCTAGTTCACAAGAGACATACTAGGGACATTGTGTTTGTCTATGTATCCACACATGTATCCATGTTTCCAATTAATACAATTATAGCATGGATAATAAACGATTATCATGAACAAGTAAATACAATAATGAACACTTTATTTATTGCCTCTAGGGCATATTTCCAACAGTCTCCCACTTGCACGAGAGTCAATAATCTAGTTCACATCACTATGTGATTTACATTGTAATGAATTGAACACCCATGCAGTTCTGGCGTTGATCGTGTTTAGCCCTTGGAAGAGGTTTAGTCAACGGGTCTGTAACATTCAGATCCGTGTGCACTTTGCAAATATTTATGTCTTTCTCCAAGTTGTAATCGCGGATGGAGTTGAAGCGTCGCTTTATGTGTCTGGTCCGCTTGTGAAACCTTGGTTCCTTGGCCAGAGCAATGGCACCAGTGTTGTCACAGAACAGGTTCATTGGATTCAGTGCACTGGGCACTACTCCAAGATCTATCATGAACTGCTTCATCCAGACACCTTCGTTCGCCGCCTCCGAGGCTGCGATGTATTCCGCTTCGCACGTAGAATCAGCTACCACGCTTTGCTTGGAACTGCACCAGCTTACCGCTCCCCCGTTAAGAATAAATACGTATCCGGTTTGTGATTTAGAGTCGTCCGGATCAGTGACAAAGCTTGCATCGACGTAACCCTTTACGACGAGCTCTTCATCACCTCCATAAAAGAGAAACATTTCCTTAGTCCTTTTCAGGTACTTAAGGATATTCTTGACCGCTTGCCAGTGCTCCATTCCAGGATCACTTTGAAACCTTCCAGCCATACTTATGGCAAGGCTGACATCCGGTCTTGTGCACAGCATTGCATACATGATAGAGCCTATGGCTGAAGCATAGGGGATGACACTCATCTTTTCTCTATCTTTTGTAGTTACTGGGCATTGAGTCTTCCTCAACTTCACACCTTGTAATACAGGCAAGAACCCCTTCTTGGACTATTCCATTTTGAACTTCTTCAAAACTTTATCAAGGTATGTGCTCTGTGAAAGTGCTATTAAGCGTCTCGATCTATCTCTATAGATCTTAATGCCTAATATGAAAGCAGCTTCTCCTAGGTCCTTCATTGAAAAACTCTTGTTCAAATATTCCTTCATGCTTTCCAGCATTTCTACATTGTTTCCAATCAGCAATATGTCATCCACATATAATACTAGAAACGCTATAGAGCTTGGACTCACTTTCTTGTAAATACAAGCTTCTCCATAAACTTGTATGAACTCAAACGCTTTGATCACCTCATCAAAGCGCTTATTCCAACTCCGAGATGCTTGCACCAGTCCATAAATGGATCACTGGAGTTTGCAAACTTTGTCAGCATTCTCTGGATCGACAAAACCTTCGGGTTGCATCATATACAACTCTTCCTCAAGGAAACCGTTGAGGAACGCTCTTTTTACATCCATCTGCCAAATTTCATAGTCGAAATAGGCAGCTATTGCTAACATGATTCTGACAGACTTAAGGATCGCTACGGGTGAGAAAGTCTCATCGTAGTCAACTCCTTGAACTTGTGAAAAACCCTTTGCCACAAGTCGAGCTTTATAGACGGTGACATTACCGTTCGCGTGTGTCTTCTTCTTAAAGATCCATTTGTTCTGAATGGCCTCTAACCATTTCTCGGATCCCATCTCGGATTTCATGGCCTCTAACCATTTCTCGGAATCCAGGCCTATCACTGCTCCTCCATAGCTCGTAGGTTCATTGTTGTCTAACAACATGACCTCCAAGACAGGGTTGCCGTACCACTCAGGGGTAGTACGCGACCTTGTCGACCTACGAGGTTCAATAGCTGCTTGATCCGAAGCTTCATGATCATCATCATTAACTTCCTCTTCTACCATCGTAGGTTCCACAGAAACATCTTTCTATGCTGCGCTACTTTCTGGTTGAAGTAAAGGTTCAATAACCTCATCAAGCTCTATTTTCCTCCCACTCAATTCTTTCGAGAGAAACTCTTTCTCAAGAAATTTTCCATTTTTAGCGACAAACACATTGCCTTCGGATCTGAGATGGAAGGTATACCCGACTATCTCTTTCGGGTATCCTATGAAGACGCATTTCTCCGCTTTGGGTTCCAACTTTTCAGGCTGAAGTTTTTTGACATAAGCATCACATCCCCAAACTTTAAGAAACGACAACTTTGGCTTCTTGCCAAACCACAGTTCATATGGCGTCGTCTCAACGGATTTTGATGGTGCCCTATTTAAAGTGAATGCAGTTGTCTCTAATGCATAACCCCAAAACGATAGTGGTAAATCAACAAGAGACATCATAGAATGCACCATATCTAATAAGGTTCGATTACAACGTTCGGACACACCATTACGCTGCGGTGTTCCGGGCGGTGTCAACTATGAAACAATTCCACACTGTCTTAAGTGACTGCCAAACTCATAACTCAGATATTCACCTCCTTGATCAGATCGCAGGAACTTAATCTTCTTGTTACGATGATTCTCAACTTCACTCTGAAATTGCTTAAACTTTTCAAACATTTCAGACTTTTGTTTTATTAAGTAAATATACCCATGTCTACTTAAGTCATCAGTGAAGGTGAGAAAATAACGATATCCACCACGCGCTGTAACATTCATTGGACCGCACACATCAGTGTGTATTATTTCCAATAAGTCACTCGCCCGTTCCATTGTTCCAGAGAATGGCGTTTTAGTCATCTTGCCAATGAGGCATGGTTCACATGTGTCAAGTGATTCAAAATCAAGTGACTCCAAAAGTCCATCAGCATGGAGCTTCCTCATGCGTTTTACACCAATATGACCTAAACGGCGGTGCCACAAGAAAGTGGTACTATCATTATCAATTCTACATCTTTTGGCATCAATGTTATGAACATGTGTGTCATTACTATCAAGGTTCAATATGAATAAACCCCTAACATTGGGTGCATGACCATAAAAGATATTACTCATATAAATAGAACAACCTTTATTCTCTGATTTAAATGAGTAACCGTCTCACAATAAACAAGATCCAGATATAATGTTCATGCTTAACGCAGGCACTAAATAACAATTATTCAGGTTCATCACTAATCCCGATGGTAATCGAAGAGAGAGCGTGCCGACGGCGATCACATCAACCTTGGAACCATTTCCCACGCGCATCGTCACTTCGTCCTTTGCCAGCCTTCGTTTATTCCGTAGTTCCTGCTTTGAGTTGCAAATGTGAGCAACCGAACCGGTATCAAATACCCAGGCACAACTACGAGAGCCAGTAAGGTACACATCAATAACATGTATATCATATATACCTTGCTTGTCGTTGGCCGCCTTCTTGTCAGCCAGGTACTTGGGGCAGTTCTGCTTCTAGTGACCAGTTCCTTTGCAATGAAAGCACTCAGTTTCTGGCTTGGGTCCATGCTTGGGCTTCTTTGCAGGAGTAGCAACTGCTTTGCCATCCTTCTTGGTTTTACCCTTCTTTCCCTTGCCTTTGACTTTGCCATTTTTCTTGAAACTAGTGGTTTTATTGACCATCAACACTTGATGTTCTTTCTGGATTTCAGACTCAGCGACTTTTAGCATCGCAAACAGCTCGGCGACTGACTTGTTCATCCCGTGCATGTTATAGTTCATCACAAAGCTCTTGTAACTAGGTGGCAGTGATTGAAGAACTCTGTCAGTGATCGCCTCTGGCAGAAGGGCAATTCCCAACTCCGCTAGACGATTTGAATACCCAGACATTCTGAGTATATGTTCAGTGATAAACCCATTCTCCTCAATCTTGCAAGCATAGAACTTATCGAAGGTTTCATACCTCTCGATCCAGGCGTTCTTTTGAAAGATAAACTTCAACTCCTGGAACATCTCATATGATCCATGACGTTCAAAACGTCTTTGAAGTCCTAGTTCTAAGCCATACAATATTGCACACTGAACTATTGAGTAATCTCCAGTACGTGCCTCCCAAGGGTTCTTAACGTCTTCGGAGGTCATGTCTTCTGGTTGGTCACCAAGCGGTGCATCAAGGACATATGATTTCTGGGAAGCCGTGAGGATAATCCTCAGATTACGGGCCCAGTCAACAAAGTTACTTCCATCATCTTTCAGTTTAGCTTTCTCTAGGAACGCATTAAAATTCAGGCGTGCTACTACGCGAGCCATTGATCTACAACATAAATCTGCAAAGTTCATTTAGACTATTGTTCAAGATAATGAGTTTAGTTAATCAAATTACTAAAGCTCCCACTCAAATTGATATCCCTCAGGTCATCTGAGTGTCACATGATCCAAATCCACCAAATCAAGTCCGATCATCACGTGAGTTGAGGTGGCTTCAATGGTGAACATCATTATGTTGATCATATCTACTATATGACTCATGTTCGACCTTTCGGTCTCTTGTGTTCCGAGGCCATGTCTGTACATGCTAGGCTCGTCAAGTTTAACCCGAGTGTTCTGCGTGTGCAACACTGGCTTGCACCCATTGTATGTGAACGTAGAGTCTATCACACCCGATCATCATGTGGTGTCTCAACACGACGAACTTTCGCAACGGTGCACAGTCGGGGAGAACACAATTTTATCTTGAAATTTAAGTGAGGGATCACCTTATAATGCTGCTGGCATACTAAGCATAACAAGGTGCATAAAAGGATTAACATCACATGCAATTCATAAGTGACATGATATGGCCATGAACTTGTGCTTTAGATCTCCATCTTGAAAGCACCGGCATGATCTTCATCGTCACCGGCACGACACCATGATCTACATCATCTTGATCTCCATCAATGTGTCGCCATTGAGGTTGTCACGCCCTGCATGCTTCTACTACTATTGCTACCATTTAGCGATAAAGTAAAGCATTACATAGCGCTTAATGATTTACACATGTCATACAATAATTAATGACAATCCTATGGCTCCTGTAGGTTGCCGTACTCATCGACATGCAAGTCGTGAAATTCTATACATCACATGATCATCTCATACATCACATATATCACATCATGTAATTGGCCATATCACATCACAACATACCCTGCAAAACAAGTTAGACGTCCTCTAATTGTTGTTGCATTTTTTATGTGGCTGCTACGGTTTTCTAGCAAGAATGATTCTCACCTACGCATAAACCACAACGGTGATACATAATTTGCTTTTCAACCTTCTCAAGGATCGCCTTGTCGAATCCGATCCAACTAAAGTGAGAGAAACTGCCACCCGCAAGCCATCTAGGCAACAAGTTGCGTCGAGGGAACCGGTCTCTCGTAAGCGTACGAGTAATGTTGGTCCGGGCCGCTTCATCTCACAATACCGCTGAACCAAAATCCGACCAAGGGAGGAAGCAATCTAAGCATCAACGCCCACAAACCTTTTGTGTTCTACTCGAGATCTCATCTACACATAGACCTAGCTCTGATACCACTGTTGGGGATTGTTGCATGGGAAACAAAAAAATTTCTCCGCACACGAAGATCTATCCATGGTGATGAGCATCTATGAGAGGGAGAATGGATCTACATACCCTTGTAGATCGCTAAGTGGGAAGCGTTAAGAAACGCGGTTGGTGTAGTCGAACGTCTTTGCGATCCAAATCGCCGTGCGTCCCGCGATGCAATCACGATCCGTCCCGCAATCCAATCACGATCCATCCCGCGGTCCGATCATGATCCGTCCCATGAACTTGATCACGATCCGTCTCACGAACTTGATCACGATCCTTCCGATCTAGTACCGAACGGACGACACCTCCGCGTTCAGCACACGTATAGCTTGATGGCGATCTCCACCGTCTTGATCCAGCAAGAAGGAGTGGAGAGGAAGAAGAGTTCTCCGGCAGCCTGGCGGTGCTCCGATGATGGTGGTGGAGCAATTCCGGCAGGGCTTCGCCTAAGCACTGCAGAAAACCGATCTAGAGGAGAAACTGTGCACTGGAGGAACGGGTAGCACGTGGCTGAAAAACTTGTGCAAAAACCCTCAATACCACCAGTATATATAGGAGGAGAGGAGGAGAGGAGGCAGCTTGGCCTCCAAGCCTCCTAGGCTTCGGCCGAACTAGGATAGGAGGAATCCTCCTCCTCCACTCCTAGTAGGATTAGGATTCATCCTTTTTTTCCTTTTTCCACCTTTTTCCTTTTGGGTTTTCTTCTCCAGCTACATGGGCCTTGTGTGGGAGTTTCCATCAGCCCAATAAGGGCTGATATTCACTCTCCCACAGCCAATGAAGCCTCTTGGGTCGAAATACCCCTCCCGGAGGTCTCCCGGTACACTACCGGCACTCCCGGTACACTACCGATAAGCCCGGAACTTTTCCGGCGACCAAAACAGGACTTCCTATATATGAATCTTTACCTCCGAACCATTCCGGAGATCCTCGTGACATCCAGGATCTCATCCGGGACTCCGAACAAACTTCGGTCACCACCATACATAACTCTATACTACCGAAACGTCACCAAACCTTAAGTGTGCAGACCCTGCAGGTTCGAGAACTATGTAGACATGACCGAGAGACCTCTATGGTCAATAACCAATGGTGGGACCTACACGTCCACATTGGTTCCTACATATTCTACGAAGATCTTTATCGGTTGAACCTCTATGTCAAGGATTCAGTTAATCCCGTATGATGTTCCCTTTGTTCTTCCGTATGTTACTTGCCCGAGATTCGATCGTCGGTATCTCCATACCTAGTTCAACCTCGTTACTGGCAAGTCTCTTTACTCGTTCCATAATACAAGATCCCGTGACCAACACTTAGTCACATTGCTTGCAAGGCTTATTGTGATGTTGTATTACCGAGTGGGCCCTGAGATACCTCTCCGTCACACGGAGTAACAAATCCTAGTCTTGATCCATGCCAACTCAACAGACACCCTCGGAGACACCTGTAGAGCACCTTTATAGTCACCCAGTTACGTTGCGACGTCTGATACACACAAGGTACTCCTCCGATATCTGTGAGTTGCATGATCTCATGGTCATAGGAACATATACTTGACATGCAGAAACAATAGCAATAAACTGACACGATCATAAGTTACGTTTGTAGTTTGGGTCTTGTCCATCACATCATTCTCCTAATGATGTGATCCCGTTATCAAATGACATCTCATGTCCATGGCTAGGAAACCTTAACCATCTTTCAATCAACGAGCTAGTTCACTAGAGGCATACTAGGGCCATTGTGTTTGTCTATGTATCACACATGTATCCATGTTTCCAATTAATACAATTATAGCATGGATAAAAAACGATTATCATGAACAAGGAAATGCAATAATAAACAATTTATTTATTGCCTCTAGGGCATATTTCCAACAATGGCAGGGATATAGTTTCTATGAATTATATATATATATATATCTTCTTGTGAAAATGATTGGATATAACAAAAAAACAAAATAAAAAGGGATAATACAGGCTCTTTGCCGTCTGCCACCTATTGCCAAGGGTTCTTTGTCGTCTGCCTCGGACGGCAGAGGTGTCACGTGGCGTCCACCTGTGCAACCTGGGCAGACCAGGCTGGGGACATTTGATCTCCTTGTCATCTGCAGAAGACGACAAAGGGGGAGGAGGCAGATGACAAAGAAGTTAAAGGGCGACCACCACGCTGGGGACATTTTGTCTCTTTGTCGTCTGCGGCAGACGGCAAAGGTGGGGGTTAGCGGCAGACGACAAAGGGAGGGTGTGCGGCACACGGCAAAGGGAGGGTGTGCGGAAAACAACAAATGGGGAGGGAAGGAGACGGCAAAGCGGTGGGGTCCGTTAGCCACCTCTAATGGCGACACATCAGTAGTTGTTGTCCACGCCCTTTGCCATCTACAAGATGATGACAAAGAATCTTTGTCATCCGCTGGGCCGAAGCAGACGGCAAATACCCCCTTGCCGGAGCTAGCTGGGCCCAAATATGTGTCGTTCGCTAGCGGACGGCAAAGTCCTTTGCCGTCTACCTTTGTGCCTTTGCCGTCTGCCATGGCAGACAACAAAGTGCCTGATTCCTGTAGTGATGCATGAAAATGAAGTCAGAAAGGGTTGAAAAGTGATGATGTGGCTTTGAAAGGTGCATATTGAATGTAGAAAAAGTCTTGAGTTCAAATATGTTAAAAAAATGAAACCCCTTAGTATTAGACGAGTTTTCGTCCGAAACCGTGATACTTCGAAAAAGATTGTACAGTTTGTACACGAAGTTCATTTTTTTTTCTCGTAACCCTCTCAACTTTTTAGCACATTCTACGTGGGTGAAATTATGATACCATGCCAACTTTCAACCATTTCAGAGTTCATTTGCAGTGCTTTTCAATTTCAGGGTCATTTTAGGTCCAAATAAATCATGAAATGCATGAAAAATAGCAAGTGAAGTCTGAAAAGGGTTGAAAAGTGATGATGTGACTCTGAATGATGCATATTGAATGCGGAAGAAGTCTTGAGTTAAAAAACATTAAAAAATGAAATCCCTTAGAAATAGACGAGTTTTCGTCAAAAACCCTAATACTTCGAAAGAGATTATCCAGTTTGTACACGAAGTGCATCCAGTTTTCCCGTAACGCGCTCATGTTTTTAGCACATGCTATATGGGTGAAATTATGATACCACGTCAACTTTTAACCATTTCAGAGTTCATATGCAGTGCTTTTCAATTTCAGGGTCATTTAGCTCAAAGAATGAACTAATATAAAAAATAATGAACTAAAAAGCTTTTATAAAACTCTAATAGCAAAAAGAATAAACAAAAAGCATTTATAAAACTCTAATAACAAAAATAATGAACTAAAAAGCTTTTATAAAACTCTAATAGCAAAAAGAATAAACAAAAAGCATTTATAAAACTCTAATAACAAAAATAATGAACGAAAAAGCTTTTATAAAACTCTAATAGAAAAAGAATGAATTGAAAAGAATCAATTAAATATAATATTCTTCATTAACAAAAAGAATCAACTAAAAAGAATCAAAATAATATTAACTAAAATTGTCAAAGTATTTATTTGTTATAAACTTTAATAGTAAAAAGAATTTTTATAAAGTATATTTGGTTACAAGCTTTAATAAAAAACTAAAAAGGTTTTATAAAACTCTAATAGCAAAAGGAATCAACAAAAAAGAATTAGTAAAAAGTAAACTTATGCAACTAAAATTATATAAAATTTATGTAACCATAATTATATAAATAAAATTAACATATGCAAAAAATAACATTAAAATTTGAAAACATAATATATGCAAAAAAGGGCCCGCCTACTAGGCAGCATGGCCTGCATACGACTAGAAACCCTAGAAATGATCCAGGACGAAGGCCCACGGTGCTACTAGGCACATCAAGGCCTTTGATAGGCATAATATACAACCTGCATTAGAGAGGAGCTCGAGAGGTCAGCGGCAACATCGCTTATAAACAACTCTGAACACCTCTCGGCTAGCAAGGTGGGACTAAATTTTGGCTACGGGAAGCACGACCCATTAGTCCCGGTTGGTGGCTCCAACCGGGACTAATGCCCCCATTTAGTCCCGGTTGGAGCCACCAACCGGGACTAAAGGTCTATGCTTCTGAAAATTGACCTTTAGTCCCGGTTGGTGGCTCCAACCGGGACTAAAGGGGGGCATTAGTCCTGGTTGGAGCCACCAACTAGGACTAAAGGTTTCTGTATTCAAGAAGCACTTTGGAATTTTTTCCAAAAGCCATTTGCAGTTCCCTCGAGGACGCCAGAGACCACCTCGACGCCGCCAGGGTGCCGGAGCTCGTCGTCGCCTCCTCGCTGTCCCTGAGATCGCTCCGCATCACCGGGCCTCCTCGCCCTCCTCCTCGAGCCTGCTCCTCGTTGCCGTCCCAGAGCCCTGTCCGCCACCACCCCCGGCGCCATCCCCGACATCGCAGCCCCGACGCCGTCCCCGTCGCCGTCCCCTGACGTCGTCGCCGCCTCGAGCCTGCTCCCCCTCCTCCTCGCCTAGGTGAGCCAAATCGTTCCCCTCCTCGTATCCCCTCCCCCTCCCGCATAGGAATTTTGGTTCATAGGAATTTAATTCACATCATAGGAATTTTGGTTCATAGGAATTTTAGTTCACATCATAGGAATTTTGGCATCATAGGAATTTTGGGTTCATAGGATAGGATTATCATATGAATATATAGGAACTTAGTTTGTATGAAATGAGATAACATGCATCTCAAATCCTATGATTAGGACTAGAAAAAGATATGTCATTTTGGTTTACATCATAGGAATTTTTCCATCGATGCTAAGCTCTTTTTTGTTTTCCTTTGAAATGTGCAGGACAGGAATCAATCGTATTTAGAAAATCATATGCCCGCCTATACTTGTGGGTAATCAAGATGACCGCCTTGATTCAATTTAGAGAACACTTACAAACAATGGGCATGCGGTTGTATGGTATTATAATAACTTCCCAACTTTTTTAAATGGGCATGCAGTTGCTTGAAATGTGGAGGATAGGAAGCAATCCTATGTAGCGATAGGAATGCATTCCTATGAACCAAAGGGATCTAAAGAAAAAAGTTCTTATTTTAATTCGGGAGAGAAGAAAATTAGAAGAGGCGGAACATAAAACTTATGTAGGGAGGAGTGCATTCCTATGAACCAAACGGCTCTAAAGGAAATCTCCCTCTTTTGCCACAAAAATTAAATATGGTATTGTTTTTGTTGTTGTTAAATAAAATGGTATTTGCTATAGCCACAATTTCTTCTCGTTGACGACGCCAATTCCGCATCCTCGTCGTCGAACCGACACGGACAACCAAATTGAGAGGTGCCATGTCCGGGACTAGGCTCCGTCGGGCTGGCACTGGGAGGTGCTACCTTCCGGGGCATGCACCTTGGTGAGAAATCTGGGTCTCGTCGTCGACCCGGAGCTTCTTTGGTGGCGATCGCGTGGGCCACTATCGGTGGAGCGGGAGCCGGCCACTGCGTAGGTGTTACGTCGTCATGTCAGGGAGGAGGACGAGCACGTCCGTCGCTACATGGCTGCGTTGGATGCTAGATTCTCCAATACCTGGCAGGTTATTCAGGGATCTCACCCGAGCTATGATCCGGCGATGGTTCCTTCTCTTTGGGTGTCCACCGTCTGCGCTGTGAGACGTCAAATCGATCTGTATTAATTAATGATATTATATGATAACATTCTAGTTGTATTAGTGATAATATTTGATGCTTCATTAACTGTATTATTCAAGCTATGTTTCTTAGGTTGCAATAAGGCATGTCATGTTATGAGTTTTTAAAGATTCATATTATATATCATAACTTACATCTATGAACTATTCTACATTCTAAAATGAAATATAAAAAAGTGTTAATTGCATTTTCTTACATTTGACAACTGCTTGGGCTTATTAGGGACCATGAGGCGTAAGATCTGCAAGGTATGCCAAAATTCATGTATGGACAGTCTTGGAACTGCACTGCAGTTCGGGGTATTTTTGAGAAAGGGATTTCAAAAATCAGTGGTAATGGTCTTTAACTAGAATTTGTATTGAATTCTAATCATTTGTTTAACTATTTTACTGACTTTATTGTTAATTATTAACTGTTGCATATTGTGTTCCATGCAACATAAGGGAGGACTTCAACAATTCATATGGTAACATGTTGTACTTTGAGGATGATGAGGAGTATGAATTCGAATTAGATCTGCGCAACGGAAAGAATAAAACATCATATATGGTGATGGGTGGCAGCAGTACATTGTAGTGAACAAGTTCAAAGGAGGAGAACGCGTAGCTTTTTCCTTAATAGCAGAGGTGAATAGGTTAAGGACATTTTATGTCCAAAGCAATGATGATGATGATGACGAAGATGGCATTGTCAGCCAAGATGACCAAGATGACATCGACAGCCAAGATGAAGATTAGGACATCCAAGATGAAGAAGAGGACAACCAAGATGATGATGAGGACATCGAAGATGAAGATGATGGTCCTATTCTTTTTACAAGTTTTTCTCAAAGGATGAAGAAGCTTACTCGGGATGATAACGCTAGTGTGAAAGAAATGTTACCATCCTCTTCAGCGTTCTTGGGGAAGCCCTTTGTGCATCGTCTAACAAAAACGAACATGGTCAAAAAAGTTATGGTGAGATGTTTTATATTATTTCCTCTCTTTTCGGTCATAACCAAGTATGGTGAGATATCTAACATGTTGTGCTCTCTGTTTTCTCTTAATGATGGGGTCTTCAGAATTTACCTTTGAAGATGTTTTCCGGGGAGGACATCCCTGCCGCCGTCACTGCTGGAGAAATCCATGGACGAAGAGGGCCTGTCACGAACGTCCAATACAAGACAGACCCCAACGGGGGCATATCATCCACAAGGCCGGCTGGCAGGAGTTCATCAAGGGAAAGAGAGAACTAAGGGTGGACACCCTTGTGGTGATCACTATAAGGAAGAGCAATCGCAAGGACCATGAGATGATGGTTGTTGTTGACCATGTTTAGAATTAAGTCATGAGTATATCAGCTGGAGAACTTTTAGTTAATTAATTAGTATGTTAAGATGAATGTGATACATTGATGTTTGTTTCTTAAGTTGAACAACTTTCAAGTGATACTAATGGTTCTTTCTATATATTTATCATGATGATGTTGTGTAATGGTTCTTTCATTGCTATATGAAGTAGCTAACGTCGAATTGAATGAAAAATATAAAATAAAAATGGTTAAAACAAAAATAAAAGGAGGAACAAAATATGAAAACGGTTTTACTAAAACTCAGCTAGTTGTGTTTTAGCTATGGTCTCATTCACCAGCTTCTCCGTTTGATTTTTCATGACACCGAGATTCGTGCATGTGGCGCACCATACACACCATGTTCCAGGTACAGCCTGCCGCCACGCAGGGAGCAGCCTGCTCGGTTGATGGGCCTTTTTTTTTTTATCAAGCTACGCCCATTTGTAACGTTCGCTGTCATGACTCTTACAGCTTGTTTCCAGCCGCTTTTTTTAGTTGTTAGTTCTTGTTTGATCTTGTATAATTTTTGTATTTTGTTTTGTATGGAAAATTAAATGTTGTAGATACTTTTTTGCATGAGGACCTTTTTAGATACTTTTGCTTGGGAATTTGAAACTTCAAAAGCGCACAACCCTTTCTGCATATGTCTACAATTTGTTTAATTTTTTATTTATATGATTTATCAATAATCTTCCATTTTTGAAGTTACTGTGTCAAAAATTTAGCCTTTTATTTTTCTATATCAAATGTATTTTTTCACCGGTTATGCTAAAACCCAGCTAGCTTAGTTTTTTGTATGGTCTCATTCTCGTGTGTGACCATTGGATCAATACGCATAGAAATTCATGTTATTTGTTGTCGATATTTCTATTTTTAGACAGCGACGTGGGCAGTGTTTTGTCGCTGGCTACATACTATATCTGGTAACGGGTCGGTTTTGTCTTGTCCTTTTCTTTTCTACTGGCTGAGCTGCGGTTGAGTCGTGGTTCTCTCGCTCGTTTTGTTTTTATAACCGATGTTCATTTTTTTTTCTTTTACTCGTTTAACATTTTCCCTCTTTTCTTTTCTAGATTTTTTTGTAAGCGCTGATTTCCATTTCAGATTTTTAAGCTGACAATAATATGTAACTGATACTTAGATGATTTTAGTTTATATTGACCAACAACATACCATACTACTCCTCTTATTCTAAATATATGCCGTTTTGGTAGTTTACATATTTAAAAACGGAGGGAGTAGTTGGAAATGAGAGTAATACCCACACATTCACAAAACGGGATTGTAATGACAAGTTTTCAAGTCGATGTGACAACAGTAAATTTTCAAGACAGGTTTTTGGTTAGTTCAATGTCTATCATTAGACACACGCTAATGCAAGTGGTGTAACTCGGCTGCAACTAAATAGGCCACTCTGTGAATGCAATTGAGGGTGCGAGGGGTTTGTCGGGCCAACTGCATCGCCACTAGCAGACATGCAACTGCAGGCATTCTAAACTACTCGCCACTTGCCTGGACCCCAATACGGCTGCGAGTGAGACTTGAGGGAATTGTCCAGCCAATTGCATGTCCAATACTAGACACCCAACTGCAAGTGTTCTAACCTTATATGCAACTATAAGTGTCGTAACCCGACCTGCAACTGCAAGTGTCGTAACCCGACCTGCAACTGCAAGTGTCGTAACACGACCTGCAACTTCAAGTGTCGTAACCCGATGTGCAACTTCAAGTGTTTTAATCCAACGCGTAACTGCAAGTGTTGTAACCCGACCCGCAATTGCAAGTGTTGTGCCCTAATGCGCAACTACAAGTGTTGTAACCCAACGCACAACTGCAAGTGTTGTAACCCGACATGCAATTACAAGTGTTGTAACCCGATATGCAAATGTAAGTGGGTCAAGAGGGGTTTTTGTCGCCTAGATGCATATCCAACACCAGACATGCAGTTGCAAGTGTTTTAAGACGAATGCAACTGCAAGACCAACATAGCAACCGCAACTGGGACAGGAGGAGGGACGCCGATCAGTTGCATCTTGCATGTCCAGCACCAAACGTGAAAATGCAAGTCTTATAACTCCACCGCAACTGGATGACCCACAAACATGAACATGTCGGCCCGTTACATGTCCAACACTACACATGCAATTGCAATGGTTTTAAACATGATGAACATTTTTTAGATATGAGATGAGCCTTTTTTTACATGCCGCAAATATATATTTTTGTGGAAAATGTTGTCAGTATTTTTAAATACGTTGTTGACAATTTTGAATTTGCGGCGAACATTTTTTCAAACACGTGATGAATCATTGTTCTGAAATAAGTTACAATATGTTTTCCAACTATGCGGTTAGCATTTTTTTAGAACGAACATGTGAAATTTTTCATTTTATGCATTATAAATGTTTTTTGTTGTTTATCATTTTTAAAAATTTGTTGGGTATTTTAAAAATGAATGAATATGAATTTGTAGGACAAAACCGAAATTGATCCTGCAGCAGAGGCATCATGCTGGCAACTACTGTAGAAGAGAGTAAAAACTGCAAGAAAAAAAACACCGAATAAAACACTCATATTTTTAGACAACGAAGAAAACACTCGAAAACTGGGTTTGGCAAATAAAAACATGTTGTACATGCAGGCGCACTAAGACGTACATACATGCTTGTCGTATGGACTCACGTACATTCGCTCTGGTACAAGCGACGGGAGAAACAAAAGGCCAAGACCAAAAGTAAAATAAAATAACACGATACATGCGAATCGTGCGCAGAAGAGAAATGTCTAGTCAATGTATGTGATGATTACTTCACGTGAATGAGACCATAGATAATCTCAGCTAGCTGAGTTCCAGGTGCTCCCATATGAAAACACCTAAATCTCTCCTTTCAAAAAAAAAACAAAAAAACTAGAGACTGACAGCTGCTGACGGGTGCCTGCCTTTTAGTCCCTATCGGTGTTATCAATCGGGACTAAAGGTTTTCCTGCCAGACGCCCCACGGCGGTCATGCGGAACTCCTTTAGTCCCGGTTCCTAAGCCAACCTTGACTAAACGTGATGGGCGTTAGTCCCGATCGTTTTCTCCCGGTTACAGAACCAGGACTAAAGGCCCTGTAAAACCGGGACTGATGCCCTATTTTTTACTAGTGTAAGGATGCGCCCTGCCATGAAAAATTCCGGTGCCTAGTTCCTGAAGAACACGTCCACACACATCATACCCAACACACCATATCTGGTCTGTGATAATCAGAGCATCGCTGTTCACTGGTTTGTGCAGAATCCAGTCGCTCGGAGGTCTCATGCCACGCACTCAAGGAAGAGGGTGACCATTTGATCGAGTCATCTTGGACTCGATGTGACCAACTCAGAGGCGAGCAGCGTTAGCTACGTCCGCAGGCACTCGTGGAACGAGGTGACCACCACCCTCCAAGCCTCCAAGGTGCGCCGTCTATCAGTCAAACACTCATTTCTTACAGTCAAGTACATTAGACCTTTTCAATGACTGGTTGTCTGATCCACCATAGCAATGCTACTACGATTGCTTTATCTGAACGGCAATAGTTTGTTTATTGTATGATCACTTTATTTTATCCCTTATGAGGCAACTGCAGTTTGCTTCCTGCCAACTACAGTTTGCCATGTAAATAGAGACGGAAGTAGTAGTTATTAGTTTTCACAATGTATACGGTTTTAAACAATTAGTTGTAATTCTTTAAATAATGATGTGCACACATTCTAAAGATAAAATAAAAGGGTGGGAGGAGCAGTTTATTGGGAAATACTACAATGCGACCAACACTGGAAATTTGAGTGAATAGTCTTGTAGTCTGTTATATATAGTATTCACATGGAATGTCCATATTGTTTTGGATATATTGATGGCCACTTTTAATACTTGGACTGCGAGAATTTTAAAATATCATACAAAATATGGGTATAATTGTCACAATTTTTTTTTAGAAAAGGAGGATTATCCCCGACCTCTGCATCTGGACGATGCATGCAGCCATTTTATTATTCACCAAGACCTTACAATATAGTACATCAGGTAGTCTGAAGCCACCATCTTAACAACATTTGTCGCTACTCCTATCCACTTGATGAAGGGATGCCGATAGTCCGAGCCTAATACCAAACAGACATCGCACGAAAGCCTAACATCTAAAGCCGGAGGCTCCAACCAAGCCACATTATGGGTTTGGGGTACAAACCAGTCCGACGCACTCACGTGTCGTCACCGTCGTCTTCCACAAATCCATCTTCAGAGAAGAACCTAACGCATCCACATTGTCAGGCCTCTCTGCCATCGACGCCACCATGGCGCCAAACAACGTCATCCTCCTACGCGAGTCCATCTCCGCTCATCAGACGCCGAGTCTCCACTACGCCAAGCCGCCGAGATCCGTCGTCATTAATGAGCAAGACGAAGCACCGCTCCACCAAAGAAGCCGTCCACTGGTCCCTCGAGCCCGTGTACACCTCCAAGAATGACACCCCAAGGAGGAAACGACACCACAGTGTCGCCGTCATCTGATCTACTGATCTAGGGTTTCCCCCGGAGGTAGCGGATAGAGGTAAGAGCTTCTCCACAACGATGCCTTCAAGAACGTAATGACACAAAAAAGTGTCGCCATCGCTGGTCTTGGCAACAAGCCGAGAACGAGGTTTTCACCTGGATCCGCTCGACGAACCTCCATCAAGCATCGTGTGCATGGGTCGCCACCGATCTGAGCCGCCGCGCAGCGAGTAGGCCACACCGGCCAAATCAGATATGTCCGGAGGCCAAACCACACATGGCGCCGCCCAGTCCACCAGGCCCTCCATGCCGCCGCCGCCGATCCAAGGCCAGATGGCCCGTCGCCGCAGATCGTAGCCGCGGCACGCAGCCAACGCCGCTGCCCGACGCAAGGTCGGCCGCCGTGAGTCGTGCCGCCGCCGTCCTAGGCAGGGATGCCCACGGCGCCGCCAAGGCCAGATCGGTTACGCCTCCTCACGCCATGGGGCACCGCACCATCCCCATGACGTAGGAAAGAGGAAGGCCCCCGCCGCCGCCGTCAGCCCCAGGGCTATAGGCCGGCGGCGTCCTTCGACGGCGGCGGAGGGAGGGGAAACGAAGAAGTGCCCCGGCGGCTAGGGTTTTTGTCCCGCCCGAGCCGCCCGAGCGGGAGCGGTGCGGGGGCCTTCATCGTCTATTACAGGGATGTGGCATAATTGTCACAAATCACTAGTAGAAAACAGTGTTTTCGTGACAGATCGATGTACACATTAGTCCCGGTTGCATTACGAACCGAGACTAATGTGAGCATTAGTCCCGGTTCGAGCGGCTAGGGCATCAGTCCCGGTTCAAATGGGACCTTTCGTCCCTGTTGGAGACACCAACCGGGACTAAAGGGGGTTGAGGCTTTAGTGCCGGTTGGTGTCTCCAACTGGGACTAAAGGTTAAAGGTTAGACCTTTAGTCCCGGTTGGAGACACGAACCGGGACTAAAGGGGTCCTTGAAAGTTTTTTTTTTGTTTTTATATTTGTTTTTTGTTTTTAGTTTCTGCTTTAAATTGCTCATATCTTTTAGGATATTTGATGTTTTTGAGTGATTCTTTTTGCATTAGATTCAAAATTTTGTCTAATTTATGTTTGTGCCATTAGTTTTCAAATTTGAATGGTTTAAATTTGAATTTGTTCAAATTTGCTTCAGACAGTAGATTGTGAATAACTTGAGTTTACAAAAAGTTTTTAATTTAATTCCTTTTTACCCTAGTCACGTGTTAGATTGTTTTCACAGTAAGATTTGTTTGGTTATTTTTAGAATAATTTAAATTAGGATTTTAAGTAAAACATTATTGTTTTGATTATATCGTTGTTTTAGTCATTTAATTGTTGTTTTTTATTTTTTAGTTAGTTCTTTCTATAGATTTTAACATGTTGTAGTATGGTGCATATTGAATGCACAAAAAGTCTGGAGTTAAAATAAATAAATAAAAATGAAATGCAGCAACCAAAACAGCATTGTCCGCTTCGATGCAGCAACCAAGAGGGGAAAGGACACATATTATGGTTACATAGTAGACATACGGGAACTTGACTATGGACATGATTTCAAGGTCCCTTTGTTTCAGTGCAAACGGGTCAATCTGTCAAGCGGCGGGGTACAGGAAGACCCACAGTACGGAATGACAAAAATGGATCCGAACAATCTTGGGTACACAGACGAACCATTCGTCCTAGCCAATGATGTGGCGCAGGTTTTCTATGTGAAGGACATGTCTACCATACCGAGAAAAAGAAAAGATAAGGAAGAAAATACATCATACGATGAGCCAAAGCGGCACATAGTTCTTTCAAGAAAAAGAGACGTCGTGGGATTGGAGGGCAAGACAGACATGTCTAAAGATTATGAAAAGTTACATGAAATCCTCCCTTCAAAGTCAAGGCTGACCCAAGCACCCTGTTAAACGATGAAGATTATCCATGGTTAGGACGCAATAAGCAAAGGACACAAGCGAAGAAAAAGTGAAGACTTTCTCTTCACAACTATATCATTGCAGTTACATGTGAAGAAATAAAATGCCTTTTATAACAGATGAGTTTTCGTATGAAACCCTGATACTTCGAAAGAGATTCTCCGTTTTGTACACAAAGTGCATCCAGTTTTTGCCGTAACCCTCTCAACTTTTTATGACATGCTATGTGGGTGAAATGATGATACCATGCCAACTTCAAAAAAGAATGAACTAAAAACAATGAATTAAATATAATATTTTTCAATAGCAAAAAGAATCAACTAAAAAGAATCAAAATAATATTAACTAAAATTATCAAAGTATTTATTTGTTAAAAACCTTAATAGTAAAAGGAATGAACTAAAAAAGAATCAATTAAATATAATATTTTTTAATAGAAAAAAGAATCAACTAAAAAGAATCAAAATAATATTAACTAAAATTATCAAAGTATTTATTTGTTAAAAACTTTAATAGTAAAAAGAATCAACTAAAAACAATCAATTAAATATAATATTTTTCAATTGCAAAAAGAATCAACTAAAAAGAATCAAAATAATATTAACTAAAATTATCAAAGTATTTATTTGTTAAAAACCTTAATAGTAAAAGGAATGAACTAAAAAGAATCAATTAAATATAATATTTTTAATAGCAAAAATAATCAACTAAAAAGAATCAAAATAATATTAAATAAATTATCAAAGTATTTATTTGTTAAAAACTTTAATAGTAAAAAGAATGAACTCAAAAGGATCAACTAAAAAGCAAAAAAATTAAAAAAATACTGGACTAAAAAATAAAAGATAAAAAAATGCCACCTACTGGGCCAACAACAGGATTCAAGCCCGCGAGCCCACTAGGACAAACAGGTAGAAATAGATTAGTTAGGCCCATAGGCCTGTAATAGAGAGGAGCTCAAAACCATTGCCGCCTCGGAGCTTATAAACCAGTTGGAGTGCTACTCAACTAGCGAGGTGGGACTAAACTTCCACCACACTGCTATGCCAGGCTATTGGTCCCGGTTGGTGGCTTTAACCGGGACTAATGCCCACCATTCGTCCCGGTTGCAGCCACAAACCGGGACCAATGCCCACCATTCGTCCCGGTTGGAGCCACCAACCGGGACCAATGCCAACCATTAGTCCCGGTTAGTGGCTTCAACCGGGACCAAAGGTCAGTTTTCGCGAGGCGAAAGGGCGGGAAGTACAGACCTTTGGTCCAGCCCTTTCGCGTGGCAAAAACTGACCTTTGGTCCCGGTTGAAGCCACCAACCGGGACTAATGGTTGGCATTGGTCCCGGTTGGTGGATCCAACCGGGACGAATGGTTGGGCTATATAAGCCAGCACTTAGGATTTTCCCCAATTTCTCCCATCGCCGCGCCCTGCCTCCTCATCGCCGTCGCCGTCGATGCCCTCGCCCTGCCCTACCCCGACGCGCGGCCCTCCTCGCCATTCTGACCGGCCGGAAGCCTCCCCGCTCTCGAAACCGTCGCCTCTACCCGTTCGTTTGCCCGGGGAAGCACCACGCCGGTGCCCACGACCCCTTCTTCCCCGACGCCGTTCGTCACTGCCGTCACCATCGCCATCGTCATCGTCGCCGTCGCCTTCGCCGTGTGCTCCGGCCCTGCCCCCGCCGTCGCTGTCGCTATCGTCACTGTAGCCGTGCGCCCCTGCCCTGCCCCCATCAGCCCGGACGCGCCCCTGCCTTGGCCCGTCCCTGCCGTCTCCGGCCGCGCCCCTGCCCCGTCGTCGCCTTCGGCGTCCTCGCCCCCGACCTCGCGCCCCTGCCCGTCGTCGCCCGAGCCCCGCTGTGAACCGCCGCGCCACCCCGACCTTTTTTAGTCATGTACATGTGATGATTTGTTGTTCATAGATGTGATCATTGTCACACCAAAATGCTATATTTATTTTTGATATGATGAATTTTATAGTCATGTTCATATGATATTTTTTTGTTCATAGAATATTTTTTATTCATAGCATTTTTTGGTCCATGTATATATGTATGTGTATGTATGTATGGATGAATGGATGGATGTAACTCTAAGTTAAAATTTACCCCTTCCTGATAACTTCGACATGAGGAGGAACATGCATGAGAGAGAGGCGGTCCGCTCACCCGACCAACTATCAAGGCCACCCAAACCCTAGAAGAAAGAGCGTTGTTGTCGATCTACCCCCTCCTCGTTAACTTTGACATGAGGGGGACGACGGAAATGCATGAGTGAGAGAGGTGGTCCGCTCACCCGACCAACTATTGAGGCCACCCAAACCCTAGAATAAAGAGCGTCGTTGTCGATCTACCCCCTCCCCGATAACTTCGACATGAGAGGGGACATCGGACATGCATGAGAGAGAGGCGGTCCGCTCACCCGACCAACTATCGAGGCCACCCAAACACTAGAAGAAAGAGTGTCGTTGTCGATCTACCCCCTCCCTGATAACTTCGACATGAGGGGGGACGTCGGACATGCATGAGTGAGAGAGGCGGTCCGCTCGCCCGACCAACTATCGAGGCCACCCAAACCATAGAATAAGGAGCGTCATTGTCGATCTACACCCTCCCCGATAACTTCGACATGAGAGGGGACGTCGGACATGCATGAGACAGAGGCGGTCCGCTCACCCGACCAACTATCGAGGCCACCCAAACCCTAGAAGAAAGAGCATCGTTGTCGATCTACCCCGTCCCTACCCGATAAACTCTCGAGACCACCCAAACCAGGACTGAAAAGGAATTGTCGAGGCCACCCCAAACCCGAATAATGTTGTCGAGGCCAGCTTAAACCCTAGAAGCATTGTCGAGGCCACCCAAATTTACCAAGTTAAATGAAGAAAACTCCGGTAACATAGATTTATCAAGAATGCCCCCATTATGAATGTGCACAAGTTGATCCAATTTTTTTCTGATCTTATCTATATATATATTCTTCTATGTGTCACGTTGTTTGTCAAAGTATTGAAGAAATCCATTGCTTCATCATTAGCCGGAAGTAACATGCGTATGATGCTACGAAGCTCTTCAAAGTTGTTTTGAAACGGAGTCCCGGATAGAATAATTCGCTTTTTGGTACGAATTTCAGCAAAGGCCTTCCAAATAGAAATATTCGGAAGGATCTTGTTGAACTTTGTACCAAAAAGCTAATTAACTATCCTATACGGGACTCCGTTACAAAACAATTTTGGAGAGCTTCGTACCATTATGCGCATGTTACTTCCGGCTAATGATGAAGCCTTGGTTTTCTTGAATCCTTTGACACTAGACAAGGTGACTTATAGAAGGGTAGATGGGATCAGAAAAAATATGGACCATTTTCTACACATTCAGAATGGCGCCATTTTGGTAATTAAATCCCTTAAAGGTTAAAAGAATCCCTTGTTTGACATTCATGAGAGAGATGGTCCGGACATCGGACATTCATGAGAGAGGCGGTCCGGACGTCGGACATTCATGTTTGTATTTTAATTTCCATGTTGTAATATTTGCAGAAACTATGGATCCAAGAGACGAAGAACAAGAACAATTGTTGGGGGACATAATCCACGGCGGACGTGATATCTTGTCGTTTCTCAGTGACACCGATGGTCTGGAAGGAGAGGATTATGACTGCTCCGGTGATCAAAATATGGAGGAGGAAGGTCATGATCATGATGGCTCCGGTGATCGAATGCCGGAGGAAGAAGGAGACCATGATGACGGCTCCGGTGACCGATCGGAGGAGGCAGCTGTTGCAAAGTCCGGCGAGGTATATATATTAATTAAGCCAGTGCTAACTAGCTAATTGATGCATTAATTGTTTTGGTATGTACATATATTAATTAACTCTTATTTCTTCTTTTATAGCCCTCTGGATCGAGCCAAACTTCCGTAACGAGACGAAGCCAGAAGAAGAGGTTGTGCAAGGATGAAAGGTTCACGATCACAACACTCGCGAACGATGGCCATCTGAGCGGACAAAGAACACATTTTCTGCTCAGTGCAGAGCTATTGTAAGGGACAACATCCCGATCAGCATCAAGCAATGGAATAAGCCTAAGGACGGCACCCCTGAAGGTGATTATGTCACCGATAGACAGAAAGACGATCTTTGGACCGTGCTTAAGGCAAATTTCACCCTACCGCCAGAGGAGGATCCGAATAAGCCAGTTATAGAGCCTCTGGTCAAGGTGTGTGTTCTTAAGAAGATGGCAAATCTATATAGGAGGTGGAAGAATGAGTTGAAATCAAAGTTTGTCGACAAAGGGATGACTCCAGAATTCACCGTCCGATTTGAGAAGATAAGAGATTACTGACCCACATTTGTGGACTACAAGACATCGGACAAGAGTAAGAAAATGTCAGAGACAAACACTGTCAATGCTGCAAAGAAGCAGTATCACCATCACATGGGGTCAGGTGGCTACCTCAATGCCCGACCGTTGTGGGCAAAGCTGAGAATGACCTGATTGCTAAAAACGTCGTACCACAGACATTGAACTGGCCAGACCGTTCAAGGACTTGCTTCTTCGGGCTTGGGGGAACTTTGGACACTTAAACAGGGAAGTGCCGTTGGACGGACGAGCAACTTGCAATACCTAAAGAAGCTTCAGAAGTATATCACCGCAGTGCAGGAAGGGACGTCCATTCCCGACAGAGAGAAGGACGAGCTGACTGAGGCCCTAGGGAATGCTGAGCACCCTGGACGAACACGAGGCACACCAGGCTCCGTTCCGTGGAAGGTTGCGTTTCCCAAAGCAGGCGGTTACAGAAGCCGGGAGAGAAAGAGGAAAGTGGAGTTGGGCGAAATTCAGAAGCACAATGCAAGATTACAAAAGCTAGAGGAAGCTCAGTGTCAGCGAGCTGCCGGCCAACCATCTCAGCGGCACGAAGCTACCCCAGAAGCTACCCCGCCATCTCAGCGGAGAAGCAGCATCACTTCCATGGAGCCCGTTCAGCCCCGACTTCACGTCTCCTAGCTACCCCGTGGATACTATCACGGAGGCTCAACATTGTGAGCATATGATGAAATGCTGGAACCTCACTTTCAAGGCGGCTGTCGACTCTGTTGCACCTTCTCAATCCAATGAAACTTTTCACTGCCGTCCGATTCCACATGGCTATGCCGTTGTGATGGTGGATAAAGTAATGAAGGAATTTGAGGAGCTCGAGCTTGACCACTCTACAGGTGAAGGAGAGAATAAGTTGGTTCGTGTCCTGAGGAGTACATGTCTATGGCAGAAGGAGTACATCAAGCTTCCAAATTGGACTCCTCCGCCTCCTCCTTCTCCTCAGGCGAATCAAGGCACTCATCCTCCTCCTCCTCCGGCAAGTGATCAGGGCACACCGCCTCCTTCTCCGGCTCCTTCGACGTGTGGGGGCACTCCGCCTCCTCCTTCGCCTACTCTGGCACGTCGGAGAAGTATGCCTCCTCCTCAGCCTCGTCGGCAACGGCGGAAGACAGACATCGCCGCTCCGGCTCCTCCGATGCCTAGTAAGCAACGACGCAAGAGAGCTGTCGCCGCTCCGGCGGCTAGCAGTACAAGCATAGGCAGGAGGGAATACAGATACAGTCCATCTCTCAAGCCTCTGGAAAGGTTACCATATGAGAGGACCGAGTCTGAAAACGAGGAGATATGTCAGGCTGAATTGGGGGCCCATTTTACAAAGAAAACTCCACCTCCGAAGGAGAAGATAGACCCGGTGAAAGCGATGCGCACTATCGATGCCCTAAAGTGACCACCACCGCCTCCGCCGGATGCTAACTTTGACCGCTGTATTAAAAAGACATATCAAGATGCACGGCGGTCGGGAAGTACTTTCAGTGATGCAAGGTTTGCAAAACGAAGAAGTGGGAAAAAAATTCCCCAGCTCGGCGAACAGGCGAACCAATCGTGTCCCCCGCTCAAGGTGTCTAGCGATATCGTCGCTAATCATCCCGGGATGGTGCCCGGTATCAATCCTGGTGATTATCCGAGCGATGATGTACACTTTAAGCCGTTGGAGGTGGCCGAATTCCGTTACCGGCATGGGCGCCCTCTCGTCAAAACCGATCATCCTTTAACAACGATGATGCGAAAATTCCATGAATGGTACATGAAAACCTGTCGCGAGTTTGGGAAGGATTCTTTGACGCTGTTAGTTAAAGAGGAGCACGACCTCGTTGGAATGGATCTGTTGAATGTTGAATTTAAGGAGATATTCCAATTATATAATCAAAAGGCCCTCGACAAAACAATCGTGACTTGCTACTGTCTGTAAGTACTATTTCTGTAATTAAGTCTCTCTCTATATAGCTCAGCTCTTTCATTGCATGTATATATAATTATCCTCACTACATTATGCAGATTGAAGATTGTCGAGTGCAAAAAAGCACAAATCTAAGACATTGGGTTCATCATTGCTTAAAAATCAAAACAAAGGGATAATATTCTTTCCTTACAACTTCAAGTGAGTGTTACTGTCTTGTGCATATTCGGTTTCCCTTATTACTCGCGGTTTATAGTAATGTAATTGATGAGTTATGCAAGCGTGCGCAGTTTTCACTTTATTCTGCTAGAGATTAAGCTTGAGCGGGGAGTAGTAATCGTCTTAGACTCGCAACAAAAAGATCCCCAGCAATATGCAGGCATGACTGAAATGCTCCAGAAGTAAGTTCAATCGATCATTATCGCATCATATCGGTAACTTTGTTCATTTCCTGATATCAAGTAATTATTTTCTTTATCTAGAAGGGTTTGGAAAGAGTTCACAACAATTGTTCCGGCACTGCTGGGGGAGCTGCGATTTACACACCCGAAAGTAAGTACTACTAGCTAGTTCCGTGCATCTCCCATTGATTCTAGTTTCATCAATACCATTTATCATACTTGATTATCAGTTTGATTGAACTCTATTTCTCGTAAAGTGCTTGTGGCAGGAAACTGGGAATGATTTTTGTGGATACTACGTTTGCGAGTTCATCTACCACACGACGACCCCTAAGCGGGGCTACTCTGAAAAACAATTTCAAGTCCGTAAGCAATAATATTCACAATTTTATTTTATTACCATATATATGTATTGACCCCCTTCTTCAAATTAGATGTGGCAGATACGGGGTGAACTCCTACCACATGATCGCATACATACAATTCGAGAAGAATTGTTGGGATTCTTTCTTGACCACGTCATAAATAAAGCCGGAGAATACCATCTGTAATTGGACATTAGATGTTAGGGATTGTAAGAGATCTTATATTGTATATATGTAGCTAGTAGCGTCGGATATATATAAGAAAACTTGTTATACGACCAATCTCTCGTAGAAAGAGAGGTCGGCCGCTTCTATCTCTATATGTTCATAACAATCTTCTGTACTTAATGGTTCCTTCATTTGCTTACTAGCTAGTGTGTTGAGTTATTTCTATAGTAGTTAGCGTCGACCAAGCACGGAAAAAGAGAGGACACTTCTCTATATTAATTAGCTAGCTAAAACAATATAAAACCCCTAAATTAACCGTCCAAAACCCCCTAACCCCCCTTCAAAAAAAACTCAGCAACTGCTAGATGCTGATGCGTGGATGCCTTTTGGTCCTGGTTGATGTTACCAATCAGGACTAAAGGTCCTCCTGCCTGGGCTCCCAACACCGGCCACGTGGCGCTCCTTCTGTCCCGGTTGGTAAGCGAACCGTGATTAAAGGTTTTGGGCTTTAGTCCCGACCCTTTAGTCCCGATTTCAGAACCGGGACAAATGGAACTTACAAACCGGGATAAATGGGTCTTTTTCTACTAGTAACACTACCCCTACATTTGTTGGAAATGTGAAGAGAGGAAGAAATAGAGACAAAACAACTTGATTGCCATGGTTCTTAATTGGCCTTTGGGTGGGAGGCAAATAGCAACTCGTGGGGTTGAAAGACAATTGGAACTCTCTGCCTGGCCATTGCTACTCTGAGCGGGGCTGAGTGTGGCCTCTGGTTTGGCCTGCTATGTTATTATGTTTGACTTCGGCTCAACATTTCTGTTGTTTTGTGCAACTGTAAGCTCATGATGAAGAACCTATTGTAACCCCAGGTGTCAGATCGTTCCATCGACCAGTGTCACAAACGGAGAAACAAGGGCAATGACGCCATTGGCCGGTGTGCTCACTGTCCTAGATGGCTAGGATCGGGCGGGCGATCATGCCAACCATCCAGTTGATCTGGACGAAAAACATCTGACCGTCGTGAGTATATTGTCTCACTTGCATGATCAAGGGGGGTGAGCTTACGGAGATTGAATGAAAAAACGAGAAGAAGTCCAAGAGATGGTTCACATAGGTGCACTTTGTTTGGGATGCAGATTCTCAAGAATCAGTTGTGGCTTGGATTGTGAGAATCAGCTGCAGCTATAGATTCCGAGAATCAGAAGCTGGTCGTTTGTTTGCCCTGCTTTAGGGAAAGCAGAAGCGCCATGCAATGTCTGTAATAGCCTCAAATGCATCAATGGTCAAATATAGAACTTGCAGAACTGAGCACATTGATTGAACCATTCAGAAATATTTTGATTCAAACATCTATACACATTCTGACAGGGAGCATACACACATGATTTGAGCTCTGGCCGAGGGGGCCGCCGGCGCAGGTGGAGCACAAGGGGGGCGCCGGCGTTGGAGCACAAGGGGGCCACCGGCGCAGGTGGAGCACAAGGGGAGCGCTGGCGCTGGAGCACAAGGGGGCCGCCGACGCAGGTTGTAGGGACGAAGGCGGGACGGATCTGCGGTGGCCGGGGTCGGAGGGGACCAGATCCACATGCCTTGCCGGTGACGGGGACGGCGAAGGGACCGGCAACGGTGGCGGCGGGTGAACCCTATAGAGCCAGCGCCTCTGTTCCTTTGCGCTCTGTTCGTGTGCGGTCCTGTGCGAGCGAGGGCGAGGACACAGTGGACGGGTGGAGTTGGGATGGGGATGCGGTGGTATTTGCCTCGTAATAATGGGAAGAAGTTGGCCCAAATTTACAAGGGGGTAAGTGGCAGCTCGGGAATCAGTAAAATCACTGATTCCAGCTTTTGGGTATGCCCTGTGCATTTTGGAGAATCAGATTCTGAACAACTGATGTAGAATATGGCTGTTTGTTTGTAAATCCGATTTTGACTGGAATAGAATCCAGGAATCACTATCCGTAGCCCAAACAAAGGACACCTAAGTGAATGGAGGTACTTTGGGCTGCCGTTGTTCCTCACCCACCATCCAAGTTGCGTGCCTTGAGCTATGGTAGTTCTGGACTTCAAGTCCTTTAGAGAAAGTACCATAGTGAGCTTATAGTCCGCCTACATGACAGTTTTGGTTACATGGAGGAGAGAGACATAAAAAATTGGTGCAAGAGGGCTTTATGCAAGAGCCTAACCATATGCGTGTTCCTAGACCAAAGTAATAAATGCAATGAATGAAAAATAGAAAAGAGAGAAAAATTGTACTCTAATAAACAATCTTACAATCAACATTATTGTATTAGTGTCGGTATATATTGGCTTTAAATAACATGGCAACTTTATATAGCCGTCAGTAGGTCATATTATTAAGCATGCTCTTAAGACAGTTAATTGGGCAAAGGCCCTAAGTATAATGTTGACCCCAGAGCATGTGAAAATAGAGGCTTAAGCGTATGCCAGGGGCAAGGACGCGTGCGTGCTTATAAAGGGCCAAAGAGGCAATCGGTACAGGGTGGTTAGGCTGTGGATTGATCTTCAATAAACCTAACTAAATCTTAGATCATATCTGAACAGCCTAACCGATATACAACACACACGCACACATACGCATCCTGGACTACTACGGTTTATACATACCGTATATACAATGTTTAACCACTAGTAGAAAACTGGGCTTTGGTTCAGGCCTGCCAGCCCATTAGTCCTGGTTCAGTCACGAACCGGGACCCATGGGGGCATACGTCCCGGTTCGTGCGCCCAGGGGGTCGGCCGGGCCTCGTGGGGCATTGGTCCCGATTCGTATGGACCCTTTTGTCCCGGTTCCAGACACGAACCGGGACCAATGGGCCTCGCTCCTGGCCCACATCCATTGATCCCGGTTCGTGGATGGAACCGGGACTAAAGTGTGGCCTTTAGTCCCGGTTCCAGCCACGAACCAGAACCAATGATGTGGCTATATATACCCCTCCCCAGCGAGCAGAGCACTCCACTGCTCTGTTTTTTCCTGGAGTGTGAGGGGAGGGCTTTGTGGTGCTCTAGCTCACCTCCTATGCACATGAGGTGTTCGATGAAATGCCTGAGCCACACTACTTAAGCTTTCTCCTCTCCAAACTCGACCTCCAAGTTTCATTTTCCTCAAGATTTGTCTAGGTTAAGCGGCCGTCACGTCCCGTCCCCGTCTTCACCGCCGTCGATCGCCCACGCCGATCTCGTCGCCGACACCACCGTGGTGAGCCTCTTGTTCTTATCTTCTTTCTAAAAGAAAAAAATTTATATTAATTTGGTCACTTATCTATTCATGATGTTCTGTAATGGTTTTTGACACACTTAATTATATATAATGCACCCAGATGAACCGGCAATGGATGTACGGTGACAGACGCACCTCCGAGTACATTAAGGGCGTGCATAATTTTCTCGAAGTGGCTGAGGCAAACAAGCAGAATGGTTTTATGTGTTGTCCATGCCCTCTATGCGGGAATACGAAGTCTTACTCTGACCGGAAAATCCTTCACGCCCATCTGCTTTATAAGGGTTTTATGCCACACTATAATGTTTGGACCAAGCACGGAGAAATAGGGGTTATGATGGAAGACATCGAAGAAGAAGAGGATGATGACAACTATGTGCCCTCTGAATACGGTGATGCTGCAACGGGGGAAGCTGAAGATCAAGAGGAACTAGACGATGATGTGCCCGATGATGATCTCCGCCGGGTCATTGTTGATGCAAGGAGACAGTGCGAAAGTGAAAAGGAGAAGCTGAAGTTCGATCGCATGTTAAAGGATCACAGAAAAGGGTTGTACCCCAATTGCGAAGAGGGCAACACAAAGCTCGGTGCTGCACTGGAATTGTTGCAATGGAAGGCAGAGTATGGTATACCTGACAAGGGATTTGGGAAGGTACTGAAAATATTTAAGAAGAGGCTTCCAAAGGATAACGAATTGCCCGACAGTACGTATGCAGCAAAGAAGGTCATATGCCCTCTAGGATTGGAGGTGGAGAAGATACATGCATGCCCTAATGTCTGCATCCTCTACCGCGGCGCGTACGAGGATTTGAACGCATGCCCGGTATGCGGTGCATTGCGGTATAAGATCAGACGAGATGACCCTGGTGATGTTGACGGCGAGCCCCCCAGGAAGAGGGTTCCTGCCAAGGTGATGTGGTATGCTCCTATAATACCACGGTTGAAACGTCTATTCAGAAACAAAGAGCATGCCAAGTTGTTGCGGTGGCACAATGGAGACCGTAAGAAAGACGGGAATTTGAGACACCCCGCTGACGGGTCACAATGGAGAAAAATCCTGAGAAAGTACGACCGGGCTGAGTTTGGAGCTGACCCAAGGAACGTATGGTTTGGTTTAAGCGCGGATGGCATTAATCCTTTCGGAGAGCAAAGGAGCAATCACAGCACCTGGCCCGTGACTCTATGTATGTATAACCTTCCTCCTTGGATGTGCATGAAGCGGAAGTTCATTATGATTCCAGTTCTCATCCAAGGCCCTAAGCAACCCGGAAACGACATTGATGTGTACCTAAGGCCATTAGTTGAAGAACTTTTACAGCTGTGGAATGGAAACAGTGTACGTGTGTGGGATGAGCACAAACAGGAGGAATTTGACCTGCATGCGTTGCTGTTTGTAACCATCAATGATTGGCCTGCTCTCAGCAACCTTTCAGGACAGACAAACAAGGGATAGCACGCATGCACGCACTGTTTAGCTGACACCGAAAGTATATACCTGGACAATTGCAGGAAGAATGTGTATCTGGGGCATCGTCAATTTCTTCCGACCAACCATCAATGTCGAAAGAAAGGCAAGCATTTCAAAGACGAGGCAGATCACCGGAAGAAGCCTGCCATGCGTACCGGTGATCACATACTTGCTATGGTCAATGATTTACACGTAATATTTGGAAAGGGTCCCGGCGGACTATCTGTTCCGAATGACGCTGAGGGATGCGCACCCATGTGGAAGAAGAAATCTATATTTTGGGACCTACCCTCCTGGAAACACCTAGAGGTCCGCTCTTCAATCGACGTGATGCACGTGACGAAGAAGCTTTGCGTGAACCTGCTAGGCTTCTTGGGCGTGTATGGGAAGACAAAAGATACGCCGGAGGCACGGGAGGACCTGAAACGTTTGCACGAAAAAGACGGCATGCCTCCAAAGCAGTATGAAGGTCCTGCCAGCTACGCTCTTACCAAAGAAGAGAAGGAAATCTTCTTTGAATGCCTGCTCAGTATGAAGGTCCCGTCTGGCTTCTCGTCGAATATAAAGGGAATAATAAATATGGCCGAGAAAAAGTTTCAGAACCTCTCATGACTGCCACGTGATTATGATGCAACTGCTTCCGGTTTCATTGAGGGGGCTTCTACCGAAAAACGTTCGATTAGCCATTGTGAAGCTATGTGCATTCCTCAATGCAATCTCTCAGAAGGTGATCGATCCAGAAATCCTACCAAGGCCAAGGAGTGATGTGGCGCAATGTCTTGTCAGTTTCGAGCTAGTGTTCCCACCATCCTTCTTCAATATCATGACGCACGTCCTAGTTCATCTAGTCGACGAGATTGTCATTCTCGGCCCCGTATTTCTACACAATATGCTCCTCTTTGAGAGGTTCATGGGAGTCCTAAAGAAATATGTCCATAACCGCGCTAGGCCAGAAGGAAGCATCTCCATGGGCCACCAAACAGAAGATGTCATTTGGTTCTGTGTTGACTTCATACCTGGCCTTAAGAAGATTGGTCTCCCCCAATCGCGGTATGACGGGAGACTGACTGGAAAAGGCACGCTTGGAGGGGACTTAATAATATGTAGGGACGGGCATTCTTGGTCTCAAGCACACTACACAGTTCTACAGAACTCTACCTTGGTGACCCCGTATGTCGATGAACACAAGAGCAGTCTACGCTCCAAACACCCGGAGCAGTGTGACAACTCGATTACACGTGAACACATTAGGACTTTTGGCAGTTGGTTGGAAACACGTCTCAGAGCTGACAACATTGTTTCTGATGAGCTGTACTCGTTGTCCAGGGGACCATCTTATACTATATTGACTTTCAAAGGATATGAGATAAATGGGAATACATTTTACACGATCTCCCAAGATCAAAAGAGCACCAACCAAAACAACGGTGTCCGCTTTGATGCAGCAACCAAGAGGGCAAAGGACACATATTATGGTTACATAGTGGACATATGGGAACTTGAGTACGGACATGATTTTAAGGTCCCTTTGTTTAAGTGCAAATGGGTCAATCTGTCAGGAGGCGGGGTACAGGTAGACCCACAGTACGGAATGACAACAGTGGATCTGAACAATCTTGGGTACACAGACGAACCATTCGTCCTAGCCAATGATGTGGCTCAGGTTTTCTATGTGAAGGACATGTCTACCAAACCGAGAAAAAGAAAAGATAAGGAAACGAATACATCATATGATGAGCCAAAGCGCCACATAGTTCTTTCAGGAAAAAGAGACATCGTGGGATTGGAGGGCAAGACAGACATGTCTGAAGATTATGAAAAGTTTCATGAAATTCCTCCCTTCAAAGTCAAGGCTGATCCAAGCACCCTGTTAAGCGATGAAGAATATCCATGGTTACGGCGCAATAAGCAAAGGGCACAAGCGAAGAAAAAGTGAAGACAGATGAAGTCAGAAAGAGTTGAAATTTGATGATGTGGCTTTGAATGGTTCATTTTGGACACACAAAACGTCTGGAGTTCAAATAAGTTCAAAAACCTTTGTAACAGATGAGTTTTTATCCGAAACCGTGATACTTCGAAAGAGATTATCCATTTTGTACACGAAGTGCATCCAGTTTTTCCCATAACCCTCTCAACTTTTTAGCACATGCTATGTTGGTCAAATGATGATACCATGCCAAGTTTCAACCTTTTCTGAGTTCATTTGTACTGCTTTCCAATTTCAGGGTCATTTAGCTCAAAATAAATCATAAAATGCATGAAAAATAGCAAATAAAGTTATAAAGGTTTGAAATTTTAGTATGTGACTTTGAATGGTGCATATTGAATGCACATAAATTTTAGTATCTTCGCGTGTTTCCCTATAGTATTATTAAAACTAAAATTATATAAAATTTATGCAACTAAACTTATCATAGTATTTTCTGTTCAAAAGATTAAAAGCAAAAAAGTGGAAACAAAATAAATTAAATAAAGCAAAAAAGGAAACAAAAAATAAAAAAAAATAGAAAAAAAAAGTATTTTCTGTTCAAAACATTAAAAGCAAAAAAGTGGAAACAAAATAAAGCAAAAAAAATGCCACCTACAGGGCCATCAAGGCCTGAATACGACTAGAAATCCAAGAATGGGCCAGGATTCAGGCCCGCAGAAGGCCCAGTAGGCCCACGGGCAAAGAGTGACACAATAGGCCCGGAAGCCTGTAGTTGAGAGGAGCTCGAGAGGGTTGGCGCAGCAGTGCTTATAAACCACTCTCGCGCTCCCTCGACTAGCGAGGTGGGACTAAACATCCCACCGCACCGCGGCGCAAGGCCTTTGGTTCTGGTTGGTAGCACCAACCGGAATGAAAGGTTGGCATTGGTACCGGTTCGTAGCACCAACCGGGACCAATGCCCCCTTTAGTTCCGGTTGGTGGCACCAACTGAAACCAAAGGTTTCTGTTTCCCGCCGTTTGGGCTGCTGAAAAGAGACCTTTGGTCCCGGTTGGTGGCACCAACCGGAACGAAAGGGGGCATTGGTCCCGGTTGGTGCTACGAACCGGGACCAATGCTCTGGGTATATAATTGGCACTTAGGAATTTTCAGTCCTCATCTCGCCATTAGCCCCCGACGACGTCGGAGACGAGAACGACGCCGTCAGGCTGCCCGACCGCCACGCCGTCGCCGCCATCTGCCCCGTCGACGCCCTCTGCCCCGACCTTGCCGTCGCCGCCCTCTGCCTCAACCTCGCCTTCGCCGACCTCTGCCTCGACCTCGCCGTCGCCGCCCTCTGCCCCGACCTCGCCGTCACCGCCCTCTGCCTTGCTGTGAGCCCCTCCCCCATTCCCCCCTCTTCTTCCCCGCCTCTCCGCATTGATGTATGATTTTTTTTGTTCAGAGAATTTTTTTTGTCAATTGATGTATGCTTTTTTTGTTCATAGAAAGTTTTTTGTTCATAGAAAGTTTTTTGTTCATGGAAAGTTTTTTGTCAATTGACATATATGTTCATATATATGTGCATTTTTAGAAAAAAAATTGTATGTATGTTCATATATGCAAAAGTTACATTTAAGAAAAAAAGAAAATGTATGTACTATGTTCATATGCAAAGAATATGCAAAAGTTAGAATTTTTGTACCAAGTTAGAAGAGCGTTGTTGTCGAGCCACTAGACAAACGTGACATGAGGGTGTCGAGGGTCGGGAACTAGGGTAGAGGGTCGTGGATCGTCGAGGGGTCGAGAGGTTGCCTTGTGTATCCATCCCCAAACCGTAGAAGCGTCGAGCTAGCTAGGTCTATGTTTGCCACTAATATATTAATTGTCATGTTGTAATATTTGCAGAAACTATGGACGATCCGAATCTTCCGCAAAGAAACTTACAAGAAGAAGCGTTGTTGGGGGACATCATCCGGGAAGGAGGTGATGTCTTATCGTTTCTGAACGACACCGATTGTCTGGAAGAAGAGGGTGAAGAAGGCTCCGATAATCGGACAATGGAGGTGGAAGAACATGATTATGATGGCTCCGGTGAGCGAACGGAGGAAGGAGCAGTTGCAAAGTCCGGCGAGGTATATATATTAATTAAGCCTGTGCTAACTAGCTAATTAATGCATTAATTGTTTTGGTATGTACACATATTAACTCTTTTCTTTCTTCTTTTCTAGCCCTCCGGATCCGGATCGAGCCAAACTTCGGTAACGAGACGAGGCCCGAAGAAAAAGTTGCGCCAGGATGAAAGGTTCACGATCACCAGCATCAATAGAGATGGCCAACCGATTGAACCCAGCCATACCAAGGAAGCATTTCCTGCTCAGTGCGGGGTTCTTGTTAGGGACATGATCCCGATCACCATCCACCAATGGAATAAGCCGAAGAGCGGAGACCCTGAAGTGTCTTTTGTCAACGATAGACAGAAAGATGATCTTTGGACCGCGCTGAAGGCAAATTTCACCCTACCGGCAGAGGAGGATCCGGATAAGCCAGTTATAGAGCCATTGGTCAAGGCTCATGCTCTTAAGAAGATGGCAGATCTATTCAGGAGGTGGAAGAATGAGTTGAAATCAACGTTTGTCGACAAAGAGAAGACTCCAACATTCACCGGCCGATTTGAGAAGATAAGAGATCACTTGCCTGCATTTGTGGCCCACAAGACATCAGAGAAGAGTAGGAAGATGTCAGCGACAAACAAGATAAATGCTGCAAAGAAGAAGCTTCACCATCGCACGGGGTTAGGTGGCTACATCAAAGCCCGACCATTGTGGGACAAGGCTGAGAAGGACCTGCTTGCTAAAGGAGTCCAACCAGAGACATTGTACTGGCCAGACCGTGCAAGGACTTGGTTCTTCGGGGCTGGGGGAACCTTGGACCCTGAAACAGGGAAGTGCGTTTGGATGAACGAGCAACTGTTAATACCGGTCAAGAATCTTCGACAGTATATGGCCGCAGCGTAGGAAGGGACGTTCGTTCCCGACAGAGAGAATGACGAGCTCAAACAGGCCCTCGGGAATCCTGAGCACCCAGGACGAACATGAGGCACGGTAGGCTCCGTTCCGTGGAAGGTTGGGTTTCCTGACGCAGAAGGTTACAAATCCCGGGAGAGGAAGCGGAAATAGGAGCAAAGCGATATGCAGAAGCTGAATGAAAGAGTACTAGCGCTAGAGAAACAAGCAATTGAGAACGAGCGATCTCAGCGGGACAAAGCTATCCAAGAAGCTACCCCGCCATCTCAGTGGAGAAGCAGCATGGCTTCCACCGAGCTTGACCAGCCTGACTTCACGGCTCCCAGCTACCCCGTGGATGCTATCAAGGAGGCTCAACGTTGCAACCTTATGACGCAATGGCATCACCGCAAAGTCAAGGCGGTTGTCGGCTCTGTTGCACCTTCCAAACCCGGCGCAACTTTTCACTGCCTTCTGATTCCACAAGGCTATGCTATTGTGATGGTCGATGAGATAGAGGAGGGATTTGAGGACCTCGAGCTTGACCACCCTACCGGTGAAGGGGAAACTCTGCTGGAATGTGCTCTAAAGACTACATGTCTATGGCGGAAGGAGCTCATCAAGCTTCCGAACTGGACGCCCCCGCCTCCTCCTCCTCCTCCTCCGGCGAGTCGGGGCACTCAGCCTCCTCCTCCGCCTCCTCCTCTGGCGAGTGATCAGGGCACTCCGCCTGCTCCGGCGCGTGGTGGCACTCCGTCTCCTTCTCCGCCTGCGCAGGCGCGTCCGAGCAGCCAGCCTCCTCCTCCGCCTCCTCAGCAAGGGCGGAAGAGAGCCGCCACCGCTCCGGCTGCTCCGCCTCCTTGTAACACTCCTTCTCCGCCTCGTAAGCAACAAAGGAAGACAGCCGCCGCCGCTCCGGCTTCTTCGGCGTCTAGCAGTACAACCAGTGGCGGGAGGCGATACCAACACGGTCCATCATCTCTCAAGCCTCTTGAGAAGTTACCTTATGAGAAGAGCGATGAGGAAAACGCGAAGATCTCTAAAGGCCAAGCGAAGGGATTTTTTGCAAAGAAAAATCCACCTCCGGAGGAGAAGATAGATCTAGTGAAAGTGAAGCGCACTTTGGATGCCTGAAGCGACCACCACCGCCTCCGCTGGATGACAACTATGTCCGCACTTTTAAAAAGATAGCGCTAGAAGCGCGCCGGTCTGGAATCACTAGAACTGACAAAAGGAGACAAGAACTAATTACAAAAGGGAAAAAAAATCCCCAGCTCGGCGAACAGGCGAACCAATCGTATCCCCCGCTGAAGGTGTCTAGCGATATCGTCCCAAATCTGCCTGTAATGGTGTCCGGTACCAATCCTGGTGATTACCTGCCCGACGATGTACATTTTGATATAATGGAGGCGGACGATCACAAATACCGGCACGGGAAGCCTCTCGTTAGACCTGGTCATTCTCCTCTAACAACGATGATGCGAAGATTCCATGAGTGATACATGGACACCTACAAGTCTGGGACGGATACTTTGATGCTGACAGTTAAAGAGGAGCACGACCTCGTTGGAATTGAACTGTTGTGTGTTCCATTTGAGGAGTTATTCCAGCTTTTCAATCAAATGGCCATCGATAAAGTAATCGTCACTTGCTACTGTCTATAAGTACTACTTCTTTAATTAAGTCTCTATACATAGTTCAGCTCTTTCATTGCATGTACATATAATTATCCTCACTATATCATGCAGATTGAAGATCGTCGAATGCAAGAAAAAATAAATCTATAATATTGGGTTCATTAACCTAAATCTCTTTAATGAATGGGAAATTAAACATGCTGCCAAACGAGCCGAGGCCAACTTGCTAAATTCGTTGCTTAAACATCAAAACAAAGATAAAATAATCTTTCCTTACAACTTTGAGTGAGTGTTACTGTCTTGTGCATATTCGGTTTTCCTTATTACTCGAGGTTATAGTAATGTACTTGATGAGTTATGCATGCGTGCGCAGCATCCACTTTATTCTCCTAGAGATTAAGCTTGTGGAGGGACTAGTAACCGTCTTAAACTCAAGACGAAAAGATCGCAAGCAGTATGCGGCGATCACTGAAATGCTCGTGAAGTAAGTTCAATCGATCATTATCGCACCATATCGGCAACTTTATTCATTTCCTGATATCAGGTAATAATTATTTTCTTTGTCTGGCAGGGTTTGCAAACAGTTCACCGCAATAGCTCTGGGACTGCCGGGGAAGCTGCAATTTACATACCCGAAAGTAAGTAACACTAGCTAGTTCCGCGCATCTCCCATTGATTCTAGCTAGTTTTCATCAATACCATTTATAATGCTTGATTATCAGTTTGATTGACCTCTATTTCTCGTAAAGTGGTTGTGGCAGGAAGAAGGGACTAATCTTTGTGGATACTACGTTTGCGAGTACATCTACGAAGCGACGACCTCTAAGCATGTCGGCTACTCTAAAGAAGATTTTAAAGTGCGTAAGCAATAATATTCAGAATTTTATTTTATTACCATCATTTGTGTTGAGTTTCATTCATATATTTGTATTGACCCCCTTCTTCAAATTAGCTTTCGGAGCTGCAGGATCAACTCCTACCACAAGATCGCATAAAAGCAATTCAAGAGGAATTGGCGGGATTCTTTCTTCACCACGTCATCGATAAACACGGAGAATACCATGTGGAAGTTGAGTTCAGATGTTAGGGGATTGTAAGAGATCTTATATTGTATATATGTAGCCAGTAGCGTCGGATAGATATACGAAAACTTGTTGTTCGACCAATCTCTCGGAGAAGGAGAGGTCGACCACTTCTCTCTGTATACGTTCATGACGATCTTCTGTACTTAATGATTTCCTTCATTTCTTACTAGCTAGCGTGTCGAGTCCTCTCTATACGTATAGTACGTACCGTCGACCAAGCACAGAGATAAGAGAGGACACTTCTCTCTATTAGCTAGCTAAAATAATATATGAAACCCCTAAATTAACCCTGCAAAACCCCCTAAACCCCCCACCCCCCTTTCCAAAAAAAAACCCCAGGCCCTGGACTACTGACGCGTGGATGCCTTTTGGTCCCGGTTCGTGTTACCAACCGGGACTAAAGGTCCTCCGCCCCAGCGCACCACAGCAGCCCACGTGGAGCCCCATTTGTCGCGGTTCGTAGGCGAACCGGGACTAAAGGTATTGGGCTTTAGTACCGACCCTTTAGTCCTGGTTCCGGAACCGGGACAAATGGGCCTTTTTCTACCAGAGAACACTCCCCCTCAATCATAACTTATCTAAGTTAAGATTGTGTCGAAAAGCCTCTAGTTGCCTCAAAGTGAGCCGTTTAGTAAAGCCATCTACAACTTGATCACCAGTAGGTACAAAGCGAACGTTCAAAAGTTTGTTGGCCACCCTCTCTCGAACAAAGTGATAGTCAATCTTGATATGCTTTGTTCGGGCATGAAAAACAGGATTAGCAGATAAATAAGTAGCTCCAAGATTGTCACACCAAAGTGACGCGGCCTTAGGATGAGGGATACCCAATTCTGTCAATAAATTTTGAACCAAGATAACTTCAGCAGTGGCATTAGCTAGAGCTTTGTATTCATCCTCGGTACTAGACCTGGACATAGTAGCTTGTGTGCGAGCAGTCCAGGAAATCAGATTACCTCCAAGAAATATTGCAAAACCACCTGTGGATCTCCTCTCATCAGGACAACCTGCCCAGTCTGCATCAGAAGAAGCACTGACAAGCATAGAATCTGTCTTGCCAAGTCTGAGCCCAACACCTTGCATACCTTGAAGATATCTAAGTATGCGTTTGACTGTGGTCCAATGAACATGAGTGAGAGCATGCAAGAATTGACAGACTTTGTTAACATAATATGCAATATCTGGTCTAGTCAAGGTGAGGTACTGTAAAGCTCCCACAACACTTCGATACCTGGTGGAGTCCTCAGACTCGAGCAGTTATCCATCATGAAGAGTGAGTTTCTCAAAAGTGGAGAGGGGTGTAGGAGATGGTTTGCACCCTTGCATGCCCAGATGTTGAAGTATTTCTTGCACATATTTCCCTTGGGAGAGAAGAATGCCATCCTTTACTTGATTTACCTCAATGCCAAGAAAGAAGTGCAAACTGCCTAAATCTTTGAGAGCAAAGTCCATACTAAGATCCTTGAGAAGAGCTTCAACTGCTTGGGATGAAGAACTAGTAACAACTATATCATCAACATAGATAAGCATAAAAATAGTTACTCCGTGCCGATGATAAAAGAACAACGAGGTATCTCCTTTGGAAGCTGCAAAGCCAAGGGACTGCAACTTGGAATACAAACGATGATACCAGGCTCTGGGTGCTTGTTTTAAGCCATATAATGCTTTATCAAGCTTGCAAACATGGCGAGGGGAGACTGAACTTTCATACCCAGGAGGTTGTCTCATGAATACTTCTTCTTCCAGAACACCATGCAGAAACGCGTTCTTTACATCTAGTTAGCGTATACACCAGTTGTTGGAGACTGCAACAGAGAGGATCAACCTGATAGTAGCAACCTTAACAACTGGACTGAAGGTATTCTCATAGTCAATGCCATACCTTTGTTTAAAGCCTTTTGCCACCAACTGTGCCTTATACCTATCAATAGAGCCATCAGATTTTCTTTTCACCTTGTACACCCATTTGCAGTCAATCACGTTATGACCCCTGATTGGTGGAACCAAGTGTCATGTCTTGTTCTCAACCAGAGCTGCATACTCTTCATCCATAGCATGTTTCCATTTGGGATCACTAAGTGCATCAGCCAAATTTCTGGGTTCACCTGTAGCACAATAGGAGCCCCAACGAATGCAACCATCATGATACACTTTGGGTTTTGCCACACCACTTTGAGACTTGGTATGTGAACGTGCAGGAGGGGGCGGAGCTGGTTGAGTAGATTGGATTTGTAGACGGTTGGGTGAAGAAGACCCAGCCATGGTGGAGTCCTCTTCAGGAGAAGAATCGCCCACGGCAGATCCCGAGGCAGACTCCTCTAGCGAATCAGCTGGATTCGCGCAGCAGCCCCTAAAGAACTGCCAGATGGCCGACAGGAAATGCGGCTGTCCTCTACATGCCCCGCACCGCTGCTGGCGTGCGAAGGCGTCCCAACCGCACTGCTACGGACATGTGGAGGCGTCCCATCCGCAGAGACCGGCCGACCAGGCGCATGTGGGGGTGGCCCGCCTGACCGCCCGCCCGCAGGTTGGAATCCAGTGGAAGATGTGCGTGGCCCGCCTGGCCGCTCGAATCCTGCGAAAGGTGCGCCTGGCCCGCCTCGCCTGCCTGACCCGCCTGGTACAGGCGGAGATCCCGCAAAGGATACGTCTGCAGCGCCTGCCGTGGCAGATCTCGATGCAGAATCAACACCGAACGCTGTGTCCGGATCCTCTGTGGCTGCAGTGGCTGTGTTACCTGAAGGCTGCATAAAATCATACGAATTATCACCTGTTTCTTCATCAGTTTCTTGCCCTATTTCCTTCATACTTCCAGCATGGTCATTAGACATATGGTCAGCAGCATCTACACCCTCATGGAGAAAAGTAGAAGATGGTAAAAGGTGGGAGGGCAAAAGAACAAGTTCTTTGCGAAGTTGGGCGCCGGCGTTGGGGTGAAGACTAGCAAAGGGAAAGACTTGCTCATCAAAAACAACATCGCGAGAAATGTAGACACGGCCGGAGGAAATATCAAGGCACTTATATCCTTTGTGAAGATTGCTATACGCTAAAAAGGCACATTGCTTGGAACGGAACTCAAGTTTGTGCTTGTCGAAAGACCGCAAATTTGGCCAAACGGCACAACCAAAGATACGTAGGAAAGTGTACTTTGGTTTGGTGCCAAAAAGGCGTTCGAGTGGGGTTTGGTTGTTGATGACGCGACTAGGTACACGGTTAATGAGGTAAACGGTAGTGAGGAATGCCTCATCCCAAAATTTAAGAGGCATAAAAGCATGCGCAAGAAGTGATAGACCAACTTCCACAATGTGTCTATGTTTCCATTCAGCTAAACCATTTTGTTGATGAGCATGAGGGCATGAGACGTGATGAGAAATACCAAGGCGTTCAAAAAAGGAATTTAGCTTTTGATATGCACCACCCCAGTTCGTTTGCTTGCAAAGAATTTTGCGATCAAAGAGGCATTCAACATGAGCTTGAAAGAGATGAAATTTCTCCAACATGTCAACTTTATTTTTAAGCAAATATATCCAACTAAACTTGCTGAAATCATCGATAAAGCTAACATAATATTTTTGTCTGCCTATGGAGAGGGGTCCAGGACCCCACACATAAGAGAAAACGAGTTCTAAAGGAGCTTTGGACTCACTATCTGAACGAGAATAGGGTAGCTGATGGCTCTTAGCCATCTGACATGCATCACGAACTAGGAGGTGATCTTGTTTATTAGACACGGGGAGGTTGAAATCTCAAAGAATTTTTTGAACTATCGGAAGGGAGGGGTGCCCTAGACGCTTGTGGCACCGAGATGTGGAGGGTTTAATTGCTCCAAGTGCTTGGCGTTGAGGGGCACTCTGCCGTCCGGTCACGGGAAACAGACCCCGGCTACTCTTGTTTTGAAGGATTGTTCTCCTGGTAGCCTGATCCTTAACAAGAAAATTTTTAGGGTGAAGTTCAATAAACGCATGATTATCTTGCATAAGCTGATAGGCAGAGAGGAGACTTTGTTTGGGGCTAGGAGCATGGAGAATATTTTTGAGTTGCAAGGAGCCAGAGGGAGTAGATAAAACTGAATGACCAATATGCTCAATGTCCATACCTTGACCGTTGGCGGTGTGTATTTGTTCATTGCCGGTGTAGCAATCTCTGACGGCGAGCTTCTCCAGCTCACCAGTGACGTGGTCCGTCGCACCGGTGTCAAGATACCAGTTGGTATCTACGCGTAAACGTGAGCAGCTTTGGCGGAGCGATGGTTGCCATTGCCACCACCACGACCGCCACCTTCATTGTTGCCGGTGCGGCCACCACCTCTGCCTACAGGGTTGCGGACATTGTTGTTGTAGCCCTTGTCGTAGCGTTTCTTGCAGCACCATGCACTGTGGCCTTCTTGCTTGCAGATTTGGCAGCGCTCGCGATCACTGCGGTCACCACCGGTCGCCCCGCTCGAGTTGTCGGAGTAGCGAGCAGGGCTGGAGTTGTTGTTGAAGCCACCGCGCCCGCCACCACGATGATCATAGTTCCCGTGGCCTCCACCGCGGGCAGCAAGGTTGGCCGAGTGGTTGGAGGAGAAAGCCGCCCGTTGTGCAGCGATGCGAGCATCGGTCGCAAGGAGCAGCGAGAACAACTCACCCATCCCATCTTCTGATCAAGGGTAGCAGGAGTGAAGATAGCAGAGACAAAGCTGTCGTAATCCGGCTCGTGGATGAGACCTTGCAAAATCTGATCAACAAGGTCATCTTCCCCGAGCGGTTTTCCGGCAGCGGCAAGTTCATCACCAATACCTTTCATCTTGGTGAAGTAAGCGGCTGTAGAGAGGTCTCCTTTGCGGGTGTTGCCGAGGGCGGAGCGAAGTTGGATGACACGCGCCCGGGACTGCGAAGAGAAGCTCTGGAGCAAGGCTGCCCAGATGCTAGCGGCGGTGTTGTAGTTGGAGACTTGCAGCAAAACATCGCGAGAGAGGGAAGCGAGCAGGAACGTGAGCACCTGTTGATCTTGGGTGACCCAGACAACATGTGCAGGGTTCGGCATGGTGATGACCTCTTTCTTCCAAGCCACCACCTTTTCGGCGATGAAGATGGCGTCGGGTTCCTCGATCGAGCCGTCCAGAAAGCCCATCATGCCAGCTGGCCGGATGTGCGACAGCACCTGCGCCTTCCAGACCAGAAAATTCTCTCTGATAAACTTCTCGCTGATTGTATGGCCCAAAGATGCGAGGCAAGGGGCAGCCATGGTGACGGGAGAGGAAGAGGACGAAATAACCTAGATGTATTGGAAGAACTATGCTCTGAATACCATGTGAAAATAGAGGCTTAGGCATATGCCAGGGACAGGGACGCGTGCGTGCTTATAAAGGGCCAAAGAGGCAATCGGTACATTATGGTTAGGCTGTGGATTGATCTTCAAGAAACCTAACTAAATCTTAGATCATATCTCAACAGCCTAACCGATATACAACACATACGTACGCGTCCTAAACTACTACGGTTTATAGATACCGGATATACAATGTTTAACGGAGCAGCCATAATTTCGGTTATGGCATATCCCCGCTCTTTCTTGCTGTTAACACTATCAAGGCAATCAACGGACATAGTCGGACCTTGAAGCTCCTGTGTTAGTCTCTAAGCGTTTTTTTAACTCACCCATGTTCCGGCCGGCATGTGCTTTAGTACATCCCTAGAAAATGTATTAAATGGTATTTTTGTACTTTTCTATAAGCAGCTTAGTATTAAAAATAAAGATACAAAAGTGTGTTGGAATTATGTGTCCTGTAACTATTTTCAAATTACTAGGAGTTACTAATATTCAGACTACCTTATTATGGAATTACACATGTATTTACGCATGGAATTAGTTTACATGATTATCATAGAATTATCACTTGTTAAAACATATTTAAATTACATGCTTAAGAAATTGGTCGATTATCAATAAAATACAATATACTATTTGTATTGAAAAGACTACCTGCGTACAGTGATAATCGGAAGGAGTTAGATCATATAGTTAGATTGCAGCCCTAATGTTGATCTGCGTAATGAGAGGAATTTGCACTCTATTATGGTGCATTGCTCACAAGTGTGTATTCCAGGAACATAACCGGTAGAATCTGTCACTCGAATAGTCACGCTGTTCGGAGAACCCGGAAATTATTTAATCTGAATTGGTTGCGGTTTCAAAACCGAGCGAGGAACGACCCGATTTTTTTCGGACGTTCCCGAAACGCCAATGATGTCACGTCGCATCGGTCTCTCGTCCCTCTAAAACCTCAACCGATTCGGGGGCTATTGATGAGGTCACCTACCCATGGTAGGGTCATGGACCTCACATCTAGGGCACACCTGGGGTCCTATAAGTTTATTGAAGTCTCTGGACTGCCTTAGCATTTGGCCGAATGTACTAGATCCACTCGGATCCTTGAAAGTCACTCGGACGTCATAAGCTAGTCGGCCAAGTTTTAGCACTCGGATGTAAAGAAGCGCAGGCGACATGGGAACTACAACGTTCGAGGGACTTAATTCGCATAAAGGGTTGTGAATATAGCGTTACCTGTAATGCTGCCAGGTAACTCAACCGTTTCAAGTAACTCCAGCAATGATCATCATTTATTGCCGTAATTATGGCGCTTCGAGGATGATGACGCACTCTATAAAAGCCACCCTAACGCCAGAGCACGGATTACGAACTCTCTGTAATCAAATACACACATAAGAAAACACTAAGCCTCAGGGCTCGAGACATAGGGTCTTTACCACTTTCGAGTGGTGTCCGAACTCATACATCTGAGTGTAACACTTGTCCCGTAGCTAGACTTCATCCTCACTCGTACGTACCCCCGTACTACCGTCAGTATTACTTTCATGATAGTTGGTAATTTCATTTGGAGTCTATTCCGGAAAAGTAGTTGAAAAGACTGAATCTTATGTGTATAAGAGATGATAGTTTTGAAAAACAGTATAAAAAGGTCCCTACCCTCTAGCAGTGGCGAAGGACGAAAAAGTTTAAGGTTTGGTGAACTTCAAAGCGTATAAAAAATCGATGCAAACTAAAATACTCCCTCCTTTAGAAAGTAATTAGTGATCTAAACGGATTTATATTTTTTTTACAGAGGTAGCATATAGTAGCTTTTCATGTTTACGGGTATTGGAACGGGAGCTGCTGTGATTGCAAACTGTCCCTACATATCTTGTGAAAACTGCAATTCATCACACGAAAATATCATAACAAATCGTTGCATTGAAGATTGCAAACTCATTTTATGAAAATGACAATAAAATTCAAAGAAATTTCTAGCTCTTTCCTCTTCTTGTCCGTTGACAAGGACGAACATTAAGGAAGGCTTTCCATGTAGCAGCTTCAAGACATGCTGTAGCCAACGTTTGATGGCCACATGGAGCGCATCTGAGCTAGCTTGCACGCCTCCGTTGGCAAGGCCAAGGATCAGAACTCCACGATGATTCACCCTCGCCGGATGCCGCTATTGCTGGTCGCCGGCCTCACACGCCGCTTGATGGCTATGGCGGCACCACCCCCGTCCCCATGGGAGCTCCTTCTGGTTGCAAGGAACACGCGCTACTCCGTGGCCGGCTGGCCACTTCCGCTATGGTTGGTGTTGGTCGACTAGAGGTCAGGAACGAAAGAACCACGTACACGGTAGCACGATTCAAGTGTAAGTAGACCGAAGGAAGCAGCCTGACTTGCATGCGGGTCAAAAGCCCAACACCAGGGGAGAGAGCGTTTTTTTAGACATTTTCCTTTTCCAGCAGTCAATCTGACTTGTACGCATATGGTATAGTAATTTTTTTTTAAAAAAAATCAAGGTAGGGCGAACGCCCAACTTTGCCCTACGGGAAGCTCCGCCTGTGCCCTCTAGGCTCAAATATGCGAATTACGAACGACAACACTGATAAGCGCAGAGCAATAGGGATTAGATCATAGACCCTTAATTTCTAACATTGACATCCGAACCGATTAGAGTTAACAACGTCGTCGTCAACTTGATCCGATCCCAAATCAATTCAGCTGCATACTCTGCCGATCCAAACCATGGTTAGCTTGGGAATTAAATTGATCTGATGTGTGCAATATGCTCGAACTCGCTACAGATCGATTCGCCTGGCGCCGCACACTAATCGCTCCAGATCGATTTTAGCTGCACATTCGTCGTCGGACCAGCTCACCCACTCGCTCGTCAATCTTGTCGTCCTCGTGCAGAACCGGTGTCCTCTCTCTCATCGCTGCCCCGAGGCCCGGTCTCCGGCCGCCCCTCCGCCAGTAGCTCGTCTGCAGCCCGCGTCGTGTAGCTAGCACTCAGCGCTGGTACCGGCCACCGTCGTCGTCCGCTGCATCACCGGAGCCGCGTCGCCATGTCGCCGCACGAAATCACTCGAGGCTTGCGCGTTGATCGATGACGCTCTCCACTTGCGATAGGCAAGGAAATCCAACCGAACTAGCGACCGTGTGAAATCCATCCGAGGAAGCACGTCGGGGTCAAGTCCCGGGGAAAATCATGTACTACTACGAAGCCATCTGATCAATTGCTATCTTGCTACTAGTACTTACTCCACGATCATGGAAGGAGTGCAGGAAATCTCTCGCTCTCGCCACTACGGACCAAGGAAGCTTTGTTATGTTGTTGTTTATATACAGTAAGAACTACTTGTCCTACTCGTCTATGTTAAGGAAAACAATGTATTTGTTCTTAGCATACACATCTAACCAAAAGTACTACTTACTGGCAAGAGCTAACTTTCTGCTAATCTTGTTTTTATACTAATGCCGGTGGTCTGCATCCGGTAGTGTAGTGAGGCAATTTTTTCACACCTTTTTCTGTTTCACAATGACTTAAGGGTTATATATGTCGATCACAACTTGTCAGAGGTGAGAGCTTCTGTTTGGGCTAGATCACACCTCAATACTTACATCAGAGCAAGATTGTCTGAAAAAATTGATGTGATTATCATGATGCTACTAAAAAACATACCATGTGTTGCTGCTATTTAGCTGTTTGTCAGTTAGAATTAATTATTTTTGCGTTTGTGCAGCTTGCTGGGATCGTGAAATCATATGGTATAATATAACTTTAGCAATTCCTGATGGTGGTAAGGATGTAATGATGATTCAAGAGGCTAACATTAGAGTGAGGATTAGTCATAGGGAGGCACTGCAAGCTCCAAGATTATATCATTGGAATTATGCATCTTGTATTAAGTACACCGGTTCCTGGATGTGCAGTTACTTTGTAATGTGCATGTTAGTGATGCCTTTCTTTTGTTGAGCAGAGAGGTGTTTTTCTTACGCTTGCATTATTTTAGGCTGGACAAAATCATAACATTATGTAAATTACATGTTGTGGATGTCTTAAAACAGAGAAAACTCTACTGATTTATTTTCCATAAGAAGTTAAATATTTTGAAAAGTATATAAAAACATATTTGAATCAGTAATCTAACTCGAAGAATATGGTTGATAATTGAGAGAAAAAGGCATCAAGTCTGTTTCTGTGCACATTCCTCTTCCATGTGAGGGCAGAGCCAATCCGAATGTACTGTTGGAGCACATGAATGTGCGTCTTCGATCACCCCTATGGTCCATGGGTCCGGACAACGACAATCCCAAATGATCTGAAGGAACACCAAGACATGGACTAAGTTCTCCATTGCCTAAATTCTTTCATGCGTAGCAACTCACATGACGAAAAACTTTTTTGCCTAAATTCTTCCATCCGTAGCAATGAACATTCACAATAGTGAAGGATAGTACTTATGAGAGAGAGTTAAATAGTTAATGAGCAATATAGTAGACACAGAGAAAAACCGGCGTGGCAAAGCGTGCGGATGCTTCTAGTGAAGAACCAAATGACCTACTCCCTTCGTTCCTAAATATAAGACCTTGTAAAGGTTTCGCTATGGACTACATATGAATGTATATAGACATCTTTTAGAATGTAGATTCACCCATTTTGTTTTGTATGTAGTCTATAGTGCAATTTTTAAAAGATCTTATATAGAAACGGAGGGAGTAAAAAGCAAATCTACACGAGCAAAGGAAGACACACAAGCTACATAGGAAAAGTCAACATAATACACTTCCCCTTGCTTCTACCAAGGAAACTAGGAAAGGGCCCTCCGGACAAAACAGAGGCTCCAGGGCAGCAACAGAGGCTCCAAGGCCTACGACCGCACGAAGAGAAAAAGGTCGGGGAAACAGAGGCTTCAAGGATATCTACACGCCTTTGTTGTACATCATTGAAGACTTTCATTATTTAGGAGTGAAATACATGTTGGTCCCTAAACTATTTCAGGGGTGTCATGCAGGTCCTCAAACGAAAATCGGCATCCAGGTCTAGTAAGTGTATCATTCAGGTCAAAAATCTATCTAACGCCTCCCGACAGATCAGCTGGCGTCATTGACCCGTGACACGTCGGACTGGGGCCCCGCTAGGTAATGCAAATAAATTCAAATTCATGAACTTTTACAAAATATTCGCGTCGTTCGCGAGCATGGCAAAAATTGTTCACGTCGTTTAGGAATATGAAATCCTATTCCCGAATATTAATATACTTTCATGACTTTAACAAAATGTTCGCAAATATGCAAAAAATGTTCGCGACTTAAAAAAAATGTTCACCTCGTCCTCGAATATGGAAAAAATGTTCACGAACATTCATATACTTTCATGACTTTATAAAATATTTTGTTAATAAGGAACACATGTTTAAGACTTTGAAAACATGTTCGCAAATATTCATAGACTTTCACGACTTACCAAATGTGTACTAATACCAATAAATTATTACGACTTTAAAATAGTGTTTCCATCATTCGTGAATGTGGAGAAAAGGTTCCGGAACATTGATATACTTTCACGACTTGTAAAAATGATTATGATTATTTTTGCAGTCATGAACATTTACTCCATGTTCGTAATTTTTTTAATACCATGAATATTTGATAAATTCATAAATTTCAAACTCATGACATTTTTTTGAACCCTGCACATTTTTTAAAATTTGTGGATATTTGAAAATTCCCAAACTATTTAAAAGCTGTTACCATTTGGAAACATTCATGAAAAGTATGCATTTTTTTTCAAATTTATAAAATTTCATAGTGTTGATAAAAATGGTTGATGAAACAATACTCAGAAGCTACAAATTTTTCTTGAGCGGTACGATAGCGCGCTATAGGAGTTTTTGAGTTCATAAATTTAAGAAAAGTTCATGACTTTGAATTTATTTGCATATTTCCATCACCGTCCGTTACCTTGCGGGTCCCCTGTCCGACCTGTCACGTGTCAATGGCACCAGCTGGCTGGTCAGGCGCGGTCGAGCAGATTTTTCCCCTGAATGACACACTCACTACACTTCGAGGACCTGGATGCAAATTTTCATAGTTTTAGGACCTACATGACACCCCTGAAATAGTTCAGAGACCTACAATGCACATCACTCTTATTAAGACCTTCCGAGTTCAAATATCTGATAACATTTATCTGATATAAATGTTATGAGCAACTGAATCATGTGCGGGAAAATCATATCTATAAATACAACACGGATTGTGTTCTCTATGGATCATGATTGGGAAGCAGCCCATGGACTCTCAACATATTTTTCTCCTATACCTCCCTTAGCAAAATTATTGCAAGAAAAAAGGGCGCTCGATTGAGAATATGAGACATCCGGAATTGAGAGCTTAGTTCTAATTGAAGATCTTGTGCTCATGCTTAGGCGTATAGGCGGGGGTACCTAGATTGTCGAAGTGTATTTTCACAGGAAAGGTGCAGTTCAACAAAAACCTTGACCACAACCACGCCTTGCCCTTCTGGGCAAGCAAACTTCGGTTCTTGAAGAACCTTGGGTAGAACCACCTTCGGTCCATGTACGCAAACAAAACACAGTTCTACAACATCCTCGACTTGAAGTACCTGCACGGATAGAGGTGGACATTGCAGGCATGCCCACAACCTACTGTGATGATCTATTACCCTGAGCATGGGCGCTGAAGGACATCAAGTGCGTCTTAATTGGTTTCACGTAGTTACCACATAAGTGGCAGAGTTGATTGCTACAGTGCACAATGTTGCTCCGTAATTGTGTGATCCAGGACAGTCTTTTGTCTCTTCATTGATATCACTTCCAGGCTTCCAGTGGAAGAGCAGCTAACCAAATTTTCTAAGGCCGTTGACCTCCAACCTACTCTACAGACCTTCTTCCAGCTGACTAAACATGCAACCTCCACTTCATTTGTCTCATCAGCAAATTCATAGAGGAGCGCAAACAGACTAAATCTTAGAGATCTTTTACAGTGCAACAACGTAATTTGGGCCGTTCATTTCTATGGCTTGAAGGGTCCAGATGAGCCAATACTACGTCATGTTTTTGGTAGTATTTTCACTAATTAGGGGTATTTTGGGCACTTCAATACTTATGAATCACATAGGCAGATTACTTCCCCGCCATGGCCAAGCTTTCCACCCTGTTGGCCCAGTTCTATCAGCGACATGGGACAACCGAGGACGAAGGCGTTGAAGTGATACTGACGGTTTGTGTCCCATGCTGGCCTCTACCGCACGTACACTAGACGGCGACGGAGAGTCGTCGCCCCCCGGATACACAAGCATATCATGCACCTAAACAATAATCAGATAACTGTGATTGCTCTAGTATCAGATAGGCCTATTGATTTCCACAGCCACACATGCCCCGTGATTTTAATATTGCTTAAACTCGTGGTGTGTTTACAGGCCGGTGGAGGCGAGCAGAGCTTCGCCAAGGTGGGATCAAAGATGAACATGCGATACAGTAGGTCTTCCTCGTCGGCTCGTCACATTTCTGCTCCTCCGGCAAGTCCCTGTAAGATGCCTTCGGGACGACGAACCGGCTTGACAGGACAGTGCACGGCGCTCTTGACGTTCGAGTGCGGGATCCACATCTTTGGCTTGAACCAGGCCCGTCGTCGCCGCATCGCCTCTACCGCCGGGCCGCACCGGTAGCCCGAGGGAGCAGCGGGCAACGTGGGCTGCAGACGCGCGCACCTGCTCGTGCATCATGTGGCTGTCATGTGCCCATGCTGCCTTGCGCCATCGCTCCGTCCGCTGCCTTGCCCCAGCTGATCATCAAATGAAATTCAAAGAGGCCACCGCACAGACACACCATTTGCAACACAAGATTGCAGCGAAGTCGGTATAGCAGAGGTCTTTGCCAGCACACTGCATGGAGATTTTGCGGCGGCATGATGACGAACGGGATGGGATTATTTTAATTAACTAGATTAATAGTTGTGATTAAAACCAAGAAAGAACAAATCTACCTCTAATCTGGAATTACCAATATGTCCTAGAGCGAAAATAGGAATGGTACATAATGACCGTAGGATCAACTAAATACTACCCATTATATTGAGTAGTATGATGTACCGTAAAAAATCCCTCTTAAATTACCATTGAACTATTGACCGCCAAAAAGAGATCAAAATAATATTTTGAAAATTAATAATATAATAAATTAAAATACAAGATATTGAAGAAGGCTTGCTTGTGGCAGTGTGAGAAAGGATGAAGGGAAAGGAAGGGTAAGGAGGCAAGGGTGGAGGGGTTAAAGAGATACCACAATTTCCTAAAAAGAAAGAAGTATGAGTTCTAATCAATTTATCCTGGAATTGAAACACAATTTTAATTAAAACAACTATTTAATCTCTATATCTTATCTTTGTATTGATCCGTAACAACGCACGAACATTTAGCTAGTCGAATATAAAGAAAGAAACCCTCACGACGACCTTTCGGTGGCTACCAGAATGCCCAACGAGGACGACCCCACAGCCCACTCTGGCACATCACAGGCCACTCAGGAAGATCGGGAAGCTGCACATCTGGTCAAGGCCACTCCGGCGCGAGGATCAGCACATGCCGCCGATGGCGCAAGTTCTCCCTACACGTTCCTAGCCACTGCGCAGTAATCTGGCGCCACCATGAGATTTTATTTTAAAGGAGTAACGAAGCCCCCGGCCTTTGCATCAATTCGATGTATCCAGCTATTTTATTAAATAAGTTCAAAACAAAGTATCCCGGTCCGCAATAGCACTTAAGCACTAATAAAGTACAAAAGTAAATAACACTTGTCACATGCGGCTTAACTGAACATAGACTACGATTGCCTATACACCTAGTCTATTGTTAGCAAGCCATCCAAACCGGTTGAAGATAACCCGTGCGACCATCTCCCAACGGTTGCACCGATAACCATATGCTCCTTGGCTTCCGCATGGATGAGTAACGACCACGTACGAATCTAAGATGTTACTCTGAAGATTACCTGCAGAAAATTATTAAAGTTCTTGCCATTAAAAATCATATCATTTCTGGTATTCCAAATAGCCCATAGTAAAGCATAACACCCAATCCGAATAAGATTCGCTATAGCAACGTCTACTTCATGGAGCCACGTCCCAAATAACGATGTAATGCATGTTGATGGGTTAACATTAAATGCTATATGTATTGTTCGCCTTAGCAGTTTTGCAAGCGGGCAATCAAGAAAGAGGTGTCTGATAGTTTCATTCTGGTTACAATAGCAACAATTGGGTCTTCCTACCCATCTACATTTTAACAAGTTATCTTTGGTTAAAATCACTCCCTTGTGAACAAACCACATGAATATTTAATCCTGAGAGGTACTTTGACTTTCCAAATATGCAGAGAATTCGATAAAGGTCCAATGTTAATCATAACCGTATACATGGACTTCACCGAGAATATACCATTCGAAGTTAAGGTCCAACGTATATCTGTCTGGTCCAACAACTGAACACTCATCAGCCTCGTAACTAGATGCAACCATGAGTTCCAACGTGTTCCAACAATAGCTCGCCGGAATTGAATATTTAAGGGGACCGGTTGCAATACATTTGCCACATAATCATCTTTCCGGTGTGTGATATTATATAAAGCAGGATATTGAAGTGCTAATGGAGTATCTCCTAGCCAGGTGTCTTCCCAAAATCTTGTAGAAGTTCCATCCCCAACTACAAATTTCACCTTTTGGAAAAAAGTTACCTTCACCTTCATTAACCCTTTCTAGAAAGGTGAATCATTTGGTCTAACTGTAACTTGTGCCAATGTTTTGGATTGTATGTATTTATTCTTCAAGATTTGTACCCACATCCCTTCGGTTTCCGTAGACAACCAGTAGAGCCATTTTCTCAACAAGCATGTATTCTTCACTTCTAGATTTTCAATGCCAAGCCCTCCTTGGTCTTTGGGTCTGCATATAATATCCCACCGTGCCAACCTGTATTTGTTCTTAGCCTCATCACTTTGCCAGAAAAAATGAGAACGATAAAAGTCTAATCTCTTTCTTTCCCCAACCGGTATTTCAAAGAAAGACAATAGAAGCATGGCTAGACTTGTTAAAACTGAGTTTATTAACACGAGCCTCCCTCCGTAAGACATTAGCTTGCCCTTCCAGCAACTCAATCTTTTCTCAAATCGTTCATCAATACATTTCCATTCCCTATTCGTCAAACGTCTATGACGAATAGGAATCCCTAGGTAACTAAATGGAAGTGATCCCATTTCACATCCAAAATAGCTGCCTATAAGCATCCTGCTCCTCCTTTGCCTTCCCAAAATAGAACAGTTCATTTTTATGGAAGTTAATCTTTAGTCCCGATAATTGCTCAAATAGACATAGAATTAACTTCATGTTTCTTGCCTTAGCCATATCATCTTCCATAAATAGAATCGTATCATCAGCGTATTGTAGTATGGACACCCCACCCTCAACCAGATGAGGAATAAGTCCTCCTACTTGCCCTTTGTCTTTAGCCCTCCCAATGAGTATTGCAAACATATCTGCTACAATGTTGAGCAACACCGGAGACATAGAGTCTCCCTGCCTAAGACCTTTATGCGTTTGAAAGAAGTGGCCAACATCATCGTTGATTTTAACACCCACACTTCCTTATTGAATGAAAGCGTCCACCTGATCCCTTCAGGATTCGTTGAACCCCTTCATCCGCAGCGCCTGCTAAAGAAATGTCCATTTGACTTTATCATATGCTTTCCCAAAATCCACCTTAAAGATAACCCCACCAAGTTTCTTTGTATGTATTTCGTGCAACGTTTCATGTAGAACCATAACCCCTTCTAGGATGTGTCTGCCAGACATAAACGTTGTCTGCGTTGGTTGAACTACAGTATGAGCAATATATGTCAACCTATTTGTGGCCACCTTAGTGAAAATCTTAAAACTCACATTAAGTAAGCAAATTGGCTCAATACGAACATCTTCCTCCCTCTTCGGCAACAATGTTATTGTTCCAAAATTGAGATGAAAGAGCTGTTTGTGACCATTAAATAAATCATGAAACATAGGCAAAAGATCATCTTTTATTATATGCGAGCATTTCTTATAAAAATCTGCTAGAAATCCATCTGGGCCTGGTGCTTTGTTTTGTTTCATATGTGCTATTGCATCAAACACCTCTTTCTCAGTAAAAGGAGGCGATAGTACCTCATTATCATCAGAATTCAACTGCGATATATCATTTGTTGTACTCTCATCCAAAGAGACAAAATTCTCTTCGGGTTCACCAAATAATCTCCTATAATATTCAGTGATGTACAATTTCAGATTCTCATGACCTACAATTGTACCCTCATCTTGTTCTAGTTGAATTATTTTCTTCTTCCTATGTTTTCCATTTGCAATCATATGAAAGAATTGTGTGTTGTCATTTCCATGGACTACCTTCATCACCTTAGCTCGAAGTGCCCATTTCATTTCTTCCTCTCTCAGGAGCCTTTGTAATTTTTCTTCAGACTCCACCTTAATCTTCCGATCTGCTGTGTTAAGAATAGATGATTCAGCCTTCACATCTAATTCAGCGATCAACCGGGTAAGTCTATCTCTCTCTATTTTGTACAATCCGCTTTGATTCTTGGCCCATGCTCTCAAGAATCGGCGCAAGTGTCTGATTTTGTTCTGCCATCTATCGATGTTTGATGAACCACCAGGGTCTTTAGCCCATTTGTTCGCTATCAGGTCCATGAATCCTTTTCTCTCAAACCAACTTAATTCAAAAGAGAACGAATTTCTATTACCTACATGATTCGATTCCCCTGAATCAACCATGAGTGGTGTGTGATCCGAAATGGCTCTCTGAAGGGCATGTATTGAAACCAATGGGTATTTCTATTCCCATTCTACACTGGTTAGTACCCGGTCCAACTTCTCATATGTTGGTACTGGTAGAGAATTTGCCTAAGTGAATTGTCTACTAGTGAGGTCAATCTCCCTCAAATCGAGAGTTTCAATAACCATATTAAACATAAGGGCCTATCTTCCATCGAAGTTGTCATTATTATTTTCATCCTGTCTCCTAATGATATTAAAGTCTCCCCCAACCATGATAGGAAGTCTTGCATCTCCACATATTCTCACAAAATCGGCAAAAAAACTCAGATTTCAGCTCAGGTTGTGCTGCCCCATATACAGCCACCAGAGCCCATCTGAATCAATCAACTTTCGACTTCACATGAAATTTGACAGAGAATTCACCGTATACCACACTCAACACCTCAAGAGTTTCGCATTTGACCCCAAGTAAAATCCCTCTCGATCTACCCCCTTGGAGGTAGGCAATGCCAATCAAAATCAACTCCTCCAGATAATATGTTAAGGAACTGGGGTGTGAAGTTATCCCTACCCATCTCTTGTAATGCCATGAAATCAAGTTTATGTTCTAACGATGTATCTCTTAAGAATCTCCTTTTAGCCAAGTCTGCTAGACCTCTGCTATTTCAAAAGATTCCTTTCATCTTTCATCATGATTTTTTTTCTTTTTTTTGACACGCGCACTTCTCCGTATTGCTGACACAGGATATACCTTCCTTTTCCAAGGTCTCTTAGGTTTATCCTGTGTATCTCGTGCATCATTTTGTGATGATGGTTCAATAGAATGACATCCGTCACCTACAGAGGCCATATACCCCTTTGGGCCCATGTCATCCTCATCCACTCACTAGTAGAAAACAGGGCATCGGTTCGGGCCGGCCACGCCATTAGTCCCGGTTCAGTGAGGCCAGGGGACCAATGGGTGCAACAGTCCTGGTTCGTGAGGCCAGGGGGCCGGGCGGGCCACGTGGGAATTGGTCCCGGTTCGTAGGACACCTTTTGTCCCGGTTCGAGAGACGAACCGGGACCAATGTGCCTCGCTCCTGGCCCACAACCATTGGTCCCGGTTCGTGGCTGGAACCGGGACCAAAGGGGGTAACCGTTCGCCTGGTGCGAGCCCCTTTAGTGTTCCACAACCATTGGACCGGGACCAAACCGGGACTAAAGGTTCGAACGGTTCGCATCCACAACGTTTCGCGCTTCGAGAAAGAGGCAAGTGTTCCTCGGCGAGGTCTACAGTAACTTCACCCATTTCTCTTCTTCTCCTTTCTTCTTCTCCTCCATTCTCCTCTCTTCTTCTCCTTCATTGTCCTCTCTTCTTCCCCATATCTTCTACCATGAATCCAATCACTCGCTACGAGGAGGTGCTCGCACATGGCACGACCAATCTCGATGTCGTCTACACGAACGACAGCGCCATGGTGCCGCATTTTCTTTCCCTTTTGCAGAAATGGCTTGAAGTGGCGGATGAGAAAGACAAGTTCATAGGGCTTGATCTCGAGTACACGACCAAGAAAGAAGATGTTGCCATCATCCAGCTATGTTTCAAGAAACATAGTTTTGAGGGTTTTCTTTGATAAATTAATAATTTATAGATTATTATGCAATTTGCATAGGATAGAAATATATTCAATTTTGAATCCTATGGGAAAGATCAATATTTCTTTTAAGTTTGTAGTGAATACCAATTTTCCTTGTTGCAAAACGTGGGAGAACATATATGTCATATAGTTAATTTAGGGTTTCTTCATCAATTTATAGGATATGAAAATTGCATATATATATATATATATATATATATATATATATATATATAGGATATAGCAATATATATGTTCTATAGGATATAGCAATATATGTCATATGTTTTATGATATTACTGTTCAACGGGCTCAAATGAGCCCGGGAGCAAAAACTCTGTGTCTTCCTCTTTTATTGCAGCGAAATAATTTTCCTTTATATAGTTGCATATTTTAATTCTGTCGAAATATACTTGCTGCAGCAGTATTTAACATTTGTTCCATTTTAATTTGTTGATGTTGCAGTAGTGACAAGCACTGCCTAGCACTCATGGACTTGCTACGCAGCGGCATACATTTTGCTAGCATTGATGTAATTAATGACAAGCTGAAGATGAGGCGCAGCTTCTGTATTGAGATACCAGATGACTGCCTTATTGATATCCAAGATATATTTAGGCTTTTGTATGAGAGGACTTCGATGGCTTCTATGGATGTCGCCATGATCGTAGACTATTACAGAGATATGAAGACCAAATTCCCCCGGGCGCAGCACAAAGAGTGGGAGAGGACCCCACTTCAGCCTATCAACATTGAGTATGCAGCAAAAGATGCATACGTTGCATATGAGTTGTACCGCAAGATTCGAACCATGAACTATGGGCAGCGTCACCTGGCACTACCACCACCATGGGGCGGATATTCTTCTGATACAGACTAGCTAGTAGTGTTCGCTTGGACGAGTACTTAATGTAATGGATATCTGAACTATTATATATTACATATCTCTCTAGCTATTATATATTTGTAGTGCTTTTCAATTCAGTTTTTTCTTAAATTCCAACTTTGGCCGAGAAAAATATGCAACAAAAAAGTGGGTTGTCATCGTTGGCAACAAGCACGCACATACCATGCCAACTTTTAACCTTTTCAGACTTCATTTGAAGTGCTTTTCAATTTTAGGATCATTTAGGTCAAAAAAATCAGTAAATGCATCAAAAATATCAAATGAAGTTACATAGGGTTGAAAATTGATGATGTGGCTTTGAATGGTGCACTTTTAACACACAAAAAGCCTGGAGTTCAAATAAGTTCAAGAAAATGAAATGTCTTTTGTAACCAATGAGTTTCCGTCCGAAACACCGATACTTTGAAAGAGACTGTTCGTTTTGTACACGAAGTGTATCCTGCTTTTGCCGTAACCCTCTCAAATTTTTAGCACATTCTATGTGGGTGAAATGATGATACCATGCCAACTTTCAACCTTTTCAGACTTCATTTGAAGTGCTTTCAATTTCAGGGTCATGTAGGTCAAAAAAATCATTAAATGCATGAAAAATATCAAATGAAGTCAGAAAGGGTTGAAAATTGATGATGTGGCTTTGAATGGTGCATTTTGAACACACGAAAAGCCTGGAGTTCAAATAAGTTCAAGAAAATAAAATGCCTTTTCTAGCCGACGAGTTTCCGTCCGAAAACCCCGATACTTCGAAAGAGACTGTCCGTTTTGTACGCGAAGTGCATCCTGCTTTTGCCGTAACCCTCTCAACTTTTTAGCACATGCTATGTGGGTGAAATGATGATACCATGCCAACTTTTAATGTTTTCAGACTTCATTTGAAGTGCTTTTCAATTTCAGGGTCATTTAGCTCAAAAAATCAGTAAATGCATCAAAAATATCAAACGAAGTCAAAAATAGTTGAAAATTGATGATGTGGCTTTGAATGGTGCATTTTGAACACACAAAAATCTTGCAGTTCAAATAAGTTCAAGAAAATGAAATGCCTTTTCTAACCGACGAGTTTCCGTCCGAAACCCCGATACTTCGAAAGAGATTGTCCGTTTTGTACGCGAAGTGCATCCTGCTTTTGCCTTAACTCTCTCAACTTCTTAGTACATGCTATGTGGGTGAAATGATGATACCATGCCAACTTTCAACCTTTTCAGACTTCATTTGAAGTGCTTTTCAATTTCAGAGTCATTTATCTAAAAACAGTAAATGCATGAAAAATATCAAATGAAGTCAGAAAGGGTTCAAAATTGATGATGTGGCTTTGAATGGTGCATTTTCACCACACAAAAATCCTGGAGTTCAAATAAGTTCAAGAAAATGAGATGCCTTTTGTAACCGATGAGTTTCCGTTCGAAACCCCGATACTTCGAAAGAGACTGTCCATTTTGTACGCGAAGTGCATCCTGCTTTTGCCGTAACCCTCTCAACTTTTTATCACATGCTATGTGGGTGAAATGATGATATCATGCCAACTTTCAATGTTTTCAGACTTCATTTGAAGTGTTTTTCTATTTCAGAGTCATTTAGCTCCAAAAAATCAGTAAATACATCAAAAATATCATTTGAAGTTAGAAAGGGTTGAAAAATGATGATGTGGCGTTGAATGATGCATTTTGAACACACAAAAATCCTGGAGTTCAAATAAGTTTAAGAAAATTAAATGTCTTTTCTAACCAACGAGTTTCCGTCCGAAACCCCGATACTTCGAAAGAGACTGTCTGTTTTGTACGCGAAGTGCATCCTGCTTTTGCCGTAACCCTCTCAACCTTTTATCACATGCTATGTGGGTGAAATGATGATACCATGCCAACTTTCAATGTTTTCAGACTTCATTTGAAGTGTTTTTCAATTTTAGAGTCATTTAGCTCCAAAAAATCAGTAAATACATCAAAAATATCAAATGAAGTCAGAAAGGTTGAAAAATGATGATGTGGCGTTGAAGGGTGCATTTTGAACACACAAAAATCCTGGAGTTCAAATAAGTTCAAGAAAAATTAAATGCCTTTTCTAACCAACGAGTTTTCGTCCGAAACTCCGATACTTCGAAACAGACTGTCCGTTTTGTATGCGAAGTGTATCCTGCTTTTGCCGTAACCTTCTCAAATTCCTAGCACATGCTATGTGGGTGAAACGATGATACCATGCTAACTTTCAATCTTTTCACATTTCATTTAAAGTGCTTTTCAATTTTTGGGTCATTTAGTTCAAAAAAAAACAGTAAATGCATGAAAAATATTAAATGAAGTCAGAAAGGGTTAAAAATTGATGATGTGGGTTTGAATGGTGCATTTTTAACACACAAAAAGCCTGGAGTTCAAATAAGTTCAAGAAAAAGAGATGCCTTTTGTAACCGATGTGTTTCCGTCCGAAACCCCGATAATTCAAAAGAGACTGTCCGTTTTGTACGCGAAGTGCATCCTGATTTTGCCGTAACCTTCTCATCTTTTTAGCACATGCTATGTGGGTGAAATGATGATACCATGCCAACTTTCAACCTTTTCAGCCTTCATTTGAAGTGCTTTAAAATTTCAGGATCATTTAGCTAAAAAAATCAGTAAATGCATGAAAATATCAAATGAAGTTAAAAAGGTTTGAAAATTGATGATGTGGCTTTGAATGGTGCATTTTAAACATACAAAAAGCCTGGAGTTCAAATAAGTTCAAGAAAATGAAATGCCTTTTGTAATCGATGAGTTTCCGTCCGAAACTCCGATACTTCAAAAGAGACTGTCTATTTTGTACGCGAAGTGCATCCTGATTTTGCCGTAACCCTCTCCAACTTTTTAGCACATGCTATGTGGGTGAAATGATGATATCATGCAAACTTTCAACCTTTTCAGAGTTCATTTGAGGTGCTTTTCAATTTCAGGGTCATTTAGCTAAAAAAATCAGTAAATGCATCAAAAATATCAAATGAAGTCAGAAAGGGTTGAAAAATGATGATGTGGCTTTGAATGGTACATTTTGGACACACAAAAATCCTGGAGTTCATATAAGTTCAAGAAAATGAAATGCCTTTTCTAACCGATGAGTTTCCGTCCGAAAAACTCCGATACTTCGAAAGAGACTGTCTATTTTGTACGCGAAGTGCATCCTACTTTTGCCGTAACCCTCTCAACTTCTTAGCACATGCTATGTGGGTGAAATGATGATACCATGCCAACTTTCAACCTTTTCAGACTTAATTTGAAGTGCTTTTCAATTTTAGGATCATTTAGCTCAAAAAAAAGAGTAAATGCATGAAAAATATCAAATGAAGTCAGAAAGGTTAAAAATTGATGGTGTGGCTTTGAATATTACATTTTGAACACACAAAAAGCCTGGAGTTCAAATAAGTTGAAGAAAATGAGATGCCTTTTGTAACCGATGAGTTTCCGTCTGACACCCCGATACTTCGAACAAGTTTGTCCGTTTTGTACGTGAAGTGCATCCTGCTTTTTCCGTAACCTTCTTAACTTTTTAGCACATGCTATGTGGGTGAAAAGATGATACCATGCCAACTTTCAACCTTTTCAGACTTTATTTGAAGTGCTTTTCAATTTCAGGGTTATTTAGCTGAAAAAATCAGTAAATGCATGAAAAATATCAAATGAACTCAAAAAGGGTTGAAAATTGATGATGTGGCTTTGAATGGTGCATTTTAAACACACAAAAAGCTTGAAGTTCAAATAAGTTCAAGAAAATGAAATGACTTTTCTAACGATGAGTTTCCGTCCAAACCCCGATACTTCGAAATAGACTGTCCGTTTCGTACACGATACTTCGAAAAAAACTTGATATTATATAAAATTCATGCAACTAAAATTGTCAAATTTATTTTTGTTAAAAAATTTAATAGCAAAAAAAATATTCATAAAGTATTTTTTGTTAACAACTTTTTATATGCAAACAAATAACATAAAAAATAGCAAAAGTGAAAATAGATGCGCTTACAGTAAAATTCAACCTAAATTTAAAGTGCTAGTTAGGCGCCTGATTACCATTTTGAATTTAGGCTGAATTTCAGTATAAACGCATCTATTATCACTATCAGAGGAGCTCAACCTTCGCTTGGCGAGGTGAGACTAAACTCCCATCACACCGTTGTGCAAGGCCATTGGTCCCGGTTGGTGGCCCCAACCGGGACAAATTCCACCCTTTCGTCCCAGTTTATGCCACCAACCGGGACCAAAGGGCCTGTTTCCTGCCATTTGGACTGCTGAAAACAGGGCTTTGGTCCTGGTTGGTGGCACCAATCGGGACCAAAGGTCCCTGTTTCCCGCCCTTTGGGCGGCGGAAAATAGGGCTTTGGTCCCGGTTGGTACGACAAACTGGGACTAAAGGGAGCATTTGTCCCGGTTGGGGCCACCAACCGGGACCAATGCTTCTTCTATATGACAAGCACTTAGCAAAATTCGCAGTTTTCATTCCACTTCGCCCTCGTCGCCACCCTGAGCCCGTCGTCGCCGTTCCCGTCCCCGTCGCCGCCCCCGTCGCCGCCCCGTCGCCTCCTCCGCCGCCCCCGTCGCCTCCCCCGCCGCCCCCGTCACCTCCCCCGCCTCCCCGTCGCATCCCCCGCCGTCCCCCTCGCCACCCCCATCACCTCCCCCGCAGCCCCCGTCACCTTCCCCGTCGCCGCACCGCTCCCGTCGCCGCCCCTCCTCCGTCGCCTCCCCCGCCGCCCCCGTCGCCGCCCCGCCCCATCGCCGTCGCCGCCCCACCCCCCTCGTCGCCCCGTCGCCGGCCCCGCTGTGAGCCGCCGCCGCCGCGGCTCGTTGCAATTTTTTTAAATATATGTTGATTTTTATGCTTTTTAGTATGTGTATGCATGTTAGATTAGTATGTTTATGTTAGCTAGATTAGTATGTGTATGTTAGATTAGTATGTTTATGCTTTTTTAGTATGTTTATGTTAGCTAGATTAGTATGTGTATGTTAGATTAGTATGTTTATGCCTTTTTTTGAAAGTAGATTAGTATGTTTATGTTATATTAGTATGTGTATGTTGATTTTGGGTTTTATGAAAAATTAGTCGATGATGTCCGGCCCGCATCCCTGTCGTCGAGTAGTCCGCGAGAGCCTGCTTGCTAAGCGCCATGTCCGGGACTGGGCTCCGCCGGGTTGGCACTGGGAGGTGCTACCTTCCCGGGCTCGGAGGTTGGTGAGGAATGCAGGTATCATCGTTGACCCGGACCTTCTGTGGTGGCGGTCACGCGGGCCACTTTCGGTGCGGAGGGAGCCAGCACCCGCGAAGGTGGTACGTCACCGTGTCAGGGAGGAGGACGAGCACGTCCGTCGCTACATGACGGCATTGGACGCCTAGTTTGATAATACCTGGCAGATCCTTCAGGGATCTCACCTGAGTTATGATCCCGTGATGGTTCCTTATCTTTGGGTGTCCACCGCCGGCGACTCAGAGACCGCTAGTGAACCGAGTTCACCATTCTCCATTTTGGATTCTAGGATATTCGATCAGTATTAGTTAATATTTGATGATGCATTAACTAGATTATTTGGGATGATGTATTAGTGATATTATATTCGAGGTCATTATAAATATTAATGTATTAGTGATATTTTATCGGTATAATGCGTGTGTGACTTTCGGTCTGTCATTGATCCTTGTGTGACTTTCATGTGTGTTCTTGATTGAGGAATCCCGACTGTTGTCGTGGGGGGCGCCTCATCTTTCTTCCCTTCTTTGCGATATATTCGTTGGTATAATGCGCAAGAAGAGAAGAGGTAGGGCGTCCATCACCGCCGGTCGAACTATTACTGTGAGAGAGTGTCCACCAACATATATACACCATCGTATCAATGTGAGAGAGTGCGCACCAACACATCATGATATATGTGAGTTATTTAAGGAAAGCCTCGACGGACCGAAAGTCACACACACATTAATTAAGATCCAAAGCGTGTCGTAATTCTTGAACTAGATTATTCGGGATGATGTATTAGTAATATTATATTCGAGATTATTATAAAGATTAATGTATTAGTGATATTTTATCGGTATAATGCATGTGTGAATTTCGGTCTGTCGTTGCTCCTTGTGTGACTTTCATGTGTGTTCTTGATGGAGTAATCCCGACTATTGTCGTGGGGGCGCTTCCTCTTTCTTCTCTTCTTTGCGATATACTCGTCGCTATATTGCGCAAGAAGAGAAGAGGGGAGGCATCCATCATCGGCGGTTGAACTATTACTGTGAGAGAGTGTCCACCAACATATATATACCACCGTATCAATATGAGAGAGTGCGCACCAACACACCATGAGATATGAGAGTTATTTAAGGAAAGCCTCGACGGACCGAAAGTCACACACACGCATTAACTAAGATCCAAAGCGTGCCGTAATTCTTGAACTGGATTATTCGGGATGATGTATTAGTGATATTATATTCGAGTTCATTATAAATGTATTTGTGATTTGCAAGTCATTCCGGCAAAACATAGGATTTTTTTCTATGTCAGTGCTTGATATATGGAATGGGTTGACTTTAGATCTGTTTCAGCTACTTGTGTGTCTTTCATTGAGGGAGAGTGTCTACCATATATAAATATGAGAGAGGAAGAATCCCGACTGTTGTCGTGGGGGGCGCTTCTCCTTCGTTCCCATGTGCTAGACATTTTGGTGTAATGCACTCGGGGACGAATGGAGGAGCCACCATCACCGACTGTCGCAATATCAGAAAAAGTGCTCATCATATACTTGAGATTAGAGTTTAGGAAGGAAAGACTCGATAGATGTAAAGTCAACCTGTTGCATATTGAGTAATAGTGATCTGTGTGTTGATCAGTTTCCTCGTAGTTTCCTTCGATCGATTTCAACTATGAACACAGGAAATATCTGACGATGAAAGTGAATTCAGTATGTGCGAATACTGCGAAGACGAGCGCGGCCTGTGTGACAAGACTTTCCTAATTGATGATAGGCGCTTCAGCATCATGCTGGATGAGAACTTTGAAGTGGATACAGTAAGTCACAATGACAAGTCTTTTTTCGTGATTAAGCATGACTTCTGCCTCATTTGCTTCAACTTATAATTAATTTTAATTTTTTACTGTTCTACTAGTGTATCCCCTGCCATGCAAGAATTGCTGTCTTGGATAAGATTGCTTTCAACACTAAAAAAGATATGGAGGTAAAGATACTTCACTTGAGGACCGAGCATGGTTTTACTTTTACGGTAAAATTATAACATGCAGACACCTATTGCTATTTTGAATGCAAAAATTGGCAAGCACTATGCAAGACTTATGCATTTGAGCCTAATATGCTTGTCACCTTTGACATTCGTCCGGAAGATGAAATAGAAGGTAGTATCGACATTTGGGTCGATGTGCAGACGCCTCCAGTTCTACCATTATGTGAGTTTCTCAACCATATTTATTAATTAATTTATATTGTTTATTTGAAAATATTTGAAAAGTTATTGCATCGACAGCTTATTTTCATTCTTCAAAAAATATACGGAAGATGGTAGACAGAACCTACTACTACAATGATGAAACAAAATTAACTTATAAGGAGAAAGATCATCTTACCGCATTTCTTAGTCATCTTGATAATTACAATAGCTATTATCAAACTTCTGCACATTATGGTCAATACGTGCCACTAGTGCACGTGGTGAACTATGGTAACATTCATGGAGATTGCATAGTAAGATTTTAATTCTACTATTACGACATCCGTGCATCTTTTGCATAAATTCTTCTAAAACTAAACCACATTGCTAACTACAAAATTATTACTGTGTTTTTCAACAGAAAATTCCGGAGGATTGTGTGCCTCATCTGATATTTTGAGAGGTCGCGTTGTTGTTACGAGCTTAGGGCCACCACGGCCAGGTCAGCCTATGCATCACTCCTGTCCATACCGAATTTCTAAAACCGATGGAGTCATGACAATCAAAGATTGGAAAAAATGTATGCTCAATTGTAGTGAGTTACATGGAAGCAACATTGTACGTAGGCCAATACTCGAAGACAGGATGATCTCCGTTCTCCATAATGGAGAGTCAGGGCCTATCTTGTTTTATGATATTGTACCTAAGAGAGGGTAGAATAGCTCCTACGAGATAGGAGTACGTAGGTCCTAGGTATAATGTGTTATTATGTGCTACAATGTGTTACAATTGATGAGGAGGAGGAGGAGGAGGAGGAGTTGTGATTATGACCAGTGACCAACTTGTGATATGATGTCTCATTGACGAAAATAATGATTAAATTGTGTCATATGTTCTATCTATAAGTATAGTATGTAACGTCGTGACTAAGCACGGAGATAAGAAAGATCACTTCTCTCTATTAGCTATCTAATAAAATATATGAAACCCCTAAATTAACCCTCCAAAATCCTCGAAACCCCCTCTCTTTCAAATAAAAAACAGCCCCTCAGCTGTTGACGCGTGGACGCTCTTTGGTCCCGGTTGGTGTTACCAACCGAGACCAAAGGTCCTCCTACCTGGGCTCGGCAAAGTGGTCACGTGTAGCCCCATCGGTCCCGGTTCGTAAGCGAAACGGGACTAAAGGTCGTGGGCTTTAGTCCCGACCCTTTAGTCCCGGTTCCAAAATCGGAATAAATGGGCCTTACAAACCGGAACAAATGATTTTTTTTCCACTAATGACTTCCTCTCCCTCTATGTGTAATAGATCATCACATAAGAGTATGGACCACCAAGAGAGTGTGGACCTCGCCATGTGGCATCCGAGCACGGTTGCGTGGGCAGCTAATAGGATTGTGGACCTTGTTGCTGGAATCAGAGTGTGATTTTAAGTGAGCTGCAGTCTTATCCATTTCATCTTAACTTTTTTGTTATGCTTCCAACAGTTATGTGCAAGATGGTTGTCATTCCGTGTTCCCACTAGAAATATCCTTAAATGTTGAGATCAAAATACTCTAGGGAAAGAACGTGTAAGTGAACTAGTGAATAGGTCACAGAATTACACTCCGTATACAGATACTGTCATATAAAGCCATATGCTGATGAATGAGAGGTGCTAATAACTTGGCTATGAAGGTTCGTGGTGATATTTTGCATGATATACGTCCATAGTAATGCATATCTCTGGGTCAAGAAAGCGGATTGTACATCAAAATCTATGGCTGCGTCCTCGTCTCGTCGTCAAACCTTAAGGTTCAGTATGTCATATACTTCTTATAACAGAAACGAAGAAAAACAATTATACCTACAACGGGATGGCTAACTTAATCCCTTACCTCGAGATTACCACAGTACTTGCAATATAAAGAAGGGATCTTCATCCAAGCACTCTAGGGATAAGGAGAGCTTACCTCTCACATTACTTTTTTTTTAAACAAGGAGGATATACCCCGGCCTCTATATCTCGACGATGCATGCAGCCATTTTATTAATTATTCACAAAGACCATACAAGGTAATACATCAGTTAGCCCGAAGCCATCATCTAGGCAACACCGGTTGCTACTGATATCCCCTTGATGAAGGTGTGCCGAATATCCGGAGCTAACACCAAACAGACATCGTACCAAATCCTAACATCTATAGCCGAATGCCCTAGCCCAGCCACATATTGGGACTGGGTCCCACACCGGTCCGACGCACTCTTGCTATCGCCGTCATCTTCCACCGGTCCATCTCCAGAGTAGGAACTAAAGTATCGACCTTGCGCCTTTGGCTGGCCTGCCGTCGAAGCCACCACGGCACCAGACAACATCATCATCCTGCACGTGTCCATCCACATGCGCCCGTCACCGAAACTCCATGGCGCCATGCTGCCGTGATCCGCCGGCGGCCCCGTGGTAGATGCAACACCGCTCCTCCTGTTGTCCCCTCCAGCCATCACATGCTCCAAAACGATGCCCCCAAGAGGAAAAACGATACTACGAACGCCATCATCGTCTGATCCGGGAGACGCAGATCTAGGGTTTGCCCTGGAGAATCCCGAGCCTGATGATGCAAACTGCAACGACGATGCCTCGACAAGGGAACGACGTCAAAGATGCCGCCATCGTCCGCCATGACCGTAGTCGGCACGATTTTCATCGGTAGTTGCGCCACCCGGAGTGCGCAGCCCGCATCGTTGGTCCCATCAACCGGAGAAAACTCCAAAACAATGCCCTAAATAGGGGCTACGACGCAAAAGCACCGCCATCGCTCAATCCCAAAGAGATCTAGGGTTTCCCCCGGAGTTGCCCGCGCTGTCATGGACCAGACAAGGGTAGAATCCCGATGGATCCGCCGAGCTGCTAATGTGTCGCACCCGCTACCGCGCCGCCACCGGCCGATCAGGTCATGCCTCCGGTGTCCCTGGCGATTGTGAGGCACCACAACACGAACCCGCCTGCCGCGGCGGAACGGACTCGCCGGAACATCGGCACCACCCGCCATGATGTCTGGCCGAACGCCATGCTCCGGCCCGTGAGCGCCAGCCCGTGCTAGCCCCACATATGCGGGAGGACCCCGAGTCTCCGCCGCCGCTGGTAGCGGCAAGGCTTCGCCTGGTAGCGCCCTTGGGCGGTGGCAAGGGAGGAGGAGGAGGAGAGGTCGAGGTCGGCCGGTGAAATCTGGAGGCCTCACGGACGCCTCACAGGAGGCGACTCGGTAGCAGCGGTTCGCTCCATACATGTTTCAACTCTAGCCTACACCATCTTATTTCGGATTCATTACTACAATGTAAAGAAGGGAGAAATGCAATAATTATTTTTCGGTAACCTTACCTATTAAGTGGCTAGGAGATTCCACGCTCCGGGAAATATATCCAAGGTAATGTCACATTCGGATATATTTGCCAAATGTGACATTCAGAAAAGATTTAATTGGACCCAAACTCCTATCGTGAAACATCCTGCTCCAGCGGTTGTCCATGGTGCAATTGTCACAAGGGAATGGACAATTCTCAGCGGAGTCAATGTATAGAGCGCTAATCTAGTCTGATATACAAGTTGATAATAACAAGAAGATCTGGAAGATGAAGACACCTCTTAAGAATAAAAACTTTGCATGGTATCTTCGTGGTGGACTCATTCTTACTAAAGATAACTTTATTAAGAGGAATTAGCATGAAAATACGCAATGTGTCTTTTGTCACCATGATAAGATAATAGAACATTTATTCTTCCAATGCAAATTAGCTCGTTATGTATGGTCAATCAACCAAATAGCTTCTGGCTTGTATCCCCCTTGTAGTGTTGCTAATGTATTTGGCAACTGGCTACATGAGATTGATCACACATTTAGAACTCGTCTCCGGGTGAGAGCGCTTGCCGTTATTTGGTCCCTTTGGCTATGTAAAAATGATAAGGTTTTTAACGATAAAAGTACTTCCCTGATGCATGTTATCTACAGATGTATCGGGACTCTTTGTTTATGGTCCTCTCTACAACAAGTGGAAAATCAAGACCTGTTTACGGAGGTGTGTATACGATTGGAGGCTACGACAAGGGATACTTTTAACCAATATGGATGGCAGCATGATCTTAGGATTGACCCCCCTAAAGTTTAGGTGTTATACGGACTCTACATGTCTCTTTGTATTTCGCATTTTATTTTCCGTTTGCATGAGAGGATCTTGTTTGGCTGTGTGCATCTTAGTTATGCAGAGGCCGAGTTTCTTTCCTTTTCCAAAAAAAGAGGCCGGGTTTAATGCTTAAATCTTTTAAGTAATATAAATTGCTTATTTTCAAAATAATCTATCAAGTGATGCATTTCAAGTTAGATTTCCTTGTCTATCGTGATGTTCCAATAGATAACAGAAAGTTGTGGACGCTTTAAATCTACCTAAAACTCATCTCTCTACTTTTTACACCTAGGTGTGATCTTGAGAAGGGAAAACCTTACGGGGCACCATTGCAATATAGTAAACATTTTGGCCTGCTAGATAAGGAACCCAAGATGATGCCCCACTAGAGGGACGTCCGAGACCAAGCCCGAGAATCAGGCTGCAAATCAAGATTAACTAGATGGTTCCCCATGTGTTGCTACGAGAATAGGTCTCATTCTATTTCAATGAATAAGGTTCTGTAGTGTATTTTGTTTGTCATGCAAATAATGCGACACTAGTAGCCTAAGACGGTGTACGGCCCACATGGTTATAAAGTGTAGTTGCTCGGTATAAATACTCTTAGATCAGTGAAACAAAATGGTCCTCGTGTAGGGATACAACGTAGTTAAAAAACATGCATCCGTAGCCAAACTATGTTATAAATGGTCAAGTAGCATACAGAAAACATGATATATAATAGTAGTGGAAGGGTGGCATGAAGAAATATGGATAAGGAAATTGATTGCCATTTTTCTTACCCGACCTCTGGAAGGGAGACATACTGTTAGAAAATTTGATCGCGGTGCTTGAGAGACATCAAGTATGCATCGATAAGTTCCTAGAATATTGCACCAGATGTGTTGTTTGTTCATTTGGTAGTTGCGTCGGACGTATATGCAGTACATAGCCCCCGGTTGTGTCGTTAGTGCATTAACTCAAACTAATTGCACATTTTCAGCTAAGAACTGGGAAAGTGATCGATTTAGAACATGAACTCATTTGTTTGATCAACTAAGAACTGGGAAACCTGATGCTAGCTGACAAAACATGCTGACTCCCTGCCCCATTTCCCATTTGCATCTACCTTAGATTTATAGAGGAGCTCAATAGAATACCATTAACATACAAATCAGGGTGACCGAGAGTACCCATTGACACGTTGACAATGCGATACACCGGCCAGCGCTGGTGGGCTACTTTCAGCGCGATCAGTGTAATTTAGACACCAATAATCGTATCCAAGACAGGATACTGGTCACCTTTAGAGATTTTATTGCAATGCAACAAAAACCTAGATACCTTTTCCAGCGAGTGGGAGAAGTAATCACTTTTCATTATAAAGAATAGAAAATACGTACAAACCAAACCTAGATATTTACGGGTGAATTCTTGTACCAAAATAAGAAATGTGTCGACATGCAGCATTACTTTTGTCACACGTGCTTGATGATTTTGTGTTGGATCTGGATATGTACATTTGTGTCTAGTTAAACATCATTATTTATTTGAGATATGATTGTTACAGAGTTTTATTCCACATAAAATGCAAGCAAGATGCACTAGCGGAGCTGTGTAGGATCATCAACCTCATTGCCTATCACTGAAAGTTTGTAAAACACGAGCACCAAACCACCTGAAGAGAAAATAAAAGTGATCCTAGATAAGAAGTCACACTTGTCTGGTGCACAGGCCTGCTTGTTTCCTCCTTGTTTTTGAATCAGAGACCGTAGAACAATAGTTCTATGGTATATTCATTAATTTGATATTACCTCCTTGTCAATCCCACTTTACCAACTGACCCAGCCGAATTATGATGTCCATTACCTCATGGTAAAAATCTCTACGGTGTTCTCTCAACCAGATCTGGTAACGCCATTGTGGTTGTTAGTTTTCCTAGACTTGGGCTACGGGGATCTCTACGGGGTTCTCTCAACCAAATACTTGGGCTACCATTTAGCTCCTTCCAGTTTGTAATTATTAGCTGCTAGACCCACTTGCGTAGTGGCACCCAAGAACGTAGTGGCACCCAAGAACATCAAGTGTGTCTGGGTCTCAGATAGTATGACAAATAGCCCAAAAAGCTATACACAATGTGGCTCAGTTTTTTCTTCTTCTTCTATCCATTCATTATTGCACTATTTATAAGATCCAATCTTCTTAGTGTTCATGGCATGGCCTTGACACCCAGAAACATGACATGTTGTCATTTCAATCCAAATTATTGTAGAAACATAGGACAGAATGGAATCCTCTATACCACAAGGAGTGAAGTTGCCAATCCATGGCGGTCTTTTGTCTGTTCGTTAATATCTCACCTACCGACATGTAGCGCAACCATGGCGAACCAAACTTTCAAAGACCAATAACCTCCAGCTTCTACATGAACCTGATTCCAGTTGACCAAACATGCAACATTCTACAGAAGATTTACATAGGAAAATTCTACCAAGCTTGTCAATCTCTTTGATTACTAAGGATCCCTGATGGAATACTGTTTCACATATAAAAATCGGGTTGCATGAGGGCACCGCCCTGGCAAAACATGAACCTGCCACTGTTGGTCTGCATCTTTCCTCCAGATCACTGCAATTTGCTTGCTATTTTATCCAAGAACCCTAGATATTTCTACTGGAATTCTTGAACTAGCACAAGAAACATGTCAATTGTACTATTTATGTGCATGACGATTTGATTGTTATTGTTGGATTTGGAAGTTGTCCACTTGCTTATAATTTTGAATCATCATTTCAGTGACCTGGGATTGTTGCAGGGTGCAATTCCGTTTAAAATGCAAGTACTATGGTGCACTAACAGTTCAAGGTTTATGATATCATGATAACGCTATATGTCCTGGCACTGATGCTTGGTCAACATGAGCTGCAAAAGTCCTGAGTAAAATAAGTTATAATAGTTAAGAAGGACATGCTCCTTCACACGTGTGAAACAAATAATTTATAATATATTGTAAAAAATATAACAAAAATATGTGGAACCGCTTACACGTGTGTGCACATAGCCAGAGCCATACCATGTTATAAAAATTTAGGTGCACTATCATAGAGCAAACATAATAGTAGCACTTAGAATTGTTGCAAAGTTGAACAAAGGAAAGGATGGAGAAATAGCAAGTTGATTGTCATGGTACAGATGCGGCCTTCAGATGGGAGCTAAATAACAACTAGTGGGGTTGAGAGGTGTGGGGGCCTGCGAGATCTCTACACTATGGAATGTTATTCTCTAGGCCTTGGGCTTTGCAGTACTGAACGACGAAGTAGCTAGTCTGTGGATGGAGGAGTGTGTGTGGATGGAGGAGTGTGGCATTTTAGTAGACGGGCTAGAGGTAGCTTGTCGTTGAGAGTTTGCAATTTGGTCATTGGGATGCGAAATTTTCAAGCCCGTGGAGAGATATATACGGGCTGGAAATTCAAGAATTTGCAACAGTGCACCTTTATCGTTACATATGTATGACATTTCGCACAAAGACTTCTCTCACTCGTGGGCTGTACATAGGGGAGGGGATATGCAGATACTGCACCCTCCCTCTCAGCGTCATTACCGTCGTCTGGCCTCATAACCACCTGTTCTCATCCTTCGCTTTTCCCATGCCACGCACTCCAATGCTGGAAATGGTAGGGTGTTGAGCTGATGCAGGGGGTCTAAGGTTTCCCGACATGTTTCGAGGAAAGCTGCAGCGCCCGATCCAGATCTAGCTCAAAGACGTGTGGATCAAGGAAAACCCCCGGCCAGATCCCGTGGCGCCGCCGACTGTGCATACTTTCGTTGTTGATTACACACGGGATCAGATCCTCGTGTTCTTCATTTTTTTAGTTGATATCCTATTTGATTCATTTTATTTACAAAATAATCGGGTCAAAATTGTCCCATTCTGTGGACATATTTTTGGTTCATTCTGGGGGGGGGGGGGGGGGGGGGGTCATCAAGTGTGTTAGGGTTTTGGGCATATTTGTTTCTTTCTGCAAGGTAAAACTGCCCATTTTAGGCAATTGGCCAAAAGGATGGGAGAGTTAATGATTGAGTAAGCTATGCACAATGTCGCTGGGTATTGTGTGGTCAACGAGCAACCATGAGGTATTTAAACATGAAATGTAACCATTACCAATCAGAATTGTTCTACAACCATAATAAAACATGAATCCTTGCAGTGCCGCAGAGAGTCATGATGCCAATCTAGTATGGTCGTTTGCCTGTTCATCGATTGCTTTATCACTTTCTATGGTCGGTGACCCCCAACATGTAATCTGAATCCAACTGACCAAACATGCAACTTTCATGCAATTTGTCTCTGTGGTAGATTTACGGGAAAAAAATTAACTTATTGATCTCCTTAATTACCAATGATCAAAAAATGTATTACCGTTAACATATACTACCTCCGTCCAGAAATAACTATTGCCTAAACGGATGTATCTAGATGTATTTAAGTGCTAGACGTATCCGTTTGTGTGACCGTTATTCCAGACAATGAAAGTATAAATTATGGTGGACGAGAGCACCACATTGACAAAACATGATCCAACTAGCTTTGGTGCCCAACTTTCCTTGCCATAACTACAATTTGGTTGAAGTATTATCAATGAGAGGATGTATGTTGTATCTTTGCCAGAGATATCTTCTTGTAATGCAACAAAATTCTTGACATTTTTAGGCAAATTCTTGCACTAGAACAAGAAACATGTCTACGGTGCAATATTTTTTTTCTGGCAAGGACTGAGAGGCACTAGCAGCCTAATTAAGCGTTGTAACACCACTAATAAATGTATTGCCTAACACCGAAGGTTCATAAATTTGAGAACTAAAAAACACGGAGAGAAAATAGAAGTAGTCCTATATAAGAACCACGTGCTCCCTTACAAGCACAAGAAATATCTATAGCCATTATTTAGAAGTCCCTCCATTTCTAAATAAATGTCTTAACTTTAGTATAACTTTAGTACAAAGATGAGACTTATTCTAAGACCGATGGAGTAGATTATTATTATGGGGCCAGAAAATTAAAAGAGAGTGTGGAACTGCCTACATGTGCACCTGGCCAAACCATGCTATAAAAGATAGATGTAGTAGGATGGAGCTGACTGGATACTCCCTGACTGCCTCCAACAATAGTTACAAAATTAAAGAGACGACGGAAGAAAGATAGAGCAAGTTCATTGCCATGGTTCTGATCTTGACTTTGCATGGGAGCCAAATAAAAACTCGTGGGAATTAGAGGCGTGGGGAAATGGTTATGTGCTGGTTCGGTGGATGAACCTTTTCCTTAGGCATTGTAGTTCTGAGTTAGGCTGAGTGTAACCTCTGGTTCGGGCTGCTATTTTTCTTTATTTGACTTCTGTTCAGAGCTCTTTGCAAGCTCATGCGCTGGAATTAAGAGATTGTCATGGCCCCGAACTGTCTAAACATCAATCCGTCTAGCAAGGAGTTATTTCTGTTGGCTTTTCCCTAGGATCGAACACACTGTTAGACATAATCACGATTAGTCAACTCAGTCCGGAACAGACTCGTAGCTTTGGCCGAGTCGGCCGTGTATTGGTAGGATAGTAGCACTATATATACCTGTATGTGGCTTCCCTCTAACCCAGATCAGAAGCAATAAACACATGGAACGACATATTTTGGAAAAATTTCAATATTGTTAAATAATTATTTAGGATCAATGGCCAGGAAATATCTGCGGAGGAGTTACTTGAAAGTACACATTGTAACTCGCCAATCACTGTAACAAATATATTTTAGTTCAATTCTTCCAAAAAGATATTCTAGTTTGCAAGTTCTTCCGGCATTCGATCCTAAGACACATGATTGTACTTTTAATTACGGTCTATCATCGGGATAAGAAAACTTTTCTAATCAAATGACTAATTAATTACTTCGCATGCCTAACTGGTACAAGACTTATTACGGCACCAAATATTCAAGAGAAGAACAGAGATCACTTTGATGTAAGAAACACCCTTCTCATGTACACATTTCCCCATCTCCATCCAACTAGACACGTCCCATAATGCAAGATACTTTTGACACTACACTAACGTAAAAAAAACATCGTATACTATGGGATGGGGGTAAGTTTTAGAGAAAAGGCTGAGAATCACATGAGAAGGATATACTCCTAGAACTGCATCCAGCTAGCCAATCATGCATACCAGGGGCGGACCCAGAGAGAAAGTGATCCACTCTCCTATCACATAATGGCACATATTTTTATCTTAAGATGGAGTCACACACAATAAAATGCATACCGGGCAGCAAGTCAGGTTAGCAATCTCAAACCTTGAAACTGATATATACAATCATACTTCACTACAAAATGCATGATACTTACACAAAAAAATCATGCACCCGGTGTCCTGTGCACCCGGGGTAGCTCAACGACGTACACCCCTGATGCATACCATGGTATCAATTACCCCTCATGATAAAAAACTATACGGACTTTTCTCGACCAAATCTCCCAGCACTATTCTAAGTTGTTAGTTTTCCTAGACTTTAGGCAGACGATGGAATTCCACAAATTGCTGAGCCTAAGGATTTGAGCTACAGTTTTTCCCTCCTCCCAATTTGCAGTTACCTACCAGAGCCCTTGCATAGGGTCACCGAAGGAAATCGTGCTTCTGGGTTTCAGTCAGTTGACCACATAAGGGGCAAAGTAGATGACTGAATAAGCTATGAACAATGCCACTTGGTTTATTTTGTTCGAAAAGAGGGATAAAACTGATGCCTCTGCATAGATTGATGCGAACCACTTTCAGTTAATTATTATATACTTTACAACATACAAACATGTCCAAGTTTTAGCTGAGCGACCTTGAGCTCTAGAAACGCGCCATGTTGTAGTTTTCTATCTAAAATATTTTAGAAGCGTACAACAAGATGAAACCCTCTGTACCACAAGGAGCTCGGCTGCTGATCCAGGCTGGTCTTTCATCTTTTCACTTATATCACGTCCCAGCTTCTAGCTCAACCGTGGGGAACCAAATATTCGACGGCCCGTAACCTCCAAGTACTAGATTAACCTGATTCTAGTAGACCAAACATGCAACATTTGTACATTTTGCCTCTAATGGAGATTTACATAGGAAATTCCTATGAAGCTTATCGTTCTCTTTGATTACCCAGGAGACTATGGTCCAAGACATGCTGCGGGTCAGCTTTAAAGATCTTGTAATGCATAAACAATCCTGGATATGTAAAGGGGAACTCTTGAACTGGCAAATGAAATATCCCACACGTGCACTATTAATTTTGTCAGATCATGCATGCCGGTTTGAATTTTTTTCGTTGGATTTGCACTTTTTTCACTTGTTTGTAATTCAATACCATTGTTTCTTTGAGGTGACAATCTTTGTTTGTAATGCATGTACTTTGATGCACTAGCAGCTCCACGAGTACCAAAAGTTCCCGACCGAAAATATAAGTGGTCATATAAGAATCCCGTGCTCCCTCATAGGTGCAATAAATACTACCCCCCCCCCTTCGGTTAATAGGGCTCAATACAGAATCTTACCAACCAAGGTAGGCGATGAGTGATTTTTTTTTCATTTGCACAACTACTCAATTAATACGCTTGTCTTGCTCAAAAAAATTGTTTACCAATGCATTAATTGTAATGCATGCATGCGTGATCAATAAATAATCAAAAATATTTAATTGGTTTTTTTCTCATAATCCATTGATATAACAATTTGATGCACCTTGAAATTTCAACATGCGATGGAAAACAATAAAATTAAGACTTATAAAATGAAAAGATTATTTTTATATAAGCCCTATAAACTAGAAGGGAGGGAGTATGTGGCTATTATCTAGTAGAACATTATTATAGTGTGAAAATGATAATTAAAAAGTATTGAGCCGCCTACACATGCTCCTCACAAAAGCCGAACCATGTTATAAAAATGTAGATGCACTAGTATAGAGGAAACATAATACTATCTCCTACACATGTTGCAAAGTTGAAGAAAGGAAGGGAGAGAGAAATAGCAAGTTGATTGTCATGGTTCTGATATGGTTTTCAGATGGGAGCTAAATAGCAACAAATGGGGCTGAGAGGCGTGGGAAATTTGTTGCGAGCTCTCTACTTGGTCATTTGTTGTTCCTAGCTGGGCTGGTTGCAGCCTCTAGATGAGGGAGTGTGGAGTTTTAGGAGACGAGCTACAAGTAGCCTCTAGATGCCAAATCGTAAAGCACATAAAGCTATACCTGCTTGTATACAAGAAATTGTAACAATGTGCATGTATCCTTTTGTTACATATAGCATTTGGAACAGATATTTTGATCGCTAGTTGGCCGCACATAAGGGAAACACAGATATTGCACCCTCTCTATCAGCGTTATCACTACCGACCACCTCTCCTTGTCGATCGAATCTCCCACGCCAGACACTCGAATCATGTTGAGGTGACGTCTGCAGCCCCTGCCACCGGCCTGCAATGGAAAGTGTTGATTGAGAGGAGTATTATGGTTCCTGGCCTGATCCAAGGCACATCACGGCGCCCGGTCCAGATCTAGAACAAAGATGTGGCGATGAAGGAAAACTCTCGGCCGGATCCAGTGTCGTCGCCGACCATGCATACATCCATTGCCCATTTCACACGAAAAAGTGGCATGAAGTCCTGGAGATCTTCCGTGGCCGGATCCTCCTGTTCTTCGACTTTTTTTATTTCATATGTTTTTTATTCACGTTCTTTACTAATTAATTAGGTCAAAACATCCCCATTGGGGGGGGGGGGCATCAAATGTGTCTGGGTTTCAGTCATTTTCATCTTATGTTTGCAAGGAAAAAATACACAGTTTACGCAGTTGGCCAAAAGGATGGGAGAGTTGGTGACTGAAGGTTCGAGGTGATGTTATAAAAAGCCGAACCATCTTATAAAAAAGCTATGATGCACAATGTCGCTGTTTTTTTTTCACTGAGCAACCATGAGTATGAAAAGGTGCAATGTCTCCGTTGTTCTACAACCATAGAAAACCAAGAATCCTCTCTGTGCTGCAGAGAGTCGGAATGCCGATCCTGCACGGTCTTTTCACTGTTAATCGATTGATATATCTCTTTCTAACATTGATGACCCCAACCAACTACATCAATCTGAATCCAACTGACCAAACATGAAACCTCCATGCAATTTGTCTCTATGGTAGATTATATAGAAAATTCTTAGGAACCTTATTGATCTCCTTAACTACCGAGGACCCAAAATGTTTACCGTTAACGTATACTATAAGTTACAACAGATAAGAGCACCACATTGACAAAACATTAGACAACTAGCTTTGGTGCCCAACTTCCCTTGCCATCACTGCAATTTAGTCGCAGTATTATCAATCACAGGTTCTATGTTGCATGCCATCCGGAGAGATCTACTTGTAATGAAACAAAAACCTTGACATCTCTAGGCAAATTCCTGAACTAGAACGAGAAACATGTCAAAAGTGCTATATGATTTTGGTCTAACAAGCACTCAGAGGCACTAGGAGCTTACTTAAGCTGTGTAACACCATGAGAAATGTATTGCCTATCACCAATGCTTCATAAACTTGAACACCAATAAAGTCGGAGAGAAAATATAATTGTTCCTAAATAAGAACCACATGCTCCCTTGGAGGTAAAATAAATAACTGTAGCTATTATTTAGTAAATGATTGTTATGGGGACAGAAACATAAAAGAAAGTGAGCAACTGCGTACACGTGCACCTGGCCAAACCATATTATAAAAGACAGATGCGGTACCAAAGAGCGGACCTGGTACTGCCTGACTGCCACCTACAATAGTTACAAAATTGTAGAGAAAGGAAGCGAGGCAAAGCAAGTTGATTGCCATCGTTCCGATCGACCTTGCCTTTGCATGGGAGCCAAATAAAAACTCATGAGACTGAGAGGCGTGTGGAAATGGTTGTGTGCTGGTCGGGTGGATGAACATTTTCCTTAGGCATTGCTGTTCTTAGTTAGGCTGAGTGTAACCTCTGGTTCGTGCTGCTATTTTTCTTTATTTGACTTCTGCTCAGAACCCTTTGCGAGCTCATGTCCAAGGATTGAGAGGTTAACGTAGCCCCAAATTGTCTGAACATCAATACGTCTTGCAAGGAGCTTGATCATTCTAATTAATGTACATCGCTCCAGAAAAAATCGAAACACAATCCGATTTGATTCACAGATTGTGATGTCGGCTCAAGCCTCCCCCTTGCGCTCCTCGGCACACTCCTCATCCTTCTCCTGTCACGGCTACTCCTCCCCCTCGGCTCCGGGAGTGACTACGACGAGGTGCTCAAGCATGGGGATGGTGTGGAGTGCATGTCGAGGCCACGGTGAATGGTGGCGGTGGTATGGTTGGTGGGTGATGGCTAGCTCCAGCTTGGCGCTTTTGGTGCCGCATCCTGGACCTCGCCAGACACCATTGTGTCTCTTGCCTGCATGATGTGGAAGATCCCAAAATACAATTTGTTTTCTATTGATGCCTCCAATTGTCTCTTGCTGGAGTTTCCCCAACTGCTTCCATACCATATAAATTTTCACATGATCTATTTCTTGGATCCTCAATTTCTCTGCACTCAATCGATACAAGCACAATCTCTTGATGAATGCGGTTTGAGGGTCAGCGTTGGAGATTCCATTATATAATAAATGAAATTAAAATTCAAAGATCTATGTATCAAGAGTCAACCACGAACATGGAGTTTATTGATTCTTTAATTCCAAAAACTGTAAATATAGTTTGAGTAAATAAAACTTAGCTATGGGTCATGAGTATGTTGGGTAAGAATTTGAGGAGGTTTCATAATTTTTTATGGACACCCTTTAGAAATCAAACCATATCGGCGAAAGAATCGTTGTTCCAAGAGTTAATACACCAAGTTTGAAGGTGATTTGACATTTTCTTTGTCCGTTTGACCTAGAATTATTTGTAAACATAACATACACATTAAAATTTCTCCATCTTAAAATTTGGCACTTTTTGAGTTCATTTTCTATATTTGTGTCATTAAATGCATTCCGATGCATCTAATGCATATAATTTTTCAGAAATGAACTAAGAGTACATGAAACATTGTACAAAACTGATTTAAAAATATCTAATTTAAGGTCTTGAATATATTTGTATGCTTTATACAAAAAATGATTTTTCTCAAAATAAAGTAAGGCAAGAATAAACCATGCAGACGGAGGTTTTTTGTACTTTAACTTTAGAAAATGTAAAGATGACTAAAAAATATATAACTTGTCATGGTGTCATGATATGACCTTGGTATGAGGTCATGGGCCAGACCGAACACATGTACAAACCATGTGTGCTGACAAGATAATTAGGAATGCAGGCAGACGGCAGCCACATGTTTGCGTGTGCCCGTATAATTGTAATTAAAGAAAACAAGATTACTTTTTTTGCAAAAGGAGGAACGGAGCCACCGGCCTCTGCATCAATTGATGCAATGCAACCATCTTATTAAATAAGTTCAAAACAAAACGTCAGTTCAGCAAAGCGCTCAAGCGATGAACCAAGAAAAGTATATACCGAGCTGTCACATCCGGCGTATCGAAAATTAGACTACGATGCCTACACACCTAGCCTATTATTAACACGCCATTCAAACCGGTTGAAGATAACACGTGCGACCATCTACCACCGGTTGCACCCAATATCCATACGCTCCCTGGAGTCTGCATGGCTGAGTAACGACCACTATGGATCCAAGACGTTACTCTGAAGATAACCTGCAAAAAGTTGTTAAAATTCTTGTCATTAAAAATCATGTCATTCCTGGTATTCCATATAGCCCAAAATATAGCACATATCCCAATTGTGATGACGTGCGCTATTGTAACGTCTACTCCTTTGAGCCACATTTCAAATAACGACCTTATACTTGTTGGTGGGTTTAAATTAAAAGCTATATGAAGAGTTCGCCATAAGAGTTTTGCAAGAGGACAATCGAGAAAGAGTTGTCTTATTGTCTCATTCTGATCACAATAACAACAGTTAGGCCTACCTCGCCATCTTCGTTTTGCCAAGTTATCCTTTATTAATACCACACCCATGTGTAAAACCATATGAAAATTTTAATCCTAAGTGGCACTTTGATTTTCCAAATATGTAATGATCTCGAGAGTGGTCCAGTGTTTATCAAATCTGAGTATAAGGGCTTTACTGAGAATACACCATTCGCCACTAAAGTCCAACGAACACTATCTGTATGGTCACAAAGTTGCACTTGCATCAATCTCCTAACCAGATGTAGCCATGCATTCCAACGCTCTCCCACTAAAGCTCGCTTGAATTGCTTGTTAAGATGTACCGATTGGAATACCGTGGACATATACTCCTCTTTACGTTGCGCAATCTTATAGAGCGAAGGATATTGAAGTGCTAATGGAGAATCCCCAAGCCAAGTGTCTTCCAAAAATCTTGTTGAGGTACCATTACCAACTACGAACTTCACCCTCTGAAAAAGGTTGTCTTTATCTTCATTAACCCCTTCCAGAAAGGTGAGTCATTTTGTCTAGCTGTAACCTGGGCTAGAGTTTTGTAATGTAGGTATTTATTATTCAATATCTGAACCCACATCCCATCAGTCTCACCGGATAACCTGTAAAGCCATTTGCTAAGCAGGCATTTGTTCTTCACATCTAAATTTTTAATGCCAAGACCTCCCTGATCTTTTGGTCTGCATATAATATCCCATCATGCCAATCTATATTTCTTATTAGCCTCATCACTTTGCCAGAAGAAACGAGATCTGTGGAAGTCTAGTCTTTTTCGTATCCCTACTGGTGCTTCAAAGAAAGACAAAAGAAACATCGACAGGATTGCTAAAACTGAGTTTATTAATATTAGCCTCCCTCCATACGACATAACTTTGCCCTTCCAGCAACTTAGTTTTTTTTTCAAATCTATCCTCAATACATTTCCATTCCTTATTCGTTAGTCGTCTATGATGAATAGGAATCCCGACATAGCTAAATGGTAGTGATCCCAATTCACATCGAAATAGCTGCATGTAAGCGTCTTGCTCCTCCTTTGCCTTCCCAAAGCAGAATAGTTCGCTTTTTGTTGAAATTAATTTTTAGCCCTGATAATTGTTCAAATAAGCACAAAACTAGTTTCATATTCCTTGTTTTTGCCATATCGTGTTCCATGAAAATGATCATATCATTTACGTATTGTAGCATGGACACCCCCCCCCTACCAAGTGTGGAACGAGTCCTCCTACGTGTCCCTTTTCTTTAGCTCTGCCAATGAGTATTGCCAACATATCTGCTACAACGTTGAACAATATCGGAGACATGGAGTCACCCTGCCTCAATCCCTTGTATGTTTGAAAGAAATGACATATGTCATCATTGACTCTAACCCCCACACTGCCTTGCCTTTCTGAATGAAAGTGTCCACCTGACCCTGCCAGTTTTCGTTGAACCCTTTCATACGTAAGGCCTGTTGAAGAAATGGCCATTTTACTTTATCATATGCTTTCTTGAAATCCACATGAAAGACAACCCCATTGAGTTTCTTTGTATGTATTTTTTCCAGCGTTTCGTGCAAGACAACGACACCCTTTAAGATGTGTCTCCCAGGCATAAAGGCCGTTTGCATCGGTTGAACTACCGAATGAGCTATCCTTGATAATCTACTCATGCCAACCTTTGTAAAAAATTTGAAACTGACATTGAGCAAACAGATCGGTCTAAACTACTCAATGTGTACAGCCTCCGCCTTCTTTGGCAACAGCGTGATTGTTTCAAAGTTAAGATGGAAGAGCTGTAATTAGCCATTAAATAAATCATGGAACATAGGCAAAAGATCACCCTTAATGATATGCCAACATTTTTTATAAATTCTGCCGGAAACCCGTCTGGACCTGGTGCCTTATTTTGTTTCATTTGTGATATTGCGTCAAACACCTCCTTCTCAGTAAATGGCGCCGATAGCACCTCATTCTCATCAGAATTGAGCTGAGGTATATCATGAATTGTGCTTTCATCCAAAGAGACAAAATTCTCTTCTGGTGCATCAAATAATTTCTTGTAATATTCTGAAAAGTATATTTTTAAGTTCTTGTGTCCCACAATTGTTCTTTCATCTTGTTCAAGTTGAATTTTTTTTTTCTTTCGATTCTTGCCATTTGCAATCATATGAAAGAATTGTGTGTTATCGTCCCATGGACCACCTTCGTCACCTTAGCTTGAAGTGCCTATTTCATCTCTTCCTCTCTCAAAAGCTTTTGCAAATTCTTCTCGGCCTCAATCTTCTTATTTCTATCTCACAAATCGAGGAGATTAGTCTCAGCCTTCAGATCTAACTCATCAATCAGTCGAATAATTCTCTCTTTTTCCACTTTGTATATTCCGCTCTGATTCTTCGCCCATCCTCTCAAGAACTAGCGCAAGTGTCGGATTTTGTTTTGCCATCTTTCTATATTTGAAGATCCACCAGAATCCCTAGCCCATTTGGTGGCTATGAGATCCATGAATCCTTCTCTCTCGAATGAACTTAGTTCAAAAGAGAAGAGGTTTCTATTACCCACATGATTGGCTTCCCCAGAGTCAACCATGAGAGGTGTGTGATCGAAGATGGCTCTTTGGAAGGCATGTACTGAAACCAACGGATACTTCTGTTCCCACTCCACGCTGGTCAGTACCCGGTCCAACTTCTCATATGTTGGCACCAGAAGTGAGTTTGCCCGTGTGAACTTTCTACTGGTAAGATCAATTTCCCTCAAATCAAGACTCTCAATAACCATGCTGAACATCATTGACCATCTTCCATCGAAGTTGTCATTATTTTTTTCGTCTTATCTTCTAATGATATTAAAATCCCCCCAACCATAATGGGGAGTCTTTCTTCTCCACAAATTCTTACCAGATCAGCGAGAAAATCCGGTTTCAGCTCCGGTTGCGCCGCCCCATATACGGCCACCAGAGCCCACCGAAATCCATCAACTTTTGACCTCACACGAAATTTGACGGGTAAAACAAGATTACTAAAGTACAAGGATTAGTATGTTTTGGTCGGCTGGAGGATGTGGGCGTAGGCGTCTGTCCTTATGTGCCTATGAAAGTAACTAGCAGGTAGTGCGCCGCGGCATGCCGCACCATATGGATTAATTAGTTATTTTAGTTTTTTGTAACATTTGGTAAGTCCTCCCAAGACTTAATACATGGAAAAGTACTTCACACAAAGATAAGGGACATTTAGTTAATACATTTATATGAAATCTATGATACACGGTAGTAGTTGCTAGTAGGCCGGAAGCTGTCGAGTTTTTGTTCTTCTTCTGGATTTGAGAGGCCGATCCTCCTGTTGGGTTCGTTTTATTAATGTACTGACAGAGAGGTGAAGATAGATCCTCTGCTTTGCTTCTCCGTGGTTTGTTTTCTATGTAGTTGTCATTTGGTGCACTCCGTCATTGTTGGTGAATTGCAAATATATCTAAAAACTGAAGACAAATTTTCCCGAGGACTCTTGTGCGCCTTGACTTCTCTCGTTGAAGGAATATTCTTTGTTGTTCATCATCAGTTCTTCCTCAACCAGACGGGCCTGAATTATCACTGCTTGGAGCAGCAAGCGCTTTGGTTCCTGTAAATATCATTTGACTATAGTTAGTATATTCATTTATCTAGTATTGCGTAACGTGTTGTTGAATAATGTAGTAAGTGGTACAGGTCCCCCCCCCCCCCTTGCAAATCAGCAGGCTAAAGAAATTTGTATACATAACCATTGTCGTCATTAGATGAAAAAGGTCCAAAAATTTGTTTAGCTTCACAAAGAAAAAGAAAAAACTCTATAACACTATTAACTTCACTCAACCTGTGTAGTACAAACTGGAAACACAGAATAACACCCGATTTGCCTGGGATCCTGGAACAACATAGATCCCTTGTTTAGGGGAGGCCTGAAAGGTATCAACTATTTGGCCGATAAAATGTCAGACATAGGACACAAATTTCTTTATAAGTAGCACCTATAGTAGAGGACAAAGAAAATCCATCTAAGAAATAATACTCCTATCGAAGTGGTTAGTATGAACATCCAAGGCACAGAAAACAGATAACATAAATAAAAATGAGTTAACAAACCACAAGAATTGTGCTTTTCAATATTTTCATTGGAGTCATCTGGATTGACCACTCATTATCCTTCCCAACTTAATCTAAGTACAGGGTATGTGACATTCCATATTCCATAACCTACTCAAAAGAACCATTCTATAATCCATCACAGGTTTTTTTACATCAGTGTTCGCATAGCTTTGTAATGAATACAACATGGTGCTGATGGTGAACTTGCAAGGTGGGAAGGAGCGAAATAAAACTGGGATCTACTACTATACAAAGCTATGCATTCATAAAACTGGGAAAAAATTGTTAAGCAGCAACTGAATTTAATTACTTGAAGAAAAATGATTCAGATAGCGCACATCGGCACGCCGTGCTATACTGCTACATCTACATACAGTTGTATATAGTTGACTTCAACATGTTGACATTTATTTACTAAGCAGAAAGTTCTATCATACGCAATTAAAATCAACCTCTACTCCTGTCCAAAACAGCTGAATGTGAAGGCATTGTGTTGATAGATAATTTTCTACCAAAGCAAGCTGGCATACCAAGAATAATACAAGGATGGCGGAATCAGAGTACAAGAATGAAATTAGTGTGATTCAATAGGAGAGACTACAAACCTATGTGTACATCATATTGGTATGACAATAGTGAGCATGTCCGGTAAAGCATTCTGCACACGGAAGGGCAGAACCAGTTGTATCGTAGCACATGGATTTAAAAGAGGGCACTCAGCCAAGCATCTATGATCGATAGCATGCTCGCAAAGTTCTTGAAGTTCCTTCTATATAATCAAGCTGAACATCAACCTTTGTTACTGGAAGCTTATGTGAAGAACTGGAGATACAACATGTGTCAATTTTCTAAAAAAATAAATCACTTATGAATGTGGAAGCAAAGATATGATCATGCAAGAATATAGTTTTAGTTTCTACGGATCATATAAATGACCTTATAGACTATTTTTACGGTTTAGTGAGTATACAGGCACACACCTATGGCTCCAGGCAAGAATTTTGGGCATTGCTTCCTTGCAAATGCGAGTAAATAAGGAGATTGACAGAGCATTGTGCCCTGTAAAACAGCTACAAATGAAGACAACTTCTGTACTCGAGTTCTTCACCTCCCATATCCTTGCATCTATTTGCCAATTTACATCCTTCAAGATGATCCTTCCATAATTCGGAATTACCCTGGAAGGATCACAGAGTTAGATATTGGATTAGTATATTTTTATATGATTAATCCTAATCCTTATATTTTTATCTATGGTTTGCTCCTAGTAATTCAAACAAATAATATATTGTTGAAACCTATGTGAGAGAGAGAACAAAATAATTTCATATCATTGTACTAACGCTTGAGACAGATATATTATTGCGACAAAATTTCTCCCACTAATTCAATCAACTAATATATTCTAAAATAAATCTGACATGACAAAAATATTTTCATACCATTCTACGAATGTTTTGTACTACAAAAACATTATTTCTTGGTATTATGCCAAATTAATTTGCCAAACTAAAAGGTAACAATGACTGCAGCACTACACGACAGTCTAAATTTCATCAACATGTAAGCAACAAGTGTATAACAAAATTAAGTTTTGTATGGGCTTGTCAGACTATTTAAATGTAAAAGGGAGTATGACTGCACAGAAATGCTATATGGCCATGAAGAAATCTTTAACACCAAAACATGATGTGAATCGTCAAGGTATGACAACATATTTAAAAGATACGAGTATATAACAAATTTCTGGACGAACGTTGCAATGCTGATCTTTTATGGGTGTTAACATACTAATCTGATTTCGGCATTAATCTTCAGAAGTACACGTACAGACGCAATATGGAAAACAATTATGAAGGGAAAAGAGCAAACAGTACATGCAGCTCTTCTATTGCTAATATATTTGGGTAGCCAGGGGGGTTGCAGAAAAATTGCACGCTAATCAGAACAATGCTTACCTTCTATTCATAGACAAGAAAAGTCTCCAGCGGAAGAGCAAGAGATTGCAGAAGAAGCGGCCACGCCAACGACAACCACGACAGGCTGGAGACATACCGCTCCACGCACCACTTTCCTTGTGCTGACCGGCTGGAAGGACGTGGTGTTGCCGGGGCTGCACGACGCTCACCCGGCTGGCAGCACGGGCACAGTAGCAGACTGCCCTGTGGCCTGCGAGGGGGGCTGAGGAGGTGGGGGCACAGAGCAGGTGAGGTGGTCGAGCGACAACAGCGATCGATCTATCTCGTTGTCCTCTACCAGATTACAGCAGTGCACTTCATTATGGTGCTCGTCGTCAGCCACGGAGACATTGCAGAAGCCGTAGAACACCGGAGGGACTAGAGAAGATGAGATCGACATAATGATGCCAATTGCACGTTGAGGACAGAAAGGCCAGGATCAGCGCCACGACGCCGGAAGAAGCCGAGTAGGCAGAAGAGAACTCCGCACCACACGGGATGGGATTGGGGTTTCGTGAAGGTGTGCTCCGCAGGAGTGCTGAACTCCAGTGTGTGCTCCTCCTTGGGCATAAGCGGCGCCGACGCATCATCCACCGATCCAGCTATGTCGATCTGATGAAGTGTGTGGTCGCCGCCATAGCAGCCTGGAGGGCGAGCTCATCCTCTCTCTATAGTGGTGTTCGTGGGCTCCCCAGATAAGCATGGCTCCGGCGGAGAGGATATAGGGGAAGGGGGCACGCCAGGACGTGCGGCGAGAAACCGGCAATGGTGCAGGAGGGCGAGTGTGAGGATGTGAGCGCAACTGGCGTGTGAAGAACCGTGGAAGATGCACATAGTCAGGATGTCATTTATATCGGCCGTACGGCCTATGGCGGTGAATTTGACTAGATCGCTGGAGAAAGGAAGAGAAGAATGGATCACGAAATATCTGGAATGGCTGCTCAACACTTAAAAGAAGACACGTACCTCACGAGGGTTCCAAAACAACATGTGTCAGTTATGTATTAACCAGATTGGCCCAAGAAATCGGACATGGGCCATGAGAAGAATCCAAAAAAAAATCATGACTAAGGAAAACGTGGCGACAAAGGACCAACGGTCAAACCGGCAAGAAATGACCATATCTAGTCAAAGCGGTGAAGGAACATATCAGAACGTGCATCGCGCGCTATTGGACGGTAAAGAAAATAAGCAACAATCCATCACACGTGTCTTGTTAACAAGGGCAGTAAAAAGAAGTCCAAAAAATCAGGTAAATCGTACCCTTACGGACAGTGGCGAAGCCACGTACAATTGACTACCCAGCTTTTTGGCTAAACTAGCATATATAAGTGTAGACAAATTGGAACCCTTTGCTCAGGCCGCACTTGTATTTATATCATCAATACCGTGGCTTACAAGTAGATCGATCAAAGAGATCGTAAACATAAAGAGAGGAAGAGTTTCGACAGAAGAAGAAATAGAGAAGAGATACAACAGTTTAAAGAAGACTCCTATCTCTATACAGCTATTCTAACACTCCCCCTCAATTTGAACCTAGATAGATTCAAGGTTGAGATTGTATTTAAATTCATCAAGCCTTCTCATAGTGAGAGGTTTTGTGAAGCCATCGACTAGTTGATCTCCAGTAGGTATAAACCTTATGTTAAGAAGCTTGCGAGCTACTCTTTTCCTGACAAAGTAGAAGTCAACCTCAATATGTTGAGCGCATGCATGAAAAACAGGATTAGCTGAAAGATAGGTTGCTCCAATATTGTCACACCATAACCTTGCAACTTGCGGAGTTTCTAACCCAAGCTCATATAGCAAAGTCTGAATCCACATGACTTCAGCTGTGTCATTCGCTAGAGCCTCATACTCAGCTTCAATGCTTGACCTTGAGACTATAGCCTGTTTTCTTGCACTCCATGATACAAGATTTGTTCCTAGGAAAACAGCAAAACCACCTGTAGATCTTCTATCATCAGCACACCCTGTCCAGTCTGCATCTGAGTAGGCTATTACAAGCGTAGATGAAGACTTAACAATTCTGAGTCCAAGTCCTTCTGAAAATTTTAGATACCTCACAATCCTTTTTGCTGCTGTCTAGTGAGTAGTAGTAGGTGCATGCAAATACTGACATACTTTATTCATAGAATAAGAAATATGAGGACGTGTAAGAGTTAAGTATTGTAGTGCACCTACAACACGTCTGTAGTTTGTTGCATCATCTGGTCCAAGTGCTTCTCCACATTCAATAGTGAGTTTTTCAGAAGTAGACATTGGTGTACTCACCGGTTTGCAATTTTCTAACCCTACTCTCCTGAGTATATCATGTACATATTTCTCCTGTGAAAGAAGTATACCATCTTTTACTTGCTTCACTTCTATACCCAGAAAGTAATGAAGATCTCCCAAATCCTTAAGAGCAAACTCCATCTTCAAGTCCTTAAGCAAACAAGTAGTGGCATCTGAACTTGAACTAGCAACAATGATATCATCAACATATACCAGAACAAATATAGTGACATTGCCTTTCCTATAGAAAAACAGTGAGGTGTCTGCTTTAGATGACGTAAATCCAAGTTGCTGTAATTGTGTACTTAACCTGGAATACCAACCTCTTGGGGCCTGTTTCAAACCATATAAAGCTTTGTCTAGCTTGCAAACATGATGACGTGTGCTAACATTCTCATATTCTGGTGGGTGCCGCATAAAAACCTCTTCTTTCAGAACATCATGAAGAAACGCGTTCTGAACATCTAGCTGCCTTAAGCTACAGCCTCTAGAAACAACAACAGATAAAACAAGTCAAATAGTAGCAGATTTAACAACAGGGCTAAAAGTATCTTCATAGTCAATACCAAATATTTGTTTGAAGCCCTTTGCAACTAATCTTGCCTTGTACCTGTCAATGCTTCCATCAGATTTCCTCTTGATTTTGTATACCCATTTACAGTCAATGACATTCTTGCTTTTTCCTGGCGATACTAAATGCTAGGTTTTATTTTTTATGAGTGCTCCATATTCTGTATCCATAGCGTCTTTCCACTCTTTACTAGCAAGTGCATCATGCAAATGTGTTGGTTCACCCATACTAGTAACAAAAGTATGTTTAATTTTATCATACCTGATAGTACCATCTGTGTACTTTTTTTCTTTTACAATACCAGATCTGGACCTAGTATCACGAGGAGGTATTTCAGGTGCAGGCACAGAAATATGAGACCCTAGTGACACAGAAGATCCTGGTGGCATTGTTGACTCTGATGCAGGATTAATATCCACAAAAAAGCCCATCGGATCTGCTACAGCTGACTGCACACGATCCAACGCATCCAGAGGGGAAGAAGAGTCAGCCTCGGCTGCTGTGCCTGGCCGCATGACCCCATCGGTGGTTGTTTCTCTCTCGAACGCGGGTCGTTGGTGTCGGGCCCCATGGATTCATCTCGAGCGGCCGCAGGCGTGTCCCACGCGCATGTGAGGGACGATGAATCGCACCGAGCCGCACTGACCGGGCTATATCTGCCTGCATGAAATCATGATCCGAACCTGAATCTGCACACTTATCACCAGAAATTAAATCCTCCGTGGCAGTATTAGTCATATGATCAGCATTATTTAAATCACCCCCATGATCTAGACTAGCTAGATAATCAGGAAGGAGAGCAATTTCTACTCGAAGTAGGGCTCCAGCGTTGGGATGAAGCTTAGCAAAAGGAAATATTGTTTCATCAAATATGACATCACGAGAGATATAAATGCGTCCAGTAGAGATCTCGAGACACTTGTACCCTTTGTGGAGAGTACTGTAGCCAAGAAAAACGCATTGAGTAGATCGGTACTCAAGTTTATGCTTATTGTAGGGGCGAAGATTTGGGTAACAAGCACAACCGAAAATTCTTAGAGAGTGATAATCCGGTTTTTGATGAAACAATTTTTCCAAGGGAGTGATATCGCCAATGACTTTGCGAGGAAGACGATTTATAAGATATGTGGCAGCTATAAAGGCTTCATCCCAACATTTTAGTGGCATAGATGAATGAGCTAGAAGGGATAGACCAACTTCAACAATGTGACGGTGTTTACGTTCAGCTGAGCCATTCTGTTAATGGCCGGGAGGGCAAGAGAGATGATGAGCAATACCTATATTGCGGAAGAAGGAGTTGAGTTTTTCATACTCTCCTCCCCAGTCACTTTGGACTGTGAGAATTTTTATGTCAAACTAACGCTCAACAAGTTTCTGAAATTCTTGAAAGATAGAGAGAACTTCAGAACTAAACTTAAGAAAATATATCCAAGTGAACTTGCTAAAATCATCAATAAAACTAATATAATATTTTTTCTTCCAAAATAATCTCTTTCATGACCCCATATATCACTGAAAATAAGTTCCAACGGAGCATATGACACACTATTGGACCTAGGATGTGCGAGTTGGTGACTCTTTGCACATTGACGAGCATCACAAACTAACTCAATACTTTGACTAGATGACAATGGAAGATTGTCTTTATTCACTACTTGCTTAACGATGATCGAAGAAGGATGTCCTAATCTTTGATGCCATCTTGCTAAGGAGGGCTTGATGACGGAGTAGACTCGACGACGATGCTTTCGACTAAGTGCTTCGGATGTGATGGGGTATAAGCCTCCAATGCATCTACTGTGGTGAATGAGCTCCCTCGTTGCCCGATCCTTAATGAAAAACTAAGTGGGATGAGTTTCAAAGAAGACATTATTATCGGTACTCAACCGAGACATAGATGCAAGATTTTTGTCGGCTTGTGGGACATGTAAAACATCTTTTAGTACTAGATCACGTTTCAGAGTAGGGGATTTAATAGATGCTTGACCAATATGACAAATATCCATACCTCCACTGCTTGTGGTGTGAATTTCATCGTTGACGAAGTACTTTTCCCTCATGGCGAGTTTCTCGAGCTCATTGACATGGTTGGTAGCTCCTGAATCAGCATACCAGATCGTCGGATCTCCTCCTTGTTCTCTGGTCGCAGCAGCAACATGGCGAGCATCAGGAACATAGTCCTCTTTGTAGCGATGCCAACAGTCCAGTACTTCATGGCTCGGTTTCTTGCAGAGTTGACACCGAACGCGATTGTTGCAGGAGGATGATCCAGAGGAGGCATGGTTGTTGTTGTAGCCGCCCCCTCCGAATCGTGAAGAGTTGTTGTTCTTGCTGTTTCCACCGAACCGCGCCCCCTTGCTGTTGCCGCGGCCACGCCCGCTGCTGTTTCCGCCACGGTTGCGCCCTTGGTGATCACGCCCGCGATCGCCACCACGACCACGAGATGCTGAGTTGGTTGATGACTGACGTACGTTCATCCCATGAAGAAGGTTTAGACGTGCATCAAAGCTTAGTAGTTGTGTGTTTAGCTCCTGGACAGTCACAGGTTCAACCTGTGCTGCAAGGGCCGATACAACTGGGTTGTAGTCAAGATCGAGTCCCGCCAGAACTTGAGAGACAATCTCGCCGCTTGTCATGCTGCTCCAGTGCATGCAATCTCATCGAAGAGTGTCTTGGTCTTGTCCAGGTACTCCGTCATGGACATGTTTCCCTTCTTGAGGTTGGTAAGCTCAATCCGAGTGTTGATCGCTTGAGCTTGGGTTTGGGCAGCAAACATAGCCTGGATTGCTACCCATACTTCCGTTGGAGTCTGGAGAGTCACAACCTGTGCAAGTATCTCGCGAGACAAGGAACCCATGAGAAAACCTTGAACTTGCTGTTGTTGTGCATACCAGAGAACACGGGCGAAGTTTGCAATCTGCTCCTCCTTCCCATCATTGACGACGGTGAGGGTTTCCGGTGGCGCATGGCTCTCCGGGTCAAGGTGGTGGCCCCATATGTGCACCCTTAATTTGGGGGAGCACGATGGCCTTCCACATGAGGTAGTTGTTCCTCGTAAGCTTCTCAGGAGGCGGGGGTCCAATGGACATGGCGAAGGATGAACTGGAAGATGAAGGGGCGAAGGTGGAGGATGATGAGACGGATGTGGATAACGCACTCACGGTGCTGCTTTGGGTGGATGCGCTGGTCATGGCGAGGCTTTGGGGTGGAGCTAGGCAAGATGCGATCCTCTCTCGATCTCCTGGAAAGAATTCGCTCGACTAGATGCGATCCTTTCGATCTTAGGAAGAAGATGCTCAGATTACCATGTAAAGTTGTTTGGGAAGCGTTAAACCCTTTGCTCGGGCCGCACTTGTATTTATATCATCAATACCGTGGCTTACAAGTAGATCGATCAAAGAGATCGTAAACATAAAGAGAGAGGAAGAGTTTCGACAGAAGAAGAGATAGAGAAAAGATACAACAGGTTAAAAAAGACTCCTATCTCTATACAACTATTCTAACAATACCACCTTTTTTCAATGACAGAAATTTACACCACCAAGATTAAATAATGTTGCGGTTTGCATTGCGGTTAACGATAGCTTTGGACCATTTGCCAGGCTCCACATTGGCCTGCCATGGTTAGTCTTGTTCCACATCTGAATCTGATCGACAAGTATTTTCTGTTACTCATCTTTCGCTTATTTCTCCTTAAGTTACCTTTCACTTGTTCGGTTATGCTACCATTGCATTTGAGTATTTTAAGCAGATTTTTAAATAGTGGGCTAGCTATGTAGAGGCGGCTCGACCAAAAGTTATTAAAAACTATTGGAAGCTAAGCCTCATCAAGATTTTTTCTTGAAGAATGAATTTTCAAAGAAATAAGGATACAATCAGGTATATCACATATACTTGAAACAAACATTGCCTCCCTGGTAGCTCAGGGGGAGAAACCCTAGCCGGCGCACCTTCCTCGCTAGCTCATCTTTTTTGTCGTGCCGCCACCGGAGGGAAACCCTGGTGAAGCTCGGGCCCGCCCAAGGAAGGTGGCGGCACGACTTTTCTTGTTCAAAGCGGCGCGGTCTCACGTCCATGGCTATGCGTGGAGTTGCAGTTGTGATGCATGTCTTGGGCTGGGACGCACTACGACTGGGTGCACCAAGCGCCTGCGGGCAGCCACGGCGAGGTGGTACGCACGCGTGTGACGACGCACTACAGCTGCACTCGAGCGACGCTAGCTAGTATTAAGTAACTCATAAGCAACTGATCTAATTGTCAATATGTTCTTTTTGCATAGTGTACTCAAGAAAATAGGTGAACTCATGTCGCAAAAAAAAGATCCTGACATCATTAACATGTCAAATAATATGTAGGACGACAACTCTAAAATCATCAGCTACTCCCTCGCTTTCTAGATATAAGATCTTTTAGAGATTCAATATAGACCACGTACGGATAGATAGACGCATTTTAAAGTATATGTTCACTCATTTGTATTTTGGTATGCTATTGAGGTTGTCGATGTCGGCGTCGGCGTCGGCATTGGTCCGGGCGCCGGTGACCGCGCGTCGGGGGTGGGGGCTGTCACTGTATCTTTAGAACTGTGTGAATGGCTATGCATTAATGCATAGACCTCTTTTGACTCACTTTAATTTATGTTTCGGTAGTTAGGCTAATTTCAATGCATCGGTGTTAAGATGAACACATTAAAATGTTTAGCAACTAAAGCCCCAATGCATAGGTGCTTAATTTATTGTAGCCAAGCATTCTTCATTTATTGATTTAGCTATTAAAGTTCTCCATGCACTGTTAGGTTCCTTTCATTTAAGCATTTTGCCTACTCCCTCCGTCCGTGAAAGACCGTGCATATAGAGATTTGCACATAGACAAAGAGAAACTTCCATGTCATAATTAACATCCAAAGGTAGCAGAATTATGTGTGCATGCAACCATTGAGTAAAAGAGATTAAATGAAGCTAGTTGCATGCAGTAAATAAGGTTAGACATACAGCCAATAGCTAGAGCATAAATTGTTGCATTGGACAATTAATACCGATTAGATTAAAGGCTGAGTGCATTGGGAGTGTAGATGTACACTTTTTGTTGGAAAAATTTCAAATGCTATATGCATAGTTTTTGGCGGACGGATGGAGTAGGTTCAGGCTTAGCATTGTTTATTTCTGGGTCATCATATTTATCTCTTTTCTCTTAATTACCTTGCCACGTTAGACTTTTTGCCTACATGACATGCTTAGCACATGTCCAAGGTGGAACATTGGGAGGGGCCTTAGCCACCATGTCAAGACTACTTACTTAGTTACAACTACGGAATAGTACAAGTCGAAAAAAGAACTAATCAATAGTACTATACTAGGGACTACAATATTAGATTTTAAACCTAATTTTTTTAGAAAAGGAGGATTACCTCCGGACTCTGCATCAGCATGATGCATACGGCCACTTTATTAAATTTGCGAAAAAACAAATAGTGTGCGAGTCCAAATATGCTTCGAAGGAGCGCGGTTACAAAAAACTGAATAACGAGATAAGCCACAACCGGCAAAAATAGACCTAAATGCCTAGCCATCTATTCTATTAGTGGACCGCAATCCAAATCGGTTGAATATATCCCGCGCTGCCATCTCCCATCGGACACACCCAGTAACCAAAGGCTCCCTGGTCTCTGCAGGAGTGAGTAACGACCACGTACGGATCAACGCCGACGCCCTGTGTAGTACCTGCAAGAAATGTACATGTGTTGCCCTGTTAAAAATCAAATCATTCCTGCAGTTCCATATAGCCCATAGTAGTGCACAAACACCTATGCGTATATGTGCTCCAATATTAGAGTCAACTCCGTTAAGCCATGTGTCAAATAAAGTGTCAATGCTATCCGGAGGGGCAATATTAAAGATAACCCAAACCGTTTGCCATAATAGTTTTGCTAGCGGCCATTGAAGAAAAAGGTGTTTGATTGTTTCCTATTGGTGACAAAAGCAGCATCTAGTATTTCCTGGCCAATTGCGCTTAGCCAAACTGTCCTTAATGAGAATCACCTTCTTGTGAACAAACCACATGAAAACTTTGATTCTCAATGGAACCTTGACCTTCCAAACATGTTTTGACTTAGATATTTCCGTTGTAGCAATAAGGTCGAGGTACATGAATTTTACTGTGAATAAACCTGAAGCTGTGAGCTTCCAAGAAATCCTATCAGGCTCCTCCGATAATTGTACCTCTATAAGGCGTGTAACTAAGTTCAGCCATGTTGTCCATCGATGACCTATCAGTGTTCGCCGAAACTGGATGTTAAGTGGAATGGATTGTAATATTGTGGCAACATACGCATCTTTACGTTGCACAATATTGTAGAGGGCTGGATATTGTAAAGTCAAGGGCATCTTCTCCAGCCACGTATCCTCCCAAAACCTTGTAGCACCTCCATTCCCAACGATGAACCGAGTTCTATGGAAGAATTGAGACTTGACCTTCATCAAGCCCATCCAGAATGGAGAGTCAGTCGGACGAACTGTAATTTGGGCTAATGTTTTAGAGTATAGATATTTATTACGTAGTATTTGTGCTCACATTCCTTCAGTCTCTAGTGATAACCTATATAACCACTTACTAAGTAAACATCTATTCTTAACCTCTAAGTTTTTGATCCCCAAACCTCCCTGGTCTCTGGGTCTACAAATAATATCCCACTTAGTAAGTCTATATTTTTTTCTTTACCTCATCGCTCTGCCAGAAGAACCTGGATCGATAAAAGTCCAGTCTTTGACGTACCCCTACCGATATCTCAAAAAACGAAAGGAGAAACATGGGCATACTAGTCAGCACAGAGTTGATCAAAATAAGCCTTCCTTCATGACAGAAGCTTCCCTTTCCAACAGCTTAGCTTCTTCTCAAAACGATCCTCAGCACACTTCCATTCTTGGTTCGATAACTTTTGGTGGTGAATTGGTATGCCCAAATAACTAAAACGCAAACTACCCAACTCGCAGCCGAATAATTGTTTATAATCCTCCTGTGCTTCTTTGGCTCTTCCAAAGTAGAACAGTTCACTCTTATGGAAGTTAATTTTTAACCCCGATGGTTCTTCAAACAGGGAGAGTATAAGCTTCATGTTTCTTGGCTTCGATATGTCGTGTTCCATAAAAAGGATAGTGTCATCAGCATACTGTAGAATGGACACCCCATCATCCACTAGATGAGTCACCAATCCAGCTACCAGGCCTTTCTGTTTCGTCCTTCCTATTAGTATCGCAAGCATATCCGCAACTACATTAAATAGGATTGGGGACATTGGAGCTCCCTGCCGGAGACCCTTGTGATTTTGGAAGAAGTGACTGATATCATCGTTAACTTTAATTCCAACACTCACTTGTTGCACAAAGGATTCAACTTGCTTCCTCCATAGCTCCTCAAAACCTTTCATTCGCAATGCTTGTTGTAGGAAAGGCCATTTAACTTCACAAAGTTGATTCTAGCCGACCAAAAATGCAACCTTGCCGCCCCATTTCCCATTTGCATCTACCTCAGGTTTCTAGAGTAAATTCCTACAAATGTCATTGGTCTCCTTGATTGCACAAGCTTCGCAGATAATACCATTAACAGATAAATTGGAATGACCGCAAGCACCACGTGAGATGTTGAGATGGATGAACTAACTACAATTGGCGTGTTACTTTCATCACTCTGATTCGTGAAGGCACTCTTGATTTATCAGCCGACCAGTCTGATTCATCTCATCACCAAGCTTTTTGTGAATATGCTCTACGATTCACGAAGGTGCTCTTTCATTCGCAGAAAGCTTCATGGAAAGCATGGCGAAGAGCTGAATCAGACTGATCTGTCGACAATCAAAGAGCGACTGTATACCAAGGACGTGGTGATTTGTTTATCATCCCCGACGAGCATGAAATATCAGCCATCAAAGAGATCCTACGTGTATTCGGCATTTCGATTGGTCTAGACACCAAGTTATCGACATGCTCGACCACACCCAACCCGTGCTCTAAGAACCAAGTGACCACCATCTCCTCCTTAACTGAGTGTCCGCATTTCGCATCTAGTATTTGGGATTGCCGCTCTCCATCCAGAAACCTTGCTATTTTGATCGTGTCCCGCTTTTCGACAAGGTAGAGAAGAAGTTACCGACCTGAAAGACTTCCTTGCTCTTGTTAGAGTTGTGTCGAATATTATTGTCTAAGGTAGGTTATAGTTGAACTCTGAGTTGTATTGTGTTTAGATAGGATATGAAGTCGTGTCCAAGTAACACATCTGTATCCTAAGCCTTTCACATATATCGGAGATAGACACACAATGTAACCTATGCTAACATAATAGCACGGGAACGCAAGATGAGCTGGCGGCGTGTGCCGGTGCCGAGGACGACCAGGGTGCAATATTGTGACGATGTCACGAGGAGGAACGCCCGTAGTCATGCTCATGTCAAATACCGGTGTCATGCTCGTGTGATTGCTTGATCCTCGGATGATCGATGGTGTGTCTCGTATTTATTCTAACAAGTGGTATCAGAGCTAGGTTGTTCAGAGGTCGTTGGTGTGTTGATCTAGAGGATGTTGTCGAAAAGTTGATCGCTCGGGAGAATTCAGCTGCAGATTGGATGTAGTCGAGACAGCAGGTGATTCCCAGGATTACTACGAGTAATCAACGGAAAGTCAATCGGATGCAGTTCAGAGCAGTACTTTTTCGGTGAAATCGAAGCACGGAAGCAGGCAGAGTTCTCGACCGAGATCGAATCGATCCAGGCGGAAGCAGCGCGAAGTAGGCATGTGGCTTGACGGCAATTGGGCAGCGGGCGTGTGCCGACAGCAGGCTAGAGCATTGCGTGTACCAGGCCAACACGGCCCAACACAGGCGCTGAGTGCGCTGTCGGGTGCGAGCAGGTTGGCAAGGCGCAGCCCGGAAGCGGCACAAGGGCAGCCCATGCACGCTGGAATCCCAGGCTAGACGTGTGCCTAATCATTCTTTTCGGAAAAGAGGCTGTGAGCTGATCGATCAGGTGGCTGGAAGAGATACAAATGGCGCCGTGAGGATTTGTTTGGACAAAAATATTGGCACAAGGACAGAGTCTGGTCGTGATTTGTTTGCTATCAAGAAAGAGAAAAAAGATCCCCAAGCTACGGACGTGTGGTGAATTAAGAGTTTGTTGATCTCTTTAGGAGAGTTCACACGGGAACGCTATGGGGAGATTTGGTTTTCTTTGTCGGTACACTTTTGTGTATGGATGGCGAAGGTCACGGTGACGGCTTGAGTCTGGAGTGTGTCGTGCAGCCCGACAAGTTCGGCTGGGTTGGACTGGATAGTTTGACGGATCGACCTAAGTCGGTTGGTACAAAAGACGGTGGTGGAATCGGCGTCGACGACATAGAAGTGTGATGTTGATGGTGACCGACTTCTAAGCGTGAAAACATGCAATGCAGGCCCCGAGGACTTGTGTGGCTTCGACGAGACTAGGTTGCGGGGTTGATTCAAGACGGTGCACATGTGAGCTTGAAGTCAACGGCGCGCGGATGGATCATCGATCATCTACCATGGAGTAATGTTGAAGGTGGAGCTGGATTGAAGGGCTACGGTGTAAGGATCTGGAGATCGCAGCCTATTAAGCGGGGGGAAAGTGAGTGACGCGTAGTTCGGACTGGATCCCGGTGGTCTGATGGAAACGTGAAACTCGTCATCAGTCGGTGATGATACGGCATACTCTGCAGTGGGGGTGAGTGGTGTGGGTTTGCTACCCTTGAGACTCGACCGGGACAGTGAAGGCTTGACGCGGTAATAGCGGCGAGGCGTGCGGTACGCATAGGACATGGAGACGGACAAGGGCTCTGGTGGTCATACATGTTATGAGACAACTGCGAATTTGACTCGGGATGATGACAAGCAATGGTGAAATTCCTTTAAGTTTCAGACAGGCGGTCAATAAAGAGCGGTAATGTTGAGTTCAGGTAACTCTTATGTGTGACACCCAATATGTGAGTTGTTCACTTTCACGCAGGTTAGTGATCGGTGTGTGAAGGTGTTGGATATTCTGAAAGTTAGGAGTGCAAAAAAAGAGTAATGTGGAACTTTATTTTGCTCGATCATTGACTGTGGTCAAGAAAAAGAAGGGACTACAAGTTGTAGGTGGAGTCACATGGAGTCTTGGAGTAGCAGCGGTGCTCATGAGATAAGCTCAAGTCCGATGTACATGAAAGTTTGACGCATGGACGAATCCAAGGTGATGGAGAATATTCGCCAAGGTAGAGTTTTTTAGAGTTGTGTCAAATATTATTGTACATGATAGGTTATAGTTGAACTTTGAGTTGTATTGTGTTTAGACACGATATGGAGTCGTGTCCAAATAGGACACTTGTATCCTAGCCTCTCATATATAGTTGGGATAGACACACGATGTAACTTATACCAACATAATAGCACATGAACGCAGGGAGAGCCGGCGACGTGTGCCGATGTCCAGGGCGATCAGGCTGCGGTATTGTGACGGTGTCACGGGAAGAAGCGTCCGTAGCCATACCTCGGGATGTAGCGTGAATTTCGTTAACAAATATCGATGTCATGCTCGTTTGATTGCTTAGTCCTTGGATGATGGATGATATTCCTCGGATTTATTTTAACAGCTCTCGCTTGGCGATAGACTAGCACTTGCTTGTCATGTTCTCTCCGCCATGAGAACACACTTCCTCATGGGCTTGGTCCTAGGCAAGTCCATCCTTTCCAGGGTAAACAACGTGATTCGTGGCTTCTTCTGGGATGTCATCACGCTAAGGACGAGCTGGTTATGGCTACATCCCACTGATCCTGCACGCACATGTAACCACCTGTGTCTTTCATCTGTCATCGGACTCGGCATCTCTCCGAATCTTTCGGGCTTCCACCACTTGGTTGCTTGGGGACTGCAACTCATGCCGCTTCTGGACATACCCTTGGGTTGATGGGAAATCCATTGCAAACCACGCCCATTGATCTTCGACCGCATTCCCAAGAGGCGACGAGGGTTACTCTCTGTTTGTCAAGGTCTTGATGGGCACGCATGGGAGCGGGACATCCTATAGGTCGAGCTTTGGGGGCGGCCCACTTCTAGCTGTCCTATCGGCCGGATGAGTTGACCTGGCGTTGGACAGATTCTGGTGCTTACACGGCCAAGTCATTTTACCTTGCTCTCTTCCATGGCTCCATCCCATATCCCAACTGGTATCTACGCAAAAACATGGGCACCGCTCTGCATCAACGTGTTCGCCTGGTTGGCCGTGCTCCACCGTTGTCGGACGATGGATCGGTTGGCTAGGGAAAAAATTCCCACACAATTAGTTTTGCTCCTTCTGAGTCCTGGTGTCGGAGGACATGCAACACATCTTGATTGGGTGCTCCTTCTCATGATATGTATGTATGGCACGACGTCCTGGCTTGGTACCGATCCACAGTCGCACCTCCATCTGCAACAACACCATTGATGACCTTGTGCGGAACTGATCGCTCCACCGCCGCTCAGTCTTAACGCAGTGGCGTTTCTTCCATCATAATCCTTACGACTTGGCAGATGAGGAAGCACCAGAATAGATGTATCTTCGACGCCGCTCTCCCTTCCAATGGCTGTCTAGTGCAGATCGTCCAGGACGACACACATGTTGGAGTAAGCTCCAGGACCTAACGACTAGGCTTATAACGCCCATGCGCGGCTAGACAGATCAACATGCAGCTAACTAACTACTGCACGTCCCGATCCACTGTGCCGCTTTGATCCGCACGCACGACGCAGCTGTGTCTCCAACAGATAAGGCCGATGGCTTAATCTACACCGACGGTCCCGTTGGCATAGAGGAAAGGTGCGATTTTGATAGTGAGATCACCTGCGGCGGCCAACTCGAACTAGACTACACGTACGTGTCACCGGGACACACACGCACGTACGTGTTACAGACTCGAAACCACGCACGCCACAACGCGCGACACACGTCATGACCGAATACGACGTGATTTATTTTCTAATAACAGCACACTAGTGGGCTCGAGCAGGCGCCACCGGATTAGATCACTGTGGCTGAGAGGTAGTGTCACGGGACTTACTACCACCCAGAACCGGCCCAAGCAACAGGACCCAGTACCGGTGCGGCCCAGACGTGAAAGGAGGCCCAACAGCCGTTACGCGAGCCTGAGCTGGAGCAAGTGACCTAACTACTTAAGCAAGCGGTGTGCAAGTGGAAAAGGTACGAAAGAACGAACAACCGAACCGGCCGCCTGTGGCGTGTATCTTCTCTCCCACCTCCGACTCTAGGCTTCCAGAACCCCCTTTCTCCTGCTACTTGTATCCCCCGAATAGTATCTCGAATGGTGATGAACTGATAGATTCGTGAGAAGAGGTTAAGGTTCGTATCAGGTAGACCTTTGTGCCAGGGCTGAGCACCCCACTCCTCTTATCTGAGCATCGCCCACATGCCTCGAAGTGTACGTGCCCACGATGTATCCCACTACTGTGATTTCTTACTCTCTCTCTCTCTGTCCCCCACTCCTCCATGCGGCTCTTCCTCCCGTGGCTGGGGCGGGGGGTGTACAGCTTGGTTGACGATGGCCTGGCATTTTGATGGTGGTGGTGGCGGGCAGCCAACATGGTGGTGGTGCTCCCGGGCGTCGCGGGGTGGCTATTTGCGCGTCCCCGACCAAATCTAGGCATGTAGGGTCCCATCTGGGTTCTAGCGGGCCAGCTCCGGCGCGTCCTAGGTGTCTCGTACACTGTGTGAAGGGGGTGCTGGGGGCGGCGACGCCGATGGCTTGCTCTCTGTAGAGCTCCGACGAGTGCTTCAAGGCATTGCAGTGCCCAGCCGGGCCTGGTGTGCTACAGCCGGCGCGTCCGGTCGGGTGCTGTCGTTGATGGTGTAGGTCGTGCCTTCCTGCAGGCCAACGATGATGCTGCCCCGAGTCCCGGTCATCTTCTTCACTGTGTAGGCCCCACTTCGCGGTGTCGTGATGAAACAACGTGGAAGCCTTCAAGACCGTGGTCGTGTAGGGTAGTGGGCGGTATGGTGGAGTACTCCGAAGCTTCTTGGGTGATGGTTGGGATCTGAAGAAATCTCTGTCGGCCTGTACGACACCAACACGATGGCGCCTGAGGGTGTCGCTGGACCTTCCTGGAGGGCGTCGGGGGCTAACCTTCCTTTCTCCTCACCGCGTATCGGGGGAAATCCTTGGCAGCAGCGTCGTCACCGTCGCGCCCCTTCGTGGAGGTGTTGATTCCTCCTTTTTGTTGATCCGCTGTGGTAGAAATGTGTTCCTTTTGTATTTTCTTTCTCGTTTCCTTTGGCCGTGACTGTGCTGCTTCCACCCAGCACCTATCGGCTGTTGTCGTTGTTGTTGCTTTGTAATACAAAATGAAGGAACCCTTTTTCATAAAGATACACAAGCCTTTTGTATTCACGAAAATACTTTCATAACTATTGTATTGAATAAATTGGTGGACAAACAACAACGATGGCAGTTTTTTAAGATATTCTTGTTATGCATTAGCAAGCTAGATTCTTTTACCAAGTAACAAACACACTTCGTTTCAATCGTGAAGGACAGGACATACTTTAAAAGCGGACATACATATTCGTAGACGAATTCTTGAACTAGAATTGAAAATACATCAACGTGCAGTATTATTTTTGTCAGATATGCATGATGATTTTATTCTGTGGGTTTGATTTGGACTTTGTATACTTGTGTCTAATTCAACGTCATTGTTTCTTAGAGATGGAATCGCCACGTAGCAGTATTCTCTCTACAATACAAGTCCTAAGAGGCGCTAGCGGCTGACACCTTGAGAAATCAGGATAACCGTAGTGCCTATTACTGAAGCTTCATAAACATTTATCACAAAATAAGAAGCTTCATAAACACAAGCACCAAAAGTACTGGAGAGAACATAAAAGTGATCCTAGAAAAAAAAACATGATCTCTCACAGGTGCAATAAATCATATGTGGGCATTATTTAGCCAAACATCATTATAATGTCAAAGTAATATAAAAAAGTGTGCATGGGCCTTCATCTATAACTTAGCCAACTCATGCCATAAAAGGTGGTTGTAGTAGCATAGAGCAAACAGAATACTACGGTTGTTGCAAAGTTGAAGAGAGGGATGAAGATATACAGGTCAAGTTGATTGCCATGGTTCTGATCTGGCGTTTGGACAAGACTAATAGAAATCATGGGACTGAGAGATGTGGGGAACCGGTTGTGTGCTTCCTAGTATGCTGATTGTGGATCCTTGTGGGACAGTTGTTGTTCTGAGTGAAGCTGCAACCACTAGTTTGGGCTGATAGGTTTTGTCTTTGACATCCACTTAGCATGTTTTAACCCTTGTGCTATCGTGAGCTCATGACCAAGAACCGAGATTATTGTAGCCATAGGTGTCAGATGGTAGTTTTGTCGTCTAAGAGCCAAAAAATGACAACACGTACAAGAATGCCACCGACTGGGAAGCTTCATCGCCCAGGTGGCCAGGATGTGGCGGGAGCCCACGCTTAGTGTCCCGTCAACTATGGCAAAAGTGTGAGATCCTCGTGGGACATAGAACAGGCTGAAGGCATCTCTCTGACATTTTCCAAGATGAACATGGTGCTCCCATTGCTGCAGCAGAGCGACATGGTGACGCCATCGGTGTCCTCATTGTCGCCGATAACAAGGCGGCCTACAAAGTATTAGAAGTGGCTCAGGGTGCGAAAAGGTCATACAAGAGAAATTCGTGAGAGGTCACCCTTCGGGATGTATCCGTAGGTTACAGTAGGTCAAGCAGACGGTCTGTGGTTTACATTCCAGTATCCTGCCGTGTGGTTTTTTGTTCGGGCTGGACCATGTGTTGCGACATGAGAAGAGCTCTACTTCCAGACCAACCATCCTTATCATGTCAACCAAGTGTTCAATATATACAAAACAACAGTGCTGGCAAGTTAGGACGACATGAAAACTAAATTTGTATTGTAATTTGTTGCTTCTTGAGGTGATCAATAAACATTGATTGATTGATCACTTTGTACTTCCACAAAGTGAGAAATAAAAAAATGACGTCCATTGTGCAATGTTTGGATCCGTTTCTCTTTATTTGCAATGAAATATTTTGCAGATTTTGTGAAATATTTTGTAGGTTCTGGTAATGTAGATCGTCGTTTTTTGACCTCAGGAGAGGAGCATCAAGTGATAAGTCTACTGCGGTAGGTGAAATTGGTTACAAGGAAAGGAGAGGCAAACATGGTTACACATGATATTGCCAAGTTCTGTTTCACATAAATATGATATTGCCAGGTTCTCTTTCACATAAATATGATGGCCTAATGGGTGGTGTTCTATCCTGTGAGACGATTGCTTTCTATGACCCTCGTATGAATATTACATAATTTATATATATGGTGTTTTTGATGAAAACAAAATAAGGCAAAATGTGTGCACTAGATAGAGGGGATGCTTCGTACTGCAGGAGGAGGCGTAGCGGGAAGGGAAACGAACGGGATTGACGGTAGTCACCATATGAGGTCAAATACCACCTACACCGTGCCACCTAGGTAAAATATCACATTGTTGTTCCACATCGAAAACAACGTTCCATCAAGGCTGAGTGCTGTCATAGACGAATGATACCTAGTATTGAATTTTACAAACATGTTTTCAGCCAAATGAATTATTGGAGGTACAAAACCAACACTATAAGAAATGAGCTTGTTCTTGTTGGATCAATGCCTCGAGAGCAGCACAATAATGATGATGCACATGTTGAATACCTATATTGTGACCCACACATTGGTGCAGAGATTGGTTCAAACATATAGCGGCGAATAATTTTCTGAAGAGTAAATTCTCTGCGATGCAAACAACATGATATGATAGCAGTCTATGCTTTTCTACGGCCCGTGTGGTGTGTAGGTTGTCGGCACTAAAGTTCCATAAATACTGCAGATGAGAGGAAATTCTCGCTCCTGCATGATTAATGTGATCCTCAATATGAATTATACCGTTGCTAATTAATAACTTTATTTTAGTGATATAATTTTGTTAAAAAAAGAAATATGGATAATAATGTCAGTTGCCATGATACCCATCTAGCATTTGGTTGGGAAGCTAAAATTTCGATCATGGGGTTGATAGATATCAAGTATATAGGTATAAGTTGCAAATTTATTTTTGGTAGATGATCCGCTTTCCTTCAGCTGGCACGAACAATGCGTCAAAAATATTTGTCCCCAGCTTCTTTTCAATGCTCCTTGGCTCTTGCTTCGTTTTACTTATTCGTAGTGTCTTCGCATCGGGAGTTCCTGGTGTTGCTCTCCCACGGCCAAAGGAAAAGCTTTCCGGTGTTACACGTCATATGAATTTACTATTCATCAAACCAGAGTGGGCTCCATCGAGCCCAAGACAACATGGTAATATTTTCAAATGAAGTTTAGTGATTTAGGCACTAGTTTTCATATTATAAACATGTCATTATTATTTTTAGTGGACTTTTTGTGATCAATGAAGTTTTATATGGTAAACAAAGAAGATACCAATTTCTCATAACAAACTAATATATCTATCTAATTCAGATCAGTGTGACATTAGTAGAGGAAAACCCTCAATCCAGAGGTCTATAGACTACTCCTCACATCTGCACAAATTGTGTCCTCGTAGTTCCACCACACATCAAAGAATATGGTGCAGGGGGCTATTCTTAAACAATTACAATGGCCCAGGTACTGGGTCGGAAAACAATATTATACCTACAATAGATACCCATGCCCGATCAATACCCAACGTGCAGCTCATTGCACATACTAAAACATATGTGATTCAATAGTGATTTTTACACAATTTTGAAATTGACTTCATTTTCATGACATGTGGAAGAAAAGGGATTTCAATTGTTTCAAACAAAGGATTCAATTGTTCAAACAAAGGAATTAACACATAGAAGCACATCTCACAAATATTCCGTAGGACATTAATAGATAAGGAACATATAAAATTGTATGGCCCTACATCTCAACTTCTCGGGTAGGATTAGTGTGTTATCTATGGGCTGAAATATGATTGTACATTCCTAGAACATTGGTTCTCTACATCTCTAGATGAGGCCATTTCAAATAGATAAGATGGGGATATGTGCATGTAAAAAGCCTTAGTGAGATTATTAGCAGCTTGAGATTCATGTGGTTTTAGCATGTGAAATAGGAATTTGAAATTCTTGGGCTGGGGTTCGCTTGGTCTCACAAGCTTGCTGACAGCAGCATAACTGTAAAGCACTATTTTTATGGCATGCTTTGCGAGATTTCTATATGAGGTTAGGCCAGTTGGGTGTTGAATGCTCCAGGTGACATCACTGGTGCCCCAAGTTAGGCCAGTTGTATGGATGTCTCCAAGCAAGCCCAAATGTGGGTGCAAATGTAGAATAACCATATGTCACCCCAAGAGTTTTCTAGGGAATTGGTTGTAATCTATTTATATGAATAACTTATGAAGGATATTTTCTTTGTGATGAAAACAATACAATAGACTAGTAGTCGAAGCCGGTACATGGCCCACGTGGTGGTAAAAATGTTGGTGCTCAATAATGCTCAGGAGAACTTTTGCGATCCTTTATAAGTAAAGTGATCCTCAATATGAACCACATATATGGTAATAAATAGCATTCGTTTAGAGGTACAATGTAGTTAAAGAACATGCATCCAGCCAAACCATGTTATAAAAGGTCTAGTAGTGTAGATAAAACAATCTACTTAATGAGGGTGTAAAGTAGGAGAGTGGAAGGAAGAATTATGAATAAGGAAGTCAATTTCCATGCACCGGACGAAAAATTGGATAAGAGACATAATATTAGATATATAGATCATGGGGCTTGAGAGACATCAGGTATAAATGGATAAGATTCTTGATTCTTCGACGAGCCACGTGTTTTTCTCGTTATGTAGCTGTGTCGGAAACATGTAGTTTGACCATCTCGATCGGTGTTGCTATGCTCCTTCAATCTTGGATCCCTACTTCTACGTAGCACCCTCCCTTATGTGTCACAACTTTCTAGCGTCTCTATTACACGCCGAAGTGGCAAGCTCACTAGTCACTATTGTTCATCGTCCTACAAACTTACCACGTGATTCTCCTGAAGCCAATAAAGCTAGAAGTAAATTGCGCTTTAGGACATTTTTTACAGCAGTTGCAGTTAGATCGTTAGTATCATAAGTCACTATCAGGAACTTAAACCATTAAGATAAAAAAATGGAACCATATAAGAGAGATTGCATGTATAATCATTAAGAGCATGATACAATGCCAAAGAAGGCATGACCCATACAAAACCATAAATTGACGACTCGATAGAAAAACCTAAACAACATGAAGCTCGTCAACCCAAAAGTAGATGATCAATGAGAAGACCTAAAACTTTTTTGCCGAATAATTCTTGTATTACTCAAACAAAACATGGCTATCGCGCTTAACAGCATCCAAAACGCTATCTGGTCCTGACCCAAGTCATACATCAATTCTGCCTTGAGTCCTCCCAGTGTTTGCCCAAACATGACTAGAATTACTAGTCATCAACCCGTGCATCTGCACGGGCTAGATATTTATTTATGTTTTATCTCTATTCTTTAATAATTATACATATACATTTCGTTGGTATAAAATAATTATTATTACACATGATATATGTATTGTAATTATTATTAGTTTATGTTCCAATTTCAAATTTTTGCTGGTATAAATAAGTTGTAAAGAATTATGCACAACAAAATCCTATTATATAAAACATGCATAGGCTATAGTACGATGACACACCTAGATGTGCTTTCTATACATATGCCTGGTGGACATGGTAGGCAGAAGCAATGAATCAGTTTTTATGTCAAATGAAAAACCTCGAAAGAATGGTCCAGAAAATTAGTAATCGCTGCATGGCTGAGTGTCCTGCGGTGCCATTTCACCATCCAATATTGTACAATGGATGGAGGGAGCAGGTGACAGATCTGTTTATGGTGGTCACCATGTGCTTCTTGATCTTGATTTTCTTGAATCAAAGCAACACCCCGGACAGGCCAACTGCAACCTGATGTAGAGGAGGCTTCTGTTGCTTGGAACCTGTGTAACACAAAACAATCAGATGAGCATCTAAGAGAGCTGATGGTTGCAGACTCAAACATGCCTTTCCTTGATAGCAAAGAGATAATAGAAGCATGGAGTTATGTAGGTGAAAGAGGCAAGGAGAACATGGTGCTCCATCCCATGATTCAAAATAAGTCATAGGTCGATGTGACTGAATAAATTGTCTAAATTACCCAATTACACGGATGCATTAACACTTCGATTTGCTTGCTTTGAATAATTATTTAAGAGCTAACAAAGGAGTTACTCATAGAATTGCTAACAATGGTGTGCGTGCATACGGAGCAAGGTACCAACATACTTTTTACCAAATATGGCTGTGTAGTCTTCGGATTGGCCCTCCATGTCCTTTGGTGATTTGTTTGATCATGGCTCTATCTCTCGCCTTTTTTATGTGTGTTAACTTGTTTTTGGATATTTCCATATCAGCTTTGTAGATCCTAGTGTGAACTTCGCAAAAGTATTCTATGAGAGTTATATGAGAACATTCATTTTTGCTTGGTCATAAAGGGAGAAAATTCACAGATTCCCACCAGGAAAGAAGTGTTATTGACGACACATAGGGCACATAACATCAAAATAAACTATTTTTTCTCTTTCTTAGATTTCTGTAAAATTTTCCATTGACATATGTTGGATATAAATGGCAAGGAGTTGAAGTATCAACCATATACGTGATTAAGAAAAAATAATAATTGAAGCAACGAATTCCTAGCACATATAGCAGATCATATCCACTTGATTTATGCCTTAATACACGTAGAAATATACACCCCATGGAGCTGCCACCGGTGAGTACTCTCTGGCTAGAAGATCAAATATTGTATCATGATTACGTATGATCCTCGGTAGTTCACCTCGTGAGTCAACAACTTGCTCATCAACATGTGAGCTCACCGAGCGCCATGTGGCAACAATCTGTAGGTTCCCTTGTTGTTATGGTCGAGACCCCATGTCAAGTGCAGACTTGAGAGGCGGGTTGCGAAATATCAAAATGCGTTAATAAATCTTGCAATATGAATCACATTATATTGTTGAAGACGTGGATCACACAATATCTTTATGACTTCATATTTGCACTCCCAACTATGACCAATTCCACATAGAAGAAGGCACCAGCTTGGTCAGCTAAATAAATGCAGACATGGGGAAAAGGGAATAATATCTTAAGTGAATTCATGCAATAACACCTAGATATGAATGTGCAAGATGGTAGTAAAGAGGAACTTGAACGCAACTTGCAACAATGCAGAGAAGTAGAATTACATCCGTCTAATAACTGAACATTTAAAGAATACATGACTATCAGTAAGTGGTTGCTGCTACAACAGCTTTCATTTGTACTCTCCATCTTTATCAATTTATCAGGCAACTGAACCAAGTGACATCATGGTAGATTCTGAGTTTTCTTTCAAAAAATTGCAGGCACGCTTACCTTCCTGCAGGAGACAATATGTCCATGGATAATCAAGTACTTGTCATGCCTATTGTTTCTGCACAGGACCTGAAAATAAACATCACCAATCTGCACGACAACCATTTGCACATATGTCTTGTGGGTATTGACGAAGAACCTGAAATTCATACTCAGCAGAATCAATTTGATAAACAAATGCAAATGAGCGTTAATGTAATGGGAAAACTTTTGCTTACCCGTGTTGTTGCACAGCACAGACGGTGTTAGAGTTACTACCATGTCCATCTATGCTTGTCCATTTAGGATACCCATACCTAGTCTGTTGATGATAGATCAAGCTTAGTAATATATATACATGTAACTCCCCGTGCAATCCGGTATCAGAAAAAACAATATAGAGAAAAAGGGGCGTCACTCATGCCCCTGCTGCTATCAATCCATCAATTCGAGTTGCGTGTTTGCTTTGTTCTTGCCGAGAGGTTCTGCCGAGGGAGTCCATCCAATCGGGTCGCAATGCAAGCGATCAGGCTGCGCGTACGTACATACGTCTATGTTGTTACACGTGCGTGCATGAGCTAGACAGAAAATCCATCAAGCTGCTTGCCTGTGTGCTCGTGATCTATCTATGCACATACGTGCGTTGTGCTTGGTTGAGTCGGTCCAGCGTTTTGAAAACCTACACAGGGATCGTGTACATATCGAATTGTGCAAGGTAACTGTGAGGACGAATCGGAAGAGGGATTGGTCCTTACCAATGGCAAATATCTAGATGTCCGTTTATCTGTCTCTTCATTCCGATCGGCACTGCTCCCACTATCCACCACTGCAACTTGGTACAAAGATGGACGTAGGGTTAGGGCTTCTCGTGTACACATATAGAACGTGCTTGTCTGCAGATCACGGCGTGTTAGGAATCGGAGGTACATTAGAGGAAGAGCAATCCGCCGCTGCGCCCAAATTAAGCACATCTTCTTGCTTATCCCGAGTCGCTCTCGCGGGCGGCAGGGCGAGACCCTAGCCGCCGCCCGCCAGCGCCTCCTCCCCGCCTCCCCTCCTCCTCGCCGCCACCAGAGGGCGCCGCCGGGCAAAGCCCGGCTGGCGTCGATGGCTGCGGGGCCATCTCCCCTCCTTTACTGGCTCTTTGCGGCGCGGGACACGGCGTACCGGTGAGAAGCGCGGCGCTCGCGCGGGACGACGCGATGGCGACGCGGCCGGCCGTGCGACGGTGTGATGGCGGCTGCGCGGATCACATGGTGGGACGTGCTGGCGCGTGGTGAAGGCGGGGTGGCTAGCTTCGACGGCGACTTCATCAGATCCAGGCGGTTGGCGACGAGGGTTGTGGCTACGTGGGATCGCTGGATGGGGTCGCTGGTTTCGGCCAGATCTGGCCGCGCCGGTGGCTGGACACGTTCGTGAGATCCGGTGACTGTCCATGGTCACCGGGTTGCGGACGGCGCGGTGACGGGTGCGGCACGTCGGCAACAGCGGCGGATCTTGACGGGCTCTTCGGATCACATCGGGATCCTGACCTGGGTCCTTGACACCGCGGGCAACTCCGAGGGAAACCCTAGGTCCCATTGGGATCAAGCGATGACGGTGCTTCTGCGTCGTAGTCCCTCTTGAGGGCATCGTCTTTGGAGTTTGCTCAAGCTGAAGGGACCAGCGACGCTGGCGGCGCACGGCCTGGTGGCGCGACTGCCGATGAAAATCGTGCCGACTCCGGTCATGGCAGACGATGGCAGCGTCTCCGATGTCGTTTCCTTGTTGAGGCATCGTCATTGATGTTTGCGTCATTAGGCTCGGGATGCTCCGGGGGAAACCCTAGATCTGGGTCTCCCGGATCGGACGATGACGGCACCTTTGGTGTCACTCTCCCTCCTAGGGGCATCATTTTGGAACTAGTGCCGGATGGAGAGGACTACATCAGGAGCGGTATTTCTTCTACCGCAAGGCCGACGGCGGATCCCAGTGCCCTGGTGCCGCGGAGGTTCGGCGACGGGCGCGTGTGGACGGATACGTGCGGGATGGTGGAGTTGTCTGGCGTCGTGGTGGCGTCGACGACAGGCCAGGCAAGGTCGATGAGTCAGTTTTTGCTCTGGAGATGGACTGGTGGAAGACGGCGGCGGCAGCCTCTGAGAGTGCGTCGGTCTGGTATGGGACCCAGTCCCGGTGTGTGGCTGGGCTGGGGCATCCGGCCTTAGATGTTAGGGTTTGGTGTGATGTCCATTTGATATTAGGCCTGGATATTCGACACACCTTCATCAAGGGGATAGGAGTAGCAACAGGTGTTGCCTAGATGGTGGCTTCAGACTGACTAATGTATTATCTTGTATGGTCTCTATGAATAATTAATAAAATGGCCGTATGCATCATGCTAATGCAGAGTCCGGAGATCACATTCCTTTTCAAAAAAAAAGATGGACTTAGGGTTTAACAGGAACGGTTCCCCATCGAGCGAAGAGAGAAACGGGGGTAAGAGGATCGCCGACAGGGAGGACTTGACTTGTGAGATCGGGAGATTTTTTTTATTCTTTTGCTGGTTAGCCGAAGGTGAGAATCGTGAGACTGTTTCTTTTAAAGCAGTCATTAGATATTGGGAAGGGGAGAGTCCTGAGACACAAGGAAAGAAACAGAGCATGTTCCGATCCTCAAACCTGACAGCTTTTATAATTTCTATAAAAATTCTACGTGGTAATGTTTAGGGAGTTATCGGAAGATGTGCGCCATAATAACTTGGACCCATCAGATAAATGGCTTCTAATTTTTAATTAATGTGGGAATTTTTAAAGAATTATCGGAAGATCTTCACGGTAATAGTTCGGTTCCACAACATATTAACGGTTCTTAATTAGTAATTAGCTTGGTAATTTCTAGGAAGTCTCTAATTAGTATCGGTATAGATTACAACTACGACAGATATGTGTAATACAAGAACTACGTTCAAACATACTATCTTTAATCTCTCTAATAGGAAAGGCATATTGTGATCAGTTTGTATCTCGACTTTCAGCTATTAGCAAAATTATTGCAAGAAAAAAAGGCACTTGGTTGGGAATATGAGACATCAGGAATTGAGACCTTAGTGTTAACTGTGGATTTGGTACTGTTTCCTGGACGTACAAACAAGATGCAGTTCTGCAACAACCTTGACCACAACCACGCCTTATCCATTTGGACGAGCAAAAGGCAGTTCTTCAAGAGACTCTGGTCGGAGGGGAGTGGAGTTGCGCGGGCGGCGGTCCTGCTGCATCCGCCGCCTCTGGTTGTTGCGTTAGGGGCTGCGAGCTGGTGGGATGGGCTGGTTTCTCTACCTGCGCCGGCGGAGGTCTGCCGCTGTTGTCACTCCGTCCGCTGGCGGTTCGGGTGTCTGCCCCTTCTCTGTTGTCCTATGCGAATATAGATTTCAGCTTTTCCGTGAATTTGTGTGGCTGCCGGGAGCTTTATGGACTAGACGTGTTGGGTTCGTTCTTGTGATGGTTTTTCGAAACAGGCTTTCGACCCGTTTTAAACATAAAGCATCAACCAAACAAAGTACACGGTCGAACGATACAAAGGGATAGCATAGCTTCCACACAGTGCCCATCATAGGCTAATTGGATTACCTAACACGCACCGTTACGCTACCGAAAAAGAATACATGAGGAACTGAAAACAACATCACTCTAACCCTATAGCACCTAGGTTCCACAATAACGCCCTCAGGAGGGAGAACGGCGCAAAGCGTCGCCGTTGCCGAGTACCAAAAACATAGGTTTCCAGCCAGAATCCGGACATGAAGAGTGTTGAGGATATACCCCGCGGTATAACCCGACAAGGACTTGGCGACTCACTGGAGACCCGGTCGAGACTTGACGATACATTGGTAACCCGACAGGCGGGTCAGACGAGCAACAAGGCCCAAGGCCCAGCGTGTAAGCCGGCGCCAGACGGCTCACAAGAGAGGGCCCAAAGGAAAGAAAGGATTCCCTCACGAAGAAAATAAGACCCGGATTAGGATTCATGGAAGACTAAACCTAGTCCTACTCCGAGTAGGACTCTACATGTAAACCTACCCCTTCCACTTATATAAGGAGGGGTAAGGCGCCCTTGAGAGACAAGTTCACAAGTTAAGATAGACACAAGAGATTAGAAATAGACAGATTAGAGGCTCTCAAGATTAGAGGTAGCGATGCCGCACCCTTGTAACCGAGAGATCTTCTTCATCATCAATACAAGACAAGCAGGACGTAGGCTTTTACCTCCATTGAAGGGGCCGAACCTGGGTAAACTTGCGTCTCTCGATTCCGACCAACCCCTTCAAGCCGTCACATAGTTGCGATGGCCTCACACCTAAAGTCTGTTAATCTGGCCATCTTGCCGTGACAAATCCACGACAATTGGCGCCCACCGTGGTGCAGCACACGATGTTATTGTGTTTTTGAAGGGATATCTTCGGAGATTGAGAAGCTCACGATGTGTCGGATGAAGAAAAGCCGGCGAAAAAAAGACCTAGATCGTCTCGATGAGCAGTCGGAACAATGTATCTGAGTTTGAGATGAAAAGATATTAGGGTTTAATTGTGCGCGGAGAAATGGTCAAAACCTGTGTCGCTGACCCTGTTCGTCGGATGCACGGGCGGGAGCAGCCCTGACAAAAGAAAACATTATTTTGGCAGCGGAAAATTCTCAAGCCGGCAACAGAAAAAAGATACGAAAATATAGAGCATCATCGCAGCGGCTGTCCTACATGGATTCAAATTAGTACAGAGCCGATTTCACGGAATCGGGATCCTAGGTCTGTTACTCTTTCTCATGTAACATTCCCCGATGCATGAAATCCCATATAAATATTGTGAAGTGCAGACTGCAAAGGCTATAACATCTGCCATTGGAGTTGTTCAAGACAGAGATTAAAGAATTATTTAAAGGGAACGATCCGGTGCAAAAGCATGCCAGCGCCAAGTTTCTTACTACTTCTTTTGTTCAATGGACATGTCGGCCAACGGCAGCTACTAATGCAAAAAGTACCTACATGGCCAGCACAGGGATCAAGAAATTTATTATTTGCTGTCCCACGTGAGATCCACTAGGAGGCATATCAAAATTTGATTGATTGGACGTGCACCCGCTCAAGATATCTAAGCTAATCATAGTCCGAAAGAGTTCAATTTGTTGGAACCGAGGCCTCCCCTAGCTCTACCTCACCCTCTCTGTCTTTGCTCACCTTTCTCTAGAACGGACCGAAAAGGAAGAAGAAAGGGAACAAGGTGGATACAGGGTTACCGGCGCACGAACGCCTAGCCACACGAACGGCTGTTTTTCTTTTCTCGAGCACAAAGTCGATGTCCCAGGGCACTGATTACAAAGATCGACCCGAGGCTTATATAGCTGGGCCTGCGCTGGGCACGACCCACATGCTCCCACCTTTGCAGGCGCTCCGATAGGCCTGCTCCGCTCGCGACCACCTCGCGCACGTACGTGCGCGGCTCGCGGCGAGCCCGCAACGATCACGCCCACCTCGCGAACATGTAACCTCCTAGCCTACGCCACGCACGCCCGCTGGGTGCACACACACGCACACTCCATCCTAACTCACGCACGCCCACACACACCTCCTGAGCCATGGACCCGACGCGGTCCGGTCCGCGCCTGACACGCCCGGTGCGCACACACGCAGCCGCCACTCTCTGGCCGTGGCTCTTATTCCCTACACTCACCCCCTGAGCCACGGCCCAGAGGAGCCCGTCGTCCTCGACTCCGACGACGTTCGCCAGCAGCGCGCGCTCTGCCGCCGGCTCCCTCCTCTTCGGACAGTCTCACTTGAAGTGGACGCAGTCGTCGCAGCTGTAGCAGCGCCCCCGCTTCTTCTTCCAGCCGCCCGAAGACGTACTCGCTGCGCCATCGTCGTCGGAGCCGCAGTCCTTTTGCCTCCGGCGCGCCTGCCACTGGGCCGCCGTGAGCATGAGCTGCCCCTCCGCCCGATCGCCGCCTGCGCTTGCCCGTCAACGTGCCCGCTCCTCGAACGCCTTCAGGCGCCCGACGGCCTCCTCGAACGCCATCGTCTCTGCATCGCAGAACTGCTCGATGTCGGCCACTGCGGCGTACAGCCTATCTGGCACGGTGTCGAGCAGCGTCTTGATCATGGTCGCGTCATCGAGCGTTGCCCCGAGCCATGTGTACCTTGCCGGCGTACATGTCCAGTCGTCGCCGTTGTCCATGCGCATGCGATCAAACTCCCCGCGCAGCGTCGCCAACCACGTGGTCTTCACCCGATCGGCGCCGATGAATTGCACCTTGGGGGAGTCCCATACCTCCCTCGCGGTGAGCTTCGCCGCCACCTGCATCAGCAGATCCTCTGGGAGCGCCGTGAGAAGCATGGCCCGGGCCGTCTTGCACTTGCCGGCAGCCACCGTTGCTCCGTCCGTCGGCTGCATCGTGCCCCATAGCCCTCCGGTATCCAGGATGGCCTCCGCCTTGATCGCCCAGGAGGTGTAGGACATCGGTACCAGCGGCGGGAGATGCATCGGGCTCGATGCACCACCGCCCCCGTACGTCACCATCGCCATGGCCGTCGGCGATCACTCCCAAACCCTAGCTCTGATGCCAATTGTTGGAACCAAGGCCTCCCCTAGCTCTACCTCACCCTCTCTGTCTCTGCTCATCTCTCTCTAGAACGGAACAAAGAGGAAGAAGAAAGGGAACGAGGTGGACATAGGGTTGCCGGCGCACGAACGCCCAGCCGCACAAACGGCTGTTTTTCTTTCCTCGAGCACGAACTCAATGTCCCAGGCCACTCATTACAAAGAGCGACCCGAGGCTTATATAGCCGGGCCTGCGCTGGGCACGACCCAGACGCTTTCACCTCTGCTGGCGCCCCGATCGGCCCGCTCCGCTCGCGGCCACCTCGCACACGTACGCGCGCAGATCATGGCGAGCCCGCAACGATCACGCCCACCTCACGAACCTGTAACCTCCTAGCCTATGCCCCGCATGCTCGCTGGGGGCACACACACACGCACACTCGAGCCTAACTCATGCATGCCCACACACCCACCCTGAGCCATGGACCCGACGCGGTCCGGTCCGCGCCTGACGCGCCCGGTGCGCGCACACGCAGTCGCCACTCTCTGGCCGTGGCTCTTATTCCCTACACAATTTCTTGATTCCGAATACGATCTGAAGCCGTCCACAACGTGACAACGGAATCGACCTCGCCCCGCCACGCTCGCTGCGTTGCCCCGGCCGGCTTGGCCATCGCCTCGCCTTCCCTTGAGCGGCCTTCACGCGCTGCTCATCCGAACGGCTTCGCCTCCGCACGCTGGCCCACCGTGCTCGTGCTGATCTGCGGTCGGTTTTGCATGCCACACCTCCACACCGCTGCCCCGGGCGGCTCTCGCCTCCGCGCGCCCTGCTTCACTTTGGGTTTGTCGCCCATCTGACCCGGCCACCTACATCATCCTTCATTGCTGTTGTGCCCCTGCGAGCCGCGCATCCGTGGCCGCGTAAAAATACCATGTGTTGTCTGTTCCATCTATTTTATTATCACATGATAATTTCTTTTGAGAAAAATTACTTTGGCCTTTGATATTTTTTATGCAGGAAAAATTATGGTAAAAAGGGCTTGGTGTTGGATCGGAAATATGGAGCTCGAGCCAGTATAATCATGCGTCGGCATCCGTCCGGGTCGCACTTCTCGACGAGCACCCGCGCAAGCCGCCGCCTCCGGCGTCTGGACTATATCAACCCGCCACGGACGTGCGCAAGCCGCCTTCTCCGCGGTCGGATTTACATAAACAATGTCGCGTCCGCCTCGCGTTTTCCGCATCGACTTACAATGCCACGGCCGTCTTTCACGGTCACACTGACTTACAACGCCGGGACCGTCTCAAGCAACCGCACCGGCTTACAATGCCGCAACCGTCTTTCACGGACGTGCTGGCTTACAAAGCCGTGGTCGTCTCTCGCGACCATGCTGCGGCTGACTTCTACGTCTAAATCAACATGCTAGGAGCCGCATACACCAGTATGAGCCTCCCAACGAGCGCTGATGATTCGTCGACCTACGGTCCAATCTACATCAACATATCGACGCAGTGCTCGCCTGTACGAGCCGCCTAACGGACGTGCGCAAGACGCCGCCCACAGTCTGATTCAACATCAGCATATCGGTGCAGTGTTCATCTATACAAGCCGCCCAAATGAACAGGCGCGCAAGTCGCCGCCACTGCAGTTTGGTTAACTTCAGCAACCAGCCGGGGCGATCTGTCGACCGGATTATTAAAGTAATTCATACGGGATCGCCTATAACCCGCCACGGTCAACCTCAACCTTCAGTGAAGATTCTCAAGCCGCCTCTTCGAGTCAACTTAAGACTCGGAGGCTACAGACATGGTGAGACACATTTGGTAGTTTTCGAACAAGAACCCCGGGCATTTGCAAGAGTTAACCCAATCCTAGGTGCCCCGTCTCATTGGCGGGCGGTTTAAAGTCGCCCAAGAGGTTGAGCCGCCATGTTGCGAACCGTTCAAACATGGGTGCATCACCTTATTGACGAAAGATTTAAGGTCACCCAAGAGGATGAGCTGCCACGTTGCGAGCCATTCAAACATGGGTGTGTCGCCTTATTGGCAAAAGATTTAAGGTCATTCAAGAGGATGAGCCGCCACATTGCAAGCCGTTCAAACATGGTTGCATGACCTTATTGGTGAAAGATCTAAAGTCGCCCAAGAGGACGAGCCACCACGTTGCGAGCCGTTCAAACATGGGTCAGGGTCAGGAGGGGGTGAAGGTCGCCCCCCTCTTGATCGGCTCTTCAGCCACCGTAAGGCGTGTCATGGACCCAGAGTAATTTCAAGAGTGGGTGAAGGTCGCCCCCACTCTTGGTTGGCTTTTCAGCCGCTGTAAGGCCGAGTTATACATGTTTGTATGTAGCTGCCGCTCGGCCAAGGGTGCAGCGAGCTGTCCACTCACCCCTTGTGAGGGCCTCATACAGCGACGAGGGAAACTCTCTCAACTGCTACATACCCTCTTCCAAGTGGCCCGTCGTACTCTTAAGCAAGTGACACCCTTAAGGTTCAAACGACAGATTTATGTCACGTGAGAAGTAGCTTATGAGCCTGGGGAACTCACCCCGCTGCAAATTCTGGTCTGTTGCACCCTTAATAGTTAATCTCGCTTAGAGACCCTGAGCCGTGCACGATTGGCGGTCACTCTCGTTAGAGACCCTGTACTGTTAGGCAGTTCAAAGCAACAGGACCACCAGAAGGGCCAGCAAATGAGTTTTCGAAAAAACAAAAAGGAAGGGAAAGCTAGAACATCATACATTGCATCATACATTGCATCATATTCACATGTTATGTTGGCTTATCAAGCCAGGTCAGAGCAAGATTATGAAAGAAGAGGCAATGTTATAAAAGATTCAAACATCTCCAGGTTGTGCTTTTTCAAGCCGCCCTTACAACAATGTAGAATATACTCTATCTTGTTTACTTTTGCAGGTCTTGTCTCTTAAGACGATCCGCCATTAAGTATGATGAAAAACTTTTGCAAGAACAAATGGATCTTTAATAGCCAACATGGCTGGATCTTCAGCATGGTCTATCATTACCAGTAATAAATGATTGGGTTTTTTTCAAAGCCAAATTGGAAAGATGGCACAAGTAGAAAGCAGACCTTTCGTCCGACGCATTAGTCCCGGTCTGGTTATGAGCAGGTTATAAAGAGGCTATTAGTCCCGGTTCGTGCCGGCTCCAACAGCTAGGAGCAGGGCGACCTTTAGTACCGGATCGTAAGGGACCTTTAGTACCGGTTTGTGTCATGAACCGGTACTAAAGCGGGTGTGGCAGGCTTTTGGTCAGACTTGGGCCCCGCGTGCCTCTATAGTACCGGTTCGTGGCACGAACCGATACTAAAGGTTGCCCTTTAGTACCGGTTGGTGACACCAACCGGTACTAAAGACTTCCTATATATGCTTCGTCCGCAGCCGATCGAAGTGGCTCTCATTTCTCTGTTTTCTCCCCTGTTCTTCTTCTTGCTCGAAGCTCATCCTCCATTTTCCAAGGATTTGTCAAGATTTGAAGGCACCCCATCTATCCAAGTGTACACAAAGGTTACCAACTTTGCCCCTTCATCTCTCAATGCTAGATTAGCTTATGGTATGCTCAAAGATATGTGACTTGTGTGTTTTAGCTAGGTTTTGGGGGAGTGATCATTATGTGGGAGTTTATTTGATTTATATGCAATTTGAGCTCAAATTGACTTGTTAGGTTGCATATGTGTAGGTGTGATTTATTTGGTGCCTTCCCATTCCTGTCCTAACCACCGTCGATCGCCCGCACCGTCTCGTCGCGGCACCAGCCACCTTGGTGAGCCTCTTGTTCTTCTTAAAACCTTTTTGTTAAAAAATTTACTTGTATGATTTCGATAGTTGCGTGTACTTACTTCTATTATTGTTAGTTATTCCATAGTGTCATGGTTATGGTATCCTCCCACGTCGGCCCTCGTCCAGTCTATGATTCAGATGTGGTATGTCGTTATCTTTTATAACTATTTCACACATCATCTAATGTGTATGACAATTAATTATGCCACCAAATTGAAATAGATGTTTTTATCTATAGGAAGTAGTTGAAGCAGAAATTCCAACCGACCATGCAATTTTTCTCGAGAAGTTAACACAAGCTTAAAAAGAAATTGATCATTTGAAAGAAAAATTGAAAAGAACTGAAGATGAGAAGATGGGATTGGAGTTGCACGTCGTCGATGATCACAAGAACAAGATGGCTGGAATGCGCTTGAAGCTTGGAAAGATTAGAAAATATGCCATTGATAAAGATGCTTGGTATCATTATGTCGTTGGCTCAATTGTTACCTTAGTTGCGATTATGATCGCATTTGTTGTTGCATTTAAATGTTTTAGATAGTTGTATGTTGTTTTATAAGATGTATGTATGAACTATAAGTATCTATTATTTGCAGTAATAACATTTGGTCACTGCTAGTTCTACTTTGGTTGTAATGTGATGATGAAGTTGTATTAATTTGGTCACTTCAATGTTGTGTAGTGAACATGAACCGACAATGGATGTACGATGACCGACTATGTCCAGGGTTCCTTAATGGCCAGCATGATTTTATTCGTGTGGCTGAGACAAATAAGCAGAATGGTTTCATGTGTTGTCCATGTCGTGACTATAAGAATGATAGGAATTACTCTAACTCAAAAACCCTTTACTACCACCTGCTGAAGTCCGGTTTCATGTCCGGCTATAGCTATTGGACCAAGCACGGAGAAAGAGGGGTTATAATGGAAGACAATGGAGAAGAAGAGGATGATGACAACTATCCTTTCGCCGATACAACAATGGGGGAAGCTAAAGAAGAGGCATCAATGTGGGAAACTGAAGAAGAGGCATCAGATGATCCCGCTGATGATTTTGGTCGGGTCATTGCTGATGCAAAGAGAAACTGCAAAAGTGACAAGGAGAGGTTGAAGCTGAAGTGCATGTTAGAGGTTCACAAGAAATTCTTGTATCCAAATTGTGAAGATGACCAGAAAAAGCTAGGTACCACGCTGGAATAGCTGCAATGGAAGGCGAAGAATGGTATAACTGACAAGGGATTTCAAGAATTACTGATAATGATAAAGAAGATGCTTCCAAAGGATAACGAATTGCCTGAAAGTACGTACAAAGCAAAGAAGGTTGTCTGCCCTCTGGGATTAGAGGTGCAGAAGGTACATGCATGCTCTAATGACTGCATGCTCTACCGCGGTGGGGAGTACGAGAATTTGGATGCATGCCCGGTATGCGGTGCACTGCGCTATAAGATCCCCCACGATGACCCTAGTGATGTGGAGGATGAACGCCCCAGGAACAGGGTTCCTGCCAAGGTGATGTGGTATGCTCCTATAATACCACGATTGAAAAGTTTGTTCCAAAACAAAGGGCATGCCAAGTTGTTGCGATGGCACAAAGAAGAACGTAAGAAAGACGGGATGTTGAGAGGACCCGCTGCTGGGTCGCAGTGGAGAAAAATCGAGAGTGAGTTCGAGGACTTTGCAGCTGATGCAATGAACTTATGGTTTGGTCTTAGTACAGACGGCAAGAATCCTTTTGTGGAGCAGATCTCCAGTCACAGCACCTGGCTTGTGACTCTATGCATCTACAACCTTCCTGCTAGGTTGTGCATGAAGCGGACGTTCATTATGATGCCAGTGCTCATCCAAGGCCCTAAGCAACCCGGCAATGACATTGATGTATACCTAAGGCCAGTAGTTGATGAACTTCTATAGTTGTGGAAAAAACCAGGTGTACGTGTGTGGGATGCGCACACACAGAAGGAAATTGATCTACGAGCGTTGCTGTTTGTAACGATCAATGATTGGCCTGCTCTTAGTAACCTTTTAGGACGTACAAACAAGGTATACAATGCATGCACACACTGTTTAGATGATACTGAAAGTATATATTTGGATAAATATAAGAAGAATGTGTACCTGGGACATCATCAATTTCTACCGATCAAGCATATCTTAAGATATGTAGGCAACCATTTCAAAGGTGAGCCAGATAATCGAAAGAAGCCTGGCCTCCGTACTGGTCAATATATATTTGATATGGTCAAGGATTTACAAGTAATCTTTGGAAAGGATCCTTGCGGACAATCTGTTCCGAATGACTCCAACGGACACGCACCCATGCGGAAGAAGAAATCTATATTTTGAGAACTTGAATATTCGAAAGCCCTAGAGGTCCGCAATGCAATCGACGTGATGCACATGACGAAGAATATTTGTGTAAACCTGCTAGGCTTCTTGGGCGTCTATGGAAAGACAAAAGATATACCGGAGGCATGGGAGGACAAGCAAAGAATTAACAAAAAAGATGGCATGCCTCCAAAGCAGTATCAAGGTCCTGCCAGCTACACTCTTACAAAAGAAGAGAAGGAAATCTTTTTTGAATGCCTTCTCAGTATCAAGGTCCTTTGTGGCTTCTCGTCGAATATAAAGGGAATAATAAATATGGTAGAGAAAAAATTTCAAAATCTAAAGTCTCATGACTGCCACGTGATTATGATGCAATTACTTCCGGTTGCACTTAGGGGGCTTCTATCGAAAAATGTTTGATTAGCCATTGTGAAGCTATGCGCATTCCTCAGTGCAATCTCTCAGAAGGTAATCGATCCAGAAATCCTACCAAGGTTACAGAATGACCTGGTCCAGTCTCTTGTCAGTTTTGAGTTGGTGTTCCCTCCATCCTTCTTCAATATTATGACGCACGTCGTAGTTCACCTAGTCGAAGAGATTCACATTCTGGGTCCTGTATTTCTACACAATATGTTCCCCTTCGAGAGGTTCATGGGAGTCTTAAAGAAATATGTTCATAACCGTGCTAGGCTAGAAGGAAGCATCGCCAAGGGATATGGAACAGAGGAGGTTATTGGGTTTTGTGTTGACTTTGTTCCTGACATTAAGCCGATTGGTCTTCCTAAATCGCGACATGAGGGGAGACTGGGTGAAAAAGGCACACTAGTAAAGAAAGAAGCAATAAATATGGACAGGCATTCTTTCACTCAAGCAAACTACACGGTTCTACAAAATTCCACCTTGGTGACTCTATATATCGAGGAACACAAGGATATTGTACAGACTAAGAACCCGGAGCAGTCCGACCCTTGGATTGAACGTAAACACATGGAGACTTTCGCCGGTTGGTTGCAAACAAAGCTCATCAATGATAACGATGTTCCAGATGAACTGTACTGGTTGGCCAAGACACCAAGTTCGACTGTAACGACTTTCAAAGGGTACGACATAAATGGGAATACATTTTACACGATCGCCCAAGATAAAAGGAGCACCAACCAAAACAGTGGTGTCCGCTATGATGCAACTAACTTTCAAGACACATATTATGGTTACATAGAGTAGATATGAGAACTTGACTATGGACCTGATCTTAAGGTCCCTTTGTTTCGGTGCAAATGGGTCAAATATACTGGAGGCGGGGTACAGGTAGATCCGTTGTACGGAATGACAACAGTGGATCTCAACAATCTTGGGTACACAGATGACTCATTCGTCCTAGGCAATGATGTGTCTCAGGTTTCCTATGTGAAGGACATGTCTAGCAAACCGAGGAGAAAAAAAGATAAGGAAGCGAATACATCATACGATGAACCAAAGCGACAGATAGTTCTTTTAGGGAAAAGAAACATTGTGGGAGTGAGGACAAGACAGACATGTCAGAAGACTATGAAAAGTTTCATGAAAACCCTCCCTTCAGAGTGAAGACTGACCCAAGCATCCTGTTAAATGATGAAGATTCTCCATGGTTACGACGCGATCAAAGCAAGGGACAAACACGCAGAATAGTCTTACACCGCAAGATCCTATTCTGGGATGTGGCAGGCTTCACCGTCATCACTTTGTATGTGAAGGACATGCATGCATTTTCTAGCATGGTATCTTTGTAACAGTTTGTACACGAAGTGCATCCAGTTTTTGTCGTAACCCTCTCAACTCTTTAGAAGTTGCTATGTGGGTGAAATTATGATGTCATGCCAAGTTTCAACCTTTTCAGAGTTCATTTCTAGTGCTTTTTAATTTCAGGGTCATTTAGCTCAAAATAAATCATTAAATGCATGAAAAATATCAAATGAAGTCAGAAAGGGTTGAAAATTGATTATAAGACTTTGAATGGCGCATATGGAACACACAAAAAGTATGGAGTTAAAATAAGTTATTAGAAATGAAATCCCTTTGTAATAGATGAGTTTTCGTCCGAAACCCTCATTCTTTGAAAGAGATTGTCCAGTTTGTATACGAAGTGCATCCAGTTTTTGCCCTAACCCACTCAACTCTTTAGAAGTTGCTATGTGGGTGAAATTATGATGTCATGCCAAGTTTCAACCTTCTCAGAGTTCATTTGTAGTGCTTTTTAATTTCAGGGTCATTTAGCTCCAAATAAATCATTTAATGCATGAAAAATATCAAATGAAGTCAGAAAGGGTTGAAAATTGATGATGTACCTTTGAATGGTGCATACTGAACACACAAAAAGTATGGAGTTAAAATAAGTTATTAAAAATGAAATCCCTTTGTAATAGATCAGTTTTCGTCCGAAACCCTCATTCTTTGAAAGAGATTGTCCAGTTTGTATACGAAGTGCATCCAGTTTTTGCCCTAACCCACTCAACTCTTTAGAAGTTGCTATGTGGGTGAAATTATGATGTCATGCCAAGTTTCAACCTTCTCAGAGTTCATTTGTAGTGCTTTTTAATTTCAGGGTCATTTAGCTCCAAATAAATCATTTAATGCATGAAAAATATCAAATGAAGTCAGAAAGGGTTGAAAATTGATGATGTACCTTTGAATGGTGCATACTGAACACACAAAAAGTATGGAGTTAAAATAAGTTATTAAAAATGAAATCCCTTTGTAATAGATCAGTTTTCGTCCGAAACCCTCATAATTCGAAAGAGATTGTCCAGTTTGTACACAAAGTGCATCCAGTTTTTGTCGTAACCCTCTCAACTCTTTAGAAGTTGCTATGTGTGGGTGAAATTATGATTTCATGCCAAGTTACAACCTTTTGAGAGTTCATTTGTACTGCTTTTCAAACTCCAGATATGACATTTCAAATGCCATTTAATCAAATTGTCTTATACAGCAGTTTAAGTTGTTCAAACATGCATGGAAATGCCATAAACAGATTCTTTATATTTTTTGATATTTTTTCATATATTATTTATTTACATTGGAGGCATAGACTTTTTCTATGATTTTCTAAAGTTTAGTGGTTTTTCTAAAAATAATAACTAAAAACGAATTAAAAAACCCTTTAGTACCGGCGCGGCGGAGGACCTTTAGTACCGGTGCGTGGCTCGCATCAGTACTAAAGGATGCGTGGCTCGCATCAGTACTAAAGGATCTTTAGTACCGGTGCGAGCCACGCATCGGTACTAAAGGCTTGCTAGGTATAAATAGAAACACCCTCGTCCCGGGCCGAGCCACACACTGGGAGAAGCTCGGATTTGCGCCGCCAGGCTGCCGAAATTAGCCGTCGCCGCCGCCCGTCGCCCCGACGCCACGCGCTACCCCGACCCTGCCGCCCCATCCCCGCCGACGCGCCTCCCTCGAGCAGCTTTGCACGGATACACCCTCGGTGTGCCTCTCCCCCCTTGCCCGCCGCCCCGACCCCCGCACGCTCTCCGGAGCTCACCCGCCCCCACCGTGCGCCGCTTCGCTCATCTCGGCCACCGTTCGACGTGGCGCGCACTAGCCGTTCGATGCGGCATGCACTGGCCGTCCGACGCGGAGTTGCTCCGCCACGTTTGCAGCTCGCCGGAGCATCTCCGGCGTGGCCTACTGACGTGGGCGGCCAACCCCACCCCCAGGGTAGCTGGCCAGTGGGCCCGCGGGCCCTTGTTGACTAGTTAACCCACTCAACTGTGCTGACTGGAGAGGCCCCAGTCAATGACAAGTGGGGCCGCCACCCTAATCCAGTAATTAATTAAAATGATTAATTAGTTTAAATAATGTCTCTATGACAGGTGGGACCCCCTAGCTAATTTTTTTAGTTTAATTTAACTCTAGATTAACCCTAGCTAATTAGTTTTAGTTTAATTTAACTCTAGATTAACCCAATGCTAATTTTGCTAAGTGTTATTTAATTTGTTAGATGCTAAGTGTTGTTTAATTTGTTTTCATAATTAAGTGGTTCTTCTCGACGTCGACGATGCCGATCCCGCATCCTCGTCATCGAGTCGGCCGAGGAGGTCTGTTGCTTGAGCTGAGGGGCCCTGTCCGGGACTGGGCTCCGCTGGGCTGGAACTGGGAGGTGTTGCCTTCCGGGCGGCGCAGCTTGGTGAGGAGCTAGCCCATCGTCGACCCGGAGGTTCTGTGGTGGTGTCCGCATGGGCCACGAATGATTCGGAGGCTTGAGTCCCCCGTAGAGGTGGTACAATACCATGTCAGCGAGGAGAACGAGCACCTCCGTCGCTACATGGCAGCTTTGGAGGCCAGGTCCGACAATACCTAGCAGATTCTTCTGGTATCTCACTAGAGCTATGCTCCTATGATAGGTCCTTCTCTTTGGGTGTCCACTGCCCACCCCGATATCTGTTGGGCGCTAGGGTTCTAGCTAGATCGATATATTAGCTACTATATATGTATTATTATGATGTATTAGCTAGATCGATGGATTAGCCGATGTATTAGCTATTATCCGAGATTATGATGAGATCTTTTCTAAGAACTACTATATATGTATTCGATGATGCATTATTAATTAACTATCAGTTATTTGTTTCTTGAATGCATGCTAATTTGAATACTAATTGGTTTTATCTATATTATTATGGATTAGTTATTAAGCTATGGACCATACCGGTAGAGCTCATGAAGAGGACATCTTCGACATGATACGCTCCTCCGAAAACCTAGCGGACCTTCTGGTTGAATCACATGATGATGATGGCTCACAATATCTAAATGATTACAGTGATGGATGTGAGGCCGAGGAAGAACAACTTATCTTCCAAAATTCGGAACAACTAACAATGTCCGGCGAGGTATATACATATTAGCCTTAGGTGATCATTACATGTGTATTAATTGATTTGTATATATATACATATATATATATATATACATATTAACAAATCTTTCTTCTTTTAATTATCAGCCCTCCGAATCGAGCCAATCTAGTAGAAAGGTACGAGGCGCTGGCAAAATTTTGGACGACAATGTAAAGCTCAATCTTGATGCTTTCAAACAAGATGGCGAACCGACTCACCCTGAAGCCAATGCCAAGACATTTGTGCGTTAGTGTGGAGTGGTTGTTAGGGATGGAGTCCCGATAACAACGCAAGAATGGATTCAGCCAAACAAACCAAAACCAGGAGTGATTTATGTCTATAAAAGAATGAAAGCTGCCCTTTGGCGAGAGCTGATGGAGCATTTCATCCTACCAGATTCTCTCTCGGAGCTCCAAAGGAACAAAGTCAAGGAGTTTGCTCTCTGTAAGATGGCCGGCGCATTCCAGACTTGGAAGAAAAGATTATGGTACGAGTACAACGCTAGAGGCAAGAAGGCGCCCGAATTCACAGGAATATACGAGAAGGTAAGGAATCATTGGGACACAATTATCGAGTACAAGGCATCGAAAGCCGCTATGGAGAAGTCGGTAAAGAATAAGATAAATGTGGAGAAACAAAAGTATCACCATAAACTAGGGACAGGTGGATACAAGTCAGCCATTCCTAAGTGGGATGCATTAGAGAATGAGATGCATGCTAAAGGGATCACTCCATTAACCTTCCACTGGCCGCGGAGGTGCATGAATTGGTTTTTTGCGCAGGGGGGAAAGTTGGACCCAACAACAGGGAAGATTATTGCACTGGCCAGTCTGAAGCATGCATCAGATGAGTTGATTGAAGCAATAAAAGCTTCCAAGAAGGACGGTTTCACCCCAATAGAGAGAACGACGAGCTTACACGCGCCCTCGGGAATCCCGAACAAGGAGGACGAACACGAGGCGTGGGCGTTGTTCCGTGGTATGAGGGGTTTGCGGGATGGAAGGACGGTTATAAAAGTCGTTCGAGAAAAAAGAGGGTGGAAGCAGACCGACTTTCAAAGTTGGAACAAAAGTACGAGCAGCAGCAACTGCAGATAAAGGTACTAACCCAGCAAAGGGCAACTCCGCGGGAGGAGGCATCGGAACCCGTCCCATCTACATTGCCGAAAAGCAGCGTGGGTTCCAAGGGGGCACAACTAGTGTCATGCCCAAGATGCGCGCCTATCCATATTAAGGCATGGGGGCCTTGCAAGGGATAGAGGTGCATCTTGTCATTCACAAGTATAGCATCATTACATCATACATTACAGAAGAGATGAGTATATGAGTTGGCTTACACTCGCCACATACTAAATTACAGTTCCACACAAGAGTTCAAACATCAGTATGAAGACAGGGTCCGACTAGGACGAAAACAAACGATAAAAGCAGATGCAATGATACTATCTCGCTATCCCGAAGATCACGACCATGGACCTCTACTCATCCGAATAAGTCACGTACATCCTGCCTGTTTCCTCGTCATACTCCCACTGGAGCCACGTCAGATCATCCTGCACGTACTCATCTGTACCTGTACCTGGATTGTTGTAGTAATCTGTGAGCCACAAGGACTCAGCAATCATGCGCCCGGGTACCGAGTCTATTCAAGCTTAAAGGTTGGGATGGGGAATGTGTTTAGTTTGCAGCGGCACTAAGCATTTATGGTGTCTAAACTTACATAAAATGAAGATAAATATGTGGCCTATGATGAACGATCGAATATAGAGTGACCTCTATGAGATTCTGAACACTTACTTACGTCAATCATAACCCCACCATGTTCTCTCTCGGATCATGTTCACGAGCAGACACGATCACGGTTACTCACACAGTTGGAGCATTTTATTTAGAGTTTACTTCAAGTTAACTATAACCGGGTGTTAAAGAAATATCCAAGTTGCCACAGAACCGCGGGCACGGCTTTCCGAAAGATTTGACCCTGTAGGGGTGCTCCAACTAGTCCATCACAAATTAACCACACTCCGTGGGAATAGCCTCGACCACGGATCTCGTGATCATCCTCGGCAACTCCAAAGGAATTCCAACACCTCGAGATAACCCGAAGAAAGTCAGAGCCCTGACGCAAGACACTCGATAAAGGTAAAACAAGTCCAGCAAGACCTCCCGACGTGTCGACGAACCCGATACGAGTCGCGTATATCGTTCTCAGGACACGGCGGATTGTCCAAACTTCCGGTAGGCCAAATACAGAGTTACCCCTGGTGGCCACCGGCGGTTGACATTTTTGGACCAGCACTCATGAGGAGCACTGGCCCAGGGGTTGATTAATTATCCACGGGGTTGCAAAGCCCTATGCAAATTTAATTAAGTTATAAGCAAATGTAGTACCAAAGTTGGGTCTTGCCAGACAAGTTCTAATCTCAACGAAATAAACAAGGGGGTCCCCATAACAACCCTAAGCATGTTAGGAGCGCAAAGTATGGAAACATAACACCGGTAACAAGAAACTATCGCGGTAATAGGGGAACAAAACACCTAGCAAAAGGCAAATCCTTTCACCAATACCAAGATATATATGTGCATTAAATTAAATAACAGATAATATTGTGATATGCCAAATCCATGTTATCACATGGAACAACCTACACCTGCAACTAAGAACGCTATAAGAGGGGTTGAGCAGCGGTAACTTAGCCAATCAAAGGTTTGCTAATATGTGGAGGGTTAGAAGCTATCATGACAATTGGAGGCTGACATTGAGGTGGTAGGTAGCGCTAGTGTAACGATAAGAGCGAGACAACTAGCAAGCAAAAATAGTATCACGATCCGGGTACGATCATCTTGCCGGTTGGTTCTTTAATGGAACAAGTAGCAGGATCCACGTAGGTGTACTCGCCTGGATCTTCGTACTCAGGTTCAACGTTCGTGTCTAACCAAAAGAAACAGCAAGAATAAACAAACACGAATGTTGCAATGCACAAGCAAGAATGATGCATGCTTATATGAAGAGTTTTAGCATGGCAATCCTAACTAGTCATGTTTCACATGCAAAGGATTGGTTATTAATGACTCTGGACAGAACCTTATGTTAAGTTATTTAGACATGCATGAATATGGCAAATAATGATACATCATGCAAAAACGATAAAAATGCATATGAAGAACGTAAGAAACGGAGCTACGGTTCTCAGGATACGCTCACGACAAGATATGAAGGCAAAACACCAGACAAGAAGGAACTGGGCTATTCCTTGGCATTCCAAGGTAGCCACTGGTTAGGCAACGAAAAACGAACCACAATAAAGCCAAAGATCAAGCAATTCCATGGAGTATAGCTCCCACAAGTCACAAATAATAAAACAAACAATCTGCCACAAAACAGCAACATAACAACTTACACAACCAATAACTTGAGCTACAGGAATCCTACAGCCACAAACAAGGTATTGACAGAAACTACATAACATTCTTATCAACTTATCCAACTACACAAACTGGAAAGGAGGCACACATCAATTAGCATGAAGCTCACATGTTGGCATGATGAAACCTTGAAATCTGGGACTTAGTGAAAATAACAGTTTCTGGAATCTGAGTTAATCTGGTAGCATGTTGACAGCAGAAACTAGTTGTGCTAGATACCACCTCGTGGCATGAAAATTAACAGGATGATGGAAGACAACATCTCCTTCAAATCACTAGCACATCTCGTTCAAATCACTAGCACTGAGCTTGAGCCAATTCACAACATATCACAAGATAGCAACCACTCTTCATGGCATAAAAATAACAGGAGATTCTCAGACAGAAATATTTAGCATGGTGAAAACAGTAACATTAAGTTAGCTACTTTGCAGTAAGTTTCCCACTTATATGGGTGATTCTCATATCAACCAAAAATACCATGGCCTAATAGGCATAAAACACTAACACTTCCATGTTGGCACATGCCCCAAAGCAAGCATGGATTAATTCATGTAAAAATGAGAAAGTAGCATCACAGCAGAAAATAGCAGTTTGCTAACTTGCTCAAAAGTGAAATCTAATTGCACCAATGGATTCCTTGAGTCTTTCTACCCCAAAATCATGTACCATACTCATATATTCCCATGGAGCATCATGACAACAAATACATAGCAAAAACATCCTCCCCTCTTATAAGTGAAAATTTACCCTAAATGCTCATGTGCAAAATTGAACATGTCCAGATTTGGCAATATAGCTATGAATAGAAATGAACTAATATATCCTACAAAACATGGCACATGCTAAATAAATAGTGTACGACAAGTGGGGCATGGCCCACTTGTCACACACACACACCCAAACCTACACACCACTACCACATACACAAACACATGGCAAATATGCACAAGTGCATATTGCACATACCCTCATGAGCACACACCCACCTATGTGTGTGGGTGTTCATCACACACACATATGCACACACGTATGCACAAGTGCATATATGCACATACACATGCATGGGACACCACACTCACACACATACATGTATATCTAAACACAAAAGGAATTATAAAAAAACATCTATCATGTATGTATACATATACATACACAGCACATACACACATACACATACATGTATTCACATGTCCCACTAACAAAAACAGGAAAAACACAAAAAAAGGGGGGGCTGGGATTCAAACCCCAGACCTCTGGTCTGCACAGAGAGCCGCCTACCACTACGCTACTGCCTCAAACCTTAACAGGAGAGGGCTTCGACCCCTCTAGTACTACACTTCGCGCGGCATCTGACGAAACTGACGAACACCTGAACACTACGCGACAACAACAGTGGCGATGGAATTCCGGTGACCACATAGGCATTCCGGCGACGCTGACGGGCACACACGAAGAGGGGAACTACGGGGTCCCATTCCCCTACTCATCTTGCGACGAGGAGGACAGAGGCGAGCCCAAGCTCCCACCTTCTCGACTGGCAGCGATGGACACGACGGCGACAACACGGCGGGTCTACGCGGAGAAGAAGTGGCTGCGGGGATCGGCTTCTTACCGAGGGGTTTTCAGAGGCGCGGGGACGCGGACGATGGTGAGACAGAGTGGAAGAAGAGGCAGAAGACGGCCGGCGACGAGCTTCTCTTCTTGCGGACGACGGCGATGAGTGGGGCCCGCTGCAGGGGTGCTCCTCGCCCCCTAGCACCGGGAAGGGAACGCGGCGAGCACCCGCGTGCTCCACGCCATCTCTGACGGCGTTGAGCCCATCGGAGAAGCGGCGACGACGGCGAAGACGAACGGCACACCTACCTGAATTTCTCTGGTCTCTCTCTCTGCACCCGGAAGAAGAAGGAGAAGAAAGGGGAGGAAGGAAAGGGAGAAGGGAGCGGCGGCGGCTCGAGGGGGAAGAGGAACCCTAGGCAGAGGGGCACGCACGTCGAGGGGGTTTAAATACCCTGGAGCTGACGGCGACGGATGGCGAAAGGGGACGGCGGCGACGCTCTCTCTCTTTGAACTCTAACGGAGATGACGGACGGGAGCAGGTGGCCGTCTAGCGCGGCTGGGCCGGCTTCGGCGCCCCAGCTGGGCCGCGAGGGGGAAGGCCAACTCTCTGCCTCTCTCTCTCTCACCGAAAATAAAAAGGGATATTAAATGAAACTGCAACCATCTTACAAAAAAACCACAGAATTATATAAAAGGTTTTTGTCAAAACCAAAAACACTTTTACAAACAAGAAATTAAGACCTGTTTTATAAAATAACTAGTTGATTTTTTTGAGCAACTAATTAAATGGTTTATTAAATCCTTTTGCCTCCGGCGCGCCTGCCACTGGGCCGCCGTGAGCATGAGCTGCCCCTCCGCCCGATCGCCGCCTGCGCTTGCCCGTCAACGTGCCCGCTCCTCGAACGCCTTTAGGCGCCCGACGGCCTCCTCGAACGCCATCGTCTCTGCATCGCAGAACTGCTCGATGTCGGCCACTGCGGCGTACAGCCTATCTGGCACGGTGTCGAGCAGCGTCTTGATCATGGTCGCGTCATCGAGCGTTGCCCCGAGCCATGTGTACCTTGCCGGCGTACATGTCCAGTCGTCGCCGTTGTCCATGCGCATGCGATCAAACTCCCCGCGCAGCGTCGCCAACCACGTGGTCTTCACCCGATCGGCGCCGATGAATTGCACCTTGGGGGAGTCCCATACCTCCCTCGCGGTGAGCTTCGCCGCCACCTGCATCAGCAGATCCTCTGGGAGCGCCGTGAGAAGCATGGCCCGGGCCGTCTTGCACTTGCCGGCAGCCACCGTTGCTCCGTCCGTCGGCTGCATCGTGCCCCATAGCCCTCCGGTATCCAGGATGGCCTCCGCCTTGATCGCCCAGGAGGTGTAGGACATCGGTACCAGCGGCGGGAGATGCATCGGGCTCGATGCACCACCGCCCCCGTACGTCACCATCGCCATGGCCGTCGGCGATCACTCCCAAACCCTAGCTCTGATGCCAATTGTTGGAACCAAGGCCTCCCCTAGCTCTACCTCACCCTCTCTGTCTCTGCTCATCTCTCTCTAGAACGGAACAAAGAGGAAGAAGAAAGGGAACGAGGTGGACATAGGGTTGCCGGCGCACGAACGCCCAGCCGCACAAACGGCTGTTTTTCTTTCCTCGAGCACGAACTCAATGTCCCAGGCCACTCATTACAAAGAGCGACCCGAGGCTTATATAGCCGGGCCTGCGCTGGGCACGACCCATACGCTTTCACCTCTGCTGGCGCCCCGATCGGCCCGCTCCGCTCGCGGCCACCTCGCACACGTACGCGCGCAGATCATGGCGAGCCCGCAACGATCACGCCCACCTCACGAACCTGTAACCTCCTAGCCTATGCCCCGCATGCTCGCTGGGGGCACACACACACGCACACTCGAGCCTAACTCATGCATGCCCACACACCCACCCTGAGCCATGGACCCGACGCGGTCCGGTCCGCGCCTGACGCGCCCGGTGCGCGCACACGCAGTCGCCACTCTCTGGCCGTGGCTCTTATTCCCTACACAATTTCTTGATTCCGAATACGATCTGAAGCCGTCCACAACGTGACAACGGAATCGACCTCGCCCCGCCACGCTCGCTGCGTTGCCCCGGCCGGCTTGTCCATCGCCTCGCCTTCCCTTGAGCGGCCTTCACGCGCTGCTCATCCGAACGGCTTCGCCTCCGCACGCTGGCCCACCGCGCTCGTGCTGATCTGCGGTCGGTTTTGCATGCCACACCTCCACACCGCTGCCCCGGGCGGCTCTCGCCTCCGCGCGCCCTGCTTCACTTTGGGTTTGTCGCCCATCTGACCCGGCCACCTACATCATCCTTCATTGCTGTTGTGCCCCTGCGAGCCGCGCATCCGTGTCCGCGTAAAAATACCATGTGTTGTCTGTTCCATCTATTTTATTATCACATGATAATTTCTTTTGAGAAAAATTACTTTGGCCTTTGATATTTTTTATGCAGGAAAAATTATGGTAAAAAGGGCTTGGTGTTGGATCGGAAATATGGAGCTCGAGCCAGTATAATCATGCGTCGGCATCCGTCCGGGTCGCACTTCTCGACGAGCACCCGCGCAAGCCGCCGCCTCCGGCGTCTGGACTATATCAACCCGCCACGGACGTGCGCAAGCCGCCTTCTCCGCGGTCGGATTTACATAAACAATGTCGCGTCCGCCTCGCGTTTTCCGCACCGACTTACAATGCCACGGCCGTCTTTCACGGTCACACTGACTTACAACGCCGGGACCGTCTCAAGCAACCGCACCGGCTTACAATGCCGCAACCGTCTTTCACGGCCGTGCTGGCTTACAAAGCCGTGGTCGTCTCTCGCGACCATGCTGCGGCTGACTTCTACGTCTAAATCAACATGCTAGGAGCCGCATACACCAGTATGAGCCTCCCAACGAGCGCTGATGATTCGTCGACCTACGGTCCAATCTACATCAACATATCGACGCAGTGCTCGCCTGTACGAGCCGCCTAACGGACGTGCGCAAGACGCCGCCCACAGTCTGATTCAACATCAGCATATCGGTGCAGTGTTCATCTATACAAGCCGCCCAAATGAACAGGCGCGCAAGTCGCCGCCACTGCAGTTTGGTTAACTTCAGCAACCAGCCGGGGCGATCTGTCAACTTAAGACTCGGAGGCTACAGACATGGTGAGACACATTTGGTAGTTTTCGAACAAGAACCCCGGGCATTTGCAAGAGTTAACCCAATCCTAGGTGCCCCGTCTCATTGGCGGGCGGTTTAAAGTCGCCCAAGAGGACGAGCCGCCATGTTGCGAACCGTTCAAACATGGGTGCATCACCTTATTGACGAAAGATTTAAGGTCACTCAAGGGGATGAGCTGCCACGTTGCGAGCCATTCAAACATGGGTGTGTCACCTTATTGGCAAAAGATTTAAGGTCATTCAAGAGGATGAGCCGCCACATTGCAAGCCGTTCAAACATGGTTGCATGACCTTATTGGTGAAAGATCTAAAGTCGCCCAAGAGGACGAGCCACCACGTTGCGAGCCGTTCAAACATGGGTCAGGGTCAGGAGGGGGTGAAGGTCGCCCCCCTCTTGATCGGCTCTTCAGCCACCGTAAGGCGTGTCATGGACCCAGAGTAATTTCAAGAGTGGGTGAAGGTCGCCCCCACTCTTGGTTGGCTTTTCAGCCGCTGTAAGGCCGAGTTATACATGTTTGTATGTAGCTGCCGCTCGGCCAAGGGTGCAGCGAGCTGTCCACTCACCCCTTGTGAGGGCCTCATACAGCGACGAGGGAAACTCTCTCAACTGCTACATACCCTCTTCCAAGTGGCCCGTCGTACTCTTAAGCAAGTGACACCCTTAAGGTTCAAACGACAGATTTATGTCACGTGAGAAGTAGCTTATGAGCCTGGGGAACTCACCCCGCTGCAAATTCTGGTCTGTTGCACCCTTAATAGTTAATCTCGCTTAGAGACCCTGAGCCGTGCACGATTGGCGGTCACTCTCGTTAGAGACCCTGTACTGTTAGGCAGTTCAAAGCAACAGGACCACCAGAAGGGCCAGCAAATGAGTTTTCGAAAAAACAAAAAGGAAGGGAAAGCTAGAACATCATACATTGCATCATACATTGCATCATGCATTGCATCATATTCACATGTTATGTTGGCTTATCAAGCCAGGTCAGAGCAAGATTATGAAAGAAGAGGCAATGTTATAAAAGATTCAAACATCTCCAGGTTGTGCTTTTTCAAGCCGCCCTTACAACAATGTAGAATATACTCTATCTTGTTTACTTTTGCAGGTCTTGTCTCTTAAGACGATCCGCCATTAAGTATGATGAAAAACTTTTGCAAGAACAAATGGATCTTTAATAGCCAACATGGCTGGATCTTCAGCATGGTCTATCATTACCAGTAATAAATGATTGGGTTTTTTTCAAAGCCAAATTGGAAAGATGGCACAAGTAGAAAGCAGACCTTTCGTCCGACGCATTAGTCCCGGTCTGGTTATGAGCAGGTTATAAAGAGGCTATTAGTCCCGGTTCGTGCCGGCTCCAACAGCTAGGAGCAGGGCGACCTTTAGTACCGGATCGTAAGGGACCTTTAGTACCGGTTTGTGTCATGAACCGGTACTAAAGCGGGTGTGGCAGGCTTTTGGTCAGACTTGGGCCCCGCGTGCCTCTATAGTACCGGTTCGTGGCACGAACCGATACTAAAGGTTGCCCTTTAGTACCGGTTGGTGACACCAACCGGTACTAAAGACTTCCTATATATATGCTTCGTCCGCAGCCGATCGAAGTGGCTCTCATTTCTCTGTTTTCTCCCCTGTTCTTCTTCTTGCTCGAAGCTCATCCTCCATTTTCCAAGGATTTGTCAAGATTTGAAGGCACCCCATCTATCCAAGTGTACACAAAGGTTACCAACTTTGCCCCTTCATCTCTCAATGCTAGATTAGCTTATGGTATGCTCAAAGATATGTGACTTGTGTGTTTTAGCTAGGTTTTGGGGGAGTGATCATTATGTGGGAGTTTATTTGATTTATATGCAATTTGAGCTCAAATTGACTTGTTAGGTTGCATATGTGTAGGTGTGATTTATTTGGTGCCTTCCCATTCCTGTCCTAACCACCGTCGATCGCCCGCACCGTCTCGTCGCGGCACCAGCCACCTTGGTGAGCCTCTTGTTCTTCTTAAAACCTTTTTGTTAAAAAATTTACTTGTATGATTTCGATAGTTGCGTGTACTTACTTCTATTATTGTTAGTTATTCCATAGTGTCATGGTTATGGTATCCTCCCACGTCGGCCCTCGTCCAGTCTATGATTCAGATGTGGTATGTCGTTATCTTTTATAACTATTTCACACATCATCTAATGTGTATGACAATTAATTATGCCACCAAATTGAAATAGATGTTTTTATCTATAGGAAGTAGTTGAAGCAGAAATTCCAACCGACCATGCAATTTTTCTCGAGAAGTTAACACAAGCTTAAAAAGAAATTGATCATTTGAAAGAAAAATTGAAAAGAACTGAAGATGAGAAGATGGGATTGGAGTTGCACGTCGTCGATGATCACAAGAACAAGATGGCTGGAATGCGCTTGAAGCTTGGAAAGATTAGAAAATATGCCATTGATAAAGATGCTTGGTATCATTATGTCGTTGGCTCAATTGTTACCTTAGTTGCGATTATGATCGCATTTGTTGTTGCATTTAAATGTTTTAGATAGTTGTATGTTGTTTTATAAGATGTATGTATGAACTATAAGTATCTATTATTTGCAGTAATAACATTTGGTCACTGCTAGTTCTACTTTGGTTGTAATGTGATGATGAAGTTGTATTAATTTGGTCACTTCAATGTTGTGTAGTGAACATGAACCGACAATGGATGTACGATGACCGACTATGTCCAGGGTTCCTTAATGGCCAGCATGATTTTATTCGTGTGGCTGAGACAAATAAGCAGAATGGTTTCATGTGTTGTCCATGTCGTGACTATAAGAATGATAGGAATTACTCTAACTCAAAAACCCTTTACTACCACCTGCTGAAGTCCGGTTTCATGTCCGGCTATAGCTATTGGACCAAGCACGGAGAAAGAGGGGTTATAATGGAAGACAATGGAGAAGAAGAGGATGATGACAACTATCCTTTCGCCGATACAACAATGGGGGAAGCTAAAGAAGAGGCATCAATGTGGGAAACTGAAGAAGAGGCATCAGATGATCCCGCTGATGATTTTGGTCGGGTCATTGCTGATGCAAAGAGAAACTGCAAAAGTGACAAGGAGAGGTTGAAGCTGAAGTGCATGTTAGAGGTTCACAAGAAATTCTTGTATCCAAATTGTGAAGATGACCAGAAAAAGCTAGGTACCACGCTGGAATAGCTGCAATGGAAGGCGAAGAATGGTATAACTGACAAGGGATTTCAAGAATTACTGATAATGATAAAGAAGATGCTTCCAAAGGATAACGAATTGCCTGAAAGTACGTACAAAGCAAAGAAGGTTGTCTGCCCTCTGGGATTAGAGGTGCAGAAGGTACATGCATGCCCTAATGACTGCATGCTCTACCGCGGTGGGGAGTACGAGAATTTGGATGCATGCCCGGTATGCGGTGCACTGCGCTATAAGATCCCCCACGATGACCCTAGTGATGTGGAGGATGAACGCCCCAGGAACAGGGTTCCTGCCAAGGTGATGTGGTATGCTCCTATAATACCACGATTGAAAAGTTTGTTCCAAAACAAAGGGCATGCCAAGTTGTTGCGATGGCACAAAGAAGAACGTAAGAAAGACGGGATGTTGAGAGGACCCGCTGCTGGGTCGCAGTGGAGAAAAATCGAGAGTGAGTTCGAGGACTTTGCAGCTGATGCAATGAACTTATGGTTTGGTCTTAGTACAGACGGCAAGAATCCTTTTGTGGAGCAGAGCTCCAGTCACAGCACCTGGCTTGTGACTCTATGCATCTACAACCTTCCTGCTTGGTTGTGCATGAAGCGGACGTTCATTATGATGCCAGTGCTCATCCAAGGCCCTAAGCAACCCGGCAATGACATTGATGTATACCTAAGGCCAGTAGTTGATGAACTTCTATAGTTGTGGAAAAAACCAGGTGTACGTGTGTGGGATGCGCACACACAGAAGGAAATTGATCTACGAGCGTTGCTGTTTGTAACGATCAATGATTGGCCTGCTCTTAGTAACCTTTTAGGACGTACAAACAAGGTATACAATGCATGCACACACTGTTTAGATGATACTGAAAGTATATATTTCGATAAATATAAAAAGAATGTGTACCTGGGACATCATCAATTTCTACCGATCAAGCATATCTTAAGATATGTAGGCAACCATTTCAAAGGTGAGCCAGATAATCGAAAGAAGCCTGGCCTCCGTACTGGTCAATATATATTTGATATGGTCAAGGATTTACAAGTAATCTTTGGAAAGGATCCTTGCGGACAATCTGTTCCGAATGACTCCAACGGACACGCACCCATGCGGAAGAAGAAATCTATATTTTGAGAACTTGAATATTCGAAAGCCCTAGAGGTCCGCAATGCAATCGACGTGATGCACATGACGAAGAATATTTGTGTAAACCTGCTAGGCTTCTTGGGCGTCTATGGAAAGACAAAAGATATACCGGAGGCATGGGAGGACAAGCAAAGAATTAACAAAAAAGATGGCATGCCTCCAAAGCAGTATCAAGGTCCTGCCAGCTACACTCTTACAAAAGAAGAGAAGGAAATCTTTTTTGAATGCCTTCTCAGTATCAAGGTCCTTTGTGGCTTCTCGTCGAATATAAAGGGAATAATAAATATGGTAGAGAAAAAATTTCAAAATCTAAAGTCTCATGACTGCCACGTGATTATGATGCAATTACTTCCGGTTGCACTTAGGGGGCTTCTATCGAAAAATGTTTGATTAGCCATTGTGAAGCTATGCGCATTCCTCAGTGCAATCTCTCAGAAGGTAATCGATCCAGAAATCCTACCAAGGTTACAGAATGACCTGGTCCAGTCTCTTGTCAGTTTTGAGTTGGTGTTCCCTCCATCCTTCTTCAATATTATGACGCACGTCGTAGTTCACCTAGTCGAAGAGATTCACATTCTGGGTCCTGTATTTCTACACAATATGTTCCCCTTCGAGAGGTTCATGGGAGTCTTAAAGAAATATGTTCATAACCGTGCTAGGCTAGAAGGAAGCATCGCCAAGGGATATGGAACAGAGGAGGTTATTGGGTTTTGTGTTGACTTTGTTCCTGACATTAAGCCGATTGGTCTTCCTAAATCGCGACATGAGGGGAGACTGGGTGAAAAAGGCACACTAGTAAAGAAAGAAGCAATAAATATGGACAGGCATTCTTTCACTCAAGCAAACTACACGGTTCTACAAAATTCCACCTTGGTGACTCTATATATCGAGGAACACAAGGATATTGTACAGACTAAGAACCCGGAGCAGTCCGACCCTTGGATTGAACGTAAACACATGGAGACTTTCGCCGGTTGGTTGCAAACAAAGCTCATCAATGATAACGATGTTCCAGATGAACTGTACTGGTTGGCCAAGACACCAAGTTCGACTGTAACGACTTTCAAAGGGTACGACATAAATGGGAATACATTTTACACGATCGCCCAAGATAAAAGGAGCACCAACCAAAACAGTGGTGTCCGCTATGATGCAACTAACTGTCAAGACACATATTATGGTTACATAGAGTAGATATGAGAACTTGACTATGGACCTGATCTTAAGGTCCCTTTGTTTCGGTGCAAATGGGTCAAATATACTGGAGGCGGGGTACAGGTAGATCCGTTGTACGGAATGACAACAGTGGATCTCAACAATCTTGGGTACACAGATGACTCATTCGTCCTAGGCAATGATGTGTCTCAGGTTTCCTATGTGAAGGACATGTCTAGCAAACCGAGGAGAAAAAAAGATAAGGAAGCGAATACATCATACGATGAACCAAAGCGACAGATAGTTCTTTTAGGGAAAAGAAACATTGTGGGAGTGAGGACAAGACAGACATGTCAGAAGACTATGAAAAGTTTCATGAAAACCCTCCCTTCAGAGTGAAGACTGACCCAAGCATCCTGTTAAATGATGAAGATTCTCCATGGTTACGACGCGATCAAAGCAAGGGACAAACACGCAGAATAGTCTTACACCGCAAGATCCTATTCTGGGATGTGGCAGGCTTCACCGTCATCACTTTGTATGTGAAGGACATGCATGCATTTTCTAGCATGGTATCTTTGTAACAGTTTGTACACGAAGTGCATCCAGTTTTTGTCGTAACCCTCTCAACTCTTTAGAAGTTGCTATGTGGGTGAAATTATGATGTCATGCCAAGTTTCAACCTTTTCAGAGTTCATTTCTAGTGCTTTTTAATTTCAGGGTCATTTAGCTCAAAATAAATCATTAAATGCATGAAAAATATCAAATGAAGTCAGAAAGGGTTGAAAATTGATTATAAGACTTTGAATGGCGCATATGGAACACACAAAAAGTATGGAGTTAAAATAAGTTATTAGAAATGAAATCCCTTTGTAATAGATGAGTTTTCGTCCGAAACCCTCATTCTTTGAAAGAGATTGTCCAGTTTGTATACGAAGTGCATCCAGTTTTTGCCCTAACCCACTCAACTCTTTAGAAGTTGCTATGTGGGTGAAATTATGATGTCATGCCAAGTTTCAACCTTCTCAGAGTTCATTTGTAGTGCTTTTTAATTTCAGGGTCATTTAGCTCCAAATAAATCATTTAATGCATGAAAAATATCAAATGAAGTCAGAAAGGGTTGAAAATTGATGATGTACCTTTGAATGGTGCATACTGAACACACAAAAAGTATGGAGTTAAAATAAGTTATTAAAAATGAAATCCCTTTGTAATAGATCAGTTTTCGTCCGAAACCCTCATTCTTTGAAAGAGATTGTCCAGTTTGTATACGAAGTGCATCCAGTTTTTGCCCTAACCCACTCAACTCTTTAGAAGTTGCTATGTGGGTGAAATTATGATGTCATGCCAAGTTTCAACCTTCTCAGAGTTCATTTGTAGTGCTTTTTAATTTCAGGGTCATTTAGCTCCAAATAAATCATTTAATGCATGAAAAATATCAAATGAAGTCAGAAAGGGTTGAAAATTGATGATGTACCTTTGAATGGTGCATACTGAACACACAAAAAGTATGGAGTTAAAATAAGTTATTAAAAATGAAATCCCTTTGTAATAGATCAGTTTTCGTCCGAAACCCTCATAATTCGAAAGAGATTGTCCAGTTTGTACACAAAGTGCATCCAGTTTTTGTCGTAACCCTCTCAACTCTTTAGAAGTTGCTATGTGTGGGTGAAATTATGATTTCATGCCAAGTTACAACCTTTTGAGAGTTCATTTGTACTGCTTTTCAAACTCCAGATATGACATTTCAAATGCCATTTAATCAAATTGTCTTATACAGCAGTTTAAGTTGTTCAAACATGCATGGAAATGCCATAAACAGATTCTTTATATTTTTTGATATTTTTTCATATATTATTTATTTACATTGGAGGCATAGACTTTTTCTATGATTTTCTAAAGTTTAGTGGTTTTTCTAAAAATAATAACTAAAAACGAATTAAAAAACCCTTTAGTACCGGCGCGGCGGAGGACCTTTAGTACCGGTGCGTGGCTCGCATCAGTACTAAAGGATGCGTGGCTCGCATCAGTACTAAAGGATCTTTAGTACCGGTGCGAGCCACGCACCGGTACTAAAGGCTTGCTAGGTATAAATAGAAACACCCTCGTCCCGGGCCGAGCCACACACTGGGAGAAGCTCGGATTTGCGCCGCCAGGCTGCCGAAATTAGCCGTCGCCGCCGCCCGTCGCCCCGACGCCACGCGCTACCCCGACCCTGCCGCCCCATCCCCGCCGACGCGCCTCCCTCGAGCAGCTTTGCACGGATACACCCTCGGTGTGCCTCTCCCCCCTTGCCCGCCGCCCCGACCCCCGCACGCTCTCCGGAGCTCACCCGCCCCCACCGTGCGCCGCTTCGCTCATCTCGGCCACCGTTCGACGTGGCGCGCACTAGCCGTTCGATGCGGCATGCACTGGCCGTCCGACGCGGAGTTGCTCCGCCACGTTTGCAGCTCGCCGGAGCATCTCCGGCGTGGCCTACTGACGTGGGCGGCCAACCCCACCCCCAGGGTAGCTGGCCAGTGGGCCCGCGGGCCCTTGTTGACTAGTTGACCCACTCAACTGTGCTGACTGGAGAGGCCCCAGTCAATGACAAGTGGGGCCGCCACCCTAATCCAGTAATTAATTAAAATGATTAATTAGTTTAAATAATGTCTCTATGACAGGTGGGACCCCCTAGCTAATTTTTTTAGTTTAATTTAACTCTAGATTAACCCTAGCTAATTAGTTTTAGTTTAATTTAACTCTAGATTAACCCAATGCTAATTTTGCTAAGTGTTATTTAATTTGTTAGATGCTAAGTGTTGTTTAATTTGTTTTCATAATTAAGTGGTTCTTCTCGACGTCGACGATGCCGATCCCGCATCCTCGTCATCGAGTCGGCCGAGGAGGTCTGTTGCTTGAGCTGAGGGGCCCTGTCCGGGACTGGGCTCCGCTAGGCTGGAACTGGGAGGTGTTGCCTTCCGGGCGGCGCAGCTTGGTGAGGAGCTAGCCCATCGTCGACCCGGAGGTTCTGTGGTGGTGTCCGCATGGGCCACGAATGATTCGGAGGCTTGAGTCCCCCGTAGAGGTGGTACAATACCATGTCAGCGAGGAGAACGAGCACCTCCGTCGCTACATGGCAGCTTTGGAGGCCAGGTCCGACAATACCTAGCAGATTCTTCTGGTATCTCACTAGAGCTATGCTCCTATGATAGGTCCTTCTCTTTGGGTGTCCACTGCCCACCCCGATATCCGTTGGGCGCTAGGGTTCTAGCTAGATCGATATATTAGCTACTATATATGTATTATTATGATGTATTAGCTAGATCGATGGATTAGCCGATGTATTAGCTATTATCCGAGATTATGATGAGATCTTTTCTAAGAACTACTATATATGTATTCGATGATGCATTATTAATTAACTATCAGTTATTTGTTTCTTGAATGCATGCTAATTTGAATACTAATTGGTTTTATCTATATTATTATGGATTAGTTATTAAGCTATGGACCATACCGGTAGAGCTCATGAAGAGGACATCTTCGACATGATACGCTCCTCCGAAAACCTAGCGGACCTTCTGGTTGAATCACATGATGATGATGACTCACAATATCTAAATGATTACAGTGATGGATGTGAGGCCGAGGAAGAACAACTTATCTTCCAAAATTCGGAACAACTAACAATGTCTGGCGAGGTATATACATATTAGCCTTAGGTGATCATTACATGTGTATTAATTGATTTGTATATATATACATATATATATATACATATTAACAAATCTTTCTTCTTTTAATTATCAGCCCTCCGGATCGAGCCAATCTAGTAGAAAGGTACGAGGCGCTGGCAAAATTTTGGACGACAATGTAAAGCTCAATCTTGATGCTTTCAAACAAGATGGCGAACCGACTCACCCTGAAGCCAATGCCAAGACATTTGTGCGTTAGTGCGGAGTGGTTGTTAGGGATGGAGTCCCGATAACAACGCAAGAATGGATTCAGCCAAACAAACCAAAACCAGGAGTGATTTATGTCTATAAAAGAATGAAAGCTGCCCTTTGGCGAGAGCTGATGGAGCATTTCATCCTACCAGATTCTCTCTCGGAGCTCCAAAGGAACAAAGTCAAGGAGTTTGCTCTCTGTAAGATGGCCGGCGCATTCCAGACTTGGAAGAAAAGATTATGGTACGAGTACAACGCTAGAGGCAAGAAGGCGCCCGAATTCACAGGAATATACGAGAAGGTAAGGAATCATTGGGACACAATTATCGAGTACAAGGCATCGAAAGCCGCTATGGAGAAGTCGGTAAAGAATAAGATAAATGTGGAGAAACAAAAGTATCACCATAAACTAGGGACAGGTGGATACAAGTCAGCCATTCCTAAGTGGGATGCATTAGAGAATGAGATGCATGCTAAAGGGATCACTCCATTAACCTTCCACTGGCCGCGGAGGTGCATGAATTGGTTTTTTGCGCAGGGGGGAAAGTTGGACCCAACAACAGGGAAGATTATTGCACTGGCCAGTCTGAAGCATGCATCAGATGAGTTGATTGAAGCAATAAAAGCTTCCAAGAAGGACGGTTTCACCCCAATAGAGAGAACGACGAGCTTACACGCGCCCTCGGGAATCCCGAACAAGGAGGACGAACACGAGGCGTGGGCGTTGTTCCGTGGTATGAGGGGTTTGCGGGATGGAAGGACGGTTATAAAAGTCGTTCGAGAAAAAAGAGGGTGGAAGCAGACCGACTTTCAAAGTTGGAACAAAAGTACGAGCAGCAGCAACTGCAGATAAAGGTACTAACCCAGCAAAGGGCAACTCCGCGGGAGGAGGCATCGGAACCCGTCCCATCTACATTGCCGAAAAGCAGCGTGGGTTCCAAGGGGGCACAACTAGTGTCATGCCCAAGATGCGCGCCTATCCATATTAAGGCATGGGGGCCTTGCAAGGGATAGAGGTGCATCTTGTCATTCACAAGTATAGCATCATTACATCATACATTACAGAAGAGATGAGTATATGAGTTGGCTTACACTCGCCACATACTAAATTACAGTTCCACACAAGAGTTCAAACATCAGTATGAAGACAGGGTCCGACTAGGACGAAAACAAACGATAAAAGCAGATGCAATGATACTATCTCGCTATCCCGAAGATCACGACCATGGACCTCTACTCATCCGAATAAGTCACGTACATCCTGCCTGTTTCCTCGTCATACTCCCACTGGAGCCACGTCAGATCATCCTGCACGTACTCATCTGTACCTGTACCTGGATTGTTGTAGTAATCTGTGAGCCACAAGGACTCAGCAATCATGCGCCCGGGTACCGAGTCTATTCAAGCTTAAAGGTTGGGATGGGGAATGTGTTTAGTTTGCAGCGGCACTAAGCATTTATGGTGTCTAAACTTACATAAAATGAAGATAAATATGTGGCCTATGATGAACGATCGAATATAGAGTGACCTCTATGAGATTCTGAACACTTACTTACGTCAATCATAACCCCACCATGTTCTCTCTCGGATCATGTTCACGAGCAGACACGATCACGGTTACTCACACAGTTGGAGCATTTTATTTAGAGTTTACTTCAAGTTAACTATAACCGGGTGTTAAAGAAATATCCAAGTTGCCACAGAACCGCGGGCACGGCTTTCCGAAAGATTTGACCCTGTAGGGGTGCTCCAACTAGTCCATCACAAATTAACCACACTCCGTGGGAATAGCCTCGACCACGGATCTCGTGATCATCCTCGGCAACTCCAAAGGAATTCCAACACCTCGAGATAACCCGAAGAAAGTCAGAGCCCTGACGCAAGACACTCGATAAAGGTAAAACAAGTCCAGCAAGACCTCCCGACGTGTCGACGAACCCGATACGAGTCGCGTATATCGTTCTCAGGACACGGCGGATTGTCCAAACTTCCGGTAGGCCAAATACAGAGTTACCCCTGGTGGCCACCGGCGGTTGACATTTTTGGACCAGCACTCATGAGGAGCACTGGCCCAGGGGTTGATTAATTATCCACGGGGTTGCAAAGCCCTATGCAAATTTAATTAAGTTATAAGCAAATGTAGTACCAAAGTTGGGTCTTGCCAGACAAGTTCTAATCTCAACGAAATAAACAAGGGGGTCCCCATAACAACCCTAAGCATGTTAGGAGCGCAAAGTATGGAAACATAACACCGGTAACAAGAAACTATCGCGGTAATAGGGGAACAAAACACCTAGCAAAAGGCAAATCCTTTCACCAATACCAAGATATATATGTGCATTAAATTAAATAACAGATAATATTGTGATATGCCAAATCCATGTTATCACATGGAACAACCTACACCTGCAACTAAGAACGCTATAAGAGGGGTTGAGCAGCGGTAACTTAGCCAATCAAAGGTTTGCTAATATGTGGAGGGTTAGAAGCTATCATGACAATTGGAGGCTGACATTGAGGTGGTAGGTAGCGCTAGTGTAACGATAAGAGCGAGACAACTAGCAAGCAAAAATAGTATCACGATCCGGGTACGATCATCTTGCCGGTTGGTTCTTTAATGGAACAAGTAGCAGGATCCACGTAGGTGTACTCGCCTGGATCTTCGTACTCAGGTTCAACGTTCGTGTCTAACCAAAAGAAACAGCAAGAATAAACAAACACGAATGTTGCAATGCACAAGCAAGAATGATGCATGCTTATATGAAGAGTTTTAGCATGGCAATCCTAACTAGTCATGTTTCACATGCAAAGGATTGGTTATTAATGACTCTGGACAGAACCTTATGTTAAGTTATTTAGACATGCATGAATATGGCAAATAATGATACATCATGCAAAAACGATAAAAATGCATATGAAGAACGTAAGAAACGGAGCTACGGTTCTCAGGATACGCTCACGACAAGATATGAAGGCAAAACACCAGACAAGAAGGAACTGGGCTATTCCTTGGCATTCCAAGGTAGCCACTGGTTAGGCAACGAAAAACGAACCACAATAAAGCCAAAGATCAAGCAATTCCATGGAGTATAGCTCCCACAAGTCACAAATAATAAAACAAACAATCTGCCACAAAACAGCAACATAACAACTTACACAACCAATAACTTGAGCTACAGGAATCCTACAGCCACAAACAAGGTATTGACAGAAACTACATAACATTCTTATCAACTTATCCAACTACACAAACTGGAAAGGAGGCACACATCAATTAGCATGAAGCTCACATGTTGGCATGATGAAACAGAAATCTGGGACTTAGTGAAAATAACAGTTTCTGGAATCTGAGTTAATCTGGTAGCATGTTGACAGCAGAAACTAGTTGTGCTAGATACCACCTCGTGGCATGAAAATTAACAGGATGATGGAAGACAACATCTCCTTAATATCACTAGCACATCTCGTTCAAATCACTAGCACTGAGCTTGAGCCAATTCACAACATATCACAAGATAGCAACCACTCTTCATGGCATAAAAATAACAGGAGATTCTCAGACAGAAATATTTAGCATGGTGAAAACAGTAACATTAAGTTAGCTACTTTGCAGTAAGTTTCCCACTTATATGGGTGATTCTCATATCAACCAAAAATACCATGGCCTAATAGGCATAAAACACTAACACTTCCATGTTGGCACATGCCCCAAAGCAAGCATGGATTAATTCATGTAAAAATGAGAAAGTAGCATCACAGCAGAAAATAGCAGTTTGCTAACTTGCTCAAAAGTGAAATCTAATTGCACCAATGGATTCCTTGAGTCTTTCTACCCCAAAATCATGTACCATACTCATATATTCCCATGGAGCATCATGACAACAAATACATAGCAAAAACATCCTCCCCTCTTATAAGTGAAAATTTACCCTAAATGCTCATGTGCAAAATTGAACATGTCCAGATTTGGCAATATAGCTATGAATAGAAATGAACTAATATATCCTACAAAACATGGCACATGCTAAATAAATAGTGTACGACAAGTGGGGCATGGCCCACTTGTCACACACACACACCCAAACCTACACACCACTACCACATACACAAACACATGGCAAATATGCACAAGTGCATATTGCACATACCCTCATGAGCACACACCCACCTATGTGTGTGGGTGTTCATCACACACACATATGCACACACGTATGCACAAGTGCATATATGCACATACACATGCATGGGACACCACACTCACACACATACATGTATATCTAAACACAAAAGGAATTATAAAAAAACATCTATCATGTATGTATACATATACATACACAGCACATACACACATACACATACATGTATTCACATGTCCCACTAACAAAAACAGGAAAAACACAAAAAAAGGGGGGGCTGGGATTCAAACCCCAGACCTCTGGTCTGCACAGAGAGCCGCCTACCACTACGCTACTGCCTCAAACCTTAACAGGAGAGGGCTTCGACCCCTCTAGTACTACACTTCGCGCGGCATCTGACGAAACTGACGAACACCTGAACACTACGCGACAACAACAGTGGCGATGGAATTCCGGTGACCACATAGGCATTCCGGCGACGCTGACGGGCACACACGAAGAGGGGAACTACGGGGTCCCATTCCCCTACTCATCTTGCGACGAGGAGGACAGAGGCGAGCCCAAGCTCCCACCTTCTCGACTGGCAGCGATGGACACGACGGCGACAACACGGCGGGTCTACGCGGAGAAGAAGTGGCTGCGGGGATCGGCTTCTTACCGAGGGGTTTTCAGAGGCGCGGGGACGCGGACGATGGTGAGACAGAGTGGAAGAAGAGGCAGAAGACGGCCGGCGACGAGCTTCTCTTCTTGCGGACGACGGCGATGAGTGGGGCCCGCTGCAGGGGTGCTCCTCGCCCCCTAGCACCGGGAAGGGAACGCGGCGAGCACCCGCGTGCTCCACGCCATCTCTGACGGCGTTGAGCCCATCGGAGAAGCGGCGACGACGGCGAAGACGAACGGCACACCTATCTGAATTTCTCTGGTCTCTCTCTCTGCACCCGGAAGAAGAAGGAGAAGAAAGGGGAGGAAGGAAAGGGAGAAGGGAGCGGCGGCGGCTCGAGGGGGAAGAGGAACCCTAGGCAGAGGGGCACGCACGTCGAGGGGGTTTAAATACCCTGGAGCTGACGGCGACGGATGGCGAAAGGGGACGGCGGCGACGCTCTCTCTCTCTTTGAACTCTAACGGAGATGACGGACGGGAGCAGGTGGCCGTCTAGCGCGGCTGGGCCGGCTTCGGCGCCCCAGCTGGGCCGCGAGGGGGAAGGCCAACTCTCTGCCTCTCTCTCTCTCACCGAAAATAAAAAGGGATATTAAATGAAACTGCAACCATCTTACAAAAAAACCACAGAATTATATAAAAGGTTTTTGTCAAAACCAAAAACACTTTTACAAACAAGAAATTAAGACCTGTTTTATAAAATAACTAGTTGATTTTTTTGAGCAACTAATTAAATGGTTTATTAAATAACAGCCCCTGGTTATTTTTAAAACCGCAATTCAGAAAGCTCGTACAGCAAAAGAACAACACTCAGTTGTTTAAAATATTATAGGCTATCGCCTGAACATTTTTAAACAATTTAATTAGTAAGTTAAATCTGTTGATAAAATGACAAGGTAATAAAAGGTATTAGTTTGGGTTTGTTGAAAAGAATAAGAGAGGGGGAAGGAGAAGGAGTGTTGCACCACCCACACTCTAACCACATCACACAACAGAAGAACACACCCAACCACAACAGGGTCACATCACAAACAAAGGCATGGCATGATGAATGATATGATGCATGATGCTTGAATGCATGAACAAGACATTGCATGTCAAGGCACAAAATCATATCATTAAACTCATGACCACAAGGTTCACATAAGATACATGTCATAAAAGGTAGGGGCATCACTTGGGCTGTCACAGCTGGGTCACACCCCCGTGGATGATATCACCGAGAAGACATCTTGTGAGCTAATCCATAAAATAAAGAACATAGCTGTGCGGGTCACGATGGGCTATGCTTTACCAAATACACCTTATGTTCTCTGGCATTTCAATCCGGTTCCAGCTGGGTATGCTCGTGTCGCGGTGGACGCAATAGAGCCAGGATATGATGGACTAGAGCTTGACATCCTTGGAGGTGAGGGGGAGTCCACACTGGCAGAAGCCGTCCATGGTCTCATTCTATGGACAAAGGACCGCATCTTCTTTCCACACTCGGCGCTAAGGCCACCGGCTCCTCCGACAATCGATGTCTAGTGCGAGGGATCCCAGCCAGAGGCATCGCACCGCCAGCAGTCCTCCCCGCCTTGAGAGCGTCCCACTTCGATAGGAATCCCAGCGCGAGTCCACCCAACCTTGGGACGGAGCACGATGCGAGTCAATATCATCGATATCGATCTCCACCGCGTGAGCCGACTCCACCTGGGCAGCGGTCCCGCCAGCAGGGCTCCCAAAAGAGGAAGGCCATCAGCGGTCCTCTTCGGAAGAAAGGAAAGAAGAAACCCGAGCCTCTGGCCAAAAAGAAGCTGCCTTACGACATGACACCAGAGGAAACGAAAATTGAAAGCGATCGCCAAGAGAAAGCCTTTTTTGCGAAGAAGACCCTGCCGCCAAAGGAGGTAATACCCAAGGAAGTCCAAGAGCACTTTAGGGAACACTTTATTGATCGACCCCCGGCATATGTGGAGCGTATGCTGATAGACTATGAGTGACAGATTCAAAAGGCAAGTGAGCAGAGAAGTCGGCCCAGCCCAAGGAAGAAGTCGGGAAGTACAACATCAACGATGGGTGGTACTACTAGCGGGAAAACAGTTCCCCGGCTCCGAGAACAATCCAAGAAATTGATCTCTCCGCTCAAGGTGCGTACCGATAAGTTCATCGACGTTGCTGGCAACCCAATCGACCTCGAACAAGTAGAGGCTGCAGGTCTCACTCTTAGCCAAATCCTTGGCACCAAGGAAATCCGCGGGTACGGTGAAGCTGAGTACGCAATGAAATATGCCGTAGGAAAACCACTTGTCACAACCGAGCAGTACAAGGAACAACCAACTGCGATGCGACAGTTGCATGATTGGTACCTGCGTGAAGCAAAGCAACGGGAGATAACGGTCATGGTCAGAGTAACGAAAGAGCATTACTTCAATGGATGTGAAATATGTCTTGAATTCTCGGAACTTTTCCAGTTATACCACATGGACTCTATCGACAAATCTCTCATCAGTTGCTATTGTGTGTAAGTGATTTATATCTTTAGTAATTTAAGTCTCTAGCTTATATATCGTTCATTGGCTTATCCTCACTATATATGTTCTTTTTTGTGCTATTATGCAAATTGAAGATGTGGGAATTGAAACAAGAGGGAATCGATGACATTGGGTTCATCGACCCAAATACCATTCATGGTCATGTGGTAAAACATTATGCCAAGGACACAGAAGAGCTCTTGGAAAAATATCTAGAGTCACTAATGAATACAAAATCTACTATCATATTTCCTGACAACATGGGGTGAGTGTTTACTCTCTTGTATACTACAAATTCTATTTTTGCTTACTAGCTCGCTGTCAAGTGTAGTTGATGAGTTATATGCATGCCTTCTTAATTATATAAACTTCTGCGCAGAGACCACTATATCCTCCTAAATATTATCCTCATGGATGGACTTGTTCAAGTGTATGACTCAGTAGATACACTAGAACAATCATATGTGGACTTCTATTTTATGATAGACCGGTAATTTCAATCTTTATCGACCTCGCTTTCTTTCATTATTTCCTGATATCAAAAGTAATTATAATAACTCTTTCGTTCTTTTTCTTTGCCGCGTAGTGTTTGGAAAAAGAGCATAGAAGAAAACCATCATGGTCGTCAATGGAAACCGAAGCTGAAGTGGAAAAGGATCTAGGTAAATAAGTAGTACTACTAGGTCTGCGCATATCTTTAATTCTAGTTTCAATACCATTATCATGCTTGCTTATTAATTATCTTATTGAATTCTATTCTTTTGCAAAGTGCGTGAAGCAGCCACGGGGGACAAATTTATGTGAATACTTCCTCTGCGAGAACATTCGCATGAAGACCGAATGTCGTATACGTCACAGAAGAGGACGTGAAAGACAACTCAAGGTTTGGCAGATGATGTCGAAGCTCTCACCACAGAAACGCTTTGTAGCACTTCAAGTGGAATTTGTGGCATTTCTTCTTCGACATGTCCCGACCCTTTAGTACCAATTGGGGAACCGGTACTAAAGGCCCATCTCGACCGGGACTACAGATAGACATTCTACTAGTGTGGATATTCTTGAAGAGCCGCCCTATCAGATATAATGTTATGTCATCTAATTGACCGGTTCTCGGATTTCTTCAATTGTGCTCTGTAGTAATGTACAACACTTATGGATTTCTCAAACATATATTTATCGGGTTGCACCGCAACCACCAGCAGAGATTTCATTTCAAAGACAAGGAATTCTTCCAGGATATTCATTCTGGGTTATATTGCATTCACAGACAAGGATTCATTCAAATCAAATCAATATCAGTTAAAAGAGAACTTTTGAAGTGCATTATCATGAGTCATATTACTCTCACATAGTCCCGAGTAGCCGCAGGCAGACAACCCGACACTTGGAGGCTACATTATTCAAGTCCAGTCTATGTCAAATATGCAAGTCCCATGTCGCTGCAAGCATGCATCACAGGACTTGGGGGCTAATGCAAGCTAGTTTTCAAATCATTACATTGTCAACAAGACCCTGTTATCTCAAGGAGATGAGCCGGCCTTTCTATATTTTTCTAAGTCTTACTGGCCCGACACTTGGGGGCTACAGTATCCAGTTGTTCAAACAGATTATGAGGTTCAAATGGAAGACCCTTCCCATCACATACTGATGAGCCGTCCCTTGGGGGCTACACCAGCAGAAGCTTTATCAAGTATGATAGTTACAAGTCCCTGGCTGTTGCAGACAAGACAACCTGGTACTTGGGGGCTACACAATCGCAGATATTATTGCAAACCGCCAAGTCATCATGGATAAACTTTGCGCTCGGGGGCTACAGGTAATATGGATATAAAAAAATTGAAGAGAGTTTTCAAGATGTCAATTGTGAGTGAGACCAGCTCAACAGATTTCTAGCCAAAGCATTAAAAGACAGGATCTACGTTAGATGGATTTTAATCCCAATATATTTATCAAGTCAACTGGAGTACGTTTGTTTTGACCTGGCATCATCAATTATTATTTCCTGACGGAGATGACCAACCAAGAGCTTTGGAGGCCGACTCAACGGCATATGGGTGTTATATTCCCAATATTTTTCTTCAAAGGACAGTGACAAGCAAGACGATTCAGAAGATGGCTTGTTTCTAGGAAGCAGAAACCCGGATATTCAAGGAGCTACTTCATTAAGCCAGCCAGTGGAGCGAGCCGGTCACTTAACACATTTATTCTTATTTCAGGAGCTTAGCATGAATAAATTCAAGCTAACCTAGGGGCTAATGTCGGGGATATACCCCGCGGTATAACCCGGCCGGAAGTATGACCCGGCCAGGACTTGGCGACTCACTAGAGATCCGGTCGAGACTTGATGATACATTGGTAACCCGGCAGGCAGGTCAAACGAGCAACAAGACCCAAGGCCCAGCGTGTAAGCCGGCGCCAGGCGGCTCATAAGAGAAGGCCCAAAGGAGAGAAAGGATTACCTCACGAAGGAAACAAGACCCGGATTAGGATTCATGAAAGACTAGACCTAGTCCTACTCCCAGTAGGACTCTACATGTAAACCTACCCCTTCCACTTATATAAGGAGGGGTAAGGCGCCCTTAGAGAGACAAGTTCACAAGTTTAGATTGACACAAGAGATTAGAGGTAGACATATTAGAGGCTCTCAAGATTAGAGGTAGCGATGCCGCACCCATGTAACCGAGATATCTTCTTCATCATCAATACAAGACAAGCAGGATGTATGCTTTTACCTCCATCGGAGGGGCTGAACCTGGGTAAAATCGCGTCTCTCGATTCCAACCAACCCCTTCAAGCCGCCACATAGTTGTGATGCGTCACACCTAAAGTCCGTTAACCTGGACATCTTTCCGTGACAAATTCATGACATAGAGGAGCACCATGGCGTCGTCTTCATGAAGATAACGACGCCCATGGGCATCGCAGTCATCAGCGACAAAGCGCGGAGCTTTCGCTCGGCAGGTCCCCCTCGTTCCTAAACAAGGTCTCCAGGGCAAGCATGACGAGCTGAGAACTCCATATCTATTTCGAGGAAACACCATCATCGGAGACAAAGAACGTGCCTGAGCCACCCGTTGCACCACCTCTTGCATCTCACACGACCAAGAGAGAATGTCATCACCGCCTCCATGGTGCCTGCCGAAGAGCTCACCATGCGGACCGCCATCCGGGGCCGCCACCCCGGCATCCATGTCCAAAGCTCCACTAACCACCTACGTCACGGCAAATTAACCATGGTAGGAAGAGTAAAAGGGATCTCCTTTCATTCCTAGTCCTGCATCAGCCACGGGGTATGGGTCGACACCTCCATGGTAGGAGGCATCCACGCCTGTATCTCCAGCCAGTCCCGATGGACAGAGGGAGACACTACCCCAGTAGCTTGATACGTCTCAGTCATATCTACTTTTGCAAACCCTTTTGCCCTTCTTTTGGACTCTAATTTGCATGATTTGAATGGAACTAACCCAGACTGACGCTGTTTTCAGCAGAATTGCCTTGGTGTTATTTTTGTGCAGAAATAGAAGTTCTCGGATCGATCTGAAAATTTACGGAGAATATTTTTGGAATTTATAAAAAATACTGGCGAAACAATCAACCATAGGGGGGCCACCCATAGGTGACAAGCCCACCAGGCGCGACCACCACCCTAGCCGCGCTTGGCAGACTTGTGGGCCCCCTGTGGCATCACCGACCATAATTCCACTCCTATATATTCATATTCATGGAGAGAAAAAAATCAAGTAGAAGAGTTCATCGCGTTTCACGATACGGAGCCACCGCCACCTCCTATTCTTCCCCGGGAGGCCAGATCTGGAGTCCGTTTTGGGACCCGGAGAGGGGAAATCGACGCCTTCGTCATCACCAACCATCCTTCATCACCAATTCCATGATGCTCTTCGTTATTCGTGACATCATAGGCTTCCTGGACGGTGATGGTTGGATGATTTATCATGTAATCGAGTTAGTTTTTGTTTGGGTGTGATCCCTAGTATTCACTATGTTCCGAGATTGATGTTGCTATGACTTTGCTATGCTTAATGCTTGTCACTAGGGCCCGAGTGCCATGATTTCAGATCTGAAGCTATTATGTTTTCACGAATATATGTGTGTTCTTAATCCTATCTTTCAAGTTGTAGACACCTATTACGAGTTATGATCCACATCCCCCAGGGTGACACAAACTGTGATTCTTTCCGGTGATTACCATAGTTTGAGGAGCTCATGTATTCACTAAGTGCTAATGCTTTGGTTCGGTTCTCTATTGAAAGGAGGCCCTAATATCCTTTAGTTTCCATTAGGACCACGTTGCCACGGGATGGTAGGAAAAAAGATGTCATGAAAGTTCTTTTCCATAAGCATGTATGACTATATTTGGAGTACATGCCTACATTACATTGATGAATTGGAGCTAGTTCTGTGTCACCCTATGTTATAAGTGTTGCATGATGAATGACATCTGACATAATCATCCATCACCGATCCATTGCCTACGAGCTTTCCACATATTGATCCTTGCTAAGTTATTGTTCCATTGCTACTGTTACAATCACTACCAAACTGCTACTGTCACTTTTGTCATCGTTACTGTTACTTCCATACTTCTTTGCTACTGAATACTTTTCTGCAGATATTAAGTCTTTCAAGTGTGGTTGAACTGACAACTCGGCTGCGAATACTCAAGAATATTCTTTGGCTGCCCTAGTGTCGAATCAATATATTTGGGTTGAATACTCTACCCTCGAAAACTATTGCGATCCCCTATACTTGTGGGTTATCAAGACCTTTTTCTGGTGCCGTTGCCGGGGAGCATAACTCTATTCTCTAAGTAACATGGGATTTATATTTGTTTATCACTATGAAGAATCTGAAAGATCCAAAAACCAAGATCTATCCCTCTACTACGAGGGGGGTAAGGAACTGCCATCTAGCTCTGCACTTGATTCAGCTTCTGTTATGAGTGAACTTGCGACACCACCACCTGCTACTAATTTTGATATGTCGCAAGTAATTGATGATGCCACTTCTTCTATGAATGATGCTTATGATAATACTTTGCTTGATAATACCGTGCCAGTGGGTGAATTTCTTGATGAACAGATTGCTAGAGTCAATGCTGAAAATTATGATACTTTAAAAACTGATGAAATTATTGAAACTAAACACTATGAGACACCTGCTAGATCTAGCTCTCCTAGATATGAATTGCTTGATATACCCGAGGGTTATGTTATGGAAGGAGAGGTAGCTAGGGATCTCGCTTGTAAGGATAGAGATGATCTTAAGAAACTGCTATGCAAGTGGAAAGAAAAATCTTTGAATGCTAGACTGAAATATGATCCTAAGTTTGCAACTTCACCTATCTTTGTTACATATAAGGATTATGAATTCTATGTCGATCCTGAGTTAATTAATTTGGTTCAGTCTGATTCTTTCCATGGCTATGAATCCGAAACTGTTGTGGCATATATTACTAAATTGAATGATATAGCCACCTTGTTTACTCGTGAGGAAAAACTTCGTTACTATATACTCTTAAGTTGTTTCCTTTCTCATTAACTGGTGATGCTAAGATATGGTTTAATTCGCTTGCTCCTGGTTGTGTGCATAGTTCCCAGGATATGATATATTACTTCTGTGAAAAATATTTTCCTGCCCACAAGAAACAAGCTGTCTTGTAGGAAATATTTAATTTTGTGCAAATTGAAGAAGAGAGTCCCCAATAAGCTTGGGGGAGGCTTCTCCAATTACTTAATGCTTTGCCTGATCATCCTCACGAAAAATAAAATACTTGATATCTTTTATAATGGACTAAGCGATGCTTCTAGTGACCACCTAGATAGTTGTGCTGGTTGAGTTTTGAGGGAACGAACTGCTGAACAAGCTGAACTACTATTGAATAATATATTGAGCAATGATAATGATTGGACTATTCTCTAACCACCTCTAAAGCCAACGCCGTAGAAAAGAGGTATTCTATTTCTCAGTCCTGAAGATATGCAAGAGGCAAATAAATCTATGAAAGAAAAAGGCATGAAAGCTGAAGATGTTAAGAATCTACCACCTATGGAAGAAATAAATGGCCTTGATAACCCGACACATGTAGTAGAGGTAAATTCTGTTTGTAGATTTGACGAAGGTGATATTCCTTATAGTAAGTATGCTATCCAATGCTTTGATGAGTTTGATAGTTTTGTTGTTAAGCAAGAAAATTTGAATGCTTATGTTAGTAGACAATTGAAACATAATGCTTACATGCTTGATCGCTTAGGTGATTATATGAGTAGAACTATCAATGATCTTAAGCTTATTAGTAAACATCCTTCCATGGTAACCACTCAAGTAGAACAAGTACTTAAAGGATAGAATGATTTGCTTAATGAGGTGAATAGTAAGAGCAATGATCATTCTGTTAGAGTTGTGACTAGAGGTGTTAGAATGACCCAGGAACCTTTGTATCCTGAGGGCCATCCTAAGAGAATTGAGCAAGATTCTCAAAGGAGTAATACTGATGCACCTAGTCGTTCCAATAATAAGAGGAATAAGGATGATGATAGAACTTTGCATGCTGCTAGTGAACCTATTATAGATACACCTGGAAACCCAAATGATATTTATGTCTCGAATGATGAGACACAATCTAGTGATGAACAAGAGCCTAGTGATAATAATAATGATAATGTTCATGTATATGCTCAACCTAGTAATGATAATGATGTGGAGATTGAACCTTCTCTTGATCTTGATAACCCACAAACTAAGAAAAAGATATGACAAAAAAGACTTTATTGCTAGGAAGCATGGTAAAGAAAGAGAACCATGGGTACAGAAACCCATGCCCTTTCCTCCTAAACCATCCAAGAAAAAGGATGACGAGGATTTTGAGCGCTTTGTTAAAATGCTTAGACCTGTCTTTTTACGTATGCGCTTGACTGATATTCTGAAAATGTCTTCTTATGCTAAGTATATGACAGATATTGTGACTAATAAAAGAAAAATACCGAAAGCTGAGATTTCCACCATGCTTGCTAATTATACTTTTAAGGGTGGAGTACCAAAGAAATTCGGAGATCCAGGAGTACCCACTATACCATGCTCTATTAAAGGAAATTATGTTAAAATTGCTTTATGTGATTTGGGCTGGTGTTAGTGTTATGTCTTTCTGTTTATATCGTAGACTTGATTTGAATAAGTTGACACCTACTAAAATCTCCTTGCAAATGGCTGATATATCAACTGCTTTACCTATCTGTATTTCTGAGGATGTGCCTATCGTAGTTGCAAACGCTACTATCTTAACGAACTTTTTTATTCTTGATATTCCCGAGGATGACAGTATGTCGATCATCCTTGGTAGACCCTTTTTGAATACTGTAGGGGCTGTTATTGATTGCAACAAGGGCAATGTCACTTTTCATATTAATGGTAATGAGGATACGGTGCACTTTCCGAAGAAACAACCTCAAGTTCATAGTATCAACTACATTGGAAAAAATTCGACGATTATTATTGGAGACATTGAATTCCGTCTTCCTACTATCAAGAAGAAATATGATATACTTATTGTTGGGGATGTGCATATTCCCATAGAGGTAACATAGTGTTATTCGAAAATTCTCCGGTTTCATGTCACTCGAAAGAATTTTGTTAATAAGACTTGATCAACCTTATTGATGGATTCCTTTTGATATGCATGAGATGGATGAATTTAGAATGCACAACTTTTTGTACCCAACTTTTCCTTTCTATTAGTTAGAGTAAATAGAGTAAAAACACTATTATTTTTCTGTTTTCTGAGTTTTCCATGCAATAGAAAAATGACCTGAAAATAAAAGTTCTTGAGATGCCCTGAAAATGTAGTATGATTTTTCTGGAATATTTAAAAATATCTGGCACTGAGCACACTGCAAGGGGCAGCAGCAGTGGGTCACAAGCCCACAGGGCGTGGCCACCCCCCTGACCACGCCTAGGTGGCTTGTGGATCCCATATGGCCCCCCTTCTCTTATTCCAGCTCCTATCCACTTCATGTTCCTCCAGAAAAATTCCCACCATTGCTCAAACCCGTTTTCTAGATTATTCTGCTGCCATTTTCGATCTCCTTGTCCAAAGCTCCATTCACAAAACTGTTTTAGGAGATTGTTCTTTGGTATGGCACTCCTCCAATTGTCCAATTAGTATTTGTTCTAGTGCTTTATTTATTGTAAATTTTTGCTACTGTGGTGACCTTGTTATTGAGCTTGCATGTCAAATTTATATGGTCCCAAGTAGTTTTAATGCATGATATAGTCTCTAGGCACTCGTAGGAGTAGTTGCTATGAGTTCTGTTGTGTATTATTCACCTTTGTTTTGATGTCACTAAAAATTTCAGAATTTCTTAGAGAAAGAAAGAATGTTGAAGAGGGTATTTCAAGGGGGGTCCTCGAGAAAGAAGGCCCCAAGACTCGCGATACATGAACCCGACCTTGAACCATTGAGGGAAGCACAAGTATGGCCTTGTGAATGGCTATCTAATCGATTCATGGGTGATGTCGGTTTCAAGGAAGAATTTTACGCATACACAAGAAATGTTGGCCTTGAAGAATTCATTTTAGATCACTGAAAGCAATACTATCAACTCACGGATTCTTTTGTGCGGAGGTTTGAATTTTCATTCAACCGTAACAAACCTTCTGTCCTATTTAATCTTTATGACGAATCTTATACGATGGGTCTAGAGGATTTTAACTGTGCATGCAAAACTCCACATTGGGATAGCTATAGTGATCCGCGCAAAACTGAATATAACTATTTTATTCCTAGCATCACTGTGGGAGAGACAATAAATATTACTTGATGAGCATTCACTTTCGAACCATACATTATTTTGCTCTATTCATAGGCACATGTATTAACAGTAAAACTGATCATAGCCACTTTTGTGCACTTGATGTTAGTATTCTTAAGGGTGCGGTAATGGGTGATAGACGATATAACTTAGGAGCCATTATTGCTAGAAGGTTGCACAATAATGCGAAGGATGGAGATTTCTTTGGTGGGATTTATGCCACTCGTGTAGCTAATTATCTTGGGGTACCTACACGGGGAAATGATATTGAGTTACCACTAGCTTTTCTCGACTATGAGGCTTTGGTGCGTTATCAGTTTCTTGAGAGGAACGAACAATCCCTCCTGTCACGACTAATTTTTAATAGACAGCATGCTCTCCATATTACTCTTCCTGCTCCTGGCTTCTTTAACTTTCAGGAAAAATGGTCACTATATAGCTAGAGAGGAGGCAAACGAGTACGAGAGAAATGCGGAAGCAGCTCGCCTTCACGCTACAGTTGTTCAGGCGGTAGCCGTCGTAGCCCAGTACAACCCCGACTATGACTTTGGACATTACCCGAGCCAGCCATGGCTCTTGACCAAATTAGGCCAAAGGCCTACGCTTGGGGGAGTACGTATTTCTCACCGACTTCACATTCATGTTCACACATCCATCTTAGTAGTCGGTGTTCATAATTTTTCATTGTACCATCCATGGTTGTTTATTTATTTTTTCCACTTTTTTCTTGTGTGTTTAATTAACTTTGAGAAAAATTAAAAAAATAGTTATAGCTTTACCTTCTAGTTTATTTAGTTGTAGCATTCAATAGAAAACCCAACAAGATTTTTCGTTCTTCTTTTGCTTGTTGGGAGCTTTCCCGTGTAAATAGTTTTTCTCGTTCTTGTTTTGAAGTTTCTTTCTTTAGGTCGTAAGAAGAAGACCACAATAAAAATGTTGAGTGGCTCTCATATGCATTATTGTTTACCTATTAGAGAGCCCATATTATCGTGTCTTCTCCTTTGAGTTATGGTTTGCAGATTCCATTTTAGTCCAATGCACGTGCACTCCTATTATTATTCACACTGTTCGGTCGCGTAAGTGAAAGGCAATAATGACGATATGATGAAAAGATTGAGATGGAGAAAAGCTGGTATGAACTCAACCTATTTGGCTTTTGTAAATATGATTGACTCATCATTCTAAATTCAGTTTATTATTGGTGAAACATATTTGCAATGACAATTAAAGATTATAGTTACTCATGCCATGCTTAATTAGCTAAGAGTGGATAATGATTTGTCTTGTGTGCCAACATACATACTAAAATGGTTTCGATGTAGTATGATCGGATGGTATCCTCTTCTGAATGATTTCAGTGGCTCGACTTGGCACATGTTCATGCATGTAGTTGAAACAAGATCAACATAGCCTCTACGATATTTATGTTCATTGTGATTTATATCCTACCCATGCTTGCACTCAATGTTGGTTAACCTCAAAGCATGTTGATGACTGTGTCGCTCTCTAGTTGGTCGCTCCCCAGTCTTTTGCTAGCTTTCACTTGTACTACGCGGGAATTCTGCTTGTGCAACCAATTTCTCAAACCCAAAGTTGTTCCACACGAGAGCACCATATCTACCTATACGATGTATTTACCTGCTATTCTAAGTAAATTTGCATCTGTCAAACTCTAAACCTTCAAATAAACATTCTGTTCTATATGCCCAAATCGCTCATGTAGCGACTGGGCCTTGTCATTATCTTCCATGCTAGGTGCGTTATTCTCACGATATGTGTTGATTCACTATCATTCACGACAAATTGGTTGGTAATAGGGATTCCCAGTCCCGAAATCGAAGAAAGGAAAAATGCAAATAATTAAACAAAACTCCCCCAGGAATAGAGTTTGTATGGAGTACTCGTGGATTCGGCCCGCCGTGGGGTGTGATTGATTGGTGGAGGGGGAGTAAAAACTTTATCATTCTGTTTGGGAGCTGCCTATAATGTATCTAGCATGGAAGATAGTGAAAACTTGTGGTCGCTATGTTGGCAATGAAAGCATACCGCTGAAAATTATTTTTCATCCCTGTTTTAAAATCTCGAGCTCTAGCACCTCTACAAATCAATGCTTCCCTCTATGAAGGGCCTGTCTATTTACTTTATTGTTGAGTCATCTTCCTCTTATAATAAAGCACCAGTTAGAGTGCACCACTGACATTTGTATGCTTTGATATTGACTGTGAGTATGACTGGTTCTCTTTTACCGTGAATTACAATGTCTAGTTAGTCATTGTTCTTCAGAGGTTCTCTGCATTTATGTTTTGCGGTCTTAGAAAGGGCTAGCGAGATACCATTCTCTCATATTGTATCATGGTTGTTTTGATAAAAGTGTTGTCATTCGAGAGTTATTATTATTGCTGGCTAGTTGATTAAGCCAATCATATGAGTAAATGTGAGACTTAAATGTTATTGTGAACGTGGTTAGTCCATAATCTTTGCTGAAAATTTGAACATCAGTTAGACATATTTGCAAACAACAAGATCAAATAGAGTTTGGAAAAGTTTTTGTTTATCACTTTCAGTTTATCAACTGAATTTCTTGAGGACAAGCAATGGGTTAAACTTGGGGGAGTTGATACGTCTCCATCGTATCAACTTTTCCAAACCCTTTTACCCTTGTTTTGGACCCTAATTTGCCTGATTTGAATGGAACTAACCCGGACTGACGTTGTTTTCAGTAGAATTGCCTTGGTGTTACTTTTGTGCAGAAATATAAGTTCTCGGATTGACCTGAAAATTTACAGATAATATTTTTTGAATTTATAAAAACTACTGATGAAAGAATCAACCAGAGGGGGGGCACCCACAGGTGACAAATCCACTCCTATATATTCATATCCACAGAGAAAGAAATCAAGGAGAAGAGTTCATCGCGTTTCACGATACAGAGCCGCCGCCACCTCCTGTTCTTCCTCGGGAGGCCAGCTCTAGAGTCCGTTTTGGGCTCCGGAGAGGGGAAATCGACGCCTTCGTCATAACCAACCATCCTTCATCACCAATTCCATGATGCTCTTTGTCGTTCGTGAGTAATCCCATCGTAGGCTTGCTGGATGATGATGGGTTGGATGAGATTTATCATGTAATCGAGTTAGTTTTGTTAGGGTTTGATCCCTAGTATGCACTATGTTCTGAGATTGATGTTTCCATGACTTTGCTATGCTTAATGCTTGTCACTGGGGACCGAGTGCCATGATTTCAGATGTGTACCTATTATGTTTTCATGAATGTATATATGTGTTCTTGATCCTATCTTGCAAGTTGTAGACACCTATTACGAGTTCTGATCCGCATCCCCCGGGGTGACAATAACTGGGACTCTTTCCAGTGATTACCGTAGTTTGTGGAGTTCATGTATTCACTAAGTGGTAATGCTTTGGTCCGGTTCTCTATTAAAAGGAGGCCTTAATATCCCTTATATTCCATAAGGACCCTGTTGCCACGTGAGGGTAGTGTTGGAAATATGCCCTAGAGGCAATAAATAAAGTGTTTATTATTATATTTGCTTGTTCATGATAATCGTTTATTATCCATGCTATAATTGTATTGATTGAAAACACATTACATGTGTGGGTAAATAGACAACACTTGGTCCCTAGTATGCCTCTAGTGAACTAGCTCGTTAATCAAAGATGGTCAAGGTTTCCTAGCCATTGACATGTGATGTCATTTGATAACGGTATCACATCATTAGAAGACTGATGTAATGGACAAGACCCAAACTACAAACGTAGCATATGATCGTGTTAGTTTATTTCTACTGTTTTCTGCATGTCAATTATATGTTCCTACGACCATGAGATCATGCAACTCACGGACACCGGACGAGTGCCTTGTCTGTATCAAACGTCGCAATGTAACTGGGTGACTATAAAGGTGCTCTACAGGTATCTCCAAGGGTGTCTGTTGAGTTGGCATGGATCAAGACTGGGATTTGTTACTCCGTGTGACAGAGAGGTATCTCAGGGCCCACTCAACAATACGACATCACAATAAGCCTTGCAAGCAATGTGACTAAGTGTTAGTCATGGGATCTTGTATTACGGAACGAGTAAAGAGACTTGCCGGTAACGAGGTTGAACTAGGTATGGAGATACCGACGATCGAATCTCGGGCAACTAACATATCGAAGAACAAAGGGAACATCATACGGGATTAACTGAATCCTTGACATAGAGGTTCGACCGATAAAGATCTTTGTAGAATATGTAGGAACCAATATGGGCATCCAGGTCCCGCTATTGGTTTTTGAACGTAGAGGTGTCTCGGTCATGTCTACATAGTTCTCGAACCCGCAGGGTCTGCACACTTAAGGTTTGGTGACGTTTTGGTAGTATAGAGTTATGTATGGTGGTGACCGAAGGTTTTTCAGAGTCCCAGATGAGATCCCGGAAGTCTCGAGGAGCTCCAAAATGGTATGGAGGTAAAGATTCATATATAGGAAGTCCTGTTTTGGTCGCCGGAAAAGTTTCAGGCTAATCGGTAGTGTACCGGGAGTGCCGTTGTATACCGGGAGACCATCGGGAGGGGTATTTCGACCCAAGAAGCTACATGGGCAGTGGGACAGTAAATATCAGCCCTTTGTGGGCTGGTGGAAGTCGCACACAAGGCCCATGCGGCTAGGGAAGAAAAGCCCAAAGGGAAAAAGGTGGAAAAAGGCCAAAAATGGAGGAATCCTAGTCCTACCCTCCCACTTCGGCCGAACCAAGGAGGTCTTGGCCCTTGCGCCAAGGCCTCTCCTCCCTCCTTCTTATATATACTGGAGGTTTTAGGGGTTTTGCACAGAATTTTCAGCCACATGTTACCCGTTCCTCCAGTCCTTTGTTTCTCCTCTAGATTGGATTTCTGTAGTGCTTAGGTGAAGCCCTACCGGAATAGCTCCACCACCATCGCCGGAGCGCCATCACGCTGCCGGATAACTCTTCTTCCTCTTCGCTCCCTCTTGCTGGATCAAGACGGCAGAGATCGTCATCAAGCTGTACGTGTGTTGAACACGGAGGTGCCGTCCGTTCGGCGCTAGATTGGAAGGACCGTGATCGAGTTTGCGGGACGGATCGTGATCAAGTTCGCAGGATGGATCGTGATTGTATCGTGGGACAGACCGTGATTGGATCACGGGACGCTCGGCGATTTGGATCGCGAATATGTTCGACTACACTAACAGCGTTTCTTAACGCTTCCCGCATAGCGATCTACAAGGGTATGTAGATCCACTCTCCCTGTCGTAGATGCTCATCACCATGGATAGTTCTTGCGTGAAGGTAGGAAAAATTTTGTTTCCCATGCAACGTTCCCCAATAGTGGCATCATGAGCTAGGTCTATGTGTAGATGAGATCTCGAGTAGAACACAAAGAGTTTGTGGGCGTTGATGCTTAGATTGCTTCCTACCTTGGTCGTGTTTTGGTTCAACGGTATTGTGAGATGAAGCGGCCCGGACCAACATTACTCGTACACTTACGAGAGACCGGTTCCCTCAACCGCAACTTGTTGCATAGATGGCTTGCGGGTGCCAGTTTCTCTCACTTTAGTTGGATCGGATTCCACAAAGGCGGTCCTTGAGAAGGTTGAAAAGCAACTAGTGTATCACCGTTGTGGTTTTTGCGTAGATGAGAATTGTTCTTGCTAGATACCCGTAGCAGCCACGTAAAACATGCAACAACAATTAGAGGACATCTTACTTGTTTTTGCAGGGTATGTTGTGATGTGATATGGCCAATTACATGATGCGATATATGTGATATATGAGATGATCATGTGATGTATAGATTATCACGACTTGCATGTCGATGAGTACGGCAACCGGCAGGAGCCATAGGGTTGTCTTTAATTATTGTATGACCTGCGTGTCAATCATTAAGCGTTATGTAATTCTTTACTTTATCACTAAACGGTAGCAATAGTAGTAGAAGCATGTAGGGCGCGACAACCCCGATGACGACACCTTGATGGAGATCAAGATGATGGAGATCATGGTGTCGTGCCGGTGACGATGGAGATCATGCCGGTGCTTTCAAGATGGATATCAAAAGCACAAGTCCATGGCCATATCATGTCAGTTATGATTTGCATGTGATGTTAATCCATTTATGCACCTTGTTTTCCTTAGGACGACGGTAGCATTATAAGGTGATCCCTCACTTAAATTTCAAGATGAATTGTGTTCTCCTCGAGTGTGCACCGTTGCGAAAGTTTGTCGTGTTGAGACACCATGTGATGATAGGGTGTGATAGACTCTACGTTCACATACAACGGGTGCAAGCCAGTGTTGCACGTGCAGAACACTCGGGTTAAACTTGACGAGCCTAGCATGTACAGACATGGCCTTGGAACACAAGAGACCGAAAGGTCGAACATGAGTCATATAGTAGATATGATCAACATGATGATGTTCACCATTGAAGCCACCTTAACTCCCATGATGATCGGACTTGATTTGGTGAATTTGGATCATGTGACACTCAGATGACCTGAGGGATGTCAATTTGAGTGGGAGCTTTAGTAATTTGATTAACTAAACTCATTATCTTGAACAATAGTCTAAGCAACCTTTGCATATTTATGTTGTAGATCAACGGCTCGCGCAGTAGCACCCCTGAATTTTAATGCGTTCCAAGAGAAAGCTAAGTTGAAAGATGATGGAAGTAACTTTGTTTACTGGGCCCATAATCTGAGCATTATCCTCACAGCTTTCCAGAAATCATATGTCCTTGATGCACCGCTTGCTGACCAACCAGAAGACATGACCTCCGAAGACGTTAAGAATGCTTGGGAGGCACATACTGGAGATTACTCAATAGTTCAGTGTGCAATATTGTATGGCTTAGAACCGGGACTTCAAAGACGTTTTGAACATCATGGAGCATATGAGATGTTCCAGGAGTTGAAGTTTATCTTTCAGAAGAATGCCCGGATCGAGAGGTATGAGACCTCCGACAAGTTCTATGCTTGCAAGATGGAGGAGAACAGGTCTATCAGTGAACATATACTCAGAATGTCTGGGTATGCAACTCATCTAGCGGAGTTGGGAATTGCCCTTCCACTAGAGGCGATCACTGATAGAGTTTTTCAATCGCTACCACCTAGTTACAAGAGCTTTGTGATGAACTATAACATGCACGGTATGAACAAGTCAGTCGCCGAGCTGTTTGCGATGCTAAAAGTCGCTGAGTCTGAAATCCAGAAAGAACATCAAGTGTTGATGGTCAATAAAACCACTAGTTTCAAGAAGAATGGCAAGGGCAAGGGCAAGAAGGATAAAACCAAGAAGGATGGCAAAGGAGTTGCTACTCCTATAAAGAAGCCCAAGCATGGACCTAAGCCAGAAACTGAGTGCTTTCATTGCAAGGGAACTGGTCACTGGAAGCAGAACTGCCCCAAGTACCTGGCTGACAAGAAGGCGGCCAACGACAAACAAGGTATATATGATATACATGTTATTGATGTGTACCTTACTAGCTCTCGTTTTAGTGCCTGGGTATTTGATACCTGTTCAGTTGCTCACATTTGCAACTCAAAACAGGAACTACAGAATAGACGAAAGCTGGCAAAGGATGAAGTGAGGATGCGTGTGGGAAATGGTTCCAAGGTTGATGTGATTGGCGTTGGCACGCTCTCTCTTCGATTACCATCGGGATTAGTAATGAACCTGAATAATTGTTATTTAGTGCTTGCGTTAAGCATGAACATTATATCTAGATCTTGTTTATTGCGAGACGGTTACTCATTTAAATCAGAGAATAAAGGTTGTTCTATTTATATGAGTAATATCTTTTATGGTCATGCACCCAATGTGAGGGGTTTATTCATATTGAATCTTGATAGTGATGACACACATGTTCATAACATTGATGCCAAAAGATGTAGAGTTGATAATGATAGTACCACTTTCTTGTGGCACTGCCGTTTAGGTCATATTGGTGTAAAACGCATGAGGAAGCTCCATGCTGGTGGACTTTTGGAGTCACTTGATTTTGAATCACTTGACACATGTGAACCATGCCTCATGGGCAAGATGACTAAACGCCGTTCTCTGGAACACTGGAACGGGCGAGTGACTTATTGGAAATCATACATACTGATGTGTGCAGTCTAATGAATGTTACAGCGCGTGGTGGATATCGTTATTTTCTCACCTTCACTGATGACTTAAGTAGATATGGGTATATTTACTTAATGAAACACAAGTCTGAAACGTTTGAAAAGTTCAAGCAATTTCAGAGTGAAGTTGATAATCATCGTAACAAGAAGATTAAATTCCTGTAATCTAATCGAGGAGGTGAATATCTGAGTTATGAGTTTGGCAGTCACTTAAGAAAGTGTGGAATTGTTTCACAGTTGACACCGCCTGGAACACCACAGCGTAATGGTGTGTCCGAACTTCGTAATCGAACCTTATTAGATATGGTGCATTCTATGATATCTCTTGCTGATTTGCCACTATCGTTTTGGGGTTATGCATTAGAGACAGCTGCATTCACTTTAAATAGGGCACCATCGAAATCCGTTGAGACGACGCCATATGAACTATGGTTTGGCAAGAGGGCAAAGTTGTTGTTTCTTAAAGTTTGTGGATGTCATGCTTCTATCGAAAAGCTTCAGCCTGAAAAGCTGGAACCCAAAACGGAGAAATGCGTCTTCATAGGATTCCTAAAAGAGACAGTCGGGTATACCTTCTATCTCAGATCCGAAGGCATAGTGTTTGTCGCTAAGAACGGAACATTTCTTGAGAAAGAGTTTCTCTTGAAAGAATTGAGTGGGAGGAAAATAGAGCTTGAGGAGGTTATTGAACCTTTACTTCAACCAGAAAGTAGCGCAACGCAGAAAGATGTTTGTGTGGAATCTACAACGGTTGAAGAGGAAGTTAATGATGATGATCATGAAGCTTCGGATCAAGCTGCTATTGAACCTCGTAGGTCGACAAGGCCGCGTGCTACTCCTGAGTGGTATGGCAACCCTGTCTTGGAGGTCATGTTGTTGGACAACAATGAACCTATGAGCTATGAAGGAGCGGTGATGGGCCCGGATTCCGAGAAATGGTTAGAGGCCATGAAATCCGAGATGGGATCCATTTATGAAATCAAAGTATGGACTTTGGAAGTATTACCTAAAGGGCGAAAGGCCATTCAGAACAAATGGATCTTTAAGAAGAAGACAGACGCGGACGGTAATGTCACCGTCTATAAAGCTCGACTTGTGGCAAAGGGTTTTTCACAAGTTCAAGGAGTTGACTATGATGAGACCTTCTCACCCGTAGCGATGCTTAAGTCTGTCAAAATCATGTTGGCAATAGCTGCTTATTTCAACTATGAAATTTGGCAGATGGATGTCAAAACAGCGTTCCTCAACGGTTTTCTTGAGGAAGAGTTGTATATGATGCAACCAGAAGGTTTTGTCGATCCAGAGAATGCTGACAAAGTTTGCAAACTCCAGCGATCCATTTATGGGCTGGTGCAAGCATCTCGGAGTTGGAATAAGCATTTTGATGAGGTGATCAAAGCGTTTGAGTTTATACAAGTTTATGGAGAAGCTTGTATTTACAAGAAAGTGAGTGGGAGCTCTATAGCATTTCTAATATTATATGTGGATGACATATTGCTAATTGGAAACAATATAGAAATGCTGGAAAGCGTGAAGGAATATTTGAACAAGAGTTTTTCAGTGAAGGACCTAGGAGAAGCTGCTTTCATATTAGGCATTAAGATCTATAGAGATAGATCGAGACGCTTAATAGCACTTTCACAGAGCACATACCTTGATAAAGTTCTGAAGAAGTTCAAAATGGATCAGTCCAAGAAGGGGTTCTTGCCCGTGTTACAAGGTGTGAAGTTGAGTAAGACTCAATGCCCAGTGACTACAGAAGATAGAGAAAAGATGAGTGTCATCCCCTATGCTTCAGCCATAGGCTCTATCATGTATGCAATGTTGTGCACAAGACCCGATGTCAGCCTTGCCATAAGTATGGCCGGAAGGTTTCAAAGAGATCCTCGAATGGAACACTGGGCAGCGGTCAAGAATATCCTTAAGTACCTGAAAAGGACTAAGGAAATGTTTGTCGTTTATGGAGGTGATAAAGAGCTCGTCATAAAGGGTTACGTCGATGCAAGCTTTGACACTGGTCCGGATGACTCTATGTCACAAACCGGATACGTATTTATTCTCAATGGGGAGCGGTAAGCTGGTGCAGTTCCAAGCAAAGCGTGGTAGCCGATTCTACGTGCGAAGCGGAGTACATCGCAACCTCGGAGGCAGCGAAGGAAGTTGTCTGGATGAAGCAGTTCATGACAGATCTTGGAGTAGTGCGCAGTGCACTAAATCCAATGAACCTGTTCTGTGACAACACTGGTGCCATTGCTCTGGCCAAGGAACCAAGGTTTCACAAGAGGAGCAGACACATAAAGCACCGCTTCAACTCCATCCGCGATTACATCGAGGAGAAGGACATTAATATTTGAAAAGTGCACACGGATCTGAATGTTGCAAACCAGTTGACTAAACCTCTTCCAAGGGCTAAACATGATCAACACCAGAACTGCATGGGTGTTCGATTCATTACAATGTAAATCACATAGTGATGTGAACTAGATTATTGACACTAGTGCAAGTGGGAGACTGTTGGAAATATGCCCTAGAGGCAATAAATAAAGTGTTTATTATTTTATTTCCTTGTTCATGATAATCGTTTATTATCCATGCTATAATTGTATTGATTGGAAACATATTACATGTATGGGTAAATAGACAACACTTGGTCCCTAGTATGCCTCTAGTGAACTAGCTCGTTAATCAAAGATGGTCAAGGTTTCCTAGCCATTGACATGTGATGTCATTTGATAATGGGATCACATCATTAGAAGAATGATGTGATGGACAAGACCCAAACTACAAACGTAGCATATGATCGTGTCAGTTTATTGCTACTGTTTTCTGCATGTCAAGTATATGTTCCTATGACCATGAGATCATGCAACTCACGGACACCGGAGGAGTGCCTTATGTGTATCAAACATTGCAACATAACTGGATGACTATAAAGGTGCTCTACAGGTATCTCCAAGGGTGTCTGTTGAGTTGGCATGGATCAAGACTGGGATTTGTTACTCCGTGTGACGAAGAGGTATCTCAGGGCCCACTCGGTAATACAACATCACAATAAGCCTAGCAAGCAATGTGACTAAGTGTTAGTCATGGGATCTTGTATTACGGAACGAGTAAAGAGACTTGCCGGTAACGAGGTTGAACTAGGTATGGAGATACCGACGATCGAATCTCGGGCAAGTAACATACCGAAGGACAAAGGGAACATCATACGGGATTAACTGAATCCTTGACATTGAGGTTCGACCGATAAAGATCTTCGTAGAATATGAAGGAACCAATATGGGCATCCAGGTCCCTCAATTGGTTATTGACACTAGAGGTGTCTCGGTCATGTCTACATAGTTCTCGAACCCGCAGGGTCTGCACACTTAAGGTTTGGTGACGTTTCGGTAGTATAGAGTTATGTATGGTGGTGACCGAAGTATGTTCGGAGTCCCGGATGAGATCCCGAACGTCACGAGGAGCTCCGGAATGGTCCGGAGGTAAAGATTCATATATAGGAAGTCCTGTTTTGGTCGCCGGAAAAGTTTCGGGCTAATCGGTAGTGTACTAGGAGTGCCGGTAGTGTACCGGGAGTCCATCGGGGGGGGGGGGGGGTATTTCCACCCAAGAGGCTACATGGGCTGTGGTAGAGTAAATACCAGCCCTTTGTGGGCTAGTGGATGTCCCACACAAGGCCCATGCGGCTAGAAAAGAAAATCCCAAAGGGAAAAAGGTGGAAAAAGGCCAAAAAAGGAGAAATCCTAGTCCTACTAGGATTAGAGGAGGAATCCTCCAATCCTCCCACTTCAGCCGAACCAAGGAGGTCTTGGACCTTGTGCCAAGGCCTCTCCTCCCTCCCTCTTATATATACTGGAGGTTTTAGAGTTTTTGCACAGAATTTTCAGCCACGTGTTGCCCGTTCCTCCAGTGCATAGTTTCTCCTCTAGATCGGATTTCTGCAGTGCTCAGGCGAAGCCCTGTCGGAATAGCTCCACCACCATCGCCGGAGCGCCATCACGCTGTCGGAGAACTCTTCTTCCTCTCCGCTCCCTCTTGCTGGATCAAGACGACGGAGATCGTCATCAAGCTATATGTGTGATGAACGTGGAGGTGTTGTCTGTTCGGCGCTAGATCGCAAGGACCGTGATCGAGTTTGCGGGACGGATCGTGATCAAATTCGCGGGACAAATCATGATTGGATCGCGGGATGGATCGTGATTGGATCGCGGGATGCTCGGCGATTTGGATCGCGAAGACGTTCGACTACACCAACCGCGTTTCTTAACGCTTCCCGCTTAGCAATCTACAAGGGTATGTAGATCCACTCTCCCTCTCGTAGATGCTCATCACCATGGATAGGTCTTGCGTGAACGTAGGAAATTTATTGTTTGCCATGCAACGTTCCCCAACAGATAGGAAAAAAGATGTCATGCAAGTTCTTTTTCATAAGCACGTATGACTATATATGGAATATATGCCAACATTACATTGATGAATTGGAGCTAGTTCCGTGTCATCCTATGTTATAACTGTTGCATGATGAATGACATCCGACATAATCATCCATCACCGATCAATTGCCTACGAGCTTTCCACATATTGATCCTTGCTAAGTTACTGTTTCGTTGCTACTGTTAAAATCACTACCAAACTGCTACCGTCACTTTTGCCATCATTACCGTTACTTCCATACTACTTTGCTACTGAATACTTTGCTACAGATATTAAGTCTATCAGGTGTGGTTGAATTGACAACTCAGCTACGAATACTCGAGAATAATCTTTGGCTCTCATTGTGTCGAATCAATAAATTTGGATTGAATACTCTACCCTCGAAAACTGTTGCGATCCCCTATACTTGTGGGTTACATAGCTCCCGACGACTGTTGCCGAGCGCGCTCGCACGACGCCATGTCCATGGCCCGTAGCACCGATCCACCCGTCAGTGTAGCAGATCCAGGACTACCACTAACTCGCACCATACCCACAAAGAGAGGGGCCTCCATCACGGCCACCTTCCGGATCGAGACCAAGCTCACCAACCCGGAGCATGGACTCCGACTCGCCCCGGGCCCCAACAAGATCCGCCCGAGCACGAGCCCCGGCTCGCCGCCATGCCTAGAGCTAGGGAAATGGAGGCTTGCTTCCGGCACCCAACGCCACCGGCAGGTAAAAGACACCGAGCACTTTGGGTCGCTACCCCACCGACCCGCGTCCTGGATGAGGACAACCCAGCCGCCGTCGCCGCTGAACACACCGCCATGACGTGCCCCAACTCCAGCCCCCTCCAGCAAACCAAGGGCCGCCAGAGACAGCCGGACCTCGCCGCCTAGGGCCGCATCGTCCGCATCCAGCCGACCGGAGGAGTCGCCCTTCAGATTTGGGTCGGGCAGCCACGACCCCGACGCCGCCCACAACACAGGCACGCACCGCCGCTCTCCCAGGTCCCAGCAGCCCCCCACGCGCCTCCGCCAGCAGCCGCCGTCGCCGCGCCATCGCGCCCTGCCCAGCACAGCACCATCACCCAAGGTGGCCGCCCCGCGCCAGCCCCCCGCGTGTAGGCTGAACAAAGCCCGCTGCCGGCCGGGCTTTGCCCGGCGGCACCCCCCTCGCAGGATCGGGTCGGGCAAGGGGATCTTTTCACACCGAACATTGGGTTTCTACTCTTCTTCTGATGGTTTTGTCAGTGCGCCTTTTTATTTACGACTATTGCACGTACCCCACTCCTGTAGCTTACTAACTACTGCACGTACCGATCCACTCTGCCGCTTCGATGCGCACGCACGACACGTCTGTCTCCAACAGATCGCCAACGGCGTCCGACTCGACCTAGAGTACACCTACACGATGGACACAAATGTGAGCACGTACTCACATGCCACCGGGACACACCCGCACATACGTTTTACAGACTCGAAACCACGCACACCACAACGTGCGACCCGCATAATGACCGAATACGACGTGGCTTATTTTCTAATAGCACACTACTGGGCTCGAGCAGGCGCCACCGGATTAGATCACCGTGGCTGAGAGGTAGACCTTTGTGCTAGGGCTGAGGAGCTATGCTACATCTACTAAATCTTACGTGAAGCTTTACGTAAATAACCAGATGTCAAATTTTGATTGGGACCAGGAGGGATGAGGGCTCCACCCTCCTAGAAATCAGGATGGGACAGAATTTGGTGAAGGTAAGTTACGTAAGGTCTAGTAACCTATTCGTAGGTGTAGTATTATCGAGGGCTGAGCACCCCACTCCTATTATCCGGGAATCGCCCACACGCCTCGAAGTGTGAGTGTCCATGATGTAACCCACTACTTTGATTTCTTACTCCTCTCTCCGTCCCCCTCTCCTCCTCCCTCTCCTCCAACCGCCCCTGAATCTCGTCTAGGTGGTGTTGGCGGCGGCGGTCCCTTCCTTACTCGCGTGCGACTCTTCCTCCCAGGGCTGGGGGGTGCGGCTTGGTTGATGGCGACCTGGCGTCCTGGTGGTGGTGGTTGGCAGCCAGCATCGTGGTGGTGCTCCCCATGGCGGTTGGGTGTCACGGGGTGGCTGGCTGAGCGTCCTCGGCCCAGATTTGGGCCCGTAGGGCCTCATCTGGGTTCTAGCAGGCCATCTCTGGCACGTCCTAGTTGTCTCATACGCGGTGTGGAGGGGATGCTCAGACAGGGGGCGGCGACGCCAACAGATTCCTCTCTGCAGAGCTCCGACAGGGGTTTCACGGCATTGTAGTGCCCAGCCTGGCCTGGTGTGCTCCTTCTGGCGCATCCGGTCGGGTGGCGTCGTTGACGGTGGAGGTCATGCCCTCCTGCAGGCCGACGGTGATGCTGCACCGACTCACGACTCTTCTTCTTTACTATGCAGGCCTCACTTCGCGGTGCCGTGGTGAGACATCGTGGAAGGCCTCAAGACAGTGCTCGCGCAGGGTAGTGGGCGGGATGGTGGAGTACTCCGAAGCGCCTGGGGTGATGGTTGGGATGGAAGAAATCCATGTCGGCACGTTCGACACCAACGCGGTGGCGCTTGAGGGCGTCGGGGGCTACCCTTCCTTTCTCCTTGCCGAGTACCGGGGGAAACCCTTGGCAGTAGCGTCGTCACCATCGCGCCCCTTCTTGGAGATGTTGATTGCTACCGACACTCTGAAGTCTAGGACCTTGGTGGGAGATCACGGGTGGGCGCAGCGGTCATGAGGATTCTTCATTTTTGTTTACCCGCCGTTGTCGAAATTTGTTCCTTTTGTATTTTCTTTTTCATTTTTTTGGGCGTGACTGTGCTGCTTCCGCCCTAACACCTATCGTTGGTTGTCGGTGTTGTTGCTTTGTAATACAAAAAGCTGAGTGAACGTTTTTCGGAAAGATATGCAAGCTTTTTATATTCGTGAAAATACTTTCATAACTATTGTATTGGATAAATTTGTGGACAACAACAACGATGGCAGTTTTTCTAGAGATATTCTTGTTATGCATTAACAAGCTAGATTCTTTGACCAAGTAACAAACGCACTTCGTTTGAATCATGAACGACAGGACATATGTACAAAGCGGACCTGGATATTCGTAGACGAATTCTTTAACTAGAATTGGAAATACGTCAACGTGCAGTATTATGTTTGTCAGATATGCATGATGATTTTATTTTGTGTGTTTGATTTGGATTTTGCATACTTGTGTCTAATTCAACATCATTGTTTCTTATAGATGGAATCGCCACAAAGCAGTATTCTCTCTACAATACAAGTACTAAGAGGCGCTAGCAGCTGACGCTCTAAGAAATCAGGATAACCGTAGTCCCTATCACTGAAGCTTCATAAACATTTCTCGCAAAAAGAAAGCTTCATAAACACGAGCCACAAAAGTCCTGGAGAGAATATAAAAGTGATCCTAGATAAAAACCACATGATCTCTCACAGGTGCAATAAATCATATGTGGCCACTATTTAGCCAAACATTATTATAGTGTCAAAGTAATATAAAAAAGTGTGTATGGGCCTTGATCTGTAACTTAGCCAACTCATGCCATAAAAGGTGGTTGTAGTAGCATAGAGCAAACAGAATACTGCCAGTCTACGAACTACTGTGTTTGCAAAATTGAAGAGAGGGATGAAGATATACATGTCAATTTGATTGCCATGGTTCTGATCTGGCTTTTGGACAAGACTAACAGAAATCATGGGACTGAGAGATGTGGTGAACCGGTTGTGTGCTTCCTAGTATGCTGATTGCGGAACCTTGTGGGACAGTTGTTGTTCTGAGCAAGGCTGCAACCCTTAGTTTGGGCTGATAGGTTTCGTCTTTGACATTCACTTACCATGTTTTAACCCTTGTGCTGTCGTGAGCTCATGACCAAGAACCGAGATTATTGTAGCCCCAGGTGTCAGACGGCAGTTCCGTCGTCTAAGAGCCAAAAAATGACGACAGATACAAGAATGCCATCGACTGGGAAGCTTCGTCGCCTAGGTGGCCAGGATGTGGCGGGAGCCCACGCCTAGTATCCGGTCAACTAGGGCAAAAGTGTGAGATCCTCGTGGGACATAGAACAGGCTGAAGGCATCTCTCTGACATTTTTCAAGATGAACATGGTGCTCCCATTGCTGCAGCAGAGCGACATGGTGAGGCCATCGGTGTCCTCATTGTAGCCGATAACAAGGCGGCCTACAAAGTAGTGGAAGTGCTTCAGGGTGCGAGAAGGTCATACATGAGAAATTTGTGAGAAGTCACCCTTCGGGATGCATCCGTAGGTTACAGCAGGTCAACCGGACGGTCTCTGGTTTACATTCCAGTAGCCTGGCGCGAGGTTACATGTTCTAGCTGGACCATGTGCTGGAACATGAGAAGAGCTCTATTTCCAGACCAACCATCCTTATCATGTGGACCGAGTGTTCAATATATACAAAACAACAGTGCTGGCAAATTAGGACGACATGAAAACTAAATTTGTATTGTAATTTGTTGCTTCTTCAGGTGATCGATAAACGTTGATTGATTGATCACTTTATACTTCCACAAAGTGGGAAAGAAAAAAATGACAACTATTGTGCAATGTTTGGATCTGTTTCTCTTTATTTGCAATGAAATATTTTGCAGATTTTGTGAAATATTATGCAGGTTCTGGTATTGTAGGTAGCATTAATGGTTAGTGTTGAATTTTAGTTACCACCCGTCAGCCTGAAGGAAATGAGCGGGCTTTTCTGCTCACTGATGGCCTGCTCTGGATCGGACCAACCGGTCCCAGCCCTAGAGAAACAGGCAGTCTAGGCTACAATATTCGGTCGCAACAACTCTAAGTGCATGTCCGGTTTTTAGCCAGGCCGACTTAGTCAAACCGAGAAAACAACTAGGCCTAGATAAAAAAAATGAATCCCAACCCAGCAAACAATGATAGACAGCCCAAAGATCTCGAAGAATCAACTTATCCTGAGTTCCTGACCTAGCACACCTCTTGCCGCTACCATTATGGTCATTCATAATTCTGCCGTCATCCACCGTTGCTCGCTTGTCCTGCCACTTTCCTCTCCGACTCCGAAAACCAAGTCCAATGGATGCCTCCCGCTTGAATTTGTCCTCTTCATGGGGAGGAATCAACATTGGAGGCCCTCCATCGTTGCATTGGCCATCGTCCCTTTCACCTTCGTCCACTAGCCACGGGGGCAAATTCATCGCTGTCACAAATCCACTACATCTCTCCTCGGTTCCTCGAGCTCCGACTGGTGCTCCCGAAGCTTATGGTCATTTCCATGTCAAGATGGCAATGGGGCCCCGAAACCCGCGTCCCCGTGGTTTTTTACTCTTTTATGGGGACGGGGATGGGCACCTTTTTAACACCGTGGGGTTATCGTTGGGTAAAGTATAAAACCCGACACGTTTCGCGGGTTCAAACCCGTTTCAGTAATACTCGAACCCAAAACCCGCCATCCCCGTCAAAATACTACGCTAAGCATATTGGGCCATTCATCCTTCACTACAAACGACACACCTGCCCACTTAGCGTCCCAACCCCAGTGTTCTAGACCCCCGCTCCACACCCAGCCCTTCTAGACCCCCGCTCCACACCCAGCCCTAGCCTCGCTAGGTCTGAGCCTCATAGTCGCTCCCGCAGCCTCCCTCTCACACACCGAAATATAGCAATCCCATTGCCAACGCCCGATCTTGCCTCCTGCAACCTTCATCTCGCGATTTTGGGTTGCTACAATGTTTGTTTCAATGTGATGGTTTCCCCGTGGGTTTAGAAAACCTAATGGGTTTAGGGGACGTGCAAAAAGCTAGCCCCGCACATGTTGACAGGGACGAGGGCGAGCTTGCGGCTTTCTCGTGGGGATGGGTTTGAGAAAGCAAAACCAGATGGGTTTCGTCCCCGTTGCCATCTTGATTTCCCTGATGAGCCGTGCTTCCTCCAACGCTCCCTCGTGTCCCCATTCTCCAACAGCCACCGCAGAGGTCCGTGGGCATGCTCATGTCCCTCCGTACGCTATCAGACAACCATCCACCGCCGAGCTCCATGGCCATGGCAGTACAACCTCCCTTATGCATGCCTCCACATGCATGCTCAGGTCCCATTCACCTCCGGGCCATCCAGCACCCTACCGTGCCTGCTCTGCCCTCTAGTGTTGTGACCACTACCGGTCCCCTCGGCCCGGCCCGGGCTTCACCGTCGCCAGTCTGGTCTGCAAAAAGAGGACCGCTAGGCTGCTCAGTCCGGTCCGTACAGCCAGTGTCGATCCAAATGGTGGCTCGAGCAAGGGCTGAGCTAGCCCGGTTAATGTCCATCCTGAACAGACACTCATTGTATTAATTTATGCACTTTAGCTATATGTAAGCCGCTTGAATTTGAAATCGGGTTAGTCAATTTCTTGGTCGTCGATTCTAGCTCTTAGTTATGTTTTTTTAATAGTTATTTGAGCTGGGTTGGGCTGCCTTTTTTTGACTGGCCGCATATTTGGGTTAGTTGACCTTCTATTGGGTGGAAGCCCATTTACCTGTACCGCCAAGTCTATCCCACCTTCCCTTGGTTATTTTTCTGTTCTTGTGTTTTATGTGTTCTCCTTTTATTATTATTTTTCCTTATTTTCAATTTTATAGGTATTTTTGGAATGTTGGGTGAGTGCAATGTATACACACAAGTACTATGTAATATGCACAAAATGTTTACTATTATATTTGTTGTGTGCATACTACAAAAGTGCAATTTTAGCATAGAATTGTGTGCAAGTTATTTTTTTCTTCATTATTTCATTAGCATTTCTTCATTTTATTAATAAGGGTGCATACCTTTGTTTTCCATTTTTTTTCCTTTTTCCTTAAAGGATAATACCAATATCATCAATTCATTCTTCCTTAGAAAACCTCATTATTTGATATTTTTTTTCATTTTCTAGACATGCACCCTTGAGTAGCTGTACCATTTTGCATTAACATGTCCAAACAATGTAGTGTGATGTCTGGTTGGAGAGGAGCACGAGTTTAAGGAGTACATGCTACCCTACACGACAAGATGCGTCTCTACCAGTTGATTTAACATGTCCAAACAACTATGCTTCTTGGCAAGGAAAAAATCATGAATTTCTTTTTATTTCCACGAGAAAAAAAAAGATCTGTTTCTCGAGGAGGGATATATTTTCTCGTCGAGCCCAATTATTATTAGGCGCCTTGTTGTTCAGCCCAGCCCAAAAGCTGACCTGTATCATCACAGAGAGTGAGCTAGTACTCCACTACACCGTTGCCTCAAAAAAAAAAAACTACACTACACTGTGTCAAATACTTCTCCCCATTTCCCTGCTACTTCCGGCGGCGGCTACTCGCCACGAGAGGGCTTGCCGGCGGCGAGTCGAAGGCCTCCGCGAGGTATCATCGGGCCCATCCCCTCTCTTTCCATCCCCTCGCGTCGTCTGACCGCCTGTTTGCCTTGCAGGAGCGACGTTGCCTCCCACCTGTTCGACAGAATGCCTCCCGGGGAAAAGGACGGGAGCGCACTGCCGGGGAGCGGCGGCGCCGACCGGATAAGCGACCTGCCAGACCAGGTCCTCCACCACTAGCTTGCTCTCCTTCCTCCCATCACAGGAGGCCGTGCAGACGTGGGTGCTCGCCTCACGCTGGCGCCACCTCTGGAGGTCCACCATAGGGCTGCGCATTGTTTGAACGGCCCTAGGAAGAAGAAGGTTCATGCACTCCGCCACACTCGTCGGGTCGTCGCCGGAGAGGCTCAACCTTGTCCATACGACATGGGCGGACTTTGGCGCGGGGCGGCAGCTGCGAGACGATGGTGCACGAGAGCGTCGTGTGTCAAGGTCCGAGTCTCCCTCCTTGTCTAGCTGCGTCACGAGCGATGGAAAAAGTAACGCTGTCCGGTAAGTTGCGCCACCGGCAGCATGGAGGTGATGACCATGGAGCGAAGGCCATTACCATAAAGAGTTCCATGACCGAGTCGTCGACAAGTTGTGTCATCGTCGACAATATGGAGGTGAGTTATCGGCGAGTTGTGACACCGGTGGCAAACGTGAGGCAGCAAGCGCGTGACGACGACACAACGGTGGTGGAGGCCATGAGCGGCTGCGTGACGCCGAGTTCATGGGGGTGGCAGTGGCACCGTGGGAAGCATCGTCGCGGTGTCGGCGACTTTCACGCTGCAGGGCTACCACAAGGTGAAGCCGGGACAAGATGACATCGCGGCGTCTCCGCGTCTCACCTATTTGCTCGATCTCGGTAATAAATATTTAATAAGGTTAAGAGGCTGATTGTTAGAATTAACCTTGTTGTATATGTCTAGTCTCATGTTTATTTGTGTTTGCCTGACATTAGTTGTAGTAGTCGACAAAGTCCTAGGTATGCACGGACTCGTGGCAGTGGCCGGATCAGCAGAGAGCACAACACAGAGAGATAGTGTGTAGTGCAGCGAACAGATCGTCAGCCATCAGTTGAGTATATGCATTAGTCAAGTATTTAATGACCACTTAATAAGTCAATGCAGTTAAGATGTGGCCTGCGTGCACATGTATTAGTGTGGTCAGAAATGTGTCGTGTGAGGCTACATGAAAGGTAAAATGGCCGAGCCGTGTGACCGTTGCGTGAACCTTGCGTGAAGCGGGAGTAGTTAGTTAAGATAAGTATGGAGGCATCGATGCATTGGCCGAGTTGTGTGGGCAGCTAGCTACGGGTGTGGAACAAGCTGTTAGTGGCTTGACAATGACTGGTTATTTGTACGTGTGTGTGTGCATGCTAGGAAGTGTGTGCGTGGGTGTGTGTTAACTGGTTATTTAAGCCTTTGTAATGAAGTTCATTTTACTGGGTGTGGTGAGAACCAAAGAAAAGGCACAAGATGGGTGCTTGCCAAGTTTGCGTGTGTGTTCTTTTACCTCTTACGTGTGTGTGTTTTCTTCTTCTTTCTGAGGCGTTCCAATATTTGGTATTCAGAGCCACGGTTTGATCCGTCATTGTGATGGCCAGCGACGAGGGAGATGATGCGTCCAAGGCGGTGGAGCTGGCGAAGGGGAAGTCGGAGGAGCCGGCGACTCCACCGAAGGCGTGGCTCACCAGCGGCAACGGCAATGGCGAGCTTCGCATTGTCGAGCGTCTGATCCGACAGACCTCATCGATGGTGCAGCTTCCACCACTGACCCGCACGAACTACACCGAGTGGCCGCTCCTCATGCGAGTGCGGCTGCAGGCACAAAGCTTGTGGAAGGGGGTCGAGCATGGCGCCGTCATCGACTACCGCGACGACCATGAGGCGTTGGGCATCATCATCCATGCTGTATCGGTAGAGATGTTGCCCTCGTTGGCTGCAAAAGACTCCACCAAGGAGGCTTGGGACGCCCTCAAGACCTTGAGGATGGGGTCCGAGCGCGTCCGCGAAGCCCGGGCACAGACGCGTCGATCGTAGTTCGAGAATCTCTGGTTGAAGGATGGCGAGAAGATGGAGGAGTTCATGGTCTTCCTAACCGGCATCATCAACGATCTTGAGGCCCTCGGCGACGGCATCACCGAGCACAAGGAGGTGCTCAAGTTCCTCCGCTGTGTGCGGCAGCGATACCGGCAGCTTGCCCACTTCATTCAGTCGCTACTCGACCTCAAGACCTTGACGATTGAAGAGCTCACGGGTCGCTTCTTGGCTGTGGAGGATAGCTTCGAGATGGACGAGGCAGGCAGCAGCGACGGCTGCACTCGGCTGCTCCTCACGGAGGAGGAGTGGCTTGATCGCGACAAGAACCGCCATGGCGCCGACAAGAAGAAGAGCACCTTCGACATCCGCGAGGTTCGCTCCTACAACTGTCAAGACTACAGACATTTCTCGAGGGATTGCACCGCGTAAGGAAGGAGCAGGCCCATCTCGCCATCGCGGACGCCGACGATGAGCCAGCACTGCTTTGAAGGTCGACATGGAGGTGCTTGAATAAACGACAACAAGGTTAAGGAGGTGATTGTTAGAGTTAACCTTGTTGTTTTGGTTTTCATCATGTTTATTTACTAGTTCCATGCATCGTAGTCATGTCAAGTTGTGAGCGTCACATGGCGTCGTGTGTATAGCACAAATTGTGTATTTGTTGTTGCATTAGCAAGTAGTCTATCTGCATGGATGTGTTAACTAGCTAGTTGTGTTCGCTGCGGAGCCGAAGCAGCCGAGTCGCGTGGCTGATCGACGAGGAGAAAGAATCGGGATCAATCAGTTGTGGCTTGGTCCCGTATTCGCATATCCAACATTCTGCAGACTTGGCTGTAACTCAAAGTGAAGCTAGCCGGTTCAGTAGGAGTCGGAAGTAGTTGTCGGATTTGTATGTGCGTGTGTGTGTGCGTGGAGTTAGTGGGTAAGTGGCTGCCTGTTTGCCGTGTAACACTGGCTACTTAAGCCCATGTATTTGCATCGTGTCAATTGTAGAAATACAAGAAAAGACACAAGATGTGTGCGTGCCAAGTCTGCGTGTGTGCTCTTTTACCTCTTAAGGATGTGTTTGGTAGTCTGCATAAGCCTGTATGTTCCCTACTCGACCCACTTTTCGTTGTTTGGTAGCCTGCGCGGGGTCTCCTCAGCTATGCTCCGCTCATCCCAAATACCCCCGCAGCCATGCTCGCGAGAGAACCTGTGAAAGGAGGTTCGCAGGTCAGCATGCATGTGACGAACCCATAAAAATATCTGAGCCCAACCCACCGGTTCCCAACTGGACCCACGAACACTAGGGTTACCCTCGACCCCGTTCTCTCCTCTCCGCTTCGACAGCTCCTTGTCGCCGCGCGTCGCCGTCGCTCCTGGTCGCCATCGCCTCCACCCAGCAAGGTATTCCCTCCTACCACTTGTTCCTCGTTAGATTCTGGTCACCGTTGCTCTTCCCACTGTCCTCCGTCCCGTTCCTACTCCTCCTTTGATAGCTAGTAATAAGAAACAGATGGACCTTGAGAGAGAAATCAGATTAGAAGATGTCCACGTTTACTAGTGTTTGAAGAAAACAAACCATTGGTACACAGGCCGGGGTTCCCCTGCAGGAAGCTCTCGCTGTAGGCCGGGATGGCCATCCCCGGCCCGACGAGCCGGTTGTCCGACAGGTTCAGTTAGCTCGGGAGATGCATGCATGCATGCATGGACGATTATTTATATTATACGAGAGATGCCTTTCTTCGTGTTTGTTAATTCGTTCAATTAATTGCACCACGCGCGTGTCGGCATTAGCATCGTGCAGGAGAAAGTGAACCGGTCGGCATTAGCATTAGCTCCATGGGAGATTGCTGCTAGATGTCCTGGTCTTTTCCTCTAAAAAACTTGATCCCGTACATAAGATAGATTACATTGAGTTCCTAGATGTCTTTTCCTAGTACTACATGACTGCTAGATGTCCAGATTGCATCAGCATGCTCTTTTACTAATAACAGATTTGATCTTTTAAATACAGTACATGTCCAAGTTGTCTTGCTAGATGTGTTATCCTAGTAGGACATGATTTGCTTATTTGTTAAAAAAAATTAGCGAATCACTCTTATTTGTGACGTGGTATAATTTGCAAGAGATCGTAATTTCTTCTTTATCTACCATTTATTTTCTTCAAAGTTGAACACTCATATATTTCTATTTTGTTTAGATGGATGAATTGATTAGAAAACGACGCCAACTAATTGTGAGAGGAGCCAGTCTAGTAGCTGCATTGTGTACCTACATGACATTTGTATTAAGAAGAGCTAGGGAACAAACCCAGGGGCTAACTGTGGGTACTATGGCTGAACGTGCCGTAGCTAGGGAGTCCAACTTGAGATACATTTATCACTCTAGCGACATAAATTGCTCAAATCAGCTAAGAATGAGAAAAGCTCCATTTTTTCGACTGTGTACTTTGTTTAGAGAGAGAAAATTGTTAGTAGATAGCATCCATACTTTTATTGAGGAACAAGTAGCCATGTTTCTTCTAGTGGTGGGACATAACCAAATGTTTAGAACACTACAAACGATCTTTAGAAGATCTACTGAAATAATTAGTAGGTATTTTAAGGCGGTGCTTTATGCCGTTGGAGAATTGCGAGATGAGATGATTCGCCCTCCCTCCAATCGATGCCACCCTAAAATACATGAAAGCACACGCTTCAATCCATATTTCAAGGTAAATTATCTTGTTTCCAAATAAGGTCAAACAATTAACGAGACTTATGAATAACACATATTTGTCTTCATTAAATAGGATTGTGTTGGAGCAATTGATGGAACTCATGTGCTTGCTAGAGTTCCAAGAAGGATCTCGGCTGCCTTTAGGGGTAGGAAAGAAGGGACTACCCAAAATGTTATGGCCGCTGTAGACTTTGATCTGAAGTTTACCTATGTACTTGCGGGGTGGGAGGGTTCAGCCCATGATGCCCTTATACTTGCAAATGCATTGGAGAGGTATGATGGGTTGAAAGTTCCTACAGGTAATAAACTAGACACGTAGCTAAATACATTCATATTTTTCTCCCGTAGCTAATAGTTGTTGTTTCATAGGAAAATTCTACCTCGTCGATGCGGGCTATGCTGTGAGACCGGGTTTTCTTCCACCATACCGTGCCACAAGGTACCACTTGAAGGAGTATGGGCGAGGGAATCATCCTCAAAATGCGAAAGAGTTGTTCAACTTAAGACACTCTTCTTTGAGGACATCGGTCGAAAGGGCTTTTGGCGCATACAAAAATCGGTGGAAGTTTGTTTACAATAAGCCATTCCATCCTTTCAAGACCCAAGTAAAAGTAGTGATTGCCTGTGCAATTCTTCACAACTGGGTACTACAATTTGGTGAGGATGAATATTTCCCTCCGGAGGAAACTTGGAACCCAGAACCCACTGACGAAGATCACAATGATATATTCCATGACAATAATTCTTGGGCTCAGAAGAGAGATCAATTGGCAAATTTGATGTGGGCGAATAGGGGGGTAGCACACATTTGATGTATCATGTTGAAACTTGATCTTGTAATCCGAATAATTGAGTTGTGACTCGGTTTTGTAATTCCTCTATTTGAATTGAGTGGTGCATTGTGAAACAGTTTCTGGATGTTATATTTATGTACTCAAATTAGTTATCAATTGCTGGAATGTTATGTTTTAGAGTTGCAATGTTATAATGAAATGTTCAAAAAAATAACACCTAGATTTGATTATGTTAATAATTGCTGGAATAATGTTGCAGATGGATGATGGCGTGCAAGAGAATCCGGATGTTGGTGCTAAAGCCAAGAAGGCTCCAAAGGTCATGAATTGGACCCCGCCAATGTCTGCTATCATGTTGAAAGGTCTTGCGGAGGTAGCAGCAAAAGGTGTTAGGAGCGATAAAGGATTCAAGGAGGCTGATAAAATGAAAGTTGCAAAGGCTTTGACCGCTTTTCTTGGTTATGATGTGAGTAACACCCAGGTGCACAATCATCTTAGCAAGTGGCGTACTAGATGGCAAAGAATTGTTCAACTTCGTGGATTAAGTGGTGCACTTTGGGATGATGAGAAGAAAATGATAATCCTAGAAGAGCAACACTATTTGGGCCACACTCAGGTATGATCGTAAATGTATTTTAAAAATGCTAAAATGTATTACTTCAATGATGAAATGGTGCTGAAATGAGTTGCTCTTCGTGCTGAAGTTAGTTACTTCTGTTGATTAAATGCAAAAATGTTGTTTAATTCTATAGGACCATCCAGCGGATGCTGAATTTCTGAACACACCACTTGAGCACTACAATTATATGGAACTTTGCTTCACTGATAAGCTCGCCACTGGGAGGTTTTCAATGGCCAATGGTGTGCCATTGGGAAAACCTATTGATGTGGAGGGCAAAGGAAAACCCGTTGTTATGGAGGGGCAGGGAACAAGTGGCGAGGGATTTGTGAATGGTCCTGTTGGGTCAGACTTCGCATTTGTTGGTGCTAGTGAAACTAATGATCCTTCTCCTAGTACAACTAAGAAGAGAAAGAGGACATCTGTTATGACTGAAGAAGACTCAATCCAGGTTAACAACATGTCTGATGTTGTGCCTGAGATTGCAAGTGCTATCAATAACACATGTCATAATGAAACACACCCTGAGTTGTACAAGGCTGTTATGGACCTTGTTGAGTTTGATCTCGCTGAGCGACTGGCTATTTTAGATTATCTCACAGAACATAAGGGAAAAGGCCTTAATTTCGTGAAGATGGATGAGGAAGTCTGCAAAGCATGGTTCAAGCGTATCTTGGAGAAGAATCCTGATCTTGTTTGAGTTGATTTTAGGGTGCATTTTGAAAACTATCCCTTTAATAATTTGAATTTGGAATGAGACTATATGTAATGTGGATCTAAAGATTTATTAGTTGAACCGAGTTACTTTTCTTAATTTATTGTTGAAATGTTACTTAAATGGTTCAATATGTCCATTTTTGTTCGATGACACAGATCCCTTGAAGTGTATCTGTATCCGTTTACATTCTTAGAGTTGATGTTCACACGTTCATTATTTTTGTTTGCGAGATGATGTCATGTTGATTCACATGTTTTTTTTAAAGAATGAAAAATATTATGTATTTATAATTTAAAAATAAATTAGTAATTGCCGATAAATGTATACGTTGAAATATTTTGAGTGTTTTTTGTTCATATTTGCATATTGTCAAATTGTTCGTGGAATGTTGTATGCCGTCGAAAACTCGTTTGAAGTGTACACACAATTTTTTATCATGTATTTGTAACTAAGGTCTACTAACCATCTCAATGCAGGCTACCAAACAAAGTCTGAGCCCAGCATGTCTGCACAGATACATGCTGCCAAACAAAGTCTCAACTCAGCATGTCTGTACACATACATGCTACCAAACAGGATCATGCAGGCTACCAAACACATCCTAAGTGTGTGATAGTCTTCTTCTTCCTTGGGCCGTTCCAACACGCATCGGTGACTCTCACCCTGAAGATCCTATCCTTGTTAAGGATCTCCACAAGTTCATGGACCATCTGCTGCTCCTGCATGAGTGCACGAACCTATACACTGTCAAGATCACATTCGATGAGTTCTCACAAGAAGACCAACCCTATGTTAACCTAATCCATTTTGTTGTGATGTGCAAAGTTCGTGCACTCACCCTTTTTAACTTTGATGATGGACATCTCTACCTAGACGACCTGCCTCTCGCGTCTCGGCATCTCAAGACATTGCACCTTGCCGGTGTAGCCCTACGGAGGACCTTGCTTGATTTTGCTAGCTGTCCAGCATTACAAGATCTCATGTTGCTAGATTGCCGCATCTGTGCCCATAGGATAGCGTCCTCTTCAGTGAAGCATTTGATCATCAGAGCTTGCAGTACCTGTGACCCAGAATCCCGGTTTCGTATTTCTATTCCATGCGTTGTCTCTCTTAAACTAGATGCCTTTCAACGTCCAACCCCTTTACTTGGAAATATGTTGTTGCTAGAGACTGCATCTGTGTATCGTTATGGCTTTGACTATGATGTTTGTTTGAATTCTGACTCTGGTGTTTTGTGTGGAGCTAATAGCAATGCATGTAAGAATTGTGTTCTGTTCGCAATAGTGTGCTTCTGGATGGTATTTCAAGTGCTAAGCATCTTGCGTTGAGGTCTACATTTCCAAAGGTATGACACTCATTTTCTTTACTCCTTTATGTTATCCCTTATTTGTGTTGTACTATCTGCATTGTTTATGTATGTATTAGCACCATTGAGGGATCGATCTTAGATTATCATCCTGCATTCTCAGTAAGGATTACTTGATCATTTACTTTTGTATTTGTGCCACAGTTCATCTTCTCAAGAGATTTGAAGCATTGCTCTACATTTAGCAAGTTAAAAACATTATTCCTCAATGAGTACTAATGTGCAGCTCCTGACCTGGATACACTAGCTTGCATTCTGTAAAACTCACCAGTTCTGGAGAAGCTCACTCTTGAAATCTTTTTCTGGGTATAAATCTTCTAAATGGACAATTGCTGCACTCACAAAATTAATCATTCATCTTGGTTAACTGTTTCTTCTTACCATAGGAACCAACTCATAAAGTGTTAATGAAAGGAAGCTACGGTTCAAGTGAAAGATCATCTGCAATATCAGAGGACCTTAAAATAGTTGAAGTCAAGTGCAATGTGGTGGACGACAGGATTCTCAATGTTTCGGAGTTTCTCTCTTCATTTAACATACGTAAGCTAAGCATAGACCCCTTGCATGCTTTCCGTATTCTGAATAAGTTTTCTTGTATGAGAAAGAAACTAATAGAGCAAGCAGTAAAGAAGGCTATCCCGAATTGTGTAGGAACTGTTTGTAGGAGTACCGACATGTTCGCGGCTTGAAAATTCTGGACCATATCTGACCAGTCGCAAAAAAGTAAAACCAATGTAATCCATTTTGTTGCCGACGGGTGTTTAAGTTAAACTGTGTTGCAGAAATAAGAAGTGTAAAATAACATGTGGACTTGTTGATTAGTTCTGGCCTTGTAGGCATTGACATGAATGTCTGGACTGATTCATTCAGGATAGGGATACATTATCTTAGTATGTTGCTAAGCTCTGAATAGTGACTCAAATGTGTGTTGTAAGCCAATAAACTATATTTTTGACACATTGTGTTTTTTAATAGTCGGTGCTAATGGATTGCAATTGTTATTATTTTGTTAGACATAATCAGGTTCTCCGCCTTACGGGCTAAATTATTAAGCTCCCAGTTTGCTTATGACTCCTTGCTTTGTTACTAGGAAGTAATTACAGTTTACATAATATTTTGTTGAAATATAAACGTCTGTTCATAACATGTCTAGCAGTGTATGTCACGATTCTTTATTTCACATTTCCCCATTCTATTTTGGAAGCAGTTTAGCTAGTTGTTCCTGTTTTAGATTATTAGCTAGAAATGGCCGGATCAAATGTAACGAAGTTTGTCCCTGTTTTAGATAAGTTGCACTTGCACCTGGGAAAGTGCATATCCTTCATACTTTCTGAATACTGTTCCAGTATCTTCATTTTCATTGTCAAATAACTGAGAATTTTTTTTTGAACTTCTGCACATGCAATAGACACTTACATTATCCTTCCATTTCTGTACAGACTTCGGTTTCCATACCAGGAAGGGCTAGAAGATCTGAGTGGACGGCAGATAAGCTGCAGCAGAGTTGCCAACTTTTTGTGTGTGTGTGTATGCATCATTAGAGGTGGAAGGTGGCGGTGGATAATCCGAAATATCCGATATTCATATTCGAGAAAATGCCTATTCGTATCTGAAACATCCGCATCCGAACCAAAATGGAAATGGAAATTATCCATATCCGAATTTATTTAACAAATACGAAAATAACTATGGTATGAAATTTTGACACAAATATGGATATGGAAGTGGATATATCCGTATGCGAATAAGATTATGGGAGGTAATTTTCAAAATGCTAGCCCCAAAATTCCAATTATCTAACATAAAGCCAAACCAGTGGTCAAATTTTACTCTTTGTATGATTAAACTTAGAAATTATTATGCATTACAATAGTATTTATTCATAAACCTATTTATCATTGAATTATTGTATGTCACAAGTTGATTATTTCATGTCACGTAGATATTGACTAATTTACTTAAGCAATATATCGCTATTATTCATATCCGTTTCGAATCGAGCAAACATCCGATATGTATTCGTATTCGAATAATATCCGAGCCGCATCCGTATCCATTAACATCCGTATTCGCATTCGTATTCGTTTTGAAAATATGAAATCGGAAGTGGTAAGAGCACTATCCGATCCGCATCTGATCCATTTCCACCCCTATGCATCATATGTGATGGTGTACAATCCGCAATGTGTAACTTATGAACTTAGACCACCCAGTTCATAGTGTGACTTGGTTTTATCCTAGTATACTTTTGGTCTGTGCTGATTTTTTCAGTTCTTGGACTGGTTAGTGTGCTCTGTTAGCGATTGTATTTTTGGCTTGGGCGCATAACTTATTCTGTTATGCTGGGATCCGTTTATTCTATCCTTGGTAAGATTGGGTGTTTGGAAAACTGAAACAAGAGATGTTAAGTTGTCAATTTATTTGTTCGATGTTTTGCAAACCTACACAGAGAACCGATAATGAACTGCAGCTCTGAACTATGCCTGATCTGATAACTAAGTAATGGGGCACCCACTATCCAATTACTTTCATCCAGGACTCTTGAGTTAGCATTGCTCAATTAATCATTTACATATATTTTTTGGGTGCACATATTCCTTGTGCTTTGCTGGATCTTACATTATTACCTTCCTTCTGATTAGTGCCTTCCATTCGAGCAACATGTTTCAGGATCTGTTTGATGGGCACCTGCAGTTGTTCCACCTAAACTTTGGGACTATAACGTTCTTGCCAAAGAAGGAAGGGGCTATGTGGATTGAATAGTTCAGGCCAATATGTTTGCTCAATGTGTCGTTCAAAATATTTACCAAAGTTGGGACTAATAGATTGACGCAAATTGCGCATACAGTGGTGTAACCTAGTCAATCAGCATTTATGCCTGGTAGAAATATTCTAGAGGGAGTGGTTGTACTCCACGAGACCCTACATGAAATTCATTCGAAGAAACTAGACGGGGTTATCTTCAAAGTGGATTTTGAAAAAGCATATGACAAAGTTAAATGGCCTTTCTTACAACAAGCGCTGCGTATGAAAGGCTTCGACGAGCTATGGAGGAGACAAGTCAAATCCTTTGTACAGTAGGGGAATGTTGGAATCAAAAGTGAATGATGATATAGGTCACTTTTTCCAAACACACAAGGGTCTCCAGCAGGGAGACCCTATGTCTCCGATCCTATTCAACATAGTTGCGGATATGCTTGCAATACTAATAGGAAGGGCGAAACAAGAAGGCCTGGTGGGAGGACTAGTGCCACATCTAGTGGATGAGGGCGTGTCCATCCTGCAATATGCTGATGACACTATTTTGTTTATGGAGCATGACATGGCGAAAGCAAGAAACATGAAACTCATCCTCTGCCTATTCGAACAATTATCGGGATTGAAAATTAACTTCCACAAGAGCGAGTTGTTCTGCTTTGGCAGGGTCAAAGAAGTTCAGGAGGATTACAAACAGCTGTTTGGTTGTGAGTTGGGTAGTTTTCCATTTAATTACTTGGACATACCAATTCACCATCGAAAGCTATCGAACCAAGAGTGGAAGCGCATTGAGGACCGTTTTGAGAAGAAACTAAGCTGCCGGAAAGGAAAGCTTCTATCCTATGAAGGGAGATTAATCTTGATTAACTCGGTGCTTACGAGTATGCCCATGTTTCTCCTTTCTTTTTTTAAGTACGAGTAGGGGTACGACAAAGACTGGACTTCTATCGATCTAGGTTCTTTTGACAGAGTGATGAGGTTAAGAAGAAGTATAGACTTACCAGATGGGACATAATTTGCAGACCCAAAGATCAGGGAGGTTTGGGGATTGAAAACTTAGAGGTTAAGAATAAATGTCTACTGAGTAAGTGGCTATATAGATTATCAATGGAATCTGAAGGGATGTGGGTTCAGATTCTACGCAATAAGTATCTCCAATCGAAGACATTAGCCCAAGTCACCGTAAGACCAACAAACTCTCCTTTTTGGAAGGGCTTGATGAAGGTGAAAGCTCACTTCTTTCATAGGACTCGGTTTACAATTGGGAATGGAGATGCCACGAGATTTTGGGAGGATACATGGCTGGGGGAGACGCCCCTAACTTTACAATATCCTTCCTTATATAATATTATGAAACGTAAAGAAGTGTATGTTGCCACGGTATTTCAATCTATCCCACTAAACATTCAGTTCCGACGAGTTCTGATTGGACACCGTTGGACTCAGTGGTTGCACTTAGTCAGACGTCTTATGGACATACAGGTGTCAGATGGGCCTGATACGATTAAGTGGAAACTTTCAGATTCAGGTATATTTACAGTCAAATCAATGTACCTTGACCTCATTAACACATCGAATTTACCAAAAACCAAAAACGTTTGGAAGGTGAAGGTTCCTTTGATAATCAAAGTTTTTATATGGTTTGTACATAAGAGGGTGATTCTTACTAAGGACAATTTAGCTAAACGTAATTGGCCAGGCAATACTAGTTGTTGTTTTTGTGGTAATCCGGAAAATATCAAACACCTTTTTCTCCAATGTCCGCTAGCAAGACTACTATGGCAATATGTTCGAGTTACTTTTAATATTAATCCTCCGGATAGTATTGACACACTATTTGGGTCATGGCTAAACGGAGTTGATAATGGTATTGCTAGACATATGCGCGTTGGGGTATGCGTGTTACTATGGGCTATTTGAAATTGCAGGAATGAATTGGTTTTTAACAGTACAATACATATACATTTCTTACAGGTACTTCACAGGGCGGCGGCTATGATCCATACGTGGTCATTACTCTGCGGAAACCAGGGAGCCTTTGGTTACTGGGTGTGCCCGATGGGAGATGGTGGCGCAGGATATATTCAACCGGTTTGGATGGCGGTCCACTAATAGATTAGATGGTTAGGCATCTAGGTCTATTTTAGCCCGTTGTGTCCTTTTTATGTTTTCCTTTATTATCATCACTTTGCTCCGATGGAGCGTGTTTGGATATGCACACTATTTGCTTTATTTCGTTTAATGAAAGGGTCGTATGCATCATGCTGATGCAGAGGCCGGAGGTAACACTCCTTTTCTAAAAAAAATTGAGCAACATGTTTAATCAAATGTGTTGTGGGGATTCATTTCACTTTTGGTTAGTGTGATCCATTTGAGCAACATGTTTAATCAGATAGCAGTATACTTTACAAGGTAAAAGCGGGACCTGGTAGTCTCAAATCTTTCAGAAGTCATTACATCTAAATAGCAGCAAAGATCACCTTAACTAGCTTCTTGGTGGAGTGGTCAAATTCGCAGCGTGCAAACTCCATCGATTCTCTCTACCTATTGTCTGGAGTAGACATGAATCACCACTTCCTTCAAGTTTTGCTTTGCTGAAAATTGACAACAAGAATAGTCGGCTGGCCTTTTAGGAGTTGTTGCTTCGGAATAAAGGCAGGTCCTTCAGTTGCTATTATTTATTCGGATGGAAGAGCCATGTCATGAATGCAACTGCCTACTGCAATAGCTCACCAATCACCATTGGTTGCAATTCTTCTGTAGAATCCGAGTAATAAAGCACTTAAGATTGGAAAATGGACAAGCTAGAGCATATGACGAATTTAAATGCACAATCACTACTTTGAGTTAATTATAAGCGAAAATGATGCTTACAAGAGGATCTAACCAGAAGGGTATTTTTGCTGTCATCGAGACACATCAATGATCCTTATTTGCTAAATGAGGTTCAACAGGCGCACATAGATCCATGAAGAATGGTTATTGTGTGTCATCTAACCAAAATGGTAGTACCTGGTATTGTCATTCCTAAGCGAAGCTTCTAGTTAAATAAAAAGTTTTTAATTTCCTCGAACTGGGTACATGGTAAATTAATTATTTCTAGGCAACTTGCATGGTGGCCAAATCCTTGGCGTCCCTTAATCGACCGTCTAGCTGAAAGGTGTGGTACCTCAATAGTAGAGGAGTCCAAGGTGATCAGATAGGTGACAAATCAATAAGAGGCCGCCGAGGCCATGCTGTTGTGAAAAGTCGAATGTTGCAGGGTGAAAGATGGGCAACATTCACTCATGGAACATTTACAACACATGAGAGTTGAGATGAAGCAATCAGTAAGTTGTGATTGTAGATGTCAGCAAACACGTCCTTGGAGTATGCTACGTGTGTCGTTTGTGGTAGGCAATATCTAGGATACTAAAGTAACCAGCACTACCAAGCGGAAACAACTTAACGGTGCCTCTGGTAGCCACCAACTCCGGTAACAGAACGTTTCTTGATGTTTGCACGCATGTTGGTCCGGTAGGTTTGCCATGGGCTTCAATGAACGGCAAATGACAACACAAACCCTATGGCTAAAAATATTCCTGCTGCCTCTAGTTCCTACTTCCTAGATATGTGTATAACAGATACCATGTATGGAAGATGAATACACATGGCTGTGAAAGAAACCATATGTTTCACTCGTAAATAGATACATAGAATGATAGTGAGGTGGACAGCTTTGAGACTATAGAGTAAGACAGAAGACAGCGTCGATGGGAGATGATTTTATAGTTACATATTGTGTGTGGTGGAAGGTTATGTGCGTGTGGGGGGGGGGGGGGGAGACTAATCTAATCAATGAAACATGTACATCACATAGAAGTTGGAGATGGTCGAATAACATTAATAACACTAGTATATATATGCACATACAAGAGGAAAATAGACACCATGCTCGTATTGATCATATGAACATTTCGTATTTTGATATTATTTAGTTGGAGTCACAAAAGTACATAAATAAGCATTGGTTGCAATTGTTCGGCAGAAGCCGAGTAATGAAGTACTTCAGATTGGAAAATGGACAAGGTAGAGCATTTAACGAATTTAATTCAAAATCACTGGAATGTTTAGTTAGAATTTCTTAAGTAATCATTTACAGTTTCTTCTAGTTGTTTACATGCACATTTTCATTGTATTTTGTTGGATCTTACATTACTACCCTCCTTTCAATTTGTGCCTTCCATTTGAGCAACAACATGTTTTATCAAATGTGGTATGCGGATGTTGATCCAGAAAAGCTTCTTCGATATTCATTTTACCAATTTCATGTGGACCGAGCTCTCCCGGATTATGAGATTTGTTGACATATTCTATTTATTTATGTATTTATTTTGTTTTCATGAAAATTTAAACATTTGCAGCTTGTCTTGTCCTGCTTGTTTGTTCCTGATCACTTTAGGTGTTCTTGTTAAGCATATCTGCTAGCTTTGGGCATTCCCATGTTTCTGACAAGAACCATGGCAAATCTCGATCTTTTTACCTGGGCACACCTATTTTGCTAAATTGGATGCATTACTGTAAGACTGTTACTATTTATTATTACTTGGGCACTTAATATAGGGCCCTTCGCTCACACAACATTAGCATTTATTTTTGACTATGTACTCTATTCGGAGCATCCCAAAAAATTGTGATACGAGCCATAACAATTATATTTGGTGACAATGTTATTGGCAAATAGGTGTGATTTCGAGTGAATAGCATAAAACTAACACAATTTGTTACATGGCTCCATAAAACTACCTGAATTTTTTTTTTGTGACTAATACCTACTACTTTTCTCATCGGTTGTCTCAAAAAACCCAAAACGTCGAATGCTTTGCAACTAAACACGATTATGACAGCTAGGGCCCACGTGTAAGATAACCGTTCGTTTGACAGTTTTGTTTGACCGTTAACTTACATGTGAGGCCTACATGTCAATGTCTCTTCCCAATGAGCTTTCAATCAGGTCCTTGCAATTTTTTTGCAAAAAGCAGTCGGGTTTTCATGAAAACTTGCCAAGTACGTCATATCATTGACGTAGATGCAACTGCCCCGCACCTTGCCGCACCTAACAGATGGCACATACACCACCTTGGACCACATTTTCCCTAAAACAAGGCGTAATCACCCAATCACATCACCTCCTTCCACTTGTGAGTAGTGTACACTGTCGTCAATTCGTCAACAATCTCAAACACCTTGAAGAAAGGCTCACGACTACCGCCCGGATGAATCTTTCACCACCATCGCCAATTTGTTGTGCAGCTCAATGATGTAGTTCAGCAACCCAATATGGCCCCTACTATTGTGGACATGCAACAACTGAGGTTTGATGGTGATCACCGGCCCTCCATCTTTGTTCGCACCTATTTTGAACCTGACCAGATACTCGGAGTCGGCAAGGGCATAGAGATTTCCATTGTAGAATATGATGTCGATGAGGAGATATTTATAAAATCTGTTTGTCCTCCACATGCTGTCCGAACAACCAGTCCTACAGAGTGCGATGTCGTGTTGTAGGGTGATGGTGGCTTGAGGTTGGAGATTCCAAAAAGATAACCTTTAGTTGAGTTGTCCTGGCTTGAGAAGAACGTGCTCAGGTCCTTAGCGGCGAGCGATACCTCAACACCGGAAAAGAGGTTCACGATCACAAGCTGCATATTGTCCCCTAGCACCGCGCCCCGGCCCCATGGTAAGCTCCCACGAAAACTTCTTGCAGATGAACGCCTCAGGAGAGGAGTAAATAGCATAAAACTATTACAATTTGAGCTATGGTCAGCATCGGCTGTTTTAAAAACCCAAATAGCCAGGTATATTATAGTTAATGCGGTTTATGACAGGTTGGACCCGCACATAAACAAACCGTTTGTTTGACCGATAATTGACATATGAGACCCACATATTAGTGTCTCTTATTTATTTTTCTTCCCTCTTCCTCCATTCTCCTTAGAACCAGAGACGGCTCGCCGGCCAGAGGAGGCGGTTGCGGGCACGACGCTGGCCGGAGGAGGCGACCGCTCGCGCGGCTCAGGTCGGATGAGGCGTCTGCGGGCACGGCTCAAGATGAAGGAGGCGGGCACCTCTCAGGCCGGAGGAGGTGGCCGCGCGCGCAGCTGTGGCCGAAGGAAGCGTCCGTGGGCACAATGCCGACCGAAGGAGGCGTCTGCGGGCACGGCGCCTGCCGGAGGAGGCGTCTGCGGGCGCGGCGTCGGCCGGAGGAGGCGGCTGCGGGCATGGCGCCGGCCGGATGAGGCAACCGCGGGCACGGCTCTTCAGCCGTAGGGGTCCACCCCGCGCGCATTGGACGACGACGGGCGATAGAAGGGAGTTCGGCGGTGACTCCGTAGCTTCTGGCCGGCGAATTCCTCATGGCGGGACTGCTAGGGAGCTCATCCGGCAGGGCTGCTAGCTAACGCAACTCCGGTCGTTTTAGAGCACGGGAACGGGAGGGGTCCGATTGCTTTTTAAAAAAATACAGGACCTGATTGCGTTTTTAACGGTCAAACAATCAGTTCTCTTACATGCGAGCCCCAATTGTCATAATCGCAATTAACTGTAAAGCATCCGACTATTTAGGTTTTTTGAAACAACCGATCACTGACTTGGTAGTTATCAAAGAACAAAAATATTCAGTAGTTTTTCTGAAACCATATCCCGAATTGTAATAGTTTTATGCTATTTACTCTTCACGCAAATGGATCCGCAGGACCCGTTGTTCTTGGGGGCATTATACACACTTCTTCATTTAGTCATTGCTGGGGAAGACAAGTCAGGGTAAGGTGGGGGTGCCGCCTACCTCGATATGATCGCAACGACTCATCATGACCTGCATACGGCAACTAAGCAGACGTGATCGAACAGCAGGGTGACCTTACTGCAGATCAGGCCTAGGAGATCATCTGGAAGATCATGCCACTGCACCGACGTGGATGGCGTGCTCCGTGCGCCACCGTCGGTCATCGGAGCTAGATTAAATCACTGTGTGCACCTAATGTGTATTGATCAATCGCATCTGTACCTACCGTGTTGCGTGCGCATATCTATACATACCTAATAATAAAGGACAATGTGTTTCCTCGATATCTTGGTCTATCCAATTACCCAATAGTACCCATAAAGTTGAAGTAAATTATTCACCTTGCCACCCATAAGGGACAAAAAACTCTCCGTTTATTATTTCTATATAATTTTCTCGGCTTGTCAACGAAACTGTCCCTAAAATTCAAGTAAATTACCCACTCTGCCACCCGTGAGTGAAAAAAAACTCTCCCTTAAATGCTTCTCTGATTTTTTTTCGTCTGTCATCGAAACTGTCCCTGAAATTAAAGTAAATTATCCACTCCGCCACCCACAAGTGAAAACCTTTTTGTTAATTGTTTCTCCGAATTTTTCTTCTATCATCGAAACCGTCACTATAGTTCACATAAATTACCCACCTTGCCATCCCGTAAAAGTGAAAAAACAAGCGTCCTTTAAATTATTCTTACGTCATAGGACCCTCTATTTTTAAATCCATTGTGTGACTAACCTTTTCTTTTCCTTCACATACACGCATCGACGATGCACTTCAAAAAAGTACACGCATCCAGAATCAAGTTCAACCTCGATCCATTGTTGACCATGTTAGAATGTACATGTCTTATGTCGACATGCGCGCCGGTTGGTCCATAAATGTTCAAATACGTGTATTAGCATGAAATGCGAATGTTTAAAAATTGATTTGAAAATCATGATTTTATTATCCCGTTGGTTGCAACGCATGGACACTTCACATCCATGTGGACCACCGAATCGCATGGAGTACATCTTCTGCCTACACACATCAAGGTGTTAGTACAAGCAAGAGTAAACGTCTCGGGAGAACTACATTGGCAATAAAAATCAATTGAAGTAGATATCGTTCCCCGATCGATTCAGCTCAACCAGTCCATCACCTTCTTTCCTCGGTGAACATAAGGCCATCACAAACCAGATTTTCTTTCTTACAATGACAAGTGGACCCCACAGGGTTCCACACATGATGACAACGTTACCAAGCGTGGCCGTTATATATAAAATGTTAAGCGGTGCCACGTCAGCTTGACTGGCGGGCACCACTATCAAAAACATACTCAACTGGGTCAAACTCGTCGGTCAGTGTTATTTTCAAAAACATTATGCTAGACATTGTGTTTTCTGTCAAAAAAATGTAAACTCGTATTTTCTAATAACCTAGCCTTCAATATGGTCGGTTCTTGCAATTAACTCCTCTAAAATATGAGTTAGTTGATATATTTTAAAGATCAAATTTCGCTTGAGTAAGTTTACATGAATAATACTATATCATTAAATTGTTATATATAGGTTCACGAGCATCAACATTTCTGAGAAGTTTGAATCCTCGGTAAAGGTTACAATTATTCAGTGGACGGCCGATTTCTCTACACGAACAGCTTCGACTTTGGCCACATCACATTATTGGACAGGTCGAAGAGGAGGATAACATTGCCAAAGTTTCAGGTTCAAAAGCATCAACACAGGGTATTTAATTCCCTCCAGCACAAAAACAACACCAGAGCACTGAGACACTTGAGGACCTAGTAACAGTACCATGTATGCTTGTGTCCATGCAAGGCCTTCTGAATTCTCTAGGACGTCCGAATTATCAAGAGATAACTTCCACACTTGATGCATCTCACTGATAGTACATGGCTACCTAATAAGATTGGCAATGATTGTACAAGATAACTTCTATTCTTTTATGGATGTGCATAGTTAATTAGCTCAAGTTCTAATGAGGGCGACGTTCATTTTCTGGTCCTGGGGAGTGTGATACAATACAATAGCACACGAGCTAGCTAAGGAATCTCGTGTTACTTGGCAGATATCATGTCATATTGTTTGATCCGAATAATAACATCTTACCTCTTCCAGTGCATGATGTAACTCTCTTTATTATAGGTTGTTGCTGCTATGACATGTAAACTATAAAAGAAATTAAAATCTGTTAATTATATTTGGAGCATGTTGGGGATGTAGCTCAGATGGTAGAGCGCTCGCTTAGCATGCGAGAGGTATGGGGATCGATACCCCACTTCTCCAAATCGTTAGATTTTTTCTTTGCATATGTGAAAATACTGTAAAGAGAAACACTGCCTTTTACTTTACTTATTTTTTTGGTTGAGAGGGATCTTCGCTTTACTTTTGCAACTCCAAATTTCACAGATCTGTGGTGCGAACCAAAAGCGGTGCAATAATAATCACATGCCAAGAGCAAAATGTTACCATCATTTTCCGCAAAAGAATTGCCCATCATGATTTTGTCACCGGCCTCTTTGTAGAAAAACAGAAGAGCAAAACGATACTAGGAGACACAGTCACATCATTCGAGAAAAAAAAATCATCTATACGTTCTGTCCTACACCCAACAAATGTATTCAGTCAATCAATCTCGACAATGCAACAGACAGTCGAAAGCCAAGACACTAGGATTTCCAGATCCATTGGAGTAGATGGGAGCTTTAATATTATCCGAGGATAACTTGTAGTCAAGAAATGGGCTAAGGCAAATCTTCAACCTCAGCAAAGTTGATATTTTAATATTATCCAAGCTTTAATATTTTCACTTAGAATGTCGACTTTTGCAAAGTTGATATTTGAGTTGCAAAATTAACAGAAAGTGTTAGAGCCGGTCAATCTCCAAGTGTGACAGGAGAATCAAAATTGCATTCGTTTTTCCTGGAAAATAGAATGGCATACACATGTCACACACTTTACAACATACGGCATGGCTCACACTCTTGGTAGATAGAGTGGGAAAAGAAGCAAAACGTATAAAAATGTAAGCTAATATTACGAGTACTCCATAATTGCTCGTCCACCAGAACGAACAACATAATTCCTAGGATGGTTCTGGCGATTTCAGATTCTGCAATTGTGGAGCCAATGAGTGAGTCCAGTCTCAATATGTGCATCGACAGTTTGCCCTCGCCATCTGAGAGATGTTTTGGTTGAAGTTGTCAAACAATGTGGTGGTTTGCCTCTTGTAATTAATAGTACCTCTCGCATGCTAGCTATGAATGGTTTCGAGCCAAAGGAAAAATTGGTGGATGTTAGAAATTCTATGGCCTTTGGAACAAAGCTCAAATGCAATGGGCTAAGGCAAATCTTCAACCTCAGCAAAGGTCTCGGAATCAATATACAAGCTAAACCTGGCCCTAATAGCTTCGTGCGAGGTTTTAACCAAAATTTCTAGCCAACAAAAGCAAAATCCTTGACCTCTACCATCAGTTCTTTAACCACTCTACTGACATGGGAAGTTTAACCTATCCCCCAAAAAAGACGTGACCACATCTGCCTATGACTTTCGCCCAATCTTGCTTCAAAACTGCCTCACCAAAGGAATCTCTAAGCTGCCCACGAACATACTTAAACCCATAATCCCGCTCTTGCTACACGCTGATCAAACAATTTCATTCGTGTCGATCCATTGCAGAAAACGTCATGTACGCGGTAGAGCTTCTTAACTGTTCTCATAGTGTCATAGGGCCAAGAGCGCGTTTGATTGCAATCCTAAAGAAAAGTTGCTTGGCTTGCGACCTCCGAGGGTTGTGCTTGGATGTTGTTTGGTTGGTAGCTTAAAATCCCGAACATGTCCATGGCCTGGAGCTCACATGCAATTGATTAACCTGACTAGGTCGTGGGCATCTTGATTTGCCTGGGCCAGGCCACCTGGGCTCTAGGAAGATGTGTTTTAGATACATTTAGCATGTTCTATGTTACACTGTCTGTCAACTCAGCCATCCCATCTAATTATTTACAATCTCCATTCCAGAGTATAAGGTGCAATTAGCTGAACACACCATTGACCTGAATATTGCACCTACGAAGCGGGTGATTAAAGTTACAAACAATGGTGACAGATCAAATGGCCCTGCAATTGCACCTGCCATTTTTTATGAATGTGCAAACTTAACCCAAGATATAGTGCCCTTCACTTTCTGGTCTTGGAGAGTCGGATATGATAGCAGATGAGCATAGCTTATTGATCCACCTAGTTTACCTCTTCTAGTGCATGATGTCACCTCTCTTTATAGAAAGTAAAGGATGTTCTTAAAGTTTACATTGCCAAATGGAAACTATGACACGCAAGTTGTCAACAATTTAATTATGTTCGCTAATTACATTAGGACGTGATGGGGATGTAGCTCAGATGGTAGAGCGCTCGCTTAGCATGCGAGAGGTATGGGGATCGATACCCCACTTCTCCAATTCTTCTTTTTTCCTTTGTAGATCTTCTGACAATATTCTAAGAAAACAATATCTTGACTTTACTGCTTTTGTTGAGACCGACATTAACTTTATTTTTGCAAATCCGAAAACATACGCACAATATGTTCTGCAAACCAAAACGGTGTAATAATAATCACAGGCCAAGAGCAAAATGTCGCCATCATTTTCCTAGAAAGAACAATGTTCTCATCATGACTTAGTTACCATCCTCTTTGTAGGGAAAAAAAAAGAGAGAGCAAAATAGTACTCGGAAACACGGTCACAGCATTCCAGGAAAGAAAAAAAAAAACTCTTCTACATGTTCCGCCATACCCCCGACCAAATTTATTCAGTTAATCAATCTCGCCAATGCAGCAGCCAGGTGAATGCTTTATCCCTGGAAGAACACGTGGGTTTCCAGATCCAGTTGGAGCAGATAAGCGCTTAAGTATGCCAGAAAGAAAACTTGTTGTCAGGAAATTCATCAAATGCTGGCACTGATAGTGGCAAAAAGGGGAACATGCCAAGGGGTCATAGAATCACGTACATCACTGGCATACTGTGCTTAGACTGACGATAGTGGGCAGTAACTTCAGCAGTAACATAGGTCCAGCTCAGCAAATTTGCTTATGTGGCAATGAGTTAATGAGGAGAGAGGTAATTTGAGTAACTTTCGGTGGTTACCGTAACATAGCGCTCCGTACGAGAATTTTTTAATGCAATCGATCCAGTGCGGATGCGGCTCGCGGAAAAAAAGGAAAAACCAATTGTGGCTTTCTTCTTCCCCCAACTGCGCCTCCATCCGTCTCCGTCCCTGCCGCCTCGAACTCCCTCGCCGCGCTCTCCGTCTCGTCGGCCAGCGGCGGTTCAGGCTGGCGGCGCGAAGCCACCCGAACCATGGCCAAGTCTGGAGCTCGTAAGGAGGCGGCGCCAGTCCGGCCACCAGTTACCTCGCCGCCGCCGCAACACTTCCCCGGCACCCCGGCAAGCTCGTACGCCAGCCGCTCGCCGCAGCTATTCTACCCCAGTGCCCCGACGAGCTCCTCCGCCAGCCCCTCGACAACGCCACACCTATACCCCCCTCTCATGGAAACCTCATCTACCAACCCTACATGGTATGAATTCTGCTCTCAATCTTCCGCAATTGCAATTTCAGTAGCTCGAATTTGCAACATTAGGTAATTTGTATTTTGCGTTCATTGTCTAGAGTACCTGATTCAGCGTGTGTAGGTGTTCAAGCAGAGAGACTCCTAAGTCTGTAGCCTGAATTACCTAGACAGTGAGTTGTTCTTCAGGTTTTTGCTTGCTTGATTGAACTAGTGGTATATCACATGTTTTTGTTGAAAAGAAGCTTCCGATAAGAACTGAAATAAGTGTTTTCTGATGGATAAATGGAGAAGTGTTTGCTGCCAATAAGAACTAGTGACGTATCTTCAGGTTTTTGTTTGCTGCCAATAAGAACTAGTATCGTATCTTCAGGTTTTTGTTTGCTGCCGATAAGAACTTGCACAGACACTCGAACATGCTTTCTGAACAAAGCATTGTCTATGTTTCATATAGCAGAAACAGTAGGATTATTCTACTGCAGTTTTATTAGGATAAATAGTTGCAAGTTATGGATTTTGATCAAAAGTGGAATAGATTATGTACATGACTCTATGGTCAACAAAAAAGTTATACTCCAGGTCAACAAAAAAGTTGTACTCCAGGTCACCAAAATAGATGTACAAAATTGCATTGTTTTACTATGCTCATGACTTTGATATTGGTAACAGGAGGCCAATGTACACCCCTGCACCTGATGGTTTGCTAAGCTTTGGACAATTCCCTTCAATGCATCCGTATAATTTTCGACCTCCGACGATGCACCATCCTGAACAAGGACACCCAAATTCCGAGAATTTGCACTTTGTCGGGGCTTCCCCGCATGATTCATTTTCAACACCACCGCCACCACCGCACCCTAAAGTTGCATCTCGATCTGCTCAAGCAAAAGTGGATTCGACTTCTTCCAAAAGGAAAAGGAAGGTCACCAATGTAGATGACGATGAATCGGGAGAAAGGACCGCATATCGTCTGCCCTATACATCCGAAGAACATGTCAGACTGGTAAGAATATTAATTGCTCAAATCCATATTATGTGCATGTAATTTCTTGTTGTTTGTTGGGCTCAACTAAATTAAATGTGCCACAATGTAGGTAGGTGCTTGGCTGGAGTGTTCACTCGATCCAATCGATGGGAACGGAAAGAAGGCTGAGCTGTTCTGGGATGATATTGCTGCACTATACAATAGTGCTACACCAAGTAATCGGAAGAGAGATCGGAATCAATTGAAGATGGAGTGGCAAAGGACCAAGAAAAAGCTCGCTGCTTTCCATGGTGAGTGGACTGATGTAGTTGGAGTGTATCATAGTGGTTACAACGAACATGACCTGGAAAAAATGGCCTTCGAGAAGTATGAAGGCAACTATCACCAGCCTTTCCAACATTTAACTATGTGGCAGAAACTGAAGGGTGATGGGAAATGGCTAGCCTCTTACAGAAACATGATGGCAAAAGTAGGGAAGAGAACATCTGTGGAGACCAATCTCACATCAAATATGATCAACTTGGAGCCTGAGCAGCGCCCATCAGCTGGGCGTGATAAGGCTAAGGATGAACGTGCTGGTAAATCCAAGTCAGGAGGGCTCTCAAAAGAGCTTGGAGAAAGATTGGACAAATTCATCGAAGTTAACAATCAATCGATGGAGGACCGCCAAAAGGTGATAGACAGCCAAGTGATTCTATCAAATCAACAGCTTGAAACTGCAAAGATCAACAACAAAACAAAAATGCTGGATGTTTACTCCAAAATGCTTTTAGCGGACACATCTAAGATGGATGATGCTGAAAAGGCTCGGCGTGCTAAGGCTTTGAATAGAATGGAGGCCATGCTATTTCCTGAAGGAGATTTAGGTATTTTGATTGCTTGTCTCTCGATCGGTTAATTTTTGTTGTGAATTAGAGTCTGCACGTTTAACTTAATTAGGTTCAGCTACTAACTATTATTATTTCTTTACTGTTTGGCAAGGTGATTAAGGGGAAACAAGTGGCGCAGTATGAAGCATATCAGAGGATAGACTGTTCAACTATTTGGTCAGTTAATTGTGTGAACCTAGTGGATCCTTAATTGTGTGAACGTAGTGGATCCTTAATTGTGTGAACCTGATGGATTGTTCAACTCTTTTGTGCACTTGATGGACCGATCAGCTACCCTAATTTATGTGAACGTGAATGTTTCAGTTTCTAGTTTACATATGAATCATTTCAGTTTCTAGTTTTATAGATGAATCGTTTCTAGTGTGCTATATAAACAAGCCCACGCCTTCTCTTTTCCTCACCCATTCATAGTGCGCCACTTCTTCCCCTGTTCCGCAAGATGGCCAGCAGTCAACCAGCTGATGCTTCCGATGATGAAGCTGAAGCAAATATCATCAATCCTTCCTCCCTCTACACGTTAGATGACTACCTTGTCCAGATGGACATGTTAGAGTCGTTCGGGAAGGAGATTGGAGCAGAAGTGAAGGAAATTCTCGAAGGCCAAGCAAGATCAAGCAGAAGTGGCCCAAGGACTTATGTGAACAGGCCACGTGAAGCAGCCGCTGAGCAATTGGTACGTGACTATTTCTGTGATAATCCTCTCTACAAGAAAAAAATATTTCGTAGAAGATTCCGGATGAGAAGGCCACTTTTCGAGAAGATTGTACACGCATTAGGACTGTATGCATTGGCGTTGGGAGAAATGTCCCATAGAGTGGAGGGGACAATTCACGAGCGGGTATAAAGGTGCCCCTACTCTTATTCTAGAGGCGGTTGCTTCTCAGGATCTTTGGATATGGCATGCATTTTTTGGTACTGTCGGATCCAATAACGACATCAACGTGCTTAATCAATCGACGTTGTTCATTCAACAACTGAAAGGGCAAGCTTCTCGAGTGAACTATATTGTCAACGAGAAGGAGTATCAACTTGGTTATTACCTTGTAGATGGAATATACCCCGAGTGGGCAGCATTCTGAAGTCAATGCCGATGGCTCAAACAGAAAAGCACAAGTTGTTTGCTAAACATCAAGAAGGAGCAAGGAAGGACGTGGAACGTGCATTTGGTGTGCTTCAGGCACGATGGTCTATTTTACGGCGTCCGGCACGTTTGTATGACCGGGGCGATATCCATGATATTATGTTAGCCTGCATCATTCTACACAACATGATAGTCGAAGATGAAAAAGAAGAGGCGGGGAATATGCTTGATTTGAATGAGGAACAGGCTCATCGATTGTTTTTCCATCGGTATTTACTCACGGTGACATGCCAGCATTTGTCGAGGTACTTGAAAGAGACGGTAGAATTCGTGATCGTCCGACGCATAAGGCTCTCAAAAATGATTTAATTGAGCATATATGCAAAAAAATTGGACGACAATAGATTATATCCGAGACTTGATCCATGTATTCTAAATATTATATATTTTTTTATTATATTAAATTGGCACTTTATTATTTGTTATGGATCATTCATCCATGATACCGACAAACAAAATTTTATAGCGGTACATGCCACATATAGATCACACAGTGAAATACTATTATAGATCCCACATAACAATAAATGAAAACCTTCGTGTTACCACCTCTATGTTACCACCCACTATGAAGCCTCGTAATATGTGTATGTTATTGCTCTATGTTACTCCCCAGTATGGTTAGTTTTAGGGCATGGCCAACGCGCTGCCTCAAACCTGATGCCCCATTGTCCATCTAGGTTCGGATGTCACGCTGTAGATAAAGTAGTAGCCTGCAGGTGGTGGTGTGGCTTGCAGAGTCGGTTGCTCCATGCGAGAAACCAAGAGAAAGTGGGGAGTGAGAGAGGAAAAGGGAGGGAAAGCAAGCTGTGAGATGGTCCCAAGAGGTGAAGAAAGAGTTGAGAGTCAGAAGGGAAAGAAGATGATGGTGGGTTCCACAAAAAGATAGCTTCATGTTTTACGTTGGATAAACAAAATTGAATCGGTAGCCTCATTCCCTCGAGCCTACGTGACTGAGCTGGGGCAGCACCAAAGTGCTGCCACCGTTGTGCATGCCCTTATGTTTTGGATTTGCAAAAGTAAAGTCAATACACCCTCCGTTTCTTTTTTGTCTGCGTATAAAGTTTGGTCAAAATCAAGCTTTGTAAAGTTTGACTAACTTTATATTAAAAAATATCAACATTCACAATATAAAATCAATATTATTAGATGCACCACGAAATGTATTTTTATTCTATATAATTTTAGTATTATAGATGTTCATATTTTTTGATACAAATTTGGTCAAACATCATGTAGTTTGACTTTGACCTAATTTTATACGTGGAGTAAAAAAACGGAGGGAGTATCTCTCTCAACAAAAAAAGTACAGTCAAGGATAGTGTTTTCTTACAATACTTTCAGACCTGCGAAGAAGAAAAAACAAGGATCAAAATTGCATTCCTTTTTCCTAGAAAACAGAATGGCATATACATGTATCACACTTCACAACAAAAGGCAAGGCCACACTCTTGACTCTTGGTACATAGATTAAAAAAAGAGCAAAACAGAAAAATGTGTAAGCTACTATTATGAGTACTCCACAATTTCTCGTGTGGGAGACCCGGCAACATTGTTCCTAGGATGATCCAAGCGACTTCATCTTCTGCAATTGCAGAGTCAACGTATAAGACCAAGTTTACAAACAAATACACACAAGACTAGATAGAAAAAGTTATAAGACAAAGTTTACCGAGATAATCTCTGAGACATTATAAGACTTTAGAGACTAGGAAACTGAGTGAGAACTTTGAGACATTACAAGGCTACATAGAAAAAGGTTTACCGAAATAATCTTTGAGACATTACAAGACTACACGGGCTAGGCAACTGAGCGACAACTTTGAGACATTATAAGACTACATAGAAAAGGTTTACCAAAATAAACTGTGGAGGGTTATCAATGCTAGAGGACCTAGAATGATTTCTCTCTCTTCAACTTCATGGTCATCTTGTGCGCTACCCGTAGCTAACCCATCGAAACATAAGATCGACAAGAACATGGAAGTTACGTGGTACAAATCAGATTATTAGATCGTTCCGTGGTAAACAACGTACTTCAGATCGGGTTGGTCCGCCGACCATGAAGAGAAAAATTCAGTTGCCTAACACTAGTAGAATGTTTGTATGTAGTCCCGGTCGGGATGGGCCTTTAGTAACACTTTCCCGATCGGTACTAAAGGGTTGGGACTAAAGGTCCAGACCTTTAGTACCGGTTGGTCCACGGACCGGTACTAAAGGCCCACCACGTGGCTGCCTGCGTGGGCTAGTAGTGGAGGGCCTTTAGTACCGGTTGGTGATACGAACCGGTACTAAGTGTTCTTTTTCTAAACTTTTAATTAGATTTTAATTTTCCTTTCTATTTTTTGTGTTTTCTATTAATTTCAAATTTATTTTACGGTGCTACATACCGTAAACAATACACAAGTTGATGCATATATATATATATGTGTGTGTGTAATATAATATACAATATCTCATACACAGTATATATACAAATGAAATTACACATTCATATATATTCTGAACTTATAAATTAAGGCCCAAACCCCGGCCGGGACTAGCTAGCTAGTGCTCCGGATGAAATCTCAGTTTTCTACTACTGATTTGCTGTCATTATTGAGGCGGCAGTAAGGAATAGTGCTCTTCATTTATATCAATGACATGTCGAAGAAGAAATCTCGCAAATTCCTCTTGAAGTGCTACAAAGTATTTCTCGGGTGAGAGCTTCGACATCATCTGCCAAACTTCGAGTTATCTTTCACATGCTCTTCTGCGACGTATACGGCATTCAGACTCGATGTGAATGTTCTCGCAGAAAAAGTATCCACATAAATTTGTCCCCCGTGGCTGCTTTGCGCACTTTGCAAAAGAATAGAATTCAATAAGATAATTAATAATCAAGCATAATGGTATTGAAACTAGAATTAAAAAGATGCGCGGACCTAGTAGTGCTACTTAATTACCTGCATCTTTTTCCACTTCAGCTTCGGTTTTCATTGACGACCGTGATGGGTTTTTTCTATCGTCTTTTTCCAAACACTATGCGGCAAAGAAAAAGAACGAAAAAGTTATTATAATTACTTTTGATATCAGGAAATAATGAAAGAAAGCGAGGTTGATAAATATTGAAATTACCGTTCTATCATAAAATACAAGTCCATGTATGATTATTCTAGTGTATCTAGTGAGTCGTACACTTGAACAAGTCCATCCACGAGGATAATATTTAGGCGGATATAGTGGTCTCTGCGCAGAAGTTTATATAATTAAGTAGGCATGCATATAACTCATCAACTACATTTGACAGCGAGCTAGTAAGAAAAATAAAAATTTATAGTATACAAGAGAGTAAACACTCACCTCATGTTGTAAGGAAATATTATAGTAGATTTGGTAATCATTAGTGCCTCTAGAAAATTTTCCAAGATATCTTCTATGTCCTTGGCATAATGTTTTACCACATGACCATGAACGGTATTTGGGTCGATGAACCCAATGTCATCTATTCCCTCTTGTTTCAATTCTCACATCTTCAATCTGCATAATAGCGTAGAAAAGAACATATATAGTAAGGATAAGTCAATGAACGATATCTGAGCTAGAGACTTAAATTATAAAAGATATAAATCACTTATAGACAATAGCAACTGATGAGAGTTTTGTCGATAGAGTCCATGTGGTATAACTGGAAAAGTTCCGAGAATTCAAGACATATGTCACATCCATTGACGTAATGCTCTTTCCTTAATTTGACAATGACCGCCGTCTCTCCTTGCTTTGCTTCACGCAAGTACCAATTATGCAACCGTCGCATCGTAGTTGTAGTTCCTTGTACTGCTCGGGTGTGACAAGTGGTTTTTCGACGGCATATTGCATTGCGTACTCAGCTGCACCGTACCCGCGGATTTCCTCGGTGCCAAGAATTTGGCCAAGAGTGAGACCTGCAGCCTCTACTTCTTCGAGGTCGATTGGGTTGCCAGCAACGTCGACTGCTTGGATCGATTGCTTGCTTGGATTGGTACTCACCTTGAGCGAAATGATCGATTGTTTGGATTGTTCTCCAAGCTGGGGAACTGTTTTCCCGCTAGTAGTACCACCTGTCGTTGATGCCGTACTTCCCGACCTCTTCCTTGGGCTGGGCCGACTTCTCTGCTCACTTGCCTTCTGAATCTGTCGCTCATAGTCTATCGACATACGCTCCACATATGTCGGGGGTTGATCAATAAAGTGTTCCCTAAAGTTCTCTTGGACTTCCTTGGGTATTACCTCCTTTGGCGACAGGGCTTCTTCACAAAAAAGGCTTTCACTTGGCGATCGCTTTCAATTTTGTTTTCCTCTGGTGTCATGTCGTAAGGCAGCTTTCTTTTGGCAGAGGCTCGGGTTTCTTCTTTGCTTTCTTGCGAAGAGGACTGCTGATGGCCATCCTCTTTTAGGAGCCCTACTGGCGGGACCGCTGCCAGAGTGGAGTCGGCTCACGCGGCGAAGATCGATATCGACGATATGGACTCATGTCATGCTCCGTCCCGAGGTTGGGTGGACTCGCGCTAGGATCCCTATCGAAGTGGAACGCCTCTCGAGGTGGGGAGGACTGCTGGCGTTGCAATGCCTCTGGCTAGGATCCCTCGCGCTGGACATCGATACTCGGAGGAGCCGGTGACCTTAGCGCCGGGTGTGGAAAGGCGATGCAGTCCTTACTCCATAGAATGAGACCATGGCCAACTTCTGCCAGTGTGGACTCCCCCTCACCTCCATGGATGTCAAGCTGTAGTTCATCATATCCTGGCTCTATTGCGTCCACCGTGAAACAGAGCATATCCAGCTGGAACCGGATTGAAATGTCAGAGAACATCAGGTGTACATGGTAAAGCATAGCCCGTCGCGACCCGCACGGGTATGTTCTTCATTTTCTAGATTAGCTCACAAGATGTCTTCTCGGTGATATCATCCACGGGGGTGTGACCCAGCGGTGCCTCGTAGAACCCACGCTGCTTTTCGGCAATGTAGATGGGACGGGTTTCGATGCCTCCTGCCGCGGAGTTTCCCTTTGCTGGGTCAGTACCTGTATCTGCAGCTGCTGCTGCTCGTACTTCTGTTCCAACTTTAAAAGTCGGTCTTCTTCCACCTTCTTTTTTCTCGAATGGCTTTTATAACTGTCCTTCCATCCCGCAAACCCCTCATACCACGGAACAACGCCCACGCCTCGTGTTCGTCCTCCGTGTTCGGGATTCCCGAGGGCGCGTGTAAGCTCGTCGTTCTCTCTATCGGGGTGAAACCGTCCTTCTTGGGCAGCTTTTATTGCTTCAATCAACTCATTTGATGCATGCTTCAGACTGGCCAGTGCAATAATCTTTCCTGTTGGTGGGTCCAACTTTCCCCCATGCGCAAAAAACCAATTCCTACACCTCCGGGGCCAGTGGAAGGTTACTGGAGTGATCCCTTCAGCATGCATCTTATTCTCTAATGCATCCCACTTAGGAATGGTTGACTTGTATCCACCTGTCCCTAACTAACTAACTAAACTAACTTAACTAACTAAACTAACTAAACTAACCTGATAACCTAACTAACTAACTAACTAACTACCCTAACTAACTAAAATAACCTAAGAACCTAACTAACTAACTAACTAAACTAACCTAACTAATTAACTAATTAACTAACCTAATAATAACCTAATACCCTAAGAACCTAAGAACCTAACTAACCTAAGAATCTAATACCCTAATAAACTAACTAACTAATTAACTAACCTAATAACCTAATACCTTAATAACCTAAGAAACTAATTAAATTAACAGAAAAAACAGGAAAATGGGTGGGGGCGGCCGGGCACTCACCGGAGCCGGAGTTGGGTGGGGGCTGCTGGGGCGGCGTCGGGGCGGCAGGCTGCGTCGGGGCGGTGGGCGTCGGGGCGGCACACGGGGTCGGGGCAGCGGGTTCGGGGCGGCGTGCGACGTCGGGGCGGCGGGCTCGGGGCGGCGGGCGATGGCGACGGCGGATTTCGGCAGCCTGGCGGCGCAACTCTTGCTTCTTCCGGTGCGTGGCTCGGCCCAGGACGACGCTTCCACTATTTATACCTAGAGGACCTTTAGTACCGATGCGTGGTTCGCACTGGTACTAAAGACCCTTTAGTACCGGTGCCAGCCACGCACCGGTACTAAAGGTCCTCCCCAAAAAATGCGTGGGGCGGTGGACCTTTAGTACCGGTGCGTGGCTCGCACCGGTACTAAAGGTTTTTTAATTCATTAGTAATTATTATTTTCAGAAAAACCCCTAAACTTTAGAAAATCATAGAAAAAAATCTATGACTCCAATGGAAATAAATAATATATGAAAAAAATATCAGAAAAATATAAAGAATCTGTTTATGGCATTTCCACGCATGTTTGAACAACTTAAACTGCTGTATAAGACAATTTGATTAAATGACATTTGAAATAACATATCTCGAGTTTGAAAAGTAGTACAAATGAACTCTGAAAAGGTTATAACTTGGCATGACATGATAATTTCATTCACATAGCAAGTTCTAAAGAGATGAGAGGGTTACAGCAAAAACTGGATGCACTTCGTGTACAAACTGGACAATCTCTTTCGAAGTATGAGGGTTTCGGACGAAAACTCATCTATTACAAAGGGATTTCATTTTTAATAACCTATTTTAACTCCATAATTTTTGTGTGTTCAATATGCACCATTCAAAGGCACATCATCACTTTTCAACCCTTTCTGACTTCATTTGATATTTTTCATTCATTTAATGATTTATTTTGAGCTAAATGACCCTAAATTTGAAAAGCAGAACAAATGAACTCTAAAAAGGTTGTAACTTGGCATGACATCATAATTTCACCCACATAGCAAGTTCTAAAGAGTTGAGAGGGTTACGGAAAAAACTGGATGCACTTCGTGTACAAACTGAACAATCTCTTTCGAAGTATGAGGGTTTCGGACAAAAACTTATCTATTACAAAGGGATTTCATTTTTAATGACTTATTTTAACTCCATACTTTTTGTGTGTTCAATATGCACCATTCAATAGCACATCATAAATTTTCAACCCTTTCTTACTTCATTTGCTATTTTTCATGCATTTAATGATATATTTTTGAGTTAAATGACACTGAATTTGAAACACAGTACAAATGAATCTGAAAAGGTTGTAACTTGGCATGACATCATAATTTCATCCACATAGCAACTTCTAAAGAGTTAAGAGGGTTACGGCAAAAATTGGATGCACTTCGTGTACAAATTGGACAATCTCTTTGAAAGTGTGAGGGTTACGGACGAAAACTCATCTATTACAAAGGGATTTCAATTTTAATAACTTCTTTTGACTCCATACTTTTTGTATGTTCAATATGCACCATTCAAAAGCACATCATCAATTTTCAACCCTTTCTGACTTCATTTGATATTTTTCATTCATTTAATGATTTATTTTGAGCTAAATTACCCTGAATTTAAAAAGCAGTACAAATGAACTCTGAAAAGGTTGTAACTTGGCATGAAATCATAATTTCACCCAGATAGCAACTTCTAAAGAGATGAGAGAGTTACGGCAAAAACTGGATGCACTTCGTGTACAAACTGGACAATCTCTTTCGAAGTATGAGGGTTTCGGACGAAAACTCATCTACTACAAAGGGATTCTTTTTTAATAACTTATTTTAACTCCATACTTTTTGTGTGTTCAATATGCACCATTCAAAGGCACATCATCAATTTTCAACCTTTTCTGACTTCATTTGATATTTTTCATGCATTTAATTATTTATTTTGACCTAAATGACTCTGAAATTGAAAAGCAGTACAAATAAACTCTGAAAAGGTTGAAACTTGGCATGACATCATAATTTCACCCACATAGCAACTTCCAAAGAGTTGAGAGGGTTATGGCAAAAACTGGATTCACTTCATGTACAAACTGTTACAAAGATACCATGCTAGAAAATGCATGCATGTCCTTCACATAGAAAGTGATGACGGTGAAGCCGGTCACCTCCCAGAGTGGGATCTCGTGGTCTAAGACTTTTTCTGCGTGTTTGTCCCTTGCTTATGATTGCACCGTATCCATGGAGAATCTTCATCATTTAACAAGATGCTTGGGTCAGTCTTCACTCTGAAGGGAGGGATTTCATGAAACTTTTCATAATCTTCTGACATGTCTGTCTTGTCCTCCACTCCCATAATGTTTCTTTTCCCTGAAAGAACTATGTGGCGCTTTGGATCATCGTATGATGTATTTGCTTCCTTATCTTTTTTTCTCCTCGGTTTGCTAGACATGTCCTTCACATAGAAAACCTGAGCCACATCATTGGCTAGGACGAATGAGTCGTTTGTGTACCCAAGATTATTGAGATCCACTGTTGTCATTCCGTACTGTGGGTCTACCTGTACCCTGCCTCCAGACGGGACCTTGATACTGAGAAGGCATTCAAAAAAGATTTCCTTCTCTTCTTTCGTAAGAGCGTAGCAGGCAGGACCTTGATACTGCTTTGGAGGCATGCCGTCTTTTTTGTTAATTCTTTGCTTGTCCTCCCGTGCCTCCGGTGTATCTTTTGTCTTTCCATACACGCCCAAGAAGACTAGTAGGTTCACACAAAGATTCTTCGTCACGTGCATCACGTCGATTTCATTACGGACCTCTAGGGCTTTCCAATATTCAAATTCCCAAAATATAGATTTCTTCTTCCACATGGGTGCATGTCCGTTGGCGTCATTCGGAATAGATTGTCCACCAGGACCCTTTCCAAATATTACATGTAAATCCTTGACCATATCAAATATATATTCACCAGTACGGAGGCCAGGCTTCTTCTGGTTATCTGGCTCACCTTTGAAATGGTAGCCTGCCTTTCTTAAGATATGCTTGATCGGTAGAAATCGACGATGTCCCAGGTACACATTCTTCTTACATTTATCCAAATATATATTTTTAGTATCATCTAAACAGTGCGTGCATTCATTGTATCCCTTGTTTGTATGTCCTGAAAGGTTACTAAGAGTAGGCGAATCATTGATGGTTACAAACAACAATGCTCGTAGGTCAATTTCCTTCTGTGTGTGCGCATCCCATACACGTACACCTGGTTTTTTCCACAACTATAGAAGTTCATCAATTAGTGGCCTTAGGTATACATCAATGTCGTTGCCAAGTTGCTTAGGGCCTTGGATGAGCACTGACATCATAATGAACTTCCGCTTCATGCACAACCAAGGAGGAAGGTTGTAGATACATGGAGTCACGGGCCAGGTGCTGTGACTGGGGCTCTGCTCCCCAAAAGGATTTATGCCATCTGTACTAAGACCAAACCATAAGTTCGCCGCGTCAGCTGCAAACTCCTCGAACTCCCTCTCAATTTTCTCCACTGCGACCCATCAGCGGGTGCTTCCAACATCCCGTCTTTTTCTTACATTCTTCTTTGTGCCATCGCAACAACTTGGCATTCTTTTTGTTTTGGAACAAACGTTTCAACCGTGGTATTATAGGAGCATACTATATCACCTTGGCAGGAACCCTCTTCCTATGGCATTCGCCCTCCACATCACCAGGGTCATCCCGGGGGATCTTATAGCGCAGTGCACCGCATACCGAGCATGCATCCAAATTCTCGTACTCCTCACCGCAGTAGAGGATGCAGTCATTAGGTCATGCATGTATCTTCCGCACCTCTAATCCTAGAGGGCAGGCAACCTTCTTTGCTTCGTACGTATTTTCAGGCAATTCGTTATCCTTTGGAAGCATCTTCTTTATCATTATCAGCGATTCTTGAAATCCCTTGTCAGTTATACCATTCTTTGCCTTTCATTGCAGCAATTCCAGCGTGGTACCCAGCTTTTTCTGGTCATCTTCATAATTTGGATACAGGAATTTCTTGTGATCCTCTAACATGCGCTTCAACTTCAACCTCTCCTTGTCACTTTCGCAGTTTCTCTTTGCATCGCAATGACCCGACCCAAATCATCAGCGGGCTCATCTGATGCCTCTTCTTCAGCTTCCCCCATTGATGCCTCTTCTTCAGCTTCCCCCATTGTTGTATCGCCAAAGGGATAGTTGTCATCATCCTCTTCTTCTTCATTGTCTTTCATTATAACCCCTCTTTCTTCGTGCTTGGTCCAACAGCTATAGCCGGACATGAAACCGGACTTCAGTAGGTGCTAGTGAAGGGTATTTGAGGTAGAGTAATTCCTATCATTCTTACAGTCATGACCTGGACAACACATGAAACCATTCTGCTTGTTTGCCTCAGCCATACGAATAAAATCATGCAGGCCATTAAGGAACCCAGGACTTAGTCGGTCATGGACATCCATTCCAGGCTCATGTTCACTACACAACATCGAAGTGACCAAATTAATACAACTTCATCATCACATTACAACCAAAGTAGAGCTAGCAGTGACCAAATGTTATTACTGCAAATAATAGATACTTATAGTTCATACATACATCTCATAAAACAACATATAACTATCTAAAACATATAAATGCAATAACAAATGCGATCATACTCGCAACTAAGGTAACAATTGAGACAACGGCATAATGATACCAAGCCTCTTTATCAATGGCATATTTTCTAATCTTTCTAAGCTTCAAGCGCATTCCAGCCATCTTGTTCTTGTGATCATCGACGATATCGGTAACATGCAACTCCAATCTCATCTTCTCATCTTCAGTTCTTTTCAATTTTTCTTTCAAATGATCAATTTCTTTTTCAGCTTGTGTTAACTTCTCGAGTAGAATTGCATAGTCGGTTGGAATTTCTGGTTTAACTACTTCCTATAGATAAAAACATCTACGTCAATTTGGTGGCATAATTAATTGTCATAGACATTAGATGATGTGTGAAATAGTTATAAAAGATAATGACATACCACATATGAATCATAGACTGGACGAGGGCTGACGTGGGCGCATACCATAACCATGACACTATAGAATAACTAACAATAATACAAGTAAGTAAATCGTACACGCAGCTATCTAAATCATACAAGTAAAAAAATAACAAAAAGGTTTCAAGAAGAACAAGAGGCTCACCAAGGTGGCCGGTGCCGCGACGAGACGGTGCAGACGGTCGACGGTGGTTAGGACGGGGATGGGAAGGCAACAAATAAATCACACCTACACACATGCAACCTAACAAGTTAATTTGAGCTCAAATTGCATATAAATCAAATAAACTCCCACATAATGATCACTTCCGCAAAACCTAGCTAAAATCCACAAATCACATATCTTTGAGCATACCACAAGCTAATCTAGCAATGAGAGATGAAGGGGCAAAGTTGCTAACCTTTGTGAACACTTGGATAGATGGGTGCCTTCAAATCTTGACAAATCCTTGGCAAAATGGAGGATGAGCTTCGAGTAAGAAGAAGAACAAGGAAGAAAACGGAGAAATGAGAGCCCCTTCGATCGGCTGTGGACGAAGCATATATATATAGGAAGTAGTCACCAACCGGTACTAAAGGGAAACCTTTAGTACCGGCTCGTGCCACCAACCGGTACTAAAGAGGCACGCGGGGCCCAAGTCTGGCCAAAAGCCAACCACGCCCCCTTTAGTACCGGTTCGTGACACAAACCGATACTAAAGGTCCCTTACGAGCCGGTACTAAAGGTCGCCCTGCTCCTAACCGTTGGAGCCGGCACTAACCGGGACTAATAGCCTCTTTAGTATCGACTCGTAACCAGACCGGGACTAGTGCGTCGGACGGAAGGTCTGTTTTCTACTAGTGTAACCTCTTGAAGTCACCTGCATCCTCTCTCCAACTCATCCCCTCCATTCTCTCTCTCGTATAGCACCAAATCCCCTTCCCCTTCATCTCCCATCGACCCACCCTCTTCTCCTTTCACTCGCAGCGACTCAACCAACTGTGTATGTCGAGAGTTTTTTTTTCAGGAGGAGGATTAGCAACGGATGGACTTTGTCGGGTATGCCTGCATGGGAGAGGTTGGTTGGGCAACTGACCTGTGGACGGTTAGCTAACTGGGCTGCGAGATCCGGCCTAGTTTACCAGAGGCCTTAGTTTTAGCTCCCGGAGCAGCAGCCCATTAGAATAGCTGAGCAAGTACATAACACATGCGGGAAAGAGAATTATAGACAGTGAGAAACGTCCAGATCGTCAAAACTAATGGCCGGAATCAGAAATCGCTCAGAGGGCAGGGAGTAGGCTTGGGCCCGAATCACAAATCGCTGAGAGGGCGGGGATTAGGCTCGGTCCCGAATCACAAATCGCTGGGAGGGCAATGATCATTAGGCTCGTTTTACTGTCCTAAATGTGTCCTCGTGTGATGGAATGGTAAATTCAATTTCTCAAGCCTCCGGCAAAATACATTGTTGTCACTCATGCACATAGAAATTTATTACAATCATATTGAATTTAGAACTTCTAGAAACCATCCAAGTTGGTAAAAAAGGCCCACAATCAGGCATACACTGGAAGCAGCAGAGGTTCAATAATCCTTTCTTCTTTGCGGACCTGTACAAACAGAAGATATATCATTTGATCGGATTGGAAATAACTTAAGAGTGTTTGGGAAGATTTACAACAAAATGCTTACATTTTTCATGTGCAAAATGGATCTACCGTCCTATTCTACAAGGTGCATATACAACAACAGTGATATCCAGCAGTAGCATGGCATGAGTCGTTATGAACACAAAAACCATGGAAACTAAGCAATCATATGAAGATAATACTATGTTATTGAATAAGATACGACATTCCACTTTAACTAACCTGACCAGCAGACATTGGGTATCCTCGGCTTGAAGAATTTGGCAACCAAAAAACTTAGAACTAGCCTTGAGGAACTCGTTGAACCAATACACCATAACCAGTTTCCTGCACCTAGGAGAAACTGCCTGCAGCAAATTAAGAGTGGAAACAGAATCAGCAGGAGTACTGTCAGTACACACATTGAGTGGGCAAGGAAAATCTGCAGCAATCAGGGTACAAAATATTTTCCTCGTTGAGGCGACAATCAAACCAATGCCCGTTGTTTGTTGAGGTGACCAGCAGACCAACGCACGTCGTCACCACAAGAGAGTCAGTGATGGGGCGGCACCGGCGTCCACACGCACATCTGGCAACGTGGAAGGTGAGATTCCACTACATGCAAGATCATGATATTCAAACAAGGGCTCAGTTCATTTACCTCTATCAACCAACATCTCCTGACAATCTACAGAAGAGCGGAAGTTTATTCTTTTCTTTTTGTCATCATTTTTGCAACATTTATCCTCTTTTGTAAACTACATTATTGTGTGCTGGAAAGGACATTATGTATATTTATATTAGAAAATTATAGTACATTAACAAAAAGGAACTTTGCAAGATACAAATAATTTTTAGTACAAACAACTGCATAGTAAAAAAAAGGAGACACCGAAATGTTCAAGTCTAATTGATTCATCAATCCATACCTCTTAATCCTTAAATATCATCATCCCTGTCACTAATTTGTATTCTTGGCAACAATGAGTTTAGATGAAGCTTCCGTGGGCGACGGGGAGGGCACACTAGCCGCCACCTCCAGCAGCCTTCTCTCCCTCCCTCCTCCCTCACCGCCGCCTAAGGACGTGGTCAGGCAAAGCCTCACTGGCGTCAGCAGCTGTGGGGCGTTTTGCCTTCCCGCGCAGGGCCTTCGTCACGAGGCGATGCAGCTAGGCCGAAACACCGCGATGGCGAGGGTCGCGGCGGTGCGGAGGTGGATCCCCATAGCGGAGTCGTTCATGATCGGCGACGCACGACAGGCTTCACAGTGGTGGATCGTGCCAGCGAGGGGATGGCGACTGATCGGGATCCGCCCCAATCTGGCATCCGTCTTCAGCCAGCGGCGCGGGCTGTGGGCAGCATGGGACGGTGTCCTCCGCCATGACAGCGATGGCATCGACGTGGTGGAGGCAGCGGTGTGATGGCGGTCCTAGTGCTTTGTCGCATTCATGGAAACAATTTACATGATCGGTCCTCCTAGATCTGGCCGTCGACGTGTTCCGGAACTACTGTCGGTGATCTGGTCCAAGGATATCTAGATCGGATAGAATCCGGTCGTGCGCGTCCATATCAGCCTATGCAGCTCCATGAGGGCACGACGCAAAGCTCTTTTTGTTTGTTGACACCATGGGACATGTCGGTCTCTCGATTTTCATAGCATAGATAGCGGTGGAGAAAGTCTTGCTGGCCGAAATCGGAGGATGAATAACTTTCAGAAGCAGGAGTGATAAGTGGGGGCGACAGCACTGGAGGATTTCGTTTTTGGGGTGCCCCTCGGGTGCCGAGTCATGACTTTCGCGGTGAAAATCTATGGTCTGGTCTTCATTGGTTATGCTTGGCAATTGTCTTGCTGAAATCGCTGACCCCATTGGTTATGCCCGGCAATCTGTCTGGAAGTCATTGTTGGAAGATCGGCGTGCCTTAGGCAACATCTAGATGGCAAGCGCCCACAACCCTGATCAAGCAGAGCTACATGAAACGATAATCAAGGTCTTTGGTTCCACTGCTGGCGGAAGCAGATTTAAATAGCTCTGGTAAAAATTTCTGGAATGGAGTTGTTCCCCTACAGTAATTAGCAAGAAAAAATTGTGCTTGCGTTTCCATAACAATATTTCATAGCTGCATCTGAGTTTTCCAGCAGCACATGAAATCATCTAGTTCGGAAGTGGATCTACCAATTTGAAAGGACACGTATCAACCATGTCGAAATAGACGATGGCACGTGCCCTTTCGTGTACATCATTGAAGACTTTCATTATCTATTAACATGTTCCGAGCCCGAAAATGGAGACAAATCATCTCTATAAATATGACAACCTAGGGATTGTGTTCTCTATGATTCATGACTAGGACACAACCCATGGAATCAACAGCTTTTTCTCCTATACCAGCCCTTAGAAAATTTAGTGCAAGAAAAAAGGGCGCTCGCTTGAGAATATGAGGCATCCGGAATTGAGGTTTTAGTATTAACTGAACATCTTGTGCTGATGCTTGGGCGTATAGGCGGGCGTATCTACATTGTCCAAGTCTATTTTCCAAGGATAGACACAGTTCGACAATAACCTTCACCACAACCACTTCTAGCCCATCTAGGCGAGCAAAACCCGGTTATTCAAGAACGTCGGACAGAACCACTTCCGGACCATGCACTTGCGAAAATACAGTTTTACGACGCCCTCGACTTGAAGTACCTGCACGCATAGGGGCGGACATTGCATACACGTCTACAACCTATTGTGCTGAACTATTACCTTGAGCAAGGGTGTGATGGACATCAAGTGCTTCTTGGTTTCAGGTAGTTGGCACGAGAGGTGGCAGAGCTGGTGGCTACTGTGCACAATGTTGCTCAGTGCTTTGATCCAGGACATTCTTCTATCTCTTGATTGATATCATTTACAGGTTTCCGTTCAAAGTGTGGCTAAACAACTTTTCTAGGGCCGATGACCTCCAAGTTCCAACCTACTCCATGAACCTTATCAACACGACAAAACACCGGGCCTATCCGAAATCGATCCACATTTTGAAAATTAAGGTGCAATTAAAGGTGTAATCCTCACGAAGAATAATTTCGCAAAGCATAGGTGGGAGGGTAGTAAAAGATGTTTTTTATTCAAGACGAAAAACTCAAGACTTGTTTCTACATTATCCACTTGCTAGGCTATTGTGGTGGACTATTCACGCCGCATTTAACATGTCACCTCCCAGAAAGGTTTCACACTTATGTGGGACACAGGAGGATTTCATTTTTGGGGTGCCCCTCGGATGCCGAGTCATGACTTTCAGGGTGAAAATCTAAGATCTAGCCTTCATTGGTTGTGTCTGACAATTGTCTTGTTGAAGGTATTGTTTTGAGAGATTGAACTTTTTCCATGATGAAAATCTAAGAACTTGGATCGGGCGACGAAAACGGCGTTTGTCCACCGTTTTCTTCTTGAATGCGTCGCTTTTGGAGACCATTTATGTTTTCCGTGTGTTGTCTTTGGTGGTGGTTTATGTGCTGCTGTTGAAAGGAGTTGATCACTGTGGCGAGGTCTTCTTTCTTTTCCTTTCTTTTTTGTTTTCATTTCGGGTTGTGTGTATCCTGATGTCTTTGAGATATCTTGTTGGTGTAGAGCCTAGGTGTAATTGATATATTCGTGATATTAATATATTCTCCTTTAAAAAAAAGTTTTGATGTATTCTTCAGTTACTAATTAATAGAAACAAACACTATTATTTCACATCGTACTACTACAGCAAATCTACCTATCTAATTATTTGCTTCAAGCAGCTGGTACGTAGCACTGCATACCAGAATTGTCATATTATAAGTGCAAGTGATAAATATTTTCAATACAACAATCATTTCTGATGGACAAAATGATACTCCCTCCGTCGCACTAGTGTCAAAAACGTTCATATATTATGCGACGGAGGGAGTAGGAGAGTAACGAAGAGATGCGTCAGTTAAAATTTTCCTGGTATGTATCCTCGGCCCTCGGGGTCGTCCGCCCTCTCATCTTCATCCCCCCTTCGCCCAACACGAAGCAATAGGAGGATGCAGCGGCTGGGTGGCTGGAGGGACCGGCGTCGTGGTGGCGCAGGTAATCTGCTGGGACACGAAGGGGAGGGCAGGAGGCGATCGAATTATTGGAGCATGAGATGGTTGGCACCAGCACCATCGCGTGAGCTGGACCAGGTGGGAGGCAGGAACTCAACGGTGTAGGGGTTGGGAAAAGCAACAGGATCTGGCAGCCATGTCGGCAGCTGGGCTTTGTCGCCTTGTGACTCGTGGGAGAGCAAAGGTCGGGGAAGGAAGAGGCCGTACGTTTTTTTTCCTTCCTAGGGCCTTCATCGCTCGAGATGATTCCAAGGATGGGCTGCACTAAAAAAGAAAAGGAATCTCCAGGTCTCAGTCGACTGAGACTTCGTGAAGTCCTAGTCAAGTAATATATAATATGCAAGAGGAAGAAAAACTAAAAAGAAATTGTCTGCACGAATCTCGATGCAAGATCAACGGATTATAGTATCGACCGTCGATTGATATTTAGCAACGCCGAAAAAGAAATGAACCAAAAGTTTCTTATGAATTAGGTTATGCCTTTCGAAGAAAATAGAATTCGGTTGTATCCAAGGTAGGAGTTTGAAACCCCTTTCTTAGAGTAATCCATTGGTCGACTTGCAAACCATTTGATTTGATACGCCTCGCCCGTTAGATCACCTGCATCTTTTTCTCCGCTTCGCGCCTTCGCATCTCCTTCTTCTGCCGATCTCCCCACTAATGCTCCATTGTCTCGATGTGCTTTGTCGTCCATCTCCCCACTACTGTCCCATTGGATCGATGTGCTTTGTCGTCCATCTCCCCCATAACCATGATGTCAACATCGCCCCTACCAGTCACCGCTCACAAAACACCGGTATGTTTGCCCCCAAGCTCGATGTCGGTCTTGACACTGCCTGTAGCTCACGTCGCGGTTATCAGCGCCGTGCAGCTCGGCACGCGCCGGTTGCAGGACCCCCATGCGCCAGTCACAACACTACTCGTAGCTTGCATCGTCATGACCTTGCAGCTAGGCAAACTAGTGATAACGGCATTTTGCCAGCTCTAAAGCTTAGTTATGTGCATTAAACACGTTAAGGGGGGAGAAAGGGCGAGCAACCAGCTATGCCAAGTGACACCCGTTGGTTGGCTACGGTGGGAGCGAGTTATTTCTGAGAATTTTCTCTTAAGATAGAAGTGAGGCTTTTTTTTTCAAGATGGCTTTGAGGGTCGTGTGTGATCTGCTCGTTTTCTGAGGTGAAAAAGGTTTTCTTTTCTTTGGATGATGAAGATAAGACTTTTTTGGGGGGATGGAGAAACGAGCGCGCCCATCAGCTCTCCAACTACTTGTTGTAGTTGAACCTGCTGTCGTTGCAGTTGGATCAGCGGTTGCTTTTTCAGTGCAGGCCAAAGCTCAAGCTATAAGAAACCTGAGGAGTGCCAAGTTTTGTTTTTTATCAACGTCTACATTTTCAGGACAAAACATTGAGGAAGAAAAGTATTCGGGCTAGTATTTTTGGGACTTTTTTCTATGAATGCCTGAATTTTCGATACAAAACATCTTTTTTCAGTGAACTATCTACATTTTCAGGACAACCCCGTCAAGAAGCATATCCGTGACAATGACCACTGTGTGCTCTGCCGGGGCACGACAGAGACCACAAACCCTGTTGTTCAGTTGTGCCTGCGTAGCTCATGTGTGGTCTGCTCTCGGGATGACCTCCGAACCAAACTGCCCCTCCGTTTGGAGCTTTTCCCTCCCTCCACCTTCTCCCAAACACCACTTGTGGGACGGTGAGGCATGATCTGGAACCACCGATATGATATCGTTTTCCGGGGGAAGCGCCCCAGGATTGATGGCGCGATCGCAGCTGTGTCCGAGATCCTCAAGCTCTGGTCCTACCGAGCAAAAGCGGACTATAGAGGGGGGGCTCTTGCCCCACCCCCTCCCCCTCCCCTTATTCTATCTTTGCTGTCTTTCACAAGCAAATTGTAAGCCTGTGACTCTGGGTATGATGAAATGACAGTTTAGGTGGGGCGCCTTGCCCCCTCGTGATTTCCTCAAAAAGAATCATGAGATCATTGACTCTGTTGTTCCTTAGGTGAATTGCTTCGCCGAGCGCGCTGCTGGTAGATGCTAAATAAATTCCTTTGGCGCAGCTTCGTACACATTAGTTGCTCTCAACAACAGTTTCGTCTTGTTTCCGGCTTTATGCTTGTGAGCTGCAGCAACCATCATGTCCTGCAAATTGTTTCTAGGAAATGCTATTTTTATTTATCCTGTTTTATTTTGTTTCTGTTTCAGACCTACTTTCAGTCGGTCATCCATCGGTAGTTTAGTCCTGTGAAGCACCTATATTGTTGGTCAATACATATATACAGAAAAGACTTGATGAAAACTGCGCCGGAAAAGGCTTGCACTCCGTCATGCTTTATATATAAAAGCAACGACCAATATACAACTCGATGCAACCCACCACACAACACACACACACACACACACATCCAAGGCGAGATGCATAGTTGCTAGGGAACAACTGCAACACCCCATCCACCTCCACGAAGACAAAAATGTACAATATGCAACACTATGGAGTTGACAGAACCCTCAACCGAGAAATAGAGCGAAGAGGCATCGAACCAAGACTACCAAGGCGGTGTCTTTAGGACATCACGACACCGGAGTTCTGCTACCACTCGATCCAAAGGATCGAATTTTTCACCTGGAGCATGACAAAGGGCAAGAAGCAGCCACGATGGAGACTTCAAGAAGTTGACGACGTCCATGGACGCCGCCTCCGATGGCCTGGCCAACGCCAAACAAGGTGTTTGACCTAGAAAGAACGCCCCGCCTTTGACCAAGGTGTGTCAAGGCACGACATCTGTCACACCACCATCACCAATGGTAACCCCCAGCCACGACGCTGGCCCACTGTCATGTAGCTAGCTTGTACCCGAACCATGATTTAATTCCAATTAACGTTAATGCAAACAAGGAACAAATTGATCTTACAAGGGCATGTTTAGTGCTACGGGAAGGTAAATTCCGAAAGCATATGTATATGGCAACCTTGATAAGTGCATTGCTAAGTAACTTAGTAACATGTTTGATAGTATATGCTAATTCCATAAATCAAGTATTACAAACTAGGTAATTGCATAAAACAGGGCAGAAAAAACATGAGGTAAATGACCTTAAACACTAGAAGCCCCTCTAGTCCACTTTGTCACATCTAATTGATGTCTTTGAGGGAAACAACAGGACTCTGCTGCGTATGTTTATTGATTTTAAATAAATAATACAAGGTCCAAATAGTAAATAATGGAAACCAAAAAAATAAAAAGCAAAATCGAAAACTAAATTAAAACAACAACCATACTAGCAGGAGCCAGTGGAGAAATCTACTACTACATGTACATCAAATGGCAGATTGTCATCTGAAAGATTCCACCCATTGTGGCAGAGCAGCAAAAGATTTTCTTTTAGCTCGAAATGTGAGAAGCTTAAGTCCATCCTCTGAGTGCAACAAGATGGATGTTATCAGAGGAAACTTAATAAATCATACAACAAGATTGATTTCAGGACGATATAGTCTCCACATGAATCCGCACACGCGTTAAACCAAGAGGCTCTACTGAAGAAGGACCAAAAATACACCAAGTTTTCTTGTAATAATCTCTCTGTGTGCACGTGCAAAGAGGCTTGCCTCCCAATCAAGTGTGACACGCATTGTTGAACACACTCAACTCGACGGGATAGAGATCCACCAACTGGTCAACCTAGTTGAAATTCCAAATTTCAAATCAGGATGCATGAAAAATGCAGAATCCCGTAGGAACAATAACAAGCCACATGCCATGCTCAATGAGTTAGCTCAAAATTCCCTAGCAGTAGATGATCATATTAGTACATGCCAAACCAGGGAAGCCAAAACCCTCTTCATACGAAAAACAACCATAGTAGAATTTTTTTTCAAGGACAGGTGTATTGACCATTATTTCTAGTTTAATTGGTTAACAGTCACGAGCCACTCAACTTGCAAACATAGACTTTAGCGCAAGACCAGCAAACTCAAACCTCTGTGATTAGTGTCAACAAAATGAATCCATACCTCAAGATACCAGCAGGTTCATGAGCATCGGAATTGTTGCAGCTAGTAAAGCAACACTCTCTCAACCATGGTCGATGCAGCAAGGCAATTCAGGACCACTCAACATCAGGGAAAATAAGGAAACCAGAAATGTCTAAAATTTACTTTTTTAATGAACAATCTTTTTACACAAATAGCTTGCAAGAAAACATGTTCTAATCTTCTAGTGAGCTTCTAAATTTATTTTTTCAGGGAGTTCTCCCAACCAGCAGGGAGTGTATGGGAATGACTCTTCTACATATTGATGGTTGAAATGGTATTCCCAGCCAATATAGAATTCGGGAAAACCTTGCCCAAGTCTTGAAGCTTTGAGCTATTCCAGTTACAGGCTAGCACTCTATCGAATTTATCACTCAACAAGACAGCCTGTTTGTAAGGATGAAACCCAAGGAAAGGGATATAACAATCATTGCTCCTACTTCCAGGTTCGAGAACATTATCATTGTCAGAATCCCATACAAATTTCTCTTCCACCGTTGCTTCATTGTTGTACACAATGGGAGAATCATCATCGGCATCTTCATTTCCCCAATAGTGAAATTCTTGTAAGATCCAAGGTCCATCACGATGTTTGTCGTAGTTCAGATTTGGAAGGATGGAGAAGATATCTCTGTCATGCTTCAACACCCACTCTGTCTGACCATCAACACATGGGTCGTTCAGGAACCAAACCTGAAGTTGGGACCCCTCAAATAACAATGCACAATATATCCCATTGACTGATTTTCCTAGGTAAAATTCTGCATCTTTTGTTGGCAATCCAATTGCTCGGTACGTACTGTTTGACAGTGATATTCTGCAATAATAATAGTAGGATAACTAAACAACCTTATAAGCCAGAACTAGAATGAATGAGTGACCATGTCTATGTAAGGAGTTACCTCATAACAAAACAGTCGGAGCAACATATATAGAGTGCCCCACGCCAGTAGGCAGACTGATGTCTGAAAAAGTTTCGCCGTGACCCAACCATGCCAAGCAACGTTCCTGCAGCCGCCCCTTCCCGACGGAATGTCCTCTCCTCCCACGATTCAGACTTTGATGAAAACACAGGTAGGATCAATGTGGACGGCGGCCACTCAGATTCCTCCTCGCATTCGTCGCCGTTCTTGAAAGGGACATCGGGCACACTGAGCACTTCAAAACAGTTGGGCGACAGAGTGGGGTCAAACACGAGGTGCTCGCGCGGAAAGAAGATCATGCCTGGAGATGGGGGTTGGGGCAGGTCCGGGGCAGGGGGCAGGGGCGCCCACTGTCGTGTGGCAGGGTTTACCACGCAGTGGTCAAGCAAGAGGAGGCCATTGCAGTGATCCTGGACGTGGATGCGGGGCATGCGGTCGGGCTCGCCGGGCACCGTGTAGTCCAGACGGCCGGAGACTGCGTCGCCCGTCGTGGGGCGGGAGAGGAACTGCGTGAACATTAAGTCCAGGTAGTTGAGGAAGATGCCACCAAGCGAGCGCGGGAGGAGGTCCGCCCGCAGCAGTCCGCGGTCGTCGATGACGCAGCGCCATGCCTTGCAGACGCAACGGGATGCGGCCAGGCCGCGTGGCGCGAGGCGGCGGAGGACGTCCGCGAGCACGTCGTCCGGTACCATCGTGGCGAGATCTCGGATCGAGGCGGCCAGCTAGATGTGGATCTGGAGGATGGAGTATGGGATAAACGCTCTTCTACCTGTTAACCATGTCTTGCTAACGAAGTCACTAGTCTACAGTCTACATGCAGTTGTGCACTTATTTATTTTCTAGTCACCACTATGTAATAGTACTCGTGTGTTGATATGTATTAATTGCATGTATATATTAGGTACTAAATATATGCGATTTGCATATCCTATTTAATATATGAGATTTGGTCGTATCCTACCTAATATATCAGGTAATTAATATAATATATTAATAGCGCATATAATATACCTGTGCAATTAATGTAGTACATTAATAGCACATATATATTACTCCTTTCGTTTCTAAATATAAGACATTTTAGATATTTTACTATGAGACTACATGCGAAGCAAAATGAGTGAATCTGTACTTTAAAATATGTCTATATACATCTGTATGTATTTCATAGTGTAATCTCTAAAAGGTCTTATATTTAGGACCGGAGGGAGTACTACCTATGTTGTAAGGTATAAGACGTATCAAATTTAGTAAAAGTCAAATATTCCTATGTTTGATCAAGAATACAGAATAAAATATCAACATCTACAATGCCTAATAAAAATATTAATATACTTTTGTATGATGGATCAAATTATAGAAGATCGGTATTATAGATATCGACATGTTTTCATAAAAACTTGGTCAATCATGCACACGTTTGACTTTTGAATAACTTAATACACCTTATACTATTACAGAACTAAGTATGCGATTAGCTCTCATGATGAAATTTTGTATGATATTAATTACACAATAAAACATGTTGAGCGCTCACTATCAAAGCAATTTAGATCGTTTGATGGACCTGGTTTGATGACGCACATTATCTATATCTACACCCTTTGTTTCTTTTTTATTGGTTTTTTAAGTCGAGCCCAAAGGATCTCGATTCAATAAAAAAAGAGTTGTCAGGTTAATATAGAAAAAAAAACAGGCTAAAGCTATCACAACAGCCCACCCGGGGCAGCACTGACTGTCCTGGCTACCCACAATGAGACACACACACCACTAAGAAGAAAAATATTGTCGAGGTCGTCACCAAGCGTAATCCTCATCACTTCCCCATGAGCCAGTGATTCCGACTTCACCATCAACTTTAGCAACAAAGCTTTCGTCATAGCGACCCATATGCCAGCCTATGCCAAACAGACGACTACCCGCGTCGGTGTGTCCAAGCAGCTCCCACTTGAATGACGAACCTAGAAGGAGAAAGGATGATGATCGTGTGTTGGGTGGAACGCCGCAGCTGTCTGTGCTAAAATAGGTAGATCTCGGATAGTAGGTCTCAAGCTTGGTGATGTGAGCTAGATGGTAACAAGAGAAAGTAAGGACACGACGTTTACCTAGGTCCAGGCCCTCTCGAAAAATTAAAACCCTTTTCTCGGCACACTTTAAATAATAGGAGATATACTTTAAGAAGCTCCCCCTCTTCTCGGCACACTTTACCATCGGAAAGGGCCCAGTTATCTTTTTAGCTTGGCCGCTAAGGCTTGCAACAAGAGGCTTGACAAGGTTATACCCTGGCGGTCTTTTTTGGCCGAGAATGAAGAGCCGCCACTGGAGGCCAAGCCGAGCCATTTCATTGACAGCTATTACTGAGTATACCGTAGCCCAAGGCGGTTCCCATTGGCATTATGATTAAAGAGATCATGCCCTGGATTTTCGGTGTGATCATCAACAAGAAAACCTTGATCCCCATGCGCAGGTACTGCGCGATGTATTGGGAACTAGCAATTTTTACTGTGGTGCGGGACAACCTTTGGTCTTTACCTAACCTACAAAAAGGAACTGGGGTAAATCAATTCCATTTACGCTTCCATTCCCTATCTTCATCGCCTCCAAGCTTCCCCAAGGCTCTAGTGCCCAGAGATCTGCTTTTGGATCCAGTCCTCTTTTCTCCTCCTTTCCCACGACAAAAAATGGACGGAGAGGGGCAGGTGCGCAGCTATTGCGGCGCTCAAAGCCACCATCAAGCGAGGTAGTGGCCGTAGTCCAACATCACCATCATTGGAAATATGCCCTATATGCAATCATATTGTAACATTATATTTTCATTTTCATAATTAAATATTTATATTCTATGATATAACTGCTATGATCCTGAAATATGTGATTCAATGAAAAATTCACATGCACGTGTAGAACAATAAATGGCAAAATAAGTTTATTAGTCTCCCCTCTAAGAATGGCTCAAGTATTGTTGGTGGTAACATTTTCCGGATCTTAGGATACCGTTAAGTGTAACCATAGTCCTAAAATAAACTTTGAAAGTATCATGTTAGAAGAATGATCATATTGAATCGACCCAAACTTGTTGTTATACTTTGAGATGATATCGTCACAATATTGGAAATATGCCCTAGAGGCAATAATAAATTGGTTATTATCATATTTCCTTGTTCATGATAATCGTTTATTATCTATGCTAGAATTGTATTGATTGGAAACTCAAATACATGTGTGGATCAATAGACAACACTATGACCCTAGTGAGCCTCTAATAGACTAGCTCGTTGAACAAAGATGGTCGAGATTTCCTGGCCATAGACATGAATTGTCAATTGGTAACGGGATCACATAATTAGGATAATGATGTGATGGACAAGACCCAAACTATGAACGTAGCATCTGATCGTGTCAAGTATATTGCTATCATTTTCTGCATGTCAAGTATATGTTCCTATGACCATGAGATCATGCAACTCATTGACACTGGAGGATTACTTGTGTGTATCAAGCATCGCAACGCAATTGGGTGACTATAAAGATGCTCTACAGGTATCTCCGTGGGTTTCTGTTGAGTTGGCATGGATCAAGACTTGGATTTGTTACTCCGTATGACGGAGAGGTCAGGGCTCACTCAGTAATACAACATCATAATGAGCTTCCAAGCAATGTGACTAAAGAGTTAGCCACGGGATATTGTATTACATAACGATTAAAGAGACTTGCCGGTAACGAGATTGAACTAGGTATGGAGATACCCACGATCGAATCTCGGGCAAGTAACATACCGATGAACAAAGATAACTACGTACGGGATTGACTGAATCCTTGACATCGAGGTTCGACCGATAAAGATCTTCATAGAATATGTAGGAACCAATATGCACATCCAGGTCCCATTATTGGTTATTGGCCATGGAGGTGTGTCGGTCATGTATGCATAGTTCTTGAACCCACGGGGTCTACACACTTAACGTTTGGTGACGATATAAGTATAGTCGAGTTATTATGTTGGTGACCGAAGGTTCTTCGGAGTCCCAGATGAGATCTTGAACATGACGAGGAACCACGGAATGGTCCGGATGTGAAGATTGGTATATAGGACGAAGGGTATCGAAGTCCGTAAGTATTACGGGGTGTACCGGGGAATCGACGGAGTGCCGAAAGGAGTTTCAGGGGCCCCGGCAAGTGTTGGGGGGCTCATGGGACAAGGGGGGGCTCCATCCCACGAGGGGGATGGGCGCCACCCAAACCCCAGCCCACTTTGGTTAGGAGGGGGCCACACCCCCTAGGACTGCCAGCTCCCTTAACTTGGGAGGCAAGGCGCCTTGGGAGGGGGCACCCAAACCCTAGCCGCACCCCTTCGGCCGCCGGCCCCTAGGGGAAACCCTAGGGTGCACTCCCCTCCTCCCTTCCCCCAATATATAGAGAGGGAGAGAGAGAGGGCAGCCACAGCACAACGTGCTACGGTGCTACCCCTCCTCTCCCTCGTAGTTCTTCTCCTCTCATAAACACACGATGAAGCCCTGTAGAGATTTCTCCACCACCACCTCACCACGCCATCGTGTTGCCGGAGGAGTTGATCTACTACTTCACCATCGCTCACTGGATCGAAGAGGTGAAGGCGTCATCAAGGCATACGTGTGTGTTTAACGCGGATGTGTCGTTCGTTCGGCACTTGATCGGGAGTTCGCGGAATGGATCATGATTGGATAGTGAAGACGTTCGACTACATCAACCGCGTTTCTTAACGCTTTCGCTTAGCGATCTACACGGGTATGTAGATGCAATATCCTCTCTCGTAGATGTTCATCTCCTAGAGTGATCTTGGTGAGGGTAGGAAAAATTTTGTTTCCCATGCAACTTTCCCCAACAGTGGCATCATGAGCTAGGTCTTTGCGTAGATGACATCATGAGTAGAACATAAAGGAGTTTGTGGGCGTTTATTATCAGACTGCTTCCTTCCTTAGTATTTTCTTGATACAGTGATATTATGGGATGAAGCGGCCCGGACCAACCTTACATGTCCATGTACATAAGACCAGTTCCATGGACTGACATTTGACTTTGTTGCATAAGATGGCTAGCGGATGTTTGTCTCTCCCAGCTTAGTTGAGTCGGATTCGACGAAACCGGTCCTTGTGGAAGGTTAAATAGCAAATTTTATATTGTTGTTGTGGTTTTGCATACGTAAGAATCGTTCTTGCTAGATACCCATAGCAGACACGTAAAACATGCAACAACAAATTATAGACGTCTAACTTGTTTTTGTAGGGTATTGTGATATGATATGTCCAAAGACATAATGAAATATATTTGATGTATGAGATGATCATGTTTTTTAATAGTTTATATCGACTTGCATGTCGATGCATACGGCAACCGACGGGAAACATAGGGTTGTCTTTAATTATTATTTTACCTACGTGCCAATCATTAAGCGCTATATAATGCTTTACTTTATCACTAAATGGTAGCAATAGTAGTAGAAGCATGGTTGGCACGACAACCCTGATGGTAACACGATGATGGAGATCATGATGATAGAGATCATGGTGTCATGCCGGTGACGATGGAGATCATGCCAGTGCTTTCGAGATGGAGATCAAAAGCACAAGTTCATGGCCATATCATGTCACTTATGATTAGCATGTGATGTTAATCCTTTTCTGCATCTTATTTTGCATAGGACAACCATAGCATTATAAGGTGATACCTCACTAAAATTTCAAGATAAAATTGTGTTCTCCTCGAGTGTGCACCGTTGCGAAAGTTCGTCGTTTCGAAGCACTACGTGATGATCAGGTGTGATAGACTCTACGTTCACACACAACGGGTGCAAGCCAGTTTTGCACATGCGGAATACATGGGTTAAACTTGACGATCCTAGCATGTACAGACATGGACTAGTAACACAAGAGACCAAAAGGTCAAACATGAGTCATATAGTAGATATGATCAACATGGAGATCTTCACCATTGAAAACACCTCATCTCACGTGATGATCGGACCTGGATTGGTGAATTTGGATCATGTAGCACTAGCATGACCGGAGGGATGCTAATTTGAGTGGGAGTTTTAAGTAATATGATTAACTAAACTCATTATCTTGGACAATAGTCTAAGTTGTCTTTGCACATCTATGTTGTAGATCAATGGCTTGCGTAGTAGCTACCCTGAATTTCAATGCGTTCCTAGATAAAGCCAAACTGAAAGATGATGGAAGTAACTTTGTAGACTGGACCCATAATCTGAGGATTATCCTCATGGCTTCGCAAAAGGCTTATGTCCTTGATGCACCACTCGGTGCGCCACCCCCTCAAGTGTCATCTGCAGACGTTGTGAATGCCTGCCAGGCGCGTTCTGATGACTACTCAATAGTTTAGTGTGCTATGTTGTACGGCTTAGAATGGGACTTCAAAGACGTTTTGAATGCCATGGAGCATATGAGATGTTCCAGGAGTTGAAGTTTATTTTTGAAAATAATGCCCGGGTCGATAGGTACGAGACCTCCAATAAGTTCTATGCTTGCAAGATGGAGGCAAACGGGTCTATTAGTGAGCACATACTCAAAATGTCTGGGTATTCCAACCGTCTAGCTGAGTTGGGAGTTATGCTCGCGCTAGAGGAGATCACTGACAGAGTTCTTCAATCACTACCACCTAGCTACAAAAGCTTTATGTTGAACTGTAACATGCAAGGGGTGAACAAATCAGTTGCTGAGCTATTTGCGATGCTGAAAGTTGCTGAGTGAGAAATCCAGAAGGAGCATCAAGTGTTGATGGTCAATAAAACCACTGGTTTCAAGAAGAATGGCAAGGGCAAAAAGGGTAACTCCATGAAGAGTGCAAAGCAGTTGCTCCTCCCATGGAGAAACCCAAGGCTGGACCCAAGCCAGAAACTGAGTGCTTTCATTGCAAGGGAACTGGCCACTGGAAGCGGAATTGCCCCAAGTATTTGGCCGACAAGAAGGCGGTCAACGCCAAACAATGTATATATGATATACATGTTATTGATGTGTACCTTACCAACTCTCGTTGTAGTGCCTGGGTATTCGATACCAGTTCAGATGCTCACATTTGCAACTCAAAGCAGGAACTACAGAATAGACGGAGGCTAGTTAAGGATGAAGTGACGATGCGCGTGGGAAATGGTTCCAAGGTTGATGTGATCGATGTTGGCACGCTCGCTCTTCGATTACCATCGGGATTAGTGATGAACCTGGATAATTGTTATTTAGTGCTTGCGTTGAGCTTGAACATTGTATCTGGATCTTATTTAATGCGAGACGGTTACTCATTTAAATCAGAGAATAATGGTTGTTCTATTTATATGGATAATATCTTTTATCGTTATGAACCCAATGTGAGGAGTTTATTCTTATTGAATCTCGATAATGATGATACACATGTTCATAACATTGATGCCAAAAGATGTAGAGTTGATAATGATAGTACCATTTTATTGTGGCACTGCCGCTTAGGTCATATTTGATGAGTACATCCCTACTAATGTTACACCCACAACCCCGACTGCTATACATACAAGACCAATTACTAGAGCTCGCGCACGTCAATTGAATTACCAGGTACTTTCGTTTCTTGGGAATCCTTCTAATGTTCATGAACATATGATGCTGCCTAAATTAGATACTGTTGTTTTACTTATGAATGAAGGACCTAGCATGAACAAGAAGGGTAACCATTGGAGCGGGATCAAGCATGGAGAAGAAGGTGTGCGCGCAGGAAAGAACAATGGAGTTTCCAGTGATGATTTTCGCACTTTGAAGCCACCATAATGGGAGCGAGAAGCCTTAGACGAAATATGCATGATGCCACTTTATAAAATTCATCCCTAGGCTAATATAGGTGCTGCACCACCATATTTTTGGGCCAGTCCCATGTAATTTCAAAATACCATATTATAGGCTGTTTTTAGAGTCCGTATGTATGGGGAAACTGAGTTAGGGTCGGTTTCAGACCCCTCCTCCAAGGGGGCACGAAATTCCCCTCTATTCCCCCATATATACAGCCCTTAGGGCATCGTTTTAGGGTGGGGTTTTGTTTAGATTACAAGTTCGCCATAGCTGCAACTTCGTGTTCTTCGTTTGTGTTCCACGACCAGACAAATGCGTCACAAAACCCCACTTCCATCAATAAAGCTTTCCTCTTATATTAGCAATGTCTAGATTGCAATCTTAGTTTCTTGCTTGTTCTTCGTTTGCGTGCAGGAAATAGACCCCCGTATCGGCCAGTAAACCAGGGGCTGGTTTACCTCCTTCCACAGCCCATGTATCCTCTTGGGTCGAAATACCTCTCCCGATGGTCCCCCGGTACACTACCGATACTCCCGGTACACTATCGATGAGCCCGAAACTTTTCCGGCGACCAAAACAGGACTTCCTATATATCAATCTTTACCTCCAGACCATTCCGGAGCTCCTGAGATGTCCAGGATCTCATCCGTGACTCCGAACAACCTTCGGTAACCACCATACATAACTCTATACTACCGAAACGTCACCAAACCTTAAGTGTGCAGACCCTACGGGTTCGAGAACTATGTAGACATGACCGAGACACCTCTACGGTCAATAACCAATAGCGGGACCTGGATGCCCATAATGGTTCCTACATATTCTACGAAGATCTTTATCGGTCGAACCTCTGTGTCAAGGATTCAGTTAATCCCGTATGATGTTCCCTTTGTTCTTCGGTATGTTACTTTCCCGAGATTCGATCGTCGGTATCTCCATACCTAGTTTAACCTCGTTACCGGCAAGTCTCTTTACTCGTTCTATAATACAAGATCCCGTGAGTAACACTTAGTCACATTGCTTGCAAGGCTTATTGTGATGTTGTATTACCGAGTGGGCCCTGAGATACCTCTCCGTCACACGGAGTAACAAATTCCAGTCTTGATCCATGCCAACCCAACAGACACCCTCGGAGATACCTGTAGAGCACCTTTATAGTCACCCAGTTACGTTGCGACGTTTGATACACACAAGGTACTCCTCCGGTGTCAGTGAGTTTCATGATCTCATGGTTATAGGAACAAATACTTGACATGCAAAAAACAGTAGCAATAAACTGACACTGTCATATGCTACGTTTGTAGTTTGGGTCTTGTCCATCACATCATTCTCCTAATGATGTGATCCCATTATCAAATGACATCTCATGTCCATGACTAAGAAACCATAGCCATCTTTGATCAACGAGCTAGTCTATTAGGGGCATACTAGGGACATGGTGTTGTCTATGTATCCACACCTGTATCTGAGTTTCTGATTAACACAATTATAGCATGGATAATAAACAATTATCATGAACAAGAAAATATGATAATAACCAATTTATTATTGCCTCTAGGGCATATTTCCAACAGTGGATACCTTCAAATTAGTATGAAATTGGGAGATGAATGGAAAATAGTATTTAAAACTAAGTTCGGATTATATGAGTGGTTAGTCATGCCTTTTGGGTTAACTAATGCACCTAGCACTTTCATGAGATTAATGAATGAGGTTTTACGTGCTTTCATTGGACGATTTGTGGTAGTATATTTTGATGATATACTGATTTTTAGTAGATCTTTGGAGGAACCTTTGGAACATTTACGTGCTGTTTTTATTGCTCTACGTGATGCACATTTGTTTGGTAACCTTGGGAAGTGCACCTTTTGCACTGGTCGAATGTCTTTTCTTGACTATGTTGTTACTCCACAAGGAATTGAAGTTGATAAAGCCAAGATTGAAGCTATTGAGAGTTGGCCACAGCCCAAAACGGTCACACAAGTGATGAGTTTTCTTGGCCTCGCTGGTTTCTATAGGCGTTTTGTGAGAGATTTCAACACCATTGCTACGCCTCTCAATGAGCTTACAAAGAAGGACGTGCATTTTGCTTGGGGTACCGCATAGGAACAAGCCTTCACGGTCTTGAAAGATAAGTTAACACATGCTCCTTTACTCCAACTTCCTGATTTTAATAAAACTTTCGAGCTTGAATGTGATGCTAGTGGAATTGGGTTAGGAGGTGTGTTATTGCAAGATGGTAAACCTGTTGCGTACTTTTCTGAAAAATTGAGTGGGCCTAGTCTGAATTATTCTACTTATGATAAGGAATTATATGCTCTTGTTCGGACTTTGGAAACATGAAACATTATTTATGGCCCAAATAATTTGTTATACATTCTGATCATGAATCTTTGAAACATATTAGAAATCAAGCAAAACTGAACCATAGACATGCTAAATGGGTTGAATTCATTGAGACTTTCCCTTATGTCATTAAACTCAAGAAGGGTAAAGAAAATGTTATTGTTGATGCATTGTCTCGTCGTTATACTATGCTTTCACAACTTGACTTTAAAATATTTGGTTTGGAGACCATCAAAGATCAATATGTGCATGATGTTGACTTTAGAGATGTGTTGCAGAATTGTAAAGAAGGGAGAACATGGAACAAGTTCGCTATTAATGATGGATCTGTGTTCCGTGCTAACAAGCTATGCATTCCAGCTAGCTCCGTTTGTCTTTTGTTGTTACAGGAGGTGCACGGAGGAGGATTAATGGGACACTTTGGCGTGAATAAGACGGAGGACGTACTTTCTACACATTTCTTTTGGCCAAAGATGAGACGGGATGTTGAGTGTTTTGTTTCTCGTTGCACTACATGTCAAAAAGCTAAGTCACGACTCAATCCTCTTGGTTTATATATGCCTTTGCCTATACCCAGTGTTCCTTGGGAGGATATATCAATGGACTTTGTTTTTGGTTTACCTCGAACAAAGAAGGGGAGGGATATCATATTTGTTGTCGTGGATAGATTTTCCAAAATGGCACACTTTATACCATGTCATAAAAGTGATGATGCTGCTCATGTTGCTGATTTGTTCTTTCGTAAAATTATTCGGTTGCATGGTGTGCCAAATACAATTGTTTAAGATCGTGATGCTAAATTTCTTTGACACTTTTGGAGATGTTTATGGGCTAAGTTGGGGACTAAACTGCTTTTTAGTACTACATGTCATCCCCAAACTGATGGCCAAACTGAAGTAGTCATAGATCATTGTCTAGTATGCTTAGGGCTGTTTTGAAGAATAACCTGAAAATGTGAGAAGAATGCTTGCCTCGTATTGAATTTGCTTATAATCGTTCACTACATTCTACCACTAAGATGTGCCCTTTTGAAGTTGTATATGGTTTCTTACCTCGTGCACCTATTGATTTGTTGCCTCTTCCATCTTCGGAGAAGTTAATTTTGATGCTAAAGAACGTGCTGAATTGATATTAAAGATTCATGAGTTAACTAAGGAAAACATTGAGTGTATGAATGCTAAATACAAACTTGCTAGAGATAAGGGTAGAAAACATGTTGTTTTTGCACCTGGAGATCTTGTTTGGTTACATTTGCGAAAGGATAGATTTCCTGATTTGTGCAAGTCAAAGCTAATGCCATGTGCTGATGGTCCTTTTAAGCTGTTAGACAAAATAAATGATAATGCATATAAACTTGAGCGGCCTGCAGAGTTTGGGGTTAGCCCCACTTTTAACATTGCAGATTTGAAGCCTTATTTGCGTGAGGAAGATGAGCTTCCATCGAGGACGACTTCAGTTGAAGAAGGGGACGATGATGAGGACATCCCTACTAATGTTACACCCACAACCCCGACTGCTATACATACAGGACCAATTACTAGAGCTCGCGCACGTCAATTGAATTACCAGGTACTTTCGTTTCTTGGAAATCCTTCGAATGTTCATGAACATATGATGCTGCCTAAATTAGATACTTTTGTTTTACTTATGAATGAAGGACCTAGCATGAACAAGAAGGATGACCATTGGAGCGGGATCAAGCATGGAGAAGAAGGTGCGCGTGTGGGAAAGAAGAATGGAGTTTCTAGTGATGATTTTCGCACTTTGAAGCCACCATAATGGGAGCGAGAAGCCTTGGACGAAATATGCATGCTGCCACTTTATAAAATTCGTCCCTAGGCTAATATAGGTGCTGCGACACTTTATTTTTGCGCCAGGCCCATGTAATTTCGAAATACCATATTATAGGTTGTTTTTAGAGTCTGTATGTATGGGGAAACTGAGTTAGGGTCAGTTTCGGACCCCTCCTCCAAGGGGCCATGAAATTCCCCTCTATTCCCCCATATATACAGCCCTTAGGGCGTCGTTTTAGGGTGGGGTTTTGTTTAGATTACAAGTTCGCCATAGCTGCAACTTCACGTTCTTCGTTTGTGTTCCACGACCAGACAAAGGCGTCACAGAACCCCACTTCCATCAATAAAGCTTTCCTCTTATATTTACAATATCCAGATTGCAATCTTTGTTTCGTGCTTGTTCTTCATTTGCGTGCAGGAAATAGACCCTCGTGGTCAGGTTGATCGTGCTTCGGCGTGGTCAATAACCTCTCGGAGTTGGTTTAGCGATTGCTAAGGCGCGACGTCTTTACACATTTGTAGTCGGATTGTCAAAATCTACTCCACCAAAAACGTTAGCCACCATCTCATCGAAAGACATGGACAACTTCGCCTCTATCAATATTGGTGTAAAACGCATGAAGAAGCTCCATGCTAATGGACTTTTGGAGTCTCTTGATTTTGGATCACTTGACACATATGAACCATGCCTCATAGGCAAGATGAATAAGACCCCGTTGTTCAGAACAATGGAACAGGCAAGTGACTTATTGGAAACCATACATACTGGTGTGTGCCGTCCAATGAGCATTGAGGCGCGCGGTGGATATCGTTACTTTCTCACCTTCACCTATGACTTAAGTAGATATGGGTATATTTACTTAATGAAACACAAGTCTGAAACGTTTGAAACGTTCAAGCAATTTCAGAGTGAAGCTGAGAATCATCATAACAAGAAGATTAAATTCCTATGGTCTGATGGAGGAGGAGAATATTTGAGTTATGAGTTTGGCAATCACTTAAGACAATGTGGAATTGTTTCGAAGTTGACGCCACCTGGAACACCGCGGCGTAATGGTGTGTCTGAACGCCGTAAACGAACCTTCTTTGATATGGTGCATTATGTGATGTCTCTTGTCGATTTGCCACTATCATTTTGGGGTTACGCGTTAGAGACAGCTCCATTCACTTTAAGAGGGCACCATCTAAATCCATTGAGACGAAGTCGTATAAACTATGGTTTGGCAAGAAACCAAAGTTGTCGTTTCTTAAAGTTTGGGGATGCGATGCTTATGTCAAAAGGCTTCATCCAAAAAAGCTCGAACCCAAAATGGAGAAATATGTCTTCATAGGATACCCAAAATAGATAGTTGGGTATACCTTCTATCTCAGATCCGAAGGCAAAGTGTTTGTCGCTAAAAATGGGTCATTTCTTGAGAAAGAGTTTCTCTCGAAAGAATTGAGTGGGAGGAGGATAGAACTTGATGAGGTTGCTGAACCTTTACTTCAACAGAGAGTGGCGCAACGCAGAAAGATGTTTATGTGGAGCCTACATCAGTTGAAGAGGAAGCTAATGAAGGTTATCATGAAGCTTCGGATCAAGTTACTATCAAACCTCGTAGGTCGACAAGGAATTGACTATGATGAGACTTTCTCACCCATAGTGATGCTTAAGTCCGTCAGAATCATGTTAGCAATTGCTGCATTTTTTGATTATGAAATTTGGCAGATGAATGTCAAAACAATGTTCCTTAATGGTTTCCTTGACGAAGAGTTGTATATGATGCAATCGGAAGGTTTTGTCGATCCTGAGAATGCTGACAAAGTTTGTAAACTCTAGCGATCCATTTATGGGCTGGTGCAAGCGCCTCGGAGTTGGAATCTTCGCTTTGATGAGGTGATCAAAGTGTTTGGGTTTATACAAGTTTACGGAGAAGCTTGTATTTATAAGAAAGTGAGTGGGAGCTCTATAGTGTTTCTAATATTATATGTGGATGACATATTGCTGATTGGAAACAATATAGAATTTTTGTAAAGCGTGAAGGAATATTTGAACAAGAGTTTTTCAGTGAAGGACCTAGGATAAGCTTCTTTCATATTAGGCATGAAGATCTATAAAGATAGATCGAGATGCTTAATAGGACTTTCACAAACCACATACCTTGTTGAAGTTTTGAAAAAAAATCAAAATGGATCAGTCCAAGAAAGGGTTCTTGCCTGTATTTCAAGGTGTGAAGTTGAGTAAGACTCAATGCCCAGTAACTATAGAGGATAGAGAAAAGATGAGTGGCATCCCCTATGCTTCTGCCATGGGCTCTATCATGTATGCAATGTTGTGCACAAGACCAGATGTCAGCCTTGCCATAAGTATGGCCGGAAGATTTCAAAGTGATTCAAGAGTGGAACACTGGACGGCGGTCAAGAATATACTTAAGTACCTGAAAAGGACTAAGGAAATTTTTCCCGTTTATGGTGGTGATCAAGAGCTTGTCGTAAAGGGTTACGTCGATGCAAGCTTGACACTGATCCAGATGACTCTAAGTCTCAAACCGGATACGTATATATTCTCAATGGGGGAGCGGTAAGCTGGTGCAGTTCCAAACAAAGTGTGGTAGTTGATTCTACATGTGAAGCGGACTACATAGCTGTCTCGGAGGCGGCTAAGGAAGGTGTCTGGATGAAGCAGGTCATGACGGATCTTGGAGTTGTGCCCAATGCACTGGACCCAATGACTCTGTTCTGGGACAACACTGGTGCCATCGCTCTGGACAAGAAATCAAGGTTTCGCAAGAGGACCAGACACATAAAGCGACGCTTCAATTCCATCCGCGATTACATTAACGTGGAGGACATAGATATTTTCAAAGTATAGACGGATCTGAATGTCGCAGACCCATTGACTAAGCCTTTTCCACGAGCAAAACAAGATCAGCACCAGAACTGTATGGGTGTTAGATTCATTACAATGTAAATCACATAGTGATGTGAGCTAGATTATTTACTCTAGTGCAAGTGGGAGACTGTTGGAAATATGCCCTGGAGGCAATAATAAATTAGTTATTATCATATTTCCTTATTCATTATAATTGTTTATTATCCATGCTAGAATTGTATTGATTGGAAACTCAAATACATGTGTGGGTGGATAGACAACATTGTGTCCCTAGTGAGCCTCTAATAGACTAGCTCGTTGATCAAAGATGGTCGTGGTTTCCTAGCTTTAGACATGAGTTGTCATTTGATAACAGGATCACATTATTAGGAGAATGATGTGATGGACAAGACCCAAACAATGAGCATAGCTTATGATCGTGTCAAGTTTATTGCTATCGTTTTCTGCAAGTATCTATTCCTATGATCATGAGATCATGAACGTCACTGACACCGAAGGAGTACCTTGTGTGTATCAAACATCGCAGCATAACTAGGTGACTATAAAGATGCTCTACAGGTATCTCTAAGGGTGTCTGTTGAGTTGGCATGGATCAAGAGTGGAATTTGTTACTCCGTATGACGGAGAGGTATCTCAGGGCCCACTCGGTAATACAACATCATAATGAGCTTGCAAGCAATGTGACTAAAGAGTTGGATACAGGATCTTGTATTACAAAACGAGTAAAGAGAATTGCTCATAACGATATTGAACTAGGTATGGAGATATTGGTGACGACTCTCGGGCAAGTAACATACCGATGAACAAAGGGAACTACGTACGGGATTGACTGAATCCTCGAGGTTCGACCGATAAAGATCTTCATAGAATCTGTAGGAACCAATATGGACATCTTGGTCCTGCTTTTGGTTATTGGTCGTGGAGGTTCTCTGTCATGTCTTCATTGTTCTCGAACCCTTAGGGTCTACGCACTTAACGTTTGGTGACGATATAAGTATAGTCGAGTTATTATGTTGGTGATGGAAGATTGTTTGGAGTCCTGGATGGGATACCGGACGTGACGAGGAACTCCGGAATGGTCCAGAGGTGAAGATTGATATATAGGACAAAGGGTGTCGGAGTCCGGAAGTGTTCTGGGGTGTATCGGCGAATCGACAGAGTACTAGAAGGAGATTCGGGGGGGGCTGGCAAGTGTTGGGGGGCTCATGGACCAAGGAGAGGGGACGTACCATCCCACTAGGGGGTTGGGCGTCCCCTAAACTCTAGACCACATCAGCTATGAGGAGGCCACACCCCTAGGGCTGCTGGCTCCCTTAACTTGGGCGGCAAGGCGCCTTGGGGGGCACCCAAACCTTAGCCGCACCCCCTTGGCCGCCGTCCCCTAGGGGAAACCCTAGGGTGCCCTTCCCTCCTCCCTTCTCCCTATATATAGAAAGGGAGAGAGAGGGCAGCCGCACCACAACATGCTACGGCGCTGCCCCTCATCACTAGTAGAAAACAGGGCTTTGGTCCAGGCCGGGCCAGCCCATTAGTCCCGGTTTAGTCACGAACCGGGACCAATGGGGGCAACGGTCCCGGTTCTTCAGGCCAGGGGGGCGGGCGGGCCACATGGGGCATTGGTCCCAGTTCGTCTGGAACCTTTGGTCCCGGTTCTAGACACGAACCGGGACCAATGTGCCTCGCTCCTAGCCCACAACAATTGGTCCAGGTTCGTGGCTAGATCCGGGACCAAAGGGGGTCCTTTAGTCTCGGTTCCAGCCACGAACCGGGACCAATGAGATGCCTATATATACCCTCTCGCCAGCGAGCAGAGCACTCCACATTGCTCTGATTTTTAGGCCGGCGAGGGGAGAGCTTTGTGGTGCTCTAGCTCACCTCCTATGCACATGAGGTGTTTGATGAAATGCCCAAGCCAAACTTAAGCTTTCTTCTCTCGAATCTCCTTGTTCAAGCTCCATTTTCCTCAAGATTTGTCTAGGTTTGGCGGTCCATCCTGTCCCGTCACCGTCCTCACCGTCGTCGATCGCCCGTGCCCATCTTGGTGCCGGCACCACTGTGGTTAGCCTCTTCTTCTTATCTTCTTTCTAAAGATGACGGCACCACCGTCATCTTGTGTCTAGGTTATCTTATCCATTTTCTTACTTTTATTATTGTTTGTTATTATATAGTGCCATGGTTATGGTATCCGCCCACGTCGGCCCGCGTCCAGTCTATGATTCAGATGTGGCATATTATCTTTTATAACTATTTCACATATCTAATGTCTATGAAAATTAATTATGCCACCAACTTGACGTAGATGTTTTTATCTATAGGAAGTAGTTGAACCAGAAATGGATACTGACTATGCAATTCTGCTCGACAAGTTAACTAAAGCTGAAATAGAAATCGATCATTTGAAAGAAAAATTGAAAAGAACTGAAGATGAGCGTATGGGATTGGAGTTGCATGTTGCCAATATCGTCGATGATCACAAGACCAAGATGGATGCAATGCGCTTGAAGCTTAGAAATATTAGAAAATATGTCATCGATAAAGAGGCTTGGTATCATTATGTCGTTGGATCAATTGTTACCTTAGTTCTGATTATGATCGCAATTGTTGTTGCATTGAAATGTTTTAAATAGTTTCAATGTATGGCTTAATTAGATGCTCTAGAGAGCTATATGTTCGTCAATAAGAACTATGTATCTACTTTGGTTTTAATGTGATGATGAACTTCTATTAATTTGGTCACTTATGTATTCCTGATGTTCTATAATGGTTTTTGACACACTTAATTATATATAATGCACGCAGATGAACCGGTAATGGATGTACGATAACAACTATTATGATGATGCCTTTGATAGAGAATATCACTGCAGTTACATGTGAAGAAATGAAATGCCTTTTGTAACACATGAGTTTCCGTACGAAACTCTGATACTTCGAAAGAGACTATCCGTTTCATACCGAAGTGCATCCAGCTTTTTCCATCACCCTCTCAACTTTTTAGCACATGCTATGTGGGTGAAATGATGATACCATGCCAACTTTCAACCTTTTCAGAGTTCATTTGTACTGCTTTTCAATTTCAAGGTCATTTAGCTCAAAAAAATCAATAACTGCATGAAAAATAACAAATGAAGTCAGAAAGGGTTGAAAATTGATGATGTGGCTTTGAATGGTGCATTTTGAACACACAAAAAGCCTGGAGTTCAAGTAAGTTCAAGAAAATGAAATGCCTTTTGTAACAGATGAGTTTACGTCTGAAACCCTGATACTTCGAAAGAGACTGTCCGTTTTGTACCCAAAGTGCATCCAGCTTTTGCCGTAATCCTCTCAACTTTTTAGCACATACTATGTGGGTGAAATGATGATACCATGCCAACTTTCAACCTTTTCAGAGTTCATTTGTATTGCTTTTCAATTTCAGGGTCATTTAGCTCAAAAAAATCAATAATTGCATGAAAAATAACAAATGGAGTCAGGAAGGGTTGAAAATTGATGATGTGGCTTTGAATGGTGCATTTTGAACACACAAAAAGTCTGGAGTTCAAATAGTTCAAGAAAATGAAATGCCTTTTGTAACACGTGAGTTTCCGTCTGAAACCCTCATACTTCGAAAGAGACTGTCCATTTTGTACACGAAGTGCATCCAGCTTTTGTCTTAACCCTCTCAACTTTTAAGCACATGCTATGTGGGTGAAATGATGATACCATGCCAACTTTCAACCTTTTCAGAGTTCATTTGTATTGCTTTTCAATTTCAGTGTCATTTAGCTCAAAAAATCAATAACTACATAAAAATTAACAAATGAAGTCGGGAAGGGTTGAAAATCGATGATGTGTCTTTGAATGTCCATTTTGAACACACAAATAGTCTGGAGTTCAAATAAGTTCAAGAAAATGAAATGCCTTTTCTAATCGATGAGTTTCCGTCCGAAACCTTGATACTTCGAAAGAGACTGTCCGTTTTGTACACGAAGTGCATCCAGCTTTTGTCGTAACCCTCTCAACTTTTTAGAACATGCTATGTGGGTGAAATGATGATACCGTGCCAACTTTCAACCTTTTCAGAGTTCATTTGTTATTCTTTTCAATTTCAGGGTCATTTAGCTTAAAAAAATCAATAACTGCATGAAAAATAACAAATGAAGTCAAAAAGGGTTAAAATTCATGATGTGGCTTTGAATGGTGCATTTTGAACACACAAAAAGCCTGGAGTTTAAATAATTTCAAGAAAATGAAATGTCTTTTGTAACACATGAGTTTACGTCTGAAACCCTGATACTTCGAAAGAGACTATCTGTTTTGTACACAAAGTGCATTCTGCTTTTGCCGTAACCCTCTCAACTTTTAAGCACATGTTATTTGGGTGAAATTATGATATCATGCCAACTTTCAACCTTTTCAGAGTTCATTTGTATTGTTTTCAATTTCAGTGTCATTTAGCTCAAAAAAATCAATAACTGCATAAAAATTAACAAATGAAGTCGGGAAGGGTTGAAAATTGATGATGTGTCTTTGAATGGTCCATTTTGAACACACAAAAAGTCTAGAGTTCAAATAAGTTCAAGAAAATGAAATGTCTTTTGTAACCGATGAGTTTCCGTCCGAAACCTCGATACTTCAAAAGAGATTGTCCGTTTTCTACACGAAGTGCATCCAGCTTTTGTCGTAACCCTCTCAACTTTTTAGCACATGCTATGTGGGTGAAATGATGATACCATGCCAACTTTCAACCTTTTCAGAGTTCATTTGTTATTCTTTTCAATTTCAGAGTCATTTAGCTCAAAAAAATCAATAACTGCATGAAAAATAACAAATGAAGTCAAAAAGGGTTGAAAATTCATGATGTGGCTTTGAATGGTGCATTTTGAACACACAAAAAGCTGGAGTTCAAATAAGTTCAAGAAAATGAAATGACTTTTGTAACAGATGAGTTTCCGTCCGAAACCCTCATACTTCGAAAGAGACTGTCCCTTTTGTACACGAAGTGCATCCAGCTTTTGCCGTAACCCTCTCAACTTTTTAGTACATGCTATGTGGGTGAAATGATGAGACCATGCCAACTTTCAATCTTTTCAGAGTTCACTTGTAGTGCTTTCAATTTTAGTGTCATTTAGCTCAAAAAAATCAATAACTGCATGAAAAATAACAAATGAAGTCGGGAAGGGTTGAAAAATTGATGATGTGGCTTTTAATGGTGCGTTTTTAACACACAAAAAGCCTGGAGTTCAAATAAGTTCAAGAAAATGAAATGTCTTTTGTAACAGATGAGTTTCCGTCCGAAACCCTCATACTTCGAAACAGACTATCTGTTTTGTACATGAAGTGCATCCAGATTTTGCCTTAACCCTCTCGACTTTTAAGCACATGCTATGTGGGTGAAATGATGATACTATGCCAACTTTCAACCTTTTCAGAGTTCATTTGTACTGCTTTTCAATTTCAGTGTCATTTAGCTCAAAAAATCAATAACTGCATGAAAAATAACAAATAAAGTTGGGAAGGGTTGAAAATTGATTATGTGGCTTTGAATGGTGCATTTTGAACACACAAAAAACCTGGAGTTCAAATAAGTTCAAGAAAATGAAATGCCTTTTGTAACAGATGAGTTTCCGTTCGAAACTCTCATACTTCGAAAGAGACTGTCCGTTTTGCACACGAAGTGCATCTAGCAAAAAGAATGAACTAAAAATAATCAATTTAAATATTATTTTATAAACTATAATATTCTTCAATAGCAGAAAGAATCAACTAAAAAGCTTTTATAAAAACTCTAATAGCAAAAAGAAACTCTTAAAGCTTTTATAAACTTCTAGTATTTTTGAAACTAAAATTATATAAAATCTAAAAAATACCAAGTTGAATATAATGTTAAAACAAAGTAATATTGGCAAAAAGAATTTTTTGTTAGAAATTTTAATAGCAAACTAAAATAACAAAATCTGTTTTTGATTTAAACAACCATTTAAAGTAACCTAAAATTACCAAATTGAATATAATGTTAAAACAAAGTAATATTAAATAACAGGAAAAATAGCAAAGAAATAACATAAAAAATAGCAAAAGTGAAAATAGATGCGCTTACACTGAAATTCAACCTAAATTCAAAGTGCTAGTTAGGCACCTAACTGACATTTTGAATTTAGGTCGAATTTCATGTATAAGGGCATCTATTTTCACTATGAGAGGAGCTCGACAGGTCAAGCGCATCGGGGCTTATAAATAGGTGCGGTCTCCTCTCGACTAGCGAGGTGGGACTAAACATTTGACACCTGTTGCGCCAGGCCTTTGGTCCCGGTTGGTGGCAGAAACCGGTACCAAAGGCCCCTGTTTCCCCATCGGCCGACGAAAAGGGACCATTAGTCCCGGTTGGTGGCACCAACCGGGACCAATGCCCCCCCTTTAGTCTCGGTTGGTGCCACCAACCGGGACCGAAGGTCCCTGTTTCCCGCCCTTTGGGCTGCTAAAAACAGGGCTTTGGCCCCGGTTGGTGGCACCAACCGGGACTAAAGGTGACATTGGTCCCGCTTTGTGCCACCAACCGGGACAAATGCTCTGGCTATATAAGCCGACACTTTGGGATTTTCAGCATTGTTCATCTCGCCCCCGACGATGCCGCCGCCAGGCTGCTCTGACACCGTCGCCACGCCCCTACACGTCACCGTCGACGCGACATTGCCCCGCCGTCGCCCTCTCCGTCGCCGCCCCGTCGCCGTTGCCCTCTTCGTCGCCGCTCCCGTCGCCGTTGCCGCCCCGTCGCCGCCCCGCCGCCGCCGCTCCCGCTATGAGCCTTAGGAATAATTAGTTAATTAAACATTTTGTCTATTGTTGTAATGTTGTCTATTGTTTTGCTTGCAGTTAAGTTATTGTAGTTTATGGACAATTATTTTAGTGTTAAGCTGTTTGGTTACACATTTTGCAGGATGTCACTTGTCCGCTGAATTTGCATCATGCTAATATAGATATAACTGACCATTAGCTAAAATCAACATCGTATCTTAAAAACTGCTTTCATCACTAATATCATTTTGCTTATTTTATCTACTGATTTTATACGTCCTATGCGTGAGCCTTAGGGTTTATGTTTATATGATAAATGTTTATGTTTTAGTTGTTTTATCGGATATTCGTTTCTGAGCCTGGGCTCAGATGCTCCCAAAAAACATACCGCTGGCTGCCATGTGGATCTGTGCTCCGCTCTGTATTTCTTGACCGTATTTCATTTTAATTAGGAGAACTCTGCAGCGCAATGAATGCGACAGCACGGCGCACAGTGCACACGGATGAGGTAGCCCTTGCACGGCTCAGCAACTTATCTGAGCCTGCATGAGCTGTTTGACGCGGACGGATTCACAAATGGCCACCACACCAGCCGTCTTAAATGCATCTCCGAGGCTCGCAACTACACCAAACATTCGACGAAGAAGCTCATGAATGCGAACGACGACAGTTTCAGGAATCATACGTGTTTGAAACAATCCCAGATAGGCTTGATAACAGCAAACTTCCTCACCTGAATCTCCAATCCGACACCAGATACACCCCCTTAAGATGTCATCGTCGTGCCACTCCTGACGGATTCAGCAGGCATGGGGGCCATTCCAATCAAACGATAGCTTCTAATGTTTCTGAATGTAGAACCATGGTGATAGGCAGCACGACAGCTACCGGATGGTATAGTCACCTGTCTTACAATACATGCATTAAATCGTTCTAGCAGTTCAATTTTTGAAATCTACCCGGGCGAACAGCTCACCCAATTACTTGGCAAACACACCGCTGTATCCCGCATGCTGTCGAAGTGTTAGCATCAAACACATTCAGTAAACAAGTCCATGGTATGAACCTAAGAAGTGATCACTATTTACTGGAGGCAACCACGTATATGATTCAGGCATGCACCCGAACTACCCAAATAGGCCAAACAAGTATATGCGTTAAACAGTTATCCAAATTTAGAACATACCAACATTTAACAAAATTCTCACTCTAGTGATGCATTATGTAAGATGTCTCTGATAACAGAGGAACAAGCGTGGAGCAATGCTCACTTAAACACACTAGAAAATCCTCGAAAGAAGTACCATTGAGACAATACAGATTAAAAATTAAAAATTCGGAACTCATTTTCTCAGCAGCACCGAGTGGTCTGTGCAAGTGTGTTCCGATGGTGCTCTTCCATACCGCAGTTCTTGCATTTCCCCGGCTTCCATGGTTTCTTTTGGGCATCTACTATTTCGGGGCAGGTAGTTCGCTTGTGCTCCTCGCGCCGACAAATGCTACAGAACCTGGTGAGCTTGCTCAGACCCTTGTATGGCGCCTTCTCCCTGCTATTTTTCGGTCTGCCGATCCACCTAGGCTTTTCTGGAGCTGCTAGACCTTCAAGGGTATTCACACTAACAGAGTGCCCAGCACTATGGCATTGGTCAGTACCGTTGCCTCCAACGAACACGACCTCTTCATTGCCTGGCAATCTACCCGTGACCAAACATGCTAGACGGTGCTCAGACCCCAAACTTTTTCTCTGCTAAAGGTGTGCCACTAACCAACAAAGCTTCAAGACTAGCATACGTGTGCTCGAATGATTCTGCACTCACACCGCCCATTCGCACAACTTCCATGGCTTTCAGGTATAGCATTGAGTTCCTGCACATGAATGATATGTTAACTGAATTATCCTTTTGATACTGCACTAGGAGTTGGGAAGTGTGTCTGTCACATTCTTCGTCCACCCTTTGCGTATATGATTCGCAGGGATCTCCTCCAAATGTAGCATATCCATCACCTGCGCATTTGAATATGGTTATATTATTTGTCTAGAAAATCATTTTTTTCTACACTAAATAATTCTGACATAGATGAGTTACCCTTAAAGCATGGCTGCATAACATCCCAGTATGCTCCAACTGGCCACACTCGCAAGTAAACTCTGACACATATTCACTTACGATTACTTCGTACTCCATTCTGCTCCATTTCTCTCTTTTGGCTGCATTGTTGTGTGTTGCACATTATTTCCTCATCTTCTCCATGTCCTTCACATTGTACGCCGTTTCTTTGATAAGGAGGCCTCCAAACTCCTCAAACATACCCCAAGTGCAAATTTTACTTGAATGACGCTCTATCGACAAATTCGTCCTTCTCACAGCTCCACTATGTCATATTATAGTCTCTCTTTTTTTGTCAGTAGGTGAATCATGTAAACAAACGCCTGTCATGAAAGAAGTGCACAAGCTCTTATGCGAGACATGAAAGAGGGCACATAAAAAAGAACTTACAATTTGGTGGTGCACTGCCTAGCATAACCTGTTTTTAGCCAAACGTTCATTGTTTTCAGTCTACGATTTTTAATACAGGAACAATATTCAGTCTATTAGATGTACTGCAACCATTTCTGTAAACAGCATGTAGAACGTTGTTCTGACTATCAAACTAGGCATCACTAAACTGGGCAGGAATGACAAGGCTTACTTTTTGTTATGGTCCTTTTTGGGGAAACCAACGATTTTCAGCAAGAGTAAACCATTTTTTTTCTTACAAACGCTGCGGAGCGGAGACGAAGATGCAGCCACAGTTGAACAAATCACAGGACGACAGTTTGGAGGATTAGGGGCGCATACCTTTTCGTCCAGCCAGGTGCTTCTGGATTGACTCTGTCAGTCGACTGCGCCGACCTCATCAGCAGTCATCCGGACGACGGCGGACCCCAACTCGTTCTCTAACAGTCCAATCGCCCACAAGCTGCTGAGCACAGCCAGACCATTTGAATCTTCAGGAACAACATGGCCAGCTCCGTTGTTGGGGGAACAAGACCAAAGGAACCGGATCTGGGTGCCCAAGGTTGTCGGCGAACTCCTCCCGCGGTGGGAACATGCAAAAAGACAGCAATGGCGTCCATTCGTTAGGTTTCTTCTACAGGTACGACAGGCTGCACAGCAAATCCTAAAAAACATTCTTTGCAGATCGGCTCGAACTAATTAACCTCTCAACGGCATCGAGCAAGAACTCCAGCCAAGAATCCTCTATTATTTCGCATCGCCGCCGGCGTAAAACGAGCGCCGCCGCAGGCACCTTCTCAGAACGGGGACAGCGTGGTGTGCGGGGAATAGAGGGACGGCGACGGTTCCAGAATGATCGACAAACGGCGTAGCTGTCCACCCCCGTCAAATACACATTATCTGATCCAAGGCTCGGATGGGAATCTAACGATCTGTTCCACGGACTAGAGTTCTCGTGCGCGAACGCCGTCCCACCCATACGTTCTGGGCCCACGCACAGCTACAGTTTCCTAGCGTATTCCGCTGTATTATCCTTTTTCTACATGAGTGGTCAGATGCGTCAGAGCGATTTACGTGGATCCCGAGCCAGCAATGAACGCCGATGATTTCGGGATCAGCTGGGCTCGGGCACCAAATCGCCGTATCCTTGTTTTATGTTTTATTTAATTATTAGGAGTCTTAGGAAAAATTAGTATGTGTACGTTAGATTACAGAAAAAAATTGTGTTTTATGAAAAAATAGTGATTAAACAATAAGAAAACGTTCTCATAGGAATTTGTCGACGATGCCTAGCCCGCATCCTCGTCGTCGAGTAGTCCGCGAGAGCCTGTTTGATAGACGTCATGTCCGGGACTGGGCTCCGCCGGGCTGGCACTGGGAGGTGCTACCTTCCCGGGCTCGGAGGTTGGTGAGGAATCCAGGTATCGTCATCGACCCGGACCTTCTGTGGTGGCGGTCACGCGGGCCACTTTCGGTGCGGAGGGAGCGGGCACCCGTGGAGGTGGTACGTCGCCATGTCAGGAAGGAGGACGAGCACATACGTCGCTACATGGCGGCATTGGACGCCCGGTTCGACAATACCTGGCAGATCCTTCAGGGATCTCACATGAGTTATGATCCCGTGATGGTTCCTTATCTTTGGGTGTCCATCGCCGGCGACTCATAGACCGCTAGTGAACCGAGTTCACCGTCCTCCACTTTGGATTCTAGGATATTCGATCTGTATTAGTGATCTTATATGATAATATTCGAGATGTATTAGTTAATATTTGATGATGCATTAACTGGATTATTTGGGATGATGTATTAGTGATATTATATTCAAGTTCATTATAAATATTAATGTATTTGTGATATTTTATCGGTATAATGCATGTATGACTTTCGGTCTGTCATTGCTCCTTGTGTGACTTTCATATGTGTTCTTGATGGCGGAATCCCGACTGTTATCGTGGGAGAGCCTCCTCTTTTTTGTCTTTTTGCGATATACTCGTCGATATATTGCGCGAGAAGAGAAGAGGGGGAGCGTCCATCACCGGCGGTCAAACTATTACTGTGAGAGAGTGACCACCAACATATATACACCACCATATTAGTGTGAGAGAGAGCGCACCAACACACCATGAGATATGAGAGTTTCTTAAGGAAAGCCTCGACGGACTGAAAGTCACACACGCATTAGGATCTAAAGCGTGTCGTAATTTTTGAACTGGCTTATTCGGGATGATGTATTACTGATATTATATTCGAGTTCATTATAAATGTATTTGTGATTTGCAAGTCATTCCGGTAAAACATAGGGAATTTTTTCTATGTCATTGCTCGATATATGAAATGGGTTGACTTTAGATCTGTTTCCGCTCTTTATGTTTCTTTCAGTGAGGAAGATTGTCCACTATATATATATATATATAAGGTCGCGTTATTCGTCACCCCTGGGTGAGGAATAGTTATTCTTCACTCCTCCTCAATTTTACCATCAATGCATCATAATTTTACGTCCCGTAATTTTTGTCTCATTTCATACGTAAAAAGAGACCGTAAGAAAATTTATAATCAGCGTAAAAAATATTTTATGTCAGGTAAAATTATAAACATATAAAAATAGTGGAAAATATATGATAAATTCATTTTTTTGGTCTTTTGACTTATATTTTTGTTTTCTTATATGAAATTTTACGTCGTGATTCAATATAAATGTAACTTTTTGTATTCCGAACGTAATTTATTTATAAATTGATCGTAAGATTATCTCGTGTGAAGAATAACGTATTCTGCATCTTGGGTGATGAATAGAGTTTATATATATTTATGAATTAGAGAGGAAGAATCCCGACTGTTGTCGTGAAGGTCGCTTCTCCTTCGTTCCAGTGTGTTACACATTTTTGTGTAATGCACTCTGAGACGAATGAAGGAGCCACCATCACCGACGGTCGCAATATCAAAAGAAGTGTCCACCATATACGTGAGATAAGAGTTTAGGAAGGAAAGACTCGATAGACCTAAAGTCAACCCGTTGCATATTAAGTAATAGTGATATGTGTGTTGATCAGTTTTCTTATAGTTTCCTTCGATCGATTTTAAATGTTTCAACTATGAACATAGGAAATGTCTGACGACAAAAGGGAATTCGCTATGTGCGAATACTGCGAATACGAGCGCGGCCTGTGTGATAAGACTTTCCTAGTTGATGGTAGGCGCTTCAGCATCATGCTAGATGAGACCTTTGAAGTGGATACAATAAGTCATAATGACAAGTCTTTTTTCGTAATTAAGCATGACTTCTGCTTCTTTTGCTTCAACTTGTAATTTTAATATTTTGACTATTCTACTAGCGTATCCCTGTCATGCAAAAATTGTCGTCTTGAATAAGATTGGTTTTAATACCAAAAAAGATATGGAGGTAAAGATAGTTCACTTGAGGACCGAGCATGGTTTTACTTTTGCGGTAAAATTGTACCATGCAGACACATATTGCTATTTTGAATGCAAAACTTGGCAAGCACTATGCAAGGCTTATGCATTTGAGCCTAATATGCTTATCAACTTTGATATTCGTCCGAAAGATGAAATTGAAGGTAATATCGACATCTGGGTCGATGTGCAGACGCCTCTAGTTCTACCATTATGTGAGTTTCTCAACCATATTTATCAAGTAATTTATATTGTTTATTTAAAAATAGTTAACAACTTATTTGCATTGACAGCTTATTTTCATTCTTCAAAAAATGTACGGAAGATGGTAGATAGAACCTACTACTAAAGTGATGAAGCATAATTAACTTATAAGGAGAAAGATCATCTTACCGCATTTTTTAGTCATCTTTACAATTACAATAGCTACTATCAAACTCCTACACATTATGGTCAATACGTGCCACTAGTGCACGTGGTGAACTACGGTAACATCCATGGAGATTGCATGATAAGATTTTAATTCTACTATTACGACATCCATGCATCTTTTGCATAAATTCTTTTAAAACTAAACTGCATTGCTAACTACAAAGTTATTACTATGTTTTTCAACAAAAAATTCCGAATGATTGTGTGCCTCATTTGATGTTTCCGATAGGTCGCGTTGTTGTTACGAGCTTATGGCCACCACGGCCAGGTCAGCCTATGCATCACTCCTGTCCATACTATATTTCTAAAATCGATGGAGTCATGACAATCAAAGATTGGAAAAAATGTATGGTCAATCGTAAAGAGCTACTTGAAAGCAACATTGTGCGTAGGTCAAGAATGGGAGACAGGATGATCTCTGTTCTCCATAATGGAGAGTCAGGGTCTATCTTGTTTTATGATATTGTACCTAAGAGAGGATAGAGTAGGTCCTACGAGATAGGAGTACGTAGGTCCTAGGTACAATGTGTTATTATGTGCTACAATGTGTTAGAATTGATGATGATGAGGAGGAGGAGTTGTGATTATGACTAGTGACCAACTTGTTATATGATGTCTCATTGATGAAAATGATGATTAAATAGTGTTATATGTTCTCTCTATATGTATAGTACGTAGCGTCGTGACCAAGCACGGAGATAAGAGAGATCACTTCTCTCTATTAGCTAGCTAAAAATATATATGAAACCCCTAAATTAACCCTCCAAAACCCTCAACCCCCCTCCCTCTTTCAAAAAAAACAGCTCCTTAGTTGCTAACGCATGGACGCTCTTTGGTCCCGGTTGGTGTTAATGGTTCCTTAATGGTTCCTTCATTTGCTTACTAGCTAGCTAGTGTCCTACAGAGAGAAGATCGTCATGAATATATACGAAAACTTGTTGTACGACCAATCTCTTGGAGAAAGAGAGATCGATCACTTCTCTCTGTATATGTTCATGACAATATTCTGTACTTAATGGTTCCTCAATTTGCTTACTAGCTAGCGTGTCGAGTTCTCTCTATAGTAGCTAGCGTCGACCAAGCACGGAGAAAGAGATGACACTTCTCTCTATTAATTAGCTAGCTAAAACAATATAAAACCCCTAAATTAACCATCCAAAAACCCCTAACCCCCCCCCATTCAAAAAAAACCCAGCAACTGCTAGATGCTGACGCGTGGATGTCTTTTGGTCCTGGTTGGTGTTACCAACCGGGACTAAAGGTCCTCCTGCCTGGGCTCCCAGCATCGACCACGTGGAGCCCCTTCTGTCCCGGTTGGTAAGCGAACCGGGACTAAAGGTTTTGGGCTTTAGTCCCGACCCTTTAGTCCCGGTTCCAGAACCGGGACAAATGGGCCTTACGAACCGGGACAAATGGGCCTTTTTCTACTAGTGCTCTCCCTCGTAGTTCTTCTCCTCTCATAAATGCGCAGCAAAAGCCCTGTAGAGATTTCTCCACCACCACGCCGTCACGCTGCTGGAGGACTCGAGCTACTACTTCATTATCGCTCTCTGGATCGAGGAGGTGAAGGCGTCATCAAGCCATATGTGTGTTGAACACGGAGGTGCCATCCGTTCGACACTTGATCGGGAATTTGCGGGGCGGATCATGATTGGATCACGAAGACGTTCGACTACATCAACCGCGTTTCTTAACGCTCAAACATCATCTTTAACTAGGTGATCACAATGACAGCTTGTAGATTCATCGGAATGTTTGACAAGGGACTCGATAGCTCGAAAGTGGACTTTTCTTCTCCGACGGTGGAGGGATATTCTTAGGGACCTCTCGATGTGATGACATCCATCATCGTCTGGCTAGACACAAATGACTACGTCACGAGGATGCTGGAACATATCAATGAGAAAGAAGAACAAAACCGATAATGAGGAGACCGGTATAGTGAGCATGTGTATGACTAGCGAGGATATTGACACACCTCACCCGGGTTTTTTAAAGTATCGTGAAGACAAGGGAACATCACATGATAACAAAAGGTTCACACGAATATCATTTGTCTAATCATAGGGATCGATATATATGCACGTCCACGGTTCTGCTATCGGCCAATGAACGAAAGAGTTTCATTCCTGTCTACGTTTTACCAAACCTAGGGGCTCAAAAGTTTAAGGCAATCAAGATCTGGTGAGTGTTAGTAGGACAAGACTGTCGAGGATTTATTTGTGTAATTGTTTCATTAATATTCGGAATAGTTTCGAGATGAACCGGAGGGTCACCTGAAGGGTTTCGGAGTTTATCGGGCAATACCAAGTATTAATGATAAATAATATATAGATGAAAAATGTTTCCGATGATGCTAAATTAAAAAAGGCTCTAGTAACTGTTAGGAGGATTTATTTTTAATTTACTATCAACGGGCCTTAAAAGGTCAAGTGGTGGAAGGAGAATTGGGCCACCAAGGCCGAATAGGGGAAGGCACCTCCCTTTCCTTGGACGGGAGGCCGAATTGGACTAGGGGAGGGGAAGGATGGTGCACTCATACATCTCCAGCGTATCGATATGTTCCATGCTATTATATTATCAAACTTGTATGTTGTATAAGAAAATTTATATCATTTTTGAAAACTAACCTATTAACCTACTGTCTATTACCGGTTTCTATTTTTTGCCTACCTTATTGTTATGCAGAAAAAACATACCTATAAATTGTGGAGCCCTCACAACCCCGTTTGACCTAATTCCCGACCAATAAATTACCCAAAATCCAGAAACCACCAGAGAAAGACCCAAAACAATTCTTCCGCAGCCGCAAGCCTCTATTCTTCCGCGATCCCATCTGGAGGCCTCCGTTGGAACTCTATCGGAGGGGAAATCAATTACAGAAGCCATCTTCATCAATCTTGTTGCGGTCATGATGATGTGTGAGTAGTTTCCCACATGATCTAATGGTCGATAGCAATAACTCTCTCTCTCCCTCTCCCCCTCTCCCTCTCCCTCTCCCTCTCCCTCTCTGTCCACCTCTCCCTCCCCTCTCTCTCTCTATCTATCTGTCTCTCATCTTCAATAGAATGTTTTCTTCGGAGATCAGTTAGATGTAATCTTTTGCAGTGCGTTTATTGGGATCCGATGAATTGAGGGTTTATAATCAGATTGTTCATTCAAAGTAAATGACTTATTTCTGAACTTTATTATGTGTGATTGTTATAGTTTTGTATTGGTACAACTTTAAAAAATTGATGATTGCATTTGAAAAAAATGTTTCAAGACATACTTAAAAACAATATAAGGCATATTCGAATAACCATGGTCAAAACCATGTGTTTGGAACATGTTAATCACGCATTTCAAACATGTTAAACGTGTATCAAAAAATGTTTCTAATGTATATGAAAAATGTACAACATGCATGAAAAGAAGTAGACATCTACATATGAAAAAGAAATGTTAATCATGTATTTACAAAACTGTTAAACGTGTATAAAAATATTTCTAATGTGCAGATTTAAAAAAAATTGTATGCAAAAAGTTAGACATAATGTATATGTATAATTATATGAATTAATAATGAATTTAGGAAATTTGAAACGAGTATAAAAAAACGTTCCTGGTGTATAATAAATGTAGAGTTGTTTACGAAAAACATTAGAGTTAAAATGTGTACATACAAATGTTCTTGTTGTATATAAAAATATACAATCTGTATGCAAAAATAGCAGACATAAAAAATTGTTTGAAAATTAATCATGAATTTCAAAATGCTACACGTGTATAGAAACAAAATCCTTATGTATAAAAAATTAAGAATGTGTATGGAAAAAAGTTAATATCAAAATATATGTTTGAAACAATGTTCAACATGTACATAAAAATGTTTCATGTATTTGAATAAAATGGTAAACGTGTATCCAAATATGTTGCTGTTCTATTTGAAAAGAGAAAAGAAAAATACTGATGAAAAAACACGAAAAACCGCAATGAACCTTGAGAAAAACAAAGCAAACCAGAAAATATCCGAAGAAGACAATGCAAATGAATGACAAACAGTGAAAACCCAAAAATAAATGAAGAAGACAAACAAAACCGACGAAATGAAAAAAAAGAAACATGAGAAAACAGAAGAAAAAACAGAAACTAAGAAATAAAAGAAAGAAACAGTAAAAAAACAAGTAAGAAACAAAACTATGAAAACCAGAGAGAAAGATAAAGGAAAAAAGAAAGCCGATGTAAACCTAAGAAAGAGCAGAAGAAAAAGGGAGGAAAAACAAAAAAAAACTGGTAGAAGACATCAGAAATGAAGAAAACCGATCAAAACCAAAGAAAGACCAAAGAAGGAAAGGAAGAAAATGAAGAGAACTTACGAAAGAAAGGGACAACAATAAAAACCAAAGAAACCTAAAAAAGGGCACATAAAAGAAAGAAAAGCAAAAATCAGTGATAACCGTAAAAATATAGAAAAGGATAGAAATAAAAAAATGATGAAAACCAGACAGTGGAACCAATGGATAAGAAGAAGAAAGAATAACCAACTGGACAACGAACGAGCGAACCCGAATGGGCGAGCGAGCAGCAAAAAAACGGCAACACAGGCCGGCCCAGTAAACTACAGGAGGGGGAAACCTTGAGGCGATGCCAACTTAGGGCTCGCGTAAGGCGAGATATAGTCTTGGCACCCATATTCGTTGTGTGGCGGGCATCGGACTCGCATGGTAGAATACCTCTCTTTTCTTCAAAATTGAAGGAATGACAAGTGGAGGTTCTATTGGATATTGTGTTGGGCTTGAGCTGGAATCTAAAAATATTGAAAACAATGATTTTGAAATACTGTTGAAATAGCTGCATTATAAAATCAAGGTTTCAATTAGTACTTCCTCCGTCCGGAATTACTTGTCGCACAAATGGATATTTCCAGACGGAGGGAGTATATTTAGTTCTAGATACATTCATTCTTATGACAGGTATTTCCGGGCGGAGGGAGTATATTATACGGGCATGTACAATGATGCTATCTTAGGAGTGCCACGTATGATAAATGGTGAGGTGGAGGAAAGAGAACTAAAAAAAAAAGGCTTTGCTTTCTTTTATTTAAGAAAAGACAAGAGATGATCTCTTAACACAAGGCTAAGAGATGACCCATTGTAGATTTTTTTTTCATCTCTAAATTACATACAAGATTTAGATAAGATTATCTTATTAACCATTGTACATGCCCTAAACATTTTTTTTTGAGAGGGCACATGCCCTAAACAATTGTGTGTGGCTTTTTCATGCAAATTTCAAATCAAAATATCTTTGTGGGTGTCTAAATTACCAACCTTTTTTATATCACATTTTAATGGGTTTGGACGGACATTTTTTTTTATGCAGGCTGTACCTTCCACGGTGCTATACTTGTACTTTCTATATCAGTGTGTACTTCAACTAAATTGAAACAGAGTAGCTATGTACTCTGGATACATATGCTTCCATCACATCTCAAAAGAAGCAAACCCACCATAAATCCTAAAGCAAAATACACAAAATGTTTCGCTTATACGATTATATAATACCAAAATTCGACAATCTTCATGCACAACCAAGTCCCTGCACCCGTATTATTAACACACTAATATCAAACGAACAAAATAGTCCACTATATTATAATCTAATATATAAACAGATAGACGCTTCCAGCCTCACACGGAAAACCCAACCAGCCAAACCATGACCACGCGGCGGACGGACGGCCACGGCCTACAGGCCGCTGCTCGACGCCTCCATCATGCCGGTGCGAATCTGATCGCCGATGTCCTTGACGTGGCCCGGGCCGTGGGGGATGAACACCGTGGTGGTCTTCGAGTTGTCCCCGAGCTCCTTGATGGTGTCGAAGTACTGGGTCACCATGATCAGGTCCATCACCTCCTTGGCGCTCGTACCCGACACAGAGTGCGAGAAGTTGAGGATGTTCTCCCGCAGGCCGTCCGTGATCGCCTGCCGCTGCTTGGCTATGCCGACGCCCGACAGGTACTTGGCCTCGGCCTCCCCTTCCGCCTTCTTCACCAGATGGATCTTCTCCGCTTCTCCTTTGTAGACACTCGCGAGCTGGAGCCGTTGGGCTGTGAAAGAAGTTGACAGGTTAAAATGAGCACATAACCCAACTGGTTACTGAGTCTAAACAAGTATACTCTATTAGAGAACAAACAGATGAAGCATTAGAAGACAAGACAGCATCGAACTATCACAACAGTTTAAGAGCTGATAAGAACTTTGACAAGTTTTGAAAATCCAGCATGTAATAAACATTTCCTAGGCTGTACAACCTGAAAACAGCACCCCACATACACATAATATACTACTATGAATGGCACTGTACCTGCGTTTATGTCATTCATTGCTCTGCGGACAGCAGCGTCAGGGATGATGTCAACCATGAGAATGTGCTCAATGCTGTAACCATAATCTGACATCACCTGGACAAAGAGGGTAGGATTCATCAAGTTTCCATGCAAGACAGAAAATGGCAGTGCTCAGCAGACCATCCAAGAAAAAGACAATGTACATATCACATGATCAGTTTCTCAAGAGATTGTACAATAAGAAACTAAAAGGCATTGCAAATAATGCAGAGGGAAACCGTTCTTTTAGGGGACAAACAGACATTACCAATCAGCAATAATAATAAGGGTAAGCAACAGATAGCATTGTACAAATCTGACAAGATTTCTGTTTTCTCAGAAATTAAAACCAATCATCAGAGGAAGAAACAAACAAATATGGTGTTTATAATTTGATAACCATGTAATTTTCTGAGCAGTGAGATAAGTTGAACTGAACTACTTCAGTGGTATTAAAGTGTAGTAACATCTGTGGGTATCATCAGAATAGCATGTTTAAGGTGTACTAGACCAAAATCCAATGTGATGGTACACAATGGGGCAAAGAAAACTGATAAGTGTGCTTCAGCACTTACAAAGGCAAATTGCTGAGTATGCGGCAGAATGATTTAAATACATGTAATGATGGGACATGGGCCATGGCAGTAAGTAATAACAAGAAAAACAGGTTAATGGAGTTACCTTTTCAAGCTCCTCAAGTACAGCCTTTGCGACCTCATTCTTTTGCTCAAAAAGACTGTCCAGCTCCATTCTTGGAACTATGGCTCGAACCACTATTTTCCAGAAAAAGAACAGCAGCCGCTAGCTTAGGTTTTGAAGAAACAGTATAAACGACAGAGCAAGGTATTAATATTTACCATCAAAGACGTAGGACTGAATTTGCTGTTGGGGATTCTGCAACTCGTAGAATGCATCATCTGCATTCTCCTTAACAACCCGGTATTGAATTGTACAGATCAGCTGAACAAACACATTATCCTGCAGAGGAAAAAGAGATCACCTATTGATTCAGCAAGTATAGAAACAAGCAAAGCCATCAATGTTATGAAAATAACCCTTCAGTGACACATATTTTCCTTTGATTTTTAACTACTACTATAGCTGATCCATAATATGGTCAGAAACTCGGAATGTGTGAACGATTGGGTTATTACTTATTATGGCCAAGTCTCCAAACATCAACCATCAGAAGAAATATTAGATAAAAAGGAAGATTGCTCCAGTAATGAACCCAATTCAATTGCAAAAGACCCAAGGCTGTGCAACCAAAGTTTCTCCCACTATCAACACATAATTTCTCTGCAGATATTAACATCATCCCACAGTGAAACACTACTCTATATTTTTTGCATTCGTAGATGCCTGAGCGGCCATAGGTAGCATCCATGCGTGCTGCAATCTCATTGTAACACGACAACGATTTGAACTACCAAGCACCTCCCAAGGGACAATCGAGAACTGGTTTGGAACAGCAAAACAAATTTCCCCACTGGCTTACATGGGGATTGCAACCCGCAAACACATATGAACTATTATGTGTCTACTAAAGCAGGTAGAAACTAGTAACATGACATTATTGATAGGGTCGCTCTACCGGACCAGACACGGGGGCAGAGATGGGCCCTGGGTGCAGACTGCAGAGAGTTGTTAATTTGGCGATTTTTTCAGGCTTGGCCAGGGGTGTTTCAGTTTCAACCCATAGCAACAACCTTCCCAACGCTGCAGAGAGTTGGCAACCACGATTAACTGATTAATTACTAGTACCATCCCAGCAGCAGGAGCAATCTCGTCTGCTTCTCTTCTGCCAGACAGTATTAATCGCGAATCTAGCGCCGGCGAGTAGCACGGATGATCAATCAATCTAGGACAGGCGGCCATCCATCCATCCATCCAGTGGGGAACAGAGCAGAGCAGCCGTGACGTGGCAGTAATAAGGACGCGCAGAAGGGGGGAAAGAAAGAAGGAAGGAAGAGAAGAGAAGCGAAGGCGAAGGCGAACCTTGGTCTTGGTCTCGACGCGGACGTCGAGCGACTGGACGCGGGTGGAGAGCGTGCCGGCGACGAGCTCGCCGGCGCAGGGGTTGAAGAAGTGGAGGCCCGGCTCGGCGAGGCGGAGGAAGCGGCCCCACTTCTCGACCACCGCCACGTTGGCCTGCTCCACGCACCCGCAGAAGAGGAAGAAGGCGCTCACCATCCCCGCTCCCCTGCTGCTGCTCCCGTCGGCCGGCTGGCTGGCTGGATCGGCCCGCCGGTCCGGTCAATCGATGGATGGATTCCGGCGACGGATTCGGCGCGCGGCGCGGGGGATTTCCCTCCGGTTGCGGTGCGCGGCGTTTACTTTTCAATCCCCTTCCGACCCGCTTTCTCTTTTGTGATTTGTTTTATGTGCGGGTGCGGCACGGAAGGAAGCCGCGTAGGCGTACGTGGGAGGCGTCCCGGCCGCGCGAGCGCGGCCTACGTGGCGCTGGAAGGAGAGAAAAGTGTGCGGGACTACTCCCGGAAAGAGAAAAATATTTAAAGATATCTACCGCAGTGCTACGGGCGGAGTACGGTACTACTCCATGCGCTCTCAAATATAACTATCTTAACTTTATACTATCTCTAATACAAAGTCTTAATAAATATCCGTTAGAAATCATGGTCATGTTCGAAATCTCTCCGTTCCACTCCATCCCATGAAGCCGTGGAGCTCGGTTTGAGCTGCTCCGTCAAAATAGAATATAGCACGTTTCCGTTTCGGCAGCACGGTCGAGGGAGCGAAGAGAAACCGAATAGGTCGCGAGTCACCATAAAAGCTTAGTAAAACTTAAACCACGATGAAAAAATATAGTATTTGCTTATGTTATTATTAGGCATATATTTTATATGACATGTAAAACTTCTTTTTTTTTGCGAGGTGACACGTAACACTTTTCATCGTGCCTGCCAAAATACTAAAATCAGGAGTGTAATATATTGCTTAGAGGAAAAGGCAAATGGCGATGGAATAGTCTCCTTTGTTTTGGAGGCAATGAAACAGCCTACTTATTGATGATGATAGACTAAATCGTATACCGTTGATCTTTTGTGGAGATTTGTGTGAATATTTTTTTCCTTCATTTTTATTCGATTGGATCATTTTTTTATTAGTCATTTAGACATTCTCACATACAATATGAGTGGGTGTGATATCTATTGTCTAAACAAATAGATGCAATCCTGGCTAATAGTGATTGCTAAACTTAAGACGGTTGCTAATGAGCAGAAATTATCCCTAATTAGTTATAAAATTGTGTGTGATTTCTTTCAATGTTATACTCCCTCCGTCCCGAAGTAAGTGACCCAACTGTATTGACTTTAGTAAGTACAAAGCTGTGTCATTTATTTTGGGACAAAAAAAGTATTTTAATAGGTTTTTCGTGTTGGAATCCAAAATAAGAGCATTTATCTCCTTTGACCTATCATTTGAGTTGTACACTACATATATAGGGTTAGCAAGGCATAAAACTAAAATAGGATAGTTGACATTTGCACCTTCGCTCTCTTTCTTGTTTGATTAAGGCATCCTTTGTATCGAATAGATTCAAGACCCACAGTCCGTTAGGAATGAACAAATTCTCCACCTCATGGGGATGAACACGACCTTTGCTTCCGAGGAATAAACAAAGAGTCACTCGTTGGGGAAGAATCCTTCTACCTTGTTCTTCCAAAGCCTTTGGTTGCATGTGTTTCTGGTTCTATTTTTTCTCTTTAGTTAGTTATGTTTTCTTGGTTTGTTTCATTCCTGGAAATAAGGACAACCTCCCTCCCCCTTAAGCATTATGTTCAATAACCCTGTTCCGTCACCCCTTCTTCCATTGTCTTTGATCTCGTGCAATGGCCGTGAACTCTCTGAGTCTCTAACTGGTGTATCCACCAAACGATCATCCACGCCTTCCTTCGGTGTCACATGATCATTTCCAATCGAAGAATCTCCTGTTCACTCCTTCGTGATGATCCAACCCTTCCTTTCATGTCCTTCAATCCGTATCATCTTGTAACCAGAGTCGTCATTCAAATTTCTCCTGTTTTTGACTAGTGAACAAAAAAAGACCCCAAAACACACGCAACTTCTCCGCATGCTGGAATGGTGTATGTAAAACTAAATGTGGGTTTCTTTGCTATGCAATGGAACTGCGGCTAATGCCCTTTTCCTCCAAAAAAACAGATGCAACCAGAGGTTTTATCTATCATCAACTTCCTCAGAACCGGGGCATATTTGCAGTTTTTTTTAAACGGAGACAAAAGATTTGCCTCATATATTTATTAACAAGAGGATAGAATTTTTGTTACAAGCCCAAAAACTACATAGATCTCACTCTCCCGGCACAATGGTTTTTTTTGCTCCTGCTACAACCCAAAGTTTGAACTCGCCTTTAATGTTGTTGAGCAAGATTGTTGTTGGCGTATTCTTGTGTTGAAAGATGTGGGTGTTCCGCTCGTTCCAAATAGTCCACCCAACAAGCATTGTAAGGGACGTCAAGGCCTTCCTGTTGGGTGTGTTGTCGTCAGATCTCTTGGCCCACCAGTCACTAACGGAATTCTCAAGATGCCAACCTGAAGTATCAAAATCAATCAAGTGGAGCCAGTCATTCATTATGTTCCAAGAAGGAGAGTGAACCGACACTTATAGAAGAGGTGAGTTCCAGACTCCTGAACTTGCTTGTAGAGTGGACAGAGGTCAAAGTTAGGCCATCCTCGCTTGGCCAGTCGGTCGGCGGTCCAAATACGGTCTTGGTTAGCCAACCAGAAGAAAAACTTGACCTTGGGAGGGGCCCAAGCTTTCCATATCATTTGCTCCATTGGATAGCAGACCGTACCCAGGAATTGGGCCTTGTAGGTGGAGTCCGCGGAGTAATTCCCATTGTTCGTGTTCTTCAACAGAATATCGTCTTCGGCATGCTCAACAAGGTGAAGGCCTTGAATGGTCGACCAAAGGGTCACAAATTGTCAAAAATGCTCCATGGTGAAGTTGGCCGAAACTTTGACCTTGGCTACCCATGTCCCATTATTGAGCGCCTCTCTGACCTTCCTATTTTTGCGCGAAGAAGCCTCGAAAATGAGTGGAGTGATTTCCTTGGGTATCTAGTTATTAATCCATGAAGCCTCCCAAAAAGGGGATCTTGCACCATTCCCCATAGTGATGGTGGTGGAAGCGTAGAAGAGGTTGAGGTCATTAGCGTCGCAGGGGTTGACCATGCCAACCCACAATTTGGAGGGCTCTTTCCATTCGAACCACAACCATGTGAGCAGCAAAGCTCATGCAAACTTGTCTGTGTTAAGCACTCCAAACCCTCCATGCTCGTATGGCCTGCATACCAAGTCCCTTTGCATTTTATCCATGTTGTCTTGTCAGAGCCAGCCCAAAGGAAAGCTCTTTCAAATATTTTGGTATTGTGGAGGATGCTCCAGGGAACAATGAGAGGCTTGATCACTACAGGAATCAGGCACATTGCCGTCAACCATCCCGGACGGCAAAGGCATGCATCCCGGACGGCAAAGGCTTTGCCGTCCGCCAACAAAAGGCCAACCGTCCGGCTAAATAAGCCATGGTAAAGGGCGCTTTGCCGTCTGCTGGCGGACGACAACGACCTTTGAATCTTTGTCGTCTGCCAGCGGACGGCAACGGGCATAGACGGCACACGTGGCAACTTAGCTCTGTTAAGGGCTTAACGGCGTGCTTTGCTGTCAGCTAGCGGACGGCAAAGACCTTATGAAAGGATGTGGATGTCGCCTAGAGGGGGGTGAATAGGCGCTTTAAAATAATTATGATTTAGGCTTGAACAAATGCGGAATAAAACTATCGTTTAATTAGTCAAGCACAAAACCTAAAACAACTAGGCTCACCTATGTGCACCAACAACTTATGCTAAGCAAGATAGACAACTAAGTGATAGCAAGATATATAACAAGAAACAATATGGCTATCACAAAGTAAAGTGCATAAGTAAAGGGGCTCGGGTAAGAGATAACCGAGGCACGTGGAGACGACGATGTATCCCAAAGTTCACACCCTTGCGGATGCTAATCTCCGTTCGGAGCGGTGTGGAGGCACAATGCTCCCCAAGAAGCCACTAGGGCCACCGTAATCTCCTCACGCCCTCGCACAATGCAAGATGCCGTGATTCCACTAAGGGACCCTTGAGGGTGGTCACCGAACCCGTACAAACAAGGTTGGGGCAATCTCCACAACTTGATTGGAGGCTCCCAACGACACCACAAAGCTTCACTACAATGGATTGTGGATCCGAGGTGACCTCAAATGCTTGGGGCAATCTCCACAACCTAATTGGAGACCCCGAAGCTTTCCCGGAGCTTTGCACCACAATGATTGAGCTCCGAGGCACCACCAACCGTCTAGGGCGCCAAAGCACCCAAGAGGAACAAGCTCTAGGGTGCTCAAACACCCAAGAGTAATAGCTTCTCAACTTCTCACTTCCACGTATCACCGTGGAGAACTCAAACCTATGCACCAAATGCAATGGCAAGGGCACACGGAGTGCCCAAGTACTTATCTCCCAAATCCCACCAAAGCAACTAATGCTAGGGATGGAAATGAGAGGAAGAACGAAGAAGAACACGAAGAACTCCAAGATCTAGATCCAAGGGGTTCCCCTCACTTAGAGGAGAAAGTGATTGGTGGAAATGTGGATCTAGATCTCCTCTCTCTTTTCCCTCAAGAACTAGCAAGAATCATTGGAGGGATTGAGAGTTAGCAAGCTCTAAGAAGGTCAACAATGGGGGAAGAACACGAGCCCAAGAGATGAGGTCCATTGGAGAAGAAGACCCCCTTTTATAGGTGGGAAAAAATCCAACTGTTATCCTCACAGCCCGCACAGAGCGGTACTACCGCTAGGGCGGCAGTACCCATTTGAAAAACAACACCGAGGAGGCAAAAGGCCAGTAGAACCGCCGGAGCGGTACTACCTCTCGTCCTCATGGTACTACCGCTATGGATAGCGGTACTACCGCTACGGGTAGCGGTACTACTGCTTGTGAGCGGTACTAAAAAATTACATCCGTGACTACCATAGCTGTAAATAACACGAGATTTTGGTCCAGAGCGGTAGTATCGCTCTTGGAGCTGTGGTAGTACCGCTCCGGAGCGGTAGTAAAAAATTACATCCGCTCTAGCCACGGTAGTACCGCTGCAGCCTTTTAAGAACACCAAAACTGCCACAACTTTTGCAAACGGACTCGGAATTCAATGAAACAAAGTTTGTTGGAAAGCTAACGATATGTGATAAGACAATCTTGATTGAAATATCAATAAGAAGAAAATGATAAAAGGCCCATAAGAAAATGGTGAGAACCCTTCCTCGAATAAGACCGGTAAAACTTCCAACACCGAAAACGCAATAGACGAAGCATATGAAATCCGTTTTCGATGTACTAGAGCTTGTCACGAAGATAACCACAAGATAAAGAACCCACATAGAGAAAAGCCAGCCAAGAACCAAGAAATATGATGATGCCAAGAATGCAATGGTTTGAGCTCTCAATGAACGATACGATCAAGCTACTCACTTGAGAGCCCCCTTGATAGTACGGCAATCGATCTTATAACCCGATCTCTCAACTACCACCATGAGACCGGTAAAATAGAAAACCCTATCAAGGTCAAACCTTAGCCTTGCACATAGTCCGCTTGAGCTAGATGATTACGATCTTGACTTCCTCAAGATGGACCACATTTCTTGATTGTGTTGGCTTGATGAAGACTAGATGATTGCTCCCCCATACTCCACTCTGGGTGAGCCACTATTCGGCACATCTTCACAAGTCCATTGTTGCCACAATGAACGGCGAGCCTCAATCATGATCTCTCCATGATGCTTTACTTGATCTTGCACATCGCAACCTTGATGACGATCTCCACTTGATGTCATCTTCCATGGGATGTATGGGATCTGCCTCTTGATGCAAGCCCATGGAAATATACCTAACCCCACAAAGAACTCTCACGTAGACCATGGATTAGTACACAAAGGGTAATGGACAATGCTTACCACACCATGGGATCACTTGATCCCTCTTAGTACATCTTGTACGCTTTGTGTGTTGATCAACTTGATTCACTTTTTGACTTAGTATTGATCAACCTTGTATCTTAGCTTCTCTCTTCATAAAGGTGATGTCTTGAAGGTAAACATGAATGCTTACACAATCTTATTCTTCAAGACATGCTTGCAATAAGCTCAACTCCCACATGACCAATCTTTGGATAAACCTTTAATACCACCTTGGTCACCATATAAACTCCTTGAAACCCAACAGATGGACTTCAAGAAGTGCCTATGACAAATCCTTCGAATATAACTCAAGGCAACCATTAGTCCGTAGGGATGTCATCAATTACCCAAAACCACACATGGAGAAATGTGCTCTTACAATCTCCTCCATTTTGGTAATTGATGACAACCACTTTCAAGAGAGTTTATATAAGAAAAATAAGTACAACCAAGCACACACAATGCAATGCATGGATGTGAAATGCAAATGCTTAAGCAACAAAAGCAAAACTCTCAAAGCATTCCAAACTAAAATCTCTAAAGTTCTCCCCCATTTACATTGATGGCCAAAATGGACAAAAAGTTTAGAAATCCAATATAATAGGTGTTCCTCCAAAAAGTTTGTATATCTCAAATATGTGTGCAAAGAAATACACGTATTCAATGATAAGTAGTTGGCGAAAGACAAACTATATTGAGAACCCAAAGATTGCACAAAGGATCATATGGCACAAAGACATACACCGGAGTGAAGCAAGCAATCAAAAGATACTAACTGGAACAATCAATCACATGGACCAACGAGCCACATGAATAAAAGATATTATGATATGGGAAAAACAATGTTTATAAAGAAACTAGAGGAGATCCCCATGATTTGTGCACAAATAATAATATTTGTATTTGAATACAAGTGCACAAAATAAAGGATCATGACTCCCCCAAAATCAATATAAACACACCACAAGTGCAAGCAATAAGATAAGACAAACAACATAGTATTTGAACTAAACATATGGTTGAGCAACATGTAAAAGAGGCAATCTTAAGAATAGGCTCAACCAAAATGATGTGTGTGAGTCATGGAAAAGCACTTGATAAGACTAGTATAAGTATGAGCATAAAGCATCAACATAGTCTTGATGAAATGAGACACAAAGTGCAAACCATATCCTTCCCACACACAAACCACTAGCAAAAGGGTTCACAAGCTTACTAATAGGAAAATTTAAAAACCAAAGCTTGTGACAAACCCTAGTGAAGATAGGAAAATGATAGCCTTGTCAAGAGGAGGTATACCAATCGAAATGGCAAAACCCTCGTGAAGACAAGCATGAGGAAAACGATCTTCACCACCAAAGAGTGCATCAAGATGCTAGGATATAAGATCCGCACTAAAGACAGATTCTTTCACAAAACTACCAAGTAAACAAAAATGAAATGCAACGGTGGACATGAAAGAAAAGAGGATATCAACTAGAGATGTAACTTCTCTCATGTGTATAAGATTCTAGGTAGAGGGAAATCATGATGATATATCCAGAAAGAATAATGTACACACGAAATAGTTACAAGAAGGAACAAACAAGATATCCACAAGGAAGTCATAACTATACCAATAAGATCCTTGCTTGAAAGCATAGCACATAGCCTAATATTTTCTTATTGTACATAAATGAACTCCCAATACACGAACATCAAAGACATCACAATTAGCAATATGACATCATCGTTGAGACTCTTTGAGAAATGAAACAAGTACCACAAGAATGACTCAATAAATTCCTACCATGATGCAACCTATAAATAGTTGAATGCGAGAAATGTATGCATGAAGTAGATACTTGTTACGAGATAGCATTGGATTGATGTAGTAGACAATGGTTCTTCGATCATCCTAGCAAGGCTCCAATAAGCACATGGTGTCAACACCTTCCTTGTAAGTGAGCCGAGTGTCCAATGTATCTCCAATTGTTCCTAAAAAAACACCACAAACAAAGTGGTACCCAAACTTATTGGGACCAAACAGTTAGTGTACCAACAATATATAGGACAAAACTCCACATAAATATGTGCATATAGATATGAAATTGAATTTCATGCACACTTTAGCCAATTTATGTCATAGGGGAGTTTCCCCTATATATTGGGTCAAGGAAAGAGAACATGCCAACGAAAGTACATGTAGTAAATATGCATGCTCAAAGCTTTCAAGAATCAACTCAACACATAGTTGATAAGATGCCGAAAGAAAAGGTATCAAGTGAAAATAAGATACCAAACAAAAAAATCACTTGACGGATACCAACTAAAAGATACATCAAGGAATGAGATATCCATTGACACATGCCAAATAGAAGGAAACAAGATACCAATTGAAGGAAAACAAGAGGTATCAAGTTCCCAAAAGAGAGCTAGGTTCCAAACAAACCAAACCCTCCACAAATTTTCATGATGGCACAAAGCACCATACAGAGAAGGCTTGCCTCCCACCAACACACACTTGATGAAGATCAAAATATTTTATGATGAACACATAAAGAGAGTGTTCTACAGAAAATAGGATAGCTCCCCCAAGAGATGTGCATTATATAGAATTTGCATTTGAATACAAAATGCACACGATGGGATCATCACTTTCCCTATATCTATAGAAACACTAGGCATGCTCAGAAAGATCCACAAGAGGCAAGGAAGACAAATGATAAACAAAAAAAAATGCAAATATGACTAGTAAATTCTACCACATAAAAGGATACCAATTGTCAAAGGTCAAGAAGTAATTCGAAATATTTCCTATTGGTAGATTGCAAAGATATCCAACATCATCTTCACACGTAAATAATAAGCAAATGACACTTGTAGAGCTAACATGCCACCTAGGAACAAGAAAAATTGTAATATCAAATCTAAGTGGCAATATCTCAAATGTACACATCTCTGGGCTTGTAATATGCACATAGCATATTACTCCCCCATAATGTGGTAACCCAATGTTAGTAACAAGTGGCAAATGAAATCCAACAAGAGATAATTAATGGACCGTTTATAATTTGAATTTCTCATGAGAAGACATACCAAATAGAAGCTAGATAATCTTGTAATATCAATACTAAGTGGTATTCCTCATGACCACACATTTTTAGGGTCGTGGAGTGCATAAAGCACATCACTCCCCCAAAATGGGATAATCCAGTAATCTCTCACAAAGAGCCAACTAAGATACAAACATGATGCAAAAAGGCTCTACACAAGACTCACACATACATGATGTGCAACCCATCATACATACTTGATTTCTCAAGATAAACAAATAGGAAGCACAACATATACAAACACATGCAAGGTACAAAACCACAACATGCAAAGGGGCAAGTAACTAACAATGTATTCAATTTAAGTACAAGTTACCGCAAGGAGGAACATTTGTATTTGATAGACACTTGATGATCCACATGGCTTGGCTTGAGACAATATGACTGATGAAGAACCATCAATTCTTCCCAATGTAGCCATGTCACCAATGCCCTCCAACAATACCTATTGATCAAGTTTGAGCTTGTTGGTCCCCAACCAAGTTGGGTCCTAAGAGGTTAGTCACAATAGGCTTGGCTACCCAAATGGTTCTTTTCTTGACACCACTTTGAGTACCAACAAACTTGGCAAACACATTGTCAACCTTATCCTTCCCAAGAGAATAGATATCATCAATAATGATTGGGTTGGATAAGTTACCATTAGTGCATGAAGAAGCAAAGTGACCCTTCTCATGACATAAGTAGCAACATTTACCCTTTACTTTCTTCTCAATTGATTTCTCAACTTGAGGAGCGTTGACTTGGGTCTTCTTGGAAAGTGGCCTTTCTTCAACTTGACGTTGAGCATGAGATTGAACTTGTGGCCGCTTCCCTTGTTGCTTGTCACTATGGGGCTTCTTCTTCAATGGGCAAGATCTAACATGCTGCCCTTCTATTTTGCACTTGAAGCAAACAATCTTGGCCGAATTCTTGACTTGTTCTTGGCCCTTCTTGTTGTTTCTCTTGGACTTCTTCTTCTTATTGGAGTTGAATCCAAGTCCACCTTTGTCATTTGGGGATTTTTGCCCACACAAGATATTGTTGAGTGTGGACTTCCCTTCATGACTCTTTTCCAAGTCTTTCTTCAAAGAAGTGACTTGGGCTTTGAGCTCTTTGATTTCCTCTACATGGTTAGTATCAATACAAGTACTAGAGGAAGTATATGCTTCATCGTTATAGCAACAAGGCAAGGAATTTAATTCATCACAAGATGTACCAACATTATGAGTAGATGAACTACGAGGACTAGCACATGGCAATAAAGCATTTCTACTAGATGCAGTGCTAATTTCCACATGACGATCACTTGATGTTACCTTAGTAGTACTAGCCTTATGAGCTATCTTTAGCACATTATGAGATACTAGAAGATCGCCATGATAGCTAGAAAGATTTTCATGAATCTCTTCCAATTTCCCATAATTACTAGATAGCAACTTAAGTTCAGCCCTTAGCTCAACATTCTCCTTTAATATGGATGCTTCACAAGAAATAGACTTAGTAGCACAAGCATCATCATTAACAATAACAGGAGAAGGCAACTTGGCAAGCTCTTTAGCATATGAAACTTTAAGTTGAGCATGAGACTCGGTGAGTTCAATGATCGAACTCTTAACGACCCTTGAGCCATTTTTGAGGTGCTCAAAGTCCTCAAGGAGTTTAGCATGTGCAACTTCAAGCTTATCATTTTTAGTTGTAAAATCATTAGCCACCTCGAGAGCTCTTTCATGGGATTCTTTTAATCTAGATAATTCTAGAGCAAAGGTCTCCTCAAGAGATTCCTTGGTGGTTTGTTCATTTTCAAGAGCTTGAGATAGCTCCGCGATCTCATTAGCGTAATCACGTTCATGACCTTCCATTTTATCAATGGTGGCCTCATGCTCCTCGAGATGAGCTTCCAACTCCTCAATATATTTCTTGCCCTCAATGGCAATAGACATGATTTCCATGAAGTTGGAATGAGCAATATTATTCTTATGAAGAGCTTTAAAAACCATTTCTCCCTTAAGTTTTAAGGAAGCAATATTATCACTCTCTTCATCATTATCATCAACATCATCATCGTGAGATATATTGGGATTCAAAGTAGGAGATACCTTTGAAGCCTTAGCCATAAGGCAAAAGTGAGAAACAACAGATGATGACGTAGGATCCCTTGAAGCACCATTCAAGACCACATCTTGTTCCATGGAGTGTTGGGTGTCCTCTACATTGTTAGCACAACAACTCAATGACATATATACATTTTTATCATGGCAACAAGATATATCAAGCATATCATCATGAGATTTAGTCAAGCTATTTGTACATGATATGCAAGGACTATAAACACAAGCATGTGAAACATTTAAAGTGCTCGAGGTGTTAAAGTCCAAAGATCAAGCATTGCAATAATATAGTGAAGAAGAATTATCAACAATAAGCCCACTATCATCATAACAATGATCATCACTACTCACCATATAATTCCCTTGTGGCAATCCACATGTAGGTGAAGTAGAAGAAGTTGAGAAGACAACACGAGCGGAGGTGGAGGGAGAACAATCATCCCTACAAATCTTGGACACACCATATTTATCTTGAAGCTTTGTCCACAACTCATGAGCATCCTGGAATGGCATGAGTTCAAATATAACTACATTGCTCAAAGCATCAAAAAGCACATTAGAAGCTTGAGCATTGAGATAAGAGTTTTTCTCATCCTCTAAATATATGTGTTGAGAATCCTTTGGAGGAGAAAACCCATATCTACAATTCGCTCTAAATTTGGGTCCATGACCCTAAAGAGATTAAGCATGTGAATTACCCAAACATTAAAATTTGTGCCATCGAAACTAAGAGTGTCAAAGAATCCTAATCCCCTAGTCGACATCCTTACTCTCTAGGTGGTTAAACCTAATAATGAGAAACCTGGCTCTGATACCAATTGAAAGGATGTGGATGTCGCCTAGAGGGGGGGGTGAATAGGCGCTTTAAAATAATTATGGTTTAGGCTTGAACAAATGCGGAATAAAACTATCATTTAATTAGTCAAGCACAAAACCTAAAACAACTAGGCTCACCTATGTGCACCAACAACTTATGCTAAGCAAGATAGACAACTAAGTGATAGCAAGATATATAACAAGAAACAATATGTCTATCACAAAGTAAAGTGCATAAGTAAAGGGACTCGGGTAAGAGATAACCGAGGCACGTGGAGACGATGATGTATCCTGAAGTTCACACCCTTGTGGATGCTAATCTCCGTTCGGAGCGGTGTGGAGGCACAATGCTCCCCAAGAAGCCACTAGGGCCACCGTAATCTCCTCACACCCTCGCACAATGCAAGATGTCGTGATTCCACTAAGGGACCCTTGAGGGTGGTCACCGAACCCATACAAACAAGGTTGGCACAATCTCCACAACTTGATTGGAGGCTCCCAACGACACCACGAAGCTTCACCACAATGGATTGTGGCTCCGAGGTGACCTCAAATGCTCGGGGCAATCCCCACAACCTAATTGGAGACCCCGAAGCTTGCCCGGAGCTTTGCACCACAATGATTGTGCTCTGAGGCACCACCAACCGTCTAGGGCGCCAAAGCACCCAAGAGGAACAAGCTCTAGGGTGCTCAAACACCCAAGAGTAATAGTTTCTCAACTTCTCACTTCCACGTATCACCGTGGAGAACTCAAACCTATGCACCAAATGCAATGGCAAGGGCACACGGAGTGCCCAAGTACTTCTCTCCCAAATCCCACCAAAGCAACTAATGCTAGGGAGGGAAATGAGGGGAAGAACAAAGAAGAACACAAAGAACTCCAAGATCTAGATCCAAGGGGTTCCCCTCACTTAGAGGAGAAAGTGATTGGTGGAAATGCGGATCTAGATCTCCTCTCTCTTTTACCTCAGGAACTAGCAAGAATCATTGGAGGGATTGAGAGTTAGCAAGCTCTAAGAAGGTCAACAATGGGGGAAGAACACGAGCTCAAGAGATGAGGTCCATTGGAGAAGAAGACCCCCTTTTATAGATGGGGAAAAATCCAACCGTTATCCTCACAGCCCGCACAGAGCAGTACTACCACTAGGGTGGTAGTACCCCTTTGAAAAACAACACCGAGGAGGCAAAAGGCCAGTAGAACCGCCGGGGCGGTACTACCGCTCGTCCTCACGGTACTACCACTATGGATAGCGGTACTACCGCTACGGGTAGCGGTACTACTGCTTGCGAGCGGTACTAAAAAATTACATCCGTGCCTACCACAGCTGTAAATAACACGAGATTTTGGTCCGAAGCGGTAGTACCGCTCTTGGAGCCGTTGTAGTACCGCTCCGGAGTGGTAGTAAAAAATTACATCCGCTCTAGCCGCGGTAGTACCGCTCCAGCCTTTTAAGAACACCAAAACTGCCACAACTTTTGCAAACGGACTCAGAATTCAATGAAACAAAGTTTGTTGGAAAGCTAACGACATGTGTTAACACAATATTGATTGAAATATCAATAAGAAGCAAATGATAAAAGGCCCATAAGAAAATGGTGAGAATCCTTCCTCGAATAATACCGATAAAACTTCCAACACCAAAAACGCAATAGACGAAGCATATGAAATCCGTTTTCGATGTACTAGAGCTTGTCACGAAGATAACCACAAGCTCAAGAACCCACATAGAGAAAAGCCAACCAAGAACGATACGATCAAGCTACTTACTTGTGAGCCCCTTGATAGTACGACAATCGATCCTATAACCCGGTCTCTCAACTACCACCATGAGACCGGTAAAATAGAAAACCCTATCAAGGTCAAACCTTAGTCTTGCGCATAGTCCACTTGAGCTAGATGATGACGATCTTGACTTCCTCAAGATGGACCACATTTCTTGATTGCGTTGGCTTGATGAAGACAAGATGATTGCTCCCCCATACTCCACTTTGGGTGAGCCACTCTTCGGCACATCTTCACAAGTCCATTGTCGCCACAATGAACGGCAAGCCTCAAGCATGATCTCTCCGTGATGCTTCACTTGATCTTGCACATCGCAACCTTGATGACGATCTCCACTTGATGTCATCTTCCATGGGATGTGTGGGATCTGCCTCTTGATGCAAGCCCATGGAAATATACCTAACCCCACAAAGAACTCTCACGTAGAACATGGATTAGTACACAAAGGGTAATGGACAATGCTTACCACACCATGGGATCACTTGATCCCTCTCAGTACATCTTGTATGCTTTGTGTGTTGATCAACTTGATTCACTTTTTGACTTAGTATTGATCAACCTTGTATATTAGCTTCTCTCTTCATAAAGGTGATGTCTTGAAGGTAAACATGAATGCTTACACAATCTTATTCTTCAAGACATGCTTGCAATAAGCTCAACTCCCTCATGACCAATCTTTGGATAAACCTTGAATACCACCTTGGTTACCATATAAACTCCTTGAAACCCAACAGATGGACTTCAAGAAGTTCCTATGGACAAATCCTTCGAATATAACTCAAGGCAACCATTAGTCCGTAGGGGTGTCATCAATTACCCAAAACCACACATGGATAAATGTGCTCTTACACCTTAGTTCTTTGTCGGCTGCCAGCGGACGGCAAATTACCTATTTCTTTGCCGGCCTAGGTGGGTTCTTTGCCGTTCGCTAGCAGACGACAAAGAACCTTAGGTCTTTGCCGTCTGCCAGCAGACGGCAAAGAACCCACCTAGGCGAGCCTAGTGCTACCCCAGGTTGCACAGGTATCTTTGTTGTCATGATCTTTCTCGTCAGGTCTCTGTTTGCCGTCAGTTATATTTAAGGTGATGGCAAAGGCCTTCTTTGCCGTCAGCTAGCAGACGGCAAAGAGCTGGCTGACGACAAAGATCCTGATTCCAGTAGTGGATGTAGTATAACACTTGGGAGGAGAGGACCGATTTGACTACAGCCATGCGTCCAATGGCAGTGATGTTGCTACCATCCCAAGGGGTGAGCTTAGCTGCCACCTTGTCCTCCAAGAACTGAAAATCCACCTTCTTCAGTTGCCATACAGAGAGAGGTATCCCCAGATATCATATTGGGAAGGAGAGTCTTTTGACCGGCGATTTGTGGAGGATGGACGTCAAGTTGATGTTGTCGCACCTGATGGGAACTACCGAACTCTTCTGGAAGTTGGTTGCAAGGCCTGTAACCTTGCCAAAGCAGTGTAGGATCTGAGATAGCCAGTCAATTTCCCTCTTGATCGGTGCCATGAATACTACCGCATCATCCGCATAGAGAGGGGTTCAAACTGAGGCCCTCTGTCCTCAAATCTTGTGAAGTAGGCCCTTTTTGTGGTGGTTTTGCTCTTGTGCAGTCTCCGAGCAAGGTTTCTGACGAACATAAAGTTATCATGGATGCTCCTTCTCTTGATGAAAGCACTTTGCACATTGGAGACAAGGTCGTTCATGTGGAGGCTGATGTCTACTACGCAACCTTCTTCTTGTAGACTCGTGTTGGGCCTCCAAGCGCAAAGTTTTGCAGGACAGTAGCAAATTTCCCTCAAGTGGATGACCTAAGGTTGATCAATCCATGGGAGGCATAGGATGAAGATGGTCTCTCTCGAACAACCCTGCAACCAAATAACAAAGAGTCTCTTGTGTCCCCAACACACCCAATACAATGGTAAATTGTATAGGTCCACTAGTTCGGCGAAGAGATGGTGATACAAGTGTAATATGGATGGTAGATATAGGTTTTCGTAATCTGAAAATATAAAAACAGAAAGGTAACTAATGATAAAAGTGAGCACAAATGGCATTGCAATGCTTAGAAACAAGGCCTGGAGTTCATACTTTCACTAGTGCAAGTTCTCTCAACAATACTGACATAGTTGAATCATATGTAAACACCTCACGTGCGACAAAGAGTTCACTCCAAAGTCACAAATAGCGGAGGACAAACAAAGAAATTATTGTTGGGGTACGAAATCACCTCAAAGTTATCTTTTCCGATCAATCTTATGAGCTATCCATATAAATGTCACGAACAACCGTAGAGTTCGTACTAAAATAACACCTTAAGATACACATCAACCAAAACCCTAATGTTACCTAGATACTCCAATGTCACCACGAGTACCCATGGGCTTGATTATATGATATGTATCACACAATTTCAGATTCATCATGTTCAATCCAACACAAAGAACTTCAAAGAGTGCCCCAAAGTTTCTACCAAAGAGTCAAGACAAAAACATGTGTCAACCCCTATGCATAGATTCCCAAGTTCACGGAACCCGCAAGTTGATCACCAAAACATACATCAAGTGGATCAATAGAACATCCCATTGTCACCACGGATATCCCATCGCAAGACATACATCAAGTGTTCTAAAATCCTTTAAAGACTCAATCCGATAAGAAAACTTCAAAGGGAAAACTCAATTCATCACAAGAAGATACAAAGGGGGAAACTCCATATAATTCATCTATATTAATAATAAAGCTCGCAGTACATCAAGATCGTGTCACCTCAAGAACACGAGAGGGAGAGAGATCAAACACATAGCTACTAGTACATACCCTCAGCCCCGAGGGTGAAATACTCCCTCCTCATCATGGAGACCGCCGGGATGATGAAGATGGCCTCACGTGATGGTTTCCTCCTCTGACAGGGTGCCGGAACGGGCTCCCGATTGTTTTTTCGTGGCTACAAAGGCGTGCGGCGACGGAACTCCTGATCTAGGTTTCTTTTCGGGGGTTTTGGTATTTATAGGAATTTTTGGCATCGCTCTCACGTCAAGGGGACTCCCGAGTGACCCACAAGCCAGGGGGAGCTCGCTAGGGGGCGCCCCCTAGGCTTGTGGCTGCCTCGGGACTCCTCTCCGGAATCTTTTTGCTCAAGTATTTTTATATTTTCCAAAAATATTCTCCATAAATTTGCAGCCCATTCGAAGAACTTTTATTTTTGCACAAAAAATACACCATGGTAGTTCTACTGAAAACAGCGTAGTCCGGGTTAGTTCTAATAAAATCATACCAAAACCATATAGAATTATTGTAAACATGGCATGAATACTTCATAAATTATAGATACGCTGGAGACGTATCAGCATCCCCAAGCTTAATTTCTGCTCGTCCTCGAGTAGGTAATGTTGGGGAACATTTCATGGGAAACAAAAAAATTCATACACACATGCAAGATCTATCCATGGTGATGAGCATCTACGAGAGGGAGAGTGGATCTACATACCCTTGTAGATCGCTAAGCGGGAAGCGTTTAAGAAACGCGGTTGATGTAGTCGAACGTCTTCGCGATCTAAATCGCCGAGTGTCCGGCGATCCCATCACGATCAGTCTCACAATCCAATCATGATCCATCCCGTGATTCCATCACGATCGTATCGTGATATTGATCACGGTCCTTCCGATCTAGTGCCGAACGGACGGCACCTCCGCGTTCAGCACACGTACAGCTCAATGACGATCTCCGTCTTCTTGATCCAGCAAGAGGGAGCGGAGAGGTAGATGAGTTCTCCGGCAGTGCGATGATGGTGGTGGAGCTATTCCAGCAGGGCTTCGCCTAAGCACCGCTGAAACCAATCTAGAGGAGAAACTATGATTTAGAGAAGAGGGCAGCACGTGGCTGTTTTTCTGTGTCTCAAAACCCTCAAAACCTCTAGTATATATAGGAGGAGGGAGGGAGGAGGCTTGGCGCACAAGGGGCTAGCCCTTGGCCTTGCGCAAGTAGGAGAGGAGGAGTCCTCCTCCAATCCTAGTAGGACTAGGACTCCTCCTTCCCACTTGGAAACTCTTTCCACCTTGGCTTTTTTTCCTTCTCCTTCCACTCCAGCCGCATGGGCCTCTTGTGGGACTTAGACCAGCCCACTAAGGGCTGGTATACCTCTTCCCACAGCCCATGTAACCTCTTGGGTCGAAATACCCCTCCCGATGGTCCCCCGGCAACCCCTCGGCACTCCCGGTACACTACCGATGAGCCCGAAACTTTTCCGATGATCAAAACAGGACTTCCTATATTTCAATCTTTACCTCCGGACCATTACAGAGCTCCTCATGATGTCCGGGATCTCATCCGGGACTCCGAACAACCTTCGGCCACCACCATACATAACTCTATACTACTGAAACGTCACTGAACCTTAAGTGTGCAGACCCTGTGGGTTCGAGAACTATGTAGACATGACCGAGACACCTCTATGGTCAATAACCAATAGCGGGACTTGGATGCCCATATTGGTTCCTACATATTCTACGAAGATATTTATCGGTCGAACCTCTATGTCAAGGATTCAGTTAATCCCGTATGTTGTTCCCTTTGTTCTTCGTTATGTTACTTGCCCGATATTCGATCGTTGGCATCTCCATACCTAGTTCAACCTCATTACCGGCAAGTCTCGTTACTCGTTCCGTAATACAAGATCCCGTGGATCACACTTAGTCACATTGCTTGCAAGGCTTATTGTGATGTTGTATTACCGAGTGGGCCCTGAGATACCTCTCCGTCACACGGAGAAACAAATCCCTGTCTTGATCCATGCCAACCCAACAGACACCCTCGGAGATACCTGTAGAGCACCTTTATAGTCACCCAGTTATGTTGCGACGTTTGATACACACAAGGTAATCCTCTGGTGTTAGTGAGTTGCATGATCTCATGGTCATTGGAACATATACTTGACATGCAGAAAACAGTATCAATAAACTGACACGGTCATATGCTATGTTTGTAGTTTGGGTCTTGTCCATCACATCATTCTCCTAAAGATGTGATCTCGTTATCAAATGACATCTCATGTCCATGACTAGGAAACCATAGCCATCTTTGATCAACAAGCTAGTCTATTAGAGGCATACTAGGGACATGGTGATGTCTATGTATCCACACATGTATCTGAGTTTCCGATCAATACAATTATAGCATGGATAATAAACGATTATCATGAACAAGGAAATATGATAATAACCAATTTATTATTGCCTCTAGGGCATATTTCCAACAGTCTCCCACTTGCACTAGAGTCAATAATCTAGTTCACATCACCATGTGATTTGCATTGTTATGAATCTAACACCCAATGAGTTCTAGGGCTCGATCATGCTTTGTATGTGAGAGAGGTCTTTTAGTCAATGGGTCTGCGACATTCATATCCGTGTGTACTTTGCAAATATCTATGGCATACTGTAGACACTGCTACCACACTCCACTTGGAGCTATTCCAAATGGCTGCTCCACTATATGTATCCGAATTGCTACTAAGAATCATCCGGATTGGTGTTAAAGCTTGCATCGACGTAACTCTTTACGATGAACTCTTTATCACCTCCATAATTGAGAAACATTTCCTTAGTCTTTTAGTTACTCGGTGATCCACTCCTAGATCACTCTTGTACCCCTTGATGGACTCATGGCAAGGCACACACAGGTGCGGTACACAGCATGTCATACTATATAGAGCCTGGCTAAAGCATAGGGGATGACATTCGTCCTTTCTCTTTCTTCTGCCGTGGTCGAACTTTGAGTCTTACTCAACTTCACACCTTACAAATCAGGCAAGAACTCTTTCTCTGACTGATCCATTTTGAACTCTTTCAAATCCTTGTCAAGGTATGTACTCATTGAAAGTCTCATCAAGCATCTTGATCTATCTCTATAGATCTTTGATGCTCAACAATGAGGTAGCTTTATCCAGGTCTTCCTTTGAAAAACTCTTTTCAAACAACCGTTTATGCTTTCCAGAAATTCTACATCATTTTCGATCAATAATATGTCAACCACATATGCTTATCAAAAATTCTATAGTGCTCCCACTCACTTTATTGTAAATACAAGTTTCTCATAAACTTTGTATAGACTCAAAAAACTTTGATCGCCTCATCAAAGCGTATATTCCAACTCCGAGATGCTTGATCCAGTTCATGAAGGATCACTGGAGCTTGCACCTTTTAGCATCCTTAGGACTGACAAAAACCTTTTGGTTGTATCTCATACAACATTTCCTCAAGGAAGGAAACGATGTTTTGACATCCATCTGCCAGATTTCATAATTGAAAAACATAGTAATTGCTAACATAATTCCAACAGACGTTTATCATCGCTACGGGTGAGAAGGTCTCATCGTAGTCAACTCCTTGAACTTGGCGGAAACTTCTTTGCGACAAGTCGAGCTTTACAAATAGTGACATTCACCATCAGCGTCTGTCTTCATCTTAAAGGTCCATTTGTACTCAACGACCTGCCGTTCAACGGGCAAGTCTACCAAAGTCCATACTTTATGCGTTGCGCTACTCTCTGGTTGAAACAAAGGTTCAACAACCTCATCAAGTTCTATCTTCCTCCCACTCAATTCTTTCGAGAGAAACTCTTTCTTGAGAAAGGACCCATTTTTAGCAACAAACACTTTGCACTCAGATATGAGACAGAAGGTATACCCAACTGTTCTTAGGGGTATTCCATGAAGATGCATTTGTCCGCTTTGGGTTCGAGCTCATTAGGTGAAAACCTTTTTCACATAAGCGTCGCAGCCCCAAACATTAAGAAATGACAGCTTAGGTTTCTATCAAACCATAATTCATATGGTGTCATCTCAATGGATTTAGATGGTGCCCTATTTAAAGTGAATGTAGTTGTCTCTAATGCATAACCCCAAAACGATAGTGGAAAACCGATAAGAGACATCATAGTATGCACCATATCCAATAGAGCACGACTGTGACGTTCGAACACACCATCACACTATGGTGTTCTAGGTGGCGTGAGTTGTGAAACAACTTTCACATTGTCTAAAGTTGTATGCCAAACTCGTAACTCAGATATTCACCTCCACGATCATATCGCAAACATTTTTATGTTCTTGTCATGATGATCTTTAAACTTCACTTTGAATTTGCTTGAACTTTTCAAACGATTCAGACTTGTGTTTCATTAAGTAAATATACACTATATCTAGTCAAATCATCAATGAAGGTAAGAAAATAATGATATCCACCGCACGCTACAAGACTCATTGGATTGCATACATCAAAATGTATCATTTCCAATAAATCACTTGCTCGCTCCATCAAACCGGAAAATGGGGTCCTTAGTCATCTTGCCCAAGAGGCATGGTTCGCATGTCTCAACCGATTCGAAATCGAATGAGTCCAAAGATCCATCAGCATGGAGTTTCTTCATGCGATTTATACCAATATGACATTTAGCGGCAGTGCCACAAGTATGTGGTACTATCATTATTAACTTTGTATCTTTTGGCATCAATGTTATGAACACGTGTATTACTATGATCAAGATTCAACAAACCATTCTCACTGGGTGCATGACCATTGAAGGTATTATTCATGTAAACAGAATAACCATTATTCTCTAACTTAAATGAATAACCATGTTGCAATAAACACGATCTAATCATGTTCATGCTTAACGCAAACACCAAATAACATTTATTTAGGTTTGTCACTAATCCCGAAGGTAGAGAGAGCGTGCAACGTTGATCACATCAACATTGGTAACATTTCCAACACACGTCGTCACCTCACACTTAGCTAGTCTCTGTTTATTCCGTAGCTTTTACTTTGAGTTACTAACATTTAGCAACCAAACCGGTATCCAACATGTATATCAAATATACTTCTGTCGACGTTGCCAGCCTTCTTATCTACCAAGTATCTAGGGTTGTTCCGCTTCAGCGACCGCTCTCCTCATAATAGAAGCACTTAGTCTCGGGTTTGGGTTCAACTTTGGGTTGCTTCACTGGAGCAGCAACTGACTTGCCATCCATGAAGTTTCCCTCCTTGCCCTTGCCCTTCTCGAAACTAGCTAATGGTTTTACTAACCATCAACTCTTGATGCTCCTTCTTGATTTCTACCTTCGCGGTGTCAAACATCGCGAATAGCTCAGGGATCATCATTTCCATCCCTGGCATTTTATAGTTCATCACGAAGCTCTAGTAGCTTAGTGACAGTGACTTGGAAAACTATATCAATCACTTTCTTATTTGGAATATCAACTCCCACTCGATTCAAGCGATTGTAGCACCCAAACAATCTGAGCACATGTTCAACGATTGAGCTATTCTCCTTCATCTTGTAGGCAAAGAATCTTGTTGGAGATCTCATATCTCACAACACGGGCACGAGCCTGAGATCCCAATTTCAGCTCTTAGAACATCTCATATGTTCCGTGACGTTCAAAACGTTTTGGAGCCTCAATTCTAAGTCGTAATGCATGACACACTAAACTATCAAGTAGTCATCAGAACGTTCCTGTCAGATGTTCACAACATCTACAGACGATGCTAGAGGGGATGGCGCACCGAGCGGTGCATTAAGGACATAAGCCTTATGCGCAGCAATGAGGACAATCCTCAGATCACGGACCCAGTCCGCAATATTGCTACCATCATATTTCAACTCTATTTATCTAGGAACATATAAAAATTCAAGGGAGCTACAGCGTGAGCTAGTAATCTACAACATAATTTGCAAAGACACTACTAACTATGTTCATGATAATGAGTTCAATTAATCATATTACTTAAGAACCACTCAAATTGACATCCCTCCGGTCATTCGAGTGATACATGATCCAAATTCACCAACTCAAGTCCGATCATCACGTGAGTTGAGGTGGTTTCAATGGTGAACATCATCATGTTGATCATATCTACTATATGACTCATGTTCGACCTTTCGGTCTCTTGTGTTCCGAGGCCATGTCTGTACATGCTAGGATCGTCAAGTTTAACCCGAGTGTTTTGCATGTGCAACACTCGCTTGCACCCGTTGTATGTGAACGTAGAGTCTATCACACCCGGTCATCACGTGGTGTCTCGACACGACGAACTTTCACAACGGTGCACACTCGGGAAGAACACAATTTTACCTTGAAATTTAAGTGAGGGATCACCTTATAATGCTACCATCGTCCTAAGCAAAACAAGGTGCATAAAAGGATTAACATCACATGCAAATCATAAGTGGCATGATATGGCCATGAACTTGTGCTTTTGATCTCCATCTTGAAAGCACTGGCATGATATCCATCGTCATCGGCATGACACCATGATCTCCATCATCTTGATCTCCATCAACGTGTCACCGTCCGGGTTGTCGCGCCCACCATGCTTCTACTACTATTGCTACCACTTAGCGATAAAGTAAAGCATTACATAGCGCTTAATGATTGACACGCAGGTCATACAATAATTAAAGACAACCCTATGGCTCCTGCCGGTTGCCGTACTCATCGACATGCAAGTCGTGATATTCTATACAATACATGATCATCTCATACATCACATATATCTCATCATGTAATTAACCATATCATATCACAACATACCCTACAGAAACAAGTTAGACGTCCTCTAATTGTTGTTGCATGTTTTACGTGGCTGCTATGGGTATCTAGCAAGAACAATTCTCACCTATGCAAAAAACCACAACGGTGATACATAAGTTGCTTTTCAACCTTCTCAAGGACCGCCTTTGTCGAATATGATCCAACTAAAGTAGGAGAAATAGACACCCGCCATCAATCTTTGTGCAAAAAAGTTACACGTTAGTTGATGGAACCGGTCTCTCGTAAGCGTATGAGTAAGGTTGGTCCGGGACGCTTCATACCACAATACCGCTGAACCAAAACATGACCAAGGGAGGAAGCAATCTAAGCATCAACGCCCACAAACTCTTTGTGTTCTACTTGAGATCTCATCTACACATAGACCTAGCTCTGATACCAATGTTGGGGAACGTTGCATGGGAAACAAAAAAATTCCTACGCACACGCAAGATCTATCCATGGTTATGAGCATCTACGAGAGGGAGAGTGGATCTACATACCCTTGTAGATCGCTAAGCGGGAAGCGTTTAATAAACGCGGTTGATGTAGTCGAACGTCTTCGCGATCCAAATCGCCGAGCGTCCCGCGATCCCATCACGATCCGTCTCGCAATCCAATCACGATCCGTCCCGCGATCCCATCATGATCGTCTCGCGATCTTGATTACGGTCCTTCCGATCTAGTGCCGAACGGACGGCACCTCCGCGTTTAGCACACGTATAGCTCGATGACGATCTCCGCCTTCTTGATCCAACAAGAGGGAGCGGAGAGGTAGATGAGTTCTTTGGCAGCACGATGGCGTTGCGGCGACGGCAGTGGAGCTATCCAGCAGGGCTTCGCCTAAGCACCGCTGAAACCAATCTAGAGGAGAAACTACGATCTAGAGAAGAGGGCAGCACGTGGTTGTTTTCTGTGTCTCAAAACCCTCAAAAACTCTAGTATATATAGGAGGAGGGAGGGAGGAGGCTTGGCGCACGAGGGGCCAGCCCTTGGCCTTGCGCAAGGAGGAGAGGAGGAGTCCTCCTCCAATCCTAGTAGGACTAGGACTCCTCCTTCCCACTTGGAAACTCTTTCCACCTTGGCTTTTTTTCCTTCTCCTTCCACTCCAGCCGCATGGGCCTCTTGTGGGACTTAGGACAGCCCACTAAGGGCTGGTATACCTCTTCCCACAGCCCATGTAGCCTCTTTGGTTGAAATACCCCTCCCGATGGTCCCCCGACACCTTCCCGGCACTCCCGGTACACTACCGATGAGCCCGAAACTTTTCCAGTGACCAAAACAGGACTTCCTATATATCAATATTTACCTCCGGACCATTTCGGAGCTCCTCGTGATGTCCGGGATATCATCCAGGACTCCGAACAACCTTCGGCAACCACCATACATAACTCTATACTACCAAAACGTCATCGAACCTTAAGTGTGCAGACCCTGCGGGTTCGAGAACTATCTAGACATGATCGAGACACCTCTATGGTCAATAACCAATAGCGGGACCTGGATGCCCATATTGGTTCCTACATATTCTATGAAGATCTTTATCGGTTGAACCTCTATGTCAAGGATTCAGTTAATCTCGTATGCTGTTCCCTTTGTTCTTCGGTATGTTACTTGCCCGGGATTCAATCGTCGACATGTCCATACCTAGTTCAACCTCGTTACCAGCAAGTCTCTTTACTCGTTCCATAATACAAGATCTCGTGGCTAACACTTAGTCACATTGCTTGCAAGGCTTATTGTGATGTTGTATTACCGAGTGGGCCCTGAGATACCTCTCCATCACACGGAGTAACAAATCCCAGTCTTGATCCATGCCAACCCAACAGAAACCCTCGGAGATAGCTGTAGAGCACCTTTATAGTCACCTAGTTACGTTGCGACATTTGATAAACACAAGGTACTCTTCTGGTGTTAGTGAGTTGCATGATCTCATTGTCATAGGAACATATACTTGACATGCAGAAAACAGTAGCAATAAACTGACACGGTCATATGCTACGTTTCTAGTTTGGGTCTTGTCCATCACATCATTCTCCTAATGATGTGATGCCATTATCAAATGACATCTCATGTCCATGGCTAGGAAACCATAGCCATCTTTAATCAACAAGCTAGTCTATTAGAGGCATACTAGGGACATGGTGTTGTCTATGTATCCACACATGTATCTGAGTTTCCGATCAATACAATGATAGCACGGATAATAAACGATTATCATGAACATGGAAATATGATAATAACCAATTGATTATTCCCTTTAGGGCATATTTCTAAAAGGTAAATGATAAAAGAAATAATTTATGAAGTGTGAATTCTAGCAAGTGCACAAGTTTGATCAATGATAATTCCAATCACTTTTTCTAGCATCAATATAATCCGTAAATAGTAGCTCATCTCATAAAACTTCTCATGATCGAGTAACAAGCTATTCACATATTAAAGTATAGACCAGAATGTTTCTTGAAAACTGACCAACCATATTCCTAGTCATTGAACAATTGTAATTCATCTTATTTTCAGGAAGGGTCTATGTAAGAGCTTTGATTTAGCAAATTCCACATACTCAACTATCATATAGTCTTCCATGATTATTGACACTCAAAGCATATTTTTAGAACAAATAGCATCCATCGAACATAGAGAAAGATAGGGGCTTAATGTTTCGCCTCCCAACTTATTTATCATATAGATAATTGTCAACAACAATAATTCATGATCAAATATATTTGTATGGATATATGTGTCTAGGTCATTCCCCAACACATGATGCTTGCCAAGAGAAAAAGGCAAAATATAGTAAGTGGTGAAGACCACCATGACTCTTGCATAAAGGTAAGTACTAGAAAGTAAAAGATAGGCCCTTCGCAGAGGGAAGCATAGGTTGTCATGCGCTTTTTGTTTTTGGATGTGCAAACCCTTAATGCAAAGGAACGTCGTGTTGTATTGCCCTTTGTGATAGCAACCTTTATTATGCGGTCCGTTGCTTTTATTTCTTTACCATCACAGGGTCGTACAACGCTTATTTTTCCTTACAATAAAAGATCATACATATTTAGGAGCAATTTTTGTTGCTTTTTGCACTGATGGCAACTTACTTGAAGGATCTTACTCAATCCATTGGTAGGTATAGTGGACTCTCATGGAAAACCTACTTTAAGGGTGTTTGGATGCACAAGTAGTATTTCTACTTGGTGCGAAAGTTTTGGCAAGTATTAGGTGGAAGCAAGCACCACATGTTAGAGGATCCATAACAATATGACTTATATACAGACATACCCAAACATAACTCATTAAGTTGTCTTCCTTGTCCAATTTTAACTGATTTGCTCGAGTTTGAAAATAATTAATGAGCTCACAATCATAGAAGATGTCCAAGATAGTATATTTATATGTGGAATCTCTCTTCCTTCAATATTATTTCATGAATTGTTCAAGTGACCAATGCAGTGTTTGCTAACTTTCAATAAATTTTACCGCCTATACTTATTATGTGTGAAGTCATTACTCCTCATGGGATAAGTATATGAAGCATATTTAATTTCAGATTTATGATATTCAATTTATTCAACCATTTACTCATAATATACAAGTGAAGCACAAGAGTGAATGACAAACTATTCCAAAAAGATATAAGTGAAGATCAATGCATAGTCAATTAGTTAAATAGCTATGTGAAGATTATCTCATCTAAGAATTTCATATCTTAAGTATTTTATTAAATATCAAGCAAAAGAAAAATAGCACTCCAAGAATAGCACGCATCATGTGAACGAATAAAAATTTAGACTCAACATAGGCTAACCGATAATTGTTGATGAAGAGAGATGGGATGCGTAGCATCCCCAAGCTTAGATGCTTGAGACTTCTTAAAATATTTACTTGGGGTGCCTTGGGCATCCCCAATATTGAGCTTTTGTATCTTGTTCAATCCTCTCATATCATGGTTTGACCTATTCTCAAAAACATCATCCATACAAAACTCGAAAAGAACTCGTGAGATAGGTTAGTACACATAATAATAAATAAACTCTTTATATACTGCCAAGACAAGTGGCACAATAATTTTAAAACATTAGGTACTGTATACTATCATTTCCACAATTTATATCTACCAATATATGCTATGGAAACTATAGGATAAGTAGATAACAAAACTATGACAACAATATGTCCAAACAGAACAGTCTGTAGCAATCTATTAAACCAGTGTACTTATGTAACTCAAACAATTATGAAAAATTAGGACATATGAAAACATTTATACGAAAATACTTTGTAAAATTTTAAGAAACTTTCCATGGTCCAGTAAAATATGAAAATTCAAATACTACAGAAAAAGTTTCTGTTTTCACACAGCACATATCAAACATGCAAGTCAAGCATCCTAAAGGAAATTCTTGGAAATTTTTATTGAAAAACAAGATTATAAATAAAAAATAACAGAAAATAACAAAATATAATTATTCTCCAAGTAAAACACATATTATGTGATGAATAAAAATATAGCTCTAAGTAAGATATACCAATGATGTTGAAGACGAAAGAGGGGATGCCTTTTGGGGCATCCCCAAGCTTAGGTGCTTGAGTATTCCTTGTATAGTACCTTGGGGGTGCCTTGTTCATCCCCAAGATTAGGTTCTTGTCACTCCTTGTTCTCCTCATATCACTATCTCACCCAAAACTTGAAAAGTCCAATCACACAAAATTTAACGGAACTTCGTGAGAAGGGTTAGTGTAATAAATAAAGATCATCACTTGGGTACTGTCAAGACAATATTAATAATTGTTATCAAATAATACCTAATCTATTATATAATCCCCATAATTTATATCACTTAATATAAGCTATGGGAACACTAAAACAAGCAAACTATGCATGCAAAACAGAATCTATTAAAAACAGAATAGTCTGTGAAGATCTATAGTATAACCATACTTACCTGTCTTTAAAAATTATGAAAAAATATTACAAACTGAAAAATTTGTATATAAAGACTGTTTAAAAATTTCATATCATTATCACGCTTCAGTAAAAAATAAAAATTCCTGTACTGGAGTAAAATGTGTCTGTTTTGGTTCAGCATCAATTCTACTCATCTTGTGAGTCGTCCCAAAGGCTTTACTTGGCACTTTACTGAAATAAAAGACACAAAACATGATTACTACAGTATCCTAATCATGTTAACACACAAAAACATAAAGGAAAAGTGTTGGGTTGTCTCCCAACAAGCGCTTTTCTTTAATGCCTTTTAGCTAGGCATGATGATTTCAATGATGCTCATATAAGAATAGTATTTGAAACATGTAAGAGAGCATCATGAATCTCATGACAAGCATATTTAAGTCTAACCCACTTCCTATGCATAGGGATTTTATGAGCAAACAATTTATGGGAACAAGAATCATCTAGCATAGGAAGGCAAAACAAGCATAACTTCAAAACTTTGAACACATAGAGAGGAAACTTGATATTATTGCAATTCCTACAAGCATATGTTACTCCCTCATAATAATTTTTAGTAGCATCATGAAGGAATTCCACAATATGACTATCACATAAAGCATTATCTTCATGATCCACAAGCATAGAAATTTTATCACTCTGCACATAAGCAATTTTCTTTTCATTCATAATAGTGGGAGCAAACTCAACAAAATAACTATCATGAGATACTTGATTGACATAACCACATTAAATATTAAAATCATGATGACAAGTTTCATGGTTACTATCACTCTTTATAGCATACATGTCATCATCATAATCATCATGGATAGTAGGCATCTCATTATCATAACAAATTTGCTCATCAAAACTTGGGGGACTAAAAATATCATCTTCATCAAACATAACATCCCCAAGCTTGTGGCTTTTCATATCATTAGCATCATGGATATTCAGAGAATTCATACTAGCAATATTGCAATCATGTTCATCATTCAAGGAATTCTCATTACGTATTTTCACAAATTCTTCCTCTACCAATTGAGCACAATTTTCCAAACCATCATTTTCACGAAAGACATTATAAAAGATGAAGTATATGAGGCAACTTCAATTCCATTTTTTGTAGTTTTCTTTTATAAAACCAAACTAGTAAATAAAAAAGAAACTAAAAGATTCAATTGCAAGATTTAAAGATATACCTTCAAGCACTCACCTCCCCGGCAACGGCGCCACAAAAGAGCTTGATGTCTACTACGCAACCTTCTTCTTGTAGACTCGTGTTGGGCCCCCAAGCGCAGAGTTTTGTAGGACAGTAGCAAATTTCCCTCAAGTGAATGACCTAAGGTTTATCAATCCGTGGAAGGCGCAGGATGAAGATGGTCTCTCTCGAACAACCCTGCAACCAAATAACAAAGAGTCTCTTGTGTCCCCAACACACCCAATACAATGGTAAATTGTATAGGTGCACTAGTTCGGCGAAGAGATGGTGATACAAGTGTAATATCGATGGTAGATATAGGTTTTTGTAATCTAAAAATATAAAAACAGCAAGGTAACTAATGATAAAAGTGAGCACAAACGATAATGAAATGCTTAGAAACAAGGCCTAGGGTTCATACTTTCACTAGTGCAAGTTCTCTCAACAATACTGACATAGTTGAATCATATGTAAATCTCTCACGTGTGACAAAGAGTTCACTCCAAAGTCACAAATAGCGGAGAACAAACGAAGAAATTATTGCAGGGTATGAAACCACCTCAAAGTTATTTTTTCCGATCAATCTTATGAGTTATCCCTACAAGTGTCACGAACAGCCCTAGAGTTCGTACTAAAATAACACCTTACGATACACATCAACCAAAACCCTAATGTCACCTAGATACTCCAATGTCACCACGAGTACCCATGGGCTTTATTATACGATATGTATCACACAATTTCAGATTCATCATGTTCAATCCAACACAAAGAACTTCAAAGAGTGTCCCAAAGTTTCTACCGCAGAGTCAAGACGAAAACATGTGTCAACCCCTATGCATAGATTCCAAAAGTCACGGAACCCGCAAAGTTGATCACCAAAACATACATCAAGTGGATCAATAGAATATCCCATTGTCATTATGGATATCCCATCGCAAGACATACATCAAGTGTTCTGAAATCCTTTAAAGACTCAATCCGATAAGAAACTTCAAAGGGAAAACTTAATTCATCACAAGAAGATAGAGAGGGGGAAACTCCATATGATTCATCTATATTAATAAAGCTCACGATACATCAAAATCGTGCCATCTCAAGAACATGAGAGAGATCAAACACATAGCTACTAGTACATACCCTCAGCCCCGAGGGTGAACTACTCCCTCCTTGTCATGGAGACCGCCAAGATGATGAAGATGGCCTCCGGTGATGGTTTCCCCCTCCAGCAGGGTGCCGGAACGGGCTCCCGATTGGTTTTTCGTGGCTACAAAGGCTTACGATGGCGGAAGTCCCGATCTAGGTTTCTTTTCGGGGTTTTTGGTATTTATAGGAAATTTTTAGTGTCGGTCTCACGTCAAGGGGACTCCCAAGGGACCCACAAGCTATGGGGCGTGCCCTAGGGGTGGCGCCCCCTAGGCTTGTGGCTGCCTCGGGACTCCTCTTTGGTATCTTTTTGCTCCAGTATTTTTTATATTTTCCAAAAATATTCTCCGTAAATTTGCAGCCCATTCCGAGAACTTTTATTTCTGCACAAAAAACGACATCATGGTAATTCTGCTGAAAACAACGTCAGTCCGGGTTAGTTCTAATAAAATTATACCAAAATCATATACAATTATTGTAAACATGGCATGAATACTTTATAAATTATAGATATGTTGAAGACGTATTAGAGGCGCAATCTATTTGCAAGGACCTTTGCAATGATCTTTCCCATGGCATGAATGAGGCTAATTGGCCTGTAATCTGATATCCCCTCGACGCCTTCCTTTTTTGGCAGAAGTATCACAATTGGCTGAATTAAGCCAGTGAAGGTTGGAACCATGGAGATCCTCGAAGAGATGAACCATAGCCATCACATCAACCTTCACTATCTGCCAACACTTTCTGAAGAAAAGGTCGGTGAAGCCATCAGGGCCCGGGGACTTGTTTGTGGGCCTATGTTGATCGCGGTTTTGACCTCCTCTTCAGTGATTGGGTCCTCAAGATCTGAAAGGTCGTGCAGCTCTCGCCCTAGTTGAAGTCAAGGGACCTTGGTTCCCCTTTGCCTAGGGTCGCACTAAAATGGTCAAAAATGAGATCCTCTTTCTTTTGATGCTCGATGATCCACCCATGATTGTGTTTAAGTCTGTGGACATGGTTTTTTCGTCTCCTTGCATTAACCTTCCGGTGGAAGTATTTGGTGTTTGCATCACCCTCCTTCAAGTTGGTCATTTTTGCACACTCGCACTTTCAAGCCCCCTCGATGACCGATAAGGAGATGACCCTTCTTTTTAACCTCTTGCGGAGGTCCATTTATGCCTCGGATAGTGCTCTGCTTTCCTGGGCTATGTCAAGGTGGAGGATGACTAGCAGAGTGGCATGAAGATGAAACTTTGATTTGAAAAATAGCTTCTGACTCCACTCTGTCAGCCTAGTGCCCGTCGTTTTCAAGTTGTGGTACAACACCTGACAAGGCTCCACGGAGAAACCACCCCAAAGCCAAGTCACTATGGTATCTCCTACTACTGGTATGGCGCTAGCTAAGCTTGTAATTACTGTTGCTCCCCAAAAGCTCATCTGACCCCAAGGTGGTACGTATCCTATAAAAGCAGTCACAATCATTAATAGCAATATGACAACTCCGAGACACCGAACAAATTCCCTAGGACTGCTATAACTCGCATGATATAGACCACGAAAAATATGAAGGTGAACCACAATGAGAAAGTGTGAAGTTGTTTCGGACCACGCCTTTTGGACCACACCTATGAAGCCTGACATCGAGGTACAAAAGTTCTCAAACTTGAAGGAGCAAGGCCGTCGGGGCCCTTTGTCGCCTGCGAGTAGGAGGGGGCAGTGGTCCGAAAGAAACGAAGAAAGTGCATGAAGGATGTGGGTGTTGAAGTGCATGTCCCAATCGGCGTTATAGAAGAAAGAGTCCAGCTTGATCATCATTGGGTTGGTTCTTTCATTGCTCCATGTGAATTGCCGATTCTGGAGGTGTATTTCTTTGAGATCACAGTTGTTCAGAGTGCCTCTTCATCATATGCATGATAATTGATCCACTGAAGTAGTCACTTAATTGACTCCAATGCTAGAGTCTAACTTTCAGTTACAAATTCGTGTCCAAATGTTTTGACTACGACATAAATTGTGGATTCCACTACCCAACAGGCAAACAAGAGGAGTGCTGGAAAAAAAAGTGACCGACATGGCGACGCATTTTAGCTGTGATTTATATTAATTTATTTTACTTAATTTTATTCAAATCTCTTTAAGTATTTAATAATTTTATTTTATTTCTTCCTTTTTGGCCTTTCGTTAGTTAACAGGGTGCTAGGCTCACGCAATGGAAACCTACTACTCGGCCCACACTTGACTAGGCTGGTTCTGGACAAGAGAGAAGTTTTTTTTAGGGACTCCACACTGGGCATTGCAACCACATGATTTGAAATGTTTGCTTTTCTGTGATCATTTTATCATAACCACATGATTGAAATACCTCGTCTACTTTCCGTCCCAAAAGTACACCAAGTTGTATGAATTGACGTATGCCCTGCACAAAGCTAAAAGGCATGATGAACTTCCAAAGAAGAATCGTCCGGCATGCCTCGGGTATAACACCGCTGCTTGAAGCACGTTCAAGCATTCAAAATACAAACAAAATTTGGTGATCGGAAGCACCAAAACCAATCCATCAGAAAAATGGAAACATGGCAAGAATGGAAATCTTACCGCTCAACACAAGGACAAAGGCAAATTCAAGAAATCTGGCAAGCTCGTGGGCGACGTGGATGTACACGACAAGTAATACGGATCGAAGGGAGTATAAAAATAGATATGGCAAAATCTTCACCTTTGGTTTCTCTCATAACCTGCAAATACAAGACTTTGTATGACATGTTTTATTCCTCTGAGTCAACAACTACTTCATATCACCCATAAAAACAGACTACTTTGTATTGTTCTCCTCGCCCAATTCCTTCACTATTTGCTGTGATTCACCTAGCAGATTCTGCATCTGCGGTGCATTTGAGATGTCTGGATCCCGCTGAACAATAAGCATGAGGCTGCGCAAGCATTTCAGGTAGTGCTGCCTGAGGGCTTTCGACACCACATTTCTTGTATGAGGCTGCAATAATTAGATATCGCGTCACAATGGTTGTCTAGTTCTTGTGGACTACAGATCCAACTGAACAGAAAGGCTGATGCTTCCTTGTGTGATTTTCGACAAATGTGGAAAAGGATGGAGAAGGATCTGGAACATACCTCATTGTAAAGTGAAATACACCTGCGCAGAGCTTGTTCAACGTGTTGATAATCAAACTGAAATGAAGCAATCCAAGTCAGCAAAAATAAAACTGATAAAACTAAGTGATGCCATTGGTAAATTAAGCATGAATTAACACAATGCAGAGGAAAGTTAATCAAGTACAGCAAAAACTAAAAACTGTATCCATGTCTATTTAACACTAATTAAAGCCTGGAATTTGTAATTTCCAACTATGAATCATATGTTTGCCATAATAATATACCATAGAAAAATAAACACCGAGACCACTGTAGTTAGTGGCTGAATTTCAAAGGGAAAATCGATCAATTTATAAGTCTCGGTACCATTTCCGTATTGAAACAAGCATCAGCGTTATATAGGACCTTTCCAAAATTATTTTTAAAATGGATGCGCAATTTAGTATACCAAACACCTATGAGATGTTTATCTGGCCATATGATCCATAGTAGAAGTATCCATGCTTCATATGTTCCAGAGAAATCCTTATAAGGAGTACCAACTTCTAGAGCGGGCATTGTTATATTACATCAAACAAATAAACGATACAACATATAATTAGGTCATTGCCAAATGAATAAATGAAGTATTGGAAAAAATACCACTGGTGCCTGTATTCTCTTTCTTGCAGCTTCAAGAAGTCCAACAACTTCAAGTGCTTGCAACTACAATAACATATTATTAATAACAAAATTGGGATTCATGCATCTACCTAGTCAATAAGATAATAATAATAGTGTTAATAAATCAATTTCCAACATTTCACAATCCAAGTTATAACACTGCAACATCAGGTTACAAATAAATTCAAGGATGGTGGGAGATCATTCTTATGTAAACAATTTTAGATATGATGCTTATGTTTGTGTTATCTCTTCGTGGAACATGGGGTTGACATAACCTTCTTATCATACAAAACCCCACAACAAAGGTAAAGGCAACCTGATGTTATATGGGAGCTTTATGGTAACTTTGATCAACTTGAAAATATAAAGCAACAACAGTTTAATTAGAATGCAATCATGTGAGTTACCGACAGAATTGATTCTTAACTGATGGAAAGAAAAATAAATAAACCAGAAAGCAGGTGAAATAATTGTATGACAGTAGCAAGGGTTGAGCATCATGAACATGATAGATAAATCCCTTCTTAAGGTGAGTAGGAAGTAGAAACATACACGTACAGCTGTTGCCCCAATCTTCTCTCTCTCCATAGCAAATGTGCTATTCCGTTTTTTCCGATTCTCCCTTGAAGGATTCAATATTCCTTCTGTTATCCTACCATGATGAAATATTGAAGACTTCAGTAACATTCAAGCAATTCAATGGGCTACATACCAGTATGCTAGGCAATAAATGTAATAAACATGTATGATGCAACACCATAGAAGGGACAACTCAAGTATAGAATAGCTATGAAGGCAGGCTTCAGTCAAACAGACCTGTGAATTAGATACCACCGTTTTTTTATTTGAAATTTTGAGTTGAAATTTCACCAATGAAACGGTTCAGCTAATCTTTATGGGTAACATAAAATATGGCACCAGAAAGTTTAATGGTGAAACCATTCAAATAGATTAATCCTTAAATTTGGGAAAATCCTTGAGATTTCACTACAGTAATCTATGACATATGAAACAAAACCACCTTTTGACATGCTTCATGGGTTTATGGAGATAGAAACTCGGAACATACAAAAAGATGGAGCTAAATGGCAATACCTTATTGAATCATTGACAAGTTGTTTTGCCTTGACAAGGTGAGGCATAGACAGATCACTGTTTACCTTGATATCACTAGTAATTTTAAGCAAAGTTAGCCTTGCCAAGTGTACCAATAGACCTGCTACCTATAACAATGAGACCAGCATACAATAGGTAATCAATCACTGATAGAATGCGATTGTTAAAAGAATAAAAATATCTTTAGGTTTCAAAGGCCAGTTCAGATTGGCCCCAGCTATGTGTTGGGTATCAGGCTCCACGGTTATAGGCCACGTGACTACGTGAGCCAAGCCATCCTAGGCAGCCCATATGGGTCAATCCCATCTACATATATCAGACTTAACAACGAGATCTTAAGATGCATGCAACTTTAAGAGTTTCCATGTAACAAAGCTTGTGATATATACTACCAAGTGTGACCATTAAGATAACTGGTCACGATGCTTTCATTTGGTAACACAATGACATTCTGTTATAATCGAGAATCGGCTCAAAAGCCAAATACAAGGCAATGGCAAACCTCAAAATGATCTTCAGAAAGAATCTTCCTTCTGACAGTGAGGCATCTAAACATCATAAACAATTGAAACCTGTAAGTAAGAAAACTTTAAAAATAGCCAAGGAGCTTAACAAACAACCTTTTTACCTTTCCAATAGTTCTTCTGATTCCTTCAGATTCCCAATGTTTTGAAGAGTAACACTTAAGGTTTCGGCTGCGGCTGTAGTATCCAATGAATTCCATCCCTACCAAACAGTTCCACAGATATATTTCAGTAGTTTACGTGTTATGGACTGATCACTGGTGTTTATGGCAATATGGTTTCATGCTCCACACTGGGCCACTTAATCACTTATACACGCAGATCGTACTGAGTACTGAGGCAGTATTGCACATGAAAACTTTTGAGATGTTCGGATATACAAATGAAAGTAAAATAGTGTCCCCTCATTTTTTGAATCCATGTCAACTTCAGTCAGTTTGGTATTTACTAAAACCAAACAGTATTTCGGTTTCATACCGTATTTACCAACTAAACTAACCGAATGCAAAACCTATGATTAAGGCTCATATAAACTTTACATGACAGACCACTGAAGAAAGTATATGTTTAAAGCTATATAAGCATACCTTCGAAAGCTCCAGATTATGTAATATCTTCCTTTGCAAATTTTCAGCTTCAGCCAGTTGCTTTGACTTCACCAACTCCTAAACAAAGTATATTAAACAAGAGCGAAAAATGCGCACAAGAATGAAGTAAAATCACAAACAAGAATCACAGATCAGAACTGGTCAGAGCATGGAATAAGAGAACTTAAGAAGAGTGATCAACAAACACATTTATTTAAGTTTAGTGCGTCAATATCTCCATTTAGATAGAAGAAATGCTTTCAGCAAGGCAGATTTAAATAAGGGAAAGTACATCAGAGGCCATTGTTTTTTATCGAATCCTGCAGAAACTAAGCATTAGGCATCTGAAGAAGAATCTAGCATATCAATTGGGGACACTTTAGGTGTCATCTAGAATTTCCACTCTCTGCCCCCACCTCTAAAATGTTCTTCCAACTGATAGTACATAATCACGCTAAATATTTTACTAAAGGATCCTAAAACCTTGAAAGGAGCCTCTAAATTGGACACTGACCTCATGCTTTGACATATAAACCCGTCCAAGCTAACCCTCTCCCCCTCTCCCCAGGTGAAGATCAAGGTGTGCCTGAAAGTGTTGTTTTGCTCCCCATCAAATATTGGTCACATTGTATTTATATTTTTAATATACAACTTCTGGCATTCATGGCATGTGTTTGTGTTGTTTTCAGTTTCCTCCCCTGACGATGCTTTTGCCCTTGTTTGTTTTGTGTTCAGTTTCAAATCTGCCCGCTTGGGTGTGTAACTAACTCTGTTCCTGCCTTTTCAATACAACGGAACACAAAGCTTCTGCGTTTTTTCAAGAGAAAAGAAACACCAAAGAGCATGAACATCAACATAGTAGAAACCCCTATGCATAAGTTTGGGAAGCATAGTGGTTTACTGAGAGCTATGACATATTTGATAAAGGTGCTTACCAAAGAGAGAAACTTCATTCTTTGTATGCACGCAGGTGATTCGCCGAGTCCAGCTTCCTAAGTTAGCCCTCGTTAAACCTTTCCATGCACAAAAAAGAGATTAAGATCTACCGCTAAATGATAAACATACCTCAAGTATCCTAATAGACTCTCGAATAAGAGCTTCTGCATCTTTTCCTTTTCCTTGTTGACTTAAAACCTATGAACAGGAAAAATATATGTTATAGCCTTTTCTGTCCCAACAAAGTTAGAAAGCTTGAAAATGCAGAAATGGTAAATAATTGCAAACGGTTCCATATATTTAGTAGGAGACTAAAAATTAGGGAAATGCTCAAGAAAACACAGTTTAGAGTGAGCTCAAAAAGGGTATAGGCGCTTCACTAAGGGTGAAAGTGTGAGCCTTGAAGATAGAACATTTAATATTTACTCAATGACATGTGGGTCATTAGAATAAGGCACCCACATATCAGTAATATCGTCCAAACCACCCTCATCCATTTATTCACCCATCACTCATGTCCTCGATCAATCAAACATAAGAAGGCTCACAAAAAAGGAAAATTTTAAAACTACGTGACTCTCTTGCACCGAAACTGTTGGGACTCTCGCCTCGCTGCTCCGTCCGTCCGCGAAATTAAGAGGTTGGGCCGCATGTTTTGTTTCCTGTGAAATCGATGTCAATAGGGAAACTTTCATATGGTTTACTTTTATCTTTTCTCCATTCCAAACAGCAACTTGAGAAAGTTTTTCCATAGGAATCAGTTCCTTCGGAGTTTTCTTTGAAGTTCATTGAAACAAAATGGGGCCTAATTAACATCCATGTAGTTTACATAGTTTCCGCTTCCACAAAACAGTGTCACCATGTCAGATACGCTTGGTTATGTTTACCTAGGTGAGTGTGTGTCATATCTGGCTAAGGGGCTAGGAAAGAAACTACATAGTTTCCACCAAACAGTGTCGTAGCTTTGGAGTGTGGCCTGTGGGGCTCAGGAGCTAGTTTAGCTTAGGTCTATACCTGTTGTATCTGGTTTCCATTAATTAACTCAAATGAAATACAGAGCCCCTGCCCTTCCAGAAATATGTCTCTGAAAAGAATAAGAGAATATAAAACACTAACTTAACAGTAACAGAGCAGTTGTACCTTGGCAAGAAGGTACATTGTATTTGCATAGTCTGGGTTACCAAGCCCCATAACACGTCCTTCTATCTACAAAAAAGTTAAAATTATGAGCTAGAGCTACAAAACATAAATTACCTTACCATGAAAAATTATCCAAATATATTATTTCTGAACAAAGGATAGCCCATACAATTTCTACTCATCAGTAACTGGTATGTACCACTAACAAATATTTAATTATTCAAAGAACAAATAAACCTAAAGTCAGCAGAATATTACACAAGAGGGAAAAGGACAATACAGTAGCTCTTCTTGGATGGAACATTAACACAGTATTTCATACAAAAGACCAACTGATGCTTGGTCATACTTGCCTTCATAGGTAACTTGGAAGAGCTTTTCAAGTACATATCATCGATTTACATGCACATATTTTCTAGTGCTTTGCCGAGTGTGCCATGACCCAAGGTCTGATATATTTCTCTCACGGTTTATCACTTTGTCTGCTTATGTGCCATGTGTCAAACAATAGACAATGATGAAGTAGTGTACTGCCTTACCCAAATGTTGTAATATTAATTATCTTACGGCATAGAAACACATGAGATTAAAATAACGAATGTGAAACATGCAAAGGAAAAGGAGGTTAGAGAATTAACGTCCAGTACCTTCAAAGTATGCTGCAAAAAGAAACAACAGAAACAGCAAATAATATAAGAAGCAAGTTTAAACTGAAGAAAACATGCATGAAATAATACAAAATGATGGAATAAATATATTGAAAATTAAAATGGCTAAACATGTTATCACTTTCAAGATTGTGTTGTAATATTGTTCCACAAGCAGTTCCTTGAGTTTTTATGTTGCACACAGTTAGAAGAAGCACAACTCAAATAAGTAGAGAATCTTAAATTAGTGAACTTGTAACAGCAAGACAGAAAATGGGCACCATGTGCAACAGAAAATGAGTATCCAGATGATAACTTTTGCAGTGTTGTGGATGCTATGTTTTTCTATAAACTCTATGATTTATAACCTGGTATGTTTCTTGGAGAAATCCTTCGATTCCTATCTGTAGACCGAGGAGCGGCGTACCAGCGATGTGTTCCTGTGTTGTGGCGGCGCTCAGAGGCAGACAATTTCGAGCCTCTCCTTGTCTAGGTCAGTGAGCCACTTGATTGGTATGGGCCTGGGCCACATGGAAGCTGCATTCTCGGGTTCCAAGTCTTTCAGTTAAACAATCTGCAATTTGTTGCCCTGAATCACATGCTCTATCTTCATAGTCCCAAAATCCAGCTTTTCTTTGATGGGCTTGAACTCAAGACCTTAGGCTCTAATACCATGTTAAGCTTCATGCACTAGGCAACGCAACCAAAAGTCCAAACTGATGGGAGTGGCTAGCCCATCCATATATACACTTCAACAGAGCTGGTTGTTTGCTATATTAATTGCCGACTTGTTGTCACACCATACATTCTAATAGATTCATTGTCTATAGCAACTCACTCAGTCCCCGAGACATGTCTCTATATTCATCCACTGCAGTTGATTTGGAAACAACGGGTTGTTTCTTGCTTCTCCAAGACACTAGATTGATCTCGTCATCAGGCAGCTAGCCCATTCAGCATCACAATAACCATATACAACAAGGTGTCCATGACTCTTGAACGACAACCCTTTCTTAGGAGTACCTTTCAAGTATCTTAAGATTCTATGTACTCCCACAAGATGTTTACTTCTAGGCTCATGGATGTATCTGCTCACAACACTTACTGCAAATGCAATGTCTGGCCGTGTACAATACAAGTACAACAAATCTTCCCATCAATCGCTGATATTTTTCTTTATCCACAAGATCACCAAATTGGGCAGTCACTTTATAGTTTTGATCAATCGGGGTAGAAGCAGCTCGACAGCCCAACATGCCAACATCACAAAGAATGTCCAAGGCATACTTTCTTTGAGGAAGAGCTATTCTTTTTCCAGACATGGCCATTTGTATTCCAAGGAAGTACTTGAGTCGACCAAGATCTTTAACTTCAAATGCCTTACTCAGACACTTTAACCTTGCTATCTCTACGTCATCATCTCCGGTGATAATGATATCATCTACATAAACTACAAGAATGATTATTTTCCATTTAGAGTGTCTATCAAAAGATGCATGGTCGCCATTGCATTGTCCACACCCCATGTCACACACCGCCTGTCTATACTTGTGAAGCCAAGCTCTTGGAGACTGCTTCAGTCCATAAAGGGCTTTCTTGAGCCTACATGCTTTGCTAGCAATCTTAGAAGTCAAGAACCCAGGTGGGATCTCCATGTAAGCCTCCTTCTGCAAGTCCCCATGCAAGAAAGCATTTACATCAAGTTGATCACCCAAAATTTGGTGCACAGGAGATCAAAATCCTCATAGCGTTCATCTTCACTACTGGAGCAAAGGCCTCATCACAGTCAATGCAATGCACCAATGATGGTAAATCGGTGGGCCAAACCAAAGAAAGATTGTCTCTTTGATGACATGGTCATGGGATACAATCCAACAAAAGAGATGTTGAATATGCCCTACTCAAGGGGTCAAGCACTCGATCAAAACTAAATCATCCCAGAGCATGAGCACATAGGGCAAGATGAATAAACGGTTAAACACTAAAGGAATATTTCCTACCAGCAAGCACCCCACTAACTCACAGGTCATTCTAGCATCTCACTGCCACTGGGCCCAAGAAATAGCAAAAAGTAAAAGGTGTGAACCTTGTAATCTTTTCTATACAGAAAAACAAACCATGTTCAAAACTAAACATTGTGGGGTATGGTTGTCAACAGAACATTTCCTAGTGTCTTAAGCGAATTTAAAGGTGATAAAAAGGCAGTGAAGTATTCTATCGTCTAGCCACGAAACTAAAGAAATATTTCCTACCGGCAAGCACCCCACTAAATCACAGGTCATTCTGGCATCTCACTGCCACCGGGCCCGAGAAATAGCAAAAAGCAAAAGGTGTGAACCTTGTAATCTTTTCTATACAGAAAAACAAACCATGTTCAAAACTGAACATTGTGGGGTACGGTTGTCAACAGAACATTTCCTAGTGTCCTAAGTGAATTTAAAGGTGATAAAAAGGCAGCAAAGTATTCTATCGTCTAGCCATGACGCTCGCCCCATGGCAGAGAAACCCTTCACCAGGCAACAGAGCTCAGCATTTCCACGACATCGACGCCTCCGATCTCCCCTATCGTTTCCTTTCCCAAGAAGCAGCTTATCTTCGTCGTTGGACCATGTATGAATAATTTTTCACGTACCTCAAATGGTATCTCAAATGGGGACTCAGATAATTGGTTTCTAATTTTTACTACATCCTACAAAGTAAATTAAAGTTTCTAGCATTTTGCTCGCTTTATTTTAAAAAATTGTTGCGAACATATGTTGGTTTTACGCATTCGAGAAGGCACACCGGCTGGATCAGAATTCTATCGGTCACAGAGTCAAGCAGTTTAAGACGGCTCTGTTCCAATGATTTGATATGCTGAGACGCATTCTCTATGGCTCCATTTATTTTGCACGCTCTTGCGGATACTGTGTTCCCTTCATTAGTTTCATTCATTTCAGTTCATTTGCAGTTGCTTGCTATTTTTGGCTTGATTGTGCCTTTATTTGCCTTGCCTGGTTTGCAATTTTCGCCTTGGTCTGAAACCAATGTATATAGCTAGTAGCTTTCATTACATGCTTGATAAAGCTTTAACGAATTACTAGGTGGTAAGTATATTGCTATGATTGTCTATAAGTCTCAAAATCAATTTACAGTATGCTAGAAAACAAGCCAATATAAGAGAATCAGTAGCTTGATTGATATCTCAACATATGAGTGATCTGTTATTGTAAAATGCTTATAAAAAATACGGTTGAATAATGATGGTGTTTGCCTACTTGTAGTTTGTATTTGGAGTTTAGATGATGTTTTATGACTCCTCAATTCATTTTATTTTCAATTCAATAATATTGTAATTGTGTGATAAGATGATAATTAGTTGATACCCAAGGTGGTCAAATTGGTATTTGTTAGGAGATGTCATCAAACAAGTATCCAAGCTGAATTTGTTAATTATGTTACTCCACAAGTAGTATAATACTACAAAATAGAATTATATGATGCATCTTTTTCTCCTTTTTATTTTATATGTACATGTGCTAAGTTCACGTTGTTTATTGACTGAGAGAAATCCACCACATCTCTTTTATTTCAGGAAACGAACCGAAATGAAGGAAACGCCACATACGCTAGAGTATGCAAATACATAGAGCCATGGAGATTGCGCCTCACCTTCTCAAGTCAATGGAGCAGAGCAGTCTTAAACTGCCCGACTCAGCGACTAATAGAATTGTGATCCAACCGTTGTGCCTTCTTCAATGCGTAATACCTACCTATCTAGGAGAAAGTCCAAACACACACACATCAAAACAGCATGGAAAATACACCATATGTATCCCTACGAAAACGAATGCACGTACAGAGGTAAGCTAATTTGGGGCATTCGAGCTCGATCTCAGTGATGACGTGCAAGATGGGTGTGATGTTGCTAAGCGTGGACAAGGCGACCTCATCATCGAACACCTACATGGAGAAGGTCGTCATGCCCAGGTGGGAGGAAAGGCAGGTGAAGAAAGAGGTCCGGCCTTGCGTGCCTATGGCTATATGTATGTCGATCCAACAACTAAGGTAAGTTGCTTCTCAGGAAAGGGAACCTTAGGGGAGATCGGAGGTGCCGATGTGTTGGAAATGGTGAGCTCCAGTGCTTGGTGAGGGGTTCCTCTACCTCGACTGTGGGGCAAGCATCATGGCTAGTCGTTGGAACACTTGGCTGCCTTTTATCACCTTTAAATTCAGCACACTATGAAATGTTCTACTGACAACAATGCCCCCACAATGTTCACCGTCGAAGAGGGTTTGTCTTTCTGTATAGGAAAAATTGCATGTTTCACACCTTTTGCTTTTTGCCATTTCTCGGGCCCAGTGTTGGTGAGATGCAAGAATGACGTGTGAGTTAGTGGGGTGCTTGCTGGTAGGAAATATTCAGGCCCTTTTCACCCGTGACACAATACCGGAGTTATACGGTGCAGGGCTAGACTTTTGTCCTCTTTTGCTAGAAACACTACAACAATAGAAGCACCCTTCAAGAGATAAGAATGGCAAATGTTTTGAAGGACTGATGGAAGCATGCCATGCTGAACTTGACGATCTCTTTAGTGTTTATCCTTTCCATCTTGCCCTATGTACTGATGCTACGAGTGCAGCATGATGATTTAGTTGTGATCAAGTGCTTGACCACATCATCAAAGAGACGGTCTTTCTTTGGTTTGGCCCATCGATTTACCGTCGTTGGCGTGGTTATAGCCCCTCGCCACAAGCCTTGGTTCGTACCTTACAATCTTTCCTTCTACATTCTGCCTCACAGTGTATACCACATTCTGCTTCACACTGTATACCCACTTGCAGTTGATTGCCTTCTTTCCTGTTCGAAGGTGTTACTACCCATGTCTTGCTCTTACACAGAGCCTCAAGCCCCCAGCTCCTCCACCATGGCCATATGCCATAGTCACCCATTGCCTTCTTCCTATCAGTCAGAATTGATACAAATCGAAGAGAAGGAACAAATGCTCTGTAGGTTAGACTGAAGAGAAGCAACAGATGCTCTGTAGGTTGGAGATACTGCTTCATACGAAACATAATTTCCAATATTATTGACATTGAACCCACACCATTTATCTGGTACCCTTGTTGCTTGAGTAGTTCTCCCGAAAGCAATTGGCCCATCAATTGACACTTCTGTAGCCACTGCCCTTCAAAGGACATGGAAATCACATCAGTACTAACCTAATGTTCCATTAGTGACTGATCTAGTTGCTCCCCCCTGATGTGTGACACATTACCACACCTCCATGAATACACCTTCGGTTCCGCCGCTTGCTCTGTTGTCCACCTTGGCACACTGCCAGGCACGCTACCAATTTGAGCCGGTGCACCAACCTGCGCATCATCACTGTAGGTCGATGCTTGTGTCACAAGAGTCACATGAGTTAATGTGCCACTAATCTCCCCCTCTTGACCAATTTCACCAACCTGATTGATCAAGGCCTTCAAAGATGACGCTAAGATCATTTTTCTCACCATAAAAGGTTCAGACTCACGAAATGTAACATCAATGCTCACAAATGCCATCCTCTTAGACAGACCACATTTGTACCCTCTTTGTCATGAATAATACCCAATAAAGATACACTTGACTACCCAAGGATCCAATTTGTTGATGGCCTATGATCACGAACAAAACAAGTACTCCCTTCGATTCAAAATAACTACGACACTTATTATGGAACAGAGGTAGTACACGCGAACACCTTGGGAGGAACTGGAGGTTTATTTCCTGTGAATATCAACTCACACAACAATTTCATACCTTTCAACCGGGATGGTGTGCGATGATCAAGAAGGTGGACATCATGACAACTTCACTCCACAGAAACTTGGGCACTTTCATGGTGAACATCAATGCCCGGGCCACCTCCAACAAGTTGCGATTTTCCTCTCTGTCACTCCCTTCAAGGAAGGGTGGGGAGTTTGGACAAGATGTTTGATGTAGGATGACCTTCTCGGATATGAAGGCACCAATGACTTTGTTAACACACTTTGTGCCATTGTCTGATCCAAGTCGAATTTTCGAATTGAATAGAGACTGAATAATGGAATATAACTTTTAAAACACTTCATCTTTATGTCTCAGATGATAGACCCAAGTCATACGAAAATGGCAGTCAATGAACGTAAGGAAATACTTCATACCACTGATAGATAATACTAGATATGTCCATACATCGGAGTGAATTAACACAAAAGGAGATATGCTCATGGTCCCCTTACTCACATATAAGTTTCTGGTATGTTTAGCAAACTCACGCACATCACGGTTCAGCTTGCTCTTGTCCACACCACTCTTTACATAAGGAAATACTTGATATATTTTGTCAAAAGACACATGTCCCATCCTACAGCTATGGATTAGGGCTTTAGTCTCCTTATCCTCGACAACTGCAACTAGCATGTGCATTCCCTCCTGGTCCATCCTGTTGCAGTCCATGTGCCACAGCTCCCTACGCCTCGCCTTGGGAGCATTCCAATGAGGAGCATTCGAAGAACCACCACTCCCATTCCGACCAACTCCATTGCTACTGCCAACACCTGCCTCTGCATTGGGAGCATTCCAATCAATGAGTTCAACGTCCATGCTAGTATCAGGGAGTCAGTAACACTCCACTTTTTTCCATTACGAGCTTTCTTGTTAGCAGGTTATTCAACCGTCCAAAGAACATATCCCATCAAATTCTTTGTCTTCAAGATCAACAGGGTCCACCTTGACCAGCTTAGGTAGCTGCTCCCACCATTCAACTTCACGTCATTTGGCATGAGCTGAAGCTTAAGAACACGATCTGCTTGGAACACTACAAGTGCACCCACTTTTTGCACCGTGTGTTGGAGATGACCCCTCAACAGTTTTCGCAGTTAGGAGCTACGCCAGTTTCTCCACAGCAGAGACCAATTCAGACCCCATGACAACCTCGATCTCTTCTTCTAATTGTACCACCTCAAGTGTTGCCTCCTTCCTCAGCAATCAGCAGCCACACGACCACCATTAGCTATGAGAACCTCTTCTACGTGCGCCACCACCAAGCTTAGCCAACAATTCCAACAACACCAACCTCAATACAACAACTCCAATAATGCCTCCCGCTCACAGTCCGCCTGTGCGCCGCCCAACCACCAGTCGGTCCGCTCCATCCCATGACATGCCATCACACTGCCCTTTGTTGCAGCCACCGCACAGCTACAGACGACCACGCCACTCTGCCACAAGAGGGAGAAAGATGAGCCTCGCCGATGACGCTGCCATCTCTAGGGCCCTGGCCTCTGAGACCATGTAGACCGAAGAGAGGCATGCTGCATACCAACGTTGTGGTCTTGTGTTGTGTCAGCACTCAGCGGCAGACAACTTTGAGCCTCTCCTTGTCTAGGTCAACTAGCCACTTGACCGGCATGGGCCTCGGCCACATGGGCTAACAGTGATGGGCCACACATATAACACTATCTTTGATTTTCCTGGCTATATGAAGATGTTCAAAAAATATACAAGTTCCAATGTGATGTTGCACATTATTTAGGTTTCCAAACATTATTGACAAATGGCCATCATTGCTTCCAGCAAGATTAAACTACTCCCTCCGTCCCATATTAATTGATGCTCAAATGGATGTATCTAGCACTAAACTACAGCTAGATACATCCATTTGAGCGTCAATTAATATGGGACGGAGGTAGTACATATTAACGTAGCAACAAAAAACGTATAATCATTCCTTAGAATTATTGCCTAGATGACATTTTCAACTAAAAGCTTGTCAAACATTACAGGATAACACAACTACAAAAAACATGAGACCTTAACTCAAAAAGATTCATGAAGTAATAACAGGTACCTCAAAACATGTCTGAGCTTGATCAAACCTGCGTTGAATATAATAGTGTTGCCCAAGATTACGGAAAGCAGCTCCAACCCTACAAGAGGCATGTAAAGTATATTTATGCAATTCCAAAATTAAGGTAGTTCTTCAACACATGGAATTTAGATGAAACACCATACGCATTGACAAGTACAGTCAACCACGCAACACGCCTAGACGGAGGTGCATACCATCCTTGCACTCACCAACAATGGTACACAATAAGCAAGCAAGAATGTGCAATGTATACTAGAATGTCATGAACAGAAATAGCTGTCACATATACTCTTATTCATCTCAAAACAGTAGTATTTTGCTCCTGACTAGAACTTTATTTTTAATCCTTTTACAAAATGAGCCGAATCAAAGTCACTGAACAATGATATAGAACACAATATAATCTAAAAATCAAAGTACCGTATATCATCAGGTCCAAATGATTGCTCCAAGATTTCAATCGCTTCCAGATATAATGGCTCAGCTTTCTCATACTCTTTCCTTAGCCTATAAAACTCTGCCTGCAAAACTTAGGATAATAGTTAAATAGGGGAACAAAAAGGAATGCTGCTTCATGCAAAACTTGTATTAACTTTTAAGGTAGGTTTACGAAAGCCTACCACAAAAGAGAAAAGAAAACATGGCCTGCCTATTCAAATTTGTATACAAAAACTATTTGAGTGCCACTGTGTCAAATGCAACCCATACAACATAACGTAGGGGGATAATACAGTGGCATTTGGTACAAGAAACCAACAATTCGGTCTTTTGAAGTTGTTTGGTAGAGAGAGCTTAAATGGTTACAGGTTTAATAGAATCACATGATAGCATGAAAAATTGGACTTCACATGCAGATTCATAAACATATGGAATCTAAAATACAGTGCACGAAATTTATTCCTGAATCCTGATACACCCAAGTATTTTAAATTCTAAAGCATAAAAACTAGCAAATAAGAGTTCTTTAGGTGACTTATTATCAGACTATTTGATTTCATTGGTAGCCTTACGTTGTCAGTGCCCCCACACGGTTTAAATATTACAAAATAGACATAATTAGGCATATAATGGTATGGTATTAAATGCCGCTGACTTTACCAGTTTAGTTCAATGTCTAACCTGTTCAAACTTTCCACATATTTCTTGCTGAACTTGCATAGTTTAGGGTAACAAAATCTGTGTGCACTTTACCAGTTTAGTTCAATGTCTAACCTGTGAGTCTATGGTTGTATGGCCCACTGTCAGAAAAGGAATCTGGCCAAATATGTTACTACTTACTACGAACAAAACCCATTCCTAACTCGGTTAAACTTGCCTAGGTTGGAGTACAGCAAAGTGTGGTAATGTTTGGCTATGAACCGAAACAGATCTTAAACCTCAAATCTAGCTTATGGACTTGTATGGGTACTGCAGTTCCATACATTAAGAAAGGCAAATAGAATGTCACTTCAATCTTCAGGTCATAGTCAACAGAAACACATACCAAGTTGTTCAGAGCCGATGCAGAATGTGGATCTCTGAGTCCAAATCCTTCTTTAGCTTCTTGCAGGGCTGCCTTGAATAACTTCTCAGCTTCATCTAGTTTTCCCTAGAAAATTAGTATAAAAGGATATAATGGACTAACAACAACTGTAAACAGTCGAATGAAGAGCAGTAGTAACTAAAGAAACACGCCTCCTTTCCTCCTCTCATAGTCATACTCCAACCAACATTAAGATGTTAAAAACTAGTAATGCACAGGGTATACGGTCCAAACAGTCATACTTAATTGAAATGTTCAATAGTTGCATGATTTCGTAACTGAAGCAAGGTCTTGGAATATGTACTTACAATACGAGAAGTTGCTAAACCCAAGATTTCAAGAAATACCAATAAACAATATCATGGCAAATTACCACCCAGTTTCCGTATATCAACATGAAACAGCATATAGTTTAATTACAGGCTAAACCTTCCAAATCCACATGGTTTAATGAGGAAACTGAAGGGCTGACGCCCATAGTAAGAGTTGCAGCAAGTAACCAAAAAGTGTGGACCAAACAGGTTATATGAAAATAAGTCAGCATCAGGGGACTAAGCACTAAAGTTGTTCTTTCTAGGCTATGATGTATCAACATGATTGTGGTTGAATTTTGCATCACTTTCGGGAAACAAGAATAATAAAGAGAATTATGTTTCAACAGAGGAGGAAACTATAATGTAGTAATAAGATTTTTTTCTCAGAAAAAGGATTAATGCCAAAAGGTGGTTCAGATGAAGGTAATGATAATGAGATACTTGCTTCGAGGAAAAACTCTCGTGCTTTATCGGTGCACATTCTCCATTTGATCGTGTGTTCATTGGAGATCACTGAACCATCTTCAATACGACGTAGGCCAGTAACATTTACATCAGCTTCCTCACTTGTAACTGCTGGTGCAGTCGAATCATCCTGAGCTAATACAGAGTTGCTGCTCAGGCCAAGAACAACAGCTGTAACAAGACCGGAATTAGGATTGCCATGGTATCAAATATGGTATTTATTTCATTAAAGTATAACTGGAGGGGACTGCATATGCAGAGAGCGGACCTGCTTGCGCAATCAGTACAGCGGCATATGTTGAGCCCTTACAACTGAAGTGGCCATCACTAGAACCTGAGAGAGAAAATCGTTCATTTCACTCATTTTGATAAAATGGTCATGACGGCAAACATGAGCAGTACCAGCCTTAGTGCAATGGTAACAATGCCCGCAGGGCAGATTTAAAATCAGAACTCGATTCATATGGCCTAACCTACTCTTAGGCCGTCATGATCCTCGCCTATCTCTCAGTACATCCGCCCAAACAATCGTAGGCAGCAGCATCGCAATCTCACACTACATCCACTCAGTAATGCTACCCAGACCGCATCTAAGACACTACCAGCCCACCTCGCTACAGCTATTCCAATGCTAAACCGAACTCTACAGACCCGGCGTGGGGATCCTGTGAGGGGTGGAGAGAAGATACATGGGGAAGCGCTCACCTGAGGTGGAGGCCGCGCCGGCGGCCGCGCGGGGCAGGCTGAAGCTCCTCGAAGGCGGCGCGGCGGCGAGACGACCTGCCGAGGCGAGGCGAGCGTTTCGCAGGAGCAAGAGCAGCCTCCGCCGCGAGTACATGCTCCTCTCGACCGGCGGCAGGGGCTGGCGTCAGCGACGGGGACGGGGACGGGGCCGGCGCTTGATTTCTTCGTCGGCGGCAGCGGCAGGGAGGCGGCCAGCGCGACCGAGGGAGAGAGAAGGGAGGGGTTTGGTTGGGCCAGGGCCAGGCACCAGGCGATCAGTTTTAGTTCGGCCACGAGGCCGATGCAACTGGGGCCTCAATAATACCCAACAAACGGCCCAATAACAACCGTGAAGCAACAAGACCCGATAGTAAGCTGGGCAAGTTGCCTCAAAAAAAAAGTAAGCTGGGCAAGCCCTAAAAAAATTAACTCCATCCGGAAATACTTATCATTAGAATGGATGTATCTAAATATATTTTAGTTTCAGATACATTCTTTGTTATCCATTTGTGCCACGACTAATTCCGGACGAAGGGAGTAGTAAGTTGCAACCCTAGCCGCCCGAGAGCCCATGCATTCTTCTTCAAAAAAAGCCCATACATTATCGGAGGTGGAGACCAACGTGCACACAAACCGACGAGCCGGTAACGCCTCCATTCTCCCCGCCTCGGGGAGGTGCGGGCGAGGCACCGACGGTCGGCTTCCACTCGGGTAAAGGCAACTAAACTACTATTGGGGTTCTTTTAGTCCCATGTATTGCTCGGCCATGGTGGATTCGACTGCACTAAAGACACGAGCCTCAGCAAGGTTGTCACCAAGTAATAGTCGAAGGTGGGTAGAGCACTTAGTAATGGGGATTAGGATTAGGGGTGTATAGGGCCGCAAGAGATATATCTCGTAGTGCGAGACTAGCTTCTGTTTCGATGTAGGATTTCCCGTGCTATCTAGGTCGGGTCGTTTATGCGCAAGCTCACTACATTTTGCTTGTCTTTTTTACGTTTTATTCTTTTCTACGTTTTATTCTGTTTTCGTTGGTTTTCTTTTCTTTATTTGTTTGTTTTTTCTATGTTTTAATTGTTTTCTCTTTTCTATTCTATGTTTTTTGTTTTTGTTTGTTTCTTAGTTTTCATGAATTGTGCTTGTTTTATTCTAATTTGTTTGGTTTTGTCTTGGTTCTTCTTTGTTTCACTCGTTGTAGGATTTCTTGTGCTATCTATGGTAACATGTCGACCCCATTTCTGCTTGCTTTCTCACGCACGCTCGCTCGCCACTTTTTCCTTGATTTTTTTTCTTGTTTCCTTTTCTTACTTTTTTTGTTTCTTCGCTGTTTTTTTGTTTTTTCTTCCCCATTGGCTTTCATTGTTTTCTTCATTTTAGTATATTTTTACTGGGTTTTTTCTCACTTTTCTTTGGGTTTTATTTTTTTGTTTATTCATTTTTAATGTTTTTATTTTCTATTATGTGTTCCTTATTTACGTTTCTTTCTTATTTTTAATCAATTTCTTGTTTTTTCTTCTATTTTATTTAATTTTTCTTCGTTTCCTTATGGGCATTCACAATTTTATGAATACATTGTCAACATATTTTCTATACATATTTTTCATATTTTTAAATGCTTGATTAATATTTTTTAAATCTAATATTAAAATTATTTCAATGCATGATCAACATTTTTTCTAAACACAGCTGACATTTTTCAAATGCTTTATTAACATTTTTTGAAATGCAAGGTTAACTTCTTTTCATACATAGTCAACATTTGTTCGATATACATTTAAAATATTAAAATTGTTTAATTACTATTTTTCAAATCAAAATTTGATATTTTTAATACAATATTAGATTAACTTTTTTGAATACATGGTCAACATTTGTTTATACATATTTAACCTTTACAAATGCTTGATTAACATTTTTTAATACATGATGAACAAAAATTATACATATTTATTATTAAATATTAATTAGAGGGCTTTGTTATGCATGTGCATGGACAAAGCTCAAGTGGGACATGCACACAAACTGAACGAGAACAAATTACGAAGAGTAATTTTGTTCATCTTTTTGCCTCGCAAGGAAAATCACAGTCGTGGTACTCCTTGCATGTTGAAGCTGTTAAACCCAGAGGAAATCAGATGGGATCTACCTACATATTTAGAGAGATAGAAGAAGATGTACAAACAGTGATAAAGGTGAAGTTGTCTCTGTCTTTCGATGAGATGTGACTATCATTTATGAAAGAGATGAAATTGTCTCTGTCTTTCGATGAGATGTGGCTATTGTTTATGAAAGAGGCGAAGTTGTCTCTGTCTTTCAATGAGATGTGACTGTCGTTTATGGTAGAGTCGACTTTTGACGATCCGACTATGAACGTGCAAGAACGTCGCGCCTTAGCAATCGCTAAACCAATTTCGAGAGGTTATTGACCACGCCGAAGCACGATCAACCTTACCACGAAAGCTTGTTTCCTGCACGCAAACAAAGAACAAGTAACAAACTAAGATTGCAATCTGGATATTGCAAATATAAGAGGAAAACTTTATTGATGAAAGTGAGGTTCTGTGACGCCTTTGTCTGGTCGTGGAACACAAACAAAGAACGTAAAGTTGCAGCTATGGTGAATTTGTAATTTAAACAAAGAACCTAGTCTAAACGGTGCCCTAAGGGCTGTATATATAGGGGGATAGAGGGGGAATTTTGTGACCCCTTGGAGGAGGGGTCCGAAACCAACCCTAACTCTGTTTCCCCACATATACTGACTCTAAAAACAGCCTATAAAGTGGTATTTCGAAATTACATGGACCTGGCCCAATAATAAGGTGACGCATCACCTATAATAGCATATGGACGAAATTTATGAAGTGACATCTTGTATATTTTGTCCAAGCCTTCATGCTCTCCTCATGGTGGCTTCAAAGTGCAAAAATCACCACTGGCAAGTCCTTTGTTCTTTCCTGCGTGCGCACCTTCTCCTCCATGCTTGATCCCGCTCCAATGACCATCATTCTTGTCCATGCTAGGTCCTTCATTCATAAGGAAAACAAAAGTATCTAATTTAGGCAGCATCATATGTTCATGAACAGTAGAAGGATTTACAAGAAACGAAAGTACCTGATAATTTAGTCGGCGTGCACAGGCTCTAGTAATTGGTCCAATATGTGTAGCCGGCGGGGATGTGGGTGTAAAATTGGTAAGGATGTCCTCATCATCTCCCCTTCTTGAAATGAAGTCGTCCTCGACGGGAGCTCATCTTCCTCACCCAAATAAGGCTTCAAATCTGCAATGTTAAAAGTGGGACTAACCCCAAACTCTACAGGCAGCTCAAGTTTATATGCATTATCATTTATTTTCTCTAACACCTTAAAAGGACCATCAACACGTAGCATTAGCTTTGACTTGTACAAATCAGGAAATCTATCCTTACGCAAATGTAACCAAACAAGATCTCCACATGCAAAGGCAACATGTTTCTACCCTTATCTTCAGCAAGTTTATATTTAGCATTCATACGCTCAATGTTTTCCTTAGTTAACTCATACATTTTTAATATCAATTCATCACATTCTTTAGCATCAAAATTAACCTTCTCTGAAGATGGAAGAGACAACAAATCAATAGGTGCACGAGGTAGGAAACCATACAGAACTTCAAAAGTGCACATATTAGTAGTAGAATGCAGCGAACGATTACAAGCAAATTCAATATGAGGCAAACATTCTTCCCACAATTTTAGGTTATTCTTCAAAATAGCCCTAAGCACTAGCGGATGCATATCCACCATCCTCAGTAACAATCATCACACATTTGGAAGGGCATTCTTTCGTATAGTGACCTCCACCCTTGCAACGACGATAAATAACCTCATGTGTTTGCCTGTAGATGCCATGGATGAAGAATTGCTTTGTGCAGGCCCCGAGGGTGTGCCCTTGCTGGAGGCTGGTGGTGGTGCCTGTTTTCTTGTATCTATGTTGAGTTGACGGCTGAAGGAAGTGGTGTTGTAGTAGGACGTGTGGAAGTAGATGATGTACGTGGTGTCCATGATGAAGCTTGACCTGAAGAAAAAATAGATCTCGCCATTGCATGTCGATCTTGCACTTCACGTTTAGCTTTGCAAGCAAGATGGAATAAACGAGTGATAGTGTTATACTCCTTATACTCTAGAATAGTCTGAATCTCTCTATTTAATACATCCATAAAACGTGCAATCATAGCTTCATTCTCCTCAACAATACCACATTTAATCATCTTAGTTTGTAATACCTGATAATATTCCTCTACAAAAAAATTCCCTTGTCTTAAACGTTGCAAATTTTGAAGCAATTCACATTGATAATATGATGGAACCCAACGATTACGTATAGCAGTTTTCAAAGTAGCCCAACTAGTATGGATATTATCATGATATATTCTACAATGTTCAGACCATCAAACACAAACAAAACTAGTGAATGCACAAACAGCAACAACAACATGTCTATCCTCAGGAAATTGTAAGCATGTAAAACGTTGTTCTATTTCTAACTCCCAAGTAAGATATATATCAGGAATATATCTACCCTCAAATGTCGAAATATTCAATTTAAGTTTAGAGAGATGGTCATGATCCCGTACCTCAGGGGGTGGTGCAGCCCTACCGTTGCGATTGTAGCCATGTGGACGACCTGGTGCGTATGGTGGTGGATGCCCCTGGGGCTGATCTGGAGCAACCTCTCCCTCGTCATCGTAATCACCATCATAATCCACATCCTGCTCAATAGTAGCAGTAGCAGCCACAGAAACTCCCGTAGTAGCAACATCACCAGAATCTTAGCCTTGGGGAGGGGTGACGAGGATATGTACCTAGGGCAGGGTCCTAGGCCTGACCTACATACCCTACCTAAGGACACTGTATTGGAGGACTTAAAGATTATAAGGAAGACTCCGACTGAAGTCACCATGGAACATGAGTCACTCGACACTAAATCCACTCGAAAGTTTTCTCCCTCCATTCGACAGTCACCTTTCACTCGGAAGAACCAGAAGCCAGTCGACCGATGAAGACCAGAAGCTACTCCAAGGAGGCCAACGGACAGATGTTAGATTGGTCGCCATTAGTAGCATTTATTACGTGCGTTACCAGTAATGCTCACCTTTATTACCACGATCAAACCCTTGGATGTCGGGTATTGATGAGGGGCAGCGCACTCTATATAAGCCGCCCCTCCCCTCTGGCACAAGGGTTAGCACCCCCTGTAACTCTCATATTCCACACGACAGAAGTTCCCGAGCACTGAGACGTAGGGCTGTTACCTCCACGAGATGGGCTTGAACTCATACATCCGTGTGTACAACCTCGCCGTAGCTAGGACTCTGCCCTCTCCTTATGTACCCCTACCTTCTACTATCAGGCTCGTTCCCACGTCAGTTGGCGCCCACCATGGGGCAGGCGTCTAAGCGACTTTCGGCGAGTTTGCAATTTTCTCCTTCGTCATGTCTTCCGGCGGTGGTTTGTTCATGGGCCGCGAGATCCGTCTCGGTGCTCACCTTCATTGCCGACGATTCGGCATGGCTTCAGGAAGCGCCTCTAGACGTTAAGGCGCTCCCGATCCGCGGAGCGGCGCACTTCCGTGCAAGCTCCCGTGGTGTTATTCTTCGGCAGTCGTCGACTCCGTACCTGTTGGCCCTCCCCGCTGTTCATCACCGCAAGCGATCTGGTCACTCACGACTCCAGCACTAGGTGAGGCATGCAGCAGCTCGCCAATCGTCATCTCTGCAGATTGCAGCTATCGAGCTCACCGAATCACTTCATGGTGTGTTCCCAAGGTTAATGCCACTTTGATGATTTTTGCCGATGTAGAAAGAAAAAGTTGACTGAAAGTTATCAACAGGGAGGTCAACATGGTCGTTCCTGCAACCCTCATGTACCTCAAATGGTCTCAAATAGCTATCACATTCGATCAGTCGGACCACCCTACTCACGTTGCTACTCCTGGTCGACAAGCTCTGGTGGTGAATCCTGTGGTAGGAGGCACTCGACTCCGCAAGGTTCTCATGGATGGAGGGAGTGGATTGAACATCTTGTATGTAGAGACCCTTAAGGGAATGGGCATTATGATGTCCCGACTCAGTGAGAGCAACATGCAATTCCACGGAGTCAGCCCTGGGAAAAAGGCCAAGTCACTCGGTCAGATTGCGTTGGATGTGGTGTTCAGCATCGACAAAAATTTCCGCAAGGAAAAGTTGACGTTTGAAGTTGTAGACTTCCAGAGCGCATATCACGCCATCCTTGGTCGACCGACTTATGCCCATTTCATGGCCCATCCATGTTACGTGTATCTCAAACTGAAGATGCCTGGGCCCAAGGGCGTGAGCATAGTCATAGGGAATCGATAGAGGGCTGAGGAGTGCCTTTAGCAAGGCTCCAAGATTGCCGACCAACAGATGGTTGTGGCCAAATTGGAAGAGTACACCAAGAATGTTGATCCCGCCGATCTACAGTGTTCCAAGAAGCCCACCTCTGAGTCTTCTTTTCAGTCGACAGGCATGGTGAAGCAAGTGAACGTTCACTCGACAGATCCTAATGCTGCCCCGACCAACATCTCAATGACACTCGCTCATCCAATTCCTCCGTGAGAACTGGGACATCTTCGCATGGAAGCCTACTGACATGTTGTGTGTACTCAGGGAACTGGTTGAGCATCAATTGAGAGTTGATCTGAAGGACAAGCCTGTCAAAGAACACTTGCGTCGGTCGGCAGCGGAGAAGCGGAAAGCAATCGGCGAGGAGGTGGCTCGACTCTTGGCGGCTAAGTTCATACGCAAGATTTACCACTCTGAGTGGCTCTCGAACGTCGTCATGGTCCCCAAGAAAGATAAGTCACGCCGTATGTGTATTGATTTTAAACATATCAATCGGGTCTGCCCGAAAGATCATTTTCCGCTCCCCCGCATCGATCAGATTGTCGACTCGACTACGGGATGCGAGCGTTTATCTTTTCTCGATGCATACTCTGGCTACCATCATATCCGTCTGTTTGGTCCAGATAAAATAAATACAACCTTCGTTCTTTCTGGTGCTACTTTCATGTGTATGATCTAGAAATGCCTGCTCGAGCAAATCCCTCAGAATGTTGAGGCGTATATGGATGATATTGTAGTCAAGTCTCACAAAGGTTCCGACCTGCTGACTAACTTGGCACAAACATTCACCAATCTCAGGAAATATGATATCAATTTAAACCCGGTGAAGTGCAATTTTGGAGTTCCGGGTGACAAGTTACTCGGTTTCCTCATTTCCATACGAGGGATCGATGTCAATCCCGAGAAGATCAGTGCCATCACCCAAATGAAACGCCTTGAGCATGTGCATGATGTCTAGAAGCTCATGGATTGCCTGGTGGCACTGAGTAGATTTATCTCTCATCTCGGAGAGAAGGCATTACCTTTGTACCGGCTGATGAAGAAATCCGATACATTCGAGTGGACTCCTAAGGCAGATGCAGCGTTTGTCGAGCTCAAAGCCCTGCTTTCCACCCAGCCGGTGCTTGCTGCTCCACACAGCAAGGAACCCCTGCTTTTGTACATTGCAGCCACTAATCAAGTCGTCACTACAGTTCTCACTGTCGAGCGAGAAGAAGAAGGCAAAGCATATAAAGTCCAACGCCCAGTTCACTATATTTCTGAAGTGTTGACTCCTTCCAAGCAAAGGTACCTGTTGGAAATATGCCCTAGAGGCAATAATAAATTAGTTATTATCATATTTCCTTGTTCATGATAATCGTTTATTATTCATGCTATAATTGTATTGATTAGAAACACATTACACGTGTGGGTAAATAGACAACACTTTTTCCCTAGTATGCCTCTAGTGAACTAGCTCGTTGAACAAAGATGGTTAAGGTTTCCTAGCCATGGACATGAGATGTCATTTGATAACGGGATCACATCATTAGGAGAATGGTGTGATGGATAAGACCCAAACTACAAACGTAGCATATGATCGTGTCAGTTTAATGCTATTGTTTTCTGCATGTCAAGCATCTGTTCCTATGACCATGAGATCATGCAACTCACTGACACCGGAGGAGTACCTTGTGTGTATCAAACGTCGCAACGTAACTGAGTGACTATAAAGGTGCTCTACAGGTATCTCCGAGGGTGTCTATTGGGTTGGCATGGATCAAGACTAGGATTGTTACTCCGTGTGACGGAGAGGTATCTCAGGGCCCACTCGGTAATACAACATCACAATAAGCCTTGCAAGAAATGTGACTAAGTGTTAGTCATGGGATCTTGTGTTACGGAATGAGTAAAGAGACTTTCCGGTAACGAGGTTGAACTAGGTATGGAGATACCGACGATCGAATCTCGGGCAAGTAACATACCGAAGAACAAAGGGAACATCATACGGGATTAACTGAATCCTTGACATAGAGATTCGACCGATAAAGATCTTCGTAGAATATGTAGGAACCGATATGGGCATCCAGGTCCCGCTATTGGTTATTGACCGTAGAGGTGTCTCGGTCATGTCTACATAGTTCTTGAACCCGCAGGGTCTGCACACTTAAGGTTCGGTGACGTTTCGGTAGTATAGAGTTATGCATGGTGGTGACCGAAGGTTGTTCGGAGTCCCGGATTATATCTCGGACATCACGAGGATCTCCGGAATGGTCCGGAGGTAAAAATTAGTATATAGGAAGTCCTATTTTGGTCGCCGGAAAAGTTTTGGGCTCATCGGTAGTGTACCGGGAGTGTCGGTAGTGTACCGGGAGACCATTGGGAGGGGTATTTCGACCCAGGAGGCTACATGGGCTGTGGGAGGATGAATACCAGCCCTTAGTGGGCTGTTGGAAGTCCCGCACAAGGCCATGTGGCTAGGAAGAAAAGCCCAAAGAGAAAAAGGTGGAAAAAGGCAAAAAAGGCAAAAATAAGGAGGAGTCCTAGTCCTACTAGGATTGGAGGAGGAATCCTCCAATCCTCCTTGGCTCGGCCAACACAAGGGCTGGATCCTTGGGAGCCAAGCCTCCTCCTCTCTTCCTCCTATATATAATAGAGGTTTTAGGGTTTTTGGCACTAGATTTTCAGCCATGTGCTACCCGTTCCTCTAGTGCATAGTTTCTCCTCTAGAATGATTTTCTGCAGTGCTTAGGCGAAGCCCTGCCGGAATTGCTCCACCACCATTGTTGTGACGCTGTCATGCTGCCGGAGAACTCTTCTACCTCTCCGCTCCCTCTTGTTGGATCAAGAAGGCAGAGATCGCCATCGAGCTGTATGTGTGCTGAACGCGGAGGTGTCGTCCGTTCGGCGCTAGATCGGAAGGACCGTGATTGAGATCGCGGGACGGATCGTGATGAGATCGCGGAACGGATCGTGATGAGTTCGCGGGACGGATCGTGATTGGATAGCGGGACGGATGGTGATGAGATCGCGGGACACTCGGCGATTTGGATCGTGAAGATGTTCGACTACACCAACCGCGTTTCTTAACGCTTCTCGCTTAGCGATCTACAAGGGTATGTAGATCCACTCTCCCTCTCGTAGATGCTCATCACCATGGATAGATCTTGCGTGTGCGTAGGAAATTTTTTGTTTCCCATGCAACGTTCCCCAACAGTGGCATCATGAGCTAGGTCTATGTGTAGATGAGATCTCGAGTAGAACACAAAGAGTTTGTGGGCGTTGATGCTTAGATTGCTTCCTCCCTTGGTCATGTTTTGGTTCAGCGGTATTGTGAGATGAAGTGGCCCGGACCAACATTACTCATACACTTACGAGAGACCGCTTCCCTCAACCGCAACTTGTTGCATAGATGGCTTGCGGGTGCCAGTTTCTCTCACTTTAGTTGGATTGGATTCAACAAAGGCGGTCCTTGAGAAGGTTGAAAAGCAACTAGTGTATCACCGTTGTGGTTTTTGCGTAGATGAGAATTGTTCTTGCTTGATACCCGTAGCAGCCACGTAAAACATGCAACAACAATTAGAGGACGTCTAACTTGTTTTTGCAGGGTATGTTGTGATGTGATATGGCCAATTACATGATGTGATATATGTGATGTATGAGATGATCATGTGTTGTATAGAATTTCACGACTTGCATGTCGATGAGTACGACAACCAGCAGGAGCCATAGGGTTGTCTTTAATTATTGTATGACCTGCGTGTCAATCATTAAGCGACATGTAATGCTTTACTTTATCGCTAAATGGTAGCAATAGTGGTACAAGCATGATGGGCGCGACAACCCCGATGGCGACACGTTGATGGAGATCAAGATGATGGAGATCATGGTGTCGTGCCGGTGACGATGGAGATCATGCCGTTGCGTTCTAGATGGAGATCAAAAGCACAAGTTCATGGCCATATCATGTCACTTATGATTTGCATGTGATGTTAATCCTTTTATGCGCCTTGTTTTGCTTAGGACGACGGTAGCATTATAAGGTGATCCCTAACTTAATTTCAAGATAAATTGTGTTCTCCCCGAGTGTGCACCGTTGCGAAAGTTCGTCGTGTCGAGACACCATGTGATGATCGGGTGTGATAAACTATCTACGTTCACATACAACGGGTGCAAGCCAGTGTTGCACATGCAGAACACTCGTGTTAAACTTGACGAGCCTAGCATGTACAAACATGGCCTCAGAACACAAGAGACCGAAAGGTCGAACATGAGTCATATAGCAGATATGATCAACATGATGATGTTCACCATTGAAACCACCTCAACTCATGTGATGATCGGACTTGAGTTGGTGAATTTGGATCATGTATCACTCGAATGACCAGATGGATGTCAATTTGAGTGGGAGTTCTTAAGTAATATGATTAATTGAACTCATTATCATGAACATAGTCAGTAGTGTCTTTGCAAACTGTGTTGTAGATTACTAGCTCACGCTGTAGCTCCCTTGAATTTTTATATGTTCCTAGAGAAATAGAGTTGAAAGATGATGGTAGCAATATTGCGGACTGGCTCCGTGATCTGAGGATTGTCCTCGTTGCTGCACAAAAGGCTTATGTCCTTAATGCACCGCTCGGTGCGCCAACCCCTCTAGTGTCGTCTGTAGATGTTGTGAACATCTGACAGGCACGTTCTGATGACTACTTGATAGTTTAGTGCGTCATGCGTTATGGATTAGAATTGAGGCTCCAAAATGTTTTGAACGTTACGAAACATATGAGATGTTCTAAGAGCTGAAATTAGGATCTCAGGCTCGTGCCCGTGTTGCGAGATATGAGATCCCCAACAAGATTCTTTGCCTGCAAGATGAAAGAGAATAGCTCAATCGTTGAGCATGTGCTCAGACTGTCTAGGTGCTACAATCGCTTGAATCGAGTGGGAGTTGATCTTCCAGATAAGATAGTGGTTGATATAGTTCTCTAAGTCACTGTCACTAAGCTACTAGAACTTGGTGATGAACTATAAAATTCCAGGGATAGAAATAATGATCCCTAAGCTATTCGCTATGTTTGACACCGTGAACGTAGAAATCAAGAAGGAGCGTCAAGTGTTGATGGTTAGTCAAACCACTAGTTTTGAGAAGGGCAAGAGCAAGGAGGGAAACTTGATGGATAGCAAGTCAGTTGCTGCTCCAGTGAAGCAACCCAAAGTTGAACCCAAACCCGAGACTAAGTGCTTCGATTATGAGGAGAGTGGTCGCTGAAGCGAAACAACCCTAGATACTTGGTAGATAAGAAGGCTGGCAACGTCGACAGAAGTATATTTGATATACTTGTTAATGCTGTGTACCTTGCGAGTACTCCTAGTTGCACCTGGGTATTGGATACCGGTTCGGTTGCTAAATGTTAGTAACTTGAAATAAAAGCTACGGAATAAACGGAGAACTAGCTAAGGGTGAGGTGACGATGTGTGTTGGAAATGTTTCCAAGGTTGAAGTGATCAACATTGCATGCTCTCTCTACCTCCGGGACTAGTGACAAACCTAAATAAATGTTATTTGGTGTTTTGCATTGAGCATGAACGTGATTAGATCGTGTTTATTGCAACACGGTTATTCATTTAAGTTAGAGAATAATGGTTATTCTGTTTACATGAATAATACTTTCAATGGTCATGCACACAGTGAGAATGGTTTGTTGAATCTTGATCATAGTAATACACATGTTCATAACATTGATGCCAAAAGATACAAAGTTAATAATGATAGTAGCACATACTTGTGGCACTGCCGCTAAATGTCATATTGGTATAAAACGTATGAAGAAAGTCCATGTTGATGGATCTTTGGACTCATTCGATTTCAAATCGGTTGAAACATGCGAACCACGCCTCTTGGGCAAGATGACTAAGGACCCCGTTTCCAGATGGATGGAGCGGGCAAGTGATTTATTGGAAATGATACATGTTGATGTATGCAATCCAATAAGTCTTGTAGCGTGCGGTGGATATCGTTATTTTCTTACCTTCACTGATGATTTGAGTAGATATAGTGTATATTTACTTAATGAAACACAAGTCTGAATCGTTTGAAAGGTTCAAGAAAATTCAGAGTGAAGTTTAAGATCATCGTGACAAGAAGATAAAAATGTCTGTGATATGATCGTGGAGGTGAATATCTGAGTTACGAGTTTGGCATACAACTTTAGACAATGTGAAAGTTGTTTCACAACTCACGCCACCTGGAACACCATAGTGTGATGGTGTGTTCGAATGTCATAGTCGTGCTCTATTGTAAATGGTGCTTGCTATGATGTCTCTTATCGTTTTTCTACTATAATTTTGGGGTTATGCATTGGAGACAACTACATTCACTTTAGATAGGGCACCATCTAAATCCGTTGAGATGACATCGTGTGAATTATGGTTTGATAGAAACCTAAGCTGTCGTTTCTTAATGTTTGGGGCTGCGATGCTTGTGTGGAAAATGTTTTCAACTAATGAGCTCGAACCCAAAGTGGACAAATGCATCTTCATAGAATACCCTAAGAACAGTTGGGTAAACCTTCTATCTCAGATCCAAGCATAAATTGTTTGTTGCTAAAACCGAGTCCTTTCTCGAGAAAGAGTTTCTCTCGAAAGAATTGAGTGGGAGGAAGATAGAACTTGATGAGGTTATTGAACCTTTGTTTCAACCAAAGAGTAGCGCAACGCAGAAAAATGTTTGTGTGGTACCTACGTCAGTTGAAGAGGAAGTAAATGATGATGATGATGAAGCTTCAGATCAAGTTACTATTTCACCTCGTAGGTCGACAAGGATGCGTACTGCTCTTGAGTGGTACGACAACCCTGTCTTGGAGGTCATGTTGTTGGACAACGATGAACTAACGAGATATGGAGAAGCGTTGATAGGCCCGGATTCCGACAAATGGTTAGAGGCCATGAAATCCGAGAAAGGATCCATGTATGAAAACCAAGTATAGACTTTGGTAGACTTGCCTGTTGGACGGCAGGTCGTTGAGTACAAATGAACCTTTAAAATGAAGACAGACGCTCATGGTAAATGTCACCATTTGTAAAGCTCGACTTGTTGCAAAGAAGTTTACGACAAGTTCAAGGAGTTGACTGCGATGAGACTTTCTCACTCGTAGTGATGCTAAAGTCTGTTGGAATTATGTTAGCAGTTGCTGCATTTTTCAATTATGAAATCTGGCAGATGGATATCAAAACATCGTTTCCTTAATAGTTTACTTGAGGAAAGGTTGTATGTGATACAACCAGAAGGTTTTGTCAGTCCTAAGGATGCTAAAAGGTGTGCAAGCTTCAGTGATTCTTCTATGAACTGAAGCAAGCATCTCAGAGTTGGAATATACACTTTGATGAGGTGATCAAAGTTTTTGAGTCTATACAAAGTTTACGAGAAACTTGTATTTACAATAAAGTGAGTGGGAGCACTATAGAATTTCTGATAAGTATATGTTGATGACATATTGTTGATCGGAAATGATGTAGAATTTCTGGAAAGAATAAACGGTTGTTTGAAAGGAGTTTTTCAAAGGAAGACCTGGATAAAGCTACCTAATTGTTGAGCATCAATATCTATAGAGATAGATCAAGATGCTTGATAAGACTTTCAATGAGTACATACCTTGACAAGATTTTGAAAGAGTTCAAAATGAATCAGTCAGAGAAAGAGTTCTCGCCTGATTTGCGAGGTGTGAAGTTGAGTGAGACTCAAAGCTCGACAACGGCAAAAGAAAGAGAAAGGACGAATGTCGTCCACTATGCCTTAGCCATAGGCTCTGTATAGTATGCCATGCTGTGTACCGCACCTGTGTGTGCCTTGCCATGAGTCCGTCAAGGGGTACAAGAGTGATCCAGGAGTGGATCACTGGACAACGGTCAAGATCATCCTTAGTAACTAAAAGACTAAGGAAATGTTTCTCGATTATGGAGGTGATAAATAGTTCGTCATAAAGAGTTACGTCAATGCAATCTTTAACACCAATTCAGATGACTCTTAGTAGCAATCCGGATACGTATAGTGGCGCAACCATTTAGAATAGCTCCAAGTGGAGTGTGGTAGCAGTATTTACAGTTTGACATAGAGATTTGCAAAGTACATATGGATCTGAATCTCACAGACCCGTTGACTATAAGACCTCTCTCACATGCAAAGCATGATCGAGCCCCAGAACTCAGTGGGTGTTAGATTCATAACAATGCGAATCACATGGTGATGTGAACTAGATTATTGACTCTAGTCCAAGTGGGAGACTGTTGGAAATATGCCCTAGAGGCAATAATAAATTAGTTATTATCATATTTACTTGTTCATGATAATTGTTTATTATCCATGCTATAATTGTATTGATTGGAAACACATTACACGTGTGGGTAAATAGACAACACTTTGTCCCTACTATGCCTCTAGTGAACTAGCTCATTGATCAAAGATGGTTAAGGTTTCCTAGCCATGGACATGAGATGTCATTTGATAACATGATCACATCATTAGGAGAATGGTGTGATGGAGAAGACCCAAACTACGAACGTAGCATATGATCGTGTCAGTTTAATGCTACTGTTTTCTGCATGTCAAGTATCTGTTCCTTTGACCATGAGATCATGCAACTCACTGACACCGAAGGAGTACCTTGTGTGTATCAAACGTCGCAATGTAACTGGGTGACTATAAAGGTGCTCTACAGGTATCTCTGAGGGTGTCTGTTGGGTTGGCATGGATAGAGACTGGGATTTGTTACTCCGTGTGACGGAGAGGTATCTCAGGGCCCACTCGGTAATACAACATCACAATAAGCCTTGCAAGCAATGTGACTAAGTGTTAGTCACGGGATCTTGTGTTACGAAACGAGTAAAGAGACTTGCCGGTAACAAGGTTGAACTAGGTATGGAGATACCGACGATCGAATCTCGGGCAAGTAACATACCAAAGAACAAAGGGAACATCATACGGGATTAACTGAATCCTTGACATAGAGGTTCGACCGATAAAGATCTTCGTAGAATATGTAGGAACCAATATGGGCATTCAGGTCCCGCTATTTGTTATTGACCGTAGAGGTGTCTCGGTCATGTCTACATAGTTCTCGAACCCGCAGGGTCTACACACTTAAGGTTCGGTGACGTTTCGGTACTATAGAGTTATGCATGGTGGTGACCGAAGGTTGTTCGGAGTCCCGGATGAGATCCCGGACTTCATGCAAAGCTCCGGAATGGTCTGAAGGTAAAGATTGGTATATAGGAAGTCCTATTTTGGTTGCCGGAAAAGTTTTGGGCTCATCGGTAGTGTACCGGGAGTGTCGATAGTGTACCGGGAGACCATCGGGAGGGGTATTTCGACCCAGGAGGCTACATGGGCTGTGGGAGGATGAATACCAGCCCTTAGTGTGCTGGTGGAAGTCCCACACAAGGCCCATGCGGCTGGGAAGAAAAGCCCAAAGAGAAAAAGGTGGAAAAAGGCAAAAAAGGCAAAAATAAGGAGGAGTCCTAGTCCTACTAGGATTGGAGGAGGAATCCTCCAATCCTCCTTGGTTCGGCCGACCCAAGGGCTGGATCCTTGGGATCCAAGCCTCCTCCTCTCTTCCTCCTATATATATACTAGAGGTTTTAGGGTTTTTGGCACTAGATTTTCAGCCACGTGCTGCCCGTTCCTCTAGTGCATAGTTTCTCCTCTAGATCGATTTTCTGCAGTGCTTAGGCGAAGCCCTGCCGGAATTGCTCCACCACCATCGCCGCAGCGCTGTCATGCTGCCGGAGAACTCTTCTACCTCTCTGCTCCCTCTTGCTGGATCAAGAAGGCGGAGATCATCATCGAGCTGTACGTGTGCTGAACGCGGAGGTGTCGTCCGTTCGGCGCTAGATCGGAAGGACCGTGATTGAGATCACAGGATGGATAGTGATGAGATCACAGGTCGGATCGTGATGAGTTCGCGGGACGGATTGTGATTGGATCGCGGGACGGATCGTGTTGAGATCGTGAGACACACGGTGATTTGGATCGCGAAGATGTTCGACTACACCAACCGCGTTTCTTAATGCTTCCCGCTTAACGATCTACAAGGGTATGTAGATCCACGCTCCCTCTTGTAGATGCTCATCACCATGGATAGATCTTGCATGTGCATAGGAAATTTTTGTTTCCCATGCAACGTTCCCCAACAGTACCAGCTTGTTTATGGTATATATCTATCAGTGAAAGAGGTGGCACACTACTTCCAAGATCATTCAGTCTCAGTCGTCAGTGATGCTCCATTGTGTGAGATTCTCAACAATCGAGATGCGACTGATGGAGTGGACAAATGGGCTATTGAGCTCCTCCATTTTGATATCAAGTTTGAAGCAAAGAAGGCCATCAAATCTCAAGCACTTGCTGACTTCATGGCCAAGTGGATGGAACAACAATAGCCGACTCAAATCCACTCGATGCACTGGACCATGTTCTTTGATGGCTCTAAGATGTTGAATGGTTCTGGTGTTGGTGTGGTATTGGTATCTCCAAAGGGCGACAAACTCAGTTATGTCCTCCAGATTCACTTTGATTCCTCCAATAATGAAGCTGAATACGAGGCACTCCTCTACGGGTTACATATGGTCATCTCACTCGGCGTCCGGCGCCTGATGGTATACGGTGACTTAGATTTGGTGGTTAATCAGGTGATGAAGGAGTGGGACGTCAAAACCCCCGCCATGACTGGATATTACCACGCAGTAAGAAAGCTTGAGAAGAAGTTTGAAGGTTTGGAACTCCACCATATTCCCCGAGTGAAGAATCGGGCAACTGATGATTTAGTAAAGATTGGATCCACTCAGAAGCCCATACCTAGCAATGTGTTTCTAGAGCACCTACACTCTCCCTCGGTGCAGGAAGATCCCTTCACTGAAGATCCCCCACAAGCAATAAGCGCCTCCAATCCGACTGAGGTTGATGTCCCATCAGTTATTGATATGGTCATGGAGATTGTGGTGATCATGCCCGGTTGGACGGTGCCATATATTGCATACGTATTGAGGCAAGAACTCCCAGAAGACAAGGCTGAAGCTCGATAGATCACCCGTAGGTCCAATGCTTTTACTATGATGGATGGACAACTTTACAGAGAAAGCATAACTAGTGTAACTCAGTGATGCATCTCTCCTGGGGAATGTCGATTGATTCTGGAGGAAATTCACTTAGGGACCTATGGTCATCATGCGTCCTCTCGGATGATTGTTGCTGTCATGGGAATGAGCCTAACAGTAGATGGTAGGGGTATGTAAGGAGAGGGCAGAGTCCTAGCTACGACGAGGGTGTACACACGGATGTATGAGTTCAGGCCCCTCTCGTGGAGGTAACAACCCTACGTCTCGGTGCTCGGGAGCTTATGTCGTGTGGAATGTTGAGATTACAATGGTTGCGAACCCTTGTGCGAGAGGGGAGGGGCGGCTTATATAGAGTTCGCTGCCCCTCATAAGTGCCCGACATCTAAGGGTCGGATCGTGGGTGTAAAGACAGACGTTACTGGTAACATACATAATAAATGCTACTAATGACGAAGGACTAACGCCCGTTGGCCTCCTGATGGTGGCTCCTGCAGGTCTTCTGGTGTCGACTAAGAATGAGGCCTACCGAGTGCCAGACGACTGTCGAGTGAAGGAAGAAGACTCTGAGTGGATTGAATGTCGAGTGACTTGAACGTCTCATGGAATCCAGTCGGAATCTTATGCTTGATCTTCAAGTCTTCCAATATAGTGTCCTTAGGTAGGGCATGTAGGCCTTGCCTAGGACCCTACCCTAGGTACATATCCTCTTCATTAGCCCCTGAATGGATCGGGGTTCGAGTGGTGAAATGAGGGTATCAATGCCAATCTCGAATTAAGGCATCAAATCTTCCGAATGATATTCGGGGCTTCAACGAACTTGCGTCGGTTGAACTCTGAGTATTGACGTGAATTCAGGATCAACACACCAAATCTTCCGAATGATATTTGGGGCTTCAACGAAACTTGCGTTGATTGAACTCTTCTCCATTCGCCTGGATACATTTAGCCTTGAAAGTGTCCGAATGGATGTTCAATGCCTATTTTGCTTCGAGTGAATTGAAAGCATCTTTGGAGGTGACGGGTCAGTCTGTCAGACCCGGATTTTGCGGGATACGAAAATTTGGGAAGTGTGCGCGCGTGCGAGAATGACACCACGATCAGGGCAAGTGGAGGCACGACGCCTCGATTCTCGCGCTGGTCATATCGCCACGTACTGGGCGTTGTCAGCGGTTGGCGTGTGCGGTGATCTCGCGGGCCCACTGGTCAGCGAGACACTCGGCGGAGTATAAAGCTCCACGCACCGCGATTTACACAGTACCTCCGCCCATTGTTTCTCCTTTCCTCCGCCTCCTCTGCCTCCAGCGCCCCACTTCGTTCCTCCCTGACGAGAGCCGCTGCACCAATGACGAAGAACATGACGGAGAAGCTGGAGCGGGCCAAGAAGGGGGCGACGAAGGTCAAGGGCAAAAATCCCTCGACCACTCGGTTCATCATGCCGCTGGGATGGATGCAGGGTGACTTCCTCCCTTCGGTGGTCACCCGTGAGGACATTGACGGCTTGGTTTTCGACGGGCTCGTGGCAGAAGGAGTTTGGAGGCTGCCGGAGGGAGAGCGCGAGTCGGAGCCACGCGACGGGGAGCGAGTCCTCCTCCTCTCCCATGTCGAAAGAGGTTTCTCCATGCCCCCCCATCCGTTCTTTAGAGGGTTCTTGAATTTCTTTGGTGCTCAGTTGCATCATTTCCCACCAAATACCATCGCGTACTTGTCGTCGTTCGTAACTTTGTGCGAGTGCTTCCTAGGGTGTCCTCCCCACTGGGGACTCTTTAAGCACATTTTTACGATTAGATCTCAGACGGTGAAGAAGGCAGACCCGTCAGATGGAAATACTCATGTGCTGTACGTGTGTGGGGGTTTGGGGCTTCAGAAGAGAGTGTAACATTCTTTCCCTGCCATGACTTTCCCTGAATCCGTTAGAGGCTGGCAGTCGACTTGGTTCTATTGTAAGGACGCAGCTTCACCTAACATGTTGACTGGCCTTCCCCCCTACACACACTAGTAGAAAACAGGGCATCGGTTCGGGCCGGCCAGCCCATTAGTCCCGGTTCAGTCATGAACCAGGACCAATGGGGGCAACAGTCCCGGTTCGTGAGGCCAGGGGGGCGGGCGGGCCATGTGGGGCATTGGTCCCGGTTCGTCGGACCCCTTTGGTCCCGGTTCCAGACACGAACCAAGACCAACATGCCTTGCTCCTGGCCCACACCCATTGGTCCTGGTTCGTGTCTGGAACTGGTACCAAAGGTGGTCCTTTAGTCCCGGTTCAAGCCACGAACCGGGACCAATGAGATGCCTATATATACCCCCTCGCCGATGAGGAGAGCACTCCACACACTGCTCTGTTTTTTTGCGGGCGAGGGAGGACCTTTGTGGTGCTGTAGCTCACCTCCTATGCACATGAGGTGTTTGATGAAATGCCCAAACCAAACTTAAGCTTTCTCCTCTCGAAGCTCTTTATCCAAACTCCATTTTCGTCAAGATTTGTCTAGGTTTGGCGGTCCGTCCTGTCCTATCCCCGTCCTAAAACCGCCGTCGATCGCCCACGCATGGTGAGCCTCTTGATCTTATCTTCTTGCTGAAACAAAATATACTTACTCGTATGATCTTCTTACTTTTATTATTGTTTGTTATTATATAGTGCCATGGTTATGGTATCCGCCCACGTCGGCCCTCGTCCAGTCTATGATTCAGATGTGGTATATTATCTCTTATATAACTCTGTCACACATCTAATGTATATGACAATTAATTATGCCACCAACTTGACGTAGATGTTTTTATCTATAGGAAGTAGTTGAACCAGAAATTCCAACCGACTATGCAATTCTGCTCAACAAGTTAACTAAAGCTGAAAAAGAAATTGATCATTTGAAAGAAAAATTGAAAAGAACTGAAGATGACAAGATGGGATTGGAGTTGCATGTTGCCGATGTTGTCGCCGATCACAAGACCAAGATGGATGCAATGCGCTTGAAGCTTAGAAAGATTAGAAAATATGTCATTCATACTGAGACTTGGTATCATTATGCCGTTGGATCAATTGGTACCTTAGTAGCGGTTATGATTGCATTTGTTGTTGCATTTAAATTGTTTACATAGTTTTGGTGTATGTTTTAATTATATGCTCTAGAGACCTATATGTTGTTCAATAATGACAGCTATGTATGAACTATACGTATTTATTTTGGTCATTATTGTACTTTGGCTTTAATGTGATGATGGATTTCTAATAATTTGGTCACTTCTGTATTCATGATATGTTGTAATGGTTTTTAATACACTTTATTATATAACACATGCAGATGAACCGACAATGGATGTACGGTGACCGACGCACCTCCAAGTATATTAAGGGCCTACATAATTTTCTCAAAGCGGTTGAGGCAAACAAGCAGAATGATTTTATGCCTTGTCCATGTACTGTCTGTGAGAATACGAAGTCTTTCTCCAACTCTAAAACCCTTCACTTCCACCTGCTTCAGAAGGGTTTTATGCCACACTATAATGTTTGGACCAAGCACGGAGAAAGAGGGGTTATGATGGAAGACAACGAAGAAGAAGAGGATGACGACAACTACCCTCCCCCTGAATATGGTGATGCTGCAATGGGGGAAGTTGAGGATCAAGAGGAACCAGACGATGTGCCCGATGATGATCTTCGCCTAGTCATTGTTGATGCACATAGAGAATGCGAAAGTGAAAGGGAGAAGTTGAAGTTCGATCGCATGTTAGAGGATCACAAAAAAGGGTTGTACCCAAATTGCGAAGATGACAACAAAAAGCTCGGTACCACACTGGAATTGCTACAATGGAAGGCAGACAATGGTGTATCTGACAAGGGATTTAGTTCACTACTGAAAATAATGAAGAAGAAGCTTACAAAGGATAACGAATTGCCCGACAGTATGTACACAACAAAGAAGGTTCTATGCCCTCTAGGATTGGAGGTGCAGAAGATACATGCATGCCCTAATGACTACATCCTCTATCGCGGTGAGTACGAGGAACGGAACGCATGCCGAGTATGCGGTGCATTGCGGTATAATATCAAAAGAGATGACCCTGGTGATGTTGAGGGCCAGCGCACCGGGAAGAGGGTTCCTGCCAAGGTGATGTGGTATGCTCCTATAATACCATGGTTGAAACGTCTGTTCAGAAACAAAAAGCATGCCGAGTTGATGCAATGGCACAAAAAAGACCGTAAGAAAGACGAGAAGTTGAGAGCACCCGCTGACGGGTCGTAGTGGAGAAAGATCGAGAGAAAGTGGAGCGACTTTACAGGTGACCCGAGGAACGTATGGTTTGGTTTAAGCGCAGATGGCGTTAATCCTTTTGGGGAGCAAAGTAGCCAGCATAGCACATGGCATGTGACTATGTATGTATAACCTTCCTCCTTGGTTGTGCATGAAGCGGAAGTTCATTATGATGCCAGTGCTCATCCAAGGCCCTAAGCAACCCGGCAATGACATTGATGTGTACCTAAGGCCATTAGTTGATGAACTTTTACAGCTATGGAATGGAAGAGGTGTACGTGTGTGGGATGAGAACGAACAGGAGGATTTTGACCTACATGCGTTGCTGTTTGTAACGATCAACGATTGGCCTGCTCTTAGTAACCTTTCAGGACAGACAAACAAGGGATACCACGCATGCACACACTGTTTAGATGACACCGACATTATATATTTGGACAAATGCAGGAAGAATGTGTACCTGGGGCATCGTCGATTTCTTCCGACCAACCATCAATGTCGAAAGAAAGGAAAGCATTTCAAAGGTGAGGCAGATCACCGGAAGAAGCCCGCCCTCCGTACTGGTGATCACATACTTGATATGGTCAATGATTTACAAGTAATATTTGGAAAGGGTCCTGGCGGACTATCTGTTCCAAATGACGCTGACAAACGCGCACCCATGTGGAAGAAGAAATCTATATTTTGGGACCTATCCTCTTGGAAAGACCTAGAGGTCCGCTCTGCAATCGACGTGATGCATGTGACGAAGAACCTTTGCGTGAACCTGCTAGGCTTCTTGGGAGTGTATGGGAAGACAAAAGATACACCGGAGGCACGGGAGGAACAACAACGTGTGCATGAAAAAGACGGCATGCATCCAAAGCAGTATGAAGGTCCTGCTAGCTATGCTCTTACCCAAGAAGAGAAGGAAATCTTCTTTGAATGCTTGCTCAGTATGAAGGTCCCGTCTGGTTTCTCGTCGAATATAAAGGGAATAATAAATATGGCAGAGAAAAAGTTCCAGGACCTAAAGTCTCATGACTGCCACGTGATTATGACGCAACTGCTGTCGGTTGCATTGAGGGGGCTTCTACCGGAAAACGTTCAAGTAGCCATTGTTAAGCTATGTGCATTCCTCAATGCAATCTCTCAGAAGGTGATCGATCCAGAAATCCTGCCAAGGTTAAGAAGTGATTTGGTGCAATGTCTTGTTAGTTTCGAGCTGGTGTTCCCACCGTCCTTCTTCAATATCATGACGCACGTCCTAGTTCATCTAGTTGACGAGATTGCCGTTCTGGACCCTGTATTTCTACACAATATGTTCCCCTTTGAGAGGTTCATGGGAGTCTTAAAGAAATATGTTCGTAACCGCGCTAGGCCAAAAGCAAGCATCTCCATGGGCCATCAAACAGAGGATGTCATTGGGTTTTGTGTTGACTTCATTCCTGACCTTAAGAAGATTGGTCTCCCTTAATCACGGTATGAGGGGAGATTGACTGGAAAAGGCACGCTAGGAGCAGACTCAATAATATGTAGGGACGGGCATTCTTGGTCTCAAGCACACTACACAGTTCTACAAAATTCCACCTTGGTGACCCCGTATGTCAATGAACACAAGAATATTCTGTGCTGCAAACACCCGAAACAGTGTGACGACCGGATTACATATGAACACATGAGGACTTTCGGCAGTTGGTTGCAAACACGTCTCATGGGTGACAACACTGTTTCTGATGAGTTGTACTCGTTGGCCAGGGGACCATCTTTGACTGTATTGACTTACAAAGGGTACAAGATAAATGGGAATATATTTTACACGATAGCCCAAGGTGAAAAGAGCACCAACCAAAACAACGGTGTCTGCTTTGATGCAGCAACCAAGAGGGGAAAGGACATATATTATGGTTACATAGTGGACATATGGGAACTTGACTATGGACATGATTTCAAGGTCCCTTTGTTTCAGTGCAAATGGGTCAATCTGTCAAGAGGCGGGGTACAGGAAGACCCACAGTACGGAATGATAACAGTGGATCTGAACAATCTTGGGTACACAGACGAACCATTCGTCCTAGCCAATGATGTGGCACAGATTTTCTATGTGAAGGACATGTCTACCATATCGAGAAAAAGAAAAGATAAGGAAGCGAATACATCATACGATGATCCAAAACGCCACATAGTTCTTTCAGGAAAAAGAGACATCGTGGGATTGGAGGGCAAGACAGACATGTCTGAAGATTATGAAAAGTTTCATGAAATTCCTCCCTTCAAAGTCAAGGCTGACCCAAGCACCCTATTAAACGATGAAAATTGTCCATGGTTACAGCGCAATAGGCAAAGGACACACGCGAAGAAGAAGTGAAGACTTTTGCTCCACAACTATATCATTGCAGTGACATATGAAGAAATGAAATGCCTTGTGTAACACATGAGTTTTCGTCCGAAACCCTAATACATCGAAAGAGATTCTCCGTTTTGTACACGAAGTGCATCCAATTTTTGCCGTAACCCTCTCAAATTTTTATGACATGCTATGTGGGTGAAATGATGAAACCATGCCAACTTTCAACCTTTTCAGAGTTCATTTGAAGTGCTTTTCAATTTCAGGGTCATTTAGCTCAAAAAAATCAGTAAGTGCATGAAAAATACCAAATGAAGTCAGAAAGGGTTGAAAATTGATGATGTGGCCTTGAATGGTGCATTTTGAACACACAAAAATTCTGGAGTTCAAATGAGTTCAAAAAAATGAAATCCCTTCGTAACAGATAAGTTTTCGTTCGAAACTGTGATACTTCGAAATAGATTGTCCATTTTGTACACGAAGTGCATCCAATTTTTGTCGTACCCCACTCAACTTTTTAGCACATGCTATGTGGGTGAAATGATGATACCATGCCAACTTTCAAGCTTGTCAGAGTTTGTTTGAAGTGCTTTTTAATTTCTTTCAAAACATCGTAGGAGTTGAGTTCAAAAAAGAATCAGCTAAAAAGCTTTTATAAACCTCTAGTATTTTTGAAACAATAATTATATAAAAATTATGCAACTAAAATTATCAAAGTATTTTTTGTTCAAAACATTAATAGCAAAAAGAATATAATGATAAAACACACTGGAAATAAATAAAGCAAAAAATAAATAAAACAAGAAACAAAACAAAATAATGGAAATTATGCAACTAAAATTATCAAAGTATTTATTTGTTAAAAGAATGAACTAAAATAACAGAAGAAAAATACTGGAAAAAATTAAAACAATAAATAAAGCAAAAAACAAAACAAAAAATATATATTTTTTAAAAATGCCGCCTACTGGGCCACCACGGCCTGAATATGTCTAGAAACCCAATAGCTAGTTAGGCTAGGATTCAGGCTCGCAGAAGGACCAGTAGGCCCACAGGCAGAGGAGAGTGCAATTAGGCCCATAAGCCTGCAGTTGAGAGGAGCTCGAGAGGGTTTGGCGCAGCAGCGCTTATAAACCACTCTCGAGTCCTCTCGGCTAGTGAGGTGGGACTAAACATTTGTCCTCGGGCAGCACCACCTTTTGGTCCCGGTTGGTGGCTCCAACCGGGACCAATGCCCCCCTTTAGTCCCGGTTGTTGCCACCAACCGGGACCAACGCATCCCTTTAGTCCCGGTTGGTGGCACCAACCAGGACCAATGGTCTCTGCTTCCCGCCCTTTGGGTTGCCGAAAAGAGACCTTTGGTCCCGGTTGGTGCCACCAACCGGGACTAAGGGGGGCATTGGTCCCGGTTGGTGCCACCAACCGGGACCAATGCTTTGTGTATATAAGCGATAGTTTCGATTTTTTCATATTTCATCTAGCACTTGCCCCCAACGATGCCGAGCACATCGACGCCGCCAAGCTACCCGAGCTTGCTGTCGACGCCCTCTGCCCTGACGCCCCCTGCCCAACGCGCCGCCCTGCCCCGACGCGCCGCCCCTGCCCCGACGCCGGCACTCCTCCTCGACGCCGCCCCACGCTACAGCCCTGCCCCGACGATGCCGCCCCTCCTCCCCGTTTGGTCCGGCCGGCCCCCTTTCCTCCCTGTCCGATTTTGCTGATTTAATTTGATGATATATAGATGATAGATGATATATGATAGTTAGATGATGATGTTGATGATAGATGATGTATGCTTTTTTTTGTTCATATAATTTTTTATAGCATTTTTGGTCCATGTATATATGTGTGTGTATATGGATGGATGGATGGATGGATGTATATATAGAGAAAATTATCATATGATATAAAAAATATCGTAGCTTCCTGTTGTTTTCCATGGATGTATGCTAAAGAAAATTATGAAAGAGTTTATGGGAGGTTTCTGTCAAAAGGTTCAATGATTTGTCAAGGCAAAAAATTGAACTAACTAAGGTATCCCATGTTTTGTATATATGATATATGTATTTTGTTGGCACCTAGAAGTGTTGCCGAGGCCACCCCAAACCCTAGAAGTGTTGTCGAGGCCACCCCAAACCCTAGAAGCGTTGTCAAGGCCACCCAAATTTACCAAGTTAAATGAAGAAAACTCTGGTAACATAGATTTATCAAGTTAATTGTCATGTTGTAATATTTGCAGATACTATGCATCCAAAAGACGAAGAACAAGAACAGTTGTTGGGGGACATAATCCACGGCGGACGTGATGTCTTGTCGTATCCCAACGACACCAATGGTCTGGAAGGAGAGGGTTATGACGGCTCTGGTGATCGAACAATGGAGGAGGAAGGACATGATCATGATGGCTCCAGTGACCGAATGCCGGAGGAAGAAGGAGACCATGATGACGGCTCTGGTGGCCGATTGGAGGAGGGAGCTGTGGCAAAGTCCGGCGAGGTATATATATTAATTAAGCTTGTGCTGACTCTAGATAATTGATGCATTAATTGTTTTGGTATGTGCATATATTAATTAACTATTCTTTCTTCTATTATAGCCCTCCGGATTGAGCTGAACTTCGGTAACAAGATGAGGCCCGAAGATGAGGTTGCGCAAGGATGAAAAGTTCACGATCACATCACTCGTGGACGATGGCCATCCGATTGAACCCAAGCGGACCAAGAATGCATTTTCGGCTCAGTGCAGAGCTATTGTTAGGGACAACATCCCGATCAGCATCAAGCAATGGAATAAGCCTAAGGACGGCGCCCCTGATGGTGATTATGTCACTGATAGACAGACAGAAGATCTTTGGACCACGCTGAAGGCAAATTTCACCCTACTGCTAGAGGAGGATCCGAATAAGCCAGTTGTAGAGCCACGGATCAAGGCGTGTGCTCTTAAGAAGATGGCAGATCTATTCAGGAGGTGGAAGAATGAGTTGAAATCAAAGTTTGTCGACAAAGGGAAGACTCCAACATTCGTCGGCCGGTATGAGAAGATAGGAGATTACTGGCCCGCATTTGTGGCCTACAAGACATCGCAGAAGAGTAAGAAGATGTCAGAGACAAACAAGAACAATGCTACAAAGAAGCAGTTTCACCATCACACGGGGTCAGGTGGCTACCTTAAAGCCCGGCCGTTGTGGGACAAAGCTGAGAATGACCTGCTTGCTAAAGGGGTCCGACCACAGACATATAACTGGCCAGACCGTTCAAGGACTTGGTTCTTCGGGGTTGGGGGAACTTTGGAACCTGAAACAGGGAAGTGTCGTTGGACGGATGAGCAACTTGCAATACCCGTGAACAAGCTTCAAAACTATATCATCGCAGCGCAGGAAGGGATGTTCATTCCCGACAGAGAGAAGGACGAGCTGACTGAGGCCCTAGGGAATGTTGAGCACCCTAGACGAACACGAGGCACAGCAGGCTCCATTCCGTGGAAGGTTGGGTTTCCCGACGTAGGCGGTTACAAAAGCCGGGTGAGAAAGAGGAAAGCGGAGCTGATCAAAATTCAGAAGCTCAATGCAAGACTACAAAAGCTAGAGAAAGCTGAGAGCCAGCGAGCTGCCGGCTAACCATCTCAGCAGTACGAAGCTACCCCAGAAGCTACTACCCCGTCATCTCAGCGGAGAAGCAGCATCACTTCCACGGAGCCCGTTCAGCCCGACTTCACGTCTCGTAGCTACCCCGTGGATACTATGACGGAGGCTCAACATTGTGAGCTTATGACGAAATGCCAGAACCTCACTTTCAAGGCAACTGTCGGCTCTGTTGCACCTCCTCAACCCAACGGAACTTTTCATTGTCGTCCGATTCCACATGGCTATGCTGTTGTGATGGTGGATGAAGTAATGCCGGAATTTGAGGAGCTCGAGCTAGACCACTGTACAGGTGAAGGAGAGAATAAGCTGGTTCGTGCCCTGAGGAGTACATGTCTATGGCAGAAGGAGTACATCAAGCTTCCAAAGTGGACGCCTCCGCCTCCTCCTTCTCCTCAGGCGAATCAGGGCACACCGCCTCCTTCTCTGGCTCCTCCGGCGCGTGGGGGCACTCCGCCTCCTCCTTCGCCTACTCCGGCACGTCGGAGCAGTACGCCTCCTCCTCAGCCTCGTCGGCAATGATGGAAGACAGCCGCCACCGCTGTGGCTCCTCCGGCGCCTAGTAAGCAACGATGGAAGGGAGCCGCTGCCGCTCCGACGGCTAGCAGTACAAGCATAGGCAGCAGGGGATACACATATGGTCCATCTCTCAAGCCAGTGGAAAAGTTACCATATGAGAGGACCGAGTCTGAAAACAAGGAGATAAGTCAGGCCGAAGTGAGGGACCATTTTGCAAAGAAAACTCCAGCTCCGAAGGAGAAGATAGATCCGGTCAAAGTGATGCGCACTATCGATGACCTGAAACGACCACCACCGCCTCCGCCGGATTCCAACTATGAACGACGTATTAAAAGGCATATCAAGATGTGCGGCAGTCGGGAAGTACTTCCAGTGATGCAAAGTTAGCAGAACGAAGAAGTGGGGAAAAATTCCCCAGCTCGACGAACAGCCGAACCAATCGTGCCCCCCGCTTAAGGTTTCTAGCGATATCGTCGCTAATCATCCAGGGATGGTCCCCGGTACCAAACGTGGTGATTACTTGAGCGATGATGTACTTTTTGAGAAGTTGGAGGTGGACGAATTCAAATACCGGTACGGGCATCCTCTCGTCAAACCCGATCCTCCTCCTCTAACAACGATGATGCGAAGACTCCATGAATGATACATGCAAAGCTGCCGCGAGTCTGTGATGGATTCTTTGGTACTGTCAGTTAAAGAGGAGCATGACCTCGTTGGAATTGATATGTTGAATATTGAATATGAGGAGATATGGCAGTTATACAATCAGAAGGTCATCGACAAAACAATCGTGACTTGCTACTGTCTATAAGTACTACTTCTGTAATTAAGTCTCTGTATGTATATAGCTCAGCTCTTTCATTGCATGTATATATAATTATTCTCACTACTATATTATGCATATTGAAGATCGTCGAATGCAGAAAAGCACAAATGTATGACATTGGGTTCATTAACCCAAATGTCATACATGAGCATAATATAAAACATTGTCCCACAGAAACCGAGGAGAACTTGCTACAATCGTTGCTTAAAAATCAAAACAAAGGGACAATACTCTTTCCTTACAACTTCAAGTGAGTGTTACTGTCTTGTGCATATTCGGTTTCCCTTATTACTCGAGGTTTATAGTAATGTAATTGATGAGTTATGCATGCGTGCGTAGTTTCCACATTATTCTGCTAGAGATTCATCTTGAGCGGGGAGTAGTAATCGTCTTAGACTCGAAACGAAAAGATCCCCAGAATTATGCGGACATGACTAAAATTCTCCAGAAGTAAGTTCAATCGATCATTATCGCATCATATCGGCAACTTTAATTTGTTCATTTCCTAATATCAAGTAATTATTTTCTTTGTCTGGCAGGGTTTGGAAAGAGTTCACAACAATTGTTCCGGCACTGTCGAAGGAGCTGCGATTTACAAACCCGAAAGTAAGTACTACTAGCTAGTTCCGCGCATCTCCCATTGATTCTAGTTTCATCAATACCATTTATCATGCTTGATTATTAGTTTGATTGAACTCTATTTCTCGTAAAGTGTTTGTGGCAGGAAGACGAGACTGATTTATGTGGATACTACGTTTGCGAGTTCATCTACAATGCGACGGCCCCTAAGCGGGCCTACTCTACAAAACAATTTGAAGTGCGTAAGCAATAATATTCACAATTTTATTTTATTACTATATATATGTATTGACCCCTTGTTCAAATTAGATGTGGCAGATGCGGGATGAACTCCTACCACATGATCGCATACGAGCAATTCAAGAAGAATTGGCGGGATTCTTTCTTGACCACGTCATCAATAAAGCGAGACAATACCATTTGCAATTGGACATAAGATGTTAGGGATTGTAAGAGATCTTATATTTTATATATGTAGCTAGTAGCATCCGATATATATATACGAAAACTTGTTATACGACCAATCTCTCGGAGAAAGAGAGGTCGATCACTTCTATCTCTATATATTCATGACGATCTTGTGTACTTAATGGTTCCTTCATTTGCTTACTAGCTAGCGTGTCGAGTTCTCCCTATAGTAGCTAGCTTCGACCAAGCATGAAGAAAGAGAGGACACTTCTCTCTATCAATTAGCTAGCTATAACAATATAAAACCCCTAAATTAACTCTCTAAAACCCCCTAAACCCCCCTCCCTTTCAAAATAAAAAAACAAGCAACTGCCAAATGCTGACGCGTGGATGCCTGTTGGTCTCGGTTGGTGTTACCAACCGGGACTAAAGGTCCTCCTGCCTGGGCTCCCCGCAGAGGCCACATGGAGCTCCTTCTGTCCCGGTTTGTAAGAGAACCGGGACTAAAGGTTTTGGGCTTTGTCCCGACACTTTAGTCCCAGTTCCGGAACTGGGACAAATGGGCGTGACGAACCGGGACAAATTGGCCTTTTTCTACTAGTGATATCTGACTGCCAAGCTGCCCCCAAGTCTCTAAAGGTGACTGAAGAGGAACAGGATCAGGTGGCGACCTTAGTGGACGCCATGGTGAAACTGGTTCGGGGCGGAGTGACTGGCCTGGATCTGTTAGAGATTTTTCTCAGTCGATGGATTCAGCCTCTCCAAGCCAGAGATCACACCATGTGGCATTATGCGGGCCCAGAGGACTCGACCAGGACGCATCCAGAGGAGGTTCCGCAAAAGACTATCGAGCAGTGGCTTCGCAACATCACCGGGGTGTGCGACAACCCCGTGGGAGCCAAGAGGATCCTACCTTACTCAGTCGAAAACCCGTTGAAGAATCTTGTAAGTTGCACTTTGTCGACTGAAGTACTTGTATTGTCGAGTGATATACATTGATTTTTAGACTGAGTTCCTTGTTGGAATTATGAAGGAATGGACAAACTTGCACTCGCCAGTTCCCAATGGGAACCAACCTGAAGATGGCGTAGTGAGCGAGGGTGGCAGCATGGACGGCGACGGTCCCTCTAACTCTAAGGATGAATACGAGGACTCCGGCAAAGAGGAAGAAGTCGAGTCACCTCCCCGACGCGAAGGCCGCTCCAAGTCCTACCAGGATCCGGCAGCCGTTGAGGACAGGGCTCCAGGCCCTAGTGAGAAGAACCCGAAGCGGAGCCGCCCTTCAACTGTTGAGTAGAGTGAGAGGTCGGCCAAGCATCCCAATCAAATCATGACCAAACCTCGCAAGGCTCTACCTCACACGAGGATGGCTGTACCTGTTGTCTCCACGTAAGTATTTATTTTCGAATTCTTTCCATTGACTATGACCTTGCGTTGTTGCTAACCGAGTGCTATTTGATCCCTCAGAGCTGCTACTTCTGTATCATCACCTCCTCGAGATGGAGGAGAAGCAATGGATATTGACACTGCTGATGTTGCAACTTCTCATAGAGGTAAACAAGTCTTCGACTCACTCGGATGGGATTCATCATTTGCAAAAGCTAACACTGTCGATTGATGTTGCAAAGGTCATTCAACTGGAAGATGATGAGGAACACCCAGACGTCCCGCGCGTCCGCACTCGAAGAGCTTCATCAGTGCAGACGCTTCAGCGTTTGACTGCAGAATCCTCCTGGGGGATGGGTGACTCGACACATATCAGAGCTGAACCTGCAGTACCTCCATTGAGTGCCCCTCCACCTGTCTCGACCATCATGACATCGACTCCAACCGGACGTGCTCAGACTGCTACAGCTGCCCCAGCAACTACGCCGATCCCGCCTATGACGGCTTTCTCTCTACATTGCGTCTCGAAAGATCAGACTGGAGCTGCAAAGGAGGCTATGATCCAGGCAGAGCAGATAATGCTACAAACCAAAGAGGCATACGAGGCCAGCAAGCTAGCTTACGATGTCAGCGCAGCGATCCGCACCAATGTCCAAGTAAGTTGGATTGTAAGTACATTTCCGATTGAATTCCTGTCTTTTCTTGACTGTACACCTAGTGGGTGCTTATTGTCCACTCGCAGAATGTTTGAAATTTCTCCACTCAAATAAGTCAGGTCTTAGTCGAGTAGGATTTGGATCGATAGTATGCGTGGTACTAGAGTCACTCGACATGTCGAGTGTATATTTTTTTTCTGACGAGTTACTCGACGGATCGAGTGTTAACCATCTCAGTGGGGGCACTCTGAGTGCACCCATTGGGTGTAGTCCCCGAGACCGCTGTCGAGTGCTTGCATCGGCAGGGGTCTTAGAGCTTGTCGTATGCTTGATATGTTTGCCCTTGGTCGCACCACTCCGTAGCTATTTTGTAGGTTCCATGGATATCATTGACAAAGCATGATATGATGCTACATAAGGATAGACTGCACTTCACAGAGTGGGGAGGGGCGTGTCACTCAACGGATAGAGTGATGGATGTTTTCTGCCACTCGACTGATCAGGTGGATCCAGTGGGGGCATGCTAAGTGCACCCACTGGGTGTAGTCCCCGAGACCGCTGACGAGTGCTTGCACCGGTAGGGGTCTTAGAGTTTGTTGTATACAGGATACATTTTGCTTTTGGTCACACCACTCCGAAGCTACCTTGTAGGTTTCATGGATATTATTGATAAACCATGATATGACGCTACATAAGGATAGATTGAACTTCATAGTGCAGGGAGGCGCGTCACTCGACGGGTCGAGTGATGGATGAATTTTCTGACAGGGCTGACCTTGCCGAACATTCAGTAACCAGTGGGGGCACGCTAAGTGCACCCACTAGGTGTAGTCCCCGAGGCTACTGCTAATTGCAGATGATAAGCAGTGGTCTTGAAAACTTGACATCGGGATTTCCGTCATACGCGTAGTACTAGAGTCACTCGACATGTCGAGTGTATATTTTTTTTTTGACAAGTTATTCGACAGGTCGAGTGTTAACCGTCTCAATGGGGGCACTCTGAGTGCACCCACTGGGTGTAGTCCCCGAGACCGCCATCGAGTGCTTGCACCGTCGGGGGTCTTAATAGAGACTGTTTTGAATTTTTTATGGCATGCGGAGCGCTGGGGCCACTCGACATGTCAGGTGGACTTTTTGCTTGAAAAATTCTTCCCCTGGACATGGGCTTCATGGACATCATAGGTCAACCATTATATGACGTTGTTCCAGGGAAGTAAGACAGTCATTCAATGGTATTCATAGCCCAGTCGACCGTCCTTGGTATTACTTGCCGATTGAATTGCTTTCTTTTGTTGGTTGCAGAGGGCTTGCGAACTTGGGACGCAGTACAAGGATCTTGAAAATGAAAGGAACCAACTGCGTGTGGATCTGGAAGCCTCCAACAATGCTCTGGAGCGAGCGCGTGCTGAGCTGAAGTCTCTGGGAGGTAATTACTGTCTCTGCATTCCCATCTTCACTTTTCATGTTTTGAACTGAGTGCTCTCACTTGAACAGACGTGCGCAATGAAAATCGTCGACTCCAAGTGTGACTCAACAATGTTGTTTCTTTAGATTCCATGAAGAAGGCACTGGAGGAGAAGGACAAAACACTCGCCAACGCCCAACGGGTGGCCAGGGATAAAACCGAAGCTGCAGATCGGAAGCTGGCGGCCGCCAAGAAGCTGGAGGAGGAGAACGCAAAGCTGAAGAAGGAGCGCGTGGACCTCGTCAAAAGGGCCCAACAGCTGAACAAAAGGAGCAACGGCCTGGAGAAGCACTTGGGCAAATTCTCGAGGAAGATGTACATCATGCTCGATGGTGAGTGTTTCTTGTCGACTGAAGTTTGTAAAATCTTTGAAGGTCGTAGCTCACCGATTCTCCTCCCATTCCCACTCTTCAACAGAATTTTGCCAGGACTTCGAGAAGGAGATAGAGGAGGTTGAGCCCAATCTGGATCCCACTAAGTCACCTGTCGCAGACGTAGTGGCCATGAACATGCTCAAACTCAATTTCCGGCTCCAGGGTGTTCAGGCATATCTTGTCCGACTGAAATCTACAATGGAGAGAATTGACAAGGAGCTATGGCCTGAGGACACCCTTCAGCTCGACCTCAACTCTATGATGGCTCGCCTGAACGAACTTCCAAGTCGAGTGCAGGCCTGGAAGAAATCTGCTGCTCGCTGCGGGGCCGACGTGGCACTATCACTCGTCAGGGTCCATTGTAGGGACGTGAGGGAAGAGAAGCTGAAGGAGCTCCGGGTGGTTAACATGGAGAAACTCCAGCTTGAGGACTTCATGGAAACCTTCATCAAAACAGCCACCAGAATCGCAGACGGCATCAACTTGGACACTTTTGTCGAGCCAGCCAGCCCGTCAGATGCTTAAAAAACTTGACCTTTGGAAGAAATACTTTTATTCGCCTTGGTATGCCGAGTGGATTTGTATCCCTCAAAACTTCATTCAGGCCTTAGGCCTGAGCACATTTGCTTTACAAAATGTTTATCCGCGGTTTAACCTTTAGATTTTATCCGTATTTGGCTTTCAATCGTTTGTTCGATTGAGTTTGTTTTTAGGCTTACGCAAAAACATGTTCGCAGTTAAGCCCCCGAGTGTGAGGATTGCTCACCACTTGGGATATTTTATCCTAAGCGAAGACGGATTCACAAATAGGCTGTCGAGTGAATGGATTACTACCCGCCTGATAGGGTTTTTAACTTAGGTGAAACATGTTCACAGCTAAGCCCCCGAGTGTGAGGATTGCTCATCACTCGGAGTTTTTTTTAACTTAGGCGAATGTCGATTCGTAGCTAAGCTATCGAGTGAATGTACTGCTATCCATCCGACGGGTTTTTTAACTTAGGCGAAACATGTTCACAGCTAAGCCCCCGAGTGTGAGGATTGCTCAACAATCGGAGTTATTTTCGAACTTAGGCGAATGTCGATTCGCAGCTAAGCTGTCGAGTGAATGGACTGCTATCCACCCAATGGGGTTTTTAACTTAGGCAAAACATTTTTGCAGCTAAGCCCCCGAGTGTGAGGATTGCTCATCACTCGGAGTATTTTTGAACCTAAGCGAAGACGGATTCGCAAATAGGCCATCGAGTGAATGGATTTCTATCCACCCGACATGGTTTTTAACTTAGGCGAAACATGTTTGCAGCTAAGCCCCCGAGTGTGAGGATTGCTCATCACTCGGAGTATTTTTGAACCTAAGCGAAGACGGATTCGCAAATAGGCCGTCGAGTGAATGGATTGCTATCCACCCGATAGGGTTTTTAACTTAGGTGAAACATGTTCGCAGCTAAGCCCCCGAGTGTGAGGATTGCCCATCACTCGGAGTAGTTTAGAACTTAGGCGAATGTCAATTCGTAGCTAAGCCGTCGAGTCATACGTCAGAGGATCTCATGACGTCACGCCGGGTCATTTCCGGGCGACTCGCCAAAATCAGAAGAGAAGGATGAAGTGAGCAAGCTCAATTCAACCTGGGGCCTAAAGTTGGGGATATAACCCCACAATATGACCCGCCCTGGAGGCTCCGAGTCATGTTGCTGGCTCATGAGCCGGCCCAAGGGTGAGCCATAAGACTGGTGGCCCAGGAAGATAGGCGGCTCAAGGTGTGGGCCGTATGACGGCCCGGACGGAGAAGACCCGGGCATGTAAGCCGTCTTAAAGACAGTTTGGACAAGAAGATAGAGAGAGACTCAGACATACAATAAGACTTGGTTAACAATTGTAACGACCCGATGGTCCTAACCTCCTATATAAAGGCAGACCCGGGGCGACGTAGAGGAGAGGTGATCGAAAACTAGGTCAAGCTTCTAGCTCCTTGTAATTGATACACAAGCAATACAAACACAAGCAGGACGTAGGCTATTACTACCTCGACTTGAGGGGCCAAACCTGGGTAAATCCGTGTCTTTCGTGCCGATCAACCCCTTTGAGTCCACCCCGTTAGCGATGGCCTCGAATCCAAGCCCGTTCACCCGGACATCTGCCGTGATAAATCCACGACAGTTGGTGCCCACCGTGGGGCTAGCGCTAGGTGGTGTTGAGTTCTCAAAGGGCTCTCTCCCAAGGCTCAAGGGATACGTGGTTGGAAGGATGAGCAAGAGTCGCCACGGCTGGCTCTACATCGACGACGCCGGCTGGGGGCTTGATGCTGATTCTGTGGAGTATGGATTCCGGGTTCTGTTTGGCGGGATCCAGGTTTTCATTGGAAAGGTTGAAGGGTCTACACCCGGGCCGGACATCTGCACCAACATCATCGAGCCGGCTCGGCGTCTCCAATCTACGAGTGGTGTGCGGCCTGCCCGTGCCCGTCCAGGTCAAAAGCATGTTCTCGTGGGCTTCACTCAAGGTATGGACCTGGAAGCGTCCGGGTCACAGGGAACTCTTGTTTGCTCGGAAGATGAGTCCTCCAGTGGGGAGACAGAGTCAGTGTATCGGCTCAGTAACGGTGGCCTTGGGGGCTACTATGACGCCTATTTTGAGGTAGAGGGCCTTGAGTCGGATGCTCCGAGACCCTCGGTTCATGCGGCGGTGTTCATGGTGGGATCGACGCCAGCTGCCGATCACACAGCTGTGGGAGCCGCCACCGCGGGTGATACCCCGCCGCTGCCGGCTCAGGTTCTAGTGGAATTGATGGAGGAGCTTACATCTCTCATGGCCACGGAAGTAACACCGGATAATCAAGCAGCCCAGAATCTAGAGGTGGCACGAATCAAGGACCAGATGGCAGATGAACGGCAAAGGATGGCTGAGCTGAAGATCCGGATGGAGGAAGAAGCGGAGCGTATCAAGGCAGATGCTTTCCATCTGGAGCTGGAACAAAGGTCAGCAGCCGCGGTGCACCGGAGGAGGCATCAATCCCGTTTGCCAGAATGTTACGAAGCAAGGAACCTGTTTAATACCCTTGGTGCGGGGCGGGTCGCGGGCGCGCCGGAAAGCTGCCCGATGGAACGCCCGGCAACACATCCACCCCAGCATAACCAAACTTCACCTAGAGCTTTCCCGACACCGGCGGGTCATTACTCTAACCCGGCCGAGAACATGGTGGCGGCGGCCACCCAGCTTGAGACGATTCCCATCCCAGATGAAGCACCCTTTGCGGAGGACGTGCGAAACGCCATTGGATATTTACATACGGCCATGGCCTAGCAAGAGAGATATGCTCCCAGCAAGAGAGATATGCTCACAGCCGGAGCCGGGTTCACTTTACCCCCCTCCCCAGTCAAAGTTTCAGTCGACGCTATGAGTCGCCGGCGTGTTCCAACAGTCATCCATGTCGGGGACCACCGGAGGATGAGCAGGCGGCTCTAGATGCACAAGCCCTCGCGGACCGGGCGAGGAACAGGGGAGAGGCGGAGATAGCGGCAACCCGTCCAGAGCCGGCGCTTTTCGTCTCAAGGGGGATAGTTAGTACCAGAGCCATAGGGGTGCCATGTTTAGCTCCGTCTCTGAGAAGTGAACGACTATCGAAAGATTTTAAGGGGCCTCAAAAGGTTCCGAATTACACAGTTGATCTACCCCCTGAGGCTTGGGTTGAGAGTTATGAGCTGGCCATGAAGATGCTGGACGTCAGTTAGGCGGTATGTGCGAAATATTTCATCATGATTCTTGAGGGTCCGGCTCGCACATGGTTGAAAGGTCTGGCACCTAATACAATAAGTTCATGGGCGGAGCTGAGAGCAAAGTTTATTAAGAATTTTTAGGGGACCTATAAGCAGCCTATGACCATTGTAGACTTGGACCATTGTGTTCAACAGGAGAATGAGTCGGCCCATCATTGGGTCCGGCGGGTCTCGACCATTATTCACTCTTCGGAGCAGATCACGGCGGCTCAAATGGTGCTTATTATGGAAAAGAACTGTCATTTTGTTCCATTGAAACAGAAGCTCGGCCGGCTCAAGCGCACGTGTTAGGATATGGGAGAGCTCATGACGGCCCTGGCAAAGTATGCCGACTCAGATAACACCAGGGATCCAGGCTCGGATGATGAGAAAGCCAATCAAGGGAAGAAGAACAATCAAGGCAAAGGCTTTGTGAACAATGGGAATCAGAATAAACGGAAGAACGCTGATGGCGGGTCGGAGCTAGTGGCAAACACCAACACAGAACAGAACCATCCCAAGGGGAACGGAAAATTCAGGTCGTTTCGCCAAAGGAACAGAGGTCCTTTCAATTTAGAAGAAGTGCTTAAGAAGCCTTGTTTGTAGCACGGCACGCCTGATAGGTCGGCGTTACATGCGTGGGGTGATTGCTTTATCATGTAGAGATTCAAAAACCAGCATTCCCAGCCACGCAATAACCAGGGCGATGGCCCGCCTGGCGGCTCAGGGCACGGCGGTTCAGGAGCCGGGCATCCGGGTCAAAATTTGAGTTGAAGTGGTTTGTTTGCCGTCAAAATGGCTGATCTGTCATCCGGCTTTATGCCCTATCAAGCGCTATTGCAGGGAGGCTTCTTGCCTTCGGGTATAACTTACATCTCCCCTACACAGTCTACTGTTACGCTGTGGCAAGGAGGCTTCTTGCCTTCGGGTATAGCTTACATCTCCCTTGCGCAGCCGGCGTTATGCCCAATTAAAGCACTGTTGCAAAGAGGCTTCTTTCCTTCGGGTATAGCTTACATCTCCTTTGCATAGCCAGCTATTATTAAGCTGTTGCAAGGAGGCTTCTTGCCTTCGGGTATAGCTTACATCTCCCTTGCACAGCCTGCGTTATGCCCAATTAAGCACTGTTGCAAAGAGGCTTCTTGCCTTCGGGTATAGCTTACATCTCCCTTGCACAGTTGGCTTTATGCCTAGTTTGGTTACACTAAGCGCTGTTGTTGATGGAGGCTTCTTACTTTAGGTATAGCTTACATTACCCTAAGACAACAGCGTGTACACCAGATTCCAGTTGCTTATCAACTGCGGCCATCGAAGGGGGCTTCTTACCGACGGGTTCGCTTATCTCACCCTAATGGCCGGCTTTATGCCACTTCCGGTTACTTATTAACCATGGTTGTCGAAGGGGGCTTCTTACCGACGGGTTCGCTTATCTCACCTAACAACCGGCGTTTACGCCAAAAACTCAGTTGCTTATCAACTGTAGCTGTTGAAAGAGGCTTCTTGCCTTCGGGTATAGCTTACATCTCCTTTCAAATAGCCAGCTTTATGCCATCTCAGGCTAATTATTAGCTGCGGCTGTCGATGGAGGCTTCTTGCCTTGGGGTATAGCTTACATCTCTCATCGATAGCCGGCGTTCGCGCATACAACATTTGCTGTTAAAAGGAGGCTTCTTACCGTCAGGTATAGCTTACATTACCCTTCATATAGCCGGCTTTAGGCCACTTCCAGTTCATCAATAGCCGCAGTTGTCGATAGAGGCTTCTTACCATCAGGTATAGCTTACATTCTCCTAAGACAACCGGCTCCTTAATGGATTCATCCGACAAGAGCCGGAGCCATGTTGCTCCGGTTGACAAAATTCAAATTTCCAAGGATATTATCCGGCTCTAATCTTCTGGAGAAGGAATGACGTCTTCAAAGACAGACACCCCTCATTAGAAAAGCTCAAGGTATATTTATGCAAAGGAGCGATCAATCAATGAAGAGCCAGCAACACATCAAATTGAAACACGGAGAGACAGAAAGTATACACAAAGAGATGGAAATATATACAGCCGGTACTATCTTTAGAACGGCAGAGTCATCCTTAAGCTATTACAAAAATTTCTCTCAGAAGGAGCAAGGGCATTGCCAAGTTTCAACCGCCCACGGTGGGTCATTGCATGAGCCGTCGCTTAGAAGGTTACAAAATGCAAAGTCATATGGCCGGATCATCCTGCTCCGGTTCTTCTACTGGCTTCATCTGGAGAGTTCCAAATCCCAGCTACAGTCAGCTAGCGCGGTGAAGGACCCTTCCTCAAAAAAGGGAGACGTGTCGAGATCATTAGGAAAGAGTTCCTTACTGCGGGCAGGTGTTAGAGATTTCCACTCGTAGAGAGGCCCGCGGATCCTCTTATCCTCGCCATCATAATCCGCCTGGTAGACATTTAAGTGGCTTCATCTGCAAGTACAGACGCCAAGAAGCGGGAGTCCTTGACACACTGGATGTAGTCCGCCTCTGTGAATTCTGCGCCATCGTCTTTCTTTGATGGATAGCCATCCATCATTTCAGCCGGCGTCAGCTCAGGGGCGAAGGCCAGAGCTCGGCTCAATCCGGCGACTGCTCCTTGACGAAAAGCTGATTTCTTCAGTTCTTCAATCTATTTTGGCATGGTGGAGAAGAGTTCCAAGACCCCTTTCAAAGCAGTGGGGATCTTCTCCTTATATTGAACACTCTTGATCGTGAAGATGGCACCGCAGTATAGTTGTTCCACAAAGGTGTAGATGGCCTTTAGTGGCAGAAGGCTATCAGAAGCCAACTACCGGCTCCTGGGACCTGGATAAGCCGGATAAAGCTAATGAGTCGCCAGTTTTTCAATAGCAATGTTAAAATACAAAATAAAATAGAAGCTTACCAAATAGGGCGGATGACATCTTCGCTATGTGCTGCTTCAGGCCTTGGAGTTCCTCCGCCACAGCTATAAGCCGCTGGTCGGCGTCGTCTGCCCGTTTGGTCAGAGCGGCCTTTTTAGATTCTGCCGTCTCTTTCAAAGAGGTATGCTCAGCAGTGGCATTGTCCAGCTCCTCAGAGAGAAGCCGACATTTTTCGTCAGCAATGCTTTGGGCTTCTTGCTGAGCCGCCAAGTTGGCTTTTAGATCCGTCAACTGAGACCCGACTACATTTAAAGCTTGCTATAATACATCAAAATACAGGATAAGTCGCCAAAATACAGGACGAGTGTTAAAAACAAATTTATGCAAGTCTCAAACAGATTGCAAGCAATATATTTGACACTTGGGGGCTAATGTATATTTGATCTTTCAGTATGCAATACAGTTCCGGTTCATCTCCTTCGAAGTTAATCCGGAACTTGGGGGCTACACTATGGCTCTTCAATGTACTAATGATGGAAGCACCGACTCAACTTGATCAAGTTTGAGCCGGCCCTTGGGGGCTACGAATTGGATCTTCACAGACTGCTCCTGATGGAAGATCCGACTCAATTTTGTCAATGTGGACTCGGCTCTTGGGGGCTACGATTAGATCTTCAAGCTGTCTACATTAAAGACCCGACTCAAATAAAATCTGAGATGGCCCTTGGGGGCTACGATTGGCGGTTCACTTTGTGTACATTACTAAGCTAAAGCAATTCTAAGTGAATTTGGCATGACAATATCTACAGAGGTCATAGAAAGACCCGGTTCAACTATCAACTAGATTAAACCGGCTCTTGGGGGCTAAGTAAGGATATGGTAAGAAGGAAAGGTACCTCATATTTGGTTTTCATCAAAGTCACCAGCCGAAGCTCCAAGTCACGGCTGGTATTTAGCCGGTTCATATATCCGGCATGGAGCTCATCAACTGTCATCTTCTCGTACGAAGAATCAAAGTTTAAGTTTCTTGAGGCCTCTGACGGCTCTATATGCTTGGTCAGCACATGAGCCGGAGGAGTTTAATGACCAGACCCGATGATAACAACATCTGGAGTTGCAGGGGTCTTGGCAGGAGTCGCCGGTTTTGAAGGAGCCCTTGGAGGGCTCTCCATGATAACATCGACAACAGCCGGTTCTGTGGAGGCAGCTAGTGGATTTTCTTCTGCTTCAGCCTCCTCCGGTTGTTCGAGCTCCGGCTCTTGGATAACAGGGCCGAGGGAGGGCTTGTTGGTCTTGCGACGCTTGGCTTGAGCACTGCAAAATAAAAGGATCAACAGTCAAAGATGTTGCTATCATATTAAGAGCCGGATGTCCGGATATCATAGTAAGGAATGTTTACAGCAGATTGATCTTGGGTGGTGGTAGAACTGATGCCGAAGAGTCGCCGGAGGAAGGGGATTTCTAAAAAGAATAAAACAGAAAGATGAGGAAGTGTCAAGTTTACAAAGGAAAGTCAAAGGAAAAGTAGAGACATAAACCTCTGTGGGGCGTTTCTTTAGAGCCGGAGAATTTGGTAACCCGGACACGAGCTCAGTAGAGCCGGTGCATCGAGTCTGTCGATGCTCAGCCTGCTGTTGCTTTTTCAAGAGAAAATCGGGAGCCACGTAAGCAAGAGGGTGAGAAAGAGGAACTTTTCTGATAACCCGCCGCGGTTTTCGGGGGACGAAACATTCTGAGCCAGAAGAAACATAATTTACCTCACGAGCATTGGCGCGGCTGGTTTCCACTTCATCCTGCGAGTAAAACAAGCATTAATAAACCAGGAAGGTAAAAGATCAAGCGAAGCAATTAAAGTATTACTTCTGAGCTGGATGATGGTGGCGGGTCAAACAAATTCTCTTGCGGGGCATCTTTTTTAGCCCTCCTGGTCGTGCCCTTCTTCCTGGATTTCTTTGGAGGGGCAACATATTCCTTCTTCCAGAAGTCTGAGTCGGCCTATAGGAATGACCCGGAGAATGAATAACAAATCAACAAAGTACAAGCAACATCTAAGATACGGATGGGAAGAAATTAACTTACATCGGGAGCCGGATTATTGATGCAGAAAGGCGTTAGGCCGATGGCACTGCATGAGCCGGAGGCTTCATGGACAAGGCTCCGGATGGTAGTGGTAATATCATCCTCTGTCAGTGTTGACTTGCTGAAGCACAACGAGCTATCATATGTGCCTTCGTACTCGCACATAAGCCGACCTATGCGGCTCAAAGGCATGATCCCCCAGGAAATCCAGCAGCGGATCAAATCCAATCCTATTAAACTGCTGGCCAGGAGCACTTTGATCTTGCCGTGGAACGGCTCGTATCTGGCACGCTCTAAGGCTGAGAGCCGGCCGGGAAGCTCTATGTCTGTCCTAAGCCGGGAGGGGCGGTAACCCACCAACGAGTGCTCTTTCTCAGGAGAGGTCTCTTGGCAGTAGAACCACGTCTTATTCCAATCCTTTGGGTGACTCGGCATTGGAGTAGCAGGAAAGATGATGTCACGGCGGCGTTGAATAGAAATGCCGCCCAACTCCAGACTCGGACCACCCTTCCTTTCAGTTTGGCGGTTGGCATAGAAGAACTCTCGAAAGAACCCCACGAACGGCTTAGTTTGTAGATAAGCTTCACAGAGAACTTGGAAGTTGCAGATGTTTGAGACGGAGTTGGGTGCCAAGTCTTGAGGATGCAGCTTGTAAAAATGAAGAACATCCCGGAAAAACATAGAGCCGGGCGGCACAAACCCACGCTCGATGTGATTAGTGAAGACTACTATCTCTCCTTTTTGGGGAGAAGGACGGGTCTCTTTACCCGGAACCCACCAATTGAGGACCTCTTTGGGAGGGAGAGTACACGCTTCAACATAATCTGCTAAGTACTCCTCCGTGACACAAGAACCAACCCAGCTGCATGAGTTGGATGCACGGGACATATTGGCGGCTTAAATACTGTGCAAGGAAAAGGGCGTGACGAGTCAAGCGCAAGCAAATATTTATGACGGCTTACAGGTTAAGGGTTCTACGGATAATGTGGAAAGACCCGGTTGATGAGAGCCGGAGAAGCTTAGCGACTCAACAGAGGAAAGGAAGATTGAAAATCGGCTAAGTCCTAAAAAACAGATTCCGCAAACTGCTACCATGGCTACGGATCTACAAAAGCGGAGAAAAGGATTTTAATCTTGACCTAGCGATGAACAGCGGAAGAAAAGAAAATGGACCGGAGCCATCGCGGTCCGCGCATTACGCGTGCCCGGCCCGCGCACGGCGGCGAGGCGAGAGCGCACTCTAAAGGTGCCAACGGCGTCCAGATATACTCGCGGTGGCAGTGCCGGAGCCCCAGTTAAACCCTACTATGGTGGTGGGCGATCTAACAAGAAGGAGAAACTCACCGGAGATGTCGCGGTGGAGGCGGAAGGTTTCTGGTACGAATCAGGGTGATGCAGCGGCCCGGTCGGTGTAGCTGCGAAAACGGCGTCGGACGACGAGGACGCTGGAGCGGCGGCGACAGGAAGAAGAAGGAGAGGCGTGAGCAGGAAGAGTGAAAAGCTTCGACCCGCACGGGTCGTATTTAAAGAGGGAATGAGGAAGGCACGAAAATCCAGGCGACGACACCGTTTGACCGAGGCAGACGCCTCGATTCTCGGGATGACTGTTTAATGAAAGATTCGGTGATACGTCAGCGGATCTCATGACGTCACGCCGGGTCATTTCCGGGCGTCTCGCCAAAATCAGAAGAGAAGGATGAAGTGAGCAAGCTCAATTCAACCTGGGGCCTAATGTTGGGGATATAACCCCGCAATATGACCCGCCCTGGAGGCTTCGGGTCATGTTGCTGGCTCGTGAGCCGGCCCAAGGGTGATCCGTAAGACTGGTGGCCCAAGAACATAGGCGGCTCAAGTTGTGGGCCGTATGACGGCCCGGACGGAGAAGACCCGGGCGTGTAAGCCGTCTCAAAGACAGTTTGGACAAGAAGATAGAGAGAGACTCGGACATACAATAAGACTCGGTTAACAATTGTAACGACCCGGTGGTCCTGACCTCCTATATAAAGGCAGACCCAGGGCGACGTAGAGAAGAGGTGATCGAAAACTAGGTCAAGCTTCTAGCTCCTTGTAATCGATACACAAGCAATACAAACACAAGCAGGACGTAGGCTATTACCTCGACTTGAGGGGCCGAACCTGGGTAAATCCATGTCTTTCGTCCCGATCAACCCCTTTGAGTCCACCCTGTTAGTGATGGCCTCGAATCCAAGTCCGTTCACCCGGACATCTGTCGTGATAAATCCACGACATAGTCCGTTCGGCTTCAGCCTCAGAATACAATTTCACTCGAGGAGAATTGTGAAACAAGTCACTCAGCAAGACGGCTTCAGCACCATAGACCAGGAAGAAAGGATTTCGTCCGGTCGATCAATTAGGCGTCGTCCTCAGACCCCCACAAAACAGACGACAACTTAGTTACCCAGGCTCCAGCAACATGATCCAAATCACGCATGAGACAAGGCTTCAGACCTTGCAGGATGAGGCCATTAGCCCGCTCGACTTGTCCATTGGTTTGAGGATGTGCAACAGATGCATAATCCACTCGGGTGCCTTGGGAGTTACAGAAGTTTCTGAATTCTTCCGAGTCAAAATTAGTACTGTTGTCTGTGATGATGCTGTGTGGAATGCCGTATCGATAAATTATCTCCCTCATGAATGTGACCACCATGCGGGAGTTCAGCTTCTTGATTGGCTTGGCTTCTATCCACTTGGTGAATTTGTCGACTGCTACCAGCAAGTGAGTGAATCCGACTTTTCCGGGTCGAAAGGGCCAACCATGTCGAGTCCCCAAGCAGCAAACAACCAGGCAAGAGGAATTGTCTTCAGAGCAGATGCCGGCTTGTGTGACAAGTTTGCATAGAACTCGCAACCATCACCATGATCAACGATGTCTTTAGCCATCTCATTAGCTCATGGCCAGTAAAAACCAACTCGGTATGCTTTAGCGACAATCGTCTTGAGGACGCATGGTGGCCGCAAGTTCCCGAGTGAATCTCGTCCAAAATCATTCGACCTTCCTCAAGGGAAATGCAGCGCTGTGTAACACCAGTCGCACTCTCTCTGAACAACTGATCTCCCATCACAGTAAAAGCCTTGGACCTGTGCACAATCTGTTGAGCCTCTATTTCATCTTCAGGGAGCTCTTGTCTGAGGATATAGGCAATGTAAGGCACCGTCCAATCGGGAGGGATAACCAGAATCTCCATGACCAGATCAATTACTGCAGGGACATCGACTTCTGTCGGGTCAGTGGAACTAAAAGCTTCTGGGGGCTCTTCGGTGAAAGGATCTTCTTGAACCGAAGGAGTGTGCAAATGCTCTAATAACACACCGCTGGGGATAGCCGTCGAGTGGACCCAATCTTGGATAGCTCATCGGCCGCCTGTTTTTGCAGTCGGGGAACATGATGAAGTTCCAGGCCTTCGAATTTCTTCTCCAACTTTTGGACTGCATTGCAGTATCCAGTCATAGCGGGATTTCGAACATCCCACTCTTTCATCACTTGATTCCCCACCAGATCTGAGTCGCCATAAACCATCAGGCGCTTGACGTCGAGTGAGATAGCCATGCACAACCCATACAAAAGTGCTTCATATTCTGCCTCATTGTTGGAGGAATCAAAGTGAATTTGCAAGACATAGCTGAGCTTGTCACCCCTGGGAGATATCAAGACAACACCAGCACCAGACCCATTCAACATTTTAGAACCATCAAAGAACATTGTCCAATGTGTCGAGTGAACTTGGATATGCTGTTGCTGTTCAATCCACTCGGCCATGAAATCTGCCAATGCTTGGGACTTGATTGCTTTTTTGGCTTCGAATCTGATGTCAAAGTGTCCTAGCTCGATTGCCCATTTAGCCACTCGACCTGATGCATCTGGATTATTGAAAATCTCGGACAAAGGAGCATCACTAACAACTGAAATCGAGTGGTCTTGGAAATAATGCGCCACCTTCTTCACTGATAGGTAAATACCATAAACCAGCTTCTGATAGAGTGGATATCTTTGGTTTGAGGGGGATAAAACTTTCGAGACATAATAGACTGGCCGCTGGACTTTATAAGCTTTACCCTCCTCTTCCCGCTCGACAGTTAGCACTATACTGACGACCTGATTTGTGGCCGCGATGTACAGGAGCAAGGGCTCTTTGCTGGCAGGAGCGGCAAGCACCGGTTGGGTGGAGAGCAGGGCTTTGAGCTCAACAAAGGCTGCTTCGGCTTCGGGAGTCCACTCGAACATGTCAGACTTCTTCATCAATTTATATAAAGGCAGAGCCTTCTCACCAAGATGAGAAATGAATCGACTCAATGCTGCCAAGCAACCTGTGAGTTTCTAAACGTCGTGCACTCGCACGGGAGTCTTCATTCGGGTAATGGCGCTGATTTTCTCAGGGTTGACATCAATTCCTCGCTTGGAAACGAGAAAACCAAGTAACTTGCCGCTAGGGACGCCGAAAGTACACTTGGCCGGATTCAGCTTTATGTCGAATCGCCTTAGATTGGCGAATGTCTCGGCCAAGTCAGCCAACTGGTCAGAACCTTTGAGGGACTTGATCACTATATCGTCCATGTATGCCTCAACATTCCGAGGGATCTGGTCGAGTAAACATTTCTGAATTGTGCGCATAAAAGTAGCGCCGGCATTCTTGAAACCAAAAGGCATAGTGTTGTAACAAAAACACCCGAATGGGGTGATGAAGGATGTCTTTATTTTGTCCGGGCCATACAGACAGATCTGATGGTACCAAGAGTAAGCATCCAAAAATGATAAACGCTCGCACCCCGCAGTCGAGTCAACAATTTGATCTATGCGGGGGAGCAGAAAATGATCTTTCGGGCACACATTGTTGAGATGTTTGAAGTCAATGCACATGCGCAACGACTTATCTTTCTTGGGCACCATCACAACATTCGAGAGCCACTCGGAGTGGTAAATCTCCCGAATGAACTTGGCTTGCAAGAGACGGGCCACTTCTTCTCCGATTGCCTTGCGCTTCTCTGCCGCAGAGCGACGCAAATGCTCCCTGGCGGGTTTGGCTTTCGGATCCACTCGCAGACGGTGCTCAGCTAGCTCCCTGGGAACCCCCGGCACGTCAGCAGGCTTCCATGCGAAGATATCCTAGTTCTCACGGAGGAACTGGATGAGCTCGGCTTCCTATTTACTGTCGAGTGTTGATGAGATATTTGTCGGGGCAGCAGTAGGATCCGTCGGGTGGATGTGCACCTTCTTCACTTCCCCTGCCAACTGAAATGCCAACTCAGAAGCTGGCTTCTTGGCGCGGAGCAAATCAGCAGGGTTAGCGGTTTTCTTGTACTCCTCCAACTCAACCATGGCCATCTAGTGATCGACGATCTTGGAGCCTTGCTGGAGGCATTCTTCGGCCCGCTGTCGATTGCCGGTGATCGTGATCATGCCCTTAGGGCCTGGCATCTTCAACTTGAGGTACACGTAACATGGTCAGGCCATGAAGCGTGCATATGCGGGTCCACCCAAAATGGCGTGGTAAGCACTCTGGAAATCCACGACTTCAAACGTCAACTTTTCTTTTCAGAAATTTTTCTCATTCCCGAATGTCACATCCAATGCTATCTGGCCGAGTGACTTGGCCTTCTTTCCTGGGATGACCCCGTGAAACTGGATGTTGCTTTCACTCAGACGGGACATCGGAATGCCCATACCTTTCAGGGTATCCGCATAGAGAATGTTCAGGCCGCTGCCACCATCCATGAGGACCTTTCTAAGTCGAGTGCCCCCCACCATTGGATCAACTACCAGAGCCTGTCGACCGGGAGTGGCCACATGAGCAAGATGGTCTGTATGGTTGAATGTGATAGCATATTGGGACCACTTGAGGTAGGTGGGGGTATCTTGCACAGCCATGTTGATTTATCTGTTCATGACTTTCAGGCGACTCTTGCTCTTGGCATCAGCAAATATCACTAGTGTAGTAGTAACATCCAGGAATGTTTCTTTATCTTCATCTTCAACACCCTTCTCAGGAGATTTATCACTCGGCATGTCCCCCTTGAATTGCTGGATAAGGGAGACACTGTCAAGTGGTGTGCTTGGGCAGAATCACATTGCCTTCCGCATCTTTCCTCGTGTGAATTACACACGACTGATCCATGATATCAGTTCCTGACTGATTTTTTTCCTTTCTTGGGGGCATACTATGCTTTAGCTTTGCCCTTGTTTTTTGACTGAGTCGCCAGTGCTGCTGCTTCTACTTGAACTGGACCTTCAGCTTTTCGTTTTTGTTTCCGATTGTTACTGCCACCAGCCTCATTGGCGACTGCCTTTCCTTTGCCGCTACGGAGGCGGTCTTCTTCCTCGCCATTGGCATACTGAGTGGCGATTTCCATCATCTTGCCGAGTGAAATATCACCTGTGCGCCCGAACTTCAGGTACAACTCCCTGTATCTCATGCCAGCCTTGAAAGCACACACAGCCTCGTGCTCTAACACATTCTCCACTGTATGATGCAAAGTGGACCACCACTGAATATAGTCTATCAAAGTTTCATCGGGCTTTTGGACACAGTGTTGTAAGTCGACCAAACCTGTCGGACACTTGCAGGTGCCTTCAAAGGTTCGGACAAACACTCGGGCAAGATCCTCCTAGCAATGTATAGTGGAAGGAGCCAAATGATTCAGCCAAGATCGACATGAACCATCTAACATCAAGGACAGGTGCTTCATTGCAACATTGTCATTTCCGCCACCAATTTGCACAGCCACTCGGTAATCATCTAACCAAGTCTCTCGCTTTGTTTCGCCAGTAAACTTCCCGATCCCCGCCGCCAACCTGAAATTGGGGGGAATCTCCGCAGAACATATGGCTCTGCTAAAACACTCAGGACCAGAAACCACAGCTAAGCTACCACTCGGAAAATCTCTTTCGTGTCCTTCCCTGTGGGCTCTGCCCTTGTCAATCCGCTTCTGAACGAGGAGGTCGTGGGCATCAAAAACCCGAATTCTGCTCATCGCCGAAGGAGCGCCTATCATCCTGGCGCCGACACGCGTACGAACCACTCCGCAGAGGAGTGGGCACTCGACAGTGGTCTTCGCGGTGAAACTGATCTCTGGCCTGCTCTTCACAGAAACCTCCGCCCCGACGACGCAAGGGCGATCCAGGGCTATGTGTCGACTGAACGGTCTCCGCCCTGGGTGAAGTGCTATGTATCCTGTTGTGGGACCGTGAAACTACTGAATTCTGACGCCATGCTGCATCTAACAGTGCTCTGATCTGCACCAACCGTCTTCCAGCCTCTGTCCGTGACGGCTCAATAGAATCTGCTATCCTAGCAGCAGCTGCAACATTTAGTACAAGAGTTCGATATACCTCAATGTTGTCGTGAGATCCAGTCGGAAACAGCTGTCACTGACGTCGACTGGGACGTGGTGGGCGCTGGCGAGCACGCTCATCAAGTTCTGCCTGGAGCTCTTCCACATGAATGCGCGCGGCCTCCAAAGCTTGAGCCGCGGCAGTCGCGCCAACGATGGGAGTATGAAGAACCTCCTCCTCGCGGCGCGTCTACTCATTCGACGGACCGCCAGCCTCGCGCCTGCCATGGCCAAAGCCAGTCGGTGAACTCTGATGAGAGCCCGCCATCAAGACCTCCGCTGCGGGGTCGCAACTTTCGCACTCGGAAGGCATGTCGGACGGATCGGAATCCGACTCGAACACGCCGTGAAGGGACTCGGCGGGCTCGAGTGCTGCAATCTGCGGAGAAGAAGTTTGATGCGCCACTGCGTGTTTGACCCAACGCTGAAGTCTTGAGCGGCCGGACCGCTTGCGACCGCGAACAACGAGGGGAGCCGACGCATAAGGAGTCGAGGGCTGACTCAGCAACACGCCACAGGAACTCGCGCGGAAGTGCGTGGCCCCGCGGACCGAGAGAGCCTTGACATCGAGAGGTGCTTCCTGGAGCCATGCCGAATCGTCAGCGATGAAGGTGAGCGCTCCGAAACAGATCTCGTGGCCCAGAGCAAAAACAGTGTCGAAAGACATGTCGAAGGATGGAAAATGCAACCTCGCCGGAAGTTGCTTAGACGCTTGCCCCACGGTGGGCGCCAACTGTCGGGGGAACGAGCCTAACAGTAGATGGTAGGGGTACGTAAGGAGAGGGCAGAGTCCTAGCTACGGCGAGGGTGTACACACGGATGTATGAGTTCAGGCCCCTCTCGTGGAGGTAATAGCCCTACGTCTCAGTGCTCGGGAGCTTATGTCGTGTGGAATGTTGAGATTACAATGGTTTCGAACCCGTATGCCAAAGGGGAGGGGCGGCTTATATAGAGTTCGCTGCCCCTCATAAGTGCCCGGCATCTAAGGGTCTGATTGTGGGTTTAAAGACAGGCGTTACTGGTAATGTACATAATAAATGCTACTAATGATGAAGGACTATAGACCGCCCGTTGGCCTCCTGATGGTGGCTCCTGGTCATCTGGTGTCGACTGAGAATGAGGCCTACCGAGTGCCAGGCGACTGTCGAGTGAAGGAAGAAGACTCTGAGTGGATTGAATGTCGAGTGGCTTGAATGTCTCATGGAATCCAGTCGGAAGCTTATGCTTGATCTTCAAGTCTTCCAATATAGTGTCCTTAGGTAGGGTATGTAGGCCTTGCCTAGGACCCTACCCTAGGTACATATCCTCATCAGTTGCCAAAGCATACCGAGCTCGTTTCTTCTAGCCACGCGCCAACGAGATGGCTCGGGACATTGTTCAGCACTGCAAAGGATGCCAGTTTTATGCTAATTTGTCACACAAGCCCGCATCTTCCTTGAAGACTATTCCACTCGTTTGGTCATTCGCTGTTTGGGGTTTGATATGGTCGGTCCTTTCCGAATGGGCCAGAGTAGATTCACGCATCTACTTCTAGCAGCCGACAAGTTCACCAAGTGGATTGAGGCTAAGCCCATACAGAAGCTGAATTCTCTCACCGCTATCAAGTTCATGAAAGAGATAACGTTCCGGTATGGAGTTCCCTACAGTATCATTACAGATAATGGTCCAAACTTTGACTCAGAAGAGTTCAGAAACTTCTGCTCCGCCCAAGGCACTCGGGTGCATTACACATCCGTTGCGCACCCCAAACTAATGGTCAAGCTAAGCGGGCGAATGGCCTCATCCTTCAAGGGATGAAGCCCCGACTCATGCGAGATCTTGAACACGCAGCTAGAACTTGGGTTACTAAAATGCCATCTGTTCTGTGGGGCTTGAGGACGACTCCTAATTGGTCGACGGGGCGTACTCCTTTCTTCCTGGTGTATGGAGTCGAAGCAAATTTGCCAAGTGATCTCTTTCATAACTCCCCCCGTGTGGATCTTTACTCAGAGACTGAAGCTGAACAAGCACGATAAGACGGTGTAGATCTCCTAGAGGAAGAACATGAAGTGGCGCTGATCCGGTCGACGGTGTACCAGCAAGATCTGTGTCGTTTCCATGCAAGGCACGTCAGGAGTCGGTCATTTCATGAAGGTGATCTTGTGCTCTGAGTGGATCAGCAGCGACCTCACAAGCTCTCCCCTATGTGGGAAGGACCTTTTGTCGTCACCAAAGTACTTAACAATGGAGCCTACCACCTCTACAACCTCAAGAAGAATATCGACGAACCGCACGCCTGGAGCGCAGATTTACTTTGATGATTTTATACCTGGCGACTAAGTTGTTTGATGTTATAAGAGCACTCTAGACAATGTCGCTTATCAAAGTTATGACTCCTGCAGTCTTTTCTCGATTCCAATCACACAATCCATATTCAAAAAACAGTCCGAGTGATGAGTGACCCTCTCACTCAGGGGCTTAGCTGCGAACCAGTTTTCGCCTAAGTTAAAAACCCTGCCGAGTGGATAACATCCCATTCACTCAGAAACTTAGCTACGAATCAGTCTTTGTCTAAGTTAAAAAAACTACTCTGAGTGACGAGCGACCCTCTCATTCGTGGGCTTAGCTGCAAACCAGTTTTCGCCTAAGTTAAAAACCCTGCCGAGTGGATAACATCTCATTCACTCGAAAACTTAGCTGCGGATCAGTCTTCATCTAAGTTAAAAACTACTATGATTGACGAGCGACCCTCTCACTCGGGGGCTTAGCTGCGAACCAGTTTTCGCCTAAGTTGAAAAACCTACCGAGTGGATAGCATCCCATTCACTCGTAAACTTAGTTGTGAATCAGTCTTCGTCTAAGTTAAAAACTACTCCGAGTGACGAACGACCCTCTCACTCGGGAGCTTAGCTGTGAACCAGTTTTCGCCTAAGTTAAAAAAACCTGCTGAGTGGATAACATCCCATTCATTCAGAAACTTAGCTGTGAATCATTCTTCGTCTAAGTTAGAAACTACTCCGAGTGACGAGCAACCCTCTCACTCGGGGGCTTAGCTACGAACCAGTTTTCGCCTAAGTTAAAAACCCTGCCGAGTGGATAGCATCCCATTCACTCGGAAACTTAGCTCCGAATCAATCTTCGTCTAAGTTAAAAACTACTCCGAGTGATGAGCGACCCTCTCACTCGGAGGCTTAGCTGCGAACCAGTTTTCGCCTAAGTCAAAAATCCTGTCGAAGTTGATAACATCCCATTCACTTGGAAATTTAGCTGCGAACCAGTCTTCGTCTAAGTTAAAAACTCCTCCAAGTGACGAGCAACCCTCTCACTCAGAGTCTTAGTCGCGAACCAGTTTTCGCCTAAGTCAAGAATTCTTCCGAATAGTGAGCATCCAACTCGCTCGGAAACCAAATAAACTTATCAAAGCAAGGGATTGGAAAGCAAAATGCAGATAAATCCAAAATCTCTAGCACAGATAAAAGTTGCCCATGCAAATAGAAGTGCTCAAGCTTAAATCCTGAATGAAGCTTTAAACGGTTACACCATCACTCGACTTACCGAGGCAAATAAAGTTTCAAGCAAAGTGTTTTTCAAGCACCAGTGGGGCTCGCAGGCTCGACGAAGGTGTCCAGATCGATCCCATCGGCGATCCGAGTGGCTGCTTCAATGAAGGTCTCCATGAAGTCTTCGAATTGAAGTTTCTTCGTGTTGGCCACCTGAAGAGTCTTCAGCTTGTCCTCCTTGGCATCTTCCAATGAACCCGGACGAGTGAAAGATCCATATCGGCTCCACAGCACGCAGCAGATTTTTTTCAATGCCTGCACTCGACCGGGAATTTCATTGAGGCGGGTCATCATCGACTCAAGGTCAGTCTGGAGGGTGTCTTCTGGCCATAATTCTTTGCCAATCTTCTCCAGTGCAGATTTCAGACGAGTGATATACTCTTTGACACTTGTGAGATGAGCATTAAGCCGAAACATGTTCATGGCCACAACATCCCCGACAGGTGACTTGGTGGGATCCAGATTTGGCTCGATCTCCTCAGTCTCCTTGTCAAAGTCTTGGCAGAATTCTACGCAGGGGAAAATGAAAGGTTGGTCATGCTACCGTTATGCGAAAATTTAGGGAAATTCACTCGACGGAGGAGAGTTACCTTCAAGCATACCGAACATCTTCTTCGCGAAGTCCCCCAAGTATTTCTCCAAACCGTTGCTCCTCTTGGTAAGCTGCTTAGTCTTTTTGTTCCAAGCGGCCCGTTCTTGCTTGAGTTTGGCATTCTCCTCCTCCAACTTACTAGCTGCGGCAAGCTTCTTGTCGGCGGCTTCGGTTTTTTCCCTCGCCACTTTCTGAGCATCGACGAGTGCCTTGTCTTTGTCCTCAAGTGCCTTCTCCATGGTATCTGAAGAAATAACATGGTTGATTTGCGCTTGAAGTTGGCGGTTCTCACCACGTACGTCTGTTCGAGTGAGGACACTCGGTTCAAAGGATAGAAAGTAAGGGTGATAGTGCAATTGGTCAACAAGGATTACCTCCCAAGGTTTTCAGCTCAGTCTGTACACGATCTAAGGCGTTCTTGGCAACCTCCAGATCCAGCTGAAGCTGGTTTTCTCCTTCTCCAGGTCGACATATTGAGTCCCGAGCTCACGGGTTTTCTAAAATCAACAAAGATGTAGTTCAGTTGACAGTAATATTTCTCCACTCCCGAATGGCAAGGAGCAAGTTTAGTCGATTGGATGGCGGCCCGCCGCCCAACCCCACCCATGCAATGCGTCATATCATGGTTGATGGAAATGATGTACATGAAACCTGCAGGATAGTTCTTAAGACTACTGCCCATCGTAAACGATCGACAGTAGTGTCGGGGACTACACGCAATAGGTGCACTCAGCGTGCCCCCACTAGATAAGTTAATAAGTGTTGTTGATGAGTTATGCAGTTACCTATGGATCTTGTTAATCATTGAAGTTGACAAGGGACAAGTTGAAGTACTCGACTCACTATTAAAGGATGCATCCGAATACGCAATCGTGAGGGGGCTGGTTGATAGGCAATTTTAATCATTATCGCACTATGTCGATCTCTATAATTACTTCATTTCTTGATATCAACTAGTTAATAAATTATTTATTCATTTTCTTTACCGGCGGGCAGGGCTTGGGCCAAGTTCATCAAACAGGTCCCAGGCGACTGGGCACCACAACTGAAATGGACGCGATCCAAGGTAATTAAGTACTACTAGCTAGCTAGCTACGTCCGTGCATCTCTTTAATTGTAGTTTCAATACCATTATCATGCTTGATTAATTAATTATTACCTGATTCAATTTTATTCTCGTAAAGTGCATGGTGTAAGAGCAGGGGACTAGTTTATGCGAATACTACGTTTGCGAGTACATTCGTATGATCACGTCTGAAAGAAGCAGAAACGAAAGAAATCTTTGGGTACATTTGGCAGAACACTATCCATAATTTTTTTAATCATGATCTAGCTAATATATATACACACAACTAATATATTCATCTTGATCTCCATCTTGTAGCTGACGGAGGTGCGGGGTCAACTCATACCAGAGGCTCGGGTACGAGCAATTCAAGAGGAATTATTTGGATTTCTGCTCGACCAGGTCATAAATCTCAATGGAGAATACCATTACAAGATCCACAGGGACGACGATTAGCTAGATTTCTGTGGGGCATGCATTATATATATATATATGTAATGATCCTCAAATTGTAGGAGAAATTGTATATATATATATAGTTGTCGTACTAGCAATTCGATGATATATATATATATATATGATCGCGGTTCTACGAGAAATTCTATTTATATTATGCGCATGCACAAACGTGTGTACAGTATGTACGTAGTAGCGTAATATATGTTTGAAATGAAAATTAATTAAATGGAAAACATGAAATTAAAAGGAAAATTAAACCATAATTAATTCATAAACCCCTAAAGAATTAAAAGGAAAAATAAAACGAAACTAAAAAAACTAAACACTTTTAGTCCCGGTTGGTGTTACCAACCGGGACTAAAGGTCCCCCCAGCCCACGGCGCTGTTAACGCCACGTGGAGGGCCTTTGGTGCCGGGCCGTGTTGAACCGACACTAAAGGGGGGTAGGCTTTAGTCCCCACCCTTTAGTGTCGGTTCGAGAACCAGAACTAAAGGCCCTTACCAACCGTGACAATATGCCGGTTCTGCACTAGTGGGACTTAAAGATTACAAGGAAGACTCCGACTGAAGTCACCATGGCACATGAGTCACTCGACACTAAATCCACTCGGAAGTTTCTCCATCCATTCTTCAGTCTCCTTTCACTCGGAAGAACCAGAAGCCAGTCGACTGATGAAGACCAGAAGCCACTCTAGGGAGGCCAACGGACAGACGTTCGACTGGTCGCCATTAGTAGCATTTATTACGTGCTTTACCAGTAACGCCCATCTTTATTACCACGGTCGAACCCTTGGATGTTGGGTATTTATGAGGGACAACACACTCTATATAAGCCTCCCCTCCCTTTGGCACAAGGGTTCGCACCCCCTGTAACTCTCATATTCCAGACGACAAAATCTCCCGAGCACTGAGACGTAGGGCTGTTACCTCTACGAGAGGGGTCTGAACTCATACATCCGTGTGTACAACCTCGCCGTAGCTAGGACTCTACCCTCTCCTTATGTATCCCTACCTTCTACTGCCAGGCTTGTTCCCACGACAAGGGGCACACGTCGTGCTCGTCCCACGAAATTCGCGCCATGTTGATGTTGTGGTTGTTGTTGTTGGAGAGGTACGGTAGCTACAGCTTGTGGTGGTAGACGGGCAAGTACCTCATTGAACTTGGCGTCCATCTTGGTGTCAATGTCTTCTTCAATCCATTTAGCTTCTCCATGGCCTCTCCAAGGCTGGTCACGACGTCTTGTACCTGGTCAGTCATCATTTGCTGAAATTTATCATGGAGCTCCTTGTTGGTCATAGCATCCCAGTTGATCTCGTCAGCTTGTGATCCTGTAATGGTTAGCAGCAATAGGAACACACAAGAATATGTACCTACAGACTACTAGGAAGTGGTGCTGGTGGTGGTGTGGCACAAATCCGTCAAGCAAATCTCAAATTCTTACCAGTTCTTACCCAGCAGCAGGTGGTGATCGACAATCGTTATAGTCAAAAACTCTCAAACCTTGGATAAAGCGATTGCCAGGTGGTGTCAAACACATGACGTAGATGTATGTGGAGCCGGGAAGGCTTATAATATGGTAGCAAAAAGGGTCAACAATAATCAATTCAGAGATGCAATGTTAAAAATATGCTCAACGACGATATCGTGCTGGTCCTAGGCTAGACCATACTAGAGACGCGAGCCTAGAACACCAATAAAAGCACGACGCACACGTAATCAAGCGAAGAGCCACTCTGATTTTTTTTGTCTCTTTTTTGGCGCTCTTTTTTTTGTGATCTTTTATGAGAAAATCACTATAATGACGAGTGTCTCAAAACCCTTCCGGAGTTCTAAAAACAGGATAGGAACTACAAAATGACAAATTTTTTCTAGAGCGAATCTGGGCTGCGACGACCAAAAATTGCGATAAAAATCACTATGAGGGCAAGTGTCTCAAAACGCTCCAAAAAGCATAAAAATAGGATAGGAAAAAAATATTTTCACCCGCCAAAATTTTGGCCTAAAATGTGCTCTGAAAATGGTGCCAGACTTCTTTTTTGAAACCTACTCACGTAAGGAAACGCGAAACCGAAAACAAAAGGATCTCAAAACTAAACCTATTATGTAAAGGACTCGGATTGGTGGCGGATATGTGGTGGTATATATGGATATGTGGTGGTATATATGACAGATATATGGTGGTGATATATGATGGCAGGTATGGCCGCGGTGACGATGATGGTGGGCGATGGTGGGTATGGCAGTGATGCTGATGATGGTGGGTATGGCAGCAGTGATGATGATGATGGTGGGTATGGCGACATGAATTTTTTTAAACGGATCTCAAAACTCTAAAGGACTAGACACTAAGACCAGCAACTTGACATGATGATGCAACCACAAATTCAACAAAGCAAACACCGAACAAAAAATTGCAAAGGCTCAGGTTGGTTCAGAGATGATGATCCAACCCTAAATTTTTTGTGTCTTTTCATGGATCATAGGTATGAAGAACTGATGCGATCTAAAGTACAAAAAAATGGTAAAATCTCACCGAGCAACCTGGAAATCTGATACCACTTGATAGAGGCGAAGTTGTCCCTGTCTTTCGATGAGATGTGGCTATCGTTTATGATAAAGGCAAAGTTGTCCCTGTCTTTCGTTGAGATGTGGCTATCGTTTATGGTAGAGTCGACTTTGATGATCCGACTACGAACGTGCGAGAACGTCGCGCCTTAGCAATCGCTAAACCAACTCCGAGAGGTTATTGACCATGCCGGAGCATGATCAACCTGACCATAAAGGTTTGTTTCCTGCACACAATCGAAGAACAAGTAAGAAATTAAGATTGCAATCTGGATACTGTGAAACAAAGAGGAAAGCTTTATTGATGAAAGTGGGGTTCTGTGATGCCTTTGTCTGGTCGTGGAACACAAACGAAGAACGTGAAGTTACAACTATGGCGAACTTGTAATCCAAACAAAAACCCCAGTCTAAACGGTGCTCTAAGGGTTGTATATATGGGGGAATAGAGGAGGAATTTCGTGACCCCTTGGATGAAGGGCCCGTAACAGACCCTAACTTTGTTTCCCCACACATACAGACTCTAAAAATAGCCTATAAGATGGTATTTCAAAATTACATAGGCCTCGCCTAAAAATAAGGTGACGCAACACCTATAATAGCCTATGCACGAAATTTATAAAGTGACATCTTGTATATTTCGTCCAAGCCTTCGTGTTCTCCTTATGGTGCCTTCAAAGTGCGAAAATCACCACCGGAAACTCCATTGTTTTTTTCTGCGTGCGCAACTTCTCCTCCATGCTTGATCCCTCTCCAATGGCCATCATTCGTGTCCATGCTAGGTCCTTCATTCGCAAGTAAAACAAAAATATCTAATTTAGGCAGCCTCTTATGTTCGTGAACATTAGAAAGATTTTCAAAAAATGAAAGTACCTGATAATTTAGTTGGTGTGCACACGCTCTGGTAATTTTTCCAATATGTGTAGCCGATGGGAATGTGTGTGTAACATTAATAGGGATGTCCTCCTCAAACAAATAGTCCTAATTTCTTATACTCCCTCCGTTCTTTTATATAAGGTGTAAAACTTTTAGCATGAAAACCAAGGCACATAATTTTAGACAATTTATGACAAACTTACCATGAGTTAATTCATCGATTAGCGGCAAGTAAATCGTTTAGACTAGGAAAGAAAGAGATACACACAATCGGAGAGAGATATTTCCCCTTTTTATTTTCTATAAGGAGAGATACATAATTACGTGGAATTATAAGAAATACACCTTACACTTTGAAATTTTATCAAAAAGCAAATACACCTTATTTTAAGGAACGGAGGGAGTAGGATCCTAGGTGATCACATTGCGCAATAATTAAGGGCCCTGATAAGTTTCACGCATGTGGCACAAACATATGGCAACTTCGATCGTTATTTATGGCAAGTTTAGTGACGCAAGCACGGTAATTTTAGTTGTAAAACATGGCAACTTTCCATTTGGATGGCAATTTTTTTTTTGCATGGCAACTTTAGTTGTAAAGACTGTGAGGGCGGGATTACTTCATGCTAGACGTGTGGCGCTATTTGCTATTTTTTTAGAATACAGTACAATCAAAGTTGCTCACATATATGAACCCTTATGAAGGCACGCACGCACATCCTAGCCCTATGAGCACCTCCAAAAGACCGAGCCGACACATCATATTTAACGTCTCTCCCACTAAAGCACATCACTGAAAGGTCTGCAATAAATCCAGAAAAATGCAAACACCGATGTCAAGTCTGAGACTTAAACTTTGATGGGCAGGAGATATCACTGACCTCCTAACCATCCAACCACATGTTGATTCACATCTCTTTGCTAGTTGGGGCAGAAGAAGTAAGAGAGTTAGGATAGACGAACAAAGAAACTGTATGAGTTGGGTTTGCTTTCGTATGTCGGTCTTGTATGACAATTTGTGTGTTTTCTTATATTAGAAGCATGTTTCGATTCATGTAAAGGTCAGTTTATTTTATAAAATAGAAATGATGTGTTTTTTAGTGTAGACATGTTTATCAAATTTGGGAGGAATCTTTAGAAAACCTTTGTGTTGTGATCTCTTTGTATAAATTGTTTTTTTTGCGTGAGTACAGTCGTCAAGATTGGTTTTCTCATGCTGAATATTAAGGTTCAATCCCTCTAATTCGTGTATATCGTGTGCGCGGGCGAGATGTTACTAGTGGTGGTGGTAGAGGAGTGTCGTGAAAGATCGGACCGCAACAACAGATCGAGTCTCGCCATCGAGGTTCGATACTCATCATTCGCTGGAGGCTAAAGGATGTGAAGTTATTATGGCCCGCATGGCCCATGTACAAGACGATGTGCGGACAAGTGTTCTTTCCAGTCCGCTATAAGCGATAAATGTACATGCCCATATATGTTGGGACTGGAGGGGCGCAAATATAGGGGGAGCTATGCCCGGGGACAGAGGCAGGGGGCCTATGCCCGGCGGGAGAGCTGGGGGCGAGATATAGGGAGAGGGTACGCCTGACGCCACAGCCGCCTGCGGGGGTATAAGGGGTGGAGCTATGCCCTCTCAGGAAAGGGGGCAGGGGTGTCAATTCCTCCTCCTCTACAAGGGGGGCGGGGGTGTCAATTCCTCCTCCTTCTATAAGTGGGTAAGAAGAATAGTAGGTTGTTAAGAAATTATCGATGTTCAAGATATCCCCCGATATGCCGATAAATCAACCGATTTATTGCTTACCGGTGTCCGACCGATAAGATAAATCGATCGATATGCCGATAAATTGACTGATATGCCAATAAATAGGGCGATTTACCCCTTATCCTGGGTTGACCGATAAGTTCCTGATAAGCGATATCCCCAACATTGGCAACTATAATTAAAATTTCTGGCATCTAGTCTTGATAGCAAAACCTTCCATATTTAAAATATCACTTTTCTTACAACATATGAGAGCAGAACCTCCCAAGAAAGAAAATAAAAAGTAAAACTAAAATTATGTTCCTCCCTTGCCTTCATTTTTTTCAAGTAAAAATTGTCCATGTAAGCCTAAAATTCATATTACTTAAATGCAACAACCATATGGTCTGTTTATGGTTCGGTTTTGTAGTCTCACAATATTTGTTGCATCTTTGCAAATATCTAGCTAGTCAAATCATAGATTGCAAAATTATCTTTATAAGTGTTGAAGTGTATATGTTTATTGTCTAACCCTTTCCATTAGTTTGTATTTTTGGTTGTGTTGGCTAGTGCATGAAGCTTAACATGGTATCAGAGTCCAAGGTCTTGAGTTCAACTTCTGTCTTTCACAATTTATGTAAAAAATTGTTGTTGCGCCCCTTTGTCTACGTATAGGCCTCTTGAGCCATACCTCTGAGTCTATCCACGTGTTGACTTTTTTACATCACACGTGAGAGGGGATGTTTAAGTGAATATGTGGATTGTCTAGCCTTTTTCATTAGTTCAGGCTTTTGGTTGCGTTGACTAGTGCATGAAGCTTAACAATGTTAAAGTGTATATGTAGATTGTCTAGACCTTTTCATCAGTTCGGGCTTTTGGTTGCGTTGCCTAGTGCATTAAGTTTAACATGGTATTGGAGCTAAGGTCTTGAGTTCAAGTCGTGTCTTTCGCAATTTATTCAAACAAATTGTTCCCCTTTGTCCGTTTATAGGCCTCTTGAGCTATACCTCTGAGTCTGTTCACATGTTGACTTCTTGCGTCATACGTGAGAGGGGGTGTTGTACTGTATATGTGGATTGCCTAGCCTTTTTTCCATTAGTTTGGATTTTTGGTTACGTTGGCTAGTGCATTAGCTTAACATGGTATCAGAGCTAAGGTCTTGAGTTCAAGTTTTGTCTGTCACGATTTATTCGAAAATCATTGATGCCCCCTTTGTGTCCACGCATAGGCCTCTTGAGCTATACCTCTAAGTCTATTCATGTGTTGACTTCCTGCATCACACGTGAAAGTGGGTGTGGAAGTGTATATGTGGATTGTCTAGCCCTTTCCATTAATTCTGACTATTGATTGCGTTGCCTATGTTGGAAATATGCCTAGAGGCAATAATAAATTGGTTATTACATACTTCCTTGTTCATGATGATCGTTTATTATCCATGCTATAATTGTGTTGATCGGAAACTCGGATACATGTGTGGATACATAGACAACACCATGTCCCTAGTATGCCTCTAATAGACTAGCTCGTTGACCAAAGATGGCCATGGTTTCCTAGTCATGGACATGAGATGTCATTTGATAACGGGATCACATCATTAGGAGAATAATGTGATGGACAAGACCCAAACTACAAACGTAGCATATGATTGTGTTAGTTTATTTGTTGCTATTTTCTGCATGTCAAGTATATGTTCCTATGACCATGAGATCATGCAACACACTGACACCGGAGGAGTACCTTGTGTGTATCAAACGTCGCAACGTAACTGGGTGACTATAAAGGTGCTCTACAGGTATCTCCGAGGGTGTTTGTTGGGTTGGCATGGATCAAGACTGGGATTTGTTACTCCGTGTGACGGAGAGGTATCTCAGGGCCCACTCGGTAATACAACATCACAATAAGCGTTGCAAGCAATGCGACTAAGTGTTAGCCACGGGACCTTGTATTACGGAACGAGTAAATAGACTTGCTTGTAACGAGGTTGAACTAGGTATGGAGATGCCGACGATCGAATCTCGGGCAAGTAACATACCGAAGAACAAAGGGAACATCATACGAGATTAACTGAATCTTTGACACAGAGGTTCGACCGATAAAGATCTTCGTAGAATATGTAGGAATCAATATGGGCATCCAGGTTCCGCTATTGGTTATTGACCGTAGAGGTGTCTCGGTCATGTCTACATAGTTCTCGAACCCGCAAGGTCTGCACACTTAAGGTTTGGTGACGTTTCGGTAGTATAGAGTTATGCATGATGGTGACCAAAGGTTGTTCAGAGTCCTGGATGAGATCCCAGACGTCACGAGGAGCTCCGAAATGGTCCGAAGGTAAAGATTGATATATAGGAAGTCCTGTTTTGGTCACCGGAAAAGTTCCGGGCTCATTGGTAGTATACCGAGAGTGCCGGGAGGGTACCGGGGGGCCATCGGGAGGGGTATTTCGACCCAAGAGGCTACATGGGCTGTGGGAGGATGAATACCAGCCCTTAGTGGGCTGGACGAAGTCCCACATAGGGCCCATGCGGCTGGGAAGGAAATCCAAAGTGAAAAGGTGGAAAAGGCTAATATAAGGAAGGATTCCTAATCCGACTAGGAGTGGAGGAGTAGGACTCCTCCCTCCACTTCGGCCGAAGCCAAAAGGGCTGGCCCTTGCAGCCAAGCCTCCTCCTCTCCTCCTCCTATATATACTAGAGGTTTTAGGGGTTTTGTACACAGAATTTGAGCCACGTGCTGCCCTCTCCTCTAGTCCGTAGTTTCTCCTCTAGATCGGTTTCAACAGTGCTTAGGCGAAGCCCTGTTGGAATTACTCCATCACCATCGCCACAACTCCGTCGCGCTGCTGGACAGCTGGAGAACTCATCTACCTCTCCGCTCCCTCTTGCTGGATCAAGAAGGCGGAGATAGTCATCAAGCTGTACGTGTGCTAAACGCGGAGGTGTCGTCCGTTCGGCACTAGATCGGAAGGACCGTGATAAAGATCGCGAGACGATTCGTGATTGGATCACGGGACGGATCGTGATGAGATCGCGGGATGGATCGTGATTGGATCGCGGGACGCTCGGCGATTTGGATCGCGAAGACGTTCGACTACATCAACCGCGTTTCTTAACGCTTCCCGCTTAGTGATCTATAAGGGTATGTAGATCCACTCTCCCTCTCATAGATGCTCATCATCATGGATAGATCTTGCATGTGCGTAGGAAATTTTTTGTTTCCCATGCAACGTTCCCCCAACGGCCTAGTGCATGAATAACAATAAGTGCTCTCTAAAAAACCGTATTATTTTACTTACGGAGGTAGTATTTTTACTATGTGATATGCAAATGTTTGCTTTTTTACAGGAAAATGTCAATTAGATTTGACTAGTGTGTTTTTTCTGCGGAGAAGTACTATTTATTCGATTCGCTATCCAGTGGAGAAAAATGATGTATCCTTGAAACCACCTTTTTGTTCATGGCTAGCTTAAGCTTGTCTCATTTTGTCTGGTATTTCAATATGTTCTTACTTCTTACGAGGGAATACTTACTGGAGAACTCTATTAGCATTCTTCATATGATGTAGATCACTCTGGCATATTTCTGATGGCAAAGGAACCAGATGGGATTCTTGATTCATCTAAAGCTGAACTGAGTGATGCTTCCACCTCATATCCGAAGAAAATAATCACTCTGATATGTCAAAGCATATCGGTGGTACGTCCATCTATTGAAGTTCTATATGTTGATTTCCTTTTTCATTAACTGTTAGTGTTACATTTATTACATCTAAATTGGTGTTGCTAACCCACTTGCGTATCATGCTGTCTGCATATTGACCACGGGTCTTTCAAAAATTGAGGATGAGGTCCTATAATCTGCTGGTATAGTTTGGTGCTTTAAGAACTTAGCACCACCCCAATTTGAAATTGTTCACTTAGTGTGTTACACTGTTACTTGACAGCTAATGTCTTCAAAACCAATCTACTTTGAGTTCATTAAAGTCAGCTGAATCTTGAAGAGAACTACATTGCTTGACTCTTCTTTTTCCTGCAGTATAGTTAGCAAAGAACATAGTCACTTTTCAAGTACGAACCACCTCAACTCCACATAATGTTATGTAGCTCATATTGATTCAAATATGTTTCTCTTCGGTCTTACAGGTTCTTCTATGGCTCAGGGCATGCATATACCCCTGCATTCAATCAGCCTGAAACAAATTTGAGCGTGACGGAAGTTGATGCTGATGTATGTAGACAAAAATTACCATGACATTTTTGTATCAGTCCAATGAGAGTAAACCAACCAAGTTTTGATTCTTGGAATGTACAAAACATCAGCCTCAAGATGCATGTCATTGAGTGCTGTGTTGGCTGTTCCCCATAATATTTATGGACATTTACGGGACCTGGAAAGGTAAATCCACCAGACCTCTAGTCGATAAACCATATTACGACTGTCGGCAATAATATGTTTGCAGCTTAATTTGTAGGTGCTCACAAGCACCAGATTTCCACCAACAGATTGGCGCTCCATACCAGGGTGGTGGTGTACCAGGATGGATGTTACAATGGTCCACCCAGGCACTTGTTGAGCTGGGTTCCCTTTGTGCCGCTGAAGGCAGGGAAGAGCTCACAGTTGTCAACGAGTGAAAATCATTTTATCGGCTGCCAATGGGGAATCCAAACCTAGAAATAGCACAGCGCATGTGGTTTAGCAGGTTTTTACATTATACTAGTATTTGCCCATCATCTGCCCCATTAGACCATCTGTGTCACCTAGTTCTTTGTACACCACCTTTGATCTCATGAATGAAGAATAAATAGAACTCTGCTATGTGACACATTGTCTTGTTACTTACTTTTTATCTGAATCTGTTTACTCTGATTCTGGGGTACTGCAATGCGTCAAGAATTTACTTCATTTCTGTTGGGAACCAAGTGTTGCCAAGCATTCATTTGGTCGTTGTGTTTGTGACACCATTGGTTGGGGTAATAAAGGTGCTTGCTAGTTGAAACAATCAGTTACACGAAACTGACCCAAGGCAAATCCCTCACCGAACGTGGTTTCCAGTCCAGACTTGCTCACTGAAAATAAGAAATACAAAACTTGTGACGGAAAAAGTTTGTATGTTTCAGCCAAATCTCATATTGTACCAATAGAAGGATGGCACCACTACTCTTCTGTACTACAAAATCTTTCAACATGTATATCCACCTACATACATACAAACAACAACAACAACAAAGCCTTTAGTCCCAAACAAGTTGGGGTAGGCTAGAGGTGAAACCCATAAGATCCCGCGACCAACTCATGGTTCTGGCACATGGATAGCAAGCTTCCACGCACCCCTGACCATGGCTAGTTCTTTGGTGATGCTCCAGTCCTTCAGATCTCTCTTTACAGACTCTTCCCATGTCAAGTTCGGTCTACCCCGGCCTCTTTTGACATTATCAGCATGCTTAAGCCGTCCGCTGTGCACTGGTGCTTCTGGAGGCCTGCGCTGAATATGCCCAAACCATCTCAGACGATGTTGGACAAGCTTCTCTTCAATTGGCGCTACCCCAACTTTATCCCGTATATCATCATTCCGGATGCGGTCCTTCCTTGTGTGACCACACATCCATCTCAACATGCGCATCTCCGCCACACCTAACTGTTGCACATGTCGCCTTTTAGTCGGCCAACAGTCAGCGCCATACAACATTGCGGGTCGAACTGCCGTCCTATAGAACTTGCCTTTTAGCTTTTGTGGCACCCTCTTGTCACAAAGAATGCCAGAAGCTTGGCGCCACTTCATCCATCCGGCTTTAATTCGATGGTTCACATCTTCATCGATATCCCCATCCTTCTGCAACATTGACCCCAAATATCGAAAGGTGTCCTTCTGAGGCACCACTTGCCCATCAAGGCTAACATCCTCCCCCTCCTCGTTCCTAGTAGTACTGAAAGCGCACCTCATGTACTCGGTTTTAGTCCTACTAAGTCTAAAACCTTTCGATTCCAAGGTTTGCCTCCACAACTCCAACTTCCTGTTAACCCCCGTCCGGCTCTCATCGACTAGCACCACATCGTCCGCAAAGAGCATACACCATGGGATATCTCCTTGTATATCCCTTGTGACCTCATCCATCACCAAGGCAAAAAGGTAAGGGCTCAAAGCTGACCCTTGATGCAGTCCTATCTTAATTGGGAAGTCGTTAGTGTCGCCCTCACTTGTTCGAACACTTGTCACAACATTATCATACATGTCCTTGATGAGGGTAATGTACTTTGTTGGGACTTTGTGTTTCTCCAAGGCCCACCACATAACATTCCGCGGAATCTTATCATAGGCCTTCTCCAAGTCAATGAACACCATATGCAGGTCCTTCTTTTGCTCCCTATATCTCTCCATAAGTTGTCGTACCAAGAAAATGGCTTCCATGGTCGATCTCCCAGGCATGAAACCAAACTGATTTTTGGTCACGCTTGTCAATCTTCTTACACGGTGCTCAATGACTCTCTCCCATAGCTTCATTGTATGGCTCATCAGCTTAATTCCACGGTAATTAGTACAACTCTGAACATTCCCCTTGTTCTTGAAGATTGGTACTAATATACTCCGTCTCCATTCTTCTGGCATCTTGTTTGCCCGAAAAATGAGGTTGAAAAGTTTGGTTAGCCATACTATCGCTATGTCCCCGAGGCCTCTCCACACCTCAATGGGGATACAATCGGAGCCCATCGCCTTACCTCCTTTCATCCTCTTTAAAGCCTCCTTGACCTCCGACTCTTGGATTCGCCTCACAAAACGCCTGCTAGTATCATCAAAGGAGTCATCCAGATCAATGGTAGAGCTCTCACTCTCCCCATTGAACAACTTGTCAAAGTACTCCCGCCATCTATGCTTAATCTCCTCGTTCTTCACCAGGAGTTGATCTGCTTCGTGCTTGATGCACTTGATTTGGTCAACATCCCTCGTCTTCCTCTCTCGGCTCTTGGCCATCTTATAGATGTCCCTTTCGCCTTCCTTCGTGTCTAACCTTTGGTAGAGGTCCTCATACGCCCGACCCCTTGCTTCACTCACAGCTCGCTTTGCGGCCTTCTTTGCCATCTGGTACTTCTCTATGTTGTCTGCATTCCTATCCAGATATAGGCATCTGAAACAATCTTTCTTCTCCTTGATTGCCTTCTGGACAACATCGTTCCATCACCAGGTATCTTTAGCTTCTCTTCTACTTTCCCTGGACACTCCAAACTCCTCTGAGGCCACCTTACGAATGCAAGTCGCCATCTTCATCCACATGTTGTCTGCATCACCTCCTTCCTCCCAAGGCCCTCCTTAATGACCCTCTCCTTGAACACCTGAGCTACCTCCCCCTTGAGCTTCCACCACTTCGTCCTAGCGACTTTGGCACGCTTGTCCCGCTGGACACGAATCCGAAAACGGAGGTCAGCAACCACAAGCTTATGCTGGGGGACAACACTCTCTCCAGGTATCACCTTACAGTCTAGGCATGCACGCCTGTCTTCTCTTCTCAAGAGAATGAAATCAATCTGGCTAGAGTGCTGCCCACTACTGTAAGTCACTAGATGTGATTCTCTCTTCTTAAAGAAGGCGTTAGCTACGATCATGTCATAGGCTAACGCAAAGCTTAAGACATCTTCTCCTTCTTGATTCCTGATGCCATAGCCAAATCCCCCATGCACCCCTTCAAAACATGTGTTAGCTGTGCCCACGTGGCCATTGAGGTCTCCTCCTATGAAGAGCCTCTCGCCGATCGGTACACTCCTAACCAAGTCCTCCAGGCCTTCCCAGAACTCCCTCTTGGTGTTCTCATTGTGGCCTACTTGTGGGGCATAAGCGCTGATAACGTTGAGGACTAAGTCCCCAACTACCAGCTTGACCAGGATAATCCGGTCCCCACGTCTCTTGACGTCTACCACTCCATCCTTGAGGCTCTTGCTGATCAATATGCCTACTCCATTTCTGTTTGCCACCGTCCCCGTGTACCACAGCTTGAAGCCGGTACCCTCCACCTCCTTCGCCTTCTGTCCCCTCCATTTGGTCTCTTGGACGCAAAGGATACCAATGCCTCTCCTCACCGCTGAATCAACTACCTCCCGAAGCTTACCTGTCAGAGACCCTACGTTCCAGCTACCTAATCGAATCCTCCTAGGCTCGGCTAGCTTCCTTACCCTTCGCACTCGTCGAGTCAAATGCGAAGACCCTCGCTCATTTTCCACTACACCCGGGCGCCGATGTAGCGCGCCACTAAGGATGCGACGACCCGATCCTCGCTCACTTGCGACCGTATCCAGATCACGATACGGCGCGCCACCTGGGGGGTGACGGCCCGGCCCTTGCCCATTTTCCACCACACCCGGGTTCCGATGTGGCGCGTCGCTGAGAGGGTTACGCCCCAACGAAAATCTTTTGGGTTTCATCTCCATAAGAGTGGCTGGGTTTTCACGTTGGCTCGCCAAGCCTATCACATGTTACAAAATATTTAAGTGTGTCAGAGAGAATGAGTAGCAGAATCCAACAAATACACAACAAAACTGTCGCTCCACTGAGCTTCCAAGCACTACGGGGCTACTCGAACAAATCATTCCGGGTCATCATGCGTTCGAATAATTGATGTTCAAGGGCTTTGCTTCCTTTCCTTCCAGGCACCTCAGCAACTGATCCAGCCAGCATGTACTAATGTATCATCGGACATGTTCTTGCAACAGTTGCGGCGCTCACATATCTTCAACTGACCAAAGATAGGCCTCCTGTTACGTGGCCTGCTTATCGTTATTTAGCTTGTACATGTCCTTCTCATCTCCTGGAAACACAAGGAAATGGATTAGTGATGGCTGCCAGATCCATGGCCGCAAAAGCACATTACACTGAACCAAAATGATGGATGGAGAGTTCTAGAAGTTAAAATGCATCCAGGACAAGCTGTGTGAATTTATAGAGTACCAGACAAGTAAGTATAGGATCACAATGAGCAACGGACAATGTCTGTTACATGTTCTCTTCTTTGCCGACGCGATATATATTAGTACCGTTTTTATCATCTCATTTTGTAACCATGACCAGGTTTTGAACAATTCATGCAGAGAAACATATCTTGGCTATGACAAACATGATATGCACAAAAATGAGTGGACCAACTACAACAACTGTATCAGAAACATGACAGCATGACTAACAGTTTATATAGTTGTTGAGCAGGTTCAAATGATGTTTTTCTCCTTATCATCCACTGATGAAACAAAGAGATGACATTCTTAAACAAACACAAATCTTCAAAACAATAAAGGTGTGAAGTGAAACTCAAACAATCATAGTGGTTTATTTAAATACCAGCATCCATACATACTAGGTAGCTCACACAGGAAGGTGTTAGATTTTCATACCAAAAATTTAAGCCAATCTGGTTCTTTTGCCATGGCCAAGAGGCACGCAGTTCAAAAACAGAAAGAAAGGGAAAATGAATGAATTTGAAAGGCACACACAATTGCTGTGCTCGACTCCATCCCAATGACGGCCAGGTTTGATGCCATAACAGTTCGAAGTAGGATCTACCCCACGTTTCAGCCAGCTGTGAGCAGGTACATTTTGGGGAACTATAATCCGGATTCCTTCATCTTCACATCACCCCCCAAGTCATCGAGAAGAATGTTTGCATCTTTGCGCTGCAATGTATTAGCACACATATCACCCACTAACCAGAAGAAGAAATGGCATCGATAAATTCAATTAAGCAACTCCAAATTGAAAGCTGCAATTACCTTGACAAGATGAGCCATAAGATCACCCCATCTGAGTCTTTTTTTTCAGCATGCTGTCAAGCTCAGGATCATCCCTACACGTAAACAAACTGAACTTTAAATACTTTTAAGTTAGTTATAAAACTCACTGTTCATTTAGAGAACAAAAAGCAGATGACACCGACACCAAAAATAAAGAGTACACTGGTCAAAGCAGGTACCGTATTATCGATTACACAAATTATCAAATCAAGTCAACAAGGATCATGCCCCTTTCCGTGCAAGTATAATAAGAAAAAAGTACCTTGTTCTCACAAATGGATGCTTCTTCTTATCTTGAAGCTCCTTTAATCGTGCATCAGCTGCTTGTTTCTGCACCAACCCTTTACCCCATTCTATATGTTTTTCCTGCCAACAACAAGAACACCAGTTATTACTTATTAGCTATAGGCAGAGACATCCAAGATAGAGAGAGATCCTGTATTGCAATGACTCCAGAGTGAGGAAGAGGAAAAGGTTTGATGAGTGATTATTTGACCATTTGCTGCATTTTGTTCCATACTACGATGAACTCACTAATAAAATAATAAGTGAGATCGTTTCAACTAATCTGATTTCCCTCAGATTCAGCAGGTGTCTTGTCTGAATCTTTATGGATCAGTGGCTCATAAGGAATAGGGAACAGGGAACAGGGGAATTTGACATAAAAAGAAACCAGATTTTCGTTATGCAACAGTAACAACTTGTATGAAAGTGAATGAAGTTGGCATTAACAAGCTCTGTACATTTTAATGTTGTAATATTTATAGTACTTAGTGGGAGCTTTCATAGCTTTCCTGTTTGCTGATTAACCGTTATCCTTCTATTTTGCTTCTACACACTCTGCACATTGCACACCATATTTAAAGAAGTCTGAAGGTAACAATTGTTGGTGTCTGCGGTCAAAAAGAAGTGTGTGGCACAGTGCATTTTCTACAGTTTTGCCACTAGAACACGACGCAATATCAGGATAATGATAATTAGCACAAAACAACTCCTCTATTCTGTATGACTAGAAACACATGAATTTTCATGTGGCAAAGTAAATTAACCAGATGTCCAGATAAAACACAAAGATTACTAATAAATAATCCAGAGGAAGAGCATATATTTACCTTTGGCTTCTCGCCTCCCTTTGCCTTGTGTATGTCTCCTTGATTTATCCTTTTTCCTGGGAAACGTCACAAAGCAATGTTACCACAGAAACTAGAATGTCTACATAGGGAACTGCCACCAAAATAACCAAAACGTGCTAATGCATAGTGCATACCTTCCTTGTCTCGGAACACCACCTTTGCCCCTTTAACAGTGAATGAAGGGTCCTGTGCTGCGAAGCTAAAAGACAAAATCATACAACATATCACAAATCTCAGCAGAAGGAGTAAGCATATGTATTCAAAGACATGAAGTATCACTCACTTGAGCTTCTCATCCTTAGTCTTTATGATGGACGCTTTAATTTCCTATGCTGACATCAAACCAGCTCTCCTTCTCTTTCGGGGCTCCTTTCTAACCTTCCTTGGAGAAGTGTCTCTCTTCTTATGAGGTGGAGATAAATCATCTGATGCAGACTTCCGACCCTTGGTGGAGAAATATCCCCATCACCCAGGCTCTGTCCCAAATTTTTTCTTCTTGTGAGAGATAAGGCGTCCAGTTGTGCCGAGTCCTAGCACTTCGTCTTCATGGTGGAGAGATGTCTTCAGGCTCCTCCTAGTCATGTCGTGCCCGGCGCCGAGGGTGAGAGCGGTTCTGAGGCTCCTCCGAGTCATGCCTCGTGCGCCCCCGCGATGGCGAGATGTCCTGGGGTTCCTCGCAATAATGGCGAGCTCGTCTTGCCGCCTAGACTTCCTACCCCCCCCCCCCCCCAGCGACGACGTGTCACATCGTTGTTGCCACCTAGTTATTGCTTCTAGTTCCTCATCTCCTGGTGCTTCTTCATCGAGCTCTTTATTTGAGCCCCTGACTACGCTAGAGATTAAGAGACTTCAATGTCTGCTAGATGTTTCTTTTGGTTCTCCAACGATAGTGCAGGTTTTGCCACAGATTCTTCTGGTACAGAGAGACTACGCAGTCATGTATATTTCCATGGATCCATGGTACTTGACCGTCTTTTCATATGACTCGTGATGATTCTTCCAATTTTTCCTCCATTCAAACCTCTAGATTCTCATGTTCATGTTTTTACTGCTGATGGTACTTCCCTCCTAGTAGATAATCAAGGCACTCTTAGCACTTTGTCTTGTCATGTTCCTTGACTTACCATGTAGCTCATTTCAACTGGTTAGACTGTTGACTCTGGTTGTAGAGTCATTATCGACTTTGACTCTTGTTTTGATTAGGATCGTCAAATTGGTGCTCGCCCTCGATGTTGTGACTCCTAGGGCCTCCAAGAGCTTGACTGGCTTCACCTTCCCTCCGCTGCCACCGCCACAAGTCCCTTCGCCTCTATTACCTCGACTACCAACTCTTTCTGGCATCATCATCTTGGTCCCTTGTGTGTCTCGTCTCTCATCCTCAGTTTGACGTGGTCTTCTTGCAAATGTCTCGAGGGTGTGTCCTTGGACTGTCAGGTTTGTCGGCTTGGTGAACAAGTTCAGTTACCTTATCCTCACAGAGACTGTGTCGCGATGTCCTTTCGATCTTGCTCACTCTTATGTTTGTGATCCGACTCCTTTTGCCTCTAAAAGAGCCATCATTACTATATTATATTTATAGATAATTTCTCTTGATCCACACGGATATATTTATGTCGTGTACTAAGCGAGGTCTTATCTACGGTTTTCCACTCCTAGTTGCACACCTAGTTTTCCACTCCTATATGTGTCTTCTGTCCAAATTCTGCTCATGAGTATATCTCTCATTTGCTACGGGGATTTGAGGGAGGCACACTTGCAGCTCGTGCGTTGATGATCTACGCCTCTCTTCCACCTCACTTTTGGGTTGAGCTTGTTCTACTTCCACCTATCTCATCAACATTCAACCTACCTCTGCTTCGCGCGGTGACATTCCTCTCGAGCGTCCTTTTGGTCGTTCTCGTGACTACTCGTGTTTCGTTTGTTTGGTCTTGTTTGCTACGTTCTTCTTTGCCCCCGTGAATGTACCAAACAGACTACTCGATGATGAGCACAAGGGCTATAGATGTTGGGATCCTGTCGATCATAGGATACACATTTCTCGGGATGTGACTTTTGATGAGTCTTGTCCTTTCTATCCACACCCATCCTCTCCTTCGGTCTTACCCATTGAAGATATTCCTTTCCTCACTTCTCTCGATACACCTATCACTCATGTATTGTCCTCGTCAACGCATTCCACCGTGTCTTCCTATACTACTGTTGTAGACCCCATGCCATCATCACCGGCAGCTTCCCCAACTCGTTCTTCACCTAAGGCTAACTCGCCTTGCTCATCCCCTAACCTAAGGCTTCTTTGATGATTCCCACATGCCCTCTTTACCACAATAGTCTATCCGCGTGTTGTGGATGCTTCTGATACACCATCACCCTCAACTACCATGCCTCCTTCTATTGGCAACAGACCCCTTTAACAGAACAACAACATGCAATGGCTGAGAGTGCTGCTCGTGAACGCACCAACACGTGGGATCTCATTTCACTTCCTCCACGTGGTCGTCCCATCACTTGTAAGTAGGTCTACAAGGTTAAGGCTGATGATTGTGTTACAAAGCTCTTCATGGGCCGCTTTCAGCAAGAATATGGACATGAATACAAAAAGACATTTGCTCTTGTGGGACATGACTCTTCATACACTTCTCGTTGTGGCTTCTATTCACCATTGGTCGGTCTTTTAGCTTGATGTCAAAAAATGCCTTTCTTAATGGTGAGTTGCATGAGGATGTTGACATGTAGCCACCACCTGGGTATTCTGGTCCTGATGCCATGATCCGTCGTCTTCATCTCTCTCTATGCCTTAAGGAAACCCCTCATGCATGGTTTGATAACTGTGGCTAGTTTTCCGATGAGTGTTCATGGTCTTGCACTATCTAGCTTTCAACTCATGGTCAAACTGTTCTTCTACATGTCGATGACATGATCATTACCAAAGACGACTTCGAGTACATTGCCTTTGTGAAGGCTCGTCTTAGTGAGTAGTTTCTTATGTCTAATCTTGGTCCTCTGCGCTACTTCCAGAATTGGGGTTTCTTCTATCTTTGATGGCTTCTTTAATTTCCAAGAGAAGTATATACATGATCTTCTTGATCACATTGCTTTTATTGATAAGCGCAATGTTGAGCGTATGGAGCTCAGCGTCCACCTCTGTGCTTTTGACGGTGAGCCTTTGTCTAATCAGACGCGCTAATGCCATCTTGTGGGGAGTCTTGTGTATTTAGATGTCACTTGTCTGGACATTTCTTGTTCGGGTGCATAGCTGAGTTGAGGGCTATGGCTCTTTTGACAGCAGAGCTAACTTGGCTGCGTCGGATGCTTGAGAATCTTGGTGTTTCCATTACTACACCTACTCCTCTCTTGTCAGAGCCCTGTGAAGCATGAGCTGACCAAACATATTTTTGTTGATGCTTCCTTCATGTGCTCCAATGTGCTCTTCAGTATGTACCTTCTGATTTATAGTTGGCCGATTTTTCACGAAAAGCCTAGACTAGAGCACAACACAGCCCCTGTCTCTCCAAACTCAGTGTTGTTGATCCACCATGAGGTTGAGGATTTTGGTGCTTCTATCTTTGCAAGAGATTGATCCAATTTATAAGGGAAACCGGATCAAAAACCAAACAGAGAGGGCCAATTTACAAGGAAAAGTAGGCCAAAAAACAGACAAGCAACATCAACAACACAGCACAAGCGACAGTTGCACTAAACTGAAGGGCTGGCCCCCATAGTAAGAGTTGCAGCAAGTAACCAAAAAGTGTGGACCAAACAGGTTACATGAAAATCGGTCATCATATGGGACTAAGCACTAGAGTTGTTCTTTCCAGGCTATGATGATGACGTATGAACATGATTGTTGTTGAATTTTGCATCATTTTCGGGAAGACATGTAAAAAAGAGAATTATGTTTTAACAGAGGAAACTAGAAAGTTTTTTTTCTCAGAAGGATAACGCGAAAAGGTGGATCAGATGAAGGTAATGATAATGAGATGCTTACTTGCAGGAAAACCTCCCGTGCTTATCGGTGCACATTCGCCATTTGATCGTGTGTTCATTTGAGATCACGGAACCATCTCTATACGACGTACGCCAGTAACCTTTGCATCAGCATGCTCACTTGTAGCTGCAGCAACTGAATCATCCCGAGCCAATACAGAGTTGCTGCTCAGGCCAAGAACAACAGCTATAACAAGACTGGAATTAGGATTGCAATGGTATAAAATATGATACTTGTTTCATTAAATTAACTGGAGGGGAGCGCATATGCAGAACCCGGACCTGCTTGCCCAAACAGTATAGCAGCAAGCATAGGTTGAGCCCTTATAACTGAAGAGGCCATCACTAGAACCTGCGAGAGAAAATCGTTCATTTCACGCATTTTGTTAAAATGGTCATGTTGACAAACATGAGCAGTACCAGCCTTAGTTGTAACAGGAACAACACTCTCAGGACAGATTTCAAATCAGAACAAAATTCATAATAAGAGTTTGCCACACCAATAGATACGATCATACGAAAGGCATACCAAATTGGGGCAGGCGGGCAGCAGAGCAATCGCCCTAATGGCCAAATCCTCACATATCTCTCGGTGCATCCGCATCCGCCCAAACAACCGAAGGCAGCACCATCGCAACCTCGCACTACATCCACTCCGTAATGCAACCAAGACGTCGTCAAAGTTCCCGGCAAGACACCATTAGTCCACCTCGCTACAGCTGCTAAACTGAACTCTCCAGACCCGGCGTGGGGATCCTGTGAGGGGTACAGAGTGGAGACAGGGAAGGGGGACGCGCTCACCTGAGGTGGAGGCCGCGCCGGGGGCAGGCTGAATCTCCGAGAAGACGGGGCGGCGGCGAGACGACCCGGGGCGAGGCGAGCGTGCCGCGGGAGCGAGAGCAGCCGCCTACGTGTGTACATCCTCCGTTCGCTTGTCGCCTCGCGACCGGCGGCAGGCGGAAACAGCGTCGGCGGCGATGCCTGCTGTCTCCGTCGGCGGCAGCGGCTGGGAGGCGGCCAGCGCGACTCGAGAGAGGAGGGAGGGGTTTGGTTGGGCCAGGAGTAGGCGGTCAGTTTTAATTTGGACACGAGGCCGCTGCAACTAGGGGCCCAATAGCCAACAACCGGCCCAATAGCCACCGCGAAGCACCAAGACCCAATAGGGGGAGTTATGCCCGGCCGGAGAGGAAACGGGTTCTTTTTTTTGTTGTTGTTGTTGTTGTTGTTGTTGTTGTTATTGTTGTTGTTGTTGTTGTTAATAAAATAAAAAAGTTACTTCCTCCTCTTAGTAAAAAAATCAATTAACCTAAAATAAGTAAAAAAAATTAAAGGAAATGAAATGAAAATTAGGATCTAAGAAAATAAAATAATTTGAAAAGTTAATCCTCCTCCCTAAATAAAAAGAAATTAATTCGCCTTCATTTTTTTCAGGAAAGAATATCCATGTAAAACTACTCAATCTTGCAATTTTGAACTGGAGTTAGTTCAAAACTGCGACACTTATTATGGATCAGATGAAGTAAAATTCATAAATCACATTGTTTAAATGCAACAACCATCTGGTCTATTTATGGTTCGGTTTGCACTGTCAGAATATTTCTTGCATCTTCGCACATATCTAGCTAGTCAAAGCACATCTTGCAAAATTAAAATAAATAGGATTTAAGAAAATAAATAATTTGAAAAGTTTAATCCTCTTCCCTAAATTAAAATAAAATAATTCACAGCTCTCTTGCCTTCATTTTTTTCAAGTAAAATATGTCCAGGTAAAAACTACTCCCTCCGATTTGAAATAAGGGTCACACATATCTAGTCAAATCACATGTTGCAAAATTATCTCTAGAGGTGCTTGTGGTATACCTTTTTGCCAAAAAAACAATTAAAATTGTGTTCCATCCTTTTTTTCCTAAATCACTATGTTTAAACGAAACAAAAATTCTGGTCTGTTTATGGTTCGGTTTTGTAATGTCAAAATATTTGTTGCATCTTTGCACATATCTAGCTAGTCAATCCCATATTGCAAAATTTATCTCTATAGGTGCTCATGGTACGAAAATGCCTTTTGGAGCTCGGCCTCCATGGAGGCCAGTTTTTAAAAAACCCAAAATTCATGAAAAATCATATTTCTATATTTCAAAAAATCTTGAAAAAAATACAGGTATACATGGAGGCATAACACACATGTGTGTAAATTTTTAGAATGAAATACGTTGAAATAAAGATTGTGCAAAAAAGAGAAATCTGAGGCTTTTTAATACATGATACTATTCATCCTCAAAGTCCAGAAATTTATCTTTTTTGTACAGGTCGCATTTCAAATTATTTCATCTTTTTTGTACACACATATACATTTCATCCTTGTGTAGTTGCATATATTTTTTTCAGAATTTTTTGAAGTCAAAAAGTTTGAATTTTGATTTTTTTCAAAAATAAAGGGCTCCATAGAGCTCGGTCACCAAAACGCCCTACTCCTCATGGTATACCTTTTTACCATGTTTTTTTAAACAGACTTTCTTTCAGGAACACTTTACGTGTCCTCGTAAGTTGTAAGTGCTCTATTTTCTCTAGAGAAGTTGTATGTATCCGATTCACTATCCACCTCAACAAAATGATGTATCCTTGGAACCACGTTTGTAGTCATGGCTAACTTAAGCTCGTCTCATTTTGTCTGGTGTTTGAATATGTTCTTACTTCTTACGAGGGAATATTTAACACTCTTTGTATAATGTAGCTTATTGACCATTCTGGCATATTTCAGATGGCAAAGGAACTAGACGGGATTCTTGATTCTTCTAAAGACGAATCTGAGTGATGCTTCCACCTCGTACAGAGAAAATACTCACTCCGATATTTTAAACCATGTCGATGATAGGTTCATCTATTCCATGTTACTTGACTTGTTCAGTTAACTGTTAGTGTTACATCTATTACATCTGAACTGGTGTTGTTAAACCAGTTGTATGATGATGTTTCTGTATTAACATGGGTACGCTATAATATGCTGGTATAGTGTGGTGCTTAAGATCTTAACCTCTATTTTAATTGAAACTGTTCTGTCAGTGTCTTACTTGCCAGTTAATGCCTTCTAAGTTAACTAGATGATACCCCGCGCGTTGGTGCGGAAAGGAGTGCGAGTATACTTATTTATAGAATCACAGGCCAAAAATTACAGAAAAAATAGTGGCATGGAAAGAATATAACGAAAACTGTTTGCTAGCTGACCTCGGTTTCCTGATGTGAGACATAAAACGGTGTATCTATTGATATTTTTGCCACTCTGCTATGAAAATAAATAGCAGTAAGAAAAAACAGCAGGGAAGAAGAGGGTGCATTTTTTCAAATAAAATCATATAGAGAAAAGGTCACAAAATAGATGTGCAAGATAATATTTTAGCATCCCTTCAAATTTTGTTAGTATATAATGACAAATTGAGGAGAGCACTTGTATCTAAGAACATACTCCAAGTGAAAAAGGCATCCCGGTGAAGTGCATGCAATGTAGGTACATGTGCCTGGACTGGAGAGTATCGGAGGCCTGCGGCGTCGTAGCATGAGATGGCGCAGACTGCGGTGTGGGTAGTTGGATGTAAACTCTTGCAGTACACTGGCCGTTAATAGATTTTTATGTTTATGTTGTGTCTATTCATCATCAACCCCACTATATATATTTCCCGTGGGTGCACGCGATTGCAGGTTTCCCTGATGATGCCTTCAACTCGCTCTTTCCCTTTCTCTTCTCCTGTAACTCTTGCAGTCACCAACTGACGTATTCCTGTTATGCTGGAAAGGAGAAAAACCCAGTTTTGTGGAAAGAAAACACTCGGTTAATTGTGTCACATAATCCATTGTACAACATGACTAAGAAATATTTCTTTTCAGTTGAGAGGTTCAATTTCCAAACAGTGTTGACGAATATTCACTTGGCAGTTGTTTGTGCAGCCATTTACACCATCTTACCTCACCTGACTGGTTGTTGCAACAGATAAGTTACACGAAACGGTTGACCGCATAAGGTCGAACGCAAAGATTCAAGTTACACAAAACGTGCCTAAGAGATTATATGTTGTATACAGGAAGAATGGCACAAACTCTTCTGTGCCAAAACAATATCTTTCAGCATATTTCCAGCTACATACATGTTACAAAATGTTTCAAGTGTCCAACAAATGCACAACAAAACTGTTGCTCCACCAAGTTTCGAAGCAAGCTATGGAGCTATTCAGCAGATCAAGCATTACCGGTCACCATGTGTTTGAAGAATAAACGTTCACAGGGCTTCGCTTCCTTGCTTCCTTCTCCTTTCAGGCACATTGGACAACCTCAGAACCTGAGACGTGTTCTTGGAACAGCTGCGGGGCTCACATATCTGCCACAGACCAAAGATAGGCCTCTTGCTCCGTGGCCTGCTTATCGTTCTTTAGCTTGTACATGTCCTTCTCGTATCCTGGAAACACATGGAAATGGATTTAGTGGTTGATGCCTGCCAGATGCATCGCAACAAAGCGCATTGCGAATGAACCACAACATAAATCTGAGCCAACTAATGATGGACGGAAAGTTCTACAAGTTCAACATGCAGACTAGACAAGCTGTGTGAATTCTCAGGGTTCCAGACAAGTATAGGATTACAATGACCAACGGAAAAAATAAATCTGAAAACATGTTCTCTTATTTGCCGACACGACAATATACATATCATTACCATTTTGCTCTTTTCCTTTTGCAACCATAACCAGGTTTTGAATAATTCAGGCAGCGAAACTTATCTTGGCTACAACAAACACGATATGCAAACAAATGAATGGAGGAACTGCACCAAATGCATCAGAAACATGACAGCACGACTAACAGTTTACAGTTATTGAGCAGGTTAAAATGACATGTTTTTCCCTGCTCATCCACCAATGCAACCAAAAGATGGCTCTCTTAAAAGAAACACAAAACTCTTCAAAACAAGAAAGGTGTGAAGTGAAACTCAAACAATCCTAGTGGTTCATTTAAACCTACCAGCCTACTAGGTAACTCACATGGGATGGTGTTCAGTTTCATGCAAATAATTTAAGCTAACCTGGTTCTTTTGCCATGGACAAGAGGTACGCTCTTGAAAAACAGAAAGAAAAGAAAAATGGATAAATCTGAAAGGCACATACCATTGCTGCGGTCCACTCCATCCCAATGACGACCGGGTTTTATGCCATAACGGTTTGGAGGAGGATCTACCCCACGTTTCAGCCAGCTGTGAGCAGGTACATTTTGAGGAACTATAAAGCCGGATTCCTTCATCTTTTCATCATCTCCCAAGTCATTGAGAAGAAAGTCTGTATCTTTGCGCTGCAATGCATTAGCACACATGTCACCCATTAACCATAAGAAATAGCATCGATAGATTCAATTAGCCAACTCCAACTCAAAAGCTGCAGTTACCTTGACAAGATGAGCCATAGGATCACCCCATCGGAGTCTGTTTTTCAGCATGCCGTCAAGCTCAGGATCATCCCTACACGTAAATAAACTCAACTTTAAATACTTTTCAGCTATTTAGATATCTTCAGGTTCGTTTGGAGAACAAAAAGCTGACAACACCGACACCAAAAAAAAGAGAGCACCTGATCAAAGTAGGAACCTTATTATCGGTTACACAAATTCGCGAGAGATGTTAACAAGGATCAGGCCCCTTTTTGTGCAAGTTCAATAAGCAAAAGTACCTTGTTCTCGCAAATGGCTGATCCTTCTCCTTTTCAAGCTCCTCCATTCGAGCCTCAGCTGCTCGTTTCTGCACCAACCCTTTACCCCATTCTATATGTTTTTCCTGCCAACAAGAACACCAGTTATTACTTATTAGCTATAGGCAGCGACATCCAGATAGAGATCCTGTTATTGAAATGACTCCAGATAACTGAAGAAGAAGAAAAGGTGTATGAGTGATTATTCGATCATTTTCTGCATGTTGTCCCATACTTCAATGAACTCACTAATAAGTGAGATGGTTTCAACTAATCTGATTTCCCAAATATCCAGCAGGTGTCTTATCTGAATTTGTATGGATCAGTGGCTCATAGTGTGAATAGAGTGCTTACAGGGAACAGGGAACAGGGGAACTTGACATAAAAGGAAACCAGATTTTGGTTATGCAACAGTAACAACTTGTATGAGAGTGAATAAAGTTGGCACTAACAAGCTCTGTCCCTTTTAATGTTGTAATCTTTATAGTACTGAGTGGGAGCCTTCATAGCTTTTCTGTTTGCTGATCAATCGTTATCCTTTCATATGTAGTGCCAATTTTGTTTCTATGCACAGAGATGTTCTTCTAGGCACTCTGCACACTGCACACCCTCTATTCCGACGGTCCCAAGGTACCATTTTATTCAAAGACGTTAACAAATGTCAGTGCTTGCGGATAAAGAAAAGTCTGTCCCATGGTGCATTTTCTACAGTTTTGCCACAAAAACATGACACAATATCAGGATAAGTTAATTAGCACAAAACAATTGCTCGTATCTATATTCTGTACTACTAGAAAAACATGAATTTTCATGTCACGAAGTATAATTAACCAGATGTTCAAACAAAACACAAAGATGGCTAAAAAAAATCCAGAGGAAGAGCATATAAATATCTACCTTTGGCTTCTCATCTTTCTTTGCCTTCTGTATGTCTTCTTGATTTATCCTTTTTCCTGGGAAATGTCACAAAGCAATGTTAACACTGAAACTAGAATGTCTACATAGGTAACTGCCACCAAAAATGACTAAAACACGATAATGCACAGTGCATACCTTCCTTGTCTCGAAACACTACCTTTGCCCCTTTACCAGTGAACGAAGGGTCCTGTGCTGCAAACCTAAAATAGAAACATCATCCAACATATTACAAATCTTAGCAAAAGGAGTAAGCATATGCATTCCAAGACATGAAGTATCACTCACTTGAGCTTCTCATCCTCCTTAATCTTTCTGATGTCCTCTTTAACTTCCTCTGCTGACATCAACCCAGCTCTCCTTGTCTCTTTCGGAGCTCCTTCTTTTCTAACCTTCCTTGGAGGAGAAGTGTCTCTCCCCTTACGAGGTGGAGATAAATCATCTGATCCAGACTTCCGACCCTTCCTTGGTGGAGAAATATCCCCATCTCCCAGGCTCTGTCCCAAATTTTGTCTTCTTGCGGGTGACAGGTCGTCCAGCTGTGCAGAGTCCTGGTGCTTCCGTCTTCGTGGTGGAGAGATGTCTCCGGGCTCCTCTGAGTCATGCCGTGTTCGGCGCCGAGGGGGGGAGCGGTTCTGAGGATCTTCCGAGTCGTGCCTCGTGCGCCTCCGTGGTGGTGAGATGTCCTGGGGTTCCTCGGAATCATGGCGAGCTCGTCTCCTTGGAGGAGAGAGATCATCTTGCCGCCTCGACTTCCGTGGTGGTGACAGATCACCTCCCTCTCCTGTACCCTTGCCCTCCGGGGAGGGTGTGTCAAGCCGCCTTTGCCTCTGCCTCTGCCTCGGTGGCGAAATGTCGATCCCCGCAGCACCTCCACGCTTAGGAGATGGTGTGTCACGCCTCTGCCTCCGCCGTGGGGGAGAGAGATCCTCCTTCCTCCCGGCGGCGCCGCCGCCCCTCTCAGGCGACGGTGTGTCGTTCCGGCGGCGGCGGGGCGAGCCACTGCCCGCAGGCTCCGGAACGGGCAGAGTGACCCACCCGCTGCCGTCGTTAGCGATGGAGTTGTAGGGCCGGGCCGCGCGGATCGCCTCCATGCGCCGCATCCGCTTCACCTCGATGTCCTCGTTCACCTGAGGCTTCTCGTCCCCTGCAACCACACATAGCGCCCGATTCCAGTCAAAATTCACCGCGAATCTGGTGCAAATCCTCGATTAACAGACTGGAATCGAGATGGGGGCGGAGATATATACCTGACGACGGGTCGTCCTCCTCGATCTGCACCGGCTTCTGCCAGACGGGGTCCTCGTCGACGATGAGCACCCCTCCGGCGGAGGGCTTGGGGTTCTTCTTCTTCTTCTTGGCCTTCTTCTGGTCGCCGGCGGCGGCGGGGCCCGACTGGTACCGCCTGAGGTAGTCCTTCATGGACACCCCGGCCCCCGATGTGGAAGAGGACGGCGGCGGCTGCTTCGTCGCCATGGGTGGCGGCGGCCGCGAGCCCCAAGGGCGCGGCTCGACGGGGGGCGGCGCCGGCGGCTAGGGTTCGGCTGCGGCGAGGACGGCCGTGGTGGACCTGACGGGACTGTGTGAGCTGTTTGGGGGAGGGGGAGAGGGAGAATACGTTGATCTTGATGAGGCCATGGACGGTCCAGATGGCTTCTCAAACTAGTACCGACCTACGGTCCAGATGGGTTTTGATTCTTTGTCCACAATCGAAAACCGCTCGGAATGAATCTGTGCGAAATGAATTTGTCAAACTAACGAGCGTGATTTTTTTTCTTTTGCGAGGAAAACTTCAAATCTATTCATCAACCGGTAAGATAGTACAAAGAACATAAGAAGTAAAAAAATACATCTAGGTCCATAGGACCACCTAGCGACGACTACAAGCACCGAAGCGAGCTGAAGACGCGCCGCCGTCATCGCTCCTCCATCATTGGAGTCGGACAAACCTTGTTGTAATAGGCAGTCGGAAAGTCGTCGTGCTAAGGCCCCACAGGACAAGCACACCAGAACAGCAACCGACGCCGATGAAGAGAAGAGTAGATCGGAAGTATCCAACCTGTAGACACACGAACACAAACGAACTAAGACCGGATTCACATGGATCCACCAAAGACAAACGCCGACCGAATCCCATGAGATCGGCCAAAGACAAACCTCCACACACCCTGCGACGATGATATGAACACCATCAGAATGGGACCTAGCGCGGGGAGGACCTTATTCCATCTGCAGAGAGCCGTCTCCACCCTGCATCTCTGAGTAGGACACAGATCCTAACAAAACTCAAAATAACATCAAAAAATGAAGCCCTCCCGTCGGCGAAGACCGAGATCCACCACGCCTCCATGGCCCAAATTCCATAGAAAACGAGATAGACCGCCGGCGGTGCCGACGGGAGGCAGGAGAGACCTTGCTAGGGTACGGCCGGTCGGCCACCGCTGCGTGGTTTCCTTTTTCAAGAAAACCCTAACCCTACTAGTTGTATGTGTTTCTTTAAGTCGCGCGAGGAAGATCACGATGGATGTGGTGCGTGCATGCGTCTAACGAGCGTGAATCTGTGGGAGTTGAAATCTTAGTGCTCGCATGTACACTAGCATATGTAATTTTAAATTATATATAGAGTTCAAATAAACAAGTATTGATGTGGACGGGGAACGTGTTTGTGCTCTCTTCATGTGTGTGTCCCGATATATGTGTGTCCATGGCTGACGTAAAGACATTTGCATAATTTTGGAAGACAAGTTTAGATCAAAGAAAACACCATCTTTTTGACTCGGGCGAATTTCCTTGATTTTCTTTTCACCTTTTTCCGCTTTTTCACAAGATGAACTATCCAAGACATCACTTTCATCCTTGTGAGTGGTTGTGACATCTACCATTGTGAATCACCTACACAGAGAGAGTGGATAAGAATAGAATGGGAGAAGGAGTTAAGAAGGTGTGTTTATGGACAAAAGGGGGTCGAAGAAACAAAGAAAAACTCGGAACAATTACTGGGGTGAAGTGGAATCGTTAAGACAAGCAGGCCTAATATGTGACATGTTAGTGTCGTGTATTTAACCAATAAAGATGTGGTATAGAGCATGTTAGTGCAAATGTATCGTCAATGGTAACAATGTCTGTAATTATGGCTTAACAGTGAAAAGTGTTAATCATAGCATCTTTCTTAGATGTACTTTTGGATCTTCTAAAACAGAATGAAATGATGTTCAAATGAAAAAGCTACTTGGCCCAACCACTACACCATTTTGCCTAATGTGTGACTACCCATATCAGTTACAACATCTTTCGTTTTCAAGTTTCCAGTATCTTTTTTTTATAGTGTACAAAATATAATTCATCTTTAGCTCGTATGATTATTCACCTTTAGCTCGGTGGCTGGCTCTCCGATTTTCATAGCATATTTGTTTTGTTGAAAATGGTCCATTCGATTATGACATCGTTGATGGGCGCCTAGTTGCCTAGCTAAACAATATCGTTTTCGGGTTTTCCTATGTCCATAGCAATTGGTTGGGAAGGATTGTCTTTTCTAGCCGTATGGCTTGAATGAACACGGTAAATTATGTATGATTGACAAATAAAGCAAGTCATGTCGTCCACAAAAATTAATTGTCATAGTGTTTGTTGGTCATCTAATATGTATACCCTAAACTAATTGTTGTTGTTGATTGTGATACAATTGAGAGTCCATATCTTGCATCCTATAGTACTTATTGTTATTTAGTTTAGGGAAACACTTTCTATCTATCGTCTGACACAAGTCCACCACCAGACCAGTTGAACGCCATCGATTCAATTGGAATCTAACGCCTCACACATCATGCTTTCTTAAAAAGAAAAACATCGGCAGGTGCTAACCACCCCTAATCCCCGCCTGGAATTAATGCTCTCCCTAAATCCTCTCGTTTCCAATCGAGAGACGCACCGGCCTAAGCTCCTCCTCCGCCCTGCCTCGCAGGCGCGGCCATCCCCCCACACCCAGCCTCGAACTCCAGCCACACTCCCTGTTCCTCTCACCAAATCGGCTTCCCCGTCGATTCCACCCTCGGGCGACTTCGTAGCTACGCGATGCTGGCGTTAGGGATCGAGCCCCCTCCCTTGTTCGCAGTTCATGCTTCAGCAGGTGAAATCACATGCGCCATCGGCCGAATCGGCTACAGGAATAGCATCGACCGGCCGGCCGGAGAACCTGTAGTAGGCCGCAACCCCACACCCCTACCGCACCCCCACCCCAACCCCACCCCATCTTGAAAACGAAGGTATTGTACTGCATCTACCACCCCCATCTTGAAAACGAAGGTATTGTACTGCATCTATCAGCCCAGTTGATGATTTCATTTGTAATTTGTATAGAAGTGTGATTTTATTTGTATTTCATCCACCATCAGAGTAGTCACTGGTTTGTATTGTTCTGGTGATGGCTTAGGTCCTTTATCATAATCCTTTTGTAAGTCAACATTTTTGATATAATTCGATAAACCATACATATGTACACAGGCATTCGTGGCCATTCTTAGTTTTCAATGTACAATGCTTCGAATGATTGTGAGATACGTTGAGAAAACATTGTTTCATTGCTTTTTGTATAAATAGCTTCCAAAAATATGCATCCGTAGTTGGTGGCAAATTGTTTTTGGTACATTTTCAAAATTTCACGTGTTCACCAGACATAATGCACCCTTTGTAATATTAGCTAGTTGCATAACTTTGTGCTTCTACAATGTTCTCATTTTGCTGCGGTCGTTCACAAAAATGCTTCTGTGCCTACAACTTAGTATATTTTTGTTCTTCTACAATATTTTTGTGCTTCTATAGTGTACTTATTTTCGCTGCGGTTATTTAGAAAAATATGTTTTCCTTTTTTCTTTTCAAAATTTATGCTTCCAATATGATGATGTATGTTGAGATACTACTGTTACTCATGCTTCCCACTAACATATCTTCCAAACTATAATACATTCGCTTCTTTGATGAATAAGTGTTGCTTACATAGTCCCTTTTTAGTGAATCGTAGGCCACACATCTAGGCATCATCATCTTGGTAGCATTCTTAGATAATTTCCATCATTAATTTATGCTTCCAATTAAGATGAGTTATGTTGACATAGCACTCTTTTCACGCTTCCGACGTTTGGTGCTTCCAAATTATACTACATATACTTCTTCTGTCTAAATGATTTGTTGCATAGTTCAACCAAAGTTTGTGAATTTAGAATGTAGGTCACAGAATCATCCATCCCCAAGATGGTGCAAATCTAAGTTATTTTTTATTTTCAATATTTTATACTTAAAGTTTAGATGATCCATATTGACATACCACATTTTCATGCTCCCGACCGACTAGGCTTCAAAGTTGTACTTCATATGCTTCCTTAGTTTCACATAGATTATTTCCATTCTACCTGCTTCTTTAAAAAAAATTGATCTTGCCATTACTTTCACCATTGCAATATGTCGTGCTCCCATATGTTACTACATATGTTCCTTTGCTCTATATAGTTTGTCATATTTCTATTGTTCCCATTAGTCAACGCTAACTAGCATAAGTACAACGGTGTGACTACCTTTGTGCCCTTGTTATATTTTCCCAATGTATTCCAGTTTGAACATTGCTCCCATGCTTCCTAGTTTCATCACCTATATGTTGCGCAGGCTTCACATCATTACGCATGCTTCACACTGACGTACCTGCCAAATTTTGCTTCTTATATATGGTCCTTTGATTTAGTTAGAATGTTTCCATATTTCCTGCTTGTTTTAAGAAAAAAGGTTGTACTCAATGTTATCACCAATGTAATATGACATGCCACCTATTATATTTTGTGTTCTTCTTTGCTGTAAGTAGTGTGCTTCCATAGTCCCTGTTTTTTGGGGTGTTTCTATTGTTCTTTTTTTTTCAGCGCCATTTTGATCAAAACACAACCCCGTGTATGTTGTGACAAACCAACTAATCGCTTTGTGTAAAGTCATGGTTCCTACTTTTGTATTTCATATGTTTCCTGTAGTATTAATTTTTCTCTTTGTATCAATTTTATATGCTTCCATTGCCTATCATTTTTGTTCCGATCAATCAAATTGCTGGTCCGTATAAGTTACGGATTCTACTTTTACGTATCACATATGTTTCTATAGCAATGTTTTTTCTTCCTTCACAATTTTCCATGCTTCCACTACCTACCTATCATGTATGTTCTGATAAATCAAATCGTTGCTTCATGTAAGCCATTCTTATTTCATTTTGGTGTGCTTCCACTGCCACGTTTTGATGGTTCAAACATTCTCTTGTTTTCTTAGGCAAGCTTCTGTTGTATGTTTTGCGCCATATGTTGTCAACCATGCACCGTTGGTTTCTCAAAAGCATTGCACCGACCTCCCCACAGAATCGCGGCGGCGTCAATTTGAAGGCAATGGGGGAGGTGATGTAGACATGGGCGGTGATAATGACTGAAGCCCTCCCCAAGGATGCTCTTGCCAACATAGTGTGTGATTTTGAGCTTCCGCGACCAGAATATTGCCAGGTTGCGATACTAGCTGTCTGCAGTGTCCCTTTTCTTGCTTCCATCATACCGGCAACAATTTTTATTCCGCGAGATTTCGCCTATGCGTTCCATATTGCGCCGCTGCAACCCAAGACAATACCCTTGCTTCCTAGCAATCTTACACGTGGACCTTGTAACAATTCTTCTTATGTAATTTTTTTAGTTGTCGTAACACTAGTGGAAAAACCCCCACTTGTCCCGGTTCGTAAGGCCCATTTATCTCGGTTCTGGAATCGGGACTAAAGGGTCGGGACTAAAGCCCATGACCTTTAGTCCCGGTTCGCTTACGAACCGGGACAAATGGGGCTACACGTGACCGCTTCGTCGAGCCCAGGCAGGAGGGCCTTTGGTCCCGGTTGGTAACTGTTGGAGAACGTCGCATGGGAAACAAAAAATTTCCTACGCACACGCAAACCTATCCATGGTGATGAGCATCTACGAGAGGGAGAGTGGATCTACGTACCCTTGTAGATCGCTAAGCGGGAAGCGTTAAGAAACGCGGTTGGTGTAGTCGAACTTCTTCGCGATCCAAATCGCCGAGCGTCCCGCGATCCAATCACGAACCGTCCCGCGAACACATCATGATCCGTCCCGCGAACTCATCACGATCCGTCTCACGATCTTGATCACGATCTGTCCCGCGAACTCATCACGATCTGTTCTGTGATCACATCACGAACCGTCTCGCGATCTCGATCACGGTCCTTCCGATCTAGCGCCGAACGGACGGCACCTCCGCGTTCAGCACACGTGCAACTTGATGACAATCTCCACCGTCTCGATCCAGCGAGAGGAGGTGGAGAGGAGAGAGAGTTCACCGGCAGCGTGACGGCGCTCCGGTGATGGTGGTGGAGCAATTCTGGCAGGGCTTCGCCTAAGCGCTGCAGAAAACCGATCTAGAGGAGAAACTATGCACCGGTGTAACGGGTAGCACGTGGCCGGAAATTCTGTCCAAAAACCACCCAATCCACTAGTATATATAGGAGGAGAGGAGAGGAGAGGCATCCAAGGCCTTTGGGTCGGCCGAAATAGGAGGTGGGAAGCAATCCTACTTCACCTCCAATCCTAGTTGGAGTAGGATTGCCTCCTATTGGCTGATTTTCCACTTTTTGCTTTAGGACTTTCTCTCCTGCGCCATGGGCCTTTGTGGATGTTTTCCCAGCCCACTAAGGGCTGGTTATTATTCTCCCACAGCCCATGGACCTCTTGGGGTCGAAATACCCCTCCCGGAGGCCTCCCGGTACACTACCGGCACTCCCGGTACACTACCGATGAGCCCGAAACTTTTCCGGAAACCAAACTGGGACTTCCTATATATGAATCTTTACCTCCGGACAATTCCGGAGCTCCTCGTGACGTCCGGAATCTCATCCGGGACTCCGAACAAACTTCGGTCACCACCATACATAACTCTACACTACCGAAACGTCACCGAACCTTAAGTGTGCAGACCCTGCGGGTTCGAGAATTATGTAGACATGACCGAGACACCTCTACGGTCAATAACCAATGGAGGGACCTGGACGTCCACATTGGTTCCTACATATTCTACGAAGATCTTTATCGGTCGAACCTCTATGTCAAGGATTCAGTTAATCCCGTATAACGTTCCCTTTGTTCTTCGGTATGTTACTTGCCCGAGATTCGATCGTCGGTATCTCCATACCTAGTTCAACCTCGTTACCGGCAAGTCTCTTTACTCGTTCCGTAATACAATATCCCGCAACTAACAATTAGTCACATTGCTTGCAAGGCTTATTGTGATGTTGCATTACCGAGTGGGCCCCGAGATACCTCTCCGTCACACGGAGTAACAAATCCCAGTCTCGATCCATGCCAACTCAACAGACACCATCGGAGATACCTGTAGAGCACCTTTATAGTCACTCAGTTACGTTGCGACGTTTGATACACACAAGGCACTCCTCCGATATCTGTGAGTTGCATGATCTCATGGTCATAGGAACACATACTTGACATGCGGAAAACAATAGCAATAAACTAACACGATCATATGCTATGTTTGCAGTTTGGGTCTTGTCCATCACATCATTCTCCTAATGATGTGACCCCGTTATCAAATGACATCTCATGTCCATGGCTAGGAAACCTTAACCATCTTTTGATCAACGAGCTAGTCTATTAGAGGCATACTAGGGACATGGTTTTGTCTATGTATCCACACATGCATCTAAGTCTCCGATCAATACAATTATAGCATGGATAATAAACGATTATCATGAACAAGGAAATATGATAATAACTAATTTATTATTGCCTCTAGGGCACATTTCCAACAGTCTCCCACTTGCACTAGAGTCAATAATCTAGTTCACATCACCATGTGATTCGCATTGTTATGAATCTAACACCCAACGAGTTCTGGGGCTCGATCATGCTTTGCATGTGAGAGAGGTATTATAGTCAACGGGTCTGCGATATTCAGATCCGTGTGTACTTTGCAAATCTCTATGTCAAACCGTAAACACTGCTACCACACTCCAGTTGGTACTATTTCCAAATGGCTGCTCCACTATACGTATCCAGATTGCTACTACTAGTCATCCGGATAGGTGTTAAAGGTTGCATCGACGTAACTCTTTACGACGAACTCTTTATCACCTCCATAATCAAGAAACATTTCCTTAGTCCTCTGGTTACTAAGGACAATTCTGACCGCTGTCCAGTGATCCACTCCTGGACCACTCTTGTATCCCTTGACAGACTCATGGCAAGGCACACACAGGTGCGGTACACAGCATGGCATAATATAGAGCCTATGGCTAAGGCATAGGGGACGACGTTCGTCCTTTCTCTTTCTTCTGCCGTTGTCGAGCTTTGAGTCTCACTCAACTTCACACCTTACAAATCAGACGAGAACTATTTCTCTGGCTGATCCATTTTGAACTCTTTCAAAATCTTGTCAAGGTATGCACTCATTGAAAGTCTCATCAAGCATCTTGATCTATCTCTATAGATTTTGATGCTCAACAATTAGGTAGCTTTATCCAGGTCTTCCTTTGAAAAACACTTTTCAAACAACCTTTTATGCCTTCCAGAAATTCTACATTATTTCCGATCAACAATATGTCAACCACATATACTTATCAGAAACTCTATAGTGCTCCCACTCACTTTATTGCAAATACAAGTTTCTCGTAAACTTTGTATAAACTACAAAAACTTTGATCACCTCATCAAAGTGTATATTCCAACTCTGAGACGCTTGCTTCAGTCCATGGAAGGATCACTGAAGCTTGCTCATCTTTTAGCATCCTTAGGACTGACAAAACCTTCTGGTTGTATCACATACAACCTTTCCTTAAGTAAACCGTTAAGGAAACGATGTTTTGACATCCATCTGCCAGATTTCATAATTGAAAATGCAGCAACTGCTAACATAATTCCAACAGACTTTTAGCATCGCTACGAGTGAGAAAGCCTCATCGCAGTCAACTCCTTGAACTTGTCACAAACAACTTTGCAACAAGTCGAGCTTTACAAATGGTGACATTCACCATCAGTGTCTGTCTTCATTCTAAAGGTCCATTTGTACTGAACGACCTGCCGTCTAACGAGCAAGTCTACCAAAGTCTATACTTGGTTTTCATACATGGATCCTATCTCGGATTTCATGGCCTCTAACCATTTTTCGGAATTCGGGCCCATCATCGCTTCTCCATAGCTCGTTGGTTCATCGTTGTCTAACAACATGATCTCCAAGACAGAGTTGTCGTACCACTTAGGAGCAGTACACATCCTTGTCGACCTACGAAGTTCGATAGTAACTTGATCCTGAAGCTTCATGATCATCATCATTAACTTCCTCTTCAACTAACGTAGGCTTCACAGAAACATCTTTCTGTGTTGCGCTACTCTCTGGTTGAACAAAGGTTTAACAACCTCATCAAGTTCTATCTTCCTCCCACTCAATTCTTTCGAGAGAAACATTTCCTCGAGAAAGGATCCGTTTAAGCAACAAACACTTTGCACTAGGATCTGAGATTGAAGGTTCACCCAACTGATCTTAGGGTATTCTATGAAGATGCATTTGTCCGCCTTGGGTTCGACCTCATTAGGTGAAAACATTTTTCACACAAGTGTCACAGCCCCAAATATTAAGAAATGACAGCTTAGGTTTCTATCAAACCATAATTCACACAGTGTCATCTCAACGGATTTAGATGATGCCCTATTTAAAGTGAATGTAGTTGTCTCTAATGCATAACCCCAAAAATTATAGTAGTAAAACGATAAGAGACATCACATTATGCACTATATCAATAGAGCATGACTATGATGTTCGGACACACCATCACACCATGGTGTTCCAGGTGGCGTTAGTTGTGAAACAAATTTCACGTTGTCTTAAGTTGTATGCCAAACTCGTAACTCAGATATTCACCTCCACGATCATATCGCGGTCATTTTTATCTTCTTGTCACGATGATCTTTAAACTTCACTCTAAATTTGCTTGAACCTTTCAAATGATTCAGACTTGTGTTTCATTAAGTAAATATACACTATATCTACTCAAATCATCAGTGAAGGTAAGAAAATAATGATATCCACTGCACGCTACAAGACTCACTAGATTGCATACATCAACATGTATCATTTGCAATGAATCACTTGCCCGCTCCATCCAACGGGGTCCTTTAGTCATCTTGCCCAAGAGGCATGGTTCGCATGTCTCAACCGATTCGAAATCGAATGATTCCAAATATCCATCAGCATGGAGTTTCTACATGCGCTTTATACCAATATGACATTTAGTGGCAGTGTCACAAGTATGTGGTACTATCATTATTAACTTTGTATCTTTTGACATCAATGTTATGAACATGTGTAGCACTACGATCAAGATTTCAACAAACCATTCTCACTGGGTGCATGACCATTGAAGGTATTATTCATGTAAACAGAATAACCATTATTCTCTAACTTAAATGAATAACCGTATTGCAATAAACATGATCTAATCATGTTCATGCTCATCGCAAAACACCAAATAACATTTATTTAGGTTAGTCACTAATCCTGAAGGTAGAGAGAGCGTGCGATGTTGATCAGATCAACCTTGGAAACACTTCCAACACATATCGTCACCTCACCCTTAGCTAGTTCTCCGTTTATTCCGTAGCTTTTATTTCGAGTTACTAACATTTAGCAACCGAATCGGTATCCAATACCCAGGTGCTACTAAGAGTACTAGCAAGGTACACATTAATAACTCGTATATTAAATATACTTCTATCACAAGTTGACGATATGACACAATTTAATCATCATTTTCGTTAATGAGACATCATATCACAAGTTGGTCAGTTGTCATAATCACAACTCCTCCTCCTCCTCATCATCATCATCAACTCTAACATATTGTAGCACATAATAACACATTGTACCTAGGACCTACGTACTCCTATCTCGTAGGACCTATTTTATCCTCTCTTAGGTACAATATCATAAAACAAGATAGGCCCTGACTCTTCATTATGGAGAACGGAGATCATCCTGTCTTCCAGTATTGGCCTACGTACAATGTTGCTTCCAAGTAGCTTTCTACGATTGAGCATACATTTTTTCCAATTTTTTATTGTCATGGCTCCATCGGTTTTAGAAATCCGGTATGGACATGAGTGATGCGTAGGCTGACCTGGCCGTGGTGGCCCTAAGCTCGTAACAACAACGCGACCTCTCGGAAACATCAGATGAGGCACACAATCCTCCGGGATTTTCTGTTGAAAAACATAGTAATAAATTTGTAGTTAGCAATGTAGTTTAGTTTTAAAAGAATTTATTCAAAAGATGCACGGCTGTCGTAATAGTAGAATTAAAATCTTACCATGCAATCTCCATGGATGTTATCGTAGTTCACCACGTGCACTAGTGACATGTACTGACCATAATGTGCAGAAGTTTGATAATAGCTATTGTAATTCTCAAGATGACTAAGAAATGTGGTAAATGATCTTTCTCCTTATAAGTTAATTCTGCTTCATCATTGTAGTAGTAGGTTCTGTCTACCATCTTCCGTACATTTTTTGAAGAATGAAAATAAGCTGCCAATGCAAATAAGTTGTCAAATATTTTTAAATAAACAATATAAATTACTTAATAAATATGGTTGAGAAACTCACATAATGGTAGAACTGGAGGCGTCTGCACATCGACCCAGATGTTGATATTACCTTCTATTTCATCTTCCGGACGAATATCAAAGGTGAGAAGCATATTAGGCTCAAATGCATAAGCCTTGCATAGTGCTTACCAATTTTTGCATTGAAAATAGCAATAGGTGTCTGCATGGTACAATTTTATCGCAAAAGTAAAACCATGCTCGTTCCACAAGTGAACTATCTTTACCTCCGTATTTTTTTAGTATTGAAACCAATCTTATCCAAGACAGCAATTCTTGCATGGCAGGGGATACGCTGGTAGAACAGTAAAAAATTAAAATTAATTATAAGTTGAAGCAAAAGAGGCAGAAGTCATACTTAATCACGAAAAAATACTTGTCACTGTGACTTACTGTATCCACTTTCAAGTTCTCATCTAGCATGATCCTGAAGCGCCTACCATCAACTAGGAAAGTCTTGTCACACAGGCCGCGCTCGTCTTCGCAGTATTCGCACATACCGAATTCACTTTCGTCGTCAGACATTTCTTATGTTCATAGTTGAAACATTTAAAATCGATCGAAGGAATCTACGAGAAAACTGATCAACACACAGATCACTATTACTCAATATGCAATAGGTTGACTTTAGGTCTGTCGAGTCTTTCCTTACTAAACTCTCATCTCACGTATATGGTGGGCACTCCTTCTGATATTGCGACAGTCGGTGATGATGGCTCCTCCATTCGTCCCCGAGTGCATTACACCAAAATGTCTAGCACACGGGAACGAAGGAAGAAGCGATCCCCACGACAACAGTCGGGATTCTTCCTCTCTCATATTTATATATGGTGGACACTCTTCCTCAGTGAAAGACAAACAAGTAGCCGAAACAGATCTAAAGTCAACCCATTCCATATATCGAGCAATGACATAAAAAAATTCCCTATGTTTTGCCGGAATGACTTGCAAATCACAAATACATTTATAATGAACTCGAATATAATATCACTGATACATCATCCCGAATAATCCAGTTCAAGAATTACGACACGTTTTGAATCTTAATTAATGCGTGTGTGTGACTTTCAGTCCATCGAGGCTTTCCTTAAATAACTCTCATATCTCATGGTGTATTGGTGCGCACTCTCTCACATTGATACGGTGGTGTATATATGTTGGCGGACACTCTATCACAGTAATAGTTTGACCGCCGGTGATGGACGCCCCTCCTCTTCTTTTCTTGCGCATTATACCAACGAATATATCGCAAAGAAGAGAAGAAAGAAGAGACGCCTCCGACGACAACAATCGGGATTTCTCCATCAAAAACACACATGAAAGAAAAGCCTCGACGGACCGAAAGTCACACACGCATTATACCGATAAAATATCACTAATACGTTAATATTTATAATGACGTCGAATATAATATCACTAATACATCATCCCGAATAATCCAGTTAATGCATCACCAAATATTAACTAATACTAATTGAATATCCTAGAATCCAAAATGGAGAACGGTGAACTCGGTTCACTAGCGGTCTCTGAGTCGCCGGTGGTGGACACCCAAAGATAAGGAACCATCATGAGATCATAACTCAAGTGAGATCCCTGAAGGATCTGCCAGGTATTATCAAACCGGGCGTTCAGCGTCGCCATGTAGCGACGGACGTGCTCGTCCTCCTCCCTGACACGATGACGTACCACCTCCGCGGGTGCCGGTTCCCTCCACACCGAAAGTGGCCAGCGTGACCGCCACCATAGAAGGTCCGGGTCGATGACAATACCTGCATTCCTCACCAACCTCCGAGCCTGGGAAGGTAGCACCTCATAGTGCCAATCCGGCGGAGCTCAGTTCCGGACATGGCGCCTATCAAGCAGGCACTCACAGACTACTCGACGACGAGGATGCGGGCCGGGCATCGTCGACTAATTTTTCATAAAACCCAAAATCAACATACACATACTAATCTAACATAAACATATTAATCTACTTTAAAAAAAGCATAAACATACTAATCTAACATACACATAGTAATCTAGCTTACATAAACATACTAAAAAAACATAAACATACTAATCTAACATACACATACTAATCTAGCTAACATAAATATACTAATCTAACATGCATACACATACTAAAAAAGCATAAAAATCACCATATATTTAAAAAAAATGCAACGAGCCATGGTGGCGGCGGCTCACAGCGGGGGCGGCGATGGGGACGGGGCGGCAACGATGACGGGGGCGGTGGGGAGGCGACGGAGGAGGGGCGGCGACGGGAGCGGGACGGCGACGGGGGAGGCGACGGGGGCGGCGGGGAAGGCGACGGGGGCGGCGACGGGGACGGCGGGGGAGGCGACGGGGAGGCGACGGGGGCGGCGGGGGAGGCGACGGGGAGGCAGGGAGGCGACGGGGGCGGCGGAGGAGGCGACGAGGCGGTGGGGGAGGCGACGGGGACGGGAACGGCGACGGCAGGCTCGGGGTGGCGACGGCGGGCTCGGGGCGGCGACGAGGGCGAAGTGAAATAAAAACTGCGAATTTTGCTAAGTGCTTGTCAGATAGAAGGAGCATTGGTCCCGGTTGGTGGCCCCAACCGGGACAAATGCTCCCCTTTAGTCCCGGTTTGTCGCACCAACCGAGACCAAAGCCCTATTTTCCGTTGTCCAAAGGGCGGGAAACAGGAACCTTTGGTCCCGGTTGGTGCCACCAACCGGGACCAAAGCCCTGTTTTCAGCAGCCCAAAGGGCGGGAAACAGGCCCTTTGGTCCCGGTTGGTGGCACAAACCGGGACGAAAGGATGGAATTGGTCTCGGTTGGGGCCACCAACCTGGACCAATGGCCTTGCACAGCGGTGTGGTGGGAGTTTAGTCCCACCTCGCCAAGCGAAGGTTGCCCGAACCTGCTTATAAGCCCTGCCGCGGCTGTTACGTTGAGCTCCTCTGATAGTGATAATATATGCGTTTATAATGAAATTCGGCCTAAATTCAAAATGGTAGTTAGACGCCTAATTAGCACTTTGAATTTAGATGAATTTCAGTGTAAGTGCATCTATTTTCACTTTTGCTATTTTTATGTTATTTCTTTGCATATTAAAAGTTGTTAACAAAAAATAATTTATGAATATTTTTTTGCTATTAAATTTTTTAACCATTTCTGACTTCATTTGGTATTTTTCATGCATTTAATGATTTTTTGAGCTAAATGATCCTGAAATTGAAAAGCACTACAAATGAACTCTGAAAAGGTTGAAAGTTGACATGGTATCAACATTTCACCCACATAGCATGTGCTAAAAAGTTGAGAGGGTTACGACAAAATCAGGATGCACTTTGCATACAAAACAGACAGTCTCTTTCGAAGTATCGAAGTTTCAGACGGAAACTCATCGGTTACAAAAGGCATTTCATTTTCTTCAACTTATTTGAACTCCAGGCTTTTTGTGTGTTCAAAATGCACCATTCAAAGCCACATCATCAATTTTCAACCCTTTCTGACTTCATTTGTTATTTTTCATGCATTTACTGATTTTTTGAGCTAAATGACCCTGAAATTGCAAAGCACTTCAAATGAAGTCTGAAAAGGTTGAAAGTTGGCATGATATCATTATTTCACCCATATAGTATGCGCTAAAAAGTTGATAAGGTTATGACAGAAGTAGGATGCACTTCGCGTACAAAACGGACAGTCTCTTTCGAAGTATCGGTGTTTCGAACGGAAACTCATCGGTTACAAAAGGCATTTCATTTTCTTGAATTTATTTAAACTCCAGGCTTTTTGTGTGTTCAAAATACACCATTCAAAGTCACATCATCAATTTTTTAACCCTTTCTGACTTCATTTGATATTTTTCATGCATTAACTGTTTCTTTTGAGCTAAATCACCCTGAAATTGAAAAGCACTTCAAATGAAGTCTGAAAAGGTTGAAAGTTGGCATGGTATCATCATTTCACCCACATAGCATGTGCTAAAAAGTTGAGATGGTTACGGCAAAAGCAAGATGCACTTCGCGTACAAAACGGACAATCTCTTTCGAAGTATCACGGTTTCGGACGGAAATTCATCGGTTACAAAAGGCATTTCATTTTCTTGAATTTATTTGAACTCCAGGCTTTTTGTGTGTTCAAAATTCACCATTCAAAGCCACATCATCAATTTTCAATCCTTTCTGACTTCATTTGATATTTTTCATGCATTTACTTTTTTTGGTGCTAAATGACCTTGAAATTGAAAAGCACTTCAAATGAAGTTTGAAAAGGTTGAAAGTTGGCATGGTATCATCATTTCACCCGCATAGCATGTGCTAAAAAGTTGCGAGGGTTACGACAAAAGCAGGATGCACTTCGTGTACAAAACGGACAGACTCTTTTGAAGTATCGGGGTTTCAGACGGAAACTCATCGGTTAGAAAAGGCATTTCATTTTTTTGAACTTATTTGAACCCGAGGCTTTTCGTGTGTTCAAAATGCACCATTCAAAGCCACATCATCAATTTTCAACCCTTTCTGACTTCATTTGATATTTTTCATGCATTTAATGATTTTTTTAGCTAAATGACACTGAAATTGAAAAGCACTTCAAATGAAGTCTGAAAAGGTTGAAAGTTGACACGGTATCATCATTTCACCCACATAGCATGTGCTAAAAAGTTGAGAGGGTTACGGCAAAAGCAGGATACACTTCGTGTACAAAACGAACAGTCTCTTTCGAAGTATCGGGGTTTCGGACGGAAACTCATCGGTTACAAAAGGCATTTGATTTTCTTGAACTTATTTAAACTCCAGGCTTTTTGTGTATTCAAAACGCACCATTCAAAGCCACATCATCAATTTTCAACCCTATGTGACTTCATTTGATATTTTTCATGCATTTACTGATTTTTTTGACCTAAATAACCCTGAAATTGAAAAGCACTTCAAATAAAGTCTGAAAAGGTTGAAAGTTGGCATGGTGTGTGCGTGCTTGTTGCCAACGATGATAACCCACTTTTTTGTTGCATGTTGTTCTCGGCCACAATCGGAATTTAAGAACAACCTGAATTTTATCTCTTTGGTATTAATTTTTTGTTTGTTATATAAACAATGTACAATTTTATGTTTCAGCAAAAACAACTTGAACGGTCGCTGAGAGAACCAAAATCAAATTGCAATGGAAGCAAATTTACTAGTCAACTGAAACAAACACTTGTTTAGTTGGAAGTAAATAACCATTATAATGGGCACAAATTTCTGTTAGCTTGAGCACAATTTCCTAATAGATTGGATAAGCAAATTGTTTAGTTCTGGAAGCAATTATGTGATGCAATTGTTGGAAGCAAATTTAATTGTAGCGCTGCATGTGTGGCTGTAGATTTAAGATAGGGATCTGTTTAGAGGAGGAATGTTACCGTGATGGAGAGATTAGCGGGGATAGAGGTAGCAGTTATTAAGAAAGCAATCAAATAACAAAGAAAGCAATCAATTAACAAAAAGTCAACAAATCTCGGGTGGGCCTGATTAGGATGAGACGACCTGCATGCATCCCATCGGACGACCTACTACTAGTCTGATAGATGCAAAGTATGTATAGTCTGATGCCTAGTGGTGTCCTTTAGTTTATCCACCACATGTTTGTTAGATATCCAAATGAATTGATCAGAGATAAATGTTCTAGCAGCAACATACTTGGCACGGAATTTATATACCACCGACTATACATTGAGTGCATTCTCTCCATGATGAATCATTTCGATCGGCACCTACCTTTCGTATGCCATCAATTGATAGCAGCTAGAATGCAAGAAAAGAAAGATATAGATTAGCTTGAGAATAGGAGACATCCAGAAAGAAAGGCTTTGAACGAAGCGGAAGCCGTGTAACACACTCTATGTTGATGCGACGCCTCTTCATTTTCTAATGTCGGAGGCTACTGCTAGATCTTCTATGGTCTAGAGCGATGTGAGATCTTTGAGTATATAATTTAGTCTCTTTAGATTGAATGAATCTACATACTAGGGAAACACAATCCCCCATCTATTTCATCTCTTTGCATTTCCTTCTAGAGTTTAACTGTACAAAATTCACGTCGTTGTTGTATTATGTGCAATCAACGTAGTTGCAGTCACCCACCAAAAGATCAAGCGAGAGAAGTTTTTGATACCAAGTGCCCCACATAAATTTGGTCAAGTTTAGACCAACATGCACCCTCCTTTGACTCGGCAGATTTTGCTTACCTCTTTTTTTTTTTTACTTTTCTTCTACTTTTTCAATCGGTGATTTTCTTAAGATGACGATTTTTCTTCCTTGCGCACAATTATGAAATCTACACTTGCGAATCGGTTGCATAGTGAGAGTGGATCAGAAGAAAATAGGAGAGGGGAGTGAGAGGGCGTATTGTCAGGAAAATGTAGGAGGGGACTAAAAGCAAAGAAAGTTATGGTAATTGGGGGTTTTATAAGCTAGGGAGGTGAGGCTGAATCTCTGATTGCAAATGATCAGCACTAGCGAGCCTAATATGTGTCTCATCATTATTGTGTATTTAACTAGTGAAGGCCTAGTATAGAGCACGTTAGAAGAGATGCACTGACACTCGTAATAATGTACGTAATTTCAGCTCACAGTAGTGTCTTTTTCGCTGACAATGTTCCATTTGATCATGACACCATTGATGGGGACCGAGGTGACTGTTGGTGCTAAATAGTACCGGTTTTCCTCTCCCATCTGTGATGGTCAATAAAGCAAGGACTTTTTTTCTAGTAATGTGGCTTGAGCTTTCATGAGCTAGTGGAGTTGTAGATGTTTGATAAATAAAGCAAGTCATGCAGCTCACAAATATTAATTGTCATATTAGTACTCGTTATTGTTTCGATTTTTCCACCGACAGTTCATTAGTTGCAACGATTGGTTGGACAAGCTGACTAGCGACTCGATATCTGCTTATAAATATAGGATTAATATGTGTTGGAGCAAAGAATCGGAGAAATCCTTACCATATCCATGGTTTGATGACGATTCATGCTCCACAAATTTTACCATTCTACGTATAGATAACACTGCATTATATGTTAAAGATATTCCATAAAAAAGCACACATAATTGATCCGAGATAAATGTTCTAGCAGCCACATGATTGGCTCACAATTTATACACCACTGACCATACATCAAGTGTGTCATGATAAATCTATATCAGCAAGCCAACTGCGAACAGAAATCCAAAAACCATGGGACCAGTGGCCTACCTAGAGGCAATTATAAATAATAGAAAATATGAAGACCTTCAAGGAATAGAAGGCGCCAGAAAAGAGGCAAAAATTTCTCCTGGCCAGGTCAGCATCAAATCTTATGGAGCAACCTGTGCATTCAAGAATACAAGTCATGGAATCGCAATATGTCGATCAACCCAAGAAAGACGGGATACTCTTCCATTGACTCAAACCGAAAATCGGAGAAACGTCAAGTCTAGATGTAGCACCCCTTGTGTGATTATATGAATATCTTCATGTTAAATTTCCATAAGATACTAGCAGTATCCCACCCAGACACGAAAGTCATGTTCTGATCCTGAGCTCATTTCAGCTCAGGATGAACAGTAAAATCAGAAAAAAATCAAAAAATGAATTTTTTTTTCAAAAAATTCAAAATTTCTCAGTGCTTGCAAAATTTCATCAAAAAATAACATTCGTGAAAGTCATGAAAAAATAAATAAATTCAGTACTCCAAAATGTTATCGAAAATAACACTTTTGAAGCATCATTTTTGTCTTTTTTGCTACGACTTCCTCAAATGTTATTTTAAGATGAAATTTGGTAAGCACTGAGAACTTTTGTCAATGTTTTCACTAAAAAAATTTGATTTTTTTAAACTTTTTTGAATTTTTTCGGTGTTATTGTTCACCCGAGCTCATTTGAGCTCGGGTGTAGAAACACTACGTCCACCCAGACACTGTTATAATAGGTAAAATATATGTTTAATATATAGAGGTGTATCGTTCGGTTAAGAATAAGATCCAGACATGTTGCTTGTATGTGATAATACTGAATTCGTCGAATTCGGGTCCAGATTGCACACCGGTCATTTGGTCATCTACAGGGTTAGTTGGCTAGTCTTTTGTCTATGATAATACACTTGTGCGCAAAATTGAGATGTCATGGCTAACAGGTCGTCGTGCTATATATGTGATACTAGATTAGTTTGGCCCAGCATCTGGATCCTGTGTGAGGTTGGCTGTCAACGGAAGACAAGTTGACTGTCAAAAAATAATATTACATGGAACACTAGATAGAGCGTCCACATGTAATACATGTTTTCCGTGGAAAGGCAATATTTTGGGGAACAAATTAGATAGAGCATCCACCTCTAATACATTGTTTCCGTCCAAAGGCTGTACTCGGTGGAATACTAGACACTTGTTTCACACATATTGTTTGCCCCTGTGTTCTGAAATTCGGCCAAAAAACAGATTTCGGCCGAATTTCGGTCATCCCGGCCTGGGGAGAGATTTATCTTTCCGCCGAAATTGGATAAATTTGGGTCAAATTTTAATCAAACTTCAGTCAAATTTCGGTCAAAAAATTTGAAAATGCCGAAATTCGGCCATCTCGGCCTAGGGCGAAAAACAAATCTCAAACTGAAAATCAAAACGCTGGTTTGCCCTTCATTGTGCAGGGTCTCTGTAGACATTATTTGTACTGTGCACCGCATGGGTTTTTCCAAACAACAGTCCGTTATGTAGTTAAGAAAATGCTTCATTCATGATCGTTTATGTGTTAATCGTCTTCATTATTACTACGAGGCTGGAGGCTGCGCGTCGAGCGGCTCTCTCGCCCGCAGCGGGAGACAGCTCCGTCGTCGTCGTCGTCGCCTGATCTCTCCCTTCGGGCACCTCCTTCACAACAAAAAGTAGATCCGAAACCCTCTTCTTATCCTCTCTCCATTCATCCCGGAGTCCAGCGCTTTCGGTCGACTCAGAGGTGATGCCCCTCCCGCCGCCGGCGTAGCCACCTCCTCTCCCTCCCTTCCTCGCCGCCGCATGAGGCTGGCGCCGGGCAAGCCCGTGGCGCAGCCGGGCACCGCGGCGGCCGGGCCCTTGCTGCTCCGCCTTGCACACTGGAGAGCGATTGGATCTGGGGCGGCGGCCCTTTCGGTGAGGCCCCTCCGTGTTGCGGCGAGCGGCGGGGCTGGCATGGTGCCGGTGGTCTGGTCGGACGGCCGACGGATCTTCGGTGGACCAGGGCCTAGCGTGGCTGCTTTGGCGGCCGGCGACGCCTGATCTGGCCGCTGTCCTTCGGCCCTGAACGGTGTGCTTCTCTCCTGCGGGTTGCTAGCGGTGCCGGCGTGGCTTGCCGAGACCCTGGCCACTGGCTGCGGGTGAAGTTGGTGGATGAGATTCAGATTGGGGGAAACCCCTTGATCGGCCCCGTGCGGCCGCACCGACGACGACGCTCAAGGGCGCCGCTTTTCTTCTTGGAGACGTCGGTCTACATCTGCTCCTCCATTTTCCCCTACCCGTCTTTTGGGTGAAAACCCTAACTCCGGTGGGCGGCAGCGGCATCCCTGACGTCGTGACCTTCCTGAAGGCGTCGCTTTGAGGGTTGAGTGGTGGTGGGAACTGTGGGTCCTTGACGGTTGCTAGTGGTGGGCACTGCTTCAGGGGAAACCCTAGGATCTGGTCTTCAGGATCTGATGATGGCGGTACTGCGGTGCCGTTTCTCTCTTGGATGTGGAGCAGCGCTGGATGACAGAGGCAGGAGGTGGAGTGGCTTTGTCTTGCACCGAGCTTGGGCGGAGCTGTCAAGACATGCCTGGCCGACAGGTGCTACGCTGAGTCATGTCTGGTTGGCAGGTGCTACACACGACAGTTCTTCTAGAGTCTTCGTGTCTGGACGGATGAGCGCAGGGCGGTGGCGCCGTTGGGCGTCGTGATGGCGTCGACGGATGTCCGGACTGGCAAGAATGATGCGGATCTTTGTCCTGAAGATAGGTAAGTGGTCCGATGATGATGGCGGCTTCTAAAACGTGTGCATGTGGTGTGCGTTTTAAGTCTGCTGCACCGGTTGTTGGCCCCGATACGTTATGTAAATGGATTGGCGACGACACCGGTTTTAGATATGGGGAGTGAGAGCACTCCACATTATCAAGTTTGTAGGTGTTAGTGATGGCTTCGGGTGAATTGATGTATATTCTTGTCAGACCTTTGTAGAACAATTAATAAAGATGCCTGCATGCATCGATTAATGCAGAGGTCGGGGGTTTAACCTCCTTTTCCAAAAAATAAAATAAAAAAACGACCACATATGAGGCAATTGTATATTTTTTGAACACCGGAACCACCGGATCATGAGGTCATAACACTAATGATTGTCTGAGTAAATTTCAAAAGTGTGTGGGTTAACCATGAGGCCAGGTACCAATCTCTAAAAGGGAGACACTATTTTATTTGTGTGAGATACAATAATTATCCGTCAAAATGCACGCATGATTTCCCCAGAGTCATTCCAAACCAATAAATAATATCATTCGCAACATGTAAAAGGTCACCGACATTAAATGTATTACTTATTGTCATACTACAGTCGATGTAAAGTGTACATACTCAACCACCTTACAAGATACAAATAATTTCTGGCACATATATATGTTGCCCAATCTCCACTGAAGAAGAGGCAAGCTCTCCACAAGCTACCAGTTGGCCGCTAGAATAAAAAAGAGTGATGCAAGGAGAAGCATATAAGCTAGCCTGGGGGAAACATGGCAGAAGAAGAAAATAAATACTATCAACTCCAAATAAAATATGGTAATGATAGACTTCGGGAACGATCATTTCTTCGCTATGGGTTCCCTTGGTCCTTCATATGCTCTAGATCACTATTGAGAAACAATCAGCTACCTTGAAGGTTCGTGGGTCCATCTTTATCCTCAAGTCCCAAAGACCAACATCCTTGTGGGTGCAGGTTATGGTCAGATATCGATGTTGGCCTCTTGTGCCATCTCTCGGCGTCCACTGTCGATTGTGGTGGACCAAGCCTTAGTTATGTGCCTCAAGAACTCAAATTCACCCTCACAAATCCATCGAAAGGCCCCAACCGTGCCAAATTGTGTGACACGTGAATAGTATGTCCTTGGACTTCTCGCCAACCTCTTTCTTAAACTTGATTAAATGTGGCTTGCTTGGTGTGTCCAATTCATGTGCGTGTTCTTCATGAAAATATGATATCAAGTATTTGTCGTATCTGCATATGCTTATCATGGTGTCCTCCAATATTGTCATAATGGGTTTGAAAGTCAATTCAAAACCAACCGGAGGTTCCTCTATAGTTCAGAATAGACTCATTCCAACATCCCACGGTTGTGCTTTTATCACTTGTTTTGTAGTCGTCTCCCAGTATTTTTTTAAATGCCTATCTTTTCCCATGACGGTCGGACCAAATCCAACACTTTTAGTATATTTATTATCTTCAGATTGAGTTCAACACTTTATGTGGTTGAAGACATCAATGTTTTGTTGTTCTTCGGAAGAGAATCCACTTCTCCTCCTACCACTCAATATTGTTAAGTTAGCAGTAAAAAAAATAAGAATGCTATTTTAAGTGCTTTACATGGTGAGTCATGTAGTGGTATCATTATTAATTTAAATATTCAGAGAGAGAGAGAGAGTTATCTCAAGACACAACCCTATGATTTGAAGTGTACATGAACCGATAAAAGGAATATAAAAATATATCCCAAAATAACATGTATCAGACATGGAAATATTACACTCCATCAAGCTAAACCGGCCAATCAGTAATCAGAATCGCTACTCCGCTAAGGTCTAACGAAACTGAACATGAACATCTTAGAATATCCTAGGTGTTCATTCGTCTACCCAACTTTGTTTTGAGGAGGATGACCCCCAGCCTCTGGAAGATGCATGTAACCTTTTTATCAATTATTCACAAGGACCTTACAATATAATATATCAATATGTCTGAATTCGCCATCCTGACAATAAATTTCGCTACTCCTATCCAATTGATGAAGGGATGCAGTAATTCTGAGCCAAATACCCAAACTTTTCACCTACACCTAACATCTACTCCCTCCGTCCCAAAATAAGTGAGTCAAAAATGACTCAACTTTGCACTAAAGTTAGTGCAAAGCTGAGTCACTTATTTTGGGATGGAGGGAGTAAAACCTAAGGCCCGAACCAAGTCAAATACCATGTTTGGGGCACAAATCGGTCTGACGCACTCTCCGGGGTCACCACCACCATATTTCACCAATCCATCTTCAGAGCAGGTATTGATGCATCGACCATGCCAGGCCCGTTGTCGATGCCGCCACATCACCAAACAACACCACTGCCCTATGCTCGTCCATCTAGACACATATGTTGTCGAGATCCAGCTGCACCATGCCGCCAATACCCATCGTCTTCACACGGTAGATGGCACGCCACTCCACCTGCAAACCTTCGAGCCAACGCCACCGCCCCTTGCCACCTGGATCCCACCGCCAGAACAGCCCCCTCCCGAACACCCAAGCCTCCCCAGATGACGCATTCATGAAGGGTATGACGCGCAAGGCATCACCGCCGCCCAATCACGTGGATTTTGGACTTTCGTTCGGGAGGGGGGGGGGGTCAGGAGGTGGAATTAACCACATGGCACGACACACCAGCCTCTCCTAGCCAAACAGCGCCTCCACTGAGGTAACGACACCGAGTGTCGCCGCTGCATCCGCAAGGGACAACAGGCATTAACCTTGGGTCAGAGAAGATGGGGTGGGGAGAAGGGATCTCGTCGGTGCCTCCAAGGAGGGAAGCAGCGCCCGCAAGTGGTGTCACTGACGTGGATGGCCAAGCCACCAAAGGATTTCTCCCGAACCCAACTCACACCACCGTGCCCAGCCACCATCAGCCCGATGAGGCAAGATCACCGACGTGAGATCTGATGGGAAGTGGACCAGATGGGAAACTTCAGATCTAACGTCATGATCACTGCTAGACTAGGACGTCGGCCATGAACCGTGCCTGCCGTCGCCATCGAGGATGCCTACCCTCTCCCATGAGCACCGCTAGCCATGAAGACGGTGTCGTCTCTCCAAGTAGGGTTGCCGCCCTGGAGCCCAATGCCCTCCGCCAAGACCGGAGCGACGAAATCCCCGCCGCCACCTTCACCGTAGGCCGCACATGCTTGCCTACCAGTCTCCTCTAGTGGCGGCGAGGAAGATGAGGAGGCTAGAAGTGGCAGCACGGGGTAACCCTACGGGCCTCCCGTGTCGCCCGAGAGGAGGGGCTGTTACGCGGGGGTTCCCATTTGCGGAGTCCACTCAGACTATCCATCTTGAAGCAAACATATATGTGAATGGAATATACAATGTCTGCATGGCTCAATGTTTCATGGATGTATAATTTCCCAGGAGCAGCACAAATAACTTTAGCACAAACTAGCTATGGATATTTAATGATCTAATTATCCTTTGTCTGGTCGGCAACATTTATAAATATGGGTAAAAGTTGAAGACTAATCACTAGCTTTAGTAAAGGAGATCAATTCAGATGCTTCAGTATTATCGTTTGAGGGAGAAAAACTATCATAAAATGGAACTCCATTACTTACATGTGCAAGGCTATGAGGAGGATGGGGCATGTTAAGGGTGAGAGGAGTGTCAAGGCCATTGATCATGAGCTCTCAAGGACTAATCAAAGCCAATGGAGGGCTATGGCTCATGTACCATCAGAAAAAAAATCCAATAAGACAGGGTGTTTCCTCTTATCAAGTGAGACCCACCCACAAATATGCAATGTGGCAAAACTAATCTAAAAGCGTCGTAGTCTTCTTCTTTCCTGATTTTCTTCTATCTTCTGTTATAACCCATCCATAGTCAGTCGAGGATCACCATCGATCTCGAATACCAATAGGATCAAGGCGACGTTGAGTGCAAAATTTCATGAGTAGGAACACATGTGCTCAGATGAGCTTCAAATATATGTAGCAGAAGATAAGCCCAGCACACATGCTCCATCGCTAGGCGAAAATGTGCTTGGCTAGCAGACATAGAATCCTCATTCTCATAGTTTGCAACAGGACTTAATGCAAAACAAAGTGTGACGGGTGCGGCCAGCTTCAAGAGAGCACGAGTATTACCGACCATGGCGGTGGATACATCGTCACTGTTTGTCCAATTTGATTGCTGATTTAGCCAACACCTATCTCATGGGAAAGTGCCATATCGCGAGTGAATGATTTTTACATGCGTGATTGATTTCTATAGATCTATAACCGGTTTTGACGATAGAACAACCGTAAGAAAATCGGGAAAGAAGAGACTTCTATGCTTTGAGATCTATGTGGCTACGTGGCATCTTCTAGACTATACCTGGCCATGGGAAGCCCGACTCGAAAAAACCCGACCCGGCCCGACCCAAACTTGCCCATGTGCCAGGCTTGGGACTAGATATTAAGCCCGATGGCCAGGCCGGGCCCGGGCCCATCATATTTGCACTTTAACAAAGAGACCCAACGGGCTTTTATGTGTCTGGGCTGGGCTTGGGCCTGTTTTTAGGCCTAACGGCCGGGCCGAGCTGGGCCCAAGCCTAGATTTTCTACATCGGGCTTGGTCCGGCCTAGCCCGAAGCCCGGCCCGACCGGACAGATGGCCAGGTATATTCTATACTGGGTCTCTCTTGATGAGAGGAATGACCCGCCGTATAATTTTTTTTCATGCCATTGGAGCACGAGGGCTCACAGTCGGTAGAGGGCAAGTCTCCATCGCGCCACAATGTGGAAGACAAAGATATGAAATCTTCCTGGTGGTGGTCAATAGAAGAGGAGGGTTATCTACAATATTAGATTTAAGTGGTTGACTATGATCCTACCTGTGTGATATCGCCTGTTCCTCAGTGAACTAATGGGCACTTTCAAATTTTCCATTGGTTGTTGGTTTTCATGAGATACTTCACCTGAAATCAATGTACTATCTGGTAGCATGTGTTGCACAAAATTCAATCATACAAATTAATAGCTAATTAATTGTGCATGTGGGTGCATATACGTTACTCATCCATCTTCACCCAAGAAGAATCATGGCTTGTTAGGCAACACACACTTTTATAGCTATCATATCAAAGGTTCATGGATGGGAAAGGCCAATCTCTACTCCTAAAGGGGCACTTGGTAGCTTCTTTCTCGAGTTTTTTTGTCATCTCTCCCACCTTCGTCTGGTTTTTTTCATTCGGTTTTTTCATCCCTCCTCCCATCATCATATATTTAGTAATGTATTTATGAGAAAGAATCAATCAATCTAATGGATCTTTAAATATCAAATCTAAATTAATTAACCTCACCATAAGTGGCTCAATCACATTAATTAATATTCCCATGCATCACCAAACTACATTAATTAACATTCCGTCTCAGGTTTTTTTTGTCTTCCATCCCACCTTCGTGCGTTTTTTTTCATCTCTCGTCCCATCATCATATATTTAGTAATGTATTTATTTGAAAGAATCAATCAAGATTAATTTGTAATGAATCTTTAAAGATCAAATATGAAGTAATTAACCTTACCATAAGTCACACATTCACATTAATTAATATTTCCATACATCACCAAATTATATTCATTAACATTTCGTTCTATGGTTTTTTCCATCTTCCCTCTCACTTTCGTCTGGTTTTTTCATCTGGCCTTTTTATCCCTCCTCCCATGATCACATCTCTACTCCTAAAGAGGGAGTTGGTAGCTTGGAATGCGGTCTTTTTTTCATCCCACCTTCGTAAGACTGGTTTTATTTTGTTAACCTTTTTCTGTCCCACCTCCCACCACCTCGGTAACACATGGAAAAAAGTCATTCACCAATCCACTTGTCCCGATCGAGATCCCAAGCCGCTGCTCCTAAATGGATCAAAACTTTCCATGCGGATGCAAGTTATTTAGTAATGTCTTTATGTAAAAGAATCAATCATGATTAATCTCTATCTCTAAAGATCAAATCTCTATTAATTAACCCTACCATAAATTGCTCCATCACATTAATTAAAATTTACATACGTTGTTCAATCACATCTCTAATCTCTACTCTCCTAAAAATGAGTCTGTACATGTTTGTACATCCCCAACGAATGGTCGATGGAACAATCCCCACCGATTGCTCTAGATTTTTTCGATTGTAGTACAACCCTCACCTAGTGGAACCAATATCTTTCCATCTTACACACTACAAGAAATATGTCAACCTGTGACCTTCTCTTAGTGACCCCAGTTGAATTGGTCGTAAATTCATGACTATTTAGCTAGGAAGGGCTCAAACCCTGAAATTGCCTTACGCCAAATGGTCATAAAGAAGACAACCATGGTCGACGACCTTATTTCTACCCAATTACGACCAATATAAATGGTCATGAGGTTGTGAATGTGGATGCATTGGTACTTAAGGCCACCTCCTTTTTATATGTGTACAAAAAATGTACAATGTGTAAAACCAAATATAGACATCAAAACGTATGTATGAGAAGATGTTTTTTGTTGGGAATATATGAAACGATGTTAATCATGTATTTGAAAAATGTTAAATATATATAAACAATCCATGTGAGCTCACAATCCAATCTTTGTTACTGGTAATATTTTTAGTCTGTGAAGCAAATATATTTTATATTGCTTTATAATTGCTGAAAATATACCAGGACATGACCCTGCCCATATAACCTCCCTCCACCAAATTTTAGCTCATTTAATTTATCCAATTTACCTTAATATTTTTACTAATTTTTTGTTCAGTGGAGAGCATTGTGAAGGAATTACCATTTTTATTTATCCAAATGGTATGAATATTTTAGAGTGCCTTCATGCCCAAATTATCATCCTTCTCCAAATTGCTTCTCAATCCAATCATCTATGTGAGCCCAGCATGAATTTCTATTTTTTGTACAGATTGGCACATTGCAAAGCAAGTGCTATCTAGACCCCTCCTATTTCCCTCAATATTTTTGGGCTCTCTTCCATATTCAAATCATTGCCACATGCCAATATTTAGATCCATTTTCCTAGTAAATCTTCATCGACAAATTTCCAAAGTTTATATCCATAGAGAAGCTTTGTGAAGAAAGTATTGGCTAGGATTATCTAAATGATCTGAGATATTTCAAAATGTTTTACATACTCAAATAATCACTCTCCGCAAAATTTGAGATTTATCCAGTAATCCATGTTAGCTCATTATCCAATCTTTTATCCTGGTCATATTTTCAGTTTGTGAACCAACTATATTTTATATTGCTTAATTATTTCTGAAACTTTACTAAGGCATGTTTCTACCTATATAACTTTCCTACACCAAATTTGATCTCATTTCATTAAGCCGATTTCACTAAATAATTTTCCCAAGTTTTTGTCTAGAGAAGAGCATTGTGAAGGAAGTACCACTTCGGCATGTCCAAATGGTATCAAATTCTCACACTGCCTTCCTATGCCCAAATTACTATTCTCCACCAAATTTCAGCTCAATCTATTCAATCATTTGAGCTCACCATCCAATCTTTTTTTGGTAATATTTTCAATTTGTGAAGCAACTATATTTTATATTGCTTTATAATTGCTGAAAATTTATTAGGACATGATTCAGCCCTTAGAACTTCCTTACACCAAATTTATTTGATTTTAATGTAGCCAATTTTGCTCAATATTTTCCCCAATTTTCTATTCAATGGAGAGAATTGTGAAGGAATTACCATTTTTATTTATAGAAATGGTACGAAATTTGTAACATTCCTTCATGTGCCCATATTACCATCCTCCTGCAAATTTCAGCTTAATTGATTTATCTATGCATGGCCAAAATCAATTTCTATTTTCTGTCGAGAGAAGAGCATTGTGAAGGAAGTACCATGTTGGCATGTCCAAATGGTATCCAATTTTTACAGTGTCTTCCTATTTCCAAAACACTATCCTCCACTAAATTACAGATCCGTCCATTCATTTGAGTCCAGCTTCAGCATTCATATTTCTGTCCAGTGTTGTACTTTGCAAAGAAAGTTCCACTTAGGCTCCTTCATGTGACTTGAAAATTTGCCAAGATAGTCTCCTTAGTATATGATAATCCCTAGCCAAAACTCAGGACCATTGGCCTTGTTCATTTCCCCCACCGCTAATCAAACACTTGGCTGATAATTTGTGTTTGAGCTTAGTTCAGTATCCTCATGAGATTCTTATGATGTATTATTCTTCCTAGCACCTACCGGGGAAGTTCCCAACCCATCAAACATGCCTAGGCCGCCCAGAATGCGTGGCAATGCTAAGGTCATGCGGTGACCACACGGCTGGCATGCTAGTTTGCGTGCTCTGGAGTTGGGGCAGTCGTCCATCGTCCAAACCTCGACGTCTCGCCACCAAACCATGTATCTCTGATTAAATATATACTTATGTACCTAGAAATTATTTTTGGAAAAAATCATGAGCAAACTATAAGGTAGTTGTAGTTCAAATTTGGCCCACTTCCTACTGAATTGGCGACAGTTTGCCTTTTTCACGAGAGGTGGCTCAAAGCTTGAGACCCAACCATTTACTCAATTGTACATTAAATATGGCCTAGTATTTTATAAAATTGTTTCGATCCATTTTTTCAACAAATATATGGTAGGTGCTTCACAAAATAATAATAATTTTGGGCACTCAAAAAATGGAAAATGAATTTTCTGTCCAAAGCAATATGAAAACTTCGTTAGACAACATTGTTCTTCATTCTAATATGCACCCTTGTGCACAATATGAGAGTACTTGAGAAAATTATGCCATGAATGTGGCCATAAGATTGATCATTTGGCTTGAAAGCCATGAATCTTCACACATGACAGCTCATTTACGAGAACACTTTTTAAAAATAATTACCGTATTACAAGTTTATGATGTTTCCTCGTAACTTTGTCACATATATTGACACAATGCGAAGTGTTTTCAATTATTTTTTATTTTTATTTTTTCATGCCCGTTTCAAAATGCGGTCAAAACGGCGGGCATGACCGTTCCTAGCTAGGTGTTGAATATTGATTTTTTTGGTGTTTCTCTTATTAAATATATACTTATGTAGCTAGAAATGATTTTTGCAAAAAATCATTAGCAAACTATGAGGGAGCTGTAGTTCAAAGTTGACCCACTTCCCGATGGATCGATGGAAATTTGACTTTTTCACGAGAGGTCGATCATTGTCTTGAAAGCCATGAACCTTGGTCAATTTTACATTAAATATGGACTAGTATTTTAGAAAATTGTTTGGTCCAATTTTGCAACAAATATATGGTAGGTCCTTCACAAAAAAACTTATTTTGGACACTCGAAAAATGGAAAAATGATTTTTTCATCCAAAGAAAATGAAAAACAAATATCCTGAGGCAACATTGTTTTCCATTTCAATATGCACCCTTGTGCAAAATATGATATCGTTTGAACAAACGATGCCATTAATGTTGCCATAAGATTGATCATTGTCTTGAAAGCCATGAATCTTCACACATGATAGCTTATTTCCGAGAACATTTTTTAAAATAATTGCCGTGTTACAACTTTATTATTTTTCCTGGTAACTCGGTTACATATAATGACACAATGCGAAGGTTTTCCATTATTTTGTTTTCTATTTGAATTTTTCATGCCCATTTCAAAATGCGGTTAAAGCGACGGGCATGAGCGTTCCTAGCTAGTGGTGGAATCTTAGAAAACTTTTTGTGTTTATCCTATTAAATAGATAGTTATGTACCTAGAAATGATTTTTGGAAAAAAATAAAAAGTAAACCATGGAGCAGTTGTTGTTCAAATTTGACCCGGTACCTGCTGATTTCTCCAAATTTTGTCACTTTGATGAGAGGTTGTTGGACAGCTTTTAACATGCAACCATTTGGTTAATTGTACATAAAAATGTCCTAATATTTTTGAAATATGTAGTCATGGCATTTTGAAAAAAATATTTGGTAGTTTCTTCCCAAATAGAGGCCAATATTTGGTAGCCATCTAGCTACTAGATATGAACCTGTAGGTCTGTGGTGAACTACTCATGTATCATCGAAGAGGCAATGGAGTTGATGTAGATGCCCTCCATGATCGAATCCCCCTCCGACAGATTACCGGAAAAGTCTCCAAGATTGGATCTCTTGGGAACGGAGGCTTCTGGCGACGGAAAAGTGTTTTTCGTGGCTCGTTCTGATATTGATGGAATATTTGGGAATTTATAGGCCGAAGAGTAGGGTTAGGGGAGTTGCCAGGGGCCCATAAGCCTGCCCGGTGCGGGTGGCCCCCCTGGCCACGGCAAGCGGGCTTGTGGCCCCGTGGCAGCTCCTCTGCCTTTGTTCTCAAGTCTCGTGTCTTCCTTTTATTCCAGAAAAAATCATTCCAGTGGTTTTATTCTGTTTGGACTCCATTTAATATTCGTTATCTGCGAAACTCAAAAACAAGGAAAAAACAAAAACTGGCACTAGGCTCTAGATTAATAGGTTAGTCCCAAAAATAATACAAAATAGCATATTAATGCATATAAAACATCCAAAATAGACAATATAATAGCATGGAACAATCACAAATTATAGATACGTTGGAGACGTATCAGCATCCCCAAGCTTAATTCCTACTCGTCCTCGAGTGGGTAAATGATAAAAACAAAATTTTTGATGTGGAATGCTACCTAATATATTTATCCATGTAATATTCTTTATTGTGGCATGAATATTCAGATCCATTAGATTCAAAACAATAGTCTAATATTGACATAAAAACAGTAATACTTCGAGCACACCAACAAGGTAGTCGTGTCCTTTCGAAATAACATGGCCTTAGAAAGTTATCCCTACAAAATCATATGGTCTGGCTATGCTCCATCTTCCCCACACAAAATATCTAAATCATGCACAACCCCGATGAACAAGTCAAGCAATTGTTTCACACTTTTGGTGTTCTCAAACCTTTTCAACTCTCACGCAATACATGAGCGTGAGCCATGGATATAGCATTATAGGTGGAATAGAATATGGAGGGGTGCAAGGAAAAAAAAAGAGAAGATAGTCTCACATCAACTAGGCGTATCAACGGGCTATGGAGATGCCCATCAATAGATATCAATGTGAGTGAGTAGGGATTGCCATGCAACAAATGCACTTAGAGATATAAGTGTATGAAATCTCAAAAAGAAAACTAAGTGGACATGCATAATGAATATCCACTAGTTATATGAAAGTGACAAAATAGGAGACTCTCTATCATGAAGATCATGGTGCTACTTTGAAGCAGAAGTGTGGAAAAAGATAGTAGAAATTGTCCCTTCTCTCTTTCTCTCTCTCTTTTTATTTTTTTATTTTGGTGGGCTTCTTTGGCCTCTTTAAGTTTTTCGTTTGGGCTTCGCTGGCCTCTTTTATTTTTTGTAAAGTCTAGATACTCATCCCAACTTGTGAGGGAGTCATAGCCTTCATTATCCTTTTCTCTCATGGGACAATGCTCTATTAATGAAAAATCATCACACTTTTATTTACTTATAACTCAAAGAAAAAAGAAATTACAACTCGATTTCTATGACAAGATATAACTCTATATGCAATATGAAGTGATGATGCAAGTCATAGAAAAACTACATGGTGGAAGTTGCATGGCAATATCTCAGAATGGCTATGGAAATGCCATAATAGGTAGGTATGGTGGCTGTTTTGAGGAATATATGGTGTCTGTTTTGAGGAATATATGGTGGCTGTTTTGAGGAAGGAGGGTTTGATGTACCGGCGAAATTTGCGCAGTAATAGAGAGGCTAGCAAAGATGGAAGGGTGAGAGTGCGTATAATCCATGGACTCACATTAGTCATAAATAACTCACATACTTATTGCAAAAGTCTATTGGTCATCAAACAAAGCATTAGACGCATGCTCCTAGGGGAGAGGTTGGTAGGAGTTAACCATCGCGCGCTCTTGACCCTCACACAAAGGTCAACAATCATTAGACAAGTCATGCTCCGACTTCGTTACATAACGGTTCACCATACGTGCATGCTACGGGAATCACAAGCTTTAACACACGTATCTCTTCAATTCACAACTACTCACTAGCATGACTCTCATATTATCATCCCTATTATCTCAAAACTATATGCAAGGAATCCAACTTCTCATAGTTGTTAATGCACTTAATATGAAAGTTTTTATTATATCCCTCTTGGATGCCATTATATTAGGACCACATTCATAACCTAAACAAATTACCATGCTATTTTAAGAAACTCTCACAATAATATAAGTGAGGAACGAGAGTTCAATAATTTCTATAATATAACACCACCATGCTCTAAAAAGATATAAGTGAAGCACTAGAGCAACATTGCCTAGCTCAAAAGATATAAGTGAAGCACACAGAGTATTCTAAAAAATTCATGATTCAGTGTCTCTCTCTCAAAATATGTGTGCAGCAAGGATGATTGTGGAAAACTAACAAGCAAAGACTCATATCATACAAGACACTCCAAGAAAAACACATATCATGTGGTGAATAAAAATATAGCCTCAAGTAAATTTACCGATGGATTGAAGACGAAAGAGGGTATGCCTTCCGGGGGATCCCCAAGCTTAGGCTCTTTTGTATCCTTGAATATGACTTGGGGTGCCTTGGGCATCCCCAAGCTTAGGATCTTTCCACTCTTTATTCCATAGTCCATCAAATCTTGACCCAAAACTTGAAAACTTCACAACACAAAACTCAACAGAAAACTCATGAGATCCCTTAGTACAAGAAAAATAAATCACCACTTTAGGTAGTGTTGTGAACTCATTATTTATTTATATTTGTGTAATACCTACTTTATTCCAACTTTTCCATGACTCATACCCCCCGATACGACCCATAGATACATCAAAATAAGCAAACAACACAAAGAAAACAGAATGTGTCAAAAACAGAACAGTCTGTAGAAATCTGTAAACTTCAAATACTTATGGAACTCTAAAAATTCAAAAAAATAAGGAAAACCAGGTAAATTCGTATATCAATCCTTTGTAAAAATTTCAGATCAATTTGACGCTCTGAACAATTCAGAAAATTCCTGGACTGAGCACAAAAGTTTCTATTTTTCAGCAAGATCAAATCAACAACTACCATAGATCACCTCAAAGGTTTTACTTGGCTCAAACACTAATTAAAATACAAAAACACAATTATTACAGAAGTATTAATGTGCCAAACACACCAAAATAGAAGCAAAAAGCAGAAAGCAAAATAAAATTGGGTTGCCTCCCAACAAGCACTATTGTTTAATGCTCCTAGCTAGGCAAAACACAATAGATCTAGGTATTGTTATCTTTGGTATTGGCAATTTTTATGAGGACCTTCTTGAATCCAGGAGGTTCTTTAGTTTTATCAATGATCATACTCCTAGGCAAAAAGTCAAGAAATTCTCTTGTAGTAATCGGTTCCCGAACAATGTTGATAAAATTAGGGTGAACACTTATCATCTTAAGATCTTCGTCCCCTTTACTAGAGGATTCACCCTTATTCTTTGGAACATAAACAAACTTGGCAGCCTTATAAAGAGGAAATTTAGGAGTGGTTTGAACAGCGGCAAAAGTGGAACTCAAGTTGGTTATAATGTCCTCTAGCTTTCCTATTCTAAAGGAATCTTGATCCAGTTTTTCATTAACTATGGGTTCCTTTTCCCTTAGGTCTTTTAGAGTAACTCCTACCTTAGATCCATATTGAGTGATATGATTATGGATCTTTTTATACAAGTTTTCAATGAGATCTATAGTAGCAACTTTATTTTCAATGATATCTAACCTTCGCATAACATGCTCCAAAGTTAAAATTGTCCCATTAACCATGATTGGGGGTGATCCAAACAAATTTATCATAGCACTATAGGAGTCAAAGGTATGACTTCCCAAACAATTCCCTCCCATGATGGTATGTAGGACATATCTATCCCAAGGAGTGATTTCCACATAGAAATTGCGAAGGAGAACGGTAGTAGATTGCTTTCAAATAGATCTATTTTGAATATTGCAAATTGTATACCAAGCATATTTTAAGTTTTCTCCCTCCCTTTGCTTAAAGTTAAGAACTTCATACTCAGGAGCGATAGTAGCAAGGCTAGCCATGAGTTTGAGCGATCTACCACACAAAAAGCAAACAAAAAGACGAATAAAAAAGGGCAAATAAAAAGGCAAATTGTTTTGGTATTTTCTGAAAATCATTTTAGAAGTGGGGGAGAGGAAAACGAGAGGCAAATGGAAAATAATTTAAATGCAAGAGATGAGTTTGTGATGGGTACTTGGTATCCTTGACTTGCTATGTATCTCCCCGGCAACGGCGCCCGAAATCCTTCTTGCTATTTCTCGAGCATGCGTTGGTTTCCTGTGAAGAGGAATAGTTTGATGCAGCAAAGTAGATAAGTATTTCACTCAATTTTTTAGAACCAAGGTATCAATCAAATAGGATATAAAAGTGAGCCACCAATAGATATACCTGCACAAAGAATCAAACTCTTGCACCCAACGCTATAAAGGGGTTGTTAATCCCTTCGTGATTACTTGCAAGGATGAGATCTAATAGAGATAGATATAATAGGGTGCTTGAACGAAAGTAAAACTAAAAGTAAAAATAATGCATCAAGTATTTTTGGTGTTTTTGGTTTTAGATCTGAAAATATAATATGGAAAATAGACCCGGGGGCCATAGGTTTCACTAGATGGCTTCTCTCATGATGGCAAGTATTACGGTGGGTGAAAAATTACTTTCGAGACTTTGCTAGAAAGGCGAATAATTATGAAGATATCCAAGGCAATGATTATGCATATAGGTATCACGTCCGTGACAACTAGACCAAAACGATTCTGCATCTACTACTGTTACTCCACACATCGACCGACTCCTGCCTGCATCTAGAGTATTAAGTTCATGAAGAAGAGAGTAACACATTAAGCAAGATGACATGATGTAGAGGGATAAACTCAAGCAATATGATGAAAACCCCATCTTTTTACACTTGATGACAACAATACAATACGTGCCTCGCTACCCCTACTTTGTCACTGGGTGAGGACACCGCAAGATTGAACCCAAAACTAAGCACTTCTCCTATTGCAAGAATTGCCAATCTAGTTGGCCAAACCAAACCAATAACTCGAAGAGACTTGCAAAGATATGAAATCATGCATATAAGAATTCAGGAAAGACTCAAATAATATTCATGGATAATCTGAACATAAACCCAGAATTCATCAGATCTCGACAAACACACCGCGAAAGAGTATTACATCGGATAGATCTCCATGAAGATCATGAAGAACATGGTATTGAGAAGCAAAGAGAGGGAAGAATCCATCTAGATACTAGCTATGGACCCATAGGTCTGTGGTGAACTACTCACGCATCATCGGAGGGGCAATGGAGTTTATGTAGATGCCCTCTATGATCGAATCCCCGTCCGGCAGATTACCGGAAAAGGCTCCAAGATTGGATCTCTCGGGAACGGAGGCTTCTGGCGGCGGAAAAGTGTTTTCGTGGCTCGTTCTGATAATGATGGAATATTTGGGAATTTATAGGCTGAAGATTAGGGTTAGGGGAGTTGCCAGGGGCCCACAAGCCTGCCTAGCGCGGGTGGCCCCCCTGGCCGCGGCAAGCGGGCTTGTGGCCCCATGGCAGCTCCTCTGCCTTGGTTCTCAAGTCTCGTGGCTTCCTTTTATTCTAGAAAAAAATCATTCCACAGGTTTTATTTTGTTTGGACTCCGTTTAATATTCCTTAACTACGAAACTCAAAAACAAGGAAAAACAGAAACTGACACTAGGCTCTAGATTAATAGGTTAGTCCCAAAAATAATATAAAATAGCATATTAATGCATATAAAACATCCAAAAAAGATAATATAATAGCATGGAACAATCAAAAATTATAGATACATTGGAGACGTATCAAGCCAGCATATATCTTTCCTCAAAACAGCCACCAGACCTACCTATTATGGCATTTCCATAGACATTCCGAGATATATTGCCATAGAACTTCCACCATTCCATTTATTATGACACGCACCATCATTTTCATATTGCTTTGCATGATCGTAAGATAGCTAGCATGATGTTTTCATGGCTTGTCCGTTTTTTTGATGTCATTTGCTATGCTAGATCATTGCACATCCCGGTACATCACCGGAGGCATTCATATAGAGTCATAATTTGTTCTAGTTATCGAGTTGTAATTCTTGAGTTGTAAGTAAATAAAAGTATGATGACCATCATTATTAGAGCATTGTCCCATGTGAGTAAAGGATGATGGAAGCTATGACTCCCTCACAAGTGGTGATGATACTCTAGACTTTATGGAAAATAAAAGAGGCCAGCGAAGCCCAAATAAAAAAAGAGGCCTTAGTTGCCCACCAAAAAAATGATGAGCGAAAAGAAATAAGGGACAATGATACTATCTTTTTCCACACTTGTGCTTCAAAGTAGCACCATGATCTTCATGATAGAGAGTCTCCTATTTCGTCACTTTCATATACTAGTGGGAATTTTTTATTATATAACTTGGCTTGTATATTCCAATGATGGGCTTCCTCAAATTGACCTAGGTCTTCATGAGCAGGCAGGTTGGATGCACACCCATTTAGTTTCCTTTTGAGCTTTCATACACTTATAGCTCTAGTGTATCCGTTGCATGGCAATCCCTACTCACTCACATTGATATCTATTGGAGGGCATCTCCATAGCCCCTGGGTACGCCTAGTTAATGTGAGACTATCTTATCCTTTTCCTTCACAACTCCCACCATATTCTATTCCATCTATAGTGCTATATCCATGGCTCACGCTCATGTATTGCGTGAGAGTTGAAAAACATGGAGAAAATAAAGGTATGAAACAATTGCTTGACTGGTCATCGGGGTTGTGCATGATATAAATACTTTGTGTGGGAAAGATGGATCATAGCCAGACTATATGATATTGTAGGGATAACTTTCTTTTGCCATTATATTTTGAAGAGATACAATTGCTTTGCTAGTATGCTTGAAATATTATTGTTTTTATGTCAACATTAAGCTTTTGTTTTGAGTCTTATGGATCTTAATATTCATGCCACAATAAATAATATTATAGGGATAAATATGTTAGGTAGCATTCCACATAAAAAATTCTGTTTTTATCATTTACCTACTCGAGGACGAGAAGGAATTAAGCTTGGTGATGCTGATACGTCTCCAACGTATCTATAATTTTTGATTGTGTCATGCTATTATATTATATGTTTTGGATGTTTTATATGCATTAATATGCTATTTTATATTATTTTTGGGACTAACCTATTAATCTAGAGCCTAGTGCCAGTTTCTGTTTTTTCCTTGTTTTTGAGTATTTCACATATGGAATATTAAACTGAGTCCAAATGGAATAAAATCTTCGCGATGATTTTTTTTGGAATAGAAGAGATCTACCAGGCTTGGAGTGCAACGCAAGGCACTTGCCAGGAAGTCACAAGCCAGAGGGCACGACCACCCCCTGGCCGCGCCTGGCAGGCTTGTGACTCCCCGGCAGGAGTCCTAGCCCTATTCTTCGTCCTATAGATACCCAAATATTCCCCCAATACCAAAAAGAGCCACACAAATACTTTTTCGCTGCCAGAAGCCTCCGTTCCCGAGAGATCCAATCTTGGAGCCTTTGCCGGTAATCTGCCGGAGGGGGTCCGATCACGGATGGCATCTACATCAACTCCATTGCCCCTCCGATGATGCGTGAGTAGTCCACCACAGACCTATGGATCCATAGCTAGTAGATATATGGCTTCTTCTCTCTCTTTGTGCTTCAAAACCATGTTCTTCATGATCTTCATGGAGATCTATACGACGTAATACTCTTTTGCGGTGTGTTTGTCGAGATCCAATGAATTGTGGGTTTATGTTCAGATTATCCATGAATATTATTTGAGTCTTTCCTGAATTCTTATATGCATGATTTCATATCTTTGCAACTCTCTTCGAGTTATTGGTTTGGTTTGGCCAACTAGATTGGTAATTCTTGCAATGTGAGAAGTGCTTAGTTTTGAGTTCAATCTTGCGGTGTCCTCACCTAGTGACAAAGTAGGGGTAGCGAGGCACATATTGTATTGTTGCCATCAAGGGTAACAATATGGGGTTTTCATCATATTGCTTGAGTTTATCCCTCTACATCATGTCATCTTACCTAATGCGTTACTCTGTTCTTCATGAACTTAATACTCTAGATGCAGGTAGGAGTCGGTCGATGTGTGGAGTAATAGTAGTAGATGCATAATCGTTTCGGTCTACTTGACACGGACATGATGCCTGAATGCATAATCATTGCCTTAGATATTTTCATAATTATTCGCTTTTCTATCAATTGCTCGACAGTAATTTGTTCACCCACCGTGATACTTTCCTTCAAGAGAGAAGCTTCTAGTGAAACCTATGCCCCCCGAGTCTACTTTCCATAATATATTTTTAGATCTATAAACCAATAATACCAAAAATACATTGCTGCAATTTATTTACCTTTTTTAATTTCCGCAATCTTTTACATCTATCTCTATCAGATCTAATCCTTGCAAATAACCGTGAAGGGTTTGACAACCCCTTTACAGCGTTGGGTGCAAGAGTTTGATTGTTTGTGTAGGTGCATCCATTAGTGACTTGATTGTCCTCCTACTGGATTGATACCTTGGTTCTCAACAACTATGGGAAATACTTATCTACTTTGCTGCATCACCCTTTCCTCTTCAAGGAAAAACCAACGCACGCTCAAGAGGTAGCATGTACATGGCCTTGGTTCCACATATAATGTTACCAAGTTCTTTATCTGTCATAGCCCTTCTATCGTTCTGACATCTGATGCCATTTCAGATGGCGCTGAAGGAACTTTTAGTATGCAAGTATGGAACAATTTCTAAAATGGCTTACATGATATCACTTGTCATCCTTGGCATCTATCTCTTTCACACTACTACCTGTAGCTATAGGCATCGGGCCTACGAAGGTGATTCAGTACTATTTTTCTGAAAGCTCGGTTCTACTCGTGATTTCTTGTCTCATTAATCTCACAGCTACACATGACAACTTCTGAATATATTATAGTTACTGCCTTTCTGTTTGGAGCTTTTGTCTTCTAGACTAGCATGATTTGTTGGGACTTGGGTGATACGTCCATTTTGCATCATGATTTCCTACTGTTATTTACTTTTTGTTGTTGAATAATAATGCTTTTAGGAGTGATTCTAATGCCTTTTCTCTCATAATATGCAAGGTTTACACAAAGAGGGAGAATACATGTAGCTGGAATTCTGGACCCAAGAAAAGCACGTCAGATATACCTATTCTGCACAAGTCCAATGAAGCTTAAAATTTACGGAGATTATTTTTGTATTTAGTAAAAATTAGTGGAGCTGAAAAATACCAGAGGAGGTCCCCCAGGTGGGCACAACCCACTAGGGCACGCCAGGCCTCCCCGGCCGCGCGCTGATGGGTTGTGCCTAGCCTGGCCCACTTCCGATGCCCATCTTCTGGTATAAATTCCCAAAAAACCTAAAAAAATCAGGGAGAGGACTTTTTGGATGAAGCGCCGCCGCCTCAAGGCAGAACTTGGGCAGGAGCACTTTTGCCCTCCGACGGAGCTATTCCGTCGGGGGAATTTCCCTCCTAGAGGGGGAAATTGAAGCTATCTTCATCACCAACACCCCTCTCATCTTTGGGAGGCCAACCTTCATCAACATCTTCAACAACACCATCTCCTCTCAAACCCTAGTTCATCTCTTGTGTTCAATCTTTGTACCGGAACCTCAGATTGGTACCTATGGGTGACTAGTAGTGTTGATTATCTTGCGTAGTTGATTACTATATGGTTTATTTGGTGGACGATTATATGTTCAGATCCATTATGCTATTCAATACTCCTCTTAACTTGAGCATGAATATTATTTGTGAGTAGTTACCTTTGTTCTTGTGGTCACGGGAGAAGTCATGTTGCGACTAATCATGTGAATTTGACATTTGTTCGATTTTTTGATGATATGTATGTTGTGGTTCCCTTAGTGGTGTCATGAGAAGGTCGACTACATGACACTTCACCATTCATGGGCCTAAGGGAATGCATTGTGGGGTAGTTATTGGATGATGTATTTTCTAGAGTGACAGAAGCTTAAACCCTAGTTTATGCGCTACTTTGTAAGGGGCTGATTTGGATGCACCTGTTTAAGGCTAGGGTTAGACTTTGTCATAATACTTTTCTCGTAGTTGAGAATGCTTGCGAGGGGGTTAATCATAAGTAGGTTGTTAGTTCAAGTAAGAACACCACCTTAACACCGGTCCACCCACATGAAATTATCAAAGTAGCGAACACGAATTAAACCAACATGATAAAAGTGACTAGACGAAATTCCCATATACCCACAAGAACACTTTGCCTATTACTAGTGATTGTTCTGGCATGTCCTTTGCCTCAAAAGGATTGGGCTACCTTGATGCACCTTGTTTACCACTACCGTTACTTGCTCGTTACAAATTACCTTGCTATCAAACTATCTGTTACCAACAATTTTAGTGCTTGCAGAGATTACCTTGCTGAAAACTGCTTGTCATTTTCTTCTGCTCCTCATTAGGTTCGACACTCTTACTTATCGAAAGGACTACAATTGATCCCCTATACTTTTGGGTCATCAAGACTCTTTTCTGGCACCGTTGTCGGGGAGTGAAGCGCTCTTGGTAAGTGGATATCGGTAAGGAAAACTTATACTATGTGTTGTAATTTATTGCTACTTGCTACTATGGAGAACAATCCTTTGAGGGGTTTGTTCAGGGTATCTTCACCTCGACCGGAACCACAATTAGTTACCCCTCCACCTAGAACACCTACTGAAAATGTTACTTATGAAATTCCTTCGGGTATGCTAGAAAAAAATGCTTGCTAAACCTTATGCAGGAGATGGAACTGAACATCCTGATCTGCATCTTATATATGTGAACAAAATATGTGGATTATTTAATCTTGCAGGTTTATCTGGAGATGAAGTTAAGAAGAAGGTTTTTTTCTTTATCTTTGGAGGGAAAATCATTGACATGGTATAGGCTATGTGATGACCTTGGATCGTGGAACCGGAATCGTTTGCAATTGGAATTCCATCAAAAGTTTTATCCTATGCATCTTGTTCATCGTGATCGAAATTACATATATAATTTTTGGCCTCGTGAAGGAGAAAGTATCGCTCTAGATTGGGGGAGGGTTAAGTCAATGTTATATTCATGCCCCAATCAAGACATTCCGAGAGAAGTTATCATTCAGATTTTTTATGCTCGGCTTTATCATAATGATCAATCCGTGCTCAATACTTCTTGTGCTGGTTCTTATATGAAGAAGACTATTGATTTCAAGTGGGATATCTTAGAAACAATTAAACACAACTGTGAAGATTGGGAACTCGGCGAAGGTAATGAGTCAGGTATAAAGCTTGAATTTGATTGTGTCAAATCTTTTATGAATACCGATACTTTTCACAAGTTTAACACTAATTATAGACTTGACTCTGAGATAGTAGCCTCATTCTGTGAAGCATTTTCTACTCATGTTGATCTCCCTAAGGAGAAGTGGTTTAAATATGATCCCCCTATTAAAGAAAAAATTAAAGAACCATTCATAGCTAATGAAGAAACTATCGTTTATAGTGTTGATCCAGTCGTGCCTATTGCTTATATTGAAAGACCACCTTTCCTTGTTAGGATAAAGGAACATGCTAAGGTATCAAATGTGGTTCATAAGAGTAATATAAGAGCACCTAAACCCTATGATCAAATTAAAGTAGAACCTAGTGTTACTATGGTTAAAGATATCTTGCTAGAAAATGTTGATGGGCATGTCATTTACTTCTGTAATGAAGCTGCTAGAATTGCTAAACCCGATGAAAAAGACAAACATAGACCCGTAGTCGGCTTGCCTGTTGTCTCAGTAAAAATAGGAAATCATTGTTTTCATGGTTTATGTGATTTAGGTGCTATCGTGAGTGCTATTCCTTTTACCTTATATCAAAAAATTATGAATGAAATAGCTGATAATTCCAAGGTGCAAGGAATCATCATAGCAATTTCCAAAGGTGGAAGTGATAAGTATAGAGTGTCGAACCCACAAGGAGCTAAATGTAAGATCAATATTCTCTCAAGTCCTATCTCCACCAATACGACTCTACGTATACTGAACGTTTGCTTCCATCTAGAAACGAGAAATAAAACTACATTATGGGTATGGAGAGGATAACTTTGCATGATATCGGAGAGCTAAAATATAAAATAGGTGATGTTAACATAAAGTTATAATATATTAATATATATTATAAATAGAGAGTGTGGAATAATGATGGATCGGCGTGCGAAATTATCCTAGGCAATTGTTAACAAGTTCGGTAATCATTATTGCAATTTTATATGAGGGAGAGGCATAAGCTAACATACTTTCTCTACTTGGACCATATGCCCTTATGATTGGAACTCTAGCAAGCATCCGAAACTACTAAAGATCATTAAGGTAAAACCCAACCATAGCATTAAAGTATCAAGTCCCCTTTATCCCATACGCAACAACCCCCTTACTCGGGTTTAAGCTTCTGTCACTCTAGCAACCCATTATAAGTGAATCATGAATGTATTGCAACACCCTACACCGGGAATCCTTCACGTGTGCGCAGCATGAAAGGCACCAGAGGACAGCACCAAAATAAAACATACAACTCAAACCAATCTCGATCATCAATCAGCCCAAAAGACAAAATAAATCTACTCAAAACATCATAGGATGGCAACACATCATTGGATCATAATATGTGGCATAAAGAACCATGTTCAAGTAGGGGATTACAATGGGGTGCGGGATAGTGGACTGCTTAAAAGAGATGAGGAAGGTGATGAAGGTGTTGATGTTGATGAAGACGATCACCGCAACGATGGTTCCCTTGGCGGCACTCCATCACCATCGAGAGAGAGGGGGAGAAGGTATCCCCTTGTTCTTCCTCTTCCATGGCCTTCACCTAGATGGGGATAGGTTCTCCCTCTGGTCCTTGGGCTCCATGGTGATGATGGCCCCCTCCGGCTTCCTCCTCCATGGCATTCGGTGATGATGGCCCCCTTCGGCAGGGTGCCAAAGAGGGCCTAGATTGATTTTCGTGGCTACAGAGGCTTGCGGCGACAAAACTTCCGATCTAGGGTTCTTTTTGGAGGTTTGGGTATTTATAAGATTTTTTGGCATCGGTCTCACGTCAAGGGGGTCCCCGAGGGGCCCACAAGCCCGGAGCACCCTCCCTGGGGGGTAGGGTGTGGCTAGAGGGCTTGTGGCCTCCTCGTCAACTTCCTGGCCCAGTTTCTGTGCTTTGGGGGTCTCTTTTGGTCCATAAAAATCACCGTAAATTTTCAGCCCATTCCGAGAACTTTTATTTCTGCAAAAAAAATGACACCACGGTAGTTCTGCTAAAAACAGTGTTAGTACGGGTTAGTTCTAATCAAATCATACCAAAAGCATAGTTTTTTTGTAAATATGGCATGGATACTTCATAAATTATAGATACATTGGAGACGTATCAATAGCACCATCACACCACTTGGGATTGTTAGAGATGTTGAAGTCTTGTGTGGGAAAATAAAATATGCTATGGATTTTCTAGTTCTTGGTTCCCCACAAGATGACTTTTGTCCCATTATCTTTGATAGACCTTTCTTGAACACTATTAATGCTAATATAGATTGCAGAAAGGAATCTATCAGTGTTGAGTTTGGTGATGTGTATCATGATTTTAATTTTTCCAAGTTTTGTAGACAACCTCGTGATAGAGAATTACCTAATAAGGATGAAATAATTGGTCTTTCTTCTATTACCGTTCCTCCTACCGACCCACTAGAACAATATTTGGTAGACCATGAAAATGATTTGCACTTTCATGAAAGAAACGAGATAGATAAAATTTTCTTTGAACAATAACCTCTACTGAAACACAATTTTCCCATTGAAACTCTTCAAGGTCTTCCTCCACCTAAAGGAGATCCTGTGTTTGAACTAAAACAATTGCCCGATACTCTGAAATATGCTTACCGTGATGAGAAAAAATATATATGCTGTTATTATTAGGGCTAACTTTTCACAACATGAAGAAGATAGATTATTGAAAGTTCTAAGGAAGCACTAGGCTGCTATTGGATATACTCTTGATGATCTTAAGGGTATTAGTCCCACTCTATGTCAGCACAAGATCAATATGGAACCTGATGCTAAACCAGTTGTTGATCACCAACGGCGATTGAATCCTAAGATGAAGGAAGTGGTAAGAACTGAAATATTAAAGCTTTTGGAAGCAGGTATAATATATCCCATAGCTAATAGTAGATGGGTAAGTCCCGTTCACTGTGTCTCTAAGAAAGGAGGTATTACTATTGTTCCCAATGATAAGAATTAAGTCATTCCAGAAAGAATTGTCACTGGCTATAGAATGGTAATTGATTTTAGAAAATTAAATAAAGCTACTAGGAAGGATCATCACCCTTTGCCTTTCATTGATCAAATGCTAGAGAGGTTATCTAAGCACACACACTTTTCTTTCCTAGATGGATATTCTGCTTTCTCTCAAATACCTGTGTCACAATCTGATCAAGAGAAAACTACCTTTACTTGCCCTTTTGGAACCTATGCTTATAGACGTATGTCTTTTGGTTTATGCAATGCACCAGCTACCTTTCAAAGATGTACGACTGCTATATTCTCTTATTTTTGTGAAAAGATTGTGGAGGTTTTCATGGATGATCTTTCCATTTACAGAACTTCTTTTGATGATTGCTTAAGCAATCTTGATCGGGTTTTGCAGAGATGTGAACAAACTAATCTCATCTTGAATTGGGAGAAGTGTCACTTTATGGTTAATGAAGGTATTGTCTTGGGGCATAAAACATCTAAACGAGGTATTGAGGTGGATAAAGCTAAAGTTGATGCAATTGAGAAAATGCCAAGTCCTACAGATATTAAAGGTATTCAAAGTTTCCTTGGTCATGATGATTTTTATAGGAGATTCATTAAAGACTTCTCTAAAATTTCTAGGGCTCTAACTAATATTTTGCAAAAGGATATCCCTTTTGTTTTTGATGACGATTATGTAGAAGCCATTGAAACAATCAAGAAAGCCTTAACCTGTGCACCTATCGTTCAACCACCTCATACGAACTTGCCTTTTGAAATTATGTGTGATGCTAGTGATTATGCTATTGGTGTTGTCCTAGGACAAAGAGTTGATAAGAAATTGAATGTTATCCATTATGCTAGTAAAACTCTAGACAGTGCCCAACGAAATTATGCTACTACTAAAAAAGAATTTTAAGCAGTTTTGTTTGCTTGTGATAAATTTGTATCCTATATCATTGACTCCAAAGTTATTGTTCACATTGATCATGCTGCTATAAAATATCTTATGGAAAAGAAAGATCCCAACCAAAACTTATTAGGTGGGTTATTTTGCTTCAAGAATTTGACTTACATATCGTTGACAGGAAAGGAGCTGAGAACCCCATAGCTGATAACTTATCTAGGTTAGAAAATATTCTTGATGACGCACTACCTATTGATGATAGTTTCCCTAACGAATAACTAGCTGCAATAAGTGTCTCACGCAACACACCTTGGTATGCTGATTATGTTAATTACATTGCCGCTAAATATATACTACCTAGCTTCACATATCAACAAAAGGAAAAAAAATTCTTCTATGACTTGAGACATTACTTTTGGGATGATGAACATCTTTATAAAGAAGGAGTGGATGGTATTATTAGACGTTGTGTACCTGAGCATGAACAGGAACAAATCCTACGAAAATGTTATTCCGAGGCTTATGGAGGACATCATGCGGGAGATAGACCTGCTCACAAGGAATTCCAATCTGATTTTTATTGGCCTACTCCCTTCAAGGATGACCGTAAGTTTGTCTTGTCATGTTATGAATGTCAAAGAATTGGTAATATCGGTAAGCGTCAAGAAATGCCTATTAATTATTCACTTGTTGTTGAACCATTTGACGTGTGTTGTTTTGATTATATTGGACCTTTTCCTTCCTCTAATGGGTACACTCATATTTTAGTTGTGGTTGATTATGTCGCTAAGTGGGTAGAAGCTGTTCCAACTAGTAGTGCTGATCACCACACCTCCATTAAAATGCTTAAAGAGGTTATCTTTCTGAGGTTTGGAGTCCCTAGATATTTAATGACCAATGGTGGTTCACACTTTATTCATGGTGCTTTCCGTAAGGTGCCTGCTAAATATGGTTGTTAACCATAGAATTGCGTCACCCTATTATCCTCAATCTAGTGGTCAGGTAGAACTTAGTAATAGAGAAATAAAATTAATATTACAAAAAACTTTCAATAGGTCTTGTAAGAATTTCTCTAAAAATTAGAAGATGCACTTTGGGCCTATAGAACGGCTTATAAAAATCCTCCATATAAAATGGTCTATGGAAAGCTTGTCATTCGCCTCTAGAACTTGAACACAAAGCGTTTTGGACAATCAAAGAGCTCAACTATGATTTCAAACTTGCTGGTGAGAAGAGGCTATTTGATATTAGCTCACTAGATGAATGGAGAACCCAAGCGCATGAAAATGCCAAACTATTCAAAGAAAAAGTAAAGAGACGGCATGACAAGAGAATCCAAAAGCGAGAATTCAAGATAGGAGATGATGTTCTTTTGTTCAACTCTCGTTTGAGATTTTTTGCGGGAAAGGTTCTCTCCAAATGGTAAGGGCCATATATTATTGAAGAGGTCTATTATTCTGGCGCTATCAAGATTAATAATGCCGAAGGTACTAACCCGAAGGTGGTCAATGGACGAAGAATTAAGCATTATATATCAGGTATGCCTATTAACGTTTAAAGCAATGTTTTCCAAACCATGACACTATAGGAGCACAAAAAAGAAACCTTCTGGAACACTCCAAAATTCTTAAAAATAGGAGGTATGTGATTCGGTAAGTAAACGGACTTAGAAAAATTTGCAAAAATATTTTCTATCAGGGAATATTTTAGAATTTTGGAAGTAAAGAAATAAACCAGATGGTGATCGAGGTGAGCACGATACACCAGGGCACGCTAGGCACCTCTATCCATGCCCTGGTGGGTTGTGCCCGCCTCGGATGCCTTCTCGACTCCATTTTCCTTCCAAATATTTGTTTTCCAAGAATTAAAATCCTCTATATATACCCCAACTGTTTTGTTGACCGCATCACACACAAATCCTCTGTATTTGTTCCTTGCTATTTTCTTGTCAGATTTGTCGAATCAGGCATCATGTCTCCCCCTCTTCTAACAACATGGAAGAAGATGCTTGGCTAATGAAGATATAGCTGAAGAGGGAGGAGTCAGAAGAAGTCAACAAGGGAGACAAGGACAACGAGGCTATGATGGATCAGCCCCGTGAAGGAGAGCGACCTACGGGTTTGGTGGAAGGGGAATAAGAAGATATCCTTGGCCTTAATATCCTCATCTCACCACTCTTGAAATTGAAGCTTTTAGGGCTTTCGAGGAGGTTCATGTTCAGAATAAATACCTCACCCGTGAAAATCTTTTGCTAGAGGAGCATATCATCGCCCTCAGGAGCATCATCCACAAATTGAAGTACTTATTGGAGCTGAAGCATGATGCTACACCTCCACCTTCTTCATCACCACCACCAAAGGAGACTTGAGCACACGGGTATGGGCACTCACCTTGGATTAATCCAAGATTGGGGGAGGTGCCCCGGTATCGTATCATCACCACTTTTATTCACCTTTACCTATTTTAGTTTGATCCTTAGTTTTACTTTGCTTTAGTTGAATAAAAGTTAGCATGATCTATTTTCGTGTGTTAGTTCCGTGGCCTATCTATCTATGTAATCGAGTGAAAGTTATATAATAAATTTAGGTTTAGTTTTTGCCTCTTCACTTGCGGGTTGCAATCAAATAAAGGAAAAGAAACAAATAAAAAAAGAAAAAAAATCATATGCTAATCTTATGGTAAGTAATGACATCACATAAGGAGAAATATAAGTAGTAAAATTTATTAGAGATTGACAAACATAGTATTGGTCAATGATGCAATTCATGAATGAATTAATAAGGTAAGAGAAGATTCACATGCAAATACACTATCTTGGACATCTTTTATGATTGTGAGCCTCCATCAAATATTATAAGTCAAAATTGTTGATGTTGGACGAGGAAGACAATGTAATGATTTATGTTTGCTCATATCCACATAGAAATTATATTGTCATATATCCTTTAACATGTGGTGCTTGCCCAATATGTTTGCTAGCCATTCCACACTAAGTAGAGATACTACTTGTGCATCCAAAAACCCAACCAAACTCTCTCTTTGAGTGTCCACTATACCTACCTATGGATCAAGAAAGATCCTTCAAGTAATTTGTCATCGGTGCAATAAGGAAATAAAAAATTTCTTCTAAAAGTGTTTTGATCAATTAGTGTAATAGAAAATTGAGTGTTATACGAACTTATGATGGGAAAGTAATAAAAGCGACGGACTGCATAACAAAGGTTGCTATCATAGGGGGCAATATAGCATGACGTTCTTTTACATTAAGGGATTGGGCATACAAATCAATAAGCGCATGACAACCCATGCTTCCCTCTACGAAGGGCCTATATTTTACTTTTATGCATTTACATTTGTGCAAGAGTCAAAGTATTCCTCCCTATTCCCTTTTTACTTTTTTCCTTTGCAAGCATCATGTGGTGAGGAAAGATCTAGGCACATATATCCAGTTGGATATGGGTGGGCATGAGTTATTATTGTTGACATCACCCTTGCGGTGAGTGAGTTGGGAGGCAAAACTATAGCCCCTATCTTCCAATGTGTCTGGTTGAAACTTTTTATTCATGGGTAAGCTGTGAGTGTTAGCAATCATAGAATACTAAATGATAGTTGAGTATTTGCACTTTCCAAAAGGCTCCGACACATGAGAACCTTCCTGAAAATATGATTAATTGTAGTTGCAAAGTTGACTAAGAACGTAGTTTTTTGGTTTCTAGTAAGGTTTATTCTTTATACTTCTATGTTGTGATGAATTGTTACTTGTTCATGAGAGGCTTTATGATAAAAATGTATTGAAATCAGTTCTTATGTTAGACTTTGTTGTTGTTATGTTAATAAGCATGATGCTTCTATGTCCGTATTTTGTTTTAATAGACACCTCTCTCTCTCTCAAACTATGTGGACATGCTTTTCAATTTCGGCTTTCACTTGAAGACAAGCGAGGTCTAAGCTTGGGGGAGTTTATACGTCCATTTTGGATCATGATTTCCTACTGTTATTTACTTTGTTTTGTTGAATAATAATGCTTTGGGAGTGATTCTAATGCCTTTTCTCACATAATATGCAAGGTTTACACAAAGAGGGAGAATATCGACAACTGGAATTCTAGACCTAAGAGAAGCACGTCAGAGATACCTATTCTGCACAACTCCAATGAAGCTGAAAATGTACGAAGATTATTTTTCTGTTTAATAAAAATCACTTGAGCTGAAAAGTACCGGAGGAGGTCCTCCAGGTGGGCACAACCCACCAGGGCGCATCAGGCCCCTCTAGCGCACCCTGATGGGTTGTGCGCAGCCTGGCCCGCTTCCGGTGCCCATCTTCTGGTATACATTCCCAAAAAAACTAAAAAAATCAGGGCGAGGACTTTCGGGACAAAGCGATTCTATTGGGGGAACTTCCCTCCCGGCGGGGAGATCGAAGCTATCGTCATGACCAACACGCCTCTCATCTTTGGGAGGGCAATCTTCATAAACATCTTCAACAACACCATCTCCTCTCAAACCCTAGTTCATTTCTTGTGTTCTATCTTTGTACCGGAACCTCAGATTGGTACCTGTGGGTGACTAGTAGTGTTGATTACCTTGTGTAGTTGATTACTATATGGTTTATTTGGTGGAAGATTATATGTTCAAATCAATTATACTATTCAATACTCCTCTGATCTTGAGCATGAATATTATTTGTGAGTAGTTAGCTTTGCTCTTGAGGTGACGGGAGAAGTCATGTCGCGAGTAATCATGTGAATTTGACATGTGTTCGATATTTTGATGATATGTATGTTGTGGTTCCCTTAGTGGTGTCATGTGAACATCGACTACATGATACTTCACCATTCATAGGCCTAAGGGAATGCATTGTGGGGTAGTTTTTAGATGATGGGTTGCTAGAGTGACAGAAGCTTAAACCTTAGTTTATGCGCTACTTCGTAAGGGGCCGATTTAGATCCACATGTTTAAGGCTATGGTAAGACTTTGTCTTAATACTTTTCTCGTAGTTGTGGATTCTTGTGATGGGGTTAATCATAAGTAGGTTGTTAGTTCAAGTAAGAATAGCACCTTAGCACCGGTCCACCCACATATCAAATTATCAAAGTAGCAAAAACGAATTAAACCAACATGATAAAAGTGACTAGACAAAATTCTTGTGTACCCTCAAGAACACTTTGCCTATTACTAGTGATAGTTCTAGCCCGTCCTTTGGCTCAAAAGTATTGGGCTACCTTGCTGCACCTTGTTTACCGTGACCATTACTTGCTCTTTACAAATTACATTGCTATCAAACTATCTATTACCAACAATTTCAGTGCTTGCAGAGATTACCTTGCTGAAAACCGCTTGTCATTTCCTTCTGCTCCTTGTTGGGTTCGACACTCTTACTTATCGAAAGGACTAAGATTGATCCCCTATACTTGTGGGTCATCAGTGGGCCGTGGTATGTGCAAATGTTAGTTTCAAGTGCTGCTTGGGGGGTCTGCAAGGGCAGCGTTGCCGGTTTTATTTGTCATCTAGTTTGTTTGTCTTTCATGTGTTTCCCCCTTCTACGATTTGAAATAGTGAATAATTTGTCAAAAAAGATTGGTGTTCGTGCAGGTGATTTCTCAGCCATGGCATGGCTGTATTTGGTGTGGCACTACACTATGCAACATTTTATGTTTGGCTTGGAGTCTCTTATAAAATAGTTTCCATGAGTATATATTTTTTCATTGAAGGTTACGTACTATAAGTCTCTTGCAAATATGAATTTTTTCCACCATTGAATCTGCTCCTTTTACCTTTGTTTACATGCCCCCACATATTTTGGGGTTCAACCTTTGACCAACTAAACATGGGTTAGCTTATAAAAATTATACCAGTAAATTTCTATTATAAAATAGTTACCAGCAGTATATATTTTTCTGAAATGTGAATCATCTATTATTTGTCATAGTTCACACACAAACCCGAGGGCGCCATGTAAATAGAGACGGAGGTAGTAGTTATTAGTTTTCACAATGTATTCAGTTTTAAACTGTTAGTGGTAATTCTTTTAAGAATTGATGTGCACACATTCATAAAATAAAAGGATTGCAACAACAACAACAGTTTATTGGAAAGTACTACAATGCGACCAACACTTGAAATTTGAGTGGATACTCTTTGTACTCTTTCATATATAGTATTTAGTTTTTACATGGAAAGTCCATACAATTTTGAATATATTGATGTTTTAGAATGCTCATAGTCCAAGTTTTGAAAGTGACCATCAAGATATTAAAAACTATATGGATATATGAATTTACTGTGGTGTGCAGGTTGGGGAGCTCGGTGACAACGACATGATGCGAGGTCGTGGTGGCATGCGCCAGTGCTGATGTGTGACTTGTCACTTCTCTCAGTCTTTTTTGCTTGCCTTTTTTAGCATAATTACATGTTTGCTTGCCTGACTGGTCTAAAGTCACGGAATTTTCGTTATGGTGTTCTTTTTCATAGTCCAAGATAATTTACCAAAATAATTAGAGATAAAAATTGAGGTCATGCGTAGCTACCACCATGTCTAGCAAATTATTTCTGTTTATGGAAGTATGCTTTTTTTGAAAGAATTATGTTGCATATATAATGATTTGTCAATACTTCATAGGAAGTATGGGTTCCGATCTCCAAACCTTACATAATATGTTGAAAATATAAAAAAACTAGAACACTTACTAAAGAATTAATATGCTACAGAAAATGGTTGATTCAACAGTAAACGTTACATGTCGTGGATTCAACAAGTATGCATGGCACTTACTTTTTTGAAATATCTAGACTGGATTTGGCATACAACCATGTTAGATCCTTTGTGTGATTTCACTGCACATTTTAGCACTACATTCAATGGGACAATTATTGTTGCTTAAACACACATATGCTGACTGGAATAAGCATCAGGTGTGTAAAGTGAATTTTAGTCTGAGATCATGCTAAATTCACCATGAGATTTCAAATTTATATTAGGACAATGTGCATATAGGCTACAACAACTAAAAATGTATATGTTCCTACAATATTTTTTATCACATTAACAATATGTTGCATATACATGGGAAATGTACCTTTTGCCAAAATTGTGATTTACTTTATTGTTAGACGGAATCAAGATTGGTTATCACATCTTGGAGAGTATGAAATCTCGTGATTTAGTTTGTTTTTTACAAATCTATCAGATTTTATCAGACTGTCTAGCTTGTTGACTATTATTGGGACACTTTCAGTACTCACATATACTTAAGCTCATATGCATGTTGCCATTATGGGCGGCTATATTTTCTTAAAAAAATTCCCCTACATAAAAATAAATACACATGTTTGACCCATTAAAATTTTAGATGTATATTTAGACACGATCCTAAATGAATATTCATACATGATTAGAATTGAACCACTAAATATGCATGCCCCGTTGCAATGCACTTGCCCTTTTACTATTGATGTTACATTTAAACAATTACGTATGCTAGACAGTAGAAATCCAATATTGTTGTTTCTTGTGAAGTGTAGTTCAGTTTATTCCCTTCCTGTTAGAGCCGCTACTTGAGATCTAGGGCCTCAACAATTTGTGACTATGGACTGCTTTAAGCATCCTGTTTGATCTTCAAGTACAGTCCTTTAGTTGTTCGATTGCATCTTTGAGCAATATTATCATGCATTTCCAATCAACAATTGACTACTGGATTTACTTCATGTTAGTTGTTACTATCTTTCAAAATTGTTTTAGATTCGTCCTATGAGTAATTAAATTCAATATCGGCTTTGAACTTCACTGCAAATTTGTTGCGCAGTTTTTATTTTAGAGATACACGTGAGATTATTTTATTTACGTTTGTTGAGTATGAATATAATTCATTTGAGATCCCTCTAACAAGACATGACAAGAAAGGGGAAGAATTAACCTACAGGGATGCGTGATCGAGGTCGCCGCTCATGTTTGATGGCATTGTTTCGGGCGCCCACTAACAGTGTGTATGTCTGTTACCTACGGTGCCGTTGTTGCTTCCATCCGTCGGGGGGGGGGGGGTCCACTAGCCACTGCCTATAGGCAATATCATTAGTCCAACAACTATCGCTGGCCAAGGGTACATACAAACCAGACTAGGAGAGGTGGTGGTGATCTACATAAGGCAGGGAGAGGAGGAGATGGCGGACACCATGGCTAGGAGAGGCGCCGGGAGATGATGCTATGGCGGGACAAGAGGAGCAATGGCGTGGAGTGTAAGTGGCGACTACACCATGTGAGTTGTTGAAGTTGTGCCTTGTGTGGTAGGTGTCGGTGTCAAAACCGGCAGATCTTGGGTAGGGGGTCCCGAGCTGTGAGACTAGAATCGATGGTAACCGGAGACAAAGGGGACAAGGTTTTAATCAGGTTCGGTCCGTCCTATGGAGGTAATACCCTATGTCCTTCTTGATTATATTGATGATGTGTAGGTTACAGAGTCGATCTACCTCGAGATCAAAGAGCTAAACCCTACATGAGTTGTCCTCTATCTACAACCTAAAACCCTCCGGCTTATATAGACGCCGGGGGTACCTACGGTTTACACATGGTTAGTTACATGCCGAAGAGATAAACATGCCTATTTGCTACATCAAACGTGGAGGACAAGTCACGATTCCCGAAGCTTCCTTCCTGGAGACAGCGCCTTCGATCGATCCAATGTTCGGCAAGCGGCCCATACAGTCCGACCCATAAGAAGCATGTTGGCCCCCCGAGGACCCACTATTCCAGGACTCCCTCAGTAGCCCCCGAACTTGCCTCCAACGCCAAGGGTCTTAGCTTCGGTCGCTCTGTGTAATTAGAGTCTTCGACTTGCGAGGTGAGTTCTTCCCACAAAATTTAGTTTGGCCCCCGGCGACTTGTAGTTTTTTGAATAGTGGCATGTTTGGACACCATGAATAGGTCGGCCCTGAAGGACAAACGTCAAGGGGTAAAACAATGTCCCCTAACGACCTTTCTAACGAAAGGTCACGACCCACCACAACCGCTAGGCCAGTTGTAAAAACTCGATTCGCGGTTCGAGGCCGTTTCAATCAACATGATCTATCAATGCACAGATCATGCACCGTTTTATACGGGATTCGTTTAATCATGCACGCGCAATGACACTCATGTCTCGGGAAGCAAAGGGATTCATGGCATAACAAAGGGAGGCCAAATAGTGATAAGCCTCATAAAAGGCGAAGAAAACCCCAGGGCCTAACCACACCTCTCATTTGCTTCCTCTAGTTCCTCACTCCTTCGAGTCTCTGAAGCATAGATCTAGGTTTTCCACTCTCCCCCCTTCGAGCTCATCCATGGCGGGCTCCAATGGCAAGTGGGAGGCTTCCACAGTCACCGACCGGGACATACAATACCTCAAGAGGGCCGGCAACCTCCCCACAAACACCCCTCATCGCGTGTCGGAGATGGGTGAAAGGGTCGATATGGACCTAGAGGAGGGGGGTGAATAGGTACAATTACAAATTTTAACTGTTAATTAGCAATTTTTAGGCAATAATGCGGAATATGAAAATAAGCCTAAACAATTGCAAGTAAGATGCTAAGAGTTACTGACGGGGATATGTACCTAGGGTAGGGTCCTAGGCCTGACCTAGATGCCCTACCTAAGGGCATGACATTGGAGGACTTGAAGATCACAAATAAGCTTCCGTCAGGATTCCTAGTGACGCTCAAGTCACTCGACAGGCAATCCACTCGGAGACTTCTTCCTCCACTCGACGGTCGACCTTCACTCGGAAGACCTCATTTCCACTCGACGCCAGAAGACCAGAAGCCACCTCCAGGAGGTCAACAGGAAGGCATTAAGCTTTTCGTCATTAGTAGCTTTTATTATGTATGTTACCAGTAACAGCAATCTTTAAACCCACGATCGGGCCCTTGGATACCGGGCAATTATGAGGGGCAGCAAACTCTATATAAGCCGCCCCTCCCCTCTGGCACAAGGGTTCACAATCACTGTAATCTCAACATTCCACACGACAAAGCTCCCGAGCACTGAGACACAGGTCTGTTACCTCCACAAGAGGGGCCTGAACTCATACATCCGTGTGTACACGCTCGCCGTATCTAGGACTCTGCCCTCTCCCTTCGTACCCCTACCTTCTACCGTCAGGCTCATTCCCACGACAATTACACCAAGCAAACAAGTACCACAGGTATATAAGTAAGCAAGCACAATAAGATATAAGTAAAGACTAAGAAAAATAACCACAAGTAGGGAGTTAGGGTTAGGAATAACCGTAACTCTAAGAGACGAGGATGTATACAAATGTTCACTTCCTTGGAGGGAAGTTACATCACCGTTTATAGGTTATTCCCAACCACTAGTGGTAGACCTTGGGGGTGATCTCCAAACCCTATGCGTCGGCTCCCTATGCGTCGGCTCCCCACTCTGTCTGTTGTTGCAAGAGGTTCGACCGCTCACGACTCCAGCGCTGGGTCAAGAATGCAGTGGCGCGTCAAATTTCTTCTCCACAGATCGCAGCACTCGAGCCTGCCGAGTCCCTTCACGACGTGTTCGATTTGGATTCCGATCCGTCCGATATCCCTTCCGAGTGCGAGAGCTGCGATCCAGCAGTGGAGGTCCTTATGGCGGGCTCTCATCAAAGCCCGCTGCCGGGCTTTGGCCACGACAAGCGCGATGCTGGTGGCGCGTCGTGAATAGCGCCATCGCGATGGTGAAGGTCTTCATACTCCCATCGTTGGTACAACCGCTGAGGCTCAGGCCTTGGAGGCCACACGTATTCAGCTAGAAGAGCTCCAGAGGGAACTCGACGAGCGCGCTCGCCAGCGCCCACCAGTTGCCGGTCGACGGCAGGAACAACTATTCCTGACTGGATCCCACAACAACGTTGAGGTATATCGTACCCCTGTGTTAAATGTTGCAGCTGCTGCTAGGATAGCAGATTCCATTCAGCCGTCATGGTCAGAGGCTGGAAGAGGGTTGATGCAAATCAGAGCCTTGCTAGATGTAGCGCAGCGTTAGAATTCTGTTGTTTCACAGTCCCGCAACAGGATACACAACAACTCACCAAGGGCGGAAACTGTTCAGTCGGCACACAACCCTGGATCTCCCTTCCATCGTAGGGGTGGAGGCTTTCGTGAAGAGCCAGTCAGAGATCAGTTTCACCATGAAGACTGCCGTCGAGTTCCCACTCCTCTGCAGGGTGGTCCACACGTGCCTCGGCACCAGGACGAAAGGCGCTCATTCGGTGATGAGCGGAATGCAAGTTTTATTGCTCGTGATATCCTCACCCAGAAGCGAATCAACAGGGTAGAGCCCACAAAGAAGGACAAGACAGAGATTTTCCGAGTAGTAGCTCGGCCGTGATTTCTGGTCCTAAGTGTTTTAGTAGAGCCATCCGTTCTGCAGAGATTCCCCCCAACTTCAGGTTGGCGGCTGGGATCGAGAAGTTTTCTGGTGAGTCAAAGCTAGAGACTTGGTTGGATGATTATCGAGTGGCTGTACAGATTGGTGGCGGCAATGATAACGTCTCAATGAAACACATGTCCTTGATGTTGGATGGTTCAGCTCGTGCTTGGCTGAATCGCTTGGCTCCATCCAGTATATATTGCTGGGAGGATCTTGCCCGAGTGTTCATCCGAACCTTCGAGGGCAGTTGCAAGCATCCTGCTGGGCTGGTCGACTTACAACATTGTGTCCAGAAGCCCAATGAGACCTTGAGAGACTATATTCAGCATTGGTCCACTCTGCATCATATAGTGGAGCATGTTTTAGAACACCAAGGTGTGTGTGCCTTCAAGGCTGGTGTGAGATACAGAGAGGTCTATTTGATGTTCGGTGGAATGGGTGACATTTCACTTGGCAAGATTGTGGAGATCGCCACTCGGTACGCCAATGGCGAGGAAGAAGACCACCTCCGTAGAGGCAAAGGAAAGGCGGTCGTCAGTGATACTGGCGGTAACTCCAATTGGAAACAGAAGCAAAAAGCTGAGGGTCCGGTCCAAGCAGAGGCAGCCGCACTAGTGACCCAAGCAAACAATAAGGGGAAGGCTAAAGCGCAGTATGCTCTTAAGAAAGGAAAAAATCAGTCAAGGACTGATATTATGGATCAACCGTGTCTAATTCACACGAGGAAAGATGAAGAGGGCAATGTGATTTTGCCCAAGCATACCACTTGGTAGTGTCGGACACTTATTCAGCAGTTCAAGGAGACTCGACCGAGTGGCAAGACTCCTGAAAAGGATGAAGATGAAGATAAAGAAACATTCCCGGATGTCACTGCTACACTTGTGATTTTCGCTGATGTAGAGAGCAAGAGTCGACTGAAGGTCATCAATAGGGAGGTCAACATGGTCATACCTGCTACCCCCACCTACCTCAAGTGGTTCCAGTATGCTATCACATTCGACCAAATAGACCATCCTGCTCATGCGGCCATTCCTGGTCGACATACTCTGATGGTTGATCTGGTGGTGGGCGGCACTCGACTCAGAAAGGTCCTCATGGATGGTGGCAGTGGTCTGAACATCCCCTATGTAGATACCCTGAAAGGGATGGGCATTCCGATGTCCCGACTGAGTGAAAGCAACAAGCAATTTCACGGAGTCATCCCACGGAAGAAGGCCAAGTCACTCGGACAGATTGCATTGGACGTGACATTCGGGAATGATAGAAATTTTCGAAAGGAAAAGTTGACGTTTGAAGTCGTGGACTTCTAGAGTGCCTATCATGCCATTTTGGGTCGACCCGTGTATGCTCGTTTCATTGCCCGTCCATGTTACGTGTAGCTCAAGTTGAAGATGCCGGGCAGTAAGGGCATGATCACAATCATTGGCAATCGACAGCGGGCTGAAGAATGCCTCCAGCTAGGCTCTAAGATCGCCAATCATCAGATGGCCATGGTCGAGCTGGAAGAGCACAAGAAGAGCGCTAACCCTGCTGATTTGACCCGCTTCTGAGTCGGCATTTCAGTCGGCAGGGGAAGTGAAGAAGGTGCACATCCACCTGACGGATTCAACTGCTACCCCGACAAATATATCATCAACACTCGATAGCAAATAGGAAGCCGAGGTCATCTAGTTCCTCCGTGAGAACTGGGATATCTTCACATGGAAGCATGCTGACATGCCGGGGGTTCCCAGGGGACTGGCTCAGCACCGTCTGGGAGTTGATCCGAAAGCTAAGCCCGTCAGAGAGCATTTGCATCGATCGACGAGAGAGAAGCGCAAAGCAATCCATGAATAAGTGGCCCATCTCTTGCAAGCCAAGTTCATTCGGGAGATTTACCACTCCGAGTGGCTTTCGAATGTCGTGATGGTGCCCAAAAAGGATAAGTCGTTGCTTATGTGCATTGACTTCAAACATCTCAATCGGGTCTGCCCAAAGGATCATTTTCCGCTCCCTCGCATAGATCAGATTGTTGACTCGACTACGGGATGAGAGCGTTTATCGTTTCTAGATGCTTACTCTGGGTATCATCAGATCCGTCTATATGGGCCAGATGAAATAAAGACATCCTTCATCACCCCATTCGGGTGTTTTTGCTACATCACTATGCCATTCGGTCTGAAAAATGCCGATGCTACTTTTATGCGCATGATTCAGAAGTGTTTACTCGACCAGATCCCTCGGAATCTCAAGGCGTACATGGATGATATAGTGGTCAAGTCCCGCAAAGGTTCCGACCTGCTGGCTAATTTGGCCGAAACATTCGCCAATCTGAGGAGATACGACATAAAGCTGAATCCAGCCAAGTGTACTTTCGGCGTCCCTGGCAGCAAGTTACTCAGTTTTCTCATTTCCGAGCGAGGGATCGATGTCAACCTGGAGAAAATTAGCGCCATTACCCGAATGAAGACTCCCGTGCGAGTGCACGATGTTCAAAAACTCACAGGTTGCCTGGCAGCATTGAGTCGATTCATTTCTCATCTCTGTGAGAAGGCGCTGTTTCTATATGAATTGATGAAGAAGTCCGACACATTCAAGTGGACTCCAGAAGCCGAAGCAGGGTTTGTTGATCTCAAAGCCCAGCTCTCCACCCAGCCAGTGCTTGCCACTCCTTGCAGCAAAGAGCCCTTGCTCCTATACATCGCGGCCACTAATCAGGTCGTCAGTACGGTGCTAACTGTCGAGCGAGAAGAGGAGGGTAAAGCTTACAAAGTCCCATGGCCAGTTTATTATGTCTCTGAAGTTCTGTCCCCCTCGAAGCAAAGATATACACACTACCAGAAGCTGGTTTATGGTATTTACCTATCAGCAAAGAAGGTGGCGCATTATTTTTTCAAGACCACTCGATTTTAGTCGTCAGTGATGCTCCATTGTCCGGGATTTTCAACAATTGAGATGCATCTGTTCGAGTAGCTAAGTGGGAAATCAAACTCGGACATTTTGACATTATGTTTGAAGCCTTGAAAGCAATCAAGTCCCAAACACTTGCAGATTTGATGGCCGAGTGGATTGAACAGCAACAGCCAGTCTAGGTTCACTCGGCGCATTGGACCATGTTCTTCGACGACTCTAAAATGTTGAATGGGTCTGGTGCTGGTGTTGTTCTGATATCTCCCAAAGGCGACAAGCTCAGTTATGTCTTACAAATTCACTTCGATTTCGTCCAACAATGAGGCAAAGTATGAAGCACTTTTGTATGGGTCGCGCATGGCTATCTCACGTGGCGTCAAGCGCGTGATGGTTTATGGAGACTCGGATTTGGTGGTGAATCAAGTGATAAAAGAGTGGGATGTTTGAAACCCCGCTATGACTGGGTATTGCAATGCTGTTAGAAAGTTGGAAAAGAAATTCGAAGGCCTGGAACTTCATCATGTTCCCCGACTGAAGAATCAAGCGGCTGACAAACTAGCAAAGATTGGGTCCACTCGACGGCCTGTCCCCAGTGATGTGTTTTTAGAGCACCTGCATACTCCTTCGGTGCAAGAAGATCCTTTCACCAAAGAGCCCCCGCAAGCTATGAGCTCCACGGATCCAACTGAAGTCGATGTCCCTGCAGTAATTGATTTGGTCATGGAGATTCTAGTTGTCACTCTGGATTGGACAGTGCCCTACATTGCCTATATCCTTAGACAAGAACTCCCTGAAGACAAAATAGAGGCTCGACAGATTGTACGTAGGTGAAAGTCCTTTACTATGATTGGGGATCAGCTATTCAGAGAAAGTGCAACTGGCATAACGCAACATTGCATTTCCCTCGAGGAAGGTCGAGTGATTCTGGATGAGATCCACTCGGGAACTTGCGGTCATCATGCATCCTCATGGACAATCGTCGCTAGAGCATACTGAGCTGGTTTCTTCTGGACACGAGCTAATGAGATGGCTAAAGACATTGTTAATCATTGTGATGGATGCCAGTTCTATGCAAACTTGTCACACAAGCCGGCCTCTGCTATGAAGACGATTCCCCTTGCCTAGCCATTTGCTGTTTGGGGACTCGACATGGTTGGTACCTTTCGAACTGGAAAAGGCGGGTTCACTCATTTGCTGGTTGCAGTCAACAAATTTACAAAGTTGATAGAAGCCAAGCCCATCAAGAAGTTGAACTCCAGCACGGCGGTCACATTCATGAGAGAAATAATTTTTCGATACGGTGTTCCTCACAACATTATCACGGATAGCGGCACCAACTTTGACTCGGAAGAATTCAGAGACTTCTGCACCTCTCAGGGCACTCGGGTGGATTATGCATCTGTTGCACATCCTCAAACCAATGTGCAAGTCGAGCTAGCTAATGGCCTCATACTTCAAGGTCTGAAGCCTCGTCTCATGCACGATCTGGATCATGCCGCTGGTGCCTGGGTGACTGAGCTGCCATCTGTGTTATGGGGCCTGAGAATGACGCCTAATCGGTCGACTGGATGGACTCCTTTTTTCCTGGTCTATGGTGCCGAGGCTGTCTTGCCGAGTGACTTGTTTCACAATTCTCCTCGAGTGGAACTTTATTCTAAAGCTGAAGCTGAACAAGCTAGGTAGGATGGTGTCGATCTCCTAGAGGAAGAGCAAGAGATGGCTCTGATCTGGACTACAACTTATCAGAAGGATCTGTGGCGCTTCCATGCAAAGAATATCAAGAGTCGATCGTTTCATGAAGGAGACTTGGTGCTTTGAGTGGATCAATAGCGCCCTCATAAGCTTGCTCCAGCATGGGAAGGTCCCTTCGTCGTCACCAAAGTGCTGAACAATGGAGCTTATCACATGTATAACCTCAAGAAACAAATGGACGAGCCACGGGCCTGGAATGCAGATCTGCACCGACGATTTTATACTTAGAGACAGAAGAGTTTTTGGTGTAATAAAAATACTTCATCAATTCAAATTAGACTCCCATAGTATATTGTCGATTCCGATCGTATAGTTTCACACTTGGGAATACTCCGAGTGTTGAGCAATCCTCACACTCGGGGGCTGAACTACGAACATGCTTTTGCCTAAGTTAAAAACCCTATCGGGTGGATAGCAGTCATTCACTCGACGACCTATTTGCGAATTAGTCTTTGCTTAGGTTCAAAAATACTCCGACTGTCGAGCAATCCTCACACTCGGGGGCTTAGCTGCAGACATGTTTTCGCCTAAGTTAAACTCCTCGTCGGGTGGATAGCAGTCCATTCACTCGACAACTTAGCTACGAACCAGCCTTCATCTAAGTTCAAAATTCTCCTCTGAGTGTCGAGCAACCCTCACACTTGGGGGCTTAGCTGCGAACATGCTTTCTCCTAAGTTAAAACCCCCATCGGGTGGATAGAAGTCCATTCACCCGACAACTTAGCTACGAACCAGTCTTCGTCTAAATTCAAAATTCTTCTCCGAGTGTCGAGCAATGCTCACACTTGGGGGTTTAGCTGCAAACATGCTTTCTCCAAAGTTAGAAAATTCCTGCCGAGTGGATAGTAATCCATCCACTCGACGTCCTAGCTGTGAATAAATCTTCACCTAGGTTCAATAATGCACCGAGTGTTGAGAAATCCTCACACTCGGGGACTTAGATGCGAACATGCTTCCGCCTAAGTTAAAAATCCTGTTGGGTGGAAAGTAATCCATCCACTCGACGTCCTAGCTGCGAATAAGTCTTCGCCTAGGTTGAAAAATATTCCGAGTGTTGAGCTATCCTCACACTCGGGGGCTTAGTTGCGAACCAGCTTTCACCTAGGCCAAAAAGCAAACTCAGTCGAACAAACAATTGAAAGCCAAATACGGACAAATCCAAAGGTTTAAACACAGATAAATGTTTCACGAGAAAGCAAACATGCTCAGGCTTAAGGCCTGAATGAAGTTTTAAGCTGATATAGTTTCACTCGGCATACCGAGGCAAATAGAGTTTTTTCTATCAAAGATCAAGTTTTCAAGCGCCCGACGGGCTGGCTGGCTCGACGAACGTGTCCAAGTTGATGCCGTCCGCGATCCTGCTGGCTGCATCCATGAAGGTCTCCATGAAATCTTCAAACTAAAGTTTCTTCGTGTTAACCACTCGGAGATCCTTCAACTTGTCTTCCCTCACCTCCTTGCAATGGACCCTCACAAGGGAGAGTGCCATGTCAGCACCGCAACGAGCAGCAGAATTCTTCCAGGCTTGCACTCGACTAGGGAGGTCGTTCAGGCATGCCATAACAGATGTGAGGTCGAGTTGAAGAATGTCTTCAGGCCACAGCTCCTTATCGATCCTCTCCATCATAATTTTTAATCGGAGGACATACGCCTAAACACCCTGAAGCCTGAAGTTGAGTTTGAGCATGTTCATGGCCACCGCGTCTACAACAGGTGACTTGGTGGGATCCAAGTTGGGCTCGATTTCCTTCGTCTCCTTCTCAAAGTCTTGGCAGAATTCTGGAAAGGGAGAATGGGAGAATGGGAGGAGGACTGATGAGATACAGTCGTCAAAAATTTCATAAATTTCAGTCGACAGAGAAACTCACTATCGAGCAGAAAATACATCTTCCTTGAGAACTCTCCCAAATGCCTCTGCAGGCTGTTGCTCCTCTTGGTTAGTTGCTCAGTCTTCTTGATAAGGTCCACACGCTCTTGCTTCAGCTTCGTGTTCTCTTCCTCCATCCTCTTCGCAGCAGTCAGCTTCTGGTCAACAGCTTCAGTTTTCTCCTTCGCCACGCGCTAGGCGTCAGCGAGCGCTTTGTCCTTGTCCTCCAGCGGTTTCATCATGGAATCTAAAGAAACAACATTGTTGAGTCACGCTTGGAGTCGACGGTTTTCATTGCGTATGTCTGTTTGAGTGAAAGCACTCGGTTCAAAGCATGGAAAGTGTTGGGGATATAATCCCGCGGTATGACCCGCCTAAAGGGGCCCGGGTTATACCTGACAGCTCGTGAGCCAGCCCAAGAATGAGCCGTGAGACTTACGGCCCAGGAAGATAGGCGCTCATGGCGTGGGCCGCTAGGTGACAGAGAAGACCAGGGTGCGTAAGCCGCCTGGAGGTAACTTGGCAGGGAAGATAGAGGAAGACTCGGATAGACAATGAGAGTCAGTTAAAACTTGTATGACCCAGAGTCTTTACCTCTTATATAAAGGTAGACCCGGGGCGACTTAGAGATCAGGTTATCGAGAACTAGGTCAAGCTTTAGCTCCCTTGTAAACGATACAACAAGTAATACAAGCACAAGCAGGATGTAGGCTATTACCTCGCCTTGAGGGGCCGAACCTAGGTAAATTTGTGTCCTTCGTCCTAGCCAACCCTTTGAGTCCATCACGTTAGCGATGGCCTCGAATCCAAGTCCGTTCACCCAGACATCTGCCATGATAAATCCACGACAGTTGGCGCCCACCATGGGGCTAACGCTTGGTGGTGTTGAGTTCTCAAAGGGCTCTCTCCCGGGGCTCGAAGGATACGTGGTCGGAAGGATCAACAACAGTCGCCATAGCCGACTCTACATCGACGATGCCGGCTAGGGGCTTGATGCTGAGTCTGTGGAGTATGAATTCCGGGTTCCTTTCGGCGGGATTCACGTCTTCATCAGAAAGGTTGATGGATCTACACCCATGCCGGACGTCTGCACCGACATCATCGAGCCGGCTCGGTGTCTGCAACCTGCGCGTAACATGCATCCTGCCCATGCTAATCCGGGTCAGAAGCATGTCTTCATAGGCTTCACTCAAGGTACGGATCTGGAAGCTTCCGGATCACAGGAAACTCTCGTCTATTCAGAGGATGAATCTTCAAGTGGAGAAATGGAGTCGGTGTACCAGCTCCGCAACGGTGGCCTTGGGGGCTATGGCGACATCTTCCATGAGTTAGATCGCTCTGAGTCGGATGATCTTGGGCTTCCGGTTCATGCTGCCGTGTTCATGGCGGGGTCAGCCCGAGGCACGAGTAGTATAGCTGTGGGAGCCGCCACCTCGGGTGATAACCTGCCGCCACCGACTCCAGTTCTTGTGGAGCTGATGGACGAGCTCGCGATTTTAATGGCCACTAAGGTCACACCAGATAATCAAGCAGCTCGGAATATAGAGATTGCAAGGATCAAGGGCCGAATGATAGAGGAACAACAAAGGATGTCTGAGCTAAAGATCTAGATGGAAGAAGAGATAGAACGTATCAAGGCAAATGCTTTCCGTCTAGAGCTGGAGCAAATATCACCACGAGCGGTACATCGGAGGAGACATCAATCCCGTCTGCCAGAGCGCTATGAAGCAAGGAACCTCATCAATACTCCTGGCGCGTGGCGAGTAACAGACGCGCCTGAAAGCCGCCCGACGGAGCGGCCAACGACTCATCCGACCCGGCGTAACAAAGCTTCACTTAGGGGCTTTCCAACGCCGGCAGGTCATTATTCTAACCCAGCCGAGAATATGGTGGCAGCGGTCACCCGGCTTGAGACAATTCCTATCCCGGATGAAGCACCCTTTGCGGAGGATGTGTGGAACGCCATCGGGTCCCTGCAGACGGCCGTGGCCCAACAGGAGAAATATACTCACAGCCGGAGTCGTATTCATTCAACCCCTCTCCCCAGCAGCAGCTTTAGCCGGTGCTACGAGTCACCAGCAGGTTCTAGCAGCAATCGACACGCAGAGATTCCAACGGGTCACCGGCCGGGTAGAGACATGCCAGCATTTGTAAACCATGCGGGAAGCCCGCAAGAGGCGCCAACTAGGCCGGCTTACCAGGAGCCAGTGCCTTCCATTTCGGTAGGGGCAGGAGTAAACTCCAGGACGGTAGGGCTGCCGTGTTTGTCACCGGCTCTGCGGAGCGAACGGTTGCCGAAAGACTTCAAAGGGCCCGGCAAGGTCCCAAATTATACCGCTGATTTACCCCCGGAGGCCTGGGTGGAAAGTTATGAACTGGCCATGGAGATGCTAGATGTCAGTGAGGCGGTTTGTGCCAAGTATTTTGTCATGATGCTTGAAGGCCCGGCTCGCACGTGGCTAAAGGGGTTACCACCTAATACCATCAATACATGGGCAGAGCTAAGGGCCCGGTTCATTAAAAACTTTCAAGGGACATGCAAGCAACCTATGACCATTGTGGATCTTGATCACTGTGTCCAACAGGAGAACGAGTCGGCCCATCATTGGGTACGACGGGTCTCGACAATCATCCACTCATCAGAGCAGATCACGGCGGCCCAAGCGGTGCTGATCTTGGAGAAGAACTACCACTTTGTTCCTCCGAAGCAGAAACTTGGCCGGCTCAAATGTACATGTCAGGACATGGGAGAGATCATGACGGCTCTCACGAAATATGCCGACTCTGACAGCACGAAGGATCCGGGTTCTGATGATGAGAAGGCTGGCCAAGGTAAGAAGAGTAATCAAGGCAAGGGTGCAACAAACAATGGTAGCCAAAGCAAGCATAAGAATCCAGAGGCCGGGTCAGAGCTGGTGGCTAATACAAACACCCAGCAGAATTACCCCAAAGGCAATAGGAGGTTCAGATCGCCCTTTGACAAGGATAACTCTTCCTCAAACATGGAGGAGTTACTTAAGCGACCTTGTCCAAATCACAGTCTGCCTGATAAGTCGGCAAACCACACATGGGAGAATTGCAATTTCATGCAGAAGTACAAGCGGTATTTCACACAACCTAACAATCGAGATGGCGGCCCGCCAGGCGGCTCAGGACATGGCGGGGCAGGAGCTGGGTTTGGTTCTGGCGGCTCAGGATCCAGTCATCCGGGCCAGGATAATCAGGGGAGACACCAGCCGCATTCTGGTAACAATAATCAATAACAACAGCAACAGCGTAATCAGTCTAGTTATCAGAGTAATCCGAAGCAGCTCAGCTCCGGGCAGTACCACGTTTTCATGACCACTCTCGATAAACGGAACGAGAAGTTACGTAAGCGGGCAGTTAATGCGGTTGCACCGGCTCTTCTGCAGTACTTAAAGTGGTCTGAATATGACATAACATGGAGCCGAGAAGATCACCCGCCGTGTGTCGATGACCCGGGGCAGCTGGCTTTTGTTGTGGCCCCCCAGGTGGGCGGATATATGGTGAACAAGGTGCTTATGGATGGCGGCAGCAGCATAAACATCCTTTATTATGACACTTTCTGGCGGATGAAGTTGCTTGACAAGGATTAAAAACCTTCATCCACCGTCTTTCATGGTGTGGTGCCGGGTAAGTCGGCGTATCCGGTGGGCAGGATTTCGTTGGAAGTGGCTTTTGGTGATGAGTACAATTACAGGGTGGAATCCTTGTGGTTCGAGGTGGTCAAGATCAAGAGTCCTTATCATGCGTTATTTGGACGGCTGGCTTATGCTAAGTTGATGGCTAGGCCCTGCTATGTTTATTTGCAGCTCAAGATGCCCAGCTTAAATGGTACCATTACCGTTCATGGTGACCGAAATACGGCTATTGAGTGTGAAGAAGGAGATGCGGCTTACGCAGAGTCCAGCTGTGTCCAGGAGGAACTTAAGTTCTATAAGGAGAATGTTGATCCGGAGGATAAGACCCCGCTAAAAAATCCCACCACGAAGGTTGAGCTGCCCCTCAAGTTTTCAGCGGATGATACCAAGACAGTAGATTTCACTCCGGGCGACTCATCTAAGCAGTTCATCATTGGAGCTCACATGGATCCCAAATAGGAAAGCGCGCTCATCAAATTCATCCGTGAGAATCAGGACATCTTCGCATGGAAACCTTCTGACATGCCGGGTGTACCGAGAGAGTTCGCTGAGCACAACCTAAATGTGGATCCAAAGTTTAAGCCGATTAAACAGTTTTTGCGGCGGTTCAATGAGGAGAGATGCAAGGCTATTGGGGAAGAAGTTGCCCGGCTTTTGGCAGCGGGTTTTATCGTTGAAATTTTTCACCCAGAATGGTTGGCTAACCCGGTGCTGGTGCTCAAAAAGAATGGCACATGGCGTATGTGTGTGGACTACATGGACCTTAACAAAGCTTGTCCAGCTGATCCATTTGCCCTCCCTCGTATTGATCAGATCATTGATGCTACAACGGGGTGTGAAAGTTTGTGCTTCCTAGATGCTTATTCAGGTTATCATCAGATCAAGATGGCGGTTAAAGACCAGGAGAAGACGACTTTTATTACACCCTTTGGGGCGTTCTGTTATGTCTCTATGCCTTTCGGGCTCAAGAGTGCCCAGGCGACTTATCAGCGATGCGTGCAGAACTGCCTTCATAGTCAGATTGGTTGTAATGCTCATGCTTATGTAGATGACATCGTGGTCAAATCCAGAAAGAAGGAGACTCTGTTGGAGGATTTAAAGGAAACTTTTGATAATCCCCGGGTCTACAAGATGATGCTTAACCCGACCAAGTGTGTCTTTGGTGTTTCGACAGGCAAGCTTTTGGGTTTCCTAGTCTCTGAGCGTGGTATCGAGGCTAACCCGTATAAAATCAAGGCTATTACCTCTCTGGGAGAGCCGGCTTGCATTAATGGTGTTCAATGCTTGACAGGGCGGATTGCTGCGTTGAGCCGGTTCATAAGCCGTCTTGGAGAGAAGGCTATTCCTTTATATCAAATGATGAAGAAGACAGACAAATTTGTCTGGAGCAAACGGCGGGTGAAACACTTGAGCTGCTTAAAAAACAGCTCACTGAGCCGCCAGTGTTGGCCGCTCCGGTTGAGAAAGAACCGTTACTCCTTTATGTGGCGGCTAATAACTGGGCAGTGAGTGCTGCAATTGTGGTCAAGCGCAAGGAGTCCGGGAAGGAGTATCCAGTGCAAAGACCGGTTTATTATATCAGTGTGGTCCTGACAGAGTCTAAGCAAAGGTATCTGCATTGGCAGAAGCTGGTATATGAGGTCTTCATGGCCAACCGCAAGTTAAAACACTATTTCTTAGGGCACCAGATAACTGTGGTCAGTTATGCTCCGCTAGGGGATATTATCCAGAACAGAGAAGCCACGGGAAGGATTGCTAAGTGGGCATTGGAGCTGGGACCTCTCAATTTAAAATATGTGCCTCGCACGGCTATCAAGTCCCAAGCCCTTGTGGATTTCATAAATGATTGGACGGAGTGTCAAGCTCCCGAGGAAAAGCCGGATGACACATACTGGACTATACACTTTGATGGGTCCAAGCAGTTGGAGGGATCAGGGGCAGGAGTTGTTCTGACCTCCCCCAAGGGTGATAAGTTTTGTTATGTGCTTCGGCTGATGTTCCCCTACACTAACAATGTGGCCGAGTATGAAGCTTTGCTTCATGGTCTTAGGTTAGCTAAGGAGATGAATTTGAACCGAGTCAGGTGTTTGGGCGACTCAGATCTGGTGGCTCAACAAGTTTCTGGCACTTGGAATTCCAAAGACCCGCGGATGGCGGCTTATCGTTAGGCGGTTGATATCATTACGGGTCACTTCAAAGGATATCAGGTAGATCACATTGATCGTCACAGGAATGAGGCGGCTGATGCCTTATCACGGTTAGGTTCTCAACGAAAGCCGGTGCCACCCAATGTCTTTCTGGACGTCTTACACCATCCGACTGACAAGATACCTTCAGAAGAAGATTTGGCCATTCCTGACCCGGAGGTAGAATTGGTGGCGGCTCTGCATGCTATCCCAGATTGGACTATTCCCTATTTGGCCTATTTGACCTGCGGCGAGTTACCTGAGGATGAAGACCTAGCCAGAAAGATCACCCGGCGTTCTAAGTCCATGACAATAGTTAATGGTGAGTTGCATAAATGCAGCGTGACGGGAGTTTTCCAACGTTGTGCTTCACCAGAGGAGGGCTGGCAGATCTTGAATGAAATCCATGCTGGCGATTTTGGACACCATGCCGGCTCGAAGTCTTTGGTGGCCAAGGCTTTTCGGCACAGGTTTTTCTGGTTGACGGCTCATAAAGATGCAGAGGATCTAGTCCGTAAGTGCGACGGCTATCAGAAGTTTGGCCGGTGTGCTCATATTCCAGCTGAGGAGTTAAGGATGATACCAATTACTTGGCCGTTTGCGGTCTAGGGGCTTGACATGGTGGGACCTTTCAAGAGATCGAAGGATAAGAAAGCACACCTCCTGGTGGCGGTGGACAAGTTTACCAAGTGGGCAGAGGCAGAGCCGGTCAGCAAATGTGACGTGGCTACGACGGTTTTATTTATTAAAAAGTTGATCTACCATTTTGGTTACCCACACAGCATCATCACTGATAATGGTAAAAATCTATCCAAGGGGGCTATGAAAGAATTTTGTGACGAAGAGCATATCTGGCTTGATGTTTTAGAAGTGGCACATCCACAATCCAACGGTCAGGCGGAGCGTGCCAATCAGGAAATTATAAGAGGGATTAAACCACGGCTTATGGTTCCTTTGCAGCGAACTCCCGGGTGTTGGGTAGAAGAATTACCCTCCGTCTTATGGAGCATCAGGACCACCCCTAACAGATCCACGGGTTTCACGCCTTTCTTTATGGTGTACGGGGCCGAGGCAGTTTTGCCCAGTGACATCCGGCATGACTCGCCAAGAGTGGCGGCTTACAGTGAGGCGGACAATGAGACGGCACGTCAAGACGCATTGGATACTCTGGAAGAGGCGCAAGAGCTAGCAGCGGCCCGGTCGGCGATTTATCAACAAGACCTGCGTCGCTATCACAGCCGCAGGGTCAAGACCCGGACGTTCCAGGAAGGCGACTTAGTGCTCCGACTGATTCAGGACCAGACAAATATGCATAAGCTCTCTCCTCCATGGGAAGGACCTTTTGTAGTCAGTAGAAATCTCAACAACGGGTCATATTACCTCATCGATATCCAAGATGACTCAGATACGGCGGGTCAGGAGACCCGCCGGCCGTGGAACATTGCGCATCTCTGGCCTTATTTCACTTAAGGGTGTAGAGCCCCTTCATTGTACACTATCATTGTACATGTCATAATTATATAAATAAATAAAGAAGTATCACTGTAAAAGTGAAGTCCCTGCTGTTTTACACATCCTCATATGAGAGAAGGTTAAACAATGTTCCGGTTGATGTATCAACTGAGATTGGCGAACGACGGCTTTTTACCTTCGGGTATAGCTTATAATGCCTATTAGCCAGGCACTATGCCACAAAAGCCCGACTCAAGAAAAGGAGTCACGATGCCAGGCAATTATGTCAGAAAGGCCCGGCTCAGGAAAATGAGTCGCGGCGCCAGGCGCTATGCCACAAAATTCCGGCTCAGGAAAATGAGTCGCGACACCAAGCGTTATGCCACAAAAACAACCGGCTCAGGAAAATGAATCGTGGCGAGGGCGGCTTCTTACCTTTGGGTATAGCTTCTAATGCCTATCCGCCGGCGTTTTACGCCGTACTGCTGAAGGGGTCTTGTTACCGACAGGTATCGCTTCTAACACCCTATCGATCGGCTTTATGCCAAGTTTCCGGCTAACACGTTTAGCCGCGGTTGTCAGGTTTTTTTTATCGATGGGTAGCTAACACCTAATAACCTGCGAACGGCGGCTTCTTACCTTCGGGTATAGCTTATAATGCCTATTAGCTGGCTTCATTCCACGTAAAACCGGCTAAGAAAAATTAGCCGCGGCAAACGGCGGCTTCTTACCTTTGGATATAGCTTATAATGCCTATTAGCCGGCCTTATGGCACAAAAATCTGGCTAAGGAAAATTTGCTGTGGCGAGGGCAACTTCTTACCTTCGGGTACAGCTTCTAATGCTTATCCGCCGGCATTTACGCCGTATTATTACCTTCGGGTACAGCTCATAATGCTTGTTAACTGGCTTTATGCTACAAAACTCCGATTAACATGATTAGCTGCGGACGGAAGTTATTAAGTCCTTTCGGCCGACTCTCAACCCAAGAAGAGGAGACAAATGGCGACAAGTCAGGAATGCATACAAGGAAGATGGCACTTTGGAAGCCGGATTTTTTCTCATGTAAAAAGATCAGCAGAGCAAACATCACAGGAAATATATTACAAACACTCTATGTAGAGCCCCAAAGTGTTGATCAAGTCTTTCAAGTCCCCTACGATGAGTTAAGGAGAGCCGGCTATTACAAAGTGGAGTTAATTAACTGGCCAGTGGCTCATCCTACTCCGGCACTTCGAGTGCTAGGATCTGAAGGTTGTCCAAGTTCCAGTTGCAGTCAGCTAGAGCTGCAAAAGTCCCTTCTTCAAAGAAGGGAGAAGGGTCAAGATCAGAAGCGAAGGGGTCGTTACTGTGGGTGGGCGTCAAGTCCTTTCATTCGAAGAGTGGGCCACGAACTCTCTTCTGGTCAGCATCATAAGCCGCATGGTAGGTGTCCAGGCCAGCCTCTTCTTCTAAGACGGAAGCTAGAATCCTAGAGTCCTTGACGCACCGGATGTAGTCGGCTTTTGTGAACTCAGAGCCGTCATCCTTCTTGGAGGGGAAGCCTTCCATCATATCAGCCGGAGTAAGCTCCGGAGTGAAGGCCAAAGCCCAGCTTATGCCTGCGATTGGTCCCTGGCGGGTGGCCAATTTCTTCAATTCAGCGATCTGCTTCGGCATGGTGGATAAAAGTTCCAAGACCCCTTTGAGAGTTGAAGGGATCTTGTCCTTGTATTGAATAGACTTGATGGTGAACATCGCGCCGCAGTAGAGCTGCTCCGCCAGGGTGTAGATAGCCTTCAGAGGCAGTAAGCTGTCGGACGCCAGTTGATGGCTTCTAGGACCTGTATAAGCCGGAGGTTTTCATGATAAGTCGCCAGTTCAGATGTTATAGTAGCAATTAAGGAAAAGTTGTCAAGATCTCACCAAAGAGGGTGGCTGTCATCTTTTTGATATGGCATTTCAAGGATTGCAGCTCGTCAGAGACGATCATCAACCGCCGATCAGCGTCATCCGCCTGTTTGGTCAGCGTGGCCTTCTCAGACACGATAGACTCTTCGAAAGCTGCGAACTCCGCCTTGACATTAACCAGCTCTTTGGTCAAGAGCCGACATTTATCATCGATGGCGCTCCGAGCAGCCTGTTGATCAGCCAGGTTGGTCTTTAAGCCGACCAACTGTGACCCGGCTTCAGTCAAGGATTCCTACAAACATTTCAAAGCACAGAGTAAAACAGACAAGTGTCAAACAGATTGCAGGCAATATGCATGACACTTGGGGGCTAATGTTTGTTTTTCAGAAGTTCACTATGAAGAGTCCCGGTTCAAACTTTGCACAAGTTTGAGCCGGCCCTTGGGGGCTACTATTAGCTCTTTTAAATTGTCTTCTAAGAAGTCCCGACTCAACTTTGAACAAGTTTGAGCCGGCCCTTGGGGGCTACTATTAGCTCTTTTAAATTGTCTTCTAAGAAGTCCCGACTCAACTTTGAACAAGTTTGAGCCGGACCTTGGGGGTTACTATCAACTCTTCTGATTATCTTCTACAGAATAATTTTATCTAAAAGGTAACTATGCAAAGTCCCGACTCAATATGTAGAGAGATTAAGCTGGCACTTGGGGGCTACGTAGGGATATAAGGAGGAAAAGAATACCTCATAAATCCTCTTCATGAGGTTAACCAGTAGGAGCTCCAGGTCCCAGTTGGTGGATAGGCGGGTCATGTAGCCAGCATGAAGCTCCTCAGCTGTCATCTTCTCCAAGGCAGAAGGCTCAAATTGTAGCTTCCTAGAAGCTTCTGCTGTTTCACCCCGTTTGGTCAGCATGTGAGCCGGGGGAGAATGCAGACCAGCGCCAGTGATTTCAACTTCTGGGCCAGTCGTGTCCTTAGCCGCCGGGGCAGGGCTCGGCGGCTTCGAAGGATTCTTTGGTGGACTACCTGGGACAATGTCATCAGTGGTCGGCTCTGCAGAAGCTGCTGGGATATCTTCAGCTGGCCGCGAGTCATCTGGCTTTGAATGCTCCGGCTCTTGGGAAGCAGGGACGGGGGAGGACTTGCTGGTTTTCTGACGCTTGGCTTGAGCACTGTAAAATGTGAGGATCAGAATCCAAAGGATACTACTGATGCATAAAGAGCCAGATGTCATTGCGAGAAATACTTACAGCGGGTTGATCTTGGGAGGCGGCAGAGCGGTTGCCGAAGAGTCGCCGGAAGAGGGTGATTTCTGAGAGACAGTTCAAGAAAGATGAGACAGCGTCGAGGTCACGAAGTAAAATTAGTTAAACGGAGATACATACCTCTGCAGGGCATTTCTTTGGAGCTGGCGAGTTTGGCAAGCCGGACATAAGATCAGTAGAACCAACGCTCCGGGTCTGGCGACGCTCGGCTTGTTGTTGCTTTTTCAAAAGAAAGTCGGGAGCCAGATAAGCAAGAGGATGAGAAAGAGGAACTTTTCCAATAACCCGCCACCACTTCCGAGGGACAAAACATTCTGAGACGGAAGAAGTGTAGACTACCTCAGGGCCGTTGGCGCGGCTTGTTTCAACATCATCCTGTGAGTAAAACAAGCGTAAGTAAAATAAGATAATAAAATGGCAAAAAGCAGCCAAGGTTTACCTCTGAGTCGGACGATTGCGGCGGGTCAAACCATCCTTCTTGTGGGGCGGTCTGCTTGGACTTCTTAGTTGGAGCTTTCTTCTTGAGCTTCTTCAAGGGAGGAACATATTCTTTCTTATAGAAATCAGAGTTGGCCTAGAAAGGTAAACAGGTTAAACGGTAATGAGTCAGAAAGCTATGAGTGGCAAGGAGAAAAAGGGGTGAAGAGTCGCCTTACATCTGGAGCCGGATTTTTGGCGTTAAAAGGCGCCAGGCCAATGGCGCTGCATGATCTGGATGCATCATGGACAAGGCTTCGGATGACGGTGGTGATGTCATCCTCTGTCAGTGTTGATTGGCTGAAGCATAATGAACTATCATACTTGCCTTCGTATTCACACATGAGCCGGCTTCTATGACTTAAGGGCACAATCCGCCAGGAAATCCAGCAACGGATCATATCCAATCCGGTTAAACCATTGGCCATGAGGGCCTTTATCTTGGCGTGAGCTGGCTTGTACCTTGCACGTTCCGAAGCTCATAGACGGCCAGGAAGCTCTGAAGTTGTCTTGAGCCGGGAGGGACGATAACCCGACAGTGGATGCTCATTTTCAGGAGAGGTATCCTTGCAGTAGAACCAAGTCTTGTTCCAGTCCTTTGGATGATTCGGCATCTGCATGGCCGGAAAAGTAATATCCCTACACCGTTCGATGGAGATCCCGCCAAGCTCTAGACTCAGACTGGCTTTCATCTCAGTTTGCCAGTTGGCATAGAAGAATTCTCAAAATAACCCCACAGACGGCTTGGCTTGTAGATAGACTTCACAGAGCACTTGAAAATTGCATATATTTGAGATGGAGTTGGGGGCCAAGTCCTGGGGGTGAAGCTTGTAGAAGTGAAGGACGTCACGAAAGAACTTCGAGCCGGGCGACACAAATCCTCGGTCGATATGGTCAGAGAAGACCACTACTTTGCCTTCTAGAGGAGTGGGCTGCGTTTCATCACCCGGGGGCCGCCAATTAAGAACCTCCTTGGAAGGAAGGGTACTCGCGTGAACAAAATCCAGTAAGAATTCCTCCCTGATGCAAGACCCGACCCAGTTGCATGAGTTGGAGCCACGAGACATGCTGGCGGCTCAAAGACTGTGCAAATTAAAAGTACGATGAGTCAAGAGCAAACAAATATCTGCAACGGCTTACAATTTTAAGGGCTCTACAAATAATATGCCATGGTCTGGCTGATGAGAGCCGGAGAGGCCTGGCAGGTCAACAAAGAAAGGAGGAGGAGGAGCGAAAATCGGCGAAGTCCCAGGAAACAGATTTCGTAAAGTTTAGCTAAAATGACGGATCTACAAAAATAGGGTAAATGCCTTTTATTTTCAGACCTAAGAATGAACAGGCGAAGCGGACGAAATCCAAAATGGCAAGCGGAGCAAGGATCAATCTATGTATTCTTGTTTACCACCTCTTACCTAGCGGTGCCGTGAAGACGAGCGACGGTCCGGAGTTCGTATGCTAAAGCACATCCGGCATCAATGGAGTTCGAGCTCTAAAACGACGGCGGGGCGAAGTTCTATAGAAACCCTACCGGAGACGGCTATGTATCTATAGGAAGAAGACTTACCGGCGACGGCGTGACGAGCGCAAGATGAACTCTGGTCCGCAACAGGTTGATGCAGCGGCCGGTCGACGGCGAGATGAGGACGGCGTCGGAGCAGGAGCGGAAGCGTCGGAGAGAAATAAGATGGAAGCGTGAGCTGGGGAAAGGAAATGCCACCCGCAGAGGTCCTATTTAAAAGGAAAATGGGCATGCGCGAAAATCCAGGCGATAGAAATCATTCGACCGAGGCGGACGCCTCGATTTTCGGGCTGACCATTTAATGAAAGATTTGTTGGTACGTCAGCGGATTTTTTATAGGGCCCGCGTGACGTTACGGCGGGTCATCACCGGGCGACTCGCCGAGGAGCAGAAGAGAAGGATGAAGTGAGCAAGCTCAAATCAACCTGGGGCCTAATGTTGGGGATATAATCCCGCGGTATGACCCGCCTAAAGGGGTTCGGGTTATACCTGACGGCTCGTGAGCTGGCCCAAGAATGAGCCGTGAGACTTACGGCCCAGGAAGATAGGCAGCTCATGGTGTGGGCCGCCATGTGACAGAGAAGACCCGGGTGCATAAGCCGCCCAGAGGTAACTTGGTAGGAAAGATAGAGGAAGACTCGGATAGACAATGAGAGTTGGTTACAACTTGTATGACCGGAGTCTTTACCTCTTATATAAAGGTAGATCCGGGGCGACTTAGAGATCAGGTTATCGAGAACTAGGTCAAGCTTTAGCTCCCTTGTAATCGATACAACAAGTAATACAAGCACAAGCAGGACGTAGGCTATTACCTCGCCTTGAGGGGCCGAACCTGGGTACATTTGTGTCCTTCGTTCTAGCCAACCCCGTTGAGTCCATCACGTTAGCGATGGCCTTGAATCCAAGTCCGTTCACGCGAACATCTGCCGTGATAAATCCATGACAGAAAGTGAAGATGAGAATGCAGGGGGTCGACGAAGGTTACCTCCTAGAATTTCCAGCTCGGCCCGCACTCTCTCCAAAGAATTGTTGGAGGCTTCCAAGTCCATGCTCAATCGATTCCTTTCATCTTCAAGATTCTTGTACTGCGTTCCAGGTTTGCAAGCCCTCTAAAATCAACAAAGAAAGAAATTCAATTGACAAGAAATATCAGCACTGAAGTGCAGAAGACCAAAAATGATCGACTGGGCGACGCACATCACCCCACCCTACTATCCTGGAATAGCGTCATATCATGGTTGATCAATGATGTCCATGAAACCTGCGTCTAGGGGAAAGAGAATTCAACCAAAATTACACTCGACATGTCGAGTGGCTCGTGTACTCTACACACCGTAAACAAGTTCAAGACAATCTCTATCAGACCTCCGTTAGTGCAAGCACTCAACGGCAGTCTCGGGGACTACACCCAGTGGGTGCACTCAGAGTGCCCCCACTAGAACGGTTAACACTCGATCTGTCGAGTGTTCCGTCGACCCTGTTCCACACCGTTAACACTCAATATAATGGTTGATCAAATGATGTCCATAAAACCTAAAAGATAGCTTCGGAGCGGGACAGTCAAGAAAAAGAAAGATATACAACTCGACATGTCGAGTAACAACCTTACTCCGCGTACGACAGAAATTCTGATTTCAAGTTTTCAAGACTACTGCTTATCATCTTCGATCAACAGTAGCCTCGGGGACTACACCCAGTGGGTGCACTTAGCGTGGCCCCACTCGTTAAAAAACAGTCGACAAGGTCTGCCCTGTCGAACATCCGTCACTCGATCTGTCGAGTAACGTGCCCCCCACTCCATGAAGTGTAGTCTATCCTTATGTAGCGTCATATCATGGTTGATCAATGATATCCATGAAACCTACAAGGTAGCCTAGGAGTGGTGCGATGAAAGGAAAACGTATCCTGCATATGACAAACTCTAAGACCCCTGCGGATGCAAGCACACGATAGCGGTCTCGGGGACTGCACCCAGTGGGTGCACTTAGCGTGCCCTCATTGGGTCTGCCAACTCTCGACCTGTTGAGTGGCAGAAAATATCCATCTATGGAACATCCGTGACTCGATCTGTCGAGTGACATACCCCTACACTCCATGAAGTGCGGTCTATCCTTATGTAGTGTCATATCATGGTTTATCAATGATATCCGTGAAACCTACAAAGTAGCTGCGGAGTAGCACGATCAAGGGCAAACGTATCCCGCATACGATAGACTCTAAGACCCCTGCCGAGGCAAGCACTCGACAGCGGTCTCGTGGACTTCACCTAGTGGGTGCACTCAGAGTGCCTCCACTGATCGAAAACCTACTCGACTAAGACCTGATCTATTCGAGTGGAGAATCTTCAAACATTCTACGAGTGGAAAATAAACACCCAATGGGTGTACAGTCAAAGAAGACAGGAATTCAATCGGAAATGTACTTATAGTAGAACTAACTCGGACATTCGTGCGAAGCGCTGTGCTGGCATCGTAAGCCAGCTTGCTGGCCTCGTACGCCTCCTTGGTGCGCAACATCATCTGCTCCGCCTGGATCATGCCCTCCTTTGCAACTCTAGTCTGATCTTCCAGAATGCGATGCAGAGGAAAAACCGTCATCGGCGCGAGCGGCATAATGGTTCGAGCAGTCGAGGTAGTTTGAGCAGGTCCAGTTGGAGGCGACGTTACGATGGTTGAAATAGCTGGAGGGGCACTCGTCAGAGGCACTATTGGGTCAGCTCTGAATCGTGTCGAGTCACTCATCCCTTGGGAGGACTACGCAGTCGACCTCTGAGGTGTCTGTGTAGATGAAGTTCTTCGAGTGCGGATGCACAGGATGCTTAAGGTCTCACCTCCGCCTCTCGTACCCCCAGGGTGTTCTTCATCATCTTCCAGCTGGATGATTTCTGCAATTATCAATCAATAGAATTAGCTTTGGCAATTGACAAACCGTATTCAAGAAGCAGAACTGAAGAGTTGATTACCTCTGTGAGAAGTGGCTGCATTGGCAGTGTCTACATCCATTGCATCCCCTCCGTCACATTGAGGCGACGTCACCGAAGTAGCAGTTCTGATGGACCGGAGTCATAATCGACAGTGAGAATTCAAAAGTAAACACTCACGTGGAGACGACAGGCACGCCCATCTACATGCGAGGCAGGGCTTTGTGAGGTTTGGCCACATTCGGTTTGGGTTGCTTCGCTGATCGTTCACTCGACTCAACAGCTGAGGGTTGGCTCCGCTTCGGGTTCTTCTCGCATTGGCCCGGGGCCCTATCCTCAGCAGTCACAGGGGCTTGGTGGGACTTCGAGCGATGTTCAGACCGAGGAGGCGACTCCACTTCTTCCTCGTTTTCGTCCGAGTTTTCGTACTCGTCTTCGGAGTCTTCTGAGCCGTCGCCATCCACACTGCCGCCCTCGCTCACCACACCATCTTTAGTTTCGTTCCCGTTGTGAACAGGCGAGTACATGTTCGTTCATTCCTGCATGATTCAAACAAATAATTCAGACCATAAATCAATCTATCACTCGACCGTACAAGTTATTCAGTCGACAAAGTGCAACTTACCAAATTCTTCGGCAGGTTTTCGAACGAGTAAGGTCGGATCCTCTTGGCTCCCAAGGGGTTGTCACACGCCCCAGTGATGCTGCGAAGCCACTGCTCAACAGTTTTTTGCGGAACCTCTTCTGGGTGCATCCTGGTCGAGTCCTCAGGGCCTGCGTAGTGCCACATGGTGTGATCCCTAGTTTGGAGCGGCTGAATTCATCGACTGAGGAATCTCTCCAATAGATCCATGCCAGTCACTCCACCCCAAATCAGTTGCACCATGGCTTCCACCAAGATTCCCACTTGGACATGTTCCTCTTCCGTCACCCTCGGAGACTTGGGGACAACAGGACGGTCAGTTGTGTAGGGGGAAAGACCAGTCGACATGTTGGGAGAAGCTACATCTTTGCAATAGAACCAAGTCGACTGCCAGCCTCCAACAAATTCAGGAAAGGTCATAGAAGGGAAAGAACTACGAGCTCTTTTTTGAAGTCCTAGACCCCCACACAACTGCAACACATGAGTCTTCCCATCCCGTAGGGAGGGCTTTCTTCACTGTCTGAGATCTAACTGTAAAGATGTACTTGAACAGCCCCCAATGAGGAGGACAGCCTAGAAAGCACTTGCACAAAGTAATGAAGGCAGACAAGTAGGAAATTGCATTCGGCGGGAAGTGGTGGAGCTGAGCGCCAAAGAAGTTCAGAAACCTTCTAATGAATTGGTGAGGAGGCAAAGAAAAACCTCTTTCGATGTGGGAGAGGAGGACTCGCTCTCCGTCGTGCGGCTCTGGTTCGCGCTCTCCCTCCGACAACCTCCAGATGCCATCCGCCGCAAGCCCTTCGGCGACCAAGCCGTTCATGGCCTCACGAGTGACCACGGAGGGGAGAAAGTCTCCCTGCATCCATCCCACCGGTGCTGTGAACTGTGCGGTCGGGGGCTTCTTGCCTTTGCTTTTCACCGCCCCCTTCTTGGCGCGCTCCAGTTTCTCCGTGACGCCCTTCGTCATCGCGGCGGCTGCTCTCCTCGGAGAAGAACAAAGTGTGGCACTGGAGACAAGGGAGGCGGAGGAAGAGATGAATTTTGGGGAAAAGGTACTGTGCAATCCACGGCGCTTCGGGATTTATACCCCGCCGAGTGCCTCACTGACTGGTGGGCCCGCGATATCACCGCACACGCCAACTGCAGACTGCGTCCTGTACGTGGTGAAATGACCGGCACGAGAAACGGGGCGTCATGCCCCCACTTGCTCCGATCATGGCGTCATCCTCGCACGCGTGCACACTTCCCAAATTTTCGTATCCCGCAAAATCTGGGTGTGACAGACCGAGCCGCCACCTCCAAAGATTCCTTTGGGTCACTAGGAAAAAAATTGACATTGAACATTCACTCAGGCAGTTGCAAGACTGAAGGGATCTGGGCGAATGACGAAGAGTTCAGTCGACGCAAGTTTCGTTGAAGTCCCGAATATCATTCGGAAGATTTGATGCCTTATTCTTTACTGGCATCGATATCCCCATTCACCACTCGGACCCCGATCCATTCAGGGGCTAATGACGAGGATACGTACCTGGGGTAGGGTCCTAGGCCCGATCTAGATGCCCTACCTAAGGGCATGACATTGGAGGACTTGAAGATCACAAATAAGCTTCCGACTAGATTCCCGTTGACTCTCAAGTCACTCGATAGGCAATCCACTCAGAGACTTCTTCCTTCACTCGATGGTCGACCGTCACTCGGAAGACCTTGTTTCCACTCGACGCCAGAAGACCAGAAGCCACCTCCAGGAGGCCAATGGGCAGGCATTAGGCTTTTCGTCATTAGTAGCTTTTATTATGTACGTTACCAATAACGCCAATCTTTAAACCCACGATTAGACCCTTACATGCTGGGAAATTATGAGGGCAGCGAACTCTATATAAGCCGCCCCTCCCCTCTAGCACAAGGGTTCAACATTCCACACGACAAAGCTCCTGAGCATTGAGATGTAGGGCTGTTACCTCCACGAGAGGGGCCCGAACTCATACATCCATGTGTACACCCTTGCCATAGATAGGACTCTGCCCTCTCCCTTCGTACCCCTACCTTCTACTGTCAGGCTCGTTCCCACGACAGTTACACCAAGCCAACAAGTACCAGAAGTATATAAGTAAGCAATCATAATAAGATATGAGTAAAGACTAAGAGACAAATAACCACAAGTGGGGAGTTAGGGTTAGGAATAACCACAACTCTGAGAGACGAGGATGTATGTCGATGTTCACTTCCTTGGAGAGAAGTTACATCACCATTTAGAGGTTATTCCCAACCACTAGTGGTAGACCTTGGGGGTGATCTCCAAACCCTTACAAACTTTCCGAGGGGTAATCACAATGGTTTGATTCCACACTGAAGAACTCCTACCGCCTAGGAGTCTCCAACCTCCAAAAGTAACAAGATCAAAGGGAAAAGCTCAAGACTTGCTCAAATCACAAATTCGTTTGGTGAGAAGAAGGGGAATGAGTGGATCTATCTCTTGATCAGACAACTTCTCTCAAAGTCACTCAAATCCCCTTGGGATCTTGGATTTGGTGTATGAGGTTGAGAGAGAGAGAGAGAGTAAAGTGTGTTCTTGTGTGTGCTCAATGTGAATGGTCAATCTTATCCCGTGGAGGAAGAGGACTATATATAGTACAATGTAAAAAATTGACCATTGAGACACTTAACGTACTGCAGTTGATGGACGACAGGATAATACCGAATGTCCGGTGGCACAACTTGGACCGAACGTTCGAACAACCACCGGTCGTCCGGTAACTAGGAATTCATTCAGGCCTGTGAGTAGCACGAGACACACAGCCACCGGAATTTCGTAACGTGCCGGTCGTCCGGTGACCAGTCGTCCGGTGAGGACCAGAAATTCCCTAAAAGTGTTCTGTTGAGGATGTACCAGATTTTCGGAGAGAAACGGACGTCCGGTGTCCAGTCGTCCGGAGAGCACCGGAAATCCGCTAATTTTGTTCCGTTAAGATGCATCAGACATTCGGAGAGTGCCGAACGCCCGGTAAGCAGTGAGAGATCAGACGTCCATAGATTTCCGGACGTCCAGTGACAACAAAGCACACTGGCTTAGCTACAAAACAAATTTTGTGCACTAAGAAGTGGGAGTACTAGTGATGAAACAGAGATGTGGTGAGAGGATACTTTGTGGGTTTTGAGCAAGTCTTTCACGAAATCTGATGATCCCCTCTTAATAGTATGGGATCCCTATACTCAAGAACAAACCGAAAAAGAGCCAAAGGTATTGTCTTGTATCTCCGCTCTTGAGTGATATACATTTATCCGTAGTCATGATCCATACACGGTCCTTGAGACTTAATCCTGAGATATACTTGATAGACATGATTAGTCCCCTATATGCATGTTATCGTCAATATCAAAATAAGATTGAGGGCATGATTGCACTTTCAATCTCTCCCTTTTTGGTATTTGATGACAACATAGATGCACTTTTCAATATATTAAAAAAATTGAATATCGAAAGGATTTTTTGCGGAGCTCCCCCTAAACATGTGCATAAATAAAATAAGCATGAGGAGCGATCCCCCTCAATTTTATACCAAACCAACCAAATCTCATACAGTAAACATAACACCATAACACCATAATAAGCTTCAATATATAGGAACATTACTCATCCCATAAAGGTTCATTAGTCATAGCATAGTACATCAAACGACAATAAACATAACATGGTTCGATACAAGATAATATCAAAGTACTACATAAAAGATAAGTGCTTACTACCCCATGGCACCAAGTACCCAAAAGGGGTGAAGAGGAGCAGCCAAAACATGATCATCATCATCATCAGGAGCACCACTGCCACCAGCCTCGTCAAAGAAATCAGACCACTCAGGACCCGAGGGAAAGCCAAAGTCAGAAGGAGGAGCCTCAGGAAAACGCTCATCATCACTCACATCGAACACTTCGGAGTCTCTCAAACGAGCCTTCAGAGCATTCTAGGAAGTGACCATGCGAGTGACAACATCATGATTTTGGGTGTAGTTAAAGGAAATTGCCTTCATCATGGCAGAGTGAGACTTCCCAAGAAAGCGACTAATGCGCCCAAATGGTGCGGATCCAGAAGGAGCAGTAGGAGGAACACGAGCAGCAGATTGCCGAGCATTAGCAGAGGAGGAAGCGCCCTTGGGCACCCAATCATCTGCCATGTGAGCTAGAATGACCCACCGCTCATGCAAGTGCATGCGGAAAATGGGAAACAGGGCCACACTGTCGATGAATGCCTGAAGGAAGGCAGCATGAGGAAAGGCCCGCTTGTGCTGAAGACTAGCGAGACGGATCTCATGCCATAGAAAGTGAGGGACATTAATCTCCCCTTTGGGAGACGCATAGAGGCGATGCATGAGATCAATGTAGTAGCTGTTGCAAGACCCCTTGACACCCATCTGGGGATAAATGGTGTGAATGACACACTGATAGATAATGAAGAAAGGAGAGCGCCAAATGGAGACTTGGTTCAGATCCTTCCCTTTCTCAACATTATCCAATTGAGCTATGGGTATGAGAAGATCGCCACGTGCCTCAATGCCCTTGGGCCGATGGTTGGGTTCAGCCTTATTAATTTTGAACCCTATGTGTAGAAAACCAAGGGCAGTGACAATAAGAAGCCGCAAGCACAGTGTCAGAGGTCATCCAAGTGACAGTGTTATTTGGACCAAAGAAACATGTGGCATAGAACTGATGAATGGCAGCATGGTTAAAATCGCGCTGAAATGCAAAGGGAGCAGCAAGACTAGACGACTCGATGAGCTCAATAGCCCCCGGATATTTCACCGGATGCGTAGAATATGCTCTAAGTCAACGTACACATGCAGAGACGGACCCTTAGGAATGATAAGAGTGGTAAAAATGTCTGCCTGGACGTTAGTGCGAAAGCGATCATCCGTAGAGTTGCTAGCAACCGAAAATTGGTTAATATCACGACGCAACTTAAGATAGACATTTCTCTTAACCTCGTTGAACCATTGGATGGTGCGGCCGAGAGGCAGAGGAGGTTCAAGAGAGATGCGACGGGCAACACCTTGAGGTTGCATCAGAGGAGGAGGAGGCATGAAAGTGTTGGAAATATGCCCTAGAGGCAATAATAAATTGGTTATTACTGTATTTCCTTGTTCATAATAATCGTTTATTATCCATGATATAATTGTGTTGATCAGAAACTCAGATACATGTGTGGATACATAGACAACACCATGTCCCTAGTATGCCTCTAATAGACTAGCTTGTTGATCAAAGATGGCTATGGTTTCCTAGTCATGGACATGAGATGTCATTTGGTAATGGGATCACATCATTAGGAGAATGATGTGATGGACAAGACCTAACGAGGATATGTACCTAGGGTAGGGTCCTAGGCACGGCCCACATACCTTACCTAAGGACACCGCATGGGAGGACTTGAAGATCAAGCATGGACTTCTGAGTCGATCCCTGGAGATGTTCAAAGCCACTCGACAGTAATCCACTCGGAGACTCCCGCTCTCACTCGGTAGTCGCGTGTCACTCGGAAGACCTCACTTTCACTCGACGCCAGAAGACCAGGAGCCATCATCAAGAGCCCAATGACAGACGCTGTTTCAATGGTCATTAATAGCTTTTATTACGTACATTACCTGTAACGGCAGACTTTAATCCCACGATGAGGCCCTTTGATGCGGGGCAATTATGAGGGGCAGCAAACTCTATATAAGCCGCCCTTCCCCTCCTGCACAAGGGTTCAAAACCATTGTAATATCTATACTCCATTCGACATAAAGCTCCCGAGCACTAAGACGTAGGGCTGTTACCTCCATGAGAGGGACCTGAACTCATACATCCGTGTGTACACCCTCGCCGTAGCTAGGACTCTGCCCGCTCCCTTCGTACCCCTACCATCTACTGTCAGCCTCGTTCCCACGACAGTTGGCGCCCACCATGGGGCAGGTGTCTACGTGACTTCCAGCGAGGTTGCGATTTTCATCCTTCGACATGTCTTCCGGCGATGTTTTTGCTCTGGGCCACGAGATCCATTTTGGAGCGCTCACCTTCATCGTTGATGATTCCGCATGGCTCCAGGAGGTGCCTCTCGATGTCGAGGCGCTCCCGGTCCGCGGGGCCGCGCACTTCCGCGTGAGACCATGTGGCGTGTTGCTGCGACAGCCATCGAACCCCTACGCATCGGCTCCACTCGCCGTTCGTGGTCGCAAGTGGTCCGGCCGCTCACGACTCCAGCGGTGGGCCGAACACAAAGCGGCGCATCAAGATTCTCTGCAGGTTGCAGCGCTCGAGCCCGCCGAGTCCCTTCACGGCGTGTTCGAGTCGGATTCCAATCCGTCCAACGTGCCTTCCAAGTGCGAAAGCTGCGATCCCGCAGCGCAGGTTTTGATGGCGGGCTCTCATCAGAGTTCACCGCCTGGCTTCGGCCGTGTCAAGCGCGAGGATAGAGGTCCATCGAACGTGCAGCTGCGTCGTGATGTGGAGGTCCTTCATACCCTCATCGTCGGTGCGACTGTCGAGGCCCAAGCTTTGGAGGCCGCACGCATTCGTCTAGAAGAGCTCCAGGCAGAGATTGACGAGCGTGCGTGCTAGTGCCCGCCGCGCCCCAGTCGACGTCATCGAGAATTGTTTCTGACTGGATCTCACGATGGCATTGAGGTATACCGAACTCCTATGCTAAATGTTGTTGCTGCTGCTAGGATAGTGGATTCCATTCAGCCGTCCCGGTCAGAGGCTGGTAGAGGGCTGTTGCAGATCAGAGCGCTGTTGGATGCAGCACAACGTCAGAATTCAGCAGTTTCTCAGTCCCGTAACAGGATATACAACAATTCACCCAAGGCAGAGACTGTTCAGTCGGCACAAAACCCTGGATTGCCCTTGCATCGTCGAGGTGGCGGTTTACATGAAGGACAAGACAGAGATCAGCATCACCGCGAAGACCACCATCGAGTGCCCACTCCTTTGCGGAGTGGCCCGTATGCGCCCTGGCGCCAGGGAGACCGGCACTCCATCGGTGATGAGCGAGACGCGGACTTTGACACACGCGCCTATCTTGTTCAGAAGCGGATCGACAAGAGCAGAGCCTACAGAGAGGGACTCGACAGAGATGTTATGAGTGGAAGCTCAGCTGTGGTGTCTGGTCTAGAGTGTTTTAGCAGAGCTATACATTATGCAGAGATTCTCCTCAATTTCAGAATGGCGGAGGGGATCAGAAAATTTTCTGGTGAAACAAAACTAGAGACTTAGTTAGATGATTACCGAGTGGCTGTGTAGATTGGCGGCAGAAATGACAATGTCGCAATGAAGCACCTACCCCTCATGTTGGATGGTTCATCTCAAGCTTGGTTGAATCTTTTGGCTCCTTCCAGCATACATTGTTGGGAAGATCTTGCCCGAGTGTTTGTCCGGACCTTTGAGGGCACTGACAAGCTCCCCGCGGGTCTGGTCGACTTACAGCATTGCGTCCAGAAGCCCAATGAAACCTTAAGGGATTATATTCAGCGATGGTCCACCCTGCATCATACGATGGAGAATGTGTCGGAACACCAAGCTGTTTGTGCCTTCAAGGCCGGTGTGAGATATAGGAAGCTGTACCTGAAGTTCAGGCGCACTGGTGACATTTCACTTGGCAAGATGATGGAAATTTCCACTCGCTATGCCAATGGCGAGGAAGAAGACCGCCTCCGTAGGGGCAAAGGAAATCGAGTCTGGCGGCGGCAACAGTCGAAAACAGAAGCGGAAGGCTAAAGACCTGGCTCCGGCAGAGGCAGCAGCACTAGCGACGCAGTCAATGAACAAGGGCAAATCCAAGGCTCAATATGCCTCCAAGAAGGGGAAGGGTAAGTCAAGAACTGATATCTTGGATCAGCCGTGTGTAATTCACATGAGGAAAGATGCATAAGGCAACCTGATTTTGCCCAAGCACACCACTCGACAGTGTCGAACCCTTATCCAGCAATTCAAGGGAGACCAGTCGAGTGCGAAATCTCTTGAAAAAGAAGATGAAGATGAGGAAAAGGAAACATTCCCGGATGTCACTGCTACACTGGTGATCTTTGCTGATGTCGAGAGCAAGAGTCATCTAAAAGTCATCAATAGAGAAATCAACATGGCTGTGCCAGACACCCCCACCTACCTCAAATGGTCTCAATATGCTATCACATTTGACTAGACAGACCATCCTGCTCGTGTGGCCACTCCCGATCGACATGCTCTAGTAGTTGATCCGGTGGTGCAAGGGACTCGACTCAGAAAGGTCCTCATGGACAGCGGCAGTGGCCTGAACATCCTGTAGGCGGATACCCTGAAAGGGATGGGCATTCCGATGTCCCGTCTGAGCAAGAGCAGCATGCATTCTCACGGGATCATCCTAGGAAAGAAGGCCAAGTCACTCAGCTAGATAGCATTGGATGTGACATTCGGAGATAGCAAAAATTTCTGAAAATAAAAGTTGACATTTGAAGTCGTGGATTTCAAGAGTGCTTACCACGCCATCTTGGGTCGGCCCGCTTATGCATGTTTCATGGCCCGACCATGTTACGTGTATCTCAAGTTGAAAATGCTAGGCCCTAATGGCATGATCATGGTCACTGGAAATCGACAGCGGGCCGAAGAGTGTCTCCAGCAAGGATCCAAGATCGCCGATCAACAAATGGCCATGGTCGAGCTGGAGGAGTACAAGAAAACCACTGACCCTGCTGATTTGCTCCGTGCAAAAAGCCGGCTTCCGAGTCGGCATTTTAATCGGCAGAGGAAGTGAAGAAGGTGCACATCCACCCGACAAATCCAACTGCTGCCCCGACGAATATCTCAACAACACTCGATAGTAAATAGGAAGCCGAGCTCATCCAGTTCCTCCCTGAGAACTAGGATATCTTTGCACCAGTTCCTTCCTGGAAGCTTGCTGACATGTCGGGGATTCCCAGGGAGCTGGCTAAGCACCATCTGAGAGTGGATCTGAAAGCCAAGCCTGTTAGGGAGCATTTCTATCGATCTGTGGCAGAGAAGCGCAAGGCAATCAGAGAAGAAGTGGCCCGTCTCTTGCAAGCCAAGTTCATTCGGGAGATTTACCACTCCGAGTGGCTCTCGAATGTTGTGATGGTGCCCAAGAAAGATAAGTCGTTGCGCATGTGCATTGACTTCAAAAATCTCAATAAGTTGTGCCCAAAAGACCATTTTGCGCTCCCCCGCATAGATCAAATTATTGACTCGATAGCAGTGTGTGAGCGTTTATTTTTTTGGATGCCTATTCTGGGTACCACCACATCCGTCTTTATGGCCTAGACGAAATAAAGACAACCTTCATCACCCAATTCGGGTGCTTTTGCTACATCACCATGCCTTTTGGTTTTAAGAATGCCGGCGCCACTTTTATGCGCATGATTCAGAAATGCTTACTCGACCAGATCCCTCGGAATGTCGAGGCGTACATAGACGATATAGTGGTTATGTCCCGCAAAGGTTCCGACCTGCTGGTTGACTTGGCCGAGACACTCGCCAATCTGAGGCGATTCGACATAAAGCTGAATCCGGCCAAATGTACCTTCGGTGTCCCTGGCGGCAAGTTGCTCGGTTTTCTCGCTTCCGAGCGAGGAATTGATGTTAATCCCGAGAAGATCAGCACCATTACCCGTATGAAGACTCCCGTGCGAGTGCACGACGCTCAGAAGCTCACAGGTTGCTTGGCAGCATTGAGTCGATTCATTTCTCGTCTTGGTGAGAAGGCTCTGCCCTTATATCAGTTGATGAAGAAGTCCAACACATTTGACTGGACTCCCGAAGCCGAAGCAGTGTTTGTTGAGCTCAAAGCCTTGCTCTCCACCCAGCCGGTGCTTGCTGCTCCTGCCAGCAAAGAGCCCTTGCTCCTGTACATCGCAGTCACAAATCAGGTCGTCAGTACAGTGCTGACTGTCGAGCGAGAAGAAGAGGGTAAAGCCTATAAAGTCCAGCGGCCAGTTTATTATGTCTCGGAAGTATTGTCCCCCTCAAAGCAAAGATATCCACACTATTAGAAGCTGGTGTATGGTATTTACCTATCAGCGAAGAAGGTGGCGCATTATTTCCAAGACCATTCAATCTCAGTCGTTAGTGATGCTCCTTGATCCGAGATCTTCAATAATCGCGACGCATCAGGTCGAGTGGCTAAATGGGCAATTGAGCTTGGACACTTTGACATCATATTCGAGGCCAAGAAGGCAATCAAGTCCCAAGCATTGGCAGATTTCATGGCCGAGTGGACTGAACAGCAACAGCCCATCCAAGTTCACTCGGCGCATTGGACAATGTTCTTCGATGGCTCCAAAATGTTGAATGGGTCCGGTGCTGGTGTTGTTTTGATATCCCCAGAGGCGACAAGCTCAACTATGTATTGCAGATTCATTTTGATTCCTCCAATAATGAGGCAGAGTATGAAGCACTTTTGTATGGGTTTCGCATGGCTATCTCACTCTGCGTCAAGCGCCTGATGGTTTATGGCGACTCAGATTTGGTGGTGAATCAAGTGATGAAAGAATGGGATGCTAGAAACCCCGCCATGACCGGATACTGCAATGCAGTTCGGAAGTTGGAGAACAAATTTGAAGGCCTGGAACTTCACCATGTTCCTCGACTGAAAAATCAAGGTGCTGATGAGCTGTCAGGGATTGGTTCCACTCGATGGCCTGTCCCCAGCGTGGTGTTCCTGGAGCATTTGCACACTCCTTCGATTCAAGAGGATCCCTTCACCAAGGAGCCCCCACACGATTTAAGCTCCTCGGACTCGAATGAATTTTATGTTCCTGGTGTGATTGACCTGGTCATGGAGGTGCTAGTTATCATATCCGACTGGACTGTGCCATATATTGCCTATATCCTCAGACAAGAGCTCCCTGAAGATGAAGCAGAGGCTCGACAGATTGTGCGCAGGTCCAAGGCTTTCACTGTGATGGGAGATCAGCTATTCAGAGAGAGTGTGACTTGTGTCACCCAACGCTGCATTTCCCTCGAGGAAGGTCTGATGATTCTAGACGAAATCCACTCGGGAACTTGCGGCCACCATGCGTCTTCAAGGGCGATTGTCGCTAAAGCATACCGAGCTGGTTTTTACTGGCCACGAGCTAATGAGATGGCTAAGGACATTGTTGATCACTGCGAAGGCCGCCAGTTCTGTGCGAATCTGTCACACAAGCCGGCGTTTGCTCTCAAGACAATCCCTCTCGCCTGGCCATTTGCAGTTTGGGGACTCGACATGGTTGGTCCCTTCCGACCTGGAAAAGGAGGATTCACCCACCTGTTGGTAGCAGTCGACAAATTCACCAAGTGGATTGAAGCCAAGCCCATCAAGAAGCTGAATTCCCGCACGACGGTCACATTCATGAGGGAGATCATTATCCGGTACGGCATTCCGCACAGCATCATCACGGACAACAACACTAATTTTGACTCGGAAGAATTCAGGAGATTCTGTAACTCCCAAGGCACCCGAGTGGATTACGCTTCCGTTGCACATCGTCAAACCAATGGGCAAGTTGAGCGGGATAATGGTCTCATTCTGCAAGGTCTGAAGCCTCGTCTCATGCACGATTTGGATCATGCCGCCGGTGCGTGGGTAACTGAGCTGTCATCTGTTTTGTGGGGATTGAGGACAACGCCTAATCGGTCGACTGGACGAACTCCTTTCTTCCTTGTCTATGGTGCTGAAACCATATTGCCGAGTGACTTGACCCACAATTCTCCTCGAGTAGAGCTATATTCTAAGGCTGAAGGTGAACATGCCATACAGGATGGGGTAGATCTTCTGGAGGAGCAGCGTGAGATGGCTCTGATCCGGACCACTTCCTATCAGCAAGACCTACGGCGCTTCCATGCAAGGAATGTCAAAAGGCGAGCGTTCCAGGAAGGAGATTTAGTGCTCCGAGTGAATCAACACCAACCTCACAAGCTTGCTCCTGCATGGGAAGGTCCTTTTGTCGTCACTAAGGTGCTAAATAATGGAGCCTATCACCTGTATAATCTCATGAAACAGATAGATGAGACACGAGCCTGGAATGCAGACCTGCTCTGGTGTTTTTACACTTCAGACAAGAGTTTTCTGATGTAATAAGAGTACTTCATCAATGCAATTCATTTTTCTGCGATTAATACTTCATCGATTCCAACTGCGTAGTTACATTCTTGGGGATACTCCGAGTGATGAGCAATCCTCACACTCGGGGGCTTCGCTGCTAAACATGTTTCGCCTAAGTTAAAACCCCTGCGGGTGGATAGCAGTCCATTCACTCGACGGCCTATTTGCAAATCCGTCTTCGCTTGGGTCAAAAACCTCATCGATTGGATAATAATCCATTCACTCGACAACTTAGATGCGAATCGACATTTGCCTAAGTTCAAATATACTTCGAGTGATGAGCAATCCTCACACACGGGGGCTTAGCTGTGAAACCCGTTTCGCCTAAGTTAAAAACCCTATCGGGTGGATAGCATTCCATTCACTCGACATCCTATTTGCGAATCCGTCTTCGCTTGGGTTAAAAACCTCATCGAGTGGACAATAATCGATTCACTCGACAACTTAGATGCGAATTGACATTCGCCTAAGTTCAAATATACTTCGAGTGATGAGCAATCCTCACACTCGGGGGCTTAGTTGCGAAACATGTTTCGCCTAAGTTAAAAACCCTGTCGAGTGGATAGCAGTCCATTCACTCGACAGCCTATTTGCGAATCCGTCTTTGCTTGGGTTAAAACAAACCTCGTCGAGATGATGGTAATCCATTCACTCAACAACTTAGCTGTGAATCAACATTCGACTAAGTTCAAATATACTTCGAGTGATGAGCAATCCTCACACTCGGGGGCTTAGCTGTGAACACGTTTCGCCTAAGTTAAAAACCTCGTCGAGACGATGGTAATCCATTCACTCGACAACTTAGCAGCGAATAGACAGTCGCCTAAGTTCAAATATACTTCGAGTGATGAGCAATCCTCACACTCCGGGACTTAGCTGCGAACACATTTCGCTTAAGTTAAAAACCTCGTTAAGACGATGGTAATCCATTCACTCAACAACTTAGCTGCGAATCGACATTCGCCTATGTTCAAATATATTTCGAGTGACGAGCAATCCTCACACTCGGGGGCTTAGCTGCAAACACGTTTCACCTAAGTTAAAAACCTCGTCGAGTGTATAATAATCCATTCACTCGACAACTTAGCTGCGAATCGACATTCGCCTATGTTCGAATATACTTCGAGTGATGAGCAATCCTCACACTCAGGGGCTTAGCTGCGAACACGTTTCGCCTAAGTTAAAAACCTCGTCGAGGGGATAATAATCCATTCACTTGACAACTTAGATGCGAATCAACATTCACCTAAGTTCAAATATACTTCGAGTGATGAGCAATCCTCACACTCGGGGGCTTAGGTGCGAACACCTTTCGCCTATGTTAAAAACTTCGTCGAGTGAATAATAATCCATTCACTCGACAACTTAGCTGCGAATCGACATTCGCCTAAGTTCAAATATACTTCGAGTGATGAGCAATCCTCACACTCGAGGGCTTAGCTGCGAAACACGTTTCGCCTAAGTTAGAAACCTCGTCGGGTAGATAGTAATCCATCCACTCGACAACTTAGCTGCGAATCGACATTCGCCTAAGTTAAAAAATACTCCGAGTGATGAGCAATCCTCACACTCGGGGCTTAGCTGCGAACACGCTTCGCCTAAGTTAAAAACAAACTCAGTCGAACAGGCGATTGAAAGCCAAATACGAACAAAATCCAAAGGGTAAACCACGGATAAACGTTTCGTATGAAAGCAAATGTGCTCAGACCAAGGCCTGAACGAAGTTTTTAAAGATACAAATCCACTTGGCGTACTGAGGCAAATTTAACTGTTTCTTTCAAAGACAAGTTTTTCAAGCAGGAGAGAACCTGGCTGTTGGAAATATGCCCTAGAGGCAATAATAAATTAGTTATTATCATATTTCCTTGTTCATGATAATCGTTTATTATCCATGCTATAATTGTATTGATCGGAGACTTAAATGCATGTGTGGATACATAGACAAAACCATGTCCCTAGTATGCCTCTAATGGACTAGCTCGTTAATCAAAGGATGGTTAAGGTTTCCTAGCCATGGACATGAGATGTCATTTGATAACGGGCTCACATAAATAGGAGAATGATGTGATGGATAAGACCCAAACTACAAACATAGCATATGATCGTGTCAGTTTATTGCTACTGTTTTCTGCATGTCAAGTATATGTTCCTATGACCATGAGATCATGCAACTCACGGATATCGGAGGAGTGCCTTGTGTGTATCAAACGTCACAACGTAACTGGGTGACTATAAAGGTGCTCTACATGTATCTCCGATGGTGTCTGTTGAGTTGGCATGGATAGAGAATGGGATTTGTTACTCCGTGTGACGGAGAGGTATCTCGGGGCCCACTCGGTAATGCAACATCACAATAAGCCTTGCAAGCAATGTGACTAATTTTTAGTTGCGGGATATTGTATTACGGAACGAGTAAAGAGACTTGCCGGTAACGAGGTTGAACTAGGTATGGAGATACCGACGATCGAATCTCGGGCAAGTAACATACCGAAGAACAAAGGGAACGTTATACGGGATTAACTGAATCCTTGACATAGAGGTTCGACCGATAAAGATCTTCGTATAATATTTAGGAACCAATGTGGACGTCCAGGTCCCGCCATTGGTTATTGACCGTAGAGGTGTCTCGGTCATGTCTACATAGTTCTCGAACCCACAGGGTCTGCACACTTAAGGTTCGGTGACGTTTCGGTAGTGTAGAGTTATGTATGGTGGTGACCGAAGTTTTTTCGGAGTCCCAGATGAGATCCCGGATGTCATGAGGAGCTCCGGAATGGTCCGGAGGTAAAGATTCATATATAGGAAGTCCCAGTTTGGTTTCCGGAAAAGTTTCGGGCTCATCGGTAGTGTACCGGGAGTGCCGGTAGTGTACCGGGAGACCTCCGGGAGGGGTACTTCGACCCCAAGAGCTCCACGGGATGTGGGAGAGTATTAACCAGCCCTTAGTGGGCTGGGAAGACAGCCACAAAGGCCCATGGCGCAGGAGAGAAAGTCCTAAAGCAAAAGGTGGAAAATCAGCCAGTAGGAGGCAATCCTACTCCAACTAGGATTGGAGGTGAAGTAGGATTGCTTCCCACCTCCTATTTTGGCTGACCCTAAGGCCTTGGCTTCCTCTCCTCTCCTCTCCTCCTATATATACTAGTGGATTGGGTGGTTTTTGGACAGAATTTCCGGCCACGTGCTAACCGTTTCACCGGTGCACAGTTTCTCCTCTAGATCGGTTTTCCGCAGCGCTTAGGCGAAGCCCTGCCGGAAGCACTCCACCACCATCACCGGAGCACCGTCACGCTGCCGGTGAACTCTCTCTCCTCTCCACCTCCTCTTGCTGGATCAAGACAGTGGAGATCGTCATCAAGCTGCATGTGTGCTGAACGTGGAGGTGTCGTCCGTTCGGCGCTAGATCGGAAGGACCGTGATCGAGATCGCGAGACGGTTCGTGATGAGATCGCGGAACGGATCGTGATGAGTTCGCGGGACAGATCGTGATCAAGATCGCGGGACGGATCGTGATGAGTTCACGGGACGGATCGTGATTGGATCGTGGGACGGATCGTGATGAGATCGCGGGACGCTCGGCGATTTGGATCGCGAAGATGTTCGACTACACCAACCGCGTTTCTTAAACGCTTCCTGCTTAGTGATCTACAAGGGTATGTAGATCCACTCTCCCTCTTGTAGATGCTCATCACCATGGATAGGTTTGCATGTGCATAGGAATTTTTTTGTTTCCCATGCGACGTTCCCCAACAGTGGCATCATGAGCTAGGTTGATGGTTCGATGAGATCTCGACTAGAACACAAAAGGTTTGTGGGCGTTGATGCTTAGATTGCTTCCTCCCTTGGTCGGATTTTGGTTTAGCAGGATTGTGAGATGAAGCGTCCCGGACCAACATTACTCGTACGCTTACGAGAGACCGGTTCCCTTGACGCAACTTGTTGCTTAGATGGCTTGCGGGTGACAGTTTCTCTCACTTTAGCTGGATCGGATCCGACAAAGGAGGTCCTTGAGAAGGTTGAAAAGCAATCTATGTATCACCATTGTGGTTTATGCGTAGGTGATAATTGTTCTTGATAGATACCCATAGCAGCCACGTAAAACATGCAACAACAATTAGAGGACGTCTAACTTGTTTTTGCAGGGTATGTTGTGATATGATATGGCCAATTACATGATGTGATATATGTGATGTATGAGATGATCATGTGATGTATAGATTATCACGACTTGCATGTCGATGAATACGGCAACCGACAGGAGCCATAGGGTTGTCTTTAATTATTGTATGACCTGCGTGTTAATCATTAAGCGCTATGTAATGCTTTACTTTATCGCTACGGTAGCAATAGTAGTAGAAGCATGCAGGGCATGACAACCCCGATGGCGACACGTTGATGGAGATCAAGATGATGGAGATCATGGTGTCATGTCGGTGACGATGGAGATCATGCCGGTGCTTTCATGATGGAGATCAAAAGCACAAGATCATGGCCATATCATGTCACTTATGATTTGCATGTGATGTTAATCCTTTTATGCACCTTGTTTTGCTTAGGACGATGGTAGCATTATAAGGTGATCCCTCACTTAATTTCAAGATAAATTGTGTTCTCCCCGAGTGTGCACCGTTGCGAAAGTTCGTCGTGTTGAGACACCACGTGATGATCGGGTGTGATAGACTCTACGTTCACATACAACGGGTGCAAGCCAGTGTTGCACACGCAGAACACTCGGGTTAAACTTGACGAGCCTAGCATGTACAGACATGGCCTCGGAACACGAGAGACTGAAAGTTCGAACATGAGTCATATAGTATATATGATCAACATAATGATGTTCACCATTGCAGCCACCTCAACTCACGTGATGATCGGACTTGAGTTGATGAATTTGGATCATGTATCACTCGAATGATCGGAGGGATGTCAATTTGAGTGGGAGTTCTTAGGTAATATGATTAATTGAACTCATTATCATGAACATAGTCAAAGTGTCTTTGCAAATTATGTTGTATATTACTAGCTCACACTGTAGCTCCCTTGTAGTTTTATATGTTCCTAGAGAAATAGTATTGAAAGATGATGGTAGCAATATTGCGGACTCTGTCTGTGATCTGAGGATTGTCCTCTTTGCTGCACAGAAGGCTTATGTCCTTAATGCACTGCTCGGTGCGCCGACCCCCTCTAGCGTCGTCTGTAGATGTTGTGAACATCTGACAGGCATGTTCCGACGACTACTTGATAGTTTAGTGCGTCATGCATTACGGCTTAGAATTGAGGCTCCAAAACGTTTTGAACGTGACGGAACATATGAGATGTTCTAGGAGCTGAGATTGTGATCTCAGGCTCGTGCCCGTGTTGCGAGATATGATATCTCCAACAAGATTCTTTGCCTGTAAGATGAAGGAGAATAGCTCAACCGTTGAGCATGTACTCAGATTGTCTGGGTACTACAATCACTTGAATCAAGTGGGAGTTGATTTTCCAAATAAGATAGTGATTTATATAGTTCTCCAAGTCACTGTCACTAAGCTACTAGAACTTGGTGATGAACTATAAATTGCCAGGGATAGAAATAATGATTCCTGAGCTATTCGCGATGTTTGACACCGCGAAGGTAGAAATCAAGAAGGAGCGTCAAGTGTTGATGGTTAATCAAACCACTAGTTTCGAGAAGGGCAAGAGCAAGGAGGGAAACTTCATGGATAGCAAGTCAGTTGCTACTCCAGTGAAGCAACCCGAAGTTGAACTCAAACCCGAGACTAAGTGCTTCTGTTATGAGGTGAGCGGTCGCTGAAGCGGAACAACCCTTGATACTTGGTAGATAAGAAGGCTGGCAAAATCGACAGAAGTATATTTGATATACGAGTTATTGATGTGTACCTTGCTAGTACTCCTAGTAGCACCTGGGTATTGGATACCGGTTCGGTTGCTAAATGTTAGTAACTCAAAATAAAAGCTACGGAATAAACGGAGAACTAGCTAAGGGTGAGGTGACGATGTGTGTTGGAAATGTTTCCAAGGTTGATGTGATCAACATCGCACGCTCTCTCTACCTTCAGGATTAGTGACGAACCTAAATAAATGTTATTTGGTGTTTTGCGTTGAGAATGAACATGATTAGATCATTATTGTTGCAATACGGTTATTCATTTAAGTCAGAGAATAATAGTTATTCTGGTTACATGAATAATACCTTCAATGGTCATGCACCCAGTGAGAATGGTTTGTTGAACTCTTGATCGTAGTAATACACATGTTCATAACATTGATGTCAAAAGATACAAAGTTAAATAATGATAGTACCACATACTTGTGGCACTCCCGTAAAATGTCATATTGGTATAAAGCGCATGAAGAAACTCCATGGTGATGGATATTTGGACTCATGCGATTTCGAATCGGTTGAGACATGCGAACCATGCCTCTTGGGCAAGATGACTAAAGGACCCCGTTGGATGGAGCAGGCAAGTGATTCATTGGAAATGATACATGTTGATGTATGCAATCTAGTGAGTCCTGTAGCGTGCAGTAGATATCGTTATTTTCTTACCTTCACTGATGATTTGAGTAGATATAGTGTATATTTACTTAATGAAACACAAGTCTGAATCATTTGAAAGGTTCAAGCAAATTCAGAGTGAAGTTTAAAGATCATCGTGACAAGAAGATAAAAATGACTGCGATATGATCGTGGAGGTGAATATCTGAGTCACGAGTTTGTCATACAACTTAAGACAATGTGAAAATTGTTTCACAACTAAACGCCACCTAGAACACCATAGTGTGATGGTGTGTCCGAACATCATAGCTATGCTCTATTGGATATGGTGCGTGCTATGATGTCTCTTATCGTTTTACTACTATAATTTTGGGGTTATGCATTAGAGACAACTACATTCACTTTAAATAGGGCACCATCTAAATCTGTTGAGATGACACCGTGTGAATTATGGTTTGATAGAAACCTAAGCTGTCATTTCTTAATGTTTGGGGCTGCGATGCTTGTGTGGAAAATGTTTTCACCTAATGAGGTCAAACCCAAGGCGGACAAATGCATCTTCATAGAAACCCTAAGATAAGTTGGGTGAACCTTCAATCTCAGATCCTAGTGTAAAGTGTTTGTTGCTTAAACAGATTCTTTCTCAAGGAAATGTTTCTCGCAAAAGAATTGAGTGGGAGGAAGATAGAACTTGATGAGGTTGTTAAACCTTTGTTCAACCAGAGAGTAGCGCAGCGCAGAAAGATGTTTCTGTGAAGCCTACATTAGTTGAAGAGGAAGTTAATGATGATGATCATGAAGCTTCAGGATCAAGTTACTATCGAACTTCGTCGGTCGACAAGGATGTGTACTGCTCCTAAGTGGTACGACAACCCTATCTTGGAGGTCATGTTGTTGGACCACGATGAACCTACGAGCTATGGAGAAGCGATGATGGGCCTGGATTCTGACAAATGGTTGGAGGCCATGAAATCTGAGATAGGATCCATGTATGAAAACCAAGTATAGACTTTGGTAGACTTGCTCGTTGGACGGCAGGTCGTTGAGTACAAATGGATCTGTAGAATGAAGACAGTGGTAATTGTCACCATTTGTAAAGCTCGACTTGTTGCAAAGATGTTTGTGACAAGTTCAAGGAGTTGACTACGATGAGACTTTCTCACTCGTAGTGGTGCTAAAGTCTGTTGGAATTATGTTAGCAGTTGTTGTGTTTTCAATTATGAAATCTGGCAGATGGATGTCAAAACATCGTTTCCTTAATGGTTTACTTGAGGAAAGGTTGTATGTGATACAACCAGAAGGTTTTGTCAGGCCTAAGGATGCTAAAAGGTGTGCAAGCTTCGGTGATCCTTCCATGGACTGAAGCAAGCATCTCGGAGTTGGAATATACGCTTTGATGAGGTGATCAAAGTTTTGATGTTTATACAAAGTTTACGAGAAACTTGTATTTGCAATAAAGTGAGTGGGAGCACTATAGAATTTCTGATAAGTATATGTGGATAACATATTGTTGATCGGAAATAATGTAGGATTTCTAGAAAGCATAAATGGTTGTTTGGAAAGTGATTTTCAAAGGAAGACCTGGATAAAGCTACCAAATTATTGAGCATCAAGATCTATAGAGATAGATCAAGATGACTTGATGAGACTTTCAATGAGTACATACCTTGACAAAGATTTTGAAAGAGTTCAAAATGGATCAGTCAGAGAAAGAGTTCTCGCCTGATTTGTAAGGTGTGAAGTTGAGTGAGACTCAAAGCTCGACCACGGCAGAAGGAAGAGAAAGGACGAACGTCGTCCCCTATGCCTTAGCCATAGGCTCTGTATAGTATGCCATGTTGTGCACCGCACCTGTGTGTGCCTTGCCATGAGTCTGTCAAGGGGTAAAAGTGTGGTCCAGGAGTGGATCACTGGACAGCGGTCAGAATTATCCTTAGTAACCAAAGGACTAAGGAAATGTTTCTTGATTATGGAGGTGATAAAGAGTTCGTCGTAAAGAGTTACGTCGATGCAAGCTTTAACACCTATCCGGATGACTAGTAGTAGCAATCTGGATACGTATAGTGGAGTAGCCATTTGGAAATAGTACCAAGTGGAGTGTGGTAGCAGTGTTTACGGTTTGACATAGAGATTTGCAAAGTACACACGGATCTGAATATCGCAGACCCGTTGACTATAAGACCTCTCTCACATGCAAAGCATGATCGAACCCCAGAACTCATTGGGTGTTAGATTCATAACAATGTGAATCACATGGTGATGTGAACTAGATTATTGACTCTAGTGCAAGTGGGAGACTGTTGGATATATGCCCTAGAGGCAATAATAAATTAGTTATTATCATATTTCCTTGTTCATGATAATCGTTTATTATCCATGCTATAATTGTATTGATCGGAGACTTAAATGCATGTGTGGATACATAGACAAAACCATGTCCCTAGTATGCCTCTAATGGACTAGCTCGTTGATCAAAGGATGGTTAAGGTTTCCTAGCCATGGACATGAGATGTCATTTGATAACGGGATCACATCATTAGGAGAATGATGTGATGGATAAGACCCAAACTACAAACATAGCATATGATCGTGTCAGTTTATTGCTACTGTTTTCTGCATGTCAAGTATATGTTCCTTTGACCATGAGATCATGCAACTCACGGATATCGGAGGAGTGCCTTGTGTGTATCAAATGTTGCAATGTAACTGGGTGACTATAAAGGTGCTCTACAGGTATCTCCGATGGTGTCTGTTGAGTTGGCATGGATCGAGACTGAGATTTGTTACTCCGTGTGACGGAGAGGTATCTCGGGACCCACTCGGTAATGCAACATCACAATAAGCCTTGCAAGCAATGTGACTAATTGTTAGTTGCGGCATCTTGTATTACGGAACGAGTAAAGAGACTTGCCGGTAACGAGGTTGAACTAGGTATGGAGATACCGACGATCGAATCTCGGGCAAGTAACATACCGAAGAACAAAGGGAACGTTATACGGGATTAACTGAATCCTTGACATAGAGGTTTGACTGATAAAGATCTTCGTAGAATATGTAGGAACCAATGTGGACGTCCAAGTCCCGCCATTGGTTATTGACCGTAGAGGTGTCTCGGTCATGTCTACATAGTTCTCGAACCTGCAGTGTCTGCACACTTAAGGTTCGGTGACGTTTCGGTAGTGTAGAGTTATGTATGGTGGTGACCGAAGTTTGTTCGGAGTCCCGAATGAGATCCCGGACGTCACGAGGAGTTCCAGAATGGTCCGGAGATAAAGATTCATATATAGGAAGTCCCAGTTTGTTTTCCGAAAAAGTGTCGGGCTCATCGGTAGTGTACCGGGAGTGCCGATAGTGTACCGGGAGTGCCGGTAGTGTACCGGGAGACCTCCGGGAGGGGTACTTAGACCCCAAGAGGTCCATGGGCTGTGGGAGTGTATTAACCATCCCTTAGTGGCCTGGGAAAACAGACACAAAGGCCCATGGCACAGGAGAGAAAGTCCTAAAGCAAAAGGTGGAAAATCAGCCAATCGGAGGCAATCCTACTCCAACTAGCATTGGAGGTGAAGTAGGATTGCTTCCCACCTCCTATTTCGGCCGACCCAAAGGCCTTGGCTGCCTCTCCTCTCCTCTCCTCCTATATATACTAGTGGATTGGGTGGTTTTTGGACAGAATTTCCGGCCACGTGCTACCCGTTTCACCGGTGCACAGTTTCTCCTCTAGATCGGTTTTCCGCAGCGCTTAGGCGAAGCCCTGCCGGAATCACTCCACCACCATCACCGGAGAGCCGTCACGCTGCCGGTGAACTCTCTCTCCTCTCCACCTCCTCTTTCTAGATCAAGACGGTGGATATCATCATCAAGCTGCACGTGTGCTGAACGCGGAGGTGCCGTCCGTTCGGCGCTAGATCGGAAGGACCGTGATCGAGATCGCGAGACGGTTCGTGATGAGATCGCGGAACGGATCGTGATGAGTTCGCGGGACAGATCGTGATAAAGATCGCGGGACGGATCGTGATGAGTTCACGGGACGGATCGTGATTGGATCGCGGGACAGATCGTGATGATATCGCGGGACGCTCGGCGATTTGGATCGCGAAGATGTTCGACTACACCAACCGCGTTTCTTAAACGCTTCCCGCTTAGCGATCTACAAGGGTATGTAGATCCACTCTCCCTCTCGTAGATGATCGTCACCATGGATAGGTTTGCGTGTGCGTAGGAAATTTTTTGTTTCCCATGCGACGTTCCCCAACACTGGCGGGCTCGACGAAAGTGTCTAGGTCGATGCCATCGGCGATTCTGTTGGCCACTTCGATGAAGGTCTCCATGAAGTCCTCGAACTGGAGTTTCTTCGTGTTGACCACCTGAAGCTCGTTCAGCCTCTCCTCCTTCACGTCCCTGCAATGGACCCTGACGAGTGATAACGCCACGTCGGCCCCACAACGAGCGGCAGATTTCTTACAGGCCTGCACTCGACTTGGAAGTTCGTCCAGACGAGCCATCATAGAGTTGAGGTCGAGATGAAGAGTGTCCTCAGGCCATAGCTCTTTGTCGATTCTGTCCATCGCAGACTTCAGTCGGACAAGATACACCTGGACGCCCTGGAGCCGAAAATTGAGTCGGAGCATGTTCATGGCCACCGCTTCAGTGACAGGAGACTTGGTGGGATCTAGATATGGATCAACCTCCTCCGTCTCCTTCTCAAAGTCTTGGCAGAATTCTGTTGAAGAATGGGGAATGGCAGAAGAATTGGTGAACTACAACCCTGAAAGATTTTACAAAGCTCAGTCGACAAAAATACTTACTGTCGAGCAGAATATACATCTTCCTCGAGAACTCGCCCAAATGCTTATCCAGGCCATTGCTCCTCTTGTTTAGCTGCTCGGCCCTTTTAACGAGGTCCGCGCGCTCTTGCTTCAGCTTGGTGTTCTCCTCTTCCAGCTTTTGGACGACCGCCATCTTCTGATCTATAACTTTAGTTTTGTCCCTGGCCACCCATTGGGCGTCGGCGAGTGCTTTGTCCTTCTCCTCTAGTGCATTCTTCATGGAATCTAAAGAAACAACATTGTTGAGTCGCGCTTGGAGTTGACGATTTTCATTGCGCACATCTGTTCGAGTGAGAGCACTCGGTTCAAAATGTGAAAAGTGAAGATGGGAATGCAGAGAGTCGATAGAAATTACCTCCCAGAGACTTCCGCTCAGCATGCGCTCGCTCCAGGGCATTGTTGGCGACCGCCAGATCCACCTGTAACCGGTTCCTCTCATCCTCCATGTCCTTGTATTGTATCCCAAGTTTGCAAGCCGTCTAGAACCAACAAAAGACAGGAGTTCAATCAGCAAGTAGTTCCTGGATAGTCGACTGAGTTATGAACACCTGCGAATGACCATCTTGGAAGAATTCAAGAAGAAAGTCCACTCGACATGTCGAGTGGCTCTGGCGCTCTGCGCGCCATAAACAAATTCAAAAGCTATCTCTATTAAGACCCCTGGCAATGCAAGCACTCGATAGTGCTCTTGGGGACTACACCCAGTGGGTGCACTAAGAGCACCCCCACTGAGACAGTTAACTCTCGATCCGTCGAGTAACTCGCCAGAAAAAACACTCGACATGTACCACGCGTACGACAAGTTTTCAAGCCTACTGTTTATCGTCTGCGATGAATAGTAGCCTCGGGGACTACACCCAGTGGGTGCACTTAGCGTGCCCCCACTGGCTATTCAAACATTCGACAAGGTCAGCCTTGTCACGACACTCGACCCGTTGAGTGACGCGCCTCCCTACTCTATGAAGTGCAGTCTATCCTTATGGAGCATCATATCATGGTTTGCCACTAATGTCCATGAAACCTGCAAGGTAGTTGCGGAGTGGTGTGATTCAAAAGCAAAATGTATCCCGTATACAATAAACTCTAAAGACCCCTACCGATGCAAGCATTCGACAGCGGTCTCGGGGACTACACCCAATGGGTGCGCTAAGAGCGCCCCCACTGAGATGGTTAATTCTCGATCCATCGAGTAACTCGTCAGAAAATACACTCGACATGTCGAGTGACACTAGTACCATGCGTACTATCAATCCCAATCCTACTCGACTACGATCCGATCTATTCGAGTGGAGAAAGTTCAAACATTCTACGGCAATCACCCTGTGGGTGTACAGCAACCAAGAAAATACAAGAATTCAATCGACAATGGACTTACAATCAAACTTACACGGACATTGGTGCGGAGGGCTGCACTGATGTCAAAAGCCAGTTTGCTGGCCTCGTACGCCTCCTTGGTCCTTAGCATGAGATGCTCCGTCTGGATCATGGCTTCCTTCGTAGCCCCGGTTTGATCTTCCGGGGTGCGATGCAGAGAGAAGGCCGTCAAAGGTGGGGTCGGCATGGTCATAGGAGCAGCTGAGGTAGTCTGAGGGGGGCCAGTTGGAGTCGATGCCACAACGGTTGAAACGGTTGGAGGAGCATGTGATAGAGGTACTACAGGTTCAGCCCTGGGTTGTGTCAAGCCACCTCCCCCCTGGGAAGACTCTGCAGTCGACCGCAGAAGTGCTTGTGCCGATGACGCTCCTTGGACGCGAGGGCATGAAGTGTCAAGTCGCTGCTCATCGCCCTCCACCTGAATGACCTCTGCATCGACAACCTACGGTGTTAACATCTGCATACGTCAAGTCCCATTCGGACGAACCAACAACAATCTAACCTCTATGAGAAGTGGCCATGTCAGCAGTGTCGACATCCATTGCATCCCCTCCATCTCGATAAGGCGAAGACACAGATCTAGCAGCTCTGACGAATTGAGTGTCATTCGGTCAAATATAACTCCAGACTTCAGTCGACGGAACAAGTATGGAAATAAACTATTACGTGGAGACTACAAGCACTACCACCCTCATGTGAGGCAAAGCACTGCGAGGCTTGGTGACGGCTTGCTTGGGCTGTTTAGCTAGTTTTTCGCTCGGCTCAGCGCTCGAGGGCGGCTGCGCTTCAGGTTCTTCTCACTAGGGCCCGGAGCCCTATCCTCAATAGTCGACGGATCTTTGCAGGACTCGGCGCGGCTTTCGCGGAGGGGAGGTGACTCGGTTTCTTCCTCCTTGCCGGAGTCCTCGTATTCTTCCTCGAAGTCGAAAGAACCGTCGCCGTCCACACTGCCGCCCTCGCTCACCACGCCATCTTCAACATGGTTCCCGTTAGGAACGGGCGAGTGCATGTGCATCCATTCCTGCATGATTCAAGCAAAGAAGTCAGTTCAATATATCACTCGACAGTACAATACATCAGTCGACATCACACAACTCACCAGGTTCTTCGGCAGGTTTTTGGCCGAATATGGCCGGATCCTCTTGGCTCCCAAAGGATTGTCGCAGGCCCCGATGATGCTACGGAGCCACTGCGCGACAGTTTTCTAAGGAACTTCCTCAGGATGCGCCCTTGTCGAGTCCTCAGGGCCCGCGTAGTGCCACATGGTGTGGTCTCCAGCTTGGAGCGGTTGGATACATCGACCGAGAAATGTCTCCAATAGATCCATGTCAGTCACCCCGCCCCGGATCAGCTGCACCACCGCTTCAACCAAGATGAATACTTGGACGTGCTCCTCTTCAGTCACCTTCAGGGACTTGGGAATAGCCGGACGGTCGGGTGTATATGAGGGAAGGCTAGTCGACATATTGGGCGATGCTGCATCCTTGCAGTAGAACTAGGTCGACTGCCAACCTCTTATAGACTCAGGAAATATCATGGTAGGGAAGGAGCTATGAGCTCTTTTCTGAACTCCTAACCCACCGCACAGCTGGAGCACGTGGGTCTTCCCATCAGTGGGGAGGGCTTTCTTCATAGTCTGGGATCTGACCGTGAAGAGGTGTTTGAACAATCTCCAATGGGGAGAGCAGCCCAGGAAACTTTCGCATAGAGTGACAAATGCAGACAGATAGGCTATGGTGTTGGGCGAGAGGTGGTGCAGTTGGGCACCGAAAAAATTCAGAAAGCCCCTACAGAACGGGTGGGGCAGTAGAGAAAAACCTCGCTCGACGTGGGAGAGAAGGAGGACCCGCTCCCCGTCGCGAGGCTCCGGCTTGTGCTCCTCCCACGGAAGCCTCTAGGCGCCGTCCGCCACAAGCCCGTCGGAGACGAGGCCCTCCATGTCTTCGCGGGTGATGACAGAGGGAAGAAAATCCTCCTACATCCAGCCCGCCAGCACGGTGAATCGGGCGGTCGAGGGCTTCTTGCCCTTGAGCTTTGCCGCCCCCTTCTTCGCTCGCTCTAGCTTCTCCGTTGGATTCTTCATCTTCGTCGCGGCGTCTCTCATAGAGGGAGATCGGAGTTGGGCGCCGGGAGCGGAGGAAGCGGAGGAAAAGAGAGAAAGAACTGGCGGAGGTACTATGCAAACCGCAGCGAAGACATCTTTATACGCTGCCGAGTGTCTCACTCACAAGTGGACCCACGAGGTTACCGCACGCTCCAACCGCTGATGGCGCTCGGTACGTGGCGATACGATCGGCGTGAAAATCGAGGAGTCGTGCCCCCACTTGCCACGATCGTGGCGTAATCTTCATGCGAGCGTGCACGCTTCCCAAATTTTCGTATCCCGGAAAATCTGGGTCTGTTAGACTGACCTGTCGCCTCCCAAGATACTACCAACTCATTCGGACCAAAACAAATGCTGAACATCCACTCGGACACCTTTAAGGCTGAATGGATCTGGGCGAGCGGAGAGGAATTCAATCAACACAAGTTTCACTAAAGCCCCGAATATCATTCGGAAGATTTTGCGTGTTGACCCTGAATGAATGTTAATGCTTAGAGTTCAATCGACACAAGTTTCATGGAAATCCCAAATATCATTCGGAGGATCTAATGCACTAACTCAAGGCCCTCGAAGATACCTCTTTCCACCACTCAAACCCCGATCCATTCGGGGGCTAATGACGAGCATATGTACCTAGGGTAGGGTCCTAGGCACGGCCCACATACCCTACCTAAGGACACCGCATGGGAGGACTTGAAGATCAAGCATGGACTTCGGAGTGGATCCCTGGAGACGTTCAAAACCACTCGACAGTATTCCACTCATAGTCTCTCGCTCTCACTTGGCAGTCGCATGTCACTCGGAAGACCTCGCTTTCACTCGACGCCAGAAGACCAGGAGGCATCATCAAGAGCCCAACGGACAGACGCTGGTTCAATGGTCATTAATAGCTTTTATTACGTATATTACCTGTAACGGCAAACTTTAATCCCACGACCAGGCCCTTTGATGCGGGGCAATTATGAGGGGCAACAAACTCTATATAAGCCGCCCCTCCCCTCCTACACAAGGGTTCGCAACCATTGTAATATCTATACTCCACTCGATATAAAGGTCCCGAGCATTGAGACGTAGGGCTGTTACCTCCACGAGAGGGGCCTGAACTCATACATCCATTTGTACACCCTTGTCGTAGCTAGGACTCTGCCCTCTCCCTTCGTACCCCTACCATCTACTGTCAGGCTCGTTCCCACGACAAGACCCAACTGTAAACGTAGCATATGATCGTGTCAGTTTATTGCTACTGTTTTCTGCATATCAAGTATATGTTCCTATGAGCATGAGATCATGCAACTCACAGACATCGGAGAAGTACCTTGTGTGTATCAAACGTCGCAACGTAACTCGGTGAATATAAAGGTGTTCTATAGGTATCTCTGAGGGTGTCTGTTGGGTTGGCATGGATCAAGACTGGGATTTGTTACTCTATGTGACAGAGAGGTATCTCAGGGCACACTCGGTAATACAACATCACAGTAAGACTTGCAAGCAATGTGACTAAGTGTTAGTCACGGTATCTTGTATTACAGAACGAGTAAAGTGACTTGCCAGTAACGAGGTTGAACTAGGTACGGAGATACTGATGATCGAATCTCGGGCAAGTAACATACCGAAGAACAAAGGGCACATCATATGGGATTAACTAAATCCTTGATATAGAGGTTTGACCGATAAAGATCTTCGTAGAATATGTAGGAATTAATATGGGCATCCATGTCCCACTATTGTTTATTGACCATAGAGGTGTCTCGGTCATGTCTACATAGTTCTTGAACCCGCAGGGTCTACAGACTTAAGGTTCGGTGACGTTTCAGTAGTATTGAGTTATGTATGTTGGTGACCGAAGGTTTTTCGGAGTCCCAGATGAGATCCCGTCCTTCACGAGGAGCTATGGAATGGTCCGCAGGTAAAGATTGATATATAGGAAGTCCTGTTTTGGTCACCGGAAAAGTTTTGGGCTCATCGATAGTGTACTGGGAGTGCGGTAGTGTACCGGGGGACCATCGGGAGGGTTATTTCGACCCAAGAGGCTACATGGGCTGTGGGAAGAGGAATACCAGCCCTTAGTGGGCTAGCCGAAGTCCCACGGAAGGCCCATGTGGCTGGGAAGAAATTCCAAAGTGGAAAAGGTGGAAAAAGGCAAAAAGGTGGAAATAAGGAAGGAGTCCTAATCCTACTAAGAGTGGAGGAGGACTCCTCCTCTCCACTTCGGCCAAACCAAAGAGGGGCTGGACCTTGCACCAAGCCTCCTCCTCCTGTCCTCCTATATATACTAGAGTTTTTGTGGGCAGACCTAACACTAATTGCCATGTGCTGCCCTCTTCTTCATCTAGATTTGTTTCTCCTCTAGATTAGTTCTCGGTGCTTAGGCCAAGCCCTATAGGATTAGTTCACCACCACCGCCACCATGCCATTGTTCTACCAGAGAACTCATCTACCTCTCCGCTCCCTCTTGCTGGATCAAGAAGGCAGAGATTGTCATCGAGCTGTACGTGTGCTGAACGCGGAGGTGCCATCCGTTCGGCGCTAGATCGAAACGATCGTGATCAAGATCGCGGGACGGATCTTCATGAGTTCTCGGGACGGATCGTGATAGGATCGCGGGACGGATCATGATGAGATTGCGGGGCTCTCGGCGATTTGGATCGCGAAGACGTTCGACTACACCAACCGTGTTTCTTAACACTTCCCACTTAGCGATCTACCAGGGTATGTAGATCCACTCTCTCTCTCTCATAGATGCTCATCACCATGGATAGATCTTGCGTGTGCATAAGATTTTTTTTGTTTTCCATGCAATGTTTCCCAACAGTGGCATCATGAGCTAGGTCTATGTGTAGATGAGATCTTGAGTAGAACAGAAAGAGTTTGTGGGCGTTGATGCTTAGATTTCTTCCTCCCTTGGTCGTGTTTTGGTTCCACGGTATTGTGGGATGAAGCGGCCCGGACCAACCTTACTCATACGCTTACGAGAGACCGGTTCCATCGACTGATGCGTAACTCCCTTGCACAAAGATGGCTGGCAGGTGTCTGTTTCTCCTACTTTAGTTGGATCGGATTTGACAAAGGCGGTCCTTGAGAAGGTTGAACAACAACTTATGTATCACCGTTGTGGTTCTTGTGTAGGTGAGAATTGTTCTTGCTAGATACCCATAGCAGCCACGTAAAACATGCAACAACAATTAGAGGACGTCTAACTTGTTTTTGCAGGGTATGTTGTGATGTGATATGGACAATTAAATGATGAGATATATGTGATGTATGAGATGATCATGTATTGTATAGAATATCATGACTTGCAAGTCGATGAGTATGACAACCGACAGGAGCCATAGGGTTGTCTTTAATTATTGTATGACCAGCGTGTCAATCATTAAGCACGTTGTAATGCTTTACTTTATCGCTAAACGGTAGCAATAGTAGTAGACGCATGGTGGGCATGACAACCCCGATGACGACACGTTGATGGAGATCAAGATGATGGAGATCATGGTCTCATATCAGTGACGATGGAGATCATGCCGATGCTTTCAAGACGGAGATCAAAAGCAAAAGTTCATGGCCATATCATGTCACTTATCATTTGCATGTGATGTTAGTCCTTTTATGAACCTTGTTTTTCTTAGGATGACGGTCGAATTATAAGGTGATCCCTTACTTAATTTCAAGATAAATTGTGTTCTCCCTGAGTGTGCACCGTTGAGAAAGTTCGTCGTGTCGAGACACCACGTGATGATCGGGTGTGATAGACACTACGTTCACATACAACGGGTGCAAGCCAGTGTTGCACATGCAGAACACTCGGGTTAAACTTAACAACCTAGCATGTACAGACATGGCCTCGGAACAAAAGAAACCGAAAGGTCGAACATGAGTCATATAGTCACTATAGGAAACAGATACTTTGTCGTCCGCCATCCCGGACAGCAAAGGCATGAATCTTGGACGGCAAAGGCTTTGCCGTCCGCCAGCGGACGGCAAACCGGCCGGCTGAATGAGCCATGGTAAAGGCCTCTTTGTCGTCTGCTGGCGGACGACAAAGACCTTTGAATCTTTGCCGTCCACCAGCGGACGGCACACGTGGCCACTTACCTCCATTAGGGGCTTAATGGCATGCTTTGCTGTCCGCCAGCGGACAGCAAAGAACCCACCTAGGCCAGCCCCAGTTTGCATAGGGTGCTGCCACGTGGCCACTTTGCCGTCTGCTGGCAGACGGCAAAACCCTTTGCCGTCCGCCAGTAGACGACAAAGTGGCCATATAGCCCTTTTTTTTGTTTTTCTTAAAATCGTTCAATTATACAGAATATTCATATATAGCCAACATATACATATACAACATACATATCCAAAACATACATATCATTCAACAAGTTCCAACAAGCATACCAAATAAGTTCCAACAACATATAGAAGTTTCGAATAACATATCCAACATACATATCGAAAACAAGTGTCCAACATACATATCCAAAACAAGTTTCCAACATATCCAATAAACACAAAGGAAGCAGAAGTAGAAGAGTGCACTCCATCAATGCAAGCTTCCTCATCTATAGCAAATCTGCAAAGTAGGAAAGATGAGAGTTAGAAGAAGAAGAAGACTAGGTAGAAAAAAAGAAGAAAAAGAAGAAGAATTTATCTTCTCTTTCTTTTTCTCCTCTCCTCTAAGCATATCTATCCTAGGTAGAATATATCATTTTGGAGCTAAGTAAGGTTATTATGTATTTTTGAGGAAAATAAGCTAAGTATAGGTCATTTTGGAGCTAAACCAAGGTTATTTTGCCAATTTTTTTACCTAAGTGAGCATATTATGTCATAAATGAACTAGCTAAGGTAATTATAGATCATTATTGAGCTATCCTAGGTAGTTATGCCATTTTGTACCTAAGTGAGCTAATTATGTCATAAATGAACTAGCTAAGCTAGCTATAGATCATTATTGAGCTATACTAGGTACTAATGTCATTTTCTAGCTAACTAAGCATATCAAGTCATTTGGGTGGAAAAAATGCTAAGTATAGGTCATTTTATAGCTATCCTAGGTAGAATATACCATTTTCTAGCTAACTAAGCATATCATGTCATTTTTGAGGAAAATAAGCTAAGTATAGGTCATTTTGGAGCTAAGTAGGTCATTTCTTAAGCTAAGTATGCATTTGTTAATGAAAACACTTGGGAAAATTACCATCAACTTAAGCTAAGCACGCCCCAAGGAAGGAGGCTCAGAGTGCTCTGGACCCCCGCCCACCATCTGTCAACACCTGCAATGACAAAGAGTGAACGAAATTAGTTCAACATAAAAAATTGAATACGTAATAACATATATATGTACATAATAATAATTGAATACCTCACATACTAATATTAATCTTCATTTGCAAATGCGACTCTCACAAACTTCTTGGTTTTTGTTAACCATTCACGGGTCATGTCTTTCTGACTAGTGTGACCGGTGTACATCCACCCACGATCACTCATCCTGCCTAGCGACTGGACACACACAAAATATATACATAATTCAGCAAACTATATTCATCGGTTAATAGAGTTTGTTAGTTTCATTACGTCAATGCAACCCTAGACGCTAGTAGGTAAAGATAGGTCCTAATCCCACCCGAGTATGTGTAGATTGGGTTCGTTTTCCCATGCTCCGCTCTGGATCCGACGCACAATTTTGGCATCACCTCCCTGTTGTTCTCCTGATACACGTCTTGGCAATAATCAAAGAGGATGTGTACCCGGAGAACAACAGGGAGGCACTGACGAAATTGTGCATCGGATTCGGAGCAGAGCATACGGGAAAACGAACCCAATCTACACATACTCGGGCTGTCCATGGATAACATTGGAAAATTTGAAAGAATCATGGTTATAAATAGGCTAATGAATGCATATTTATAGACGTAACCCTTTCGAACGGGAGACGCATAGTGGTGACGCATACTGATGATTCAAGACACCTATAGCTAGCAAGTTTCATCGGCACTAAGACCGGAATAGAGGAAATGAAGGGTGCAGGAGGAGATGTAATTTGTGCTCACCCACGAATGCAGGGGCGAAGCTCGTCGAACGCACGGGGAGGTCATGGAATACCAGACCCTCGCAGCGACGAAACAACTGCACATTTAAATCCAGCTGATTAACATAAATATGATGTTCTGTATAACAAAATTGAAAAATATATGACCTAGCTAACTCATAATTCACAAATATATGAGGTGGGGTCGGTGTGTCGGGGGTGTCGTGTCGGGGTCGGGGTGTCGGGCTTGTCGTGTCGGGGTCGGGGTGTTGTGTCGTGGTCGGGGATGCCATGTCGGGGTGTCGGGGTTACGTCGGCACCGACGCACCCCTCCTCCTCCTCTTCTTCTTCTCCTTCTTATTTTTCTGCTTTTCTTCTCCTCCTCCTCCTCCTCCTTTTCTTCTTCCTTTTCTTCTTCTCCTTCCTCTTCTTCTTCTTCTTCTTCTCCTTCTCCTCCTCTTCTTCTTACTAAAGTAAATTACTAACTAACTAACCTAACTACATTACTAAATTACTAACTAAACTAAACTATTAACTACAAGTAACTTAACTAAATTACTAACTAAACTAATTAACTACAACTAATAACTAACTAAATTACTAACTAGAATATAAAAAAAATAAAAGTAGAGAGGGGGAGGGGGCTCACCGGAGTGCGGGAGGTGGAGGCCGGCTGTGGGGCGTCGGGGGGCAGAGGGGCGCAAACGGGCGGTGGGCGGGGCCGGCCTGCGGGCGGGTGGGCGTGGGCGGCCGGCGGGGCGGAGTGGCGCTGGCGGGGGCGGGGGCGGGACGGTCGGCTGGAGCAGGGTGCTTGCGGGGTGGGGCGGGCGTCCGGCGGTGGTGGGGCGTGGAGGGGCGTCGAGGGGGAGGAGGCGGGGGCGGGGGCCGAGGGAGAGGGGCGCGGGCGGGGACCGTGGGGCCGGAGTTGGATTGAGGCGCCTGCGGGGCATGGTCGAGGCGGTGCGCCACGGCGGGGAGGGGCTCCGGGGGCGGCCGGCAGGGGAGGGGCAGGCGGTGCGGGGGGCGGGGCGGCCGACGGTTGGAGGTGCCGGGGCGGGGGCTGGGCGCCTATAGGATGCTGGCAGGCGGGGTGAACGTGCGGCCGGCGGGGCGGTGGGGGGCGGCCAGGCGGGCGTGGTTGACGCGGGGCCGCGGGGCGGCGGACAGCGGCGCGGCGGCGCGACGAGGGGAGGGGCGGGCGTCGGGGGAGACGATGGGGGCGACGGGCGTGGGGTGCGCCGTTAACGTTAGGTTACGTATACTCTTTGCCGTCCGCTAGCGGACGGCAAAGAGCTGGCAGATGGCAAAGCACCTCTTTGTCGTCCACCGTCTCTTTGTGCTCCGCTTCAAGCTAGCATATGGCAAAGGCTCTCTTTGCCGTCCGCCAGCGGACAACAAAGAGCTGGCAGACGACAAATTGTCTGATTCCAGTAGTGAGTAGATATGATCAACATGATGACGTTCACCATTGAAACCACCTCAACTCACGTGATGATCAGACTTGAGTTGGTGAATTTGGATCATGTATCACTCGAATGACCAGAGGGATGTCAATTTGGGTGGGTTCTTAAGTAATATGATTAATTGAACTCATTATCATGAAAATAGTAACAAGTTTCTTTGCAAATTATGTTGTGGATTACTAGCTCACGTTGTAGCTCCCTAGAATTTTTATATGTTCCTAGAGAAATAGAGTTGAAAGATGATGGTAGCAATATTACGGACTGGGTCCGTGAGCTGAGGATTGTCCTCATTGTTGGACAGAAAGGCTTATGTCCTTAATGCACCGCTCGGTGCGCCACCATCTCTAGCGTCGTTTGTAGATGTTGTGAACATCTGACAGGCATGTTCCGATGACTACTTGATAGTTTAGTGCGTCATGCATTATGGCTTAGAATTGAGGCTCCAAAACATTTTGAATGTCACGGAACATCTGAGATGCTCTAAGAGCTGAAATTGGGATCTCAGGCTCGTGCCCGTGTTGTGAGATATGAGATCTCCAACAAGATTCTTTGCCTGCAAGATGAAGGAGAATAGCTCAATCGTTGAGCATGTGCTCAAATTTTCTGGGTGCTACAATCACTTGAATCAAGTGGGTGTTTATCTTCAATAATGGTTATTCTGCTTATATGAATAATACCTTCAATGGTCATCCACCCGATGAATGGTTTGTTCAATCTTGATCGTAGTAGTACACATGTTCATGACATAGATGCCGAAAGATACAAAGTTAATAATGATAGTACCACATACTTGTGGCGCTGCCGTTGAATGTCATAATGGTGTAAAGCGCATGAAGAAAACTCCATGTTGATGGATCTTTGGACTTATTCGGTTTTGAATCGGTTGAGACATGCGGACCATGCCTCTTGGGTAAGATGACTAAAATCCCATTTTCATGTTTATGTGTGTGGTCCAATAAGTTTTGTAGCGTGCGGTTGATATCGTTATTTTCTTAACTCACTGATGATTTGATTAGATATAGTGTATATTTACTTAATGAAACACAAGTCTGAATCGTTTGAAAAGTTCAAACAGAATCAGAGTGAAGTTTGAGATCATCGTGACGAGAAGATAAGATGTCTACGATATGATCGTGGAGGTGAATATCTGAGTTACGAGTTTAGCATACAACTTTAGACAATGTGAAAGTTGTTTCACAACTCACGCCACGTGGAACACCATAGTGTGATGGTGTGTTCGAATGTCATGGTCGTTCTCTATTGGATATGGTGCGAACTATGATGTCTCTTATCGTTTTGCCACTATCATTTTTGGGGTTATGCATTAGAGACAACAACATTCACTTTAAAAGGGGCACCATCTAAATGGTAAAAATGTCTGCCTGGACGTTAGTACAAAAGCGATCATCCGTAGAGTTGCTAGCAACCGAAAATTGGTCAATATCATGACGAAACTTAAGATGGACATTTTTCTTAACCTTGTTGAACCATTGGACGATGCGACCGAGAGGCAGAGGAGGTTCAAGAGAGATGCGACGGGCATCACCTTCAGGTTGCACCGGAGGAGGAGGAGGCATGAAAGTGTTGGAAATATGTCCTAGAGACAATAATAAATTGGTTATTATCATATTTCCTTGTTCATAATAATATCTTATTATCCATGATATAATTGTGTTGATCCGAAACTCAGATACATGTGTGGATACATAGACAACACCATGTCCCTAGTATGCCTCTATAGACTAGCTCATTGATCGAAGATGGCTATGGTTTACTAGTCATGGACATGAGATGTCATTTTCTAACAGGATCACATCATTAGGAGAATGATGTGATGGACAAGACCCAACTATAAACGTAGCATATGATCATGTCATTTTATTGCTACTGTTTTCTGCATGTCAAGTATATGTTCCTATGACCATGAGATCATGCAACTCACTAACATCGGAGGAGTACCTTGTGTGTATCAAACGTCGCAACATAACTGGGTGACTATAAAGGTGCTCTAAAGGTATCTCCAAGGGTGTCTATTGGGTTGGCATGGATCAAGACTGGGATTTGTTATTCCATGTGACGGAGAGATATCTCAGGGCCCACTCGGTAATAGAACATCATAGTAAGCCTTGCAAGCAATGTGACTAAGTGTTAGTCATGGGATCTTGTACTACAGAACGAGTAAAGAGACTTGACTGTAACGAGGTTGAACTAGGTATGGAGATACCGACGATCGAATCTCGGGCAAGTAACATACCGAAGAACAAAGGGAACATCATACGGGATTAACTGAATCCTTGACACAGAGGTTCGATCGATAAAGATCTTTGTAGAATATGTAGGAATCAATATGGGCATCCAGGTCCCACTATTGGTTATTGACCGTGGAGGTGTCTCGGTCATGTCTACATAGTTCTCGAACCCGTATGGCCTGCACACTTATGGTTCGGTGACGTTTAGGTAGTATTGAGTTATGTATGTTGGTGACCTAAGGTTTTTCGGAGTCCCGAATGAGATCCCAGAAGTGACGAGGAGCTCCGGAATGGTCCGGAGGTAAAGATTGATATATAGGAAGTCCTGTTTTGGTCACCTGAAAAGTTTCGGGCTCATCGGTAGTGTACCGGGAGTGTCGGTAGTGTACCGGGGGACCATCGGGAGGGGTATTTCGACCGAAGAGGCTACATGGGCTGTGGGAAGAGGAATACCAGCCCTTAGTGGGCTGGCCGAAGTCCCACGGAAGGCCCATGCGGCCTGGAAGAAATTCCAAAGTGGAAAAGGTGGAACAAGGCAAAAAGGTGTAAATAAGGAAGGAGTCCTAATCCTACTAGTAGGGGAGGAGGAGGAGGACTCCTCTCCACTTCGGCCAAACCAAAGAGGGGCTGGCCCTTGCGCCAAGCCTCCTCCTCCTCTCCTCCTATATATACTAGAGGTTTTGAGGGCAGCCTAACCCTAATTGCCACGTGCTGCCCTCTTCTTCCTCTAGATCTGTTTCTCCTCCAGATAAGTTCTGCGGTGCTTAGGCGAAGCCCTGCAGGATAAGTTCACCACCACCACCATGCCTTTTTTCTGCCGTCGAACTCATCTACCTATCCGCTCCCTCTTGCTGGATCAAGAAGGCGAAGATCGTCATCGAGTTGTACGTGTGATGAGATCGCGAGACGGATCGTGATGAGTTTGCGGGATGGATCATGATTGGATCGCGGGACAGATTGTGATGTGATCACAGGACGCTCGGCGATTTGGATCGCGAAGACGTTCGACTACACCAACCGCGTTTCTTAACGCTTCCCGCTTAGCGATCTACAAAGGTATGTAGATCCACTCTCCCTCTCGTAGATGCTCATCACCATGGATAGATATTGCGTGTGTGTAGGATTTTTTTTGTTTCCCATGCAACGTTCCCCAACAGAAAGAGGGCCTCCAAGTGCCCGGCTTGGGTGCAGTGCAGCGAGTAGCAACATACTCGTCCCGTCCAGCTCATCCTCGTAGTCGGATTCCTTCGTGGAGGAGTCGCTGTTATGGCCGCGAGGCTTGGCAACATGCTTCCGAGGAACAGCCCGTTCATGAGAATCATGGGAACCACCACGACGCGACGCATGAGAGAACCCACTGGGATTCTCCTTGTGTGCAGTGTGGTTGATCTTTGGCATCCCTACCTAGGGGAAGAGGGAGACCCAAATCAGCACCCCACCTCCATAGATCAAAGGAGAATCAATGGAATGAGAGGAGGGTAATAAGGATGGGCGCTACCTCGGAGGAAGAGAGCGAGGCGGAGGGAGACGACCGGGGCGGCGCTAGAGGCGAGACGGTGACCGGGGCAACCCAGACGGCATGACAACGACGAGGGGCATGGCCGGAGCGCGACAGCAGCAACGAGAGGTGGCGGCGGTCAGGTAGTGTGGGGGCGACGGAGGTCGAAAAGTGAATCTGGGGGGGGGAGTGAGTTAGGTTTAACATCCCCAAATGCACCATGTCCTATATATACGGGCCAGTGAATGACCGGACGACCAGAACGTTACGGACGTTCGGAACGTACCGAACGACCGTTGTGAGGAGGTCAGAGCCAAATTTACGAAAGACCGGTGTCTATCGGATCTCTGTTGCGAGGAGGTCAGAGGAATTTTTACGAACGTCCGGAAAATACCGAATGACCAGAAACACTCAGAAATTATTTTCCCAAGACCAAGGAATATTTGGTGCCAATGACAATGATGATTTCAGATGAAGAATTGACAAATACACAATATTAACCACTTTGTACCCTAAGCATAAAAACCAAAACCTCACAAATAATGTTCTATCCTAGAAGAGAGATGGCCGAGGCTACCCGGAATCACTCCACCACCATCACCGGAGCGCCGTCACGCTGCCGGTGAACTCTCTCTCCTCTCCACCTCCTCTTGCTAGATCAAGACGGTGGATATCGTCATCAAGCTGCACGTGTGCTGAAAGCGGATGTGCCGTCCATTCGGCTAGATCGGAAGGACCGTGATCGAGATCGCGAGACGATTCGTGATGAGATCGCGGAACGGATCGTGATGAGTTCGCGGGACAGATCGTGATAAAGATCGCGGGACGGATCGTGATGAGTTCACGGGACGGATCGTGATTGGATCGCGGGACAGATCGTGATGAGATCACGGGACGCTCGGCGATCTGGATCGCGAAGATGTTCGACTACACCAACCGTGTTTCTTAAACGCTTCCCGCTTAGCGATCTACAAGGGTATGTAGATCCACTCTCCCTCTCATAGATGCTCGTCACCATGGATAGGTTTGCATGTGCGTAGGAAATTTTTTGTTTCCCACGCGACGTTCCCCAACACTGGCGGGCTCGACGAAAGTGTCTAGGTCGATGCCGTCGGCGATTCTGGTGGCCGCTTCGATGAAGGTCTCCATGAAGTCCTCGAACTGGAGTTTCTTCGTGTTGACCACCTGAAGCTCGTTCAGCCTCTCCTCCTTCACGTCCCTGCAATGGACCCTGACGAGTGATAACGCCACGTCGGCCCCACAACGAGCAGCAGATTTCTTACAGGCCTGCACTCGACTTGGAAGTTCGTCCAGACGAGCCATCATAGAGTTGAGGTCGAGATGAAGAGTGTCCTCAGGCCATAGCTCTTTGTCGATTCTGTCCATCGCAGACTTCAGTCGGACAAGATACACCTGGACGCCCTGGAGCCGGAAATTGAGTCGGAGCATGTTCATGGCCACCGCGTCAGTGACAGGAGACTTGGTGGGATCTAGATATGGATCAACCTCCTCCGTCTCCTTCTCAACGTCTTGGCAGAATTCTGTTGAAGAATGGGGAATGGCAGAAGAATTGGTGAACTACAACCCTGAAAGATTTTACAAAGCTCAGTCGACAAAAATACTTACTGTCGAGCAGAATATACATCTTCCTCGAGAACTCGCCCAAATGCTTATCCAGGCCATTGCTCCTCTTGTTCAGCTGCTCGGCCCTTTTAACGAGGTCCGCGCGCTCTTGCTTCAGCTTGGTGTTCTCCTCTTCCAGCTTTTGGACGACCGCCATCTTCTGATCTATAACTTCAGTTTTGTCCCTGGCCACCCATTGTGCGTCGGCGAGTGCTTTGTCCTTCTCCTCTAGTGCATTCTTCATGGAATCTAAAGAAACAACATTGTTGAGTCGCGCTTGGAGTTGACGATTTTCATTGCGCACATCTGTTTGAGTGAGAGCACTCGGTTCAAAATGTGACAAGTGAAGATGGGAATGCTGAGAGTCGATAGAAATTACCTCCTAGAGACTTCCGCTCAGCATGCGCTCGCTCCAGGGCATTGTTGGCGACCGCCAGATCCACCTGCAAACCGGTTACTCTCATCCTCCATGTCCTAGTATTATGTCCCAAGTTCGCAAGCCGTCTAGAACCAACAAAAGACAGGAGTTCAATCAGCAAGTAGTTCCTGGACAGTCGACTGAGTTATGAACACCTGCGAATGACCATCTTGGAAGAATTCAAGAAGAAAGTCCACTCGACATGTCGAGTGGCTCTGGCGCTCTGCGCGCCATAAACAAATTCAAAAGCTGTCTCTATTAAGACCCCTGGCAATGCAAGCACTCGATAGTGCTCTTGGGGACTACACCCAGTGGGTGCGCTAAGAGCGCCCCCACTGAGACGGTTAACTCTCGATCCGTCGAGTAACTCGCCAGAAAAAACACTCGACATGTACCACGCGTACGACAAGTTTTCAAGCCTACTGTTTATCGTCTGCGATGAACAGTAGCCTCGGGGACTACACCCAGTGGGTGCACTTAGCGTGCCCCCACTGGCTATTCAAACATTCGACAAGGTCAGCCTTGTCACGACACTCCACCCGTTGAGTGACGCGCCTCCCTACACTATGAAATGCAGTCTATCCTTATGGAGCATCATATCATGGTTTGCCACTAATGTCCATGAAACCTGCAAGGTAGTTGCGGAGTGGTGTGATTCAAAAGCAAAATGTATCCCATATACAATAAACTCTAAAGACCCCTACCGATGCAAGCATTCGACAGCGGTCTCGGGGACTACACCCAATGGGTGCGCTAAGAGCGCCCCCACTGAGATGGCTAATTCTCGATCCGTCGAGTAACTCGTCAGAAAATACACTCGACATGTCGAGTGACACTAGTACCATGCGTACTATCAATCCCAATCCTACTCGACTACGATCCGATCTATTCGAGTGGAGAAAGTTCCAACATTCTACGGAAATCACCCAGTGGGTGTACAGCAACCAAGAAAATACAAGAATTCAATCGACAATGGACATACAATCGAACTTACACAGACATTGGTGCGGAGGGCTGCACTGATGTCAAAAGCCAGTTTGCTGGCCTAGTACGCCTCCTTGGTCCTTAGCATGAGATGCTCCGTCTGGATCATGGCTTCCTTCGTAGCCCCGGTTTGATCTTCCGGGGTGCGATGCAGAGAGAAGGCCGTCAAAGGTGGGGTCGGCATGGTCATAGGAGCAGCTGAGGTAGTCTGAGGGTGGCCAGTTGGAGTCGATGCCACAACGGTTGAAACAGTTGGAGGAGCATGTGATAGAGGTACTACAGGTTCAGCCCTGGGTTGTGTCAAGCCACCTCCCCCCTGGGAAGACTCTGCAGTCGACCGCAGAAGTGCTTGTGCCGATGACGCTCCTTGGACGCGAGGGCACGAAGTGTCAAGTCGCTGCTCATCGCCCTCCACCTGAATGACCTCTGCATCGACAACCTACGGTGTTAACATCTGCATACGTCAAGTCCCATTCGGACGAACCAACAACAATCTAACCTCTATGAGAAGTGGCCATGTCAGCAGTGTCGACATCCATTGCATCCCCTCCATCTCGATAAGGCGAAGACACAGATCTAGCAGCTCTGACGAATTGAGTGTCATTCGGTCAAATATAACTCCAGACTTCAGTCGACGGAACAAGTATGGAAATAAACTATTACGTGGAGACTACAAGCACTACCACCCTCATGTGAGGCAAAGCCTTGCGAGGCTTGGTGACGGCTTGCTTGGGCTGTTTAGCTAGTTTTTCGCTCGGCTCAGCGCTCGAGGGCGGCTGCGCTTCAGGTTCTTCTCACTAGGGCCCGGAGCCCTATCCTCAATAGTCGACGGATCTTTGCAGGACTCGGCGCGGCTTTCGCGGAGGGGAGGTGACTCGGTTTCTTCCTCCTTGCCGGAGTCCTCGTATTCTTCCTCGAAGTCGGAAGAACCGTCGCCGTCCACACTGCCGCCCTCGCTCACCACGCCATCTTCAACATGGTTCCCGTTAGGAACGGGCGAGTGCATGTGCATCCATTCCTGCATGATTCAAGCAAAGAAGTCAGTTCAATATATCACTCGACAGTACAATACATCAGTCGACATCACACAACTCACCAGGTTCTTCGGCAGGTTTTCGGCCGAATATGGCCGGATCCTCTTGGCTCCCAAAGGATTGTCGCAGGCCCCGATCATGCTACGGAGCCACTGCGCGACAGTTTTCTAAGGAACTTCCTCAGGATGCGCCCTTGTCGAGTCCTCAGGGCCCGCGTAGTGCCACATGGTGTGGTCTCCAGCTTGGAGCGGTTGGATACATCGACCGAGAAATGTCTCCAATAGATCCATGTCGGTCACCCCACCCCGGATCAGCTGCACCACCGCTTCAACCAAGATGAATACTTGGACGTGCTCCTCTTCAGTCACCTTCAGGGACTTCGGAATAGCCGGACGGTCGGGTGTATATGAGGGAAGGCCAGTCGACATATTGGGCGATGCTGCATCCTTGCAGTAGAACTAGGTCGACTGCCAACCTCTTACAGACCCAGGAAAGATCATGGTAGGGAAGGAGCTATGAGCTCTTTTCTGAACTCCTAACCCACCGCACAGCTGGAGCACGTGGGTCTTCCCATCAGTGGGGAGGGCTTTCTTCACAGTTTGGGATCTGACCGTGAAGAGGTGTTTGAACAATCCCCAAAGGGGAGAGCAGCCCAGGAAACTTTCGCATAGAGTGACGAATGCAGATAGATAGGCTATGGTGTTGGGCGAGAGGTGGTGCAGTTGGGCACCGAAAAAATTCAGAAAGCCCCTACAGAACGGGTGGGGCAGTAGAGAAAAACCTCGCTCGACGTGGGAGATAAGGAGGACCCGCTCCCCATCGCGAGGCTCCGGCTTGTGCTCCTCCCACGGAAGCCTCTAGGCGCCGTCCGCCACGACCCGTCGGAGACGAGGCCCTCCATGTCTTCGCGGGTGATGACAGAGGGAAGAAAATCCTCCTACATCCAGCTCGCCAGCACGGTGAATCGGGCGGTCGAGGGCTTCTTGCCCTTGAGCTTTGCCGCCCCCTTCTTCGCTCGCTCTAGCTTCTCCGTTGGATTCTTCATCTTCGTCGCGGCGTCTCTCATAGAGGGAGATCGGAGTTGGGCGCCGGGAGCGGAGGAAGCGGAGGAAAAGAGAGAAAGAACTAGCGGAGGTACTATGCAAACCGCAGCGAAGACATCTTTATACGCTGCCGAGTGTCTCACTCACAAGTGGACCCACGAGGTTACCGCACGCTCCAACCGCTGATGGCGCTCGGTACGTGGCGATACGACCGGCGTGAAAATCGAGGAGTCGTGCCCCCACTTGCCCCGATCGTGGCGTAATCTTCATGTGAGCGTGCACGCTTCCCAAATTTTCGTATCCCGAAAAATCTGGGTCTGTCAGACCGACCTGTTGCCTCCCAAGATACTACCAACTCATTCGGACCAAAACAAATGCTGAACATCCACTCGGACACCTTTAAGGCTGAATGGATCCGGGCGAGCGGAGAGGAATTCAATCAACACAAGTTTCGCTGAAGCCCTGAATATCATTCGGAAGATTTTGCGTGTTGACCCTGAATGAATGTTAATGCTTAGAGTTCAATCGACACAAGTTTCATGGAAATCCCAAATATCATTCGGAGGATCTAATGCACTAACTCAAGGCCCTCGAAGATACCTCTTTCCACCACTCAAACCCCGATCCATTCGGGGGCTAATGACGAGGATATGTACCTAGGGTAGGGTCCTAGGCACGGCCCACATACCCTACCTAAGGACACCGCATGGGAGGACTTGAAGATCAAGCATGGACTTCCGAGTGGATCCCTAGAGACGTTCAAAACCACTCTACAGTAATCCACTCATAGACTCTCGCTCTCACTCGGCAGTCGCATGTCACTCGGAAGACCTCGCTTTCACTCGATGCCAGAATACCAGGAGGCATCATGAAGAGCCCAACGGGCAGACGCTGGTTCCATGGTCATTAATATCTTTTATTACGTATGTTACCTGTAACGGCAGACTTTAATCCCACGACCAGGCCCTTTGATGCGGGGCAATTATGAGGGGCAACAAACTCTATATAAGCCGCCCCTCCCCTCCTACACATGTGTTCGCAACCATTGTAATATCTATACTCCACTCGACATAAAGCTCCCGAGCATTGAGACGTAGGGCTGTTACCTCCACGAGAGGGGCCTGAACTCATACATCCATGTGTACACCCTTGTCGTAGCTAGGACTCTGCCCTCTCCCTTCGTACCCCTACCATCTACTGTCAGGCTCGTTCCCACGACAAGACCCAACTGTAAACGTAGCATATGATCGTGTCAGTTTATTGCTACTGTTTTCTGCATGTCAAGTATATGTTCCTATGAGCATGAGATCATGCAACTCACTGACATCGAAGAAGTACCTTGTGTGTATCAAACGTCGCAATGTAACTGGGTGACTATAAAGGTGTTCTATAGGTATCTC